>CM038677.1:74627661-76125047 GCA_021605205.1 Aegilops longissima
CTTAGTAGGCCCATAAGTCAGCCTCCCACCATGGTGGGTCCCAGCTAAGGGGGGTATTCATTTTTGTGCGTAATAAGGAGGCACTTCCGGTGAATGCGAGATGACGGTAGCGTGGAATGTTTTTAGCGAAATCGCTGGCCTGTCCGGTGGGTCCCGATGGTCGAGGAAGCGTTTTTTAGCGAAATAAGGTGGCCGTCCGGTGGGTCCCTGCTTGTCGGTGGAGGAATAATTATTTTCTGCGTAATAAGGAGGCACTTCCTTGAGGCGCTGGACCAGTGTCAGCCTCTCCGTACACTACTCTTGATGGAAATCGATCGTTGACCACGTTGACCACGCCGCACCGAGAGCACCGGTGGTCTAGGCAGGTGAGGCCTAGGAAGGGACGAATGCGGAGCCGGGAAGGCGAGCGGTGGTAGCCAGCGGAGAGAATCTGAGGTTCACTGGTTGGCTGCGTCGCCGCCAGAATAACAGGGGAGTGTGGGTGAGTAGAGGGATGACACGGCCAGCGGTGGGAGTACTCTGGTGGTGAGGCCTCAGGCATCACAGCCGGACCCACGGGCGAAGGAGCGACAGCGACACGGCGCTGCTTTGGTAAGCTGGGCGGGAAGACCAGAGGTTAAAGAAGCACTCTGACCATTGGATGGACATCGTATGATCACTGCAGCTAGAATCGTTTATATTGACTAAGTTGGCAAATCCCTTGGAGCAGCGTCAACTTAGTAGGCTCATGCTTCGGTTTGTGAGAGAACATATAGCCCATTTAGCATTTGTAAGAATGTATGGCCATTTTCAATTCTAATGGAATTTACTACAGCCCATTTACGGGTTTGTTAAAAGTACAGCCCAACTTCTAGGTAGGACAACGATTAATAATTTCAAACAACCGCTCAAAACAGAATTCAAAAAAAAATTCCCACATTTTGATGGGATCCGAAATATTTTATCTGAAATTTCTAGTCAGGTTAAATATAATTTCAGAATAAAGTTGTATCACGTTAAAATGCAGCGAAAATATTAAGCGCAACAAGTAATGAAATTAAAATTTCTAAATTCCAAAAACAATATATTTTCAAACTAATTACGTGTTTGGTGCATAGTAATTGCCAGTTATTATAATTACATCCCATTTATTATTTCTTAAAGTCCATTTTTCTTGTTAAGCCTAATGCATACCTCCTAGGAAACTTTGCAGCCTAGCGGGGTTGATAACAAGTTGACCGGATATTGTGTACAACTGTCCTCCCAGTTGCATTGCTGATGTTGGAAAAAAGGCATGTGTAATGCAGTACAACCTAACATGGTTACTCAGCCCACATTCAGGGGCCTTGGAAAGGCCCAAACAAGGCTTCATACAACTTTTTGAAGTCAATTGAGCCCAATTAATAACTTAAGAAAAAAGTTAGATTACAGGTGAAACATAATTAAAAGCTGTCACGAGCAAATAAATAATTCAGCAGGTCCACTTGTGCATGTGCGTGTGTGTGTGCGTGTGTGAGAGAGAGAGATGAGATAGAGAGAGACCCATCGGTCGATGCTCGTAAATACATCTTTCAGCCATATGAATTGCGGATGCTTTCGGTAAAACTTATATAGTTGACACAATCATATAGAACATCATAGCTTTGCGAACTTGCATACAAAAATTTCATGCCGGCACAATCAGGATGGAAGCGGTGGATCGCTCTGGGAAGGGCTATTGTCGGAGTAATTGGACACGGATACCCGAAGGCGGCAAGGCGATATTTCAAGACATACGGGCTAGCAAAGCCCCTCGATCAAACTTCCCGGCCGCCCAGGCCATTGCTGACTGGATCGCACCACGAGGCCGACTTTCCTGGCTGCCGCCGCACCACCAGAGCCGACTGCGGCTGCCGACTCGGCGGCCGCCAGGCCCGACTCCGAACTGCCGATCGCACCACTCGGCCGGCTGGCTGCCAACTCCCGGCCGCCCGGGCCGACTCGGGCTGCCGGCCACCAGTGGCGGCCACGCAGGCTGCCGACTCCCCGGCCGCCCGGGCCGATTCTTTGGCTGCCGCGCCATACCGAGCCCGACTAGCTGGCTGCCGACTCCCGGCCGCCCAGGCCCATTGTTAACCGACATTGCTCCACAGGGCCGGCTGCTGGCTGCCGACTTCGCCAACCACCGACTTACGGCGCAGCCGAGCCAGCGACCCAGCGTGACGACCGTGCACTGGCATTGTTCACGTGACACCCGAGCCATCATGTACAGTGTCACTTGTCCCCTGGCACTATTTATGAAGTGACCCAGGGGACAAGGATGACACCCCACCATGCCTACCTAGCTTACTTCCTAAGCTACCCACATAGCTTACATATCAAGCTAGCCATGCCTATATAAGCTAGCTCCATCCAGCCATCAGGAGATGGACTCACGCATGAGCACCCACTTGCATGCTCACGGCCATGAGCATGGCGGCCACTAGCATGCCACATATGAGGCATATCTGAGGCCGATGCCTATGGCCTCGACCTCGAGATACAGCTCTAGGAGCACTTTCATGCCAGATATACCAGATATACTCAGACATGCAGGAGTAGGGTGTTATCTCTCGGAGAGCCCGAACCTGGGTAAACTACAGCGTGCTACTCGCATACCGCTCCGGGCCTGTCAGCAGCAGTCTTGCCCTCACAAGCCACCTTGTGGCATATGTCGCCTTGCAACCCCCCCAGTGAGAATACCACGACATTTGGCGCCCACCGTGGGGCGGTACTATGCTACCGCGCTGCTGCTGGTTTCGCAGTCCGGGCGGGACCATCTTCGTCATCATCACCGCGGCGTCGCGCCGTCTCTCTGGTGGCGCGTCCTCGCCGCCGGTTGTGCATTCCTCACCGCCACCGTTGCGACGTCGGCTACCCGTCCGCGCGCACGCCGCGCGCGGGGCCTCGTTTTGGTCGACTGTGGCCATCCATGCGCCGCTTGCGTTTGCTTCCCTCTGCGTTGCGCCTTGCTTTGGCCGACACACGAGCGCTCGCTCCTCCATACTCCATCTTTGCAAGCTAGTCAACCGTGGTCAAACTACATCCCATACGCTAGCAAGCAAGCACACAGCCTGGCAGCTTGATGGATTCTTCAGCTAGCTTGCCGAGAACTACGTACCTACGTACTAGCTCGCCTCCACTCCGCTCTGGGCTATAGCTCAATGCTAGCTCCCTCGTTCCTCCCCTGTTGTGTTCTCTTCCTCACGAGCACACAGGGATGCTGATGGCTGCCCTACTCGATCCACATCTCGCTGCTCCAGCCCCGGGTCCTCCTCCTCTGCGCCCGTAGAGCCAGCCCCGGCCTCATGTGCCGCCTCCTCCACGCCGGGCTACCTCCCGAGCCGCCCGGCCGCCTACTGGCTCCTCGCCAACTTCTGCCCGCGTGCCGGCCGGCCAAGGCCGGCTCCGGCCCCTGCGCACGCCTGCATCCGGGCCCAGGGCTGGCCATCCCCGTGCTGGCCTCCGCTCCCTCGCGCCGCGCAACCGCGTCGCCGCCTGCCTCCGCAGCGCCGCCTCCGGCTGTCTCGCGCCGTCGCCCGCGCTTCGTGACAGGCTGCGGCCCCATCCGGCGTCCGCCACCGGCTGCGCCAGCCGTCACGCCGGCGCCTGCCGTCTCCAAGCGCGTCGCCTGCAGCCCGGCAGCCCGCCCATCGCGTGCGACCAGCCGCCGTCAAGCGGCTCCTCCTCTGCCCACGTCGGTGCACGCCCAGTGACTCCCCGCGCTGGCAGCCTCCACGCCCGACCGTGCGCTTGCGCCAGCCTGGCCCCCATTCCAAGCCATCTCCTCCGCCCGGCCTGCGTCGGGCCGGCTCGGCCTCGCCTTGGCCGCCTCTGCCAAATCCGCCTTCGTGCCCAGGCCTGCCCCCGCCCGGAGACCCGTTGCTCCGCCCTGGCCCCGGCTCCCCACATATGCCCCGTCGCGCCGGCCTCCCCAGCTACCGGATGCCGGCTTCCCGCAGCTGGCCTTCCATGCTTCCGGCTCCGCCTCACTAGGCCGGCTCCCCCATCGCCGGGTCCTCCCCGTCTTGCCGCCTGGCCAGGTCGCTAGCTCCGGCCGGCTCCTGCCCGAGCCTGCGCGCCTCCACCGCATCCGCCGGTTGCCGGGCTCGCCGTCCCATCCCGAGCGGCTGGCTCCCGCTACTCGAAGCAGGCCGGGTCTCCCCACCACCCGAGCAGCGGCTGCGCCCAGGCGCCCGGCTTGCCACGCAGCCCGCTCCGTCGCCCGGTGGCTGGGCGGGCCGCCTACGCACCGAGCAGCTGCTCCGCTCCACCCGGCCGGCCCTACCACCTACTCGTCTTCGCTGCGACCAGACGGCAGCTCCGCCACGACCAGACGGCGGCCGCTGCCTGCCGGCTCCGCCACCACCCGGCCGGTCCTTCCCCCTGGCCCCCTCTGCGCTCCCAGGCCGGCTCGCGTTGCTCAACTGCCGCGGCCGGGTGCTCGTTCAAAAGAAAGGGGGAGTGGGTGCCGGCTGGAGAAGAGAAAAAGAAGAGAGGGCCAGCTGAAAAAGTCAAAGGCCGGATGCTAGATGCCGGCTAAAAAAAAGCTAAAGAAAGAAGCGGCCGGCTGCTGCGCTCCCACTGCGGCCACCTGCTGCGGTTGCATGCCCGAAGAAGAAAAGAAAAAGAAAATCCAGATAAGGTCGGGTGCTCGGGGAAAATAAAAGAGGCCGAGTGCCCAATCCGGCTGAGAAGAGGGCAAGTGCCCAATCTGGCTGAGAAATGGCCGAGTGCCCGAAAACAAAAGAGAGAAAGAGATGTGCGTTCGACTGCACGTAGCCGACTGGAATTTGCGTCCGATTGCGGATCGCGTCCGAGGCCGGCGCTTCGCTGAAAATTTCGTCTGTTGCCGGATCGCGTCCACCACCTCTTTGTGAAGAAGGTCTTGGCTGCCCTAGCCGGCTGCAAAAGAAGTCCATTGCTGAGTCGGAGTCCGGCTACCCACACAAAGAGAAGAAGAAAAAGAATCAACTTCAACAAAGCAAAGTAGTTGCGGGAGATCCGGCCCGATCGCCAATCGCGATCGGCCCGAATCTCGGGCTACACCCATGAGTCTTGTTGGCGTCCGCGAAGAAGAAAAAAAGTAGTTGCGGAAGATCCGGCCCGATCGCTCGATCGATCCGAATCTCGGGGCTACATCCAGCGGATCTTCTTAACGCGCCCCGAAGAGGACGAGTAGTCGCGGGAGATCCGGCCCGGCGCTCGAGCAATCAGCCGAATCTGGGGCTACACCCAGCCAGGTCTTATTTAGCGCACTTCGCGAAGATGCGAACAAGAAGAGTTTTGTCCGGCTGCGGCTGCGGCAGAAGAGAAAGGAAGAAGAGGCGTTGCAAGGCGCCTTGCCGCTGGCGGTCGAGCGACCGGCGGACCTACTCGAGCACCGGGGCTCGAAGGCTACCAATGGGTGCACCAACGCGCGGCGCCGGTCGCGCCGGCTGTTTTCGACGACCGCGACTACACGAAAATCAATGTGAGCTCCTCACCCGCATATTTTTTGCATAGCGAAATCACGGATAACCTCGAGCGATGCTCGAGGGATATCTCCGCATTTTATTACAGTTGCATCACTGTTAAGCGGCGCCGGACGAGTTAGCCGAGGGCTGGCGCTGGCACGAGGCGTTATTTCCGTGAAGCGGCTTAGTAGTGTGTGCGAGTACCAAAGGCCCACCTCTCAGCCACAGACCGCAGAGCGGCTGTCCAGCTAGCAAGAGTGAGCAGCTGGAGGCCGCCCGCACGAAAAACGTCCGGGAAGAGAAACGCTTCGGTCGACCCGACCATTTACTTTACAAGTATCAACTCGGTTGAATCTGCTCCCGGACTTTGAGTCTCAGTACCTCCACTTGGCCCACTCTCAGCCACAGACCCATGAGGCGGCTGTCCGTGAAGCGAGAGCACAAGCCAAAAAGAGGAGGGAACACGAAAAAGATGAAGGGGGCTCGGACAAAACCGAGTCGGCACCCTCTGCATAAAACTTGCAATGCTAAAAGCAATCATTTGATATACCTGCATGGACTAACTTTGTCTTTTTTCATGATCATTTCCACGAACACTCGCCAAAAAACCTCCGCCCAACTTTGCCAAGTTGCCCGGAGGCTTGGGAGCTACTGTCGGAGTAATTGGACACGGATACCCCAAAGACGGCAAGACGATATTTCAAGACATCGGGGCTAGCAAAGCCCCTCGATCCGACTCCCGGCTGCCCAGGCCATTGCAGGCTGCGGATCTGCACCACCAGGCCGACTCGGGCTGTCCGACCGCACCACTCAGGCCGACTCCGGGCTGCCGACCAAGCACCACCAGGCGATCACATGCTGCCGACTCCCGGCCGCCCAGGCCGACTCGAGGCTGCCGACCGCACCACCAGGCCGATGCTGGCTGCCGACTCCCGGCCGCCCAGGCCGACTCAGGCTGCCAGCGCACCACCCAGGCCGGCTGCGGCTGCCGACTCCCGGCCGCCCAGGCCTTGGCTACCACCGCACCACCAGGCCGATCACGGCTGCCGACTCCCTGGCCGCCCAGGCCCATTGTTAACTGCCGACTGCTCCACCGAGCCCATTGCTGGCTGCCGACTTCGCCAACCAACCGATTGCCGATGTGAGCCCAGCGACCCGGCGTGAGGACCGTACACAGCCTTTATCACGTGACACCCCAGCCATCATGTCACGGTGTCACTTGTCCCCAGCACTATTTATGAAGTGACTGGGGGACAAGGATGACACCCCACCATGCCTACCTAGCTTACTTCCTAAGCTACCCACATAGCTTACATATCAAGCTAGCTATGCCTATATAAGCTAGCTCCATCCATCCATCGGAGATGGACTCACGCATGAGCACCCACATGCATGCTCACGGCCATGAGCATGGCGGCCACTAGCATGCCACATATAGAGGCATATCTGAGGCGAGATGCCTATGGCATCGACCTCGAATACAGCTCCAGGGAGCACTCTGTACAGATATACCAGATATACTCAGACATGCAGGAGTAGGGTGTTATCTCCCGGAGAGCCCCGAACCAGGTAAACTACACGTGCTACTTCGCATACCGCTCCCGGCCTGTCGAAGCAGTCTTGCCCTCACACGAAGCCACCTTGTGGCATATGTAAATCTTGCACCCCGTGAGAATACCACGACAGCTATGTTGAAACCAACGAAGTCGTACATAATGGTTCATCGTGTTTATAAATGACGGGAAATATCTTGAATGTTGTGCAAAGAAAACACAGACAACACAATAAGTTACGCTAGCACATTAAGTTGACGTACAGCCCTTTCTAAAAAAGTTCAGGTACAAAATTAGAACAGGTCACAATCAAATGTCTTGGCATATCGATGCTTCGCACCCATAGCTCGGATTTAACTAGTACCATCGACAAGATTCAGTTGTTACCTCAAATTAGAGCACATCCAGCAGCCAGCCCCTCCTCTTCTCCCAAAGAAGCGATGGCCTCCGCCGCGCAATGAAGTAGGCCCTGTGCCATCCATCGTTCCGAGCAACACGGGGAAAGTCTGAGGTTGACTCCTATAATGGACATCGTCGACGGACCACAGCACCGGTAGCGGCAGGACTTGATTGATGGATTGACCACTTCTTGACATGCACGAACACTCGATCTGGTACATCCCTAACGTGGTCCGCGGCGGCCTTGGTGGAGACGAATAGTACAACCCGGTTCTGCACCGTATCTCAACACCAATCACCTTGGTATGGTGGACGGCTTCTTCATCCATGCCATAACCGCCGAGCCCAGCTATGCGGAGGAACAAACATACTTACGAGCTCACCTCCAAGGTCGTTGATAAGCTCGTTCATGGACTCGATGTACCAAGCACGTCGAGGCATGCCGTGGAACGTAAGCTTTGTTAAAAACTCAAGCTCAGAGGGCACCGAGCCCCATCCTGGTGCCACCGATCAAAGCTCACCAGGTACGCCATCGCAGAACAAGCGCCGGAAGATTCGAACACACGATGCGCAGCTTGAAAGTTGTTGGAACTCGACGAAGAAATCAGCCGGTGGCGCATGTGACTTCGACGAGCAAGTCACTTATTTGATGCCGTGCGCAATGCCAAGAGCTTTGACAAGGTTGTCCGGCGAGGCGGGAGGCGGTCGCCGTTGATGGTTACCATCAGCACTTTGCCGGCAAACTGGTCGTCAAGCGCCGTCATGCCACTGTTGAGCGACAGCATGCAGCGACCGAAGGCAGGGCGGACCTCGGGATCTCGACTTGGAGATCCGCGTTGACCGCGACATGATAGTGCGCTTGAGTACAGGGGAGAACATGAGGGGGTTTGGGGAACTGGGTAGGAATCGAGATTCGGAGGTGGGGAGGGCGGAGGCGGGGATGAAAAGGTAGCATGAATTTCGAGCCGCACGCGCCAATATGCTTCGGCGCATAGCGCACGAAAACACCGGTGGCGCCCACATGTCGGCCTAAGAGTCCTTATTCTTTCTTTTTGGAGAGCCCGCCTTTTTTTCAGGATCTTTTGAGAGCCCGGCCGAGAGTCATAATTGACTGTTTGGCATTGCGTTACTACTCGGCCCATATTCAACGACACCTCACTTATTTCCAAACAAGTGTACATCATCGAAAAGACAAGTGAGCTCAAATTATATAACTTGAAAAAGGAGATATACTCTGAACATTTGGAGAATGGTGATGCCCTCATTTAGCCCACCAAGAGATTCGAGACAATAAATAGTTCAAACAACGATATATACAACATTCAAACACTGACTAGTGACTACTACTGACATAAACAGCAAGACATGATAGTTCATAAGAAGTCTTGCTACACCACCAAAACGTACCCATCTGCAGCGCTCAGACTCTCATGATCCAGACGAGAATGACATTCTAAACAGAAGCAACTATTACATAGAAAGAGTGACATAGACGAGGATGACCAAATGAATATGCATAACAAAAGAAAGAACTACCCATCCAGAACCAGCAGCAAAGACAGCAAAGTCATTCGAAGAGATGATCCAACACCATCATAATTTGCAGCCCGCTTGACGACCGGTGATCCGGAGACACCATACTCCACCCATTCGATGCAACAACCCAATTACCTATCAACCTGAAGGCTTGAACCACATCACTGCCTGTCGTAATTGAGACATCCAAGGATCAAAGTTAATCCAGATGCCTTTGTCGTTCTCACCTTCCTTTGGCTGCAGGCTGTATCATTGACAATCAGGGGAGTATGTTCCCGAACTCCTAGGGCTCGCCGTGTAGACACAATTTTCCATAGCAAACAGAGCCTCTCTGCCATCAAGGTCCTTGCCAGCGGTGATCTCCTGGTTAATCGGATAATTGAGTCCGAGAAGCGAGAGTGTGAACCAAGGCTGTTTACCCGCCTCAACTAAAAAATCCTAAAGGCCCCAACAAGCTGGTATCCTGCTCATAGGCGTAACAGCCATCGTCGGATACTCACGTATTACGGTGCTTGTATACGGTGGGGTTTTGCAATATAACTTTTCCTGCTCATGTGTTGAATGATCATCAGTCTTTTGCCGTCGTCCGATCGAGCGAGGAACCAGTTGTGCGTCCTGTTTTTGGCAAGGTGGTGTAATTACAAAGGGCGAATCTTGTAGGGACACCGCATCATATCAAAAGGACAGGCATTGTTAATGTAAGATCAGCATTGTTAGAGTATGAGTAGGATAATGCAAGAAACAACATTGATATGTCCTGTTGGGCCCGGAGGAAAATACAGGAAATGTATACTGGGTTGAAAATATAGAAGTGCCATGCATGGTTATACTCATGTTATCTCGCATCGATTCTTCACAGGAAACTACAATGGCATGCATGTTATGTAATCATGTTTTGTCCTCACAAAAAAATTCTTCAAGGTAACTAACAGACCATGCATTGTTATATACTCGTGTTCTGTGTGCAAAAATTTTGTGAGAATATTATTCTAGTCATTGATTGCTGAAGGGCGAATATAGGTATGTACACATGGTAAGCATTGCAGGATTTCACTACTTCCAAATATAGAGTTCTCCATATGCACATTTACTTCCCTAATGTATGGTTAGATGAAACCAACAGTGTGGTGCATGTTTCTACATCATGAAAATGAGGAAACTAACATGGCCATTGATACACACTCATATTTAGTAGTAGTATATAGATTACTGTAAAATAAGGATAATATCCATATATTCCTAACCGTTTGATTATTCAGGGTACAAATTGGCTGTAATGACATGGTCACAATCGCATGAATTAACTCATTCCAAATATAGCTGATTTACGCCGTCTCTAATATATTGCCATATTTCTACTCAAATTCTGCTCAAACAGGGATATGCCAATCATCAAAAAAAGTTCAAACAGTGTCATGGCGTCATCATTAACATGAGATGGAAACAACTTACACACGCAGTCCCAGCAATACGTGGTGCCATCTGCTTTGTCGATCGCGTAGTTGATGCCATTGTGTTCAATAGCATCACAGAAGTGTGTATCAGCTTTGATGATGATCCACTGCGAGCCGAGTTGTCTCCAGCTAAAAAAAGGCACTGGGGGTAAAGATAGGAGAGTCCGCGGTCGAACAAGGCAATTAGCTTGAAGTCTGCGTAATTCGCATGTCGTGTGGGTACTTGGCAGATTACAATTTTCTGCAAAACAAGGTCCGTCCAACTGACGTAGTAATCTAGATGACTTGGACCGCGATGGTAATACTCTATATAATCCAATGGAGGAAGGATAATCTCATGGGAGGTGCGGAAGTTCACGAGCACCAACTTTTACCGTCTTCTCGAAGGCAGCCATCCGATGGGAGTTCATGCCGACCCAAAGACATACCTGCCAAGAAGTTTGAGCGATGGTGATCGGATCGATGTCGAGAGAAATGATGTCTGGCGACACACTACATACACGCAAAGAAGTTTGACTAATGGAGATCGGATTGAAGTCGAGGGCATCATGCGCCTCCGTATCATGGTGAGCCAATCTCGCGAGACCAGATAGCAGCAAGCAGGGTGTCTTGAAAAGCTTAGGCCTCGCTTGACGATGGCGTGTGCATGTCCCTCGAGCATGCAGCCAGCCGCGAGGCGGTCAACATATCCATACACGAACAACGAGGTCGAGGATGTCATCTGGGAGATTGCTCCAATCGCGGCTCATATGGATGTTGCGCGGTTCGCGTTCGCCATGGTGGAGTTTGGAAGGGCTTGATTTGGGGGAGAAGGATGTCGGTCTTTGGAGCGGCTAGCGAGGAATAGTGGTACTGGGGAGGCGAGTGAGGCGACGGTACACGGGGCACAGTGAGATGGAGGCGGATCTGACGAGACGGAGAAGGAGATGGAGATGGAGTGGTGCTATGGGAGCAGAGAGGAGAGGCATGGCGCCAATGTGATGTCTGGCAAGGTGACAGTACCGCAGTGCAGGCATGTGGTGAGGCTGACTTTGGTAACCCGAACACGCTGCCTCGCCTGGACTAGTGTCAGGCGCAGGGTGTTGTCACTTCACTGTGAGGACTGGCTGAATAGTATTTTGACCATCAAGTGTACCACAGTTGTACTACTACTACTACTACTAGGAACATGAGTACTCTAGTATTGTATAGCGGAAATAGTTCTCCCGTGCTAGCATGCCTGTTCAATTCATCGTTCAGGTATCATCCATATTGCGAGCAGAACCAAATTCTCGTGCATGCCCAATCAACGCCCTGCCGCGATGCATGCAAAGTGATCGTTACAGTGCATCAAGGACGGCATGCAGATCGTTCCACACTTGAGAAGAGGAAAAATGGAAAGGTAGAACGCGGCAGCAGAGGAAGAGAACTCTGGCTAACGAGGCTGGGAGGGGATCGGCAGGAAGTTAATGCTCCACGCCTAAAGGTTTTGGGAAAACCTGATTTTCATAAGGTGACTTATACTCACCTAAGCGGAGGGAGTATTCCTTAACGAGAATGTTGTGTCTCCCCCTCACGGGCTCAAAAAAAGCTACGACACATTTTTTATCTGTTTGCATAGGTCCCACCTATCGGGAAGGATGAGCACGATACATGAGCAGTGCGACTCCTCGGTCTACCCACATAGCCTTTTCGTTTAGTCTACCTAGCCATCTAATCAACTGCACTGCATGCCACTTCTCCCATTTACTTCTCCGCGGGAACCGATTCGCCTCGCTTCTTCACCTACCCTTCGTCTTCATTTGCATCCAAACCCCACTGCGTTCACATTGTTTTAACCTCTTTAAATAATCATCTACTACTTGAGCTTAGACTAGCCATCTAATCCTAATTCTCCAAACCATAGCCCTCCGTTCCAGCGGTTCCAAATGGCGAAAAGAGATCGAGATGCAGGTTTTAGCGTCCAACATGTCCTCGTCGAAGGCTCGATCGCATAGTTGCCACCGTCACCGTCCACCCAAGGGTTGTTGGCGGTGGATCAACAATGTATCCAGCTCCCTCAAAAGGTAGAGACGAGGTCATCGGTCTCGATCACGAGTACACGGCGTGCCCTCAGGAAGATCCAGTAGCGCCGCCGTCCTTCAAGGTATGCCTCGAAGATGATGTTTTGGTGTACCACATCATACACTCGCCCTCCATACTAGGTGAGCTTCACGATTTCTTGTCTCGGGAGGACGTATACTTCTTTGGGGCAGCCATTGAACGGGACAAACAGAAGCTGGAGTCGTACAACCTTGATTTGAAAAGCACCGCCCATCTGCCTTTGTGTGCATGACATGTGGGCCACCTAAAATGCGGCGAGCATCAAGTTTCTACCACAGCCACCCGCGATTCCCACGACGCCGCTCGAATCCATGAAACCACACGTCCCCCGACCTGCGGCTCACCCCTCTTGGCCCCACTGCCCCTCTGCCTTCGGGAGCATTACATGTGGACCAGTCACCTATCGGGTCGACATGTTATTGACTCAAAGGTAGTTGTAGTAAGCTGAAGCTCAGTCCAGCGGCCACGAGAGGGAAATGTAACTCCTGCGCCAGGGCTTGTGGTGCTCCCGCAGCACGAACTCGTGCCAAACTCGAGATTTGTTTCTTTACTATACATGCACGCAACGATTTAATGGACATTGTAATCTCAACATGTGATGGGGAGCTCTACATTTGAATTTGAAACTTATAAAACGAAAAAATTCAAAACAAATAAACTAGGAGAGAGGGAGTATATTGTAGGATGTGTCCCATACAAAATAAGTCCCCTAGTTTGTCACCGCGAAGATGCGGTTAGAAAGGAGCACAGCGTCTTCCTACTCGTATGGCAACAAATCGGCCGCAGACAGCATGGTCCGCCTTTGACCGCCATGTGCAAGGTTTGTGATGTCTTTATTCAATCTCACCGTGGTGCCATCATACCAATTCATGCGGTGGCCCGTTCCATGGCTGATCCCAATGTTGGACAAAGGTTCTACGGGAACGGTGTCACCGTTGTAAATGTTGTGCAAATTGATGTTGGTACCCTCCGTACATATGCAAGCCAATCTCCACTGCACCGAGCCTAGCACGAGAAACAGTGGGCAAGGGAGAATTAGGAAATGGACACGAAGTAGTCTTTAGAATGCATTTACTACGTGATCAAACTCATCTTACCTACTCATCGGAGGAAACTGAGTGCCCCTCGACGTCGGCATCTCAAGGCGTCAACTTGCAACTACTGACCACGCCGCTGGAGAGACCCCAAGGAAACATCCTCGTGCGTTCCACGGAACATCAAGATGCATTTGTATGAGTAGTTTATCTTGTGAGAGAAAAGGATGAGCGAGGAAGGCCTCTAGAGATAGAGATGGACACTATTACTACCAATGTGCTGGCCCGTGCGTTGCAATGGATCCAAACTAGTAGAATAATACTTGTTCATGTGCTTGAAATATAAACACTCTAGTTTTGATATACATGTGTCGCCAACACGACAGCTTGTCCATGGAAGTTGAACCATGGCGACCATCACGTTTCTTGTTTCTACCATCGCCACACCCACACGCGATTCCCACGACGCCGCTCCAACCCAGGGCACGACGTCCCCCGACATGGACATGGATCCTCTGGCGTGGCTATAACTGCCTTGCCCTGCCTTTCCTTCGCTAACAGGAGGGACCCACGCTTATGGGTCCCACATGTCAGTGAAAGAATGGTAGGATTGTTCGTGCCCTCATCCCTCTCGGCCCCACCGCCCTCTGCCTTTGTGTGCATGACATGCGGGCCACCGAACTGGGCGACCATCACCTTTCTACCACAGACACACCCGATTGGGCGCGGTTTGCTGCTCCGCTGCTGTGCTCGATCCGTATCTCCGCACCATCGAATTTTCATCCATCGGCTGTGACACATTTCGTCCCGGGCATCAATCCTCAGTTGGAGTACTTATGTGCTACAGGTAGTACTCGCCGGTGTGGCCATCTACACCTCGTAACGCCCCGACGCCCAGCTGTGGTACCCTCGCCACGGCCACGCCACCACCGGCCGGTTCATCTTGAACGAGTGAGTCGCGAACCACGCCACCACCATGAGAAGACATGTGGGCCAGCCACATTTAAGGCCCACATGTCATTGACTCATAGGCCGGGCACTAAGCCACTAAAGTTCGGTCCCGTGGGCCCCGAGAGGAAAATGTAACTCTGCGGCGAGGCCTTGTGGTGCTCCCATGATCTGAGCTCGTGCAAAACTGGAATTTGTTTCTTACTACTACTAGTACTAGTAGGAAGGTACATGTGCATTGCATGCATGAGATTACAGTGGTTTGTGCATTATGCTTCTACATGTGTAGTTTTACGGATTCTAACATGTGGCAAAATTTGGTGGAATGTAAGGTTAGGCAAGTTTGATTAACTTAGGTGAGTGTTTGGTTCAAGCCACACCTTAGGCAAGCCACACTGCCCCACATGACATACACACACAAAATGTGGCAAGATTCCTTAGGCTTGCCAACTTGTGGCAAAATTTGGTGGAATGTAAGGTTAGGCAAGTTTGATTAACTTAGGTGAGTGTTTTGTTCAAGCCACACCTTAGGCAAGCCACACTGGCCCCACATGACATAGACACAAAAATGTGGCAAGATTCCCTTAGGCTTGCCAACTTGTGGCAAAATTTGGTGGAATGTAAGGTTAGGCAAGTTTGATTAACTTAGGTGAGTGTTTTGTTCAAGCCACACCTTAGGCAAGCCACACCGCCCCACATGACATACACACAAAAAATGTGGCAAGATTCCTTAGGCTTGCCAACTTGAGGCTCTCACTTTGAAGAACTTATTAATAACTTTGCACGAGCTTAGTTGTGGAAAATTTAGTCATGAATAAAGTTCAACCATGGAGTCTTCTAGATTATACATGTGGCGAGAATCTAGTGGATGATATCCAATGGCGATGGTGCTCGGATTTGCCATCTTTGTACCGTCGGATTGGCTTCATCCAACAACCAACTTTCAAAGTTTTTCACACACTATATAGGGGGTATAGATATAGATGTGCCGGTCTGTTGCAATGGATCCAAAGTATATCTATTTAGTGGAGTGCACTCTAAACACATTATCTATTTATTTTTTCTAACCTTCCGTAGCCATGCAACCAAGCCACATAAGCTTCATGGGTGCCCCCCACATCATATTATTCATACTACGTTGATTGAAAAAAAGATAAATCACCCAAAACATGATCTTCCCGTTTTTTGTTCCTATGATGTTGTGTCGTGCACGTATCTAGAGTAGTACTAGTAATATAATAGTATTATGAGTACAAACTTGGTAGGAGTGGTACTAATACGGAATGCTCCTACTCTATCAACGAGCCCCGTCTGACACAAAATTTCTTGGCTTCCGTGCTACAGCTAGATCTTCCCCTTGTTTCTGTTTTCCAACCCGGCGGCGGGCGGGGTGTCGGTTTGCTCAATGGGCGGACCCATATGAAAGTGAAAATGCTAGGCACAGGGGCGGAGCTACGTGAGGTCCAACACATGCCCTGGCCCGCCCAACCTAGAAGGATTTTCGTAGTTGTACATCCAGTTTTGAGGCATGGAACATCAACGCAAGGGTAATTTCTATAGCCTGGCTAGACTGGCACGCCCAATGTTTTGCTTCAAGCTCTGCCACTGCTAGGCAACACGCCTTCCCTAAGCTATGTGTCGTGCCGGACTGGCCGTGTTGTACTCCCGATTCCCGGGCGTGTGGGGGTGCGACACGAACGTGGCATGCCTTTTCCTTTTACTAGCAATGTGCCCGTGCATTGCGACGGATCCAAAGTAGTAGAATAGTAGTATTTGTTCACAAACTTGAAAGAAATCACTATATTTTGGATATACTCCTAATATATTACTCCATATGTACCTAAATATTTGTCTTTTTTGAGATTTCAAATGGACTATCACATACGGATTATATAGACATATTCTAGTGCTTCTAGCAAGATGCCCGCGCGTTGCACGAAGTTGATGGAAAAGGTAAGCACAACTTATAAATTGACGGATGGAGTACTAGTTACAGTGATGCCAAATTTTGGTCCCCATTGTATTTCGTGCCAAATTTTGACCATAGATTAAACTAAGAAAATGTTCACGCATGTCACCAAACATTATATTTTTCAAAACTATGTTCAAAGACGAATCCAATGAGATAATTTTTCTTGACATGCATTAACATTTTGTTAGTTAAATCTTTAGTCAAAATTTGGCACAAACTATAAAAGGGACCTATAAACCAGGACGGAGGTAGTACCCACTATGAAGGTAGTAACATAGTCTAGGGATATGTGTATGTTACAAGACGTGCGCATAGCCCTAGGTCGTCAATTTGACCAACCTAATACAAGTCATATATTACAAAAAATATACCAACATAAACTTTGGAGTTTCTACTTTCAAAAGATATAATTTTTGTGTTATATAGTTTGTATTAGGGTGATAAAATTGACAACCTAGTTATACGCGCAGGACTTGTAAACTGAAACGGAGGTAGTACTAGTGTATGTTACTCACCATTGTGGCTAGTCTAACACATAGGCGTGGTGCATTAACTCTCACGTTGTTTCTTATTTTTTTGACATAAATAGAGGAATCAACCAAGAAGAGATGTGGGGCTTGTATGCTTTTAATGACTTGAGACTATCAAACATGACATGCAGTGGTCAGTTCGTTGCACAAGAACAAATACAACCCACGTCAGCACACATGCATCTTATAGCATCACATCCAATGGCTATAAAAGATGGATGAGACCAAATTATATCTCATCTAGATGAGTTCTAGCAAAACTGTATTAATAATACTTCGTACTCCTACACCATGTATCATATAAGTATCATGTAGTACTTTATTTATTGCCATGTATGACACATAGTTCACGAGCGCTCTCTATATGTACCATGTTTTTTTTAATTTCAAGTTTTGCTCCATGGCGCAATCCATCGATACTACTACTGTACAAAAGTGGAGTATATACATTTTTTAAAAGGCTAGAGGCCGGGGCAGTCTAGCTCGGTCGGTTTCACGAGAGGCGAGGGCCTTTGTGATTTGACGGCTCATTAATGCTGTCAAATCGAATAATCTTCGCCACCGCTGCACGCCCGCCTCCATTAAACCCTCCGTTAAACCCGCATGCAAACCGAGAATCCTACTCCGGCCACATGTCCGTTCATGGCGGGCCGAATTAAACGCAACACGGCCGAGCTCCTCCCGTCCGCTCTCGGTTTAAACGAGGCGGACACCGCCAAGCTCCTACCGTCCGCCTCTATTTACACGAGGCCGCATGGGCAGCGGGCAAGAATCGCACCCTCCGCCGCTCCCCATCTCCTCCTTCACCATTTTCTCCACCCTTCCGATGGCTTCCGATGAGCCGTTCTCCGCATATTACCCGGCTGGGTGGCCCGCCGAGCCCTCCGGATCTGGCGAGGCCGCTCGGTGCTTCACCAACCTCGCTGGCCCGGCGGAGCGATTGCCGCCCAAGAAGGTGCGTGGTTCAGCAACTCGCCGCTCCAGTTCAGCTCGATGAGGAGTGGCGAGTTGCTCCACGCCGCCATGGCGGCGAGCACGCCAGTATGGGCGCCGTCGCTACCGCGTCGTACCGCGCCACCAGTGTCTGCGGTGGCCACGCCTCCCGTGTCTGTGGGCGGGCCTCCCGTGCCTGCGGCAGCACCATGCAGGAAGAGACAGAAGCTGGGTGCGTGGAGAGCGACCAGTCGGTGGCCAGCTTCTCCCTGTCCGCCACCATCATCGAGGAGAAGAAGAACACGGGAGGCCGCCTCCACTTGGGACCGATGAAGGCCACCGCCGAGGCGACAACCGCGGATTCATGTGGTTTCTTTGCTGCTTCGTCTCTTCCGAGGACCTTCGTCGACCCCGCAAGTGTCTGACGGACATGAGGAAGACAAAGGGATCATGATGACCATTTAGAACTAAAATAAGTCTAGATATATCCATTTCTAGGACAAGTATTTCCGGACGGAGGGAGTATTAATTATACAAGAGAGCCGGATTGGCACCTCTTAGTTCATGTAAATGTAATGAAATCCATCATGTTTATATGAAGATCCGGCTTTTTTATACGAAATCCTTCATGCTTATATGAAATCAGTCCGTGTTTGCACGAATTTCATCTGGTTGGTTAGAGTTGTAAAAATGTATGCCGCTGGCGTTTGATGTCATCCTCCGCGGAAGGAAGCGGGAGGAAATTTGTCGGCTGCCGTTGGAGATGCTCTTTATGCTGGAAATAATAGAGTGACATCCAATCCATTTGAGTTAATTGCCTGTATGATTGTCCCTCTATAAAAAGTTAATTGCATGTACAGTGTACACGTGACTTGCAGGGTGGCTACAGCTTCATACAGAAAGTTAAAAAGAAACAAGTCCATCCTTAATATTCTAAGTACTCTGTGGGTTCCACTATCGACAAGAGTGAAAAGAAGTATATATTAAATAAGTAGAGTAATATATAATATACAAATCTAAAGTTAAAAGACAGAATTGAACTCATGTCATCGCGTTGCGAGCATCCGCGCTAACCAGCCCAGACATTTTTGTTGTAGACCATGCCGAGATATATCTCCATGTCTACTCTTATATATACTCCATTCGTTCCTAAATATTTGTCTTTTCAGATTTCAAATGGACTACCACATACGGATGTGTATGTAGACATATTTTAGAGTGTAGATTCACTCATTTTGCTACGTATGTCTTTTCATGAAGGGTCAGATTTGTCCTTGATTTATTTATGAGGTATCCAGATGGCACCGCACCGCCAAGAAAAGAGGGTAACATCAAAATTATGGACTACTTTTTGAGTGTGTTGGTAAGGCCGGTCATAGTCACTTGTTGAAATCTCTAAAGACAAATACTCCTCCGTCGAAATACTTGTCATCAAAATGGATAAAAGGAAATGTATCTAGGCGTATTTTAGTTTTAGATACATCTATCTTTATCCATTTTGATGACAAGTATTTTCGAACGGAAAATAAAAAACAAGTTGGTGATGATGGTGTGCATGCCATCCTGCAATATAGGCCGTCGTATTTATATCTAACGGATAGGAAAGAAACTATGGCAATTTTGCAAAAATATACCCACACGTCTCTCCACGTTCGCAAATAAGGCCTTCCCTCGTTCAGCCTTTTCTCTCACAAGATAAACTACTCATACAAATGCATCTTGATGTTCCATGCAACGCACGGGCAAATAGCTAGTTTATTTTAAAGTAGTTGCTGTGATAATTGGGTTGAAGTGATATGTTTTATGTCTGCCCCGAATGATTTCAGATTCACTAGTACTCCCTCTGTTTCAAAATAGATGACCCAACTTTATACTAAAGTTAGTACAAAGTTGAGTCATCTATTTTGGAATGGAGGGAGTAGTAACAAAGAAAAGGTTGCCTTGTTAATTAACAGAAAACAGGGTGAAAACTATCACATGAGGCCGGTAAAAACAAGGCACGCTGGGTTCAGCGTCATCTTCACTACAGTTGTGCGCGCGTGAGAAGTCTACATATCGAGGGGGCTACCAAGCGAGGCACTGAGACACAATGTTTGAGAGAGAAACCAATTGACAGATTATGATCAGATCGAGTTGTCCCCCTTCTGCTGTCATTGTTGGGGGGGAGAGAAAGACGTATCGAGAGTGTGCGCGGTAGGCACAGAGGCACAACTAGCGAGTGTGTGTGTGTGTGTGTGTGTTTGAAAGAGGATTCGATAGATTATTATCAAGATCGATGTGCCACCCTACTCCTTCAGTGTCGGGTAGTGTGTGTGTGTATGTTTGAGAGAGAATCCAGTCGATAGATTAGTATCAAGATAGAGGTGTCACCCTACTCCTTCGGTGTCGGGTAGTGTGTGTGTGTGTATGTTTGAGAGAGAAGCCAGTCGATAGATTAGTATCAAGATCGAGGTGTCACCCTACTCCTTCGGTGTTGGGAAGTGTGTGTGGGGTGGGAGGGGGCAGTGACACTCACATATCTCTACTCTTATAAAAAAACAGAGTTGGTGATGATGGTGTTCCTGCCATCCTGCAATATAGGCCATCCGATTTATATCTGACGGACATGAAGGAAAATATGGCAATTTTGCAAAAAGATACCCACACCCCTCTCCGCATTTGCAAACAAGGCATTCCCTCGTTCATCCTTTTCCCCCACAAGATAAACTTCTCATACAAATGCATCTTGATGTTCCATGCAACGCACATGGGCATCTTGCTAGTAGGGAGAAGGAGTTTGTGTGACACATATCTAGCTATATTAAGGGATAGGTAGATAGCATATGCGTGAGAGACATTATTATACTTTGAGACATTAGTGGCTGTGGGTGGGCGGAATTAAAGGGGTGGGTGTGTTAGACATAGAGAGTGTGTGTGTTTACTGTGTGAGAGACTTGTAGGGGCGGGGTAGAAAGACAATTTAACCTGGACGGAGGGAGAGAAATACGAAGTGCGCGTGTGTGATTCCGATGCCCACAGGAAATGAGATATGTATGCATGTGAGAGAGATTTCACAATTCATTCACGTATCACTATCTAGCGATCGTGGGCGTGCATCGCTTGAACATAAGTCAATATCTACTTCGTATCGTGGCCAAAGGTACAATATTGATTCAACGCTATAAAGATTGGACACTCACATATCACATTTTTCTATTTACATAAACCTTTTCAGTTGTGCATGCCAAAGTTACAGTGATGTTTCTTCAAACAACCAATGTAGCTATCATGTACATGCACCATTGTTACTCTTGCATTCAAATTCATTAGTCTTGGATGATTTAAGTTTCTATTTTGAAGTAATATATATGTAATATTCATATATGAATTCAGCACGTTCATAATTTATGAAATGGAGGCTATGTAATCATATGAGGTAACACTTTTAAGTAGCTAACTACAATATCCATTTCTTTTGTGCGCCTCTACACTAACACGTCAATGCATTATGTTTAAAGTAAATAACCAATGGCACTAAATTATCTATTTACGAGAAATACATAGGCTGAGCGTTTGATCCCTTTTTGTGAGCGCGCCACTACACACCAGTCACGATTGGCTGCGCCGTGTGAATGGCCAAGTTATCGGCGCATCATCCCGAGTTATTGTATTTTTTAGGGGTGGACTTCACACCGATTATTAGCTGGCGACGCGTGCCCGTGTACACAGTCTAGCATGACCTTCCCGCTAGCACGGTCCAAAATTAGTTGAAACTGGATACGAACGATCCCGCGGGCGGCAAAATCTCCCGCCTCCTTCTAAAATTTCCGCCACCTTAGTCTTTAGCATGCGAAATCCTCCTTTTGTCCTTGGTGCACGGAGACCAACAGTTACAATACCGCCCTCATCTACATGATAGGTCGGGGCTGCTTTGGTAACTTCCGGTTCCCCCACTACACGCCACCCCCATTTCCTCTCCCCTCCTCCCGCAAAAACGACTAACTCCACAACACCAGAGCATCTTACATCACGTCGTCCGTACTTCATCGCCCTTTCTCCCCTCCCCTCTCGAAACCCTAGACTGCTCATCCACCGGCGTACCATAGCCCATTCACTGCCAGTGGCGTCCACCTCGCCGGATCTGCTTCTGCGGCCGCATCTACCCCTCCCACCTCCCCTAGAAACAAATAGACTGCTCATCCACCACTGTACCACAGCCCATTCAGTGCCGGCCTTGTCCACGGCGCCTGATCTGTTTCGCCGGCACACTCGTCAACCGCCGCGCATCTGCAGCGGCTCATTCTTACTCCCCACCGGAGACGCTTCGTCCACACCCCCCGGAGCCACCCCACTGACGCCCCCGCCGACGGCCTCTGATCCTCTTCGCCGACACCTTCCTCAACCCTACCGGAGGCGCTTCGCCGACACCTTCCTCAACCCTACCGGAGCCGCTTCGCCGACACCAGCGTCAACCCTACCGGAGTAGCTTCACATATACCATTCTCAACCCTACCGAGGCCGCTTTGCCAACTCACAAGTCCATGGCCTCAGATCCGCTTCCTCGCACCCTCATCCAACCTACGGGCAACCGGCGCCCGTCCACGGCCGTAGATCCGCATCATCGACACCACCCTTAACCCAACCACCGGAGCAACCGACGCCCGTCCACGGCCGCAGATCCGCATCTTCGACACCATCCTTAACCCAACCACGGGCAGCCGGCGCCCGTCCACGGCCGCAGATCCGCGTCGTCGACACCATCCTTAACCCAACCACCGGAGCAGCTTCACCTACGCCCTCGTCCACGGCCACAGATCCGCTTCGCCCACACCGTAGTCCACCCTACCCACAAAAACCCTACTCGACGGTTCTAGATCTCCTTACCGGACCCCGACAGCCGATGCAGCGTCATCACCCTCGACGTTTCTAACCTGATTCCCACCGCCTGGAGAGATGCCAAGCACCCAACACGGCCTAGGTACTTGTCACCTTTAAACCCGTCCAAGATCACCGCCCGATGTACTTCAAATATACTAACCGGTCATTGTTACTGTTATGCAGGTGGGAAAAATTACAAGGACGATGTTTCTTACGGATCTAACACTTGGCCAACCAAGATCTGGGACCGAGGCATTGCTATGATCTTGTAAGCGTGTCTCTCTCTCTCTCTCTTGTATTGTTCTATGCCCGCCAAATAGTGCTTTGCTAGGATTTTGGACCAGTAATCCCTTTGTGCGATAATGATTTCTACTCTGGCTACTAAATTAGATATGTAGATGTCATACATGATACTACCTCGTACCTCCTTCCTAAATATAAGTCTTTCTAGAGATTCCACTATAGGCTACATACGGAGCAAAATGAGTGAATCTACACTCGAAAATGCATCTATATACATCTGTATGTGGTCCATCTTGGAATCTCTACAAAGACATATATTTAGGAACAGAGGCGTACATTACACAAAATCGTAGGTGGCATGTAGGAATTCGATTGCATTACATTAGGCTCCCTTAGAGTGCACGCCAATCCAACATCTGAGTCATGGCTAGTTTATGATACGCACACAATCGTTAATTGGTGGTTTAAATATGTGCAAGGGATATGCAATGTAGTATCATGTAGAGATGTCTGAAATTAGCCGTGTCAACTTGCAGATAGGGTTACACAATGAAAAAGTACAAGATGTATGTGGAAATTTCATGGAACATCGCAAAAGAAGGAGAGGCAGCGGTGAGCCTATACAGTGTGCTATGGTACGTCACTCCTCCATTGCAATCATCGTGACATGTTATTTGTATGCCAGTTCTATTAGCTAAGTTTCTTAGGGACAGTTATTACGAGTTATCCTAAGAAAATAAGCACATGTGAATATAAGCTCCATGTAATACGCCAACCAGTTCTTTTCATTGCGTTTTCAGCTTATCTTTGGTATGATCAGTGGAAAGTCTTGATTGTATTATATATATTTTTCATTTTGTTGCACATATGGAAATTAGTTTGACTTGCAAACATCACAAATTGAACCCAGTGCAGTAATTAATATGATAGGAAAACAGACCATCACTATTTGCTCAAAATGCAAATACAAAGATACCATCTACTTGGCACAATCTACTTTGGTCAATGTTTTCCATAGAGATCCCATTGCCTAATTTAAACGAAGAACGCATGACCCACATTTAAATGAAGAACAATTATTTGTTGAAATTGATGGTCCAAGTGGCTGGTTATTATCATATAGCAGCACCACTGAAAGCATCATATAGCAGCAGCAGACAGCTCATAGCAACTCATCATACAGCAGCAAGATGCGCAATTCATCATATACCAGCAGCAGCTCATAGCAATTCATCCTTCAACAGCACCTCAAGGCCATGGCACGGGAGGAGGAGGGGAACAAGGTGCCTTCTGCAGCGGTGTGGCATCACCCGTAGTTGTGCAGCCTTCATTGGAGTAGTCGTTGGACGAACCACAGTGGAGCAGCCACGGAGACCATGAGAATGAGGGGCGGCGCCAGAGGGAGGAGCAGCCAGGAGGTTTGCCCTACCGCGCCGCCATGTAGCCTAGCTGGACATAGCATCGCCGAGACCGGGCCAGATGGGACCCGATGGCGGCGGCTCACTGGAGGAACCCTAGTCTTGCAGGCGGGGATCGAGGTAGATTGAAAGGGAGAGGAGATGCAAGCGGGCAGGGCAATGAATGCTTGCGTGTTTGTTTTACTTGAGGGTCGGGTGTGACATAGGCGTCGGCGATTGCATTTTGAGTGTAATATAGGCGGACAACGAGTCATTTCACTATTCCCTTCCTTCAATTTTTAGTGAGGTTCTACCCAAACACCCCCCCCTCCAAAGCAAAATTAGTTAAGCCCAAGCCCATAACTCAAAAATGACTTATTTACATCTTTTATGGCTTATTTTGACAATATACCTGAAAAGTGGAATCGAACCGGCCCTTAACCTGCAATTCAATTGTGTGTGCAATGATGAATCACTCCCGCCGCTATCTCGTACATTTAGGCATCATCATACATGGCATAACCTAATACATGTGCTTTCCATTGTAGAATCTGGAATATGCAATGTTTATGTTAGTTCATACGTTGCACATGATGTTTAAATGCCCCTTAAATCTGGTCAGTCAAGTGATGGTCTTTAAGCCTCCTTGTTTGCTTATTTTATTGATATGTAAGATTTGCTCACACATATGTTCAATTGCTTGTTTGCATCAGCCAGCCATACTAGGACTGTTTGCTTTGATTACTTGTTGTTCTTGACCTAACACCTAACAGAGCTTGTCAACGATTTAAACACTAAGGGCTGCTGTAGTGGGGCCTTGTCTAACTCATAGGTGAATAAAGGTTTGGCTGTACACTACAGTAGGCTCTCCAAGAGTACCTTGATATCTAGTTCGAAGGTATGCCTAGTTTTTACATGGTGCAGACATAGTAAATGCTCATTTCATTGTGTGCAAGTGCAAGAGATGCGGCATGTTTCATTATGTGGTGTTGTTTTGTTATAATCTCATCTTTTTGTGTTCACAGACTGGAAAGTTTGCATATTTATCTTCCAAGGAGACGAGTAACTAGTTTGTGTCACCTTGCGGAGGGGTGCAATGAAGATAAGATTGAGGATTTCCAAGTACAAGATGTTAGGAAGGAGCCTTGCAAGAGAAGTAGGAGCTGCGTTGAGCCTCTTCAACCTGCTAAGGTAAGTCACTTATGCAACTCAACAGTTCAATTCCTTGTTTGTTTCTGCATAGTTAATTTTCTCTTTTCAATTTCTTTATTTGTCCTCACTTAATGAGATGCCCAAATAATTATGCACGATGTTCGGTACTATGTATCACTATTAGTTGACATAATTAAAGGCCTTACCATTTAATTACTCTGCCAAGTGTGCTGAAGCTTTGAAGTCTATTAACCAACTATTATTGCATGAGGCTCACAATCTAGTTTATACTATGCTAATGATTGCATAGTTTTGCTCGCTGTAGTATGTTTGTATGAAACCCTCTGCTGTTCATTATGCTCCCTAAGACTTTAATTGAGGTACGAGAATGGCCAACTGCTTGCTTACTTATACGCAATGTGCTGTCTAAATTTGTAACTTGTCTGTGTTTTCGATTGGGCCCCAACATCATGCTCCTCCGGTGAGCTAAGAGGATTTCTGTATGCAGGATGCATGACTATCTTTTTATAATTTTAAAATATCACCTACTTATGCTTCATGACGTGTAACATTTTTTTGTGAAAGTGACGTGTAACATTATTGTTAGTCCTATTTTGCCATGTAGTACAAAATAGTGTCTTGTTAAACTTCATTGTTGTAACTATATTTTGCCCTAGTCATGTGTACTTACGAAACATTTCAGGATGAAGTGACATCAACACAAAAATCTGTGAGCAGTGCGGCATGGCTGTTACCGAATGATTATGGATTGGAATTGGAATGTGCTGATGTTCTCGATCATCAACTAGAGGTGGCAAGACAACGCGTACATGATTGTCAACGTATAATCAACAAGTTGAGACTGGACATGCAGGTATTAGATGCGGGAGTCAAAAAAATGAAACAAGACACTGAGGTAACCATGAAGGAATTGGAGATTTTGCAGACTGAAATTTGTGCTATCTGAATCCGGCCAATCCTATTTTCTGAAGAGATTATAGTTCAAATGGAGTTAAGTTGATGCGCGTCCATGATGTATGAGCCGTATTTGCCCAGTGTATGTAATTTGTTGTTTGTGTATGCTTTATTATCACCTGTGCCGTACCATAATGCCAAGTGGGTATAATCGGTTATAATTCTTTATTGTATAGTGTAGGATTATTCTACCTTTCTATGCTTTGACCTCTTTGTTGTATAGTGTATGCTTTTTAGAGGTGATAGTATTGAGTAGGATAATTCTTTGAATATGCTATATCGTTCAAACGGGGGCCAACTCGCCCGACCATGGGCCTTCTACGTCTCGTAGGATCCATGGGCCTTCTACGTCTCGTAGGATCCATGGGCCTTCTATGTCTCGCAGGATCCATGGGCCTTCTACGTCTCGCAGTGTCCATGGGCCTTCTACGTCTCGCAGGATCCATGGGCCTTCTACGTCACCTAGGATCCATGGGCCGCCGACTCATTTATGGGTCTTGTACTGGCCTTTAATGGGCCGTAGAAGGGCCTATAATGGAAATCGTATGTTTTATTGGCTGACGATAACGGGCCGTTAATAGGCAGTATTTGGTGATGCTATGAAAATGGCCCAACAAACTAACGGACCACAAACGGGCCGACTGTAACGACGGGCTGAATTTGGCCCACAAGCAGAAAATGACAGTAACGGGCCGTAAGTAACCTAATGTTGCAAATAAGCCCAAGAATAAATGGGCTCTGAGAAGGCCGAAAGATAACATGGGTTGTAAACGGCCCAACTGAATAACGGGCCCTTAATGGGTATAAAGCGATACACTGTTCATTACGGGCCCGTTTCACCACGGGCCGTTAATGGGTCTAAAGTAATACCTTTGTTCATCGCGGGCGGTTTCACCATGGGCCGTTAATAGGCCAAGAGTTACATAGGGCCTCATATGGGCGAAAGACGTCATGGGCCATACATGGGCCGAAGTGAAAATTGGAATCATATTGGATGGCCCAGATGACGCTACTGGGCCTAATTCGGATAGGGCGTAACGGGCCTTGGGTTCGTGGGTTGTAAATGGGCTATATGCGAACAGGCCGTTAACAGGCTTTCCATGGGCCGGGCCGTCACCTTTTGACCAAGTCAAACGGGCCGGCCTTTTCACAGGAATTGGCCTCTGTTGGGCCATGCCACGTGTCGACGTATCATAGGCGCCTTCTGTCCAATGAGTGGATGACATCTGTCCCAACAATGAGCCGACACATGTTTCCTCCAGCCAATGATGATTTTACACGTGGAAAATCCCCATTGGTCAGGGATGTTAACGGGTTATCGAATCCAAAACCTGACCCGATAGCTTAACGGCATTCCCTTACAGTGGATGCCACGTGTAGGTCACCCTTGACGAAAGCACTTCTGTGACGCGCGATTTATCATCATGGAAGTGGACACTTCCGTGATGATAATTTTGGTAATGTCATCGAACACTTCTACAACAGCACAGGTATGACTATCTCGATTCTGTCATGAATTTGTCATGGATGTACATGCATGACAAAAAACGCGACCTACTGTGACAAACACGTATCATCACAGAAGTGTATTTTTTGTAGTGGAGGTGCTTCCATTGTGGAAGAACATCGTATCCTTATGGGTACGGTGATTGAGAGGGTGCAGTCTGCTAAGAGCGGACTGACCGAAGCCTGTGCCAGCCTTCTAACAGGCTTTGAGGTACGTGACATAATTATGCAAAAAGATTGCCATAGTATAGACAGTAGCCCCTGAGACTCTGTCTGGTGTTTGAACAGAAAAGCCGAACAAAGGATCAAATAATTTTCGCAGGAGTCCAGGACGCCGTAAAGAAATGCGAGTCCTTGGAGCGCAAGATTACGGACCAAGAGTCTGAACTTGCTAAGTCCCTCCAAAGTGCACAAGAAGCCCGGGTTGAAGCCCAGGGCGCCCTCCAGGAAATCCAGGAGGCCAGGAAAATCACAGCGGGTAAGGCCTTTATTATGCAGAGCAAATTTGTGAAGAAAAGGTACCTCTGCGGCCGGTTTGGAGTTCTCCAGGGCGTTTATGGATCTGCGCCAAAGATGTTGCCGATCTTTGCGGAGTTCTTCCGAGCCGAAGAGGGGAGCTCCACGGAGAAGCTATTCTGGTCACAATACCTTGCGCCAGAGCATCTGGTGTCCTTCAGCGATCAGCTAAAATAGCTGACCGAACTGCATAGGGTGGCCGAATTGACCATGAAGGATTTTATAATCCGTCTATGGCCTGCCGAAGCCATTCCCAGCAGCTACTTCGGGCTCGTGAAGCGGCTGGTCGATGCGTGCCCTTGGCTTGATGCCGTCAAGCGGTCGGTCTGCATCGAAGGTGTGCGGATGACCTTCGCCCGTCTGAAGGTGCAGTGGGTGAAGATGAACACCGTCAAGCTAGCGACCCAGGGACCGCCCGCGGGCAAGGAGCACCGCACACCCAAGCGGTATTTTGATGATGTCCTGGAGGGGTCCCGCATTGTAGAGAGACAGTGTGCGAAGGATATTATCTTTGAATGAATACATTCATGTTATGCCGTCCTGTATTATGAAACAAAGCCGATATGTAATATAATGCTTGTTGTTTGTTTTAAAATTTTGCCTCCTGCGCGGACATTTTATTAAATCTGAGAGTTGGCCAGTCGTTGGCTTCAGCCCCCACGTAGGTAGTACGGGGGTGTTCGGGTTGGAACCTAAACACTCGTGATCCAAGAATTTGGTCCTTGAAGGAGGTGTTTAGCGCAACGAACCAGGCAATCAGACTATGTGGCTTTATCACCCTCACTTAGCCATAGGAGTTTGACAATTGGAGTGTAGACGCAACCCCTAGTTAGTATTTGTTAATCCGAACTAGGGTGATGTAGACACCTGATCGGGTGGAGGCTGATCCGTCACATAGTGCGGGAAAAAATTGCAAGACATTTTGACCTTCGGAAAGCTGACCAGCTCTCGCCGCATCATGACAGTCAGTTTTCGGCTTTCTCTACTGAGGTGTTTGTCCGAATAAACCAGAAACATAATCGCAGTAGTTCTCCCTTTACTACCCATGCCAATAGGATGGAACGTAAGGTAGTAAGCACAGGAGCCGGGCAACCCAACTATTGACCAAAGACATGATTCGGAGCCGATGCATATAATGCTATATTAGGGGTGCTGAACTATACTGTAAAAAGTGTTCAGACTTGTTGCCGCAGAATGGAGCGCAATGAAGCCCCTGGCGAATTAAGGCGTACCAAAGTGTACGGATGCAATCGATAGAAATAGCAAAATAAAATGAAGTAGTAAGCTAGTGCCACATAAATTGGGCCGCAAAATATTTCCATCATAATCTGATTAATACGTCAAAGCGTATTTGTACAAATAGTGCGATAAGAAACAGGGCTATTTAACATGCCGAGACCAAGGAAGAGCTGCATGCGGGTCCTGAAGACACGTAGAGTGATCGTCAAGAAAACCACCTAGATATTCCCCACATGTCTATGCTACTTGCCGCCTTGGTATATCTATCCTTCTAAAGGATCGACGATCAGGCCGTCGTGAAGGGCCTGTGGAAAAGAAACCTAAAAAGGAAAAAAAAAAGAAAAGTGAAAGTATATGTGTCCAGGGAAGGTCGAGCCGTATTATGGACCACAATCGAGTTATGCCTCCGTCTTTGCCCATGGTATTTTGAGTGCGTAATTATGTATGCGCGGTACGTACGCCGCCATTTGGTCGGGACTGAGACGTAGGCCGAATTGCTAGTCGAACTCCTGATGAGCTGGACTGTCATGCTGCGGAGTAGTCCGGGCTCGTTTGACAGTGTCCGGGAGCTTGGCCGCTGATGTAATATTCTGCTTGATAAGGCCGCTCTGTACTTCCACTGCCAGGGCCACGGTGTGCTCCTCAGTATGGAGGGAGTGTTTCGTGTTTCCATTGACTGTTATGACACCGCGTGGTCCGGGCATCTTTTGTTTGAGATAAGCATAGTGTGGCACCGCATTGAATCGAGCAAATGCAGTTCGTCCGAGCAGTGCCTGATAGCCATTGCAGAAGGGGACGATATCGAAGATCAAGTCTTCGGTTCGGAAGTTGTCCGGGGATCCGAAGACGACTTCCAATGTGATTGAGCCCGTGCAGCAGCCTCTACACCTGGTATTACTCCTTTAAAGGTAGTTTTTGTGGGCTTGATCCTTGATGGATCGATGCCCATCTTGCGAATTGTATCCTGATAGAGCAGGTTGAGGTTGCTGCCACCGTCCACGAGGACTCGCGTGAGGTGGAATCCATCAATTATTGGGTCGAGGACCAGTGCGGCTGAACCGCCATGACGGATGCTGGTCGGGTGGTCCCTGCGATCAAAGGTGATCGGGCAGGACGACCATGGGTTGAATTTTGGGGCGACTAGCTCTATCGCATAGACATCCCTGAGCGCGCGTTTGCGCTCCTTTTTGGGGATATGGGTAACGTATATCATGTTCACCGTTTTGACCTGGGGGGGTTCTTCTGTCCCCCTGTGTTCGGCGGACGGGGCTCCTCGTCGTAGTCCTCACTTTGCGACCCCTTCTCCTTGTTTTCGGCATTTAACTTGCCGGCCTGTTTAAAGACCCAACAGCTTCTGTTGGTATGATTGGTTGGTTTATCGAGGGTGTCGTGGATCCGACATGGACGATCGAGTATGCGGTCCAAGCTGGATGAGCCCGGATTGTTTCTTTTAAATGGCTTCTTCCGCTGGCCGGACTTGGAGCCACTGAATCCGGCGTTGACCGCCGTGTCATCGGTATTTTCACTGTTGCTTTGACGCTTGTGCATGTTGCATCGGGGCTTGCCGTTGCTATTTATGGCCTCAGAGGTGCCAGGTTCGCTTGCATTATTGTTGCTACGGGCTAGCCAGCTATCTTCGCCTGCGCAAAAGCGGGTCATAAGTGCGTGAGGGCTACCACGGACTTCGACTTTTCTTGGCCGAGGTGCCTGGCCAGCCATTCATCGCGGATGTTATGCTTAAAGGCTGCTAGGGCTTCGGCATCCAGACAATCGACAATCTGGTTCTTTTTAGTTAGGAACCTAGTCCAGGATTTCTTGGCTGACTCTCCGGGCTGTTGAACTATGTGACTTAAGTCATCGGCATCCGGAGGTCGGACGTATGTACCTTGGAAGTTGTCGGAGAAGGCGTCTTCCGAGTTCTCCCAGCTTCCAATAGAGTTTTCTAGCAGGCTGTTTAACCAGTGCCGAGCTGGTCCCTTGAGTTTTAGCGGGAGGTATTTGATGGCATGAAGATCATCACCACGGGCCATATGAATATGGAGAAGAAAGTCCTCAATCCATACCGCGGGATCTTTTGTTCCATCGTATGATTCGATGTTCACGGGTTTAAACCCTTCTGGGAATTCGTGCTCCATTACTTCGTCAGTCAAGCAAAGGGGGTGTGCGGCGCCTCTATATCGGGCCAAGTCGCGACGTAGCTCGGATGGAGTCCATTTACGGTTTTCGGCCCGGACGTGGTTATACTTGTCATGTCTGGCTAGGTAGCTATCGTCGCGTGTCGGGGCATGCCCCCGCGATCCGTAGATCGATCTGGTCTGACCTGCTCTATTTTCGAGGTCCTGCCGCAGGTCATATGTATGCCCCCGAGCTGTTGTATCTCTTCCTTTACGATGAGGTAGTACGGGCTGGTGTTCGGCTTGAGTTGTCATTTTATCCCGGCCACGTGGTGGTCGGTCAGCCGCGTTACGCGTTATTGGTGCGGGCTCAAGTGCCTCATCGTCGAATTGAGGTAGTAGTTTACGCTTCGGGTAACTTTTGGTTGGGCGCTCGAGGCCGTATTCCTCGGCTGCCAGGACATTAGTCCACCTGTCCTTGAGTAGATCTTGATCAGCTTGAAGCTGTTGCTGCTTCTTTTTCAGGCTCCTTGAAGTGGCTATTAGCCGGCTCTTAAAGCGCTCCTGCTCGAGGGGTTCCTCGGGAACGATAAAGTCTTCGTCGCCGAGGCTCGCCTCCTCCTCGGAGAGTGGAAGATAATTACTGTCCTCCGAGTCTTCGTTTACGGCCTGTTCATCAGGGCTAACTTGCCCATCTTCCCGATCGTCCTGTTCGGAGGCTGGCTCGACGGGGTCTTCTTGGTCTTCAGCGGCTTCTGGAGTATCATTGTCTCTCGTGCTGTACTGTTGTATTTTCCGCGACATGATTTAGAGCGGCGACGCTGACGTCGGCGTTTTGGTTGTATCTCAGGAGGTATATCCTTAACTGGATTTTTCTCGTTATCACTGCTATCCTCTTTGGGTGTATCCACCATGTACACGTCATACGAAGAGGTGGCCATCCAGCGTCCAGTGAATGGCGGGTTTTGGGCCTGATCTTCTTTGGCATCGTCGTCCATACTGTCAATGTCTTCGGAGCCGTAATCGAGCATGTCAGTGAAGTCCTCGACATTGGCTATGAAGTGGGTGGTGGGTGGGACATAACTTTCCCGGCTCTTAGCCCCTAGTCCAGGTTGGGCGTAGTTCGGACGTTGCTCCTTTGTAATGATGAGGGATCGCATCAAGTCCAGATCCTCGCTTAAAGGCGAGGTTTGGCAAGGGAGAAGAGAGTCCGTGGAGTACGGCGGGAAGGAGATTCCTCGGCCGAGCTCACGCGATGCTGACTCCGAGCGTTCGGAGCCAGTGTCCGGAGAAGAGTCTAGCTGCATTGTGGTTGCCAGTGATGCTACTTCCTCTGGCTCTCCCGTACCGGGCTTAGTGCCCGCAGATAGTCCGACAGGCTCAAGATGCTCATCTTCGGACCTAGTGACGCACTCCGGATCTATGGCCAGAGCGGAGGTTGGGGTCGTGAACCCTTGGGAGATCCAGTCTCCTCGGATGTCAGCAACATAATCCAGATTTCCGAAACTAATCTGGTGACCTGGGGCGTAGCTGTCGATCTGCTCTAGATGGCCAAGCGAGTTGGGCCGCAGTGCAAAGCCGCCGAATATGAAGATCTGGCCGGGGAGAAAGACCACCCTCAGGGCAGCATCATTGTAGATGATTGACAAAGCCATCGAACCTTCTGGTGATGACACCGTGGAACTCTCAATGAAAGCACCAATGTCGGTGTCAAAACCGGCGGATCTCAGGTAGGGGGTCCCGAACTGTGTGTCTAAGGTCGATGGTACCAGGAGACGGGGAACACGATGTTTACCCAGGTTCGGGCCCTCTTGATGGAGGTAATACCCTACTTCCTGCTTGATTGATCTTGATGAACATGAGGATTACAAGAGTTGATCTACCACGAGATCGTAATGGCTAAACCCTAGATGTCTAGCCTGTATGATTATGATCCTCCTCTACGGACTAAACCCTCTGGTTTATATAGACACCGGAGGGCCTAGGGTTGTACAGAGTCGGTTTACAGAAGAAGGAATCTTCATATCCGAACACCAAGCTTGCCTTCCACGCAAAGGAGAGTCCCATTCGGACCCGGGAGGAAGTCTTCCATCTTGTATCTTCATGGCCCGTCAGTCCGGCCCATGTCACATAGGCCGGACACCCGAGGACCCCTTAATCCAGGACTCCCTCAGCGGTGACTCACCATGGCTACAACATCCTCAAGATGCCAGGGAACCGCGACATCATCGTGATCGCTTGCGAGGAGAAGGACGCGGTGTGCTCCCTCGAGCATGCCTACCAGGCCGCAGTAGTCGAGGACCCGGACAACCAAGGCGCCATCTACCCTCCTGAGGCCACCCTCAAGAAGAAGAAGCAGCTTCTCCGCCAAGAGCCTCAGGAGAGCGGTGTCTCCAGTCGCACCACCACAGGACCTGCGCCTGTGGATGGGGTGCCTCCCTCTCTCGCATAGGAAGGCGCGCCCGGCGCCCTCCTCAGGCTGGGCTCGGGGGCTCTCTCCTGGAGGGCCTCTGACCTAGCCAATGTCACGAGGGAGGCACTTAGGCACCACGTGGAGGCTTACTTCAGCACGCGCTTCCCTCATGAGGGCACGAGGCACCAGGCGCCAGGTGCTCAGGAGTTCATAACCAATGCGACCGGGGAGCTTCAAGAGGCGAGAGCCATGCACGGCGACCGCCGCCCACCACCTGGCGTAGCTCCTCGTCCTAGCGAGGACAGTTAGCTGCGCGTCTGCGTTGACATCCCAGGGCTCAATAGGTCCGCATCTCAAGAGCGCTTCTGGCCATCGCAGGTTGGTCGGTGTGAGGGTCCCCCTCACAGTTACGTTCGCATGCCTTTTGGCTTGCCGAACGGGGCTGTTACCCTCCAGCGTCGCCTGCGGAGCGTCCTGGCGGCTCAGGAGGCCAGGCATCACGCGGTCCTGGCAGAGATGGCGACGGTTCTTCACGATCCCCCTGGACCCCCAGAGCCTCCCGAGGTTCAGGACCCAGGCAGCTCGTGAGAAGCGACTCCTTCAGCACACGTCTTCGGCTACACCAACATCTCTTCAGCAACTGTGCCAGGTGACATTTTCTGGTTTATTTCAGTTGGGGGCGCCCTTCGGGCTGCATTATCCCCAGATCGCACGGGCCTGTCCCTACAACGTGTATCCTTTGCATCTTTGATTTGCTCTGTTGGGGGCGCCCCTCGGGCTGCATCATCCCCAGGCCGCGTGGGTCCGTCCCTGTGGCATGTCTCATTCTTGCATCTATCGGAACTAGCTTTACCTCCTCCCATAGGCTGACTTATGTTGCCACCTGCTCTCCTGTCGCCCTTCGCGGCCTCCCGCGTTGCTGGCCGTCCTCCTGATCATCCCGCAATGGGGGCTACACATGCTGACACGGCGCTTGTGCTCCTGCAACGCTGATAAACCTGAGAGATCGAGCTCTGGCTCGCGGCCCGTCCCGCACACATCACCTCACCAGATCCTTAGTGCCTTCGTCTTCTTGCGGAAAGATCAGAGGCAGGGAAGTCAACGTGATTATGAGTTATATTCTCCCCTCTGACTAACTCGCAGGAATCTCCAGAGCTTAGCTACGGGTGGCCCCGCCAGCTTCCCCTTTTTCACGTGATTCACTTGTGCGTTAAAGGGGGGGCTCCCGAGCATCGCGCCTCGGGAGCTCCTACTGACTCTCCAGCCCTCACCCCCTGGCCTTGACCACGGCATCCTGACCTGGCATACCAGCGGCGGCTGAGCCTCGCTCGAGGGTCGGGACCCGAGGACGTAGAGCACTCAGATGAGCGAGAAAAGGGGAGGCTGGCGTGAGCCCTACCTAGTAGCACCGCCACTGAAATGTGAATCGGGTGCTGCGCAAGCGATCGCCTATCTCTCGTTAAGATAAGTCAACTATTCATGTCAACGCGACGCCACTATCTAGAGTTTCGACTCTCACAGCCTTGCTCCGGCAATGCCGCTTTCCTTTCCAGCCTTCAGGGAGCTTCTTGCACGCCAAAGGGGACCTCTTGAGCATCGCGCCTCAGGAGCTCTTACCGGACCTTGGGCCGCTCACCTCCTGGCCTTGACCATGGCATCGCGACCTGGCATACCAGCGACGGCCGAAGCTTGCCTCGGGACTGGGACGTGCCGGCGTAGAGCGCTAAGCTACTGCGAGGACGAAAAGGGGGGACAATGCCAAAGCAAGACATGCAGCCGCAACGTTATAGCAGGAATAATAATTATTGAAGCAAAAGCATTACATGTTCTTTACATACCCCCACGGGGTCTTGTCTCAATTCCCCGCATGGAACAAAAGAAGGAAATCCTCAAGGAGCCCTTGCTACGGGTATCGTCGTCGACACCATCATCAACCGCGGGCCACGAGAGGCCGACGCCAACCCCATCCAGGTCATCTGAAAGCACAAGTGCTCCCTAGGTGGTTTTGGTAATTAATGTCAACATATCTCTTGTTGGACTAACACCTTTATCTAGTATGTTTCAGATAAGTTCAACAATGGAGTGGCATGGACTAAAGGATGTGGGAACTCCTTCAAGATGCTAAGGACAAAGGATTGGCTAAAGCTTCAAGCTCAAGACTCTTAATTTTACATTTTAGTGATCCAAGATCACATTGAGTCTATAGGAAAAGCCAATACTATCAAGGAGGGATGAGGTGTTGCTTAATGAGCCTCTTGCTTCATGTGCTTAGTGATATGCTCCAAAACCCTCAACTACTTTCGCACTTCCACACATATGACCTAAACCTAAAGCCAAAATCGGTCTCACCGATTCTTCCTATCCGGCGCCACCGATTCCATATGTCATAGCCACTGCCACAAACCCTAGGCAAATCGGTTCTACCAATAGGGATCTCGGTCTCACCGAGATGGGATTCTAATCTCTCTGTGTATGTCCACTATCAAAATCGGTCTCACCGAGTTTGAGAATCGGTACTACCGAGATTACAATGCAAAATTTCTGGTTAACTTATTACCAAAATCGGTCCCACCGAGTTTGAGTAATCGGTCCAACCGAGTTTGCCTGACCAACTCTCTAGTTAGCTAATTACCAAAATCGGTCTCACCGAATTTGTGTAATCGGTCTCACCGAGATTACGTTATGCCCTAACCCTAACCATATCGGTCCTACCGAGATGCAAATCAGTCCCACCGAAAACCCTAATGGTCACTAGGTTTACTAAAATCGGTCTGACCGAGTTTGTTGATTCGGTCCCACCGAGATTGGTAAATTGTGTGTAACGGTTAGATTTTGTGTGGAGGCTATATATACCCTCCACCCCTCTTCATTCATGGAGAGAGCCATCGACTAAACCTACACTTCCAACTTACTATTTCTGAGAGAGAACTACCTACTCATGTGTTGAGGCCAAGATATTCCATTCCTACCATATGAATCTTGATCTCTAGCCTTCCCCAAGTTGCTTTCCACTCAAATCTTCTTTCCACCAGATTCAAATCCTATGAGAGAGAGTTGAGTGTTGGGGAGACTATCATTTGAAGCACAAGAGCAAGGAGTTCATCATCAACACACCATTTGTTACTTCTTGGAGAGTGGTTCTCCTGGATTGGCTAGGTGTCACTTGGGAGCCTCCGACAAGATTGTGGAGTTGAACCAAGGAGTTTGTAAGGGCAAGGAGATCGCCTACTTCGTGAAGATCTACCGCTAGTGAGGCAAGTCCTTCATGGGTGACGGCCATGGTGGGATAGACAAGGTTGCTACTTCGTGGACCCTTCGTGGGTGGATCCCTCCGTGGACTCACAAGAACTGCTACCCTTCGTGGGTTGAAGTCTCCACCAACGTGGAAGTACGATAGCACCACCTATCGGAACCACGCCAAAAACATCTGTGTCTCCAATTGCGTTTGAATCCTCCAATCCCTTCCCTTTACTTTCTTGCAAGTTGCATGCTTTACTTTCCGCTGCTCATATACTCATTGCAGGCTTGCTTGTTATGTATTGAAAAAGTTAAACTTGTGCCTAAACTTCACTTAAACTTTAATAAGGTTAAAAACTGTAACTTTGGTACTTAGTGTGTAATCACCCCCCCCCCTCTAGACACCTCTTCTCAAGATCCTACAAGTGGTATCAGAGCATTGGTCTCCATTGCCTTGGTTTAATCACCATTGGAGGAAGATGGATGAGTCTACTCTGGGGAGTCTTAGTCATAGAGTGCCTATTCTTGATGGAGAGTATTTTCATGAGTGGAAAAATGAGATGCTTGTAATTTTCAATCAATATCATTTGAACAAGTACATTGCTAGCCCTTGTGCTCCTCATGTTGATCCTATGCATCCTACCCTTGATGAAGCTATTGACATGACTAGAAATCTTAGAACTATTAATCTTATCACTAGAGGCTTGCCTAGAAACTTGATTAGAATCTTGCCTACTTTTGGGTGTGCCTACACTATATGGAAATTTCTTGAGGAACGCTTTCCAAATTATTCCTTGAAAAATCTAGATGAAATTCTCTATAATTCTATTGCTTTGAGTAAAACGAATACTAGTGATCCTATGTTTGGTGATCGTCTATTTGAACTTACCGACCTTATGCGTGCCAAAGGAGATGTTGGAATTATTAGTGACATTATTTCCGAAGCTATAAGAATTCATAAGCAAGATCATTGTCAAACTGACTCTAACGAATTACCCTCTCTAGGACTTGATCCACCACATGCCGATGTTGAACATGGATACTATGATGAGGATGATGATAGTGATTTCGATCTTGATGATGCAATGGGACATTTTGGTCTTATGGCAAATCTTCGGGGATATGTATCAGGAGGAAAGGAATGGGTTCTTGATAGTGGATGTACCGATCACATGACCGGAGATAAAGACATGTTTCGTGAGCTTGCTGAAGATGATAGTCCTCGAAAGTTTGTCACTTTCAATGACAACTCAAAGGGTAAGGTGGTTGGCCTCGGTAAGGTGGCCATCTCACATGATAGCTCCATTCAAAATGTCATGCTCGTTGAATCTCTTGGCTACAACTTACTTTCAGTATCTAGACTTGCTAATTTCGGTTTCAATGTCTTATTTACTAAAGTAGATTGCCAAGTGTTTCGTCGAGACAATCATAAAATGGTCTTTACCGGTGTGTGTAGAGGTGATCTATACATTGTTGATTTCACTAAAAAGGCTCAACCTAAAACTTGCTTCATTGCTAAATCCTCAAAAGGTTGGTTATGGCATAGACGATTAGGTCACGTTGGCATGAGAAACCTTGACAAGCTTATTAAAGGGAATCATATCCTTGGAGTTAACGATGTCATATTTGATAAAGATAGACTTTGTTGTGCTTGTCAAGCAGGTAAACAGGTTGGAGGAAGGCATCCCGTGAAGAACATTATGACCACAAAGAGGCCACTCGAGCTACTTCACATGGATCTCTTTGGTCCCAACTCCTACAAGAGTCTCGGTGGAAATTATTTTGGTTTAGTTATAGTTGATGATTTTTCAAGATTTACGTGGGTGATCTTTCTCGATGATAAAGCACAGGTCCAAAAGATCTTCAAAAACTTCGCTAGAAAGGCCCAAAATCAATTTGAAGTGAAGATCAAGAAGGTTCGCAGCGACAACGGAACGGAGTTCAAGAACGCAAATGTGGACACCTTCCTTGAGGAAGAAGGGATTTCACACGAGTTCTCGGCTACGTACACACCTCAACAAAATGGATTTGTTGAGAGGAAGAACTGGACGCTCATCGAAATGGCGAGAACGATGCTTGATGAGTACAAGACACCGAAGCACTTTTGGGCAGAAGCGGTTGAGACAGCTTGTCATGCAACAAATTGCTTGTACCTTCACAAGCTACTCGGCAAGACGGCATATGAGCTCCTCACCGGTAACAAACCCCAAGTTGGATACTTTCGAGTATTCGGCTCAAAGTGCTACATTCTTGATAAGCATCGTCGTTCTAAATTTGCTCCTAAGTCTCATGAAGGTTTCCTACTAGGTTATGGATCAAACTCTCACACTTACTGTGTCTACAACATTTTCACCCGAAAGGTTGAAGAGACGGTAGATGTGAAGTTTGCTGAATCTAACGGCTCGCAAATAGAGCAATTGCCAATTGATGTAGGAGACAAAGACCCTTTGGAAGCAATCCAAGACTTGTCTATTGGCAAGGTTCGTCCAACGGAGGTGAAGGAGAGTACCTCGTCTATTCAAGTGGAAGCTTCTACTTCACAACAAGTTGAACCAAGAGTTGATACGGAAGCATCCACGAGTGGGACACACCAAGATGAAGAAAACAAGGAAGTGCATCAAGATGAACGTCAACAACCTCCTTCTCCACCACGACAAGAGAACGACAACGCCAACAATGAAGAAGGCCAAGATGAAGAAGATGTTCGACGAAGACCCAAGCAAAAGCTTTCACGAGTTCGAGCAAGAATTGCTAAAGATCATCCCGTTGAGCAAATCTACTATGATATTCAAACCGGGAGAATCACTCGCTCTAAAACTCGTTTAGCTAACTTTTGTGAAAACTATTCTTTCATATCTAGCGTTGAACCTATGAAGGTTGAAGAAGCATTGGAAGATCCGGATTGGATAAATGCTATGCAACAAGAGCTACACAACTTTGAGAGGAATCAAGTTTGGACATTGGTTGAGAAGCCCGACAACAACCACAACATCATCGGTACCAAATGGGTGTTTCGCAACAAGCAATATGAAGATGGACAAGTAGTTCACAACAAAGCATGTCTCATCGCCCAAGGCTACACAAAAGTCGAAGGTATGGACTATGGTGAGAGTTACGCCCCCGTTGCTAGAGTTGAGTCCATTCGCATCTTACTTGCCTATGCTAATCATCATGATATCACCTTGTACCAAATGGACATTAAAAGTGCTTTTCTAAATGGTGAAATAGAGGAGGAAGTCTATGTTAAGCAACCTCCCGGCTTTGTCAATCCTAAGAAACCCAATCATGTTTACAAACTTCACAAAGCTCTTTATGGTCTTAAAAAAGCTCCTAGAGCATGGTATAAATGCTTGACCAAGTTTCTTCTTGAAAAAGGCTTTGAAATTGGGAAAATTGATTCCACACTTTTTACTAAAAGGGTTAATGGTGAATTATTTGTATGCCAAATTTATGTTGATGATATCATATTTGGATCAACTAACCCTCATTTTAGTGAAAAGTTTGGGAAGCTAATGTCGGAGAAGTTTGAGATGTCTATGATGAGTGAACTCAAATTCTTTCTTGGTTGCTGTCGGTGTCAAAACCGGCGGATCTGGGGTAGGGGGTCCCGAACTGTGCGTCTAGGCGGATGGTAACAGGAGACAAGGGACACGATGTTTTACCCAGTGTTCGGGCCCTCTTGATGGAGGTAAAACCCACGTCCCGCTTGATTAATATTGATGATGTGTGTTACAAGAGTGGATCTACCACGAGATCAAAGAGGCTAAACCCTAGAAGCTAGCCTATGGTATGATTGTTGTTCGTCCTATGGACTACAAACCGTCCGGTTTATATAGGCACCGGAGAGGGCTAGGGTTACACAAAGTCGGTTACAAAGGTAGGAGATCTACATATCCGTGTCGCCAAGCTTGCCTTCCACGCCAAGGAAAGTCCCATCCGGACACGGGACAAAGTCTTCAATCTTGTATCTTCATAGTCTTGGAGTCCGCCGATGATGATAGTTCGCTATCCAACACCCCTAGTCCGAACTCCTCAAGAGCCCTCGAACCAGGCTTCAATGACGACGAGTCCGGCGCGCATACATCCTTCGGCATTGCAAGGCGGGTTCTTCCTCCAAATAATTTATAGAAGATTGTGAACACCAGGATAGTGTCCGGCTCTGCAAAACAAGTTCCACGTAACACCGTAGAGAGAATAATTTATGCACAGATCTGCTGACGTATTCCTTGGCGTGACATTACACCACGGTCAGGCCTTTATATGAATCGTTTTTTATAGTTCCACCTCAGCGTGTTTAGCGAGGCGGTTTCCTTGGCACGTCTTATCAAAGCGTAGATCGTGCCCCCTTATTCCGGGATTCTCATCAATACGGACGTGGGTAACCCAACCATGCCCGTTGGCCTGCCTTCTCTATCGAAGGCGAGTCCTAATCGACCACGGGGTGGGCTCTTGGTATTCAAGCTCTTTATGATGAGACCAAGGCCCTCTTCTTCTTTACACCCTCCATCGAGTTCGCCTCGCGCTTCGAGTTCCAACACCCAAAGCTTCAGATTCAGGCGCTTCAGACTTTCGACGATGTCCGCTCACCAAAGATGGCCGATGGATGTCTTCCTCCGTCACACGAAGAAGAGGTGCTAAAGCTGCGAGACGCCAGGTATCTAACCGGCGAGATCTCGCATAGGCTGCCTGCTCCAGGGTAGGTCATTCCCACTCCTGAGCCCGGCGAGAACGTGGTGTTCGTGTCCCACTTCCTTCGGGGTTTAGGCTTCCCGACGGATCCCTTTGTGCGGGGGCTCATGTTTTATTACGGGCTTGATTTCCATGACCAGAATCTGAGTCCATCCTCCATATCTCGTCATTCATTGTCGTATGTGAGGCCTTCCTCCATATTACCCCCCACTTTGGGTTGTGGCTCAAGACCTTCAAGGTGGAGCCAAAGATGATCAAGGGGCAGCAAGCGGAGTGCGGAGGGGCGATCATAAGCAAATGTGCTGATGCTCCGTGGCCCGAGGGCTCTTTTCAAGAGGATCTTGGTTGGCAACGGGAGTGGTTTTATATCACCGCTCCCAGGGGCACCAAATGGGCGGCGCCCCTCGCCATCCGCCAGTCCACCACAGCGGCCGGCATCATGGGTCAACAGGCTCGACTGGGGGCCGTCCAAGGACGTTCCCCTGCTGCAGGGCCGCATTCGAGATCTCAAGGAAAGAGGGATCAATCTGGTTGCAGTGGCGCAGGTTATGGTGATCCGGCGCCTTCAGCCCTGCAAACGACGCCCCCTCTGCCTGTGGGAATTCAACCGAGGGACCACGAGCCTCCAAAATTTTATGGGCACGACGCCTGTGGAGATGTATAAACTGTTCTTCGGATCACAAGAGAAGTGTCCGGACTTGACCGAGGATGTAGGACTAAGCTGCAATCGCCCAGATACTCAAGTAAGTAGTCCTGTAACCGGACAAGCTGTTCATTCGTTTATTTCATATGTATATGCCCTTTAAAGGAGCCGTTTCTTGAACATGAGTGGATAGCCAAGGCAAAGTTAATAAGGTGTCCGGCTCCCCTCCCAGAGACCACGCCGGATCCCATGTTGACCAATATGTTGAAGGTCGTGCCTTTTGAAGAAGGCGAAGGGGGGAGCGGGGAAGCAACCGCCTCCGTGAAGGAGGATATCAAGGAAGGAGGGATTAAGAGTCCCACCTTTCGAGGAGAGAAGAGGACCGCTTCGGAAGATCCGGAGGTCAAGGCCTCAAAGAGGGGGAAGGAATCTTGGCAGAGTCCGCGCCTGGAAGTAACCCAGCCGCATTATTTCCCCAAGGGGATCAGCCCTCCAGCCAGCCGTAAGTAAAAAGAAGGGGTCTTGTAAATAAGGAACATCCCTATATTTATTCATGAGGATAACCGAAATTGTACCTTGTAGTTCACTTCAGCCCTTCTCAACAGAGCTCGTCTTCGGGGGATCTTCTTCCGGAGATGATGGAGAGCGAAACTCCTCCACCTGTCGCACCCTCATGTGAGGCGGACGACTTCGGAGGTGTCGCCATGAAGGGTTCTCCCAAGTCCGGCGGGGCCGAAGGTCCAGCGCCAAGTGGCGTCTTGGGTCGGAGGAGTCAAGGATCTGCTCGGGCGAAGCGGCTATTTCAGAGGATCACCGTGCTCTAATGGGTACGGTGATTGAAAGAATTGCATCCGTGGAGAGCGAATTGCATGAAGCCGCCGAAGCTTATCGACGGGTTTGAGGTACGCAAAATGATGTACCTTCCGGCGCTTATGCATATATAATGCGCCCTGTATAGATAGTAGCCCCTGAGACTTGGTATGTTGTCAAAATTGACAATGTGCCGAGGATCAAATTCTCAGTTATAACATATCGCCGCTCCTGAACAGGTGGCGGGGTGTCCGGAGGCCAGCCGGACTGCTGAATATGCCGAACTAAAGCGGCAACTTGACGAGGCGGATGCGGACATCGCGCTGGTCAATAAACGGTTTGACCAGTCATAAGGTATGCGACCTCTATGCGGACACCTTGTAAGGGAGCTTGACGCCCATGTCTTACTATTTGTATGCTTAATGCAGATGGTGCCGCTGCCGTGGAGGAGCTGGGCGAACTCGCCCGAGCGAAAGAGCAAGCCAGAATTAGTAATGCGTCACCAGAAGGCGGCCAAGAGCTAGAAGTTGAACGGGCTGCTCATCGCCAGAAGAAGAGGAGATGGCCGATATGGCCAAAAGTTAAGGAATACTACCGACGCTGCGCGGTTCTTGAAAAGGAACGCTGCGGAACAAGAGGGCCTAAAGATGGCCGCCGCCAATCCAAGAATGCCCAATCGGCTTTGAGAGCTGCCAAGGAGGAGCTGAGTCGACGGGCAATTGCGGCCGGAAAACCGTTTACGCTGCGGAGCAAATATACAGATCCAAAGTATGCTCGCTTGGATAAATTGTGGAGTTCGAGAGGATGCTTATCTGGACTTGGCGGCGAAGCGCCGTGGACGCTGTTGAGCACTTCCGGGCCGTAAGGGGCATGAAGGGAAGAGCTATATTGGTCGCAATTCCATAGTTCGGAGCGCCCTCTGCCACGACCGATCGGTTGGCCGAATGGGCCGAGCTGAATCGATTGTCCGGATTTGCCATGAAGCATGTCTTGACTCACTTGTGGCGGACGGACCCCACCAAGAGCTATTTTGGTTTAGTGCAGCAGTTTCTTGGTGCGGTGCGCGACGACGCAATGAAGCGATCGGCGTGTATTGAGGGAGCGCTGATGGCTCTTGCCCGTGTCAAGACATACTGGCGAGATGAAGGCCACCGACGTTGCATCCCGTGATTCGGACAGAGGTCGAGTACCGCCGAGCACTACTTTGAAGAAGTCTCCGCCGGCGCTGCTTAATAGAGACGCAGTGCTCAAGGATATTATGTTTAAATGACATGTATAATTTGTGAAAACAATGTTTCAATGTAATATAAGTGCTTTTTATACTTGTGCGCTCAAGTAGTAAACTACTCCTCAGGCGGCCGCTTATGTATATGTGTATATAACCTGAAAGATGGCAGTCCTTGGCTTCAGCCCCCACGCACATAGTGTGGGGTGTTTATAAAAACGCTTTTCACACTTAATCCAATGTCTTGGTCCTGTTAAGGAGGTGATAGCATAGCAAACCAGTGCAACCGGACTATAATGCTTTATCACTTTCACTTAGCCATAGGAGTTCGAGGGTGGGGCTACTATATAGCCCGGGGCACCGCACTCTCCCGAATTCGGGTGCGATGTGCCGACCGAAAACCGTCCTTCGTTAATGCGGAGGAATCCTAAACATTCCTGTGAGTCATCGAGTGGTTGACCAGCCTCGCTATATCATGACAGTCAGTTTTGGCTTTCATCGAGGTGCTCGCCTGCCGAACCGGGCACAATCGCAGAGTTCTCCGGTGTCGCGTTAGCCGTGAAAACGGAACGTAAGGCAGCAAAACACAGGAGCCGGGCAACCCAACATTTGACCAAAGACATGATTCGAGCTGATGCATATAAGGCCTAACTCGAGACGCCAATACTCCCTAAGGCATTCGGTCTTTATGAAAATGGGCGAGTAATGCCCTAAGCCCTCGTGTCTAGGTACGCCAAAAAATTCTGGTGCGGCCAATGCCAAAGCACCAGCCTCCTCCTCGATTATATTAAGGAACCGGGGATGTATATCAACAAGAGACAGTGAAAAACGCTTATGCAGGGTCTTAATCTGAAAAGAATCTTTGCAACGGGTCCCTACTGCACGCTCATACCGTGTCTCCGCAGCCGTATCCTCGGGCGGGTGTAGCACGTTGTTCATCTGTAAAAGAGAGGAACTTAGTTTGAAAGAAAAGGGTCGTATGAAAGGTGTACTTAATATTAAATAAACAGAGTACGGTTCGAAGAATTAAATAAAATTGAGCTTTATTATCTCTTGTTATACATATATGCGGCCCCTCGTATGGGGGTATGCCGCTAGTAGGCGCCTGACTCGTCTAACCGAGTCCGGGTTTTGAATGACCGGTTCAGGTTCTTTGCCTAGCAGAGCCGGATAGCTGTGGGGCTGTCAAGGCAGTCTCCCATTCTTCCGTGCTCAACTGACACTTAATACTTCCTTTTAACGAGATGATGCCGCGTGGACCGGGCATTTTAAGTGTTAGAAATGCATAATATGGTATTGCATTAAAGCGGGCGAAAGATGTATGCCTCGGTAGTGCTTAAGGGCTACTGCTGAATGGGGCGATGGGGAGTGAACTTTCCGCGACGGGGGTTGTCGGATGAACCGAACACAACCTCTAGTGGTACAGAGCCTGTATAATAAAGAAGGCCTGGCGTCATTCCTTTGAAGGAAGTGCTGCTATAGCGAATTTTGGTAGGTTCTATCCCCATTATGCGGACGGTGTCCTGGTATGGCAGGTGCCGCGTTGTGTGTTATCACATGACGTGAGTTCACTGTTTTGACTTCTAGTGGGAAAGTCTTTTGTTTTCCGGAGTGCTGCTTTTGGGTTTCGTCACTTTCACTTGGTGTGTCGAGCCCCTTGTGTTCGGCGTTAAGTCGGCCGGACTGCCTGAAGACCCAACAATCTCTGTGGGTATGGTTTTGCAGCTTCCTGAGGTACCATGTATTTGACATGCCTATCCGTAATCTTGTTTAGGTTGGATAGCTCGTCATTGTTATCCTTTAGGGGCAGTGTTTTGTTGTTCGGCCGAGAGATTTTGAATCCGGCGTTGACCGCCGTACTATTTGGGCCATTTTCCTTATTCCGGCGCTGATCTTTTCTGCGCCGTGATTTCCCATTTCCATCCCTGATTTCGGATGTACTCGAGTCGCTGGTGCTGCATCTAGCCAGCCAGCTGTCTTCCCCTGCGCAAAAGCGGGTCATGAGGCTTGTTAATGCGGCCATTGTTCTTGGCTTTTCTTGGCCGAGGTGTCTGGTGAGCCATTCGTCTCGGACGTTGTGTTTGAAAGCTGCTAAGGCTTCAACGTCCGGACAGTCGACTATTTGGTTCTTTTTAGTAAGGAACCTGTTCTAGAATTTCCGGGCTGACTCTCCGGGCTGTTGAGTTATGTGACTTAGATCGCTCAAGGCCCGTGAGGGCGGACGAGGTCCCTCAAAATTTGCCCAAATGCATCCTCGAGCTCTTCCCAGCTTCCAATGGTATTTTCGGGGAGGCTCTTAAGCCAATGTCGAGCTGGCCCTTTGAGTTTAAGGGGTAAGTATTTTACGGCGTGGAGATCATCTCCTCTAGCCATGTGTATGTGGAGGATGTAATCCTCAATCCGCACTCTGTGGTCTGTTGTTCCGTCAGATGCCTCTATGTTTACGGGTTTGAATCCGCTAGAATTCATGATCCAAGACCTCATCGGTGAAACATAGGGGTGTCTGCGCCTCTATATTTGGGTGTGCCGTGGTTTTGAATTTTGGCGTATTGCATTGCTTTGACGAGCGTGCTTTCTTGGCCCATAGATGGACCTAACTAGGCCATCCTTTTGATGTGAATCCTTAGGCGGATCGCATATTGGCTTGTGTGCGCACCATTCGCGCTCTCTTTTTGCCGTGAGATCGCCCATCCGACCGGTGGCCTTCTTGCTTTTTAATTGTGGGGCTCTAAGGCCTCCTCGTCAATTCGGGCAGTAGCTTTCTTTTGGGTAGCTCTTTGTTCGGGCGATCGTCCCGCATTTTATCTGCGGTGCTGAATACTTTGCTCCATCTAATCCTCGAGTGCATCTTCCGCTGTTTTGAGCTTCCGCTTCGCTTTGTCGCCACGCGTGCGATGGCGACGAGCCTTTTCTGGAGGTCATTTTGCTCCAATGGTTTGTCCGGCGTGAGGTCGTCCGGACTGTTGTCTTCGCCGGGGACAGATTGTTTATCCAAGTTGTCTTGTTCGGACGATTGCTCGATAGCTTGTTCGTTGTCCACCGGTTCGCCCTGCTCTATGGCTGGGTCTTTGTTGAGGCGGACTTTGTTCGGCGCTTACGCTGCCGCTTTGACTGCTTTTCGAGGGATTTATCCTTCGTGGCGCCCCGTTGTTCCTCGCTTTTCATTTCCTTTAGGTGTATCCACCATGTATACATCATGGATGAGGTTGTCCAGATCCTATAGGTGCTGGTTCATTGTTGTCTCCTACATCGCCGCCCATACCGCCGATGTCTTTGGAGTCGAAATCGAGCACGCCGTGTAAGCTGGCAGTGGCTATGAAGTGGGTGGTGGGTGAGCATTGAGTTTCTTCATCGTCCGCATCCCCACCTTCCTGCTCGTAGTCCGCCAGGCTCTCCGGATAAAGAGAGAGACTTTAGTGAATTCAGGATGTCGCCAAAGGGTGAGTGTTGAAAGATGTCCGCGGCCGTGAACTCCATAACGGGCGCCTAATCGGATTCGACGGTAAGGGCGCTGAGGGTTGGAGTCCGGAGAGGAGTCCGCACCACAGAGTCGAGGTCTTCGCAGCGACAGGGATGGAGTTCGCTCGATCGTCAGAGAGATTAAAGCCCCGAGGCGGTGTCCAACCACTCGCCCTCGATCGGGGAATCCGCCCGGATTAAGGGTCGGAGCGGATTCGTGCGGCCTCCGTGGCACTTTGCTCGGCGCAGAGCTAGATCATGCCCATCGAGACAAAGGCGGCGCGCTTGGCTGCGGCTCGAATCCGTCAAGATCAAGTCTTCGCAGATATCGGCCGATATTTTAAACTTCCAAATCTGACTGACGGCCAGGGCGAGCTTCGATCTGCTCCAGATGGCTGTTTAATTGGCCATGCAGCGCAAAGCCGCCGAACACGAAGATCTGTCCGGGAGAAAAGTCTCACCGGACCGCGTCATTGATGATGGTCAAGATGCCATCGAGCCTATCGGGAAGACACAGAGGAACTCTCAATGAAAGCACCAATGTCGGTGTCAAACCGCGGATCTCGGTAGGGGGTCCCGAATCAAGCGTCTAGGCGGATGGTAACAGAGACAAGGGACACGATGTTTTACCTGTGTTCGGGCCCTCTTGATGGAGGTAAAACCCTACGCCCCGCTTGATTAATATTGATGATGTGTGTTACAAGAATGGATCTACCACAAGATCAAAGAGGCTAAACCCTAGAAGCTAGCCTATGGTATGATTGTTGTTCGTCCTATGGACTACAACCGTCCGGTTTATATAGGCACCGGAGAGGGCTAGGGTTACACAAAGTCGGTTACAAAGGTAGGAGATCTACATATCCGTATCGCCAAGCTTGCCTTCCACGCCAAGGAAAGTCCCATCCGGACACGGGACGAAGTCTTCAATCTTGTATCTTCATAGTCTTGGAGTCCGGCCGATGATGATAGTTCGGCTATCCGGACACCCCCTAGTCCGGAACTCCCTCAGTTGCAAATCAAGCAAACTAAGGAAGGTACTTTTGTCTCTCAAACAAAGTACACAAAGGACTTATTCAAGAAGTTCAATATGCAAGAATGCAAAGGTATGTCTACACCCATGCCTACTAGTGGACATCTTGACTTAACCAAAGATGATGAACCGGTTGATCAAAAAGTTTATCGCTCTATGATTGGTTCATTGTTATATCTATGTGCTTCACGTCCCAATATTATGCTAAGTGTGTGCATGTGTGCACGATATCAAGCTGCTCCTAAAGAATGTCATCTTAAGGCCGTGAAAAGGATAGTGAGATACTTAATCCATACACAAAATTTTGGCATTTGGTATCCTAAGAGGGCCTCTTTCGATCTTGTTGGCTACTCCGACTCGGACTATGCCGGTGACAAGGTTGATAGAAAGTCCACTTCAGGTACTTGTCAATTTCTTGGTAGATCTCTTGTGTCTTGGTCCTCCAAGAAACAAAACTCGGTATCCTTATCTACTGCCGAAGCGGAATACATTGCCGCTGGTTCATGTTGTGCTCAATTACTTTGGATGACCCAAGCTCTTAAAGATTATGGGATATATGTGAAACATGTACCATTACTTTGTGACAATGAAAGCGCTATCAAAATTGGTCATAATCCTGTGCAACATTCTCGAACTAATCATATTGAAGTTCGTCATCATTTCATTCGAGATCATGTTGCTAAGGGTGACATTGATCTTAAGCATGTTGGCACCGAAAAGCAATTAGCGGATATATTTACTAAACCTCTTGATGAGAAAGTGTTTTGCAGGTTAAGAGGAGAATTGAACATCATTGATGCTTCAAACTTGGAGTAGGAACTCCATTGGATACATGCAAGACATGAGCTTATGCCTAATCCTTGATATCTCACCTATGATGGAAATCTTATGTCTTGGATATATTTGTATCTTGCATGTTATCTAACCCATGTAGGTACTTGGTTGAATCAAATTCCATGAGGTTGTAACCTACTCATATCTTGAGCAATCTCTACATCACCAAGTCTCTACACAAGGTGGTTGAAGCCAAGGAAGCACAAAACCATTTAAACATATCCTTTGACAAATTCTATGTTGAGCTTCATGATTGTCATTGTTGGATACACAAGTGCTCTTCCTTGCACGAACTAACCCATGTAGGTAGATGGACTCAAAATCCAAGTGGTGCTCCAAATTCTTGATGAGCTACATCAACCTTGAGCAACCCACACAAGCTCAACTACATGGACGACACCACCAACCAAGGTATGTTATTCCATCTTAGAGAAGCTTTACTCCAAGTCATGAGTTAAAGCAACTCGACAAGATGTGAATACATCAAGATGCTTAAACAAAAAATGGCAACCCCATTTTGAGCTTAAACGATGAGTATGACCTATGATCAAGTGATCTCACTTGACTCCTAAGTCAATATACTCTAACATAGGTGACTTTGTCGCCGACCATCTCTAGATGAAGTTCTCTTGTGTTCTTTTCTGAGTTTTTGCATCTGTCCCATGCATATGTGTTTCCCCTTTCAAAAAAAAAGAAAAAGAAAACTTCATCTAGATTTCTTTCTGTTTGTTCTGCATTTTCTGCATTCCAATTCATTGCATATCATTCAGTAAATTCCTTGCAAATCTTTGTGAGATCTTATTAGTCAAGTGAGCTGAGGTGACAAGTGTTTTCTCTGCGATGAACTCGGTTACACCGATTTTTTATTTTCGGTCCAACCGAAAACTTTCGGTACCACCGGAGCATACCACTCGGTGCCACCGATTTCACAACAGGAAAAACAGTTTGCCACTTATTCTGTGTTTCTTTTGATCCAGCTCCACTCAATGAATCTTGTCCTCTACAAACATCACATTTTTATCATTGCTTTAGGTTGTGACTCAAGGATCAAACCCATTCATGACAGATTCCAGCGAGGGAGAGAGAGCTAAAAATTTTCTTATCAAGCCCTTCTTGGAAATTGATGTCAAAGGGGGAGAGAGAGATCACATCAAAGCTTATCATTTAGAGAGAGAGAGATCACATCTCAGAGGGAGAGAGAGATCCTTCAGGGAGAGAGAGATCTCCAGGGGGAGAGAATACTAGATAAAAGTATTTCTCAAGGATCCCAGATGCCTGGTATTCAAGAGGAGAGATGCCACATGTCTTCTTGAGGGGAAAGACATGTTCATATGTGCTTATCTGCATTAGCTTGCATTAGCTCTGTTCATTTATATCTTTCAGCTCTGATTTTCTGTTCCCTACCTTCTCCCAGTATCCCAAGCTAGATTCAGGGGGAGCAAGACATCTAAGGGAAAGAAATCATCTAAATTCATTGCATATCTTTACTCTTGGGGACATGTCAAATCCAATGTATAGTACTCACTCTCTACATGTCATCCAGTCTTGGTATTCTTGTGGTTTCTTTTGTTTGCTCTGGCTGTAGGTGCATCTGTGTTATCTAACCTTGTTTACGCGGGTTCATTCCATCCTAAGCCAACTCAAGACTACAAGGTAAGTATATGCATCACAATCATGTGTGTGAGGAATTCTTGCTGATGTACATACTGTTTGCAAGAAGGACACATGGGCATGAAGGTATTTTCTTTAATATTCTTTGCTCTGATGCATATGGCCAAGATACATGTAACACATTGCCTACTCTATCATGGTTATGCTATCACATGCTTCTATATTCCATATTCACATGATTGCATACATGTAGGGGGAGCCTATGCCTGTTACACGTCTTTCCAAAGCTTTACTTGCTATTCTTTATATCTTTATCTAAAGCTTTGATGTATGTTGTCATCAATTACCAAAAGGGGGGAGATTGAAAGCACAAGTGCTCCCTAGGTGGTTTTGGTAATTAATGTCAACATATCTCTTGTTGGTCTAACACCTTTATCTTATGTTTCAGATAAGTTCAACAATGGAGTGGCATGGACTAAAGGATGTGGGAACTCCTTCAAGATGCTAAGGACAAAGGATTGGCTAAAGCTTCAAGCTCAAGACTCTTCATTTTACATTTTAGTGATCCAAGATCACATTGAGTCTATAGGAAAAACCAATGCTATCAAGGAGGGATGAGGTGTTGCTTAATGAGCCTCTTGCTTCATGTGCTTAGTGATATGCTCCAAAACCCTCAACTACTTTCCCACTTCCACACATATGACCTAAACCTAAAGCCAAAATCGGTCTCATCGGTTCTTCCTATCTGGCGCCACCGATTCCATATGTCATAGCCACTGCCACAAACCCTAGGCAAATCGGTTCTACCGATAGGGATCTCGGTCTCAGCGAGATGGGATTGTAATCTCTCTGTGTATGTCCATTATCAAAATCGGTCTCACCGAGTTTGAGAATCGTTACTACCGAGATTACAATGCAAACTTTTTGGTTAACTTATTACCAAAATCGGTCCCACCGAGTTTGAGTAATCGGTCCAACCGAGTTTGCCTGACCAACTCTCTGGTTAGCTAATTACCAAAATCGGTCTCACCGAATTTGTGTAATCGGTCTCACCGAGATTACGTTATGCCCTAACCCTAACCATATCGGTCCTACCGAGATGCAAATCAGTCCCACCGAAAACCCTAACGGTCACTAGGTTTACTAAAATCGGTCTGACCGAGTTTGTTGATTCGGTCCCACCGAGATTGGTAAATTGTGTGTAACGGTTAGATTTTGTGTGGAGGCTATATATACCCCTCCACCCCCTCTACATTCGTGGAGAGAGCCATCAGACTAAACCTACACTTCCAACTTACTATTTCTGAGAGAGAACTACCTACTCATGTGTTGAGGCCAAGATATTCCATTCCTACCATATGAATCTTGATCTCTAGCCTTCCCCAAGTTGCTTTCCACTCAAATCTTCTTTCCACCAGATTCAAATCCTATGAGAGAGAGTTGAGTGTTGGGGAGACTATCATTTGAAGCACAAGAGCAAGGAGTTCATCATCAACACACCATTTGTTACTTCTTGGAGAGTGGTGTCTCCTAGATTGGCTAGGTGTCACTTGGGAGCCTCCGGCAAGATTGTGGAGTTGAACCAAGGAGTTTGTAAGGGCAAGGAGATCGCCTACTTCGTGAAGATCTACCGCTAGTGAGGCAAGTCCTTCGTGGGCGACGGCCATGGTGGGATAGACAAGGTTGCTACTTCGTGGACCCTTCATGGGTGGAGCCCTCCGTGGACTCGCACAACCGTTACCCTTCGTGGGTTGAAGTCTCCACCAACGTGGAAGTACGATAGCACCACCTATCGGAACCACGCCAAAAACATCCATGTCTCCAATTGCGTTTGAATCCTCCAATCCCTTCCCTTTACTTTCTTGCAAGTTGCATGCTTTACTTTCCGCTGATCATATACTCATTGCATGCTTGCTTGTCATGTATTGAAAAAGTTAAACTTGTGCCTAAACTTCACTTAAACTTTAATAAGGTTAAAAACTGCAACTTTGGTACTTAGTGTCTAATCACCCCCCCTCTAGACACCTCTTCTCAAGATCCTACATCATCGGCGACGTCGAGCGGACACCGCAGCCGCGCTTCGGGCACGACGGGAGCTCGGGGGCTCATAACTGTAGTCGCTTGCCTCCAGAGACTCGCTAGGCTCGGGAGAGTCGCTGGACTCCCAGGAGTCATTGTTGCTTCCGGACAAGCTGGCGGCAGGGCCGAGAGCAGGCTCGACGCCTGCTGTCATGCCACGCTGGCGGCTTCCTCCGGTGTAGCACTCCAGGCGGTGGCCTTCCTCGTCAAAGACCTTGAAGAACAGCATGGAGGCGCCGTCATATGCAAAATGGATGGCGAGGGCCCCCTCCGCGCGGCAAGAGCGGGCGACCTCGCCCCATCCACGGGTTATGAAGACTTTGCCCGGGGGGACGACCTCGACCTCTGCCCCCGTGGCCAGACTGCAGCACCTGGCGTGCTGCAACCACAACTCGAGTGGCCCCCTCGGCAGAATCTCCTCGGTGAAGAACCGCGGGAGCTTAATCCACGTGCGTGGGGGCATCGCTGCCCACACCACAAACTCACATGAGGAGCCTTCAGCGTGGGTTCGCGGGCCAGCAGCCCGTGCAACTTCAGCCCGGCCATTGTAGCCATGGCTGGCGTGGCGCGGGGTGCTGCCACCTTCTCCGGAGCCTCGCGCCTGGGCGTACAAAGGAAGCTGGAAGCCGGGCAGAGGTCGCTCGTGCCAAGGCCGCACCACCACTGGCCTGTCATCGGCGTCGCGGGGGCAGCTTAGCCTCTTCTTCGGTGGGAGCGGCCCCTGCTCCTCGCGGAGGATTTTTCCCTTCTCCGCTCTGGAAAACCTCCTGATCGGCGCCATGGGCGCCACGGCAAGACAACAAAGCAAAGAGGAAGAAGAGAGAGCGGGCGACGAGAAGAAGGAGATGAGCAAAGGAGGCGCCCCCCCCCCTCATTTATAACCAGGAGGAGGCCAACAGTCGGCCTCCACGATCGCACGTAATGATGACTTTTCTCTGCATGCAGCAGGGTCTTGTCAAGTCGGACTGTTGCGGAGGCAGCGTGGGGAAGCAGAGACGCCCACGTCCCATCGGTTGCCACGCGTCAACCAAGGCCGCAGGCGGTTGAGGCCCGCAGCGCCCGCGCTTCTTGCCCTTGGCTTCCTCGGCCAAGTTCGAAGCGTGTTTTGGGCCCGGGCTACTGCTCGGCATCTCGGGAACGGGGTACCAGACTTGCTCGCGCGCCCATGGCGTGGCTCCATCAACAGCCTGGTACGGCCCAGCTTCAACAACAACAACTCAAGACCCTCGCGAGGGGCCAAGCCTCGTGACGCGGGCGACACCAAGACCTCCCTGGGGGCGACCTCACTAGGTTGGCTCCCGAGGAGCAGAGATATCTATGCAAGGTGCACCTCACGAGGTTTGTGTGACGTGAGCCACGACGACCAAGGCCAGGCGGGCGCCAGCGGGCGCAGTGTACCAGTTTCCCATTTGGTGCTAAGGAGGCAAGTACAGGCGTGGAGTCCCGAGGAATCAAGTAAAGGTTTACATATCGGTGCAACAAGACCAAGGACCGCCAGGACGACAGGACGGAGGTCATTGTGGAGCCCAACGCAGTGTCACCACCAGAGCCTTTTGCAGGCGAAGACTACTTTTGTCAGGATAGCTTTTATTAGTTGGCCCCCTTCAAATCTGGCTGTTGTGGGATCCCTTCCCGCCTATATTTGGGAAGAGGAACAAGGCCACTATAAATAGGACTTAGCAACCACCATAGAGGGGAGGGATCATTCAGATCAACCTCTCACCCACCAGCTCATCGAGCTCAAGAACACCTCACCTCCTGAGGTTGTTCCCACTCTGTACTAGTTCATCCTCAGCCCCTCGAGGCAATCCACCACAAAGCTGGAGTAGGGTATTACACCGCAAGGTGTCCCAAACCAGGATAAACTGTTGTGTCTCTTGTTCTTTGGGTTCATCGAGCTAGGCCTTGGAATCGTTGGGTAGGCAGACTGGGGAGGGAGAGTTCTTCGCACGCACCCCAGAGTTTGAACCTCTCAACGGTCTGCGGAACACCGAATCCGACAAGAGCAACTACGATGAACAGAGAAGCAATCACAAGGAACAAAACATAGATACTAGCGCATGCAAACTATTGTGAAAAGTTACTAAGAATATAATTTAGATGAATGACAAAGTAACACCACAGAACTAGGAGACGCACATACATACGTACAACTTTGAGAACAACCAACCGAAGCAACAGATCATAGATATCTATCGATACAGAGCATGAAAGTAAATTACTGAAGGAATTGTAGTAGAGTTGAATGAACCGGTGGTGCTCGATGGCGACATATGAATTTGGTAGACCAGTTTTCCTTCTGCCAATGGACTACGTCTGGTTGGAGGAACTTGTGATTGAACACAAGAGCAAACCTCTCTTCGTCTTGTTCTCTTTCAACTCGGAGCAAATCAGACTCTACATGATTTCACATGTGGTAGATACTTGTCGGCGATCTCCAAACGTTCAACAGACTTCTTCGTGAACCACAACTACTCTTAATTGCTGAAGATTTTTCTTGGTGAAGACAATTGATACGTCTCCGTCGTATCTATAATTTTTTATTGTTCCATGCCAATATTATTCAACTTTCATATACTTTTTGGCAACTTTTTATATTATTTTTGGGACTACCATATTGATGCAGTGCCCAGTGCCAGTTCCTGTCTATTGCATGTTTTTGGTTTCGCAGAATATCCATATCAAACGGAGTCCAAACGGGATAAAAGCGGACGGAGCTTATTTTTGGAAAATATGTAAAATCTGGAAGGAAAATCAACGCAAACCGGTGTCCGAGGTGGGCACGAGGTAGGGGGGCGCCCCCCCACCTAGGGCGCGCCCCCTACCCTCGTGAGCCCACCGTAAGGCGGTTGACGCTCTTCTTTTGCCGCAAGAAAGCTAATATTCGAAAAAAATCACGGCGAAGGTTTCAGGCCAATCGGAGTTACGGATCTCCATATATACACGAAACGGTGAAACAAAGCCAGACGAGAACGCAGAAACAGAGAGAGACAGAGAGATAGATCCAATCTCGGAGGGGCTCTCGCCCCTCCCACGCCATGGGAGCCAAGGACCAGAGGAGAAACCCTTCTCCCATATAGGGAGGAGGTCAAGGAAGAAGAAGAAGGGGGCCCCTCTCCCCCTTGCTTCCAGTGGCGCCGGAACGCCGCCGGGGGCCATCATCATCACCGCGATCTTCACCAACACCACCGTCATCCTCACCAACATCTCCATCACCTTCCCCCTTCTATCTATAGCGGTCCACTCTCCCGCAACCCGATGTACGCTCTACTTGAACATGGTGCTTTATGCTTCATATTATTATCCAATGATGTGTTGCCATCCTATGATGTCTGAGTAGATTTTCGTTGTCCTATTGGTGGTTGATGAATTGTTGTGATTGATTTAATTTGCTTGTGGTTATGTTGCTGTCCTTTGGTGCCCATCATATGAGCGCGCGCGTGGATCACACCATAGGGTTAGTTGTATGTTGATAGGACTACGTATTGGAGGGCAAGAGTGACAGAAGCTTCAACCTAGCATAGAAATTGATGCATACGGGATTGAAGGGGGATCAATATATCTTAATGCTATGGTTGGGTTTTACCTTAATGAACGTTAGTAGTTGTGGATGCTTGCTAATAGTTCCAATCATAAGTGCATAGAATTCCAAGTCAGGGATGACATGCTAGTAGTGGCCTCTCCCACATAATACTTGCTATCGGTCTAGTAAAGTAGTCAATTGCTTAAGGGACAATTTCGCCACACCTACCATCACTTTTCCACACTCGCTATATTTACTTTAGTTGTGTCTTTATCTTAGCAGCCCCTAGTTTTATTTTTGTGCTCTTTACTTTCTTGCTTGCCTATCCAAAAACACCGACAAAGTACTCCTAGTTTCATACTTGTTCTAGGTAAAGCGAACGCTAAGCGTGCGTAGAGTTGTATCGGTGGTTGATAGAACTTTAGGGAATATTTGTTCTACCTTTAGCTCCTCGTTGGGTTCGACACTCTTACTTATCGAACACTATTGCGATCCCCTATACTTGTGGGTTATCAAGACCTTTTTCTGGCGCCGTTGTCGGGGAGTCATAGAGTGGGGTGAATATTCTCGTGTGTGCTTGTTTGCTTTATCACTAAGTAATTTTTATTTGTTGTTCTTAGTTGTTTTCTATCTTTAGTTATGGGTAGGAAACGCAAAATACCAAAAAAAATTAGTTGTACCTACTCAAAATCTATCACACTCCTGAAGCTTTTTACTTGGATCGTCTTCGATCCCTATGTGCTCGTGCTGAAACCCCAACTAGCTTAGTTGAGGGCAAATATTTAGATGAGCATGCTTGTTATGTGCGACACCGAATATCTGAAAAAGGGAAAATTCTATTGGGTCAAATTCATCGTTTGCAATGCTATGCTTGGAATTTATGTGAAATATATGATGTTACTTGTTGTTCTGATAACCCTAAGAAACACCTTCCCTATCAATGTGAGTTTAGTGATAATGGAATCGTATCTTCGTATACTAAAGGTGTTTATAGTTACTATAATATTCAACAAATTGAAGAATTTGTTGCTTTTAATGGTGCTTATGAAATTGCTTCTTTGATTGAAACGTATGATGCTACTTTTCACAAATCTGAAAATTTTGCCATACTTGAATATTGCTATGATAATTATGCTTCTAATGCCTATGTTAAACTATATACTGAGGCCTACCCCACTGTCCAAGAAGAGACTAATATTTTGTAGGAAGCTATGGAAGAAGAAATTGATGAAAATGTGAGCTCATTGGATGAAAAAGATGATGAGGAGAGCGAAGAACAAAAGGAGGAAGAGCGGATTGATCACCCGTGCCCACCTTCTAATGATAGTAACTCTTCAACTCATGCATTGTTTAATTACCCTTCGTGCTTACTGAAGGATGATTGCTATGATGACTATTATGATCCCGTTGATTCTCTTGAAATATCCATTTTTGATGATGCTTGCTATGCTTATGGCCAAGATGCCAATATGAATTATGCTTATGGAGATGAACTTGATATAGTTCCTTATGTTAAACATGAAATTGTTGCTATTGCACCCACACAGGATAGTCCTATTATCTTTTTGAATTCTCCCAATTATACTATATTGGAGAAGTTTGCTCTTATTAAGGATTATATTGATGGGTTGCCTTTTACCGTTGCTCATGATGATTTTGATAGATATAATATGCATGTGCTTGCTGCTCCTACTTCCAATTATTATGAGAGAGGAACTATATGTCCACCTCTCTATGTTTCCAATACAATAAAATTGCAAGAAACTGTTTATACTATGCATTGGCCTTTACTATGTGTGCATGAATTGTTCTTTTATGACATGCCGATGCATAGGAAGAGGGTTAGACTTCGTCATTACATGATATATGTTAATTTGTGCTCACTACTAAATTACAAATCATTGCTAATTAAAATTGGCTTTGATATACCTTGGGATCCGGGTGGATTCACTACTTGAGCACTATATGCCTAGCTTAATGGCTTTAAAGAAAGCGCTGCCAGGGAGACAACCCGGAAGTTTTAGAGAGTCATTTATTTCTGTTGAGTGCTTTCATATAGTTTAAAAACAACAAAAATAAATAGGGGAACCCAAAACTTTTTCAAAAAGAAAAGCGAAATTGAGAAAGACAAGCATTGTTGAAGTGGGAGCTAGCCTTGAGCTTTGTTCATGCTCACGGAAACTTTGTGAATCTTGATTACAGAAACTTTTCAATAAAAATAATTATCCCCTTGTACAATTCCATTGTATTATAAAAATAATGTGCCAAGGTTTGCCTTTAGGATGTTTACAATATTTGTTGGTTTGTACGGTGCAGAACAGAAACTTTGTCTGTAGTGCGCGAATTTTAGTTTTTTACTGGAACGTCAAATGGTTCTGATTCTTTTTGCACTGTCTTTCTGTACAAATTTTTTATTTTTCCAAATATTTGCATAATTTTCAATTATCAGAAGTATGGTGAATGTTCAGATTATTACATACTGTTCTGTTTTAGACAGATTCTGTTTTTTGATGCATAGTTTGCTTGTTTTGATGAAACTATCAATTTATATCAGTGGATTAAGCCATGAAAAAGTTATATTACAGTAGACACAATGCAAAACCAAATATGAATTGGTTTACAACAGTACTTAGAGTGGTGATTTGCTTTATTATACTAACGATCTTACCGAGTTTTCTGTTGGAGTTTTTTGTGGATGAAGTGTTCGATGATCGAGAAGGCCTCGATGTGAGAAGAAGGAAGAGAGGCAAGAGCTCAAGCTTAGGGATGCCCGAGGCACCCCAAGTAAATATTGAAGGAAAATCAAGCGTCTAAGCTTGGGGATGCTGGGAAGGCATCCCCTCTTTCTTCAACAAATATCGGTATGTTTTCGGATTCGTTTCGTTCATGCGATATGTGCAAGTCTTGGAGCCTATTTTGCAATTAGGTTTTTATTTTTCTTTTATGCACCATGCTGGTATGAGATGGTCCTTGGTTGATTTATAGAATGCTCTTTGCACTTCACTTATATCTTTTGAGTATGGCTTTATAGAATGCTTCATGTGCTTCACTTATATCATTTGAAGTTTGGATTGCCTGTTTCTCTTTACATAGACAACCGCCATTTGTAGAATGCTCTTTTGCTTCACTTATATTGGTTAGAGATTGGGCATATATTTTGTAGAAAGAATTAAACTCTCTTGCTTCACTTATATCTATTTAGAGAGATGACGGGAACTGGTCATTCACATGATTAGTCATAAAACCCTACATAAAACTTGAAGATCGCTGAATATGATATGTTTGATTCCTTGCAATAGTTTTGCGATATAAAGGTGGTGATATTAGAGTCATGCTAGTTGAGTAATTGTGAAATTGAGAAATACTTGTGTTGAGGTTTGCAAGTCTCGTAGCATGCACGTATGGTGAACCGTTATGTAATGAAGTCGGAGCATGAGGTGTTTATTGATTGCCTTCCTTATGAGTGGCGGTCGGGGACGAGCGATGGTCTTTTCCTACCAATCTATCCCCCTAGGAGCATGCGTGTAGTACTTTGTTTTGATGACTAATAGATTTTTGTAATAAGTATGTGAGTTCTTTATGACTAATGTTGAGTCCATGGATTATACGCACTCTCACCCTTCTATCATTGCTAGCCTCTTCGGTACCGTGCATTGCCTTTTCTCACCTCGAGAGTTGGTGCAAACTTCACGGTGCATCCAAACCCGTGATATGATACGCCTATCACACATAAACCTCCTTATATCTTCCTCAAAACAGCCACCATACCTACCTATTATGGCATTTCCATAGCCATTCCGAGTATATTGCCATGCAACTTCCATCATCAACATATACATGACTTGAGCATTCATTGTCATATTGCTTTGCATGATCGTAAGATAGCTAGCATGATGTTTTCATGGCTTGTCCGCTTTTTTTATGTCATTGCTACGCTAGATCATTGCACATCTGGTACATCACGGAGGCATTCATATAGAGTCATATCTTTGTTCTAGTATCGAGTTGTAATATTGAGTTGTAAGTAAATAAAAGTGTGATGATCATCATTATTAGAGAATTTCCCCAGTGAGGAAAGGATGATGGAGACTATGATTCCCCCACAAGTCGGGATGAGACTCCGGACGAAAAAAAAAGAGGAAGGCCAAAAAAGAGAAGGCCCAAAAAAAAGAGAAAACAAAAAGAAAACAAAAAATAAAATAAAAATGAGAGAAAAAGAGAGAAGGGGCAATGTTACTATCCTTTTACCACACTTGTGCTTCAAAGTAGCACCATGTTCTTCATAGAGAGAGTATCCTATGCTTTCACTTTCATATACTAGTGGGAATTTTCATTACAGAACTTGGCTTGTATATTCCGATGATGGGCTTCCTCAAATGCCCGAGGTCTTCATGAGCAAGCAAGTTGGATGCACACCCACTTAGTTTCCAGTTTGAGCTTTCATACACTTATAGCTCTTAGTGCATCCGTTGCATGGCAATCCCTACTCCTCACATTGATATCTATTGATGGGCATCTCCATAGCCCGTTGATATGCCTAGTTGATGTGAGACTTTCTCCTTTTTTGTCTTCTCCACATAAAACCCATCATCATATTCTATTCCACCTATAGTGCTATGTCCATGGCTCACGCTCATGTATTGCGTGAAAGTTGAAAAGGTTTGAGAACATCAAAAGTATGAAACAATTGCTTGGCTTGTCATCGGGGTTGTGCATGATGTGAATATTTTGTGTGGTGAAGATGGAGCATAGCTAGACTATATGATTTTGTAGGGATGAGCTTTCTTTGGCTATGTTATTTCAATAAAACATAATTGCTTGGTTGGTATGCTTGAAGTATTATTGTTTTTATGTCAAAGGATAGACTATTGCTTTGAATCACTCGTGTCTTAATATTCATGCCATGATTAGAATATGATGAAGATTATGCTAGGTAGTAGTCCACATCAAAAATTATCTTTTTTATCATTTACCTACTCGAGGACGAGTAGGAATTAAGCTTGGGGATGATGATATGTCTCCGTCGTATCTATAATTTTTTATTGTTCCATGCCAATATTATTCAACTTTCATATACTTTTTGGCAACTTTTTATATTATTTTTGGGACTAACATATTGATCCAATGCCCAATGCCAGTTCCTATCTGTTGCATGTTTTTGGTTTCGCAGAATATCCATATCAAACGGAGTCCAAACGGGATAAAAATGGACGGAGCTTATTTTTGGAAAATATGGAAAATCTGGAAGGAAAATCAACGCAAACCGGTGTCCGAGGTGGGCACGAGGTAGGGGGGCGCCCCCCCCCCTAGGGTGCGCCCCTACCCTCGTGAGCCCACCGTAAGGCGGTTGACGCTCTTCTTTTGCCGCAAGAAAGCTAATATTCGGAAAAAAATCACGGCGAAGTTTTCAGGCCAATCGGAGTTACGGATCTCCATATATACACGAAACGGTGAAACAGAGCCAGACGAGAACGCAGAAACAGAGAGAGACAGAGAGATAGATCCAATCTCGGAGGGGCTCTCGCCCCTCCCACGCCATGGGAGCCAAGGACCATAGGGGAAACCCTTCTCCCATCTAGGGAGGAGGTCAAGGAAGAATAAGAAGAAGGGGGCCCTCTCCCCCTTGCTTCCGGTGGCGCCGGAACACCGCCGGGGGCCATCATCATCACCGCGATCTTCACCAACACCACCGTCATCTTCACCAACATCTCCATCACCTTCCCCCTTCTATCTACAGCAGTCCACTCTCCCGCAACCCGCTGTACCCTCTACTTGAACATGGTGCTTTATGCTTCATATTATTATCCAATGATGTGTTGCCATCCTATGATGTCTGAGTAGATTTTCGTTGTCCTATTGGTGGTTGATGAATTGATATGATTGATTTAATTTGCTTGTGGTTATGTTGTTGTCCTTTTGTGCCCATCATATGAGCGCGCGCGGGGGTCACACCATAGGGTTAGTTGTATGTTGATAGTAATATGTATTGGAGGGCAAGAGTGACAGAAGCTTCAACCTAGCATAGAAATTGATGCATACGAGATTGAAGGGGGATCAATATATCTTAATGCTATGGTTGGGTTTTACCTTAATGAACGTTAGTAGTTGCGGATGCTTGCTAATAGTTCCAATCATAAGTGCATAGAATTCCAAGTCAGGGATGACATGCTAGCAGTGGCCTCTCCCACATAATACTTGCTATTGGTCTAGTAAAGTAGTCAATTGCTTAAGGGACAATTTCGCCACACCTACCATCACTTTTCCACACTCGCTATATTTACTTTAGGTGTGTCTTTATCTTAGCAGCCCCTAGTTTTATTTTCGTGCTCTTTACTTTCTTGCTTGCCTATCCAAAAACACCTACAAAGTACTCCTAGTTTCATACTTGTTCTAGGTAAAGCGAACGTTAAGCATGAGTAGAGTTGTATCGGTGGTCGATAGAACTTTAGGGTATATTTGTTCTACCTTTAGCTCCTCGTTGGGTTCGACACTCTTACTTATCGAAAACTGTTGCGATCCCCTATACTTGTGGGTTATCAACAGTTACTCTTTGACACTCAAGCCGACACCTATCCGTCTGGAGAGTGTGCAACTCTCAAGACTAATAGGTGTAAGAACTGTAACTCGGAACTACTGTGATGCTCAACCACTCTCTAAGTTTTGGCTCTTGATTTTCTCTGGTGGATCTTAAGCTCAAACCTCTCGAGAGGGGATGCTCAATCAATATTCTTAGAAATATTAAGCGGAGCAGCCAATGGACGGTGTTGGTGCGGGGTGGTTATTTATAGCCGCAACCTTCCGTGAAGGGAAATGACCAAATTAGACACGCAGATCAGCCAATGACCGATTGGCACGTTTCCAATGGTATGATTTTGAGCACAACGGTAATATTCCTTGCGGAGCAAGAAATTCTAACTCCTCGGTCTGAATGATATCTCATGCAGTACCTAAGAACAACGTCTTCGGCTGACAGGTAATCATTCATAGCATAAAGAAATTTCTCCCAGTCTTCCATAGGTTTCGGATAAGCATCACATCAGACCTAAGCATCGAGAACCTGTACCCCTCTTAATAGTATGGAGATCCTATGATTCAAATAAGAAAAGGACGAACAAAGAAAGGAATGCTACGTCTTCACTTCGTCTTCAACTTCTCGACTGCAGTCATTTTTCCTCGGACACTCCGAACAAATATTACTTCACGTCAGTGATAATTTTAAGGGTTCAATTCCTTCGATGCAGACTTCAGCTTCCATGTCTTCTCAACATGTAGCCCAACCTTCTCTACAAAGCAGATAATCTTGGTGAAGTTCTTCGAACTTCTCTCGAATACATCATTCTTCTCGGGCTTGCATGGACTATTTCTCTCTGTATGCACTAGCAAGCAAATCAATCCATGCCTATTTTTAGCAATCTTCATAACTCAAGGGGGAAAATTACTGCACCAACACTTTCATCCCATATGCATCAATTTCTATGGTGGGGTGAGGTAATTCTATCACTCCAACCGTTGTATGCATAATCCTATCAACATATTCCTAACTCTAAGGTGTGATCCATGTGCGCACTCATCTGATGGGCACCAAAGGACAACAACATAACAACATGCAACTCAAACCAACCATGGAACTTCACCAATCAACCCTTCAGACAAAAATAATGTACTTAGACATATTGAATATGCAAGAAACCATCATATAATATTTAATAGCATCCAACATCATGTTCAAGTAGGGGATTACAATGAGTTGTGGGAGAGTGGAGCACTAAATAGAGAGGGAGGAAGGTGATAGAGATATTGATGAAGCCGTTGAAGTTGATGGAGACGATGGCGGCGATATTGGTTTCCCCGGCGGCACTAGAGAGAGGGGGGAGAGGCCCCCCTCCTTATTTTTCACTGGCCTCCCCCCTATACGGGGAGAGGTTTCTTCCTCTGGTCCTTGGCCTCCTTGGCTCCCGGAGGGCGAGATCCCCTCCGAGGTTGGATCTAATCTCTCTCTCATTTTTGTACTTTTCTGAGGCCGATCACCATTTCTTTTATAGCTGGAGATTCATAACTCCGATGGGGCTAGAATATTAAAGGGAAATTTACTATTTCAATTGCTTTCTTGGGGTTAAAGTAGAGCCCCGACCTACTTAAGGAGAAGCCGCACGGGCCCACCACACAACTGATAACCCACAAGTATAGGGGATCGTTTGAAGCCTTCTTTGATAAATAAGAGTGTCGAACCCAACGAGGAGCTAAAGGTAGAACAAATATTCCCTCAAGTTCTATCGACCACCGATACAACTCTATGCACACTTGACATTTGCCTTACCTAAAACAAGTATGAAACTATTTTGCAAGAATAAAACAACGAGTACTTTGCGAGAATAAAACTACGAATAAATTGCAAGGTAATAAAAGTAGATAACTTTTGTCAACAAGAAATTCATTTGTCCCTAGGCAATCGATAACTAGACCGGTAATCATTCTTGCAATTTTATATGAGGGAGAGGCATGATCTAACCTACTTTCTCTACTTGGATCATATGCACTTATGATTGGAACTCTAGCAAGCATCCGCAACTACTTAAGATCATTAAGGTCGTAAAACCCAACCATAGCATTAAGTATCAAGTCCTCTTTACTCCCATACGCAATAACCCACTTATCCGTGTTCAGGCTTATGTCACTCCGGCAACCGACAATGAGAAAATTACGAACGTATTGCAACACCCTATAGTGGAGACCCCTCATGTTTGCGCAAGACGGAGGGCACCGTAGGACAGCACCATAATAAAATATACACTCAAACCAACCACGATCATCAATTAGCCCGTAGGACAAAACGGATCTACTCAAACATCATAGGATAACCACATATCATTGGGAAATAATATATAGTGTCGAGCACCATGTTTAAGTAGATATTACAGCGGGGAGAAGGGGTGTTACACTGCTGCATAGAGGGGGAGAAAGTTGGTGTTGACGGTAGCAAGGTTGTTGATGTAGATCGTCGTCACGATCCTTGCCCCAGCGGCACTCCGGCGCCACCGGGAGAGAGGGGGAGAGATCCCCCCCCCCCTCTGTATTCTTCTTCATTGGCCTCTCCCCTATATGGGAGGAGAGTTCCCCGTGGTCCATGGCCTCCATCGCACCGGAGGGGCGGGAGCCCCTCCAAGATTGCATCTCCCTCTCTATTCTCTTCTATTTCGTGTTCCTGTTTTCTGGCCAAAAACTGTTTCTTATATTCCCGGAGATCTGTAACTCTGATTGCGCTGAGATTTTAACACGATTTTTGTCGGATACAAGCTTCCTTGCTCCCGAAGTAGAGCTCCAACTGACGTTCGAGGAGGGCAGAACTCACCGCCACGTGCCTGGGCTCCCTGGCGCGCCCAAGTGTCTTGTGCTGGCTGTGGGCCCCCGTTTGCGTTGATTCCACCTCCAAAAAATCACATATACTCCAAAATAATTCTCCGTAAATTTTTATCGCATTTGGACTTAGTTTGATATGGATATTCTGCGAAGCAAAAAACATGCAAAAAATTAGGAACTCGCACGGGGCTCTGGATCAATAGGTTAGTCCAATAATCATATAAAATGTTGCAAAAAATATGTGAAATTTGTATAATATTGGCATGAAACAAAAAAAATTATAGATACAAGAGAGACGTATCAGCAACCCCAAGCTTAATTCCTACTCTTCCTCGAGTAGGTAAATGATAAAAAAGATAATTTTTGATGTGGAATGCTACCTAGCATAATCTTGATCATATATCTAATCATGGCATGAATATTAAGACACGAGTGATTCAAAGCAATAGTCTATAATTTGACATAAAGATATCAATACTCGCGCATCCCAAAAAACAGTCGTGTCTTTCAAAATATCAATGCTAAAGAACGCTATCCCTACAAAATCATATAGTCTTGTCATGCTCTATCTTCTTAACACAAAGTATTTATCATGAACTACCCCAGTGTCAGCCAAGCAATTGGTTCATACTTTTTAACGCGCTTCAGCATTTTCAACTCTCACGCAATACATGAGCGCAAGCCATGGATATAACAATATGGGTGGAATAGAGTATGATGATAGGTGTAAATATAGAGAAGACAAAAAGGTAAGAAAGTCTCACATCGACGCGGATAACCAACGGGCTATGGAGATGCCCATCAATTGATATCAATGCGAGGAGTAGGATTTCCATGCAACGAATGCACTAAGAGCTATAAGTGTATGAAAGGTCAATATGAAAACTAAGCGGGTGTGCATCAAACTCTATAAGGAAAAATTCCCACTAGTATATGAAAGTGACAACATAGGAGACTCTATATGAAAAACATGGTGCTACGTTGAAGCACAAGTGTGGAATTAGCATGCCCTTTTTCTGTCCCTTCCCTTTTTTCTTTGTTTTTTATTTTTTCCTTTTTTTTCTTTTTGTCTGGAGTCTCATCCCGACTTGTGGGGGAATCATAGTTTCCATCATCATTTCCTCATTGGGACATGCTCTAATAATGAATAATGATGATCATCACACTTTTATTTACTTACAACTCAATATTACAACTCGATACCTAGAACAAAATATGACTCTATATGAATGCCTCTGGTAGTGTACCAGGATGTGCAATGATCTAGCATAACATGTATAAAAAATGATGAACGGTGGCTGAGACGCAAATACTATGTCAGCTATATGATCATGCAAAGCAATATGACAATGAATGCTCAAGTCATGAAAATGAAAGCGGTGGAAGTTGCATGGCAATATATCTCGAAATGGCTATGGAAAGGCCATAATAGGTAGGTATGGTGCCTTTTTTGAGGAAGATATAATAATTCTTATGTGTGGTAGAGCGTATCATATCACAAGGTTTGGATGTACCGGCGAAGTTTGCACCACGTCTTGAGGTGAGAAAGGGCAATGCACGGTACCGTAGAGGCTAGCAAATTGCGGAAAGGTAAGAGTGCGTATAATCCATGGACCCACATTAGTCATAAAGAACTCATATACTTATTGCAAAAGTTTATTAGCCCTCGAAGCAAAGTACTACTACGCATGCCCCTAGGGGGAGGTTGGTAGGAGTTAACCATCGCGCGCCCCCAACCTCTATGCAAAGCAAGACAATCAATAATAAATCACGCTCCAACTTCATAGCATAACGGGAGACTACACGTGCATGCTTCGGGAATCACAGAACTTAACACCAATATCTTACTAAACACGATCATCCACTAGCACCTCCCACATATTATCATCTCTATATAGAAAAACTATTGCAAGGAATCAAACATATCATATTTAGTGATCCACAAGTTTTATGTAGGATTTTATGACTAACCATGCAATTGACCAATTCTGGTTGACTCTCTAAATAGATATAAGTGAAGCATGAGAGTTTAATTCTTTCTACAAAATAATATGCTCTAATAAATATAAGTGAAGCAAAAGAGCATTCTACAAATAACGGTTTTCTATGTGAAGAGAATCAGGCAATCCAAACTTCAAATGATATAAGTGAAGCACATGAAGCATTCTATAAAGCCATAGTCAAAAGATATAAGTGAAGTGCAATGAGCATTCTATAAATCAACCATGGACTATCTCATACCAGCATGGTGCATAAAAGAAAAGTGGAAACTAAACACAAAATACGCTCCAAGATTTACACATATCACAGGAATGAAACGAGAATGAAAACATACTGATACTTGTTGAAGAAAGATGGGAAGCCTTCCGGGGAATCCTCAAGCTTAGACGCTTGAGTCTCCTTGGATTTTTACTTGGGGTGCCTTGGGCATCCCCAAGCTTGAACTCTTGTCTCTCCTCCTTCTCCTTATATCGAGACCTCCTCGATCTTTGAACACTTCGTCCACACAAAACTTCACAGAAAACCCGGTAAGATCCGTTATAATAATGCAAATCACTACTCTAAGTACTATTGCAAACTATTCATATTTTGTTTTTGCATTTTAGCTACTGTATTATAACTTTTCCATGGCTTATACCACCGATAAAATCGACAGTTTCATTAAAACAAGCAAAATAATGCATCAAAAACAAAATCTGTCTTAAACAGGATAGTCTGTAGCAATCTGAACATTCAACATACTTCTGTAACTCCAAAAATTCTAAAAAAATTAGGACAAAAAAAATTGTATCGTAATATTGTGTAAAAATTTCAGAAACTTTTGACATTCCAGTAAAAAATGTAAATTCATGCACTACAGCCAAAGTTTCTGTTTTTACACCGCACATACCAACAAGCAATCTAATCATCCTAAAGGCAAAACTTGGCAAATTATATTTATAATATAATGAATTTGTACAAGGGGATAATTATTTTTGTTGAAAAGTTTCTGTAATTGAGATTCACAAAGTTTCCATGGGCATGAACAAAGTTCAAGGCTAGCTCCCATTTTAACAATGCTCGTCTCTCTCACTTTCACTTTTCTTTTTGTGAAGTTTTAGGTTCCCCTATATTTTTTTTTGTTTTTTAACTTTATAAAAGCACTCAACAGAATAAAATGACTCTCTAAACCTCCGGGTTGTCTCCCCGGCAGTGCTTTCTTTAAAGCCATTAAGCTAGGCATATAGTGCTCAGGTAATCGATCCACCCGGATCCCAAGGTATATCAAAGCCAATTTTAATTAGCAATGATTTATAATTTAGTAGTGAGCACAAAGCAACATATATCATGCAATGACGAAGTCTAACCCTCTTCCTATGCATCGGCATGTCATACAAGAACAATTCATGCACATCAAGTAAAGGCCAATGCATAGTATAAGCAATTTCTTGCAATTTTATCGTGTTGAAAACATAGAGAGGTGGATATGTAGTTCCTCTCACATAATAATTGCAAGTAGGAGCAGCAAGCACATGCATGTTATATTCATCAAAATTATCATGTGCAACGGTAAAAGGCAACACATCAATGTAATCCTTAATAACTGCAAACTTATCCGATATAGTGTAGTTTGGAGAATTCAAAAAGATAATAGGACTATCATGCATGGGTGCAATACCAACAATTTCATTATTAACAAAAGGAACTATAGCAAGTTCATCTCCATAGGCATAATTCCTATTGGCATGTTGGCCACAAGCATATCAAGCATCAAGTTCATCAAAAAGGGATATTTCAAATGAATCAACGGGGTCATAGCAATTATCAAAGCATTCATCCTTCGGTAAGAACGAAGGGACATTAAACAATGTACGGGATAAAGAGTTACTCTCATTAGAAGATGGGCACATGTAGCTAATCCGCTCTTCCTCCTTTCTCATGCAATGAGCTCACAGTTTCCTCAATTCCTTCTTCCATAGACTCCAGCAAAATATTAGTCTCTTCTTGGACAGCAGAGACATTCTCAAGAAATACATCAATATCGGAATTACATTTATAATTCTCATAGCATTATTTGTGGATACAAAATTTTCAGGTCTATAAGATGAATCATCAAAATCTTCATACTTTTCAAACAAAGATTCAATTTCATAAGCACCCTTAAAAGCAACAATTTCTTCTATTCGTTCCACATCATAGTAATCATATCTACCATTAGCATAAGAAGCCAAGGTTTCATTATCACTAAATTTGCATGAAAAGGGAAGGTGTGAAGCCATCATCCTAGAGCAACAAGTATAATCATATCTCAAGCATAGTTCTCGAGCATACCAATGCAACATATGAATTTGATCCCATAACAGTTTCCCTTTTTCAGTCAAGCGATAATCCCTAAAGTATTCACATTGATCCAACGTATCTCCCATTATCAAGTTGAACGGGGTTTTCTCAGGATTATCAAAGTAGTGTTTCATATCTTTCACATAACGAGCATCGAGGGTTGTAGGAGGTTCCCCAGCTCCATGAGTAGCAAGTACAACTAATTGTTTGGTGTTTCGTGTTCCATATCCATAGATAAAGATAGAGAACAACTTAGAACAGAAAATAAAACTACTTAGTGATAAAGCAAACAAGCACACACAAGAATATTCACCCCACGCTATTGCTCCCGGCAACAGCGCCAGAAAAATGTCTTGATAACCCAGAAGTATAGGGGATCGTTTGTAGCCTTCTTCGATAAATAAGAGTGTCCAACCCAACGAGGAGCTAAAGGTAGAACAAATATTCCTCAAGTTCTATTGACCACCGATACAACTCTACGCACACTTGATGTTTGCCTTACCTAAAACAAGTATGAAACTATTTTGCAAGAATAAAACTACGAGTACTTTGCGAGAATAAAACTATGAATAAATTTCAAGGTAATAAATGTAGATAACTTTTGTCAACAAGAAAGTCATTTTTCCCTAGGCAATCGATAGCTAGACCGGTAATCATTCTTGCAATTTTATATGAGGGAGAGGCATGAGCTAACATACTTTCTCTACTTGGATCATTTGCACTTATGATTGGAACTCTAGCAAGCATCCACAACTACTAAAGATTATTAAGGTCATAAAACCCAACCGTAGCATTAAGTATCAAGTCCTCTTTACTCCCATATGCAGTAACCCACTTATCCGTGTTCAGGCTTCTGTCACTCCTGCAACCGACAATAAGCAAACTATGAACATATTGCAACACCCTATAGCGGGGACGCCTCACGTTTGCGCGAGACAGAGGGCACCGTAGGACAGCACCATAATAAAATATACACTCAAACCAACCACGATCATCAATTAGCCCAGAGGACAAAACAGATCTACTCAAACATCATAGGCTAACCACATATCATTGGGAAATAATATATAGTGTTGAGCACCATGTTTAATTAGAGATTACAACAGGGAGAAGGGGTGTTACACCGCTGCATTGAGGGGGAGAAAGTTGGTGTTGACGGTAGCAAGGTTGTTGATGTAGATCGCCGTCATGATCCTTGCCCCGGCGGCACTCCGGCGCCACCGGGAGAGAGGGGGGAGAGCCCCCCTCCTTCTTCTTCTTCCTTGGCTCCCCCTAGATGGGACGAGAGTTCCCCCTGGTCCATGGCCTCCATGGCGGCGGAGGGGCGGGAGCCCCCCCGAGATTGGATCTCCCTCTCTGTTCTCTTCTATTTCGCGTTCCTGTTTTCTGCGAAAATCGTTTCTTATATTCCCGGAGATCCGTAACTCCGATTGCACTGAGATTTTAACACGATTTTTTTGGATATAAGCTTCCTTTCACACGAAGTTGAGCTCCAACCGATGTTCGAGGAGGGCACAACACACCACCACGCGCCTGGGCTTCCTGGCGCGCCCAGGTGTCTTGTGGTGGTTGTGGGCCCATGTTTGCGTTGATTCCACCTCCCAAAAATCACATATATTCCAAAATAATTCTCCATAAATTTTTATCGTGTTTGGACTTCGTTTGATATGGATATTCTGCAAAGCAAAAAACATGCAAAAAACAGGAACTCGCACTGGGCACTGGATCAATAGGTTAGTCCAATAACTCATATAAAATGTTGCCAAAAATATGTGAAAATTGTATAATATTGGCATGAAACAATGAAAAACTATAAATACGACAGAGACATATCAACGACGAGGGGGTGCCCGTGTGGGCAGGCCGTGTGGAGCCCTCGTCGCTCCCTCGACTTTCATCTTCTGGCTCCAATAGTTGTTTATTTCATAAAAAAATCAAAAAAAATCAGCTCAATCCGGTCATTGAATTTTTCACCTAAAAACCGACAATAGAAAATAGGAACTAGCCTCTCGCACTGGTTTATATGTAAGTCCAAATAAATATAATATAAAATTGTGCCAAAATCGTATACTCCCTCCAATCTATATTAGTTGTTGCTTAAATGGATGTATCTAGCACTGAAAATACGTTTACATACATCCGACAATTGATATGGATCACGGAGAGTATAAATGATGTAAATATAGCATGAATACTTCATAAATTATATGTTCATTTGAGACGTATCATTGCTCTATCTGAGAACAAGCCATTCGGTTTAAGCTATTGTTGGAAGAAGTTAAATGACAAACGAAAATGGCAACATCTTGTTGATGACCTCAAGAATAGCAACTAGAGGTTGAAGAAAAATTATGGCTCGAGCTCTCAACAATCCATTGGATTGGATGAAGAAGAGGAAAAGTTGTAGGGAAGAATGGACGAGTCACCGTGCCCATGAAGAACCGCCTAGTGAAGGGAAACAAGTGGGAGAAGGGGACGACCGCCAATGACGTTGCATCGAGTAAAATGTCCGCCAAATGGACGGACATTTTTTCCAGAAGGGAGTAGAAGAAAGAGGACATATATAAGATTATGTTGGATGCGCAAAAAGAGGGGATGGACTGAGACTGGGAGAGGGTGAACAACAAGTTGCATATTAAGAGGGAGAAATAAAATGTGTGTGTCAAATGGGAGTTCGAGAATGCCCGAACTTGAGGAGAGGTTGCAACTTGCTCGAAAGATGGAGAAATTGAGGATAGTGTTGGCGGTTGCAAGCCTCTTGGACCCAGAAGTCAAAAAGTGGCTTGAGGGAAGGAATAAGGAGATCAACCTACGTAGAGTGACGACCATAGCAACGAACGCGGTATGGATGGTGGTCGGCGAGTGATTCAATCATGTTGGCCAGTTGTGACCCGCATGTTGAATTTCATTATGCCATGTTCGAATTGTTGAATTGCGATTTATTTTGCTTTGTTGCGTTATTGAATTGTGACGAAGTTATGCTATATGATCAACGTTCAAGGATCTAAGGGTTTTGATATAAAGAGTGTTGTTGTCCGACATGGCTTTTGAGATGTCGTCCGACGCTCTTCAGGGCCGCGCCCGGGCGCGTCCGCAGCCGCAGACGTTTAAGGAGCCGTATTTGTCAAAGTTTGGCTGTAGATGCCGTATGTAGTCAATTGACTCAACTGACCAGGGTAATCTGGTCAATCGGAAAATGACAAATAATTTCAAGATCAACACCAAGTTGAAACAAGATGACAGTACATACAAATAGCGTTCTCCGGGAACAACGGTACTACATCAAAAGTATTACACCACTACTAACCGGAACCCAAGAATAGTTGCAATTTAATACGGTCCCCGGTTTGGTTTGGTTTGCTGCCGGCCGTGCCAACAAGGTCCATGCTCTACCAACTCAGGTATTCATACACCTTGTGTTTTATCAGGACCAATCTATGAATATAGCCATGTTTTCATGGAGACATCTCACACGCGGCGTGTCGCGCACGCCGCGGACGGTACGTACAAGCCTCAACGCAAAAGATGAGTCTCGGGCTCTCTTCTCAGCATTGATATGCTCACAAATTTCCGGACATGTTGTTAGAAAATCATACCTACTAGTACTACTACGTAAAAACTCAGACGTCCGACATAAGCTCGTAGATCGTCCTCAATACTATGGACCACAGATACACCTCACACCAAATGCACGCGCCGTATCTCGATCAAGATGCACCAAACCCCAAGCAGACCAAAAGATTCAGATACGCTTTCACCAAAATTCGCTGGCTGTTTTCAGACAACGACATTTTTTTTGTTCTCGCCTGTTTTTTTTGGGGGACATAGTTCGCTCGCCGTGCGCAGGGCAACAGAGCCGCCGGGCATATTTTCGTTCACAAATCTAAAAAGAGAAAGGAAGAAGAGAGCAAGTGGGCGCTTGGTCGGAACAGCCGACGTGACGCTCAATCCGGCCGCACGGCCGCCCACACGGCGACGCGGGACACCGGATCGGGACAGGCCACGGCCCCCTCCCTCCATGTGAGGCTCTGAAACTGGGAGCGCCTTTCCCCCCTTTCTTTTTCGTACGCGCCGGTGGGCCCCACGCTCCAATCTACTCCCCGCGTATCGTAAAGAATCGTAAACAAGCAATTTTTACGTGAACACTCACGCCTACGTACCCTGCGCGTGTGTGTGCGTCTGACAGCGTGACGCGAATCATAGACTAATCGAAAGCAAGATCCATCCAGTTCAAAAACACCACTCCTACTCCTGCTACAATTTGAACCGCGCTAGAGGACAAGCGACCGTGGCCCGTCCGACTCGCTGTCAGACATGGCCATGCACAGAGCGGATTCAATACGGCGTGTCACATGCGCCGCGGCCACAGAGCGGCAGGGAGCCGCGCTGTCTGTCGACGGGCCGCCGTACATTTGACGAGTGACCAGTGGACGTACCTACGAACGGAGCACGTATGGTTGCGCGGTAGCGGTTGTGCCCCGTTCCGTCCAGACAGACAGGCGACGTGACGTGGTCACGCGACATCCTATTTCCCCAGCAGCTGTGGCGCAGCCGGCGTACGTGCTAATTCCGGTAGTTTACTGGTCACCGAAAGATCGCTCTTACTTACTCGTAAGACATTTCCGCCAGGTTCAATCATTGCTACCTCCATACGGTATGAGCCGGAAGTGAAGAGGTGAAAGAGACGCAGACGGCGACGCGGCCCTCCGAAATCTTATAAAAAACACAGATACTACTGGCTTCCACCATGATGCCGTCAGTGAACTCGTTTTTGCTACGGTTGGTAGAAAACGGAATGAAGCCAGGCAACGGAAAACGATGGACCGGCGAAAACAAGCGCGGGCAGGGCCTCCATGTGCGCGCGCACGGGATGCCGCTCCTCGCCGTGCCTGCGCGCGCGCAGGGCGGGGCAAAGGGCAGCGGGCGTGCACGCGAAAGGCGGTGAAAAGAGAGCCGGGGGCCGGGCAACGGCGACCAACCAGGCGCGCGCGCGGGGCAAAAGCCGGGCCAAAAGCCCCCGTGCATTCCCCCAAGGTCGTCGCTTCTTTTCGCGCCATATCACCCCTCATCCGTGGGCATCAGCGCCAATCGCACTTGGCTTTCGGCTTTCCCCTACCCGACGACCAAGTTCGCGGCCTGTTTCCCACGACGTGAGGCCGTGAACGCCAGGCGCTCCCGGCTCTCGCCGCGCACTGGCCGCGCCAACGGATGATGATCGATCTGCCGCGCGATCGGCCGGGAGACCGACCCGCACGGTCGCACGCTAATCCGATCGGGGTAGGAGCACGTAACACGAGCTGACGCGGCAGCAGCAGGGGGGACAGACAGCGCCCGTCGCGCGCCCAACAACAAGCGAACAGAGCACCGCGGGCCCACCGCCGGGCCCCGACGGAAAGTGACGTGGAAATTGCGGTTTATCCCCATCATTTTTATTCTTTCACGTATGCTCCATTATTCGATCGCGCATGACAGGAGAGTATATTACACTTGAATTTTTGGGTTTGATCCCTGGCCAGTGGAGGCCGAGGGAGGAAGGAAAGCGACGGCGAGGGAGGATGACGGGGAGCGCGCTCGCCCGGCGCCCCGATACGTACTCCCCGCTCCGTGCGGCTCGTCCCAGAAAAAGCTACACCTTCGTTTGCAGAAGCAAAAACTTTGGCGTTAATTAGGGCCACTAATAAGATTAGTACTAACTAGAGAGCAATAATCATCTGGAGCAGCAAAAGGAGAAGAATAATCGAGTTTACACAGCAGTGGGGCAAGCGACAAGGATCTGGGAGTAAACAAACGCTGTGAAGCGACGGAAAGGCGCGGCGAGGCAAGTAGCTTTACCTCGGGTACGGGCATCAAATCAAACGGAGGTAACGAGTATAAAAATGCCGGGCCGGGCCGGGCGCCATTCTTATCGCGAAAGGCCGCCGCAGCGGCAGCAGCAACGCAGCAGCGCAGCGAGGGAGCAGCGGCGCCGAGGCAAAGGACAAAGCGGGGCGGAGACGGCGACCGGAGTGGGCGCCGCCGCGTGGGCCGCTGGGCCCCGCTCCGGTCAGCACCCCAGATCGCGGCCATTCCAGTCAATCACGCACACAGATCCACCCCGCCCGCGCAGCGGTAACAGTAAAAATCACGGCACAGTACTACGGTTTTTTACTGCCGGATTGATTGATTGGATGACGGTACTGTTGGTAATTTGGCGTTCCTATCCGTCGCCCGGAGAGCACAGGAAGAATGCGGAGAAAAGAAAAGGCGGTGACAGAGGCGGTGGATCGTGTTTTTATAAATGGGGGCCACGGAGATCCAGATCTATCTATCGCGCCTCCGCCTCCTGAGACGAGCGGGAAAAAACACATCGCAGCGGCAGATAAAAACACCGCAGGACAGACGCGTTTTGCGGAAACCCCCTCGCGAGGTTTCGCCAATCGCCGGCGGCTCCCTCGTCCTCTCCGCTGCTCTCCTCCCGGGAAAAGGGACGGCGGGCGGGCGGCCAGCTTATACATAGGGAGATTGGGATACAGCGCGAGGGGGACGGAAGGGAAGGGAAGGGAAGGTGCGCACCACCCTCGTGCTGCCGCTGCAAATAGTATAGCTCGCTAGCTAACCCTTGCCACCAACGAGCTCTGGGGATGATTCATGGAGCTGCTCGTCTCCGGCTCCAGCTCGCTCTCTAGCTAGTCGTTGTTGTGCTGTGCGACGAAGGAGGAAGAAGGGGTGTGAGGTTGATTGCTAGGTTTCGTCGAGTGAGCTTGGTGGATCGGCGGCATGGACGCGTACGAGGCGACCAAGGTGGTGTTCGCGCGGATCCAGGGGCTGGACCCGGACCACGCGGCCAAGATCATGGGGCTGCTGCTCATCCAGGACCACGGCGAGAAGGAGATGATACGCCTCGCCTTCGGCCCGGAGGCGCTGCTTCTCGCCGTCATGGCCAAGGCGCGCAAGGACCTCGGCCTGCTCCCGGCCTCGCCCACCTCCGCCGGCCACTCCTCGCCCTTCATGCTGTCGCGCCAGAACTCCGGGCGCGGCGGCGGCGGCGGAGGAGGCACGGCGCCCTCGCCGCTGTCGGTCTCGTCGCCCTCCTCGTGGGCCCCGCCGCCGGTGTTCTCCAGGAGCAACAGCGTCAGCAATGGCGCCGCGGAGGAGATGGCGGGCGTCGGGGAGGAGCAGCTGATGAGCCCGGCCAACGGCGGCGGGGGCCCGCAGTCGCCCTTCTTCGGCGGGGACTCGTCGCTGATCCTCGACGAGCTCCACCTGCAGGACCAGCTCGCGTTCCTCAGCGAGGGAGGCATGGGCGGCGGGGGAGGGCGTCAGCAGCTCCCGCTCTTCGACAACAGCGAGTGCCGTAGCCCCAGCGCAGGCGACGGCGGGCTCTTCCCGTACGGCGCCGGGTGGGCCAACGGCGGGCCCGGGCACCGCAGGAGCGCGTCGGTGAGCGAGCTCTGCTTCGGGGGCGGCGACGGCCTCGGCTGGAAGCCGTGCCTCTACTACGCGCGCGGGTACTGCAAAAACGGGAGCGCCTGCCGGTTCGTGCACGGCGGCCTCCCCGACGACCTCGCCGGCGCGAAGATGGACCAGGCCGCCGTGGAGCAGCAGTGCCAGGACTTCCTCCTCCGCTCCAAGTCGCAGCGCCTGGCCGCGGCCGCCGGCTTCGCCTACTCGCCCACCGGCTCCCTCCCTGGCTCCCCCTCCGCGGCGAGCAAGTGCCTCAGCTTGCTCCTGCAGCAGCAGCAGCAGCAGCAAAACGAGGGCCAAAGGTACTAAACACCCACCACCCTCGCCACCGACGAGCTCCTCTCGCTCGTTTCTACCAGCGGGCATCTCACTGATGGCTCTCCGATTCGCAGGGCGGCGGCCGCGGCGGCCGCAGCAGCGCTGATGCTGGGCGGCGACGAGGCGCACAAGTTCATGAACCGTCCCCGTCTCGACCGCGGCGACTTCGCGAGCATGATGAACCCGGGGTCCCGGCAGATTTACCTCACCTTCCCGGCGGACAGCACCTTCCGCGAGGAGGACGTCTCCAACTACTTCAGGTACTTCACCGTGCTCGCTCGCTCGCACACCACAGTTCTAGCTCCGGCTGGAGGTCTCGCCGGAATTAACCGTGCTCTTCCTCTGAACCGCAGCATCTACGGCCCAGTCCACGACGTACGCATCCCGTACCAGCAGAAGCGCATGTTCGGGTTCGTCACCTTCGTCTACCCGGAGACGGTGAAGCTGATCCTGGCCAAGGGCAACCCGCACTTCATCTGCGACGCGCGCGTGCTCGTCAAGCCCTATAAGGAGAAGGGCAAGGTCCCCGACAAGTTCAGGCAAGCCGCCCACGGCGACCTTTGCCGCTTGCTTCCGGCAGCAGCAACTAACCAAGACATCCCCATGACCATTTATGTCCGCTGTTGCTCTGCAGGAAGCAGCAGGGCGAGAGGGTGGACTTCTCCGGCTGCGGGTCTCCCACCGGGCTGGACGCCAGAGACCCCTTCGATCTGCACCAGATTGTTGGTTCGTCATTGTTGCAACTTCCATGTTGATTGATTGTTCATGTTCATATGCATGATGAGTGAGTGTGTGCTGAGCTGAGATTCTTGTGTTGGATTGGGCTCCAGGTGCGAGGATGCTGCAGCACTCCAACAGCGCCAACGAGATGCTGCTGAGGAGGAAGCTGGAGGAGCAGCAGCAGGCGGTGGAGCTGCAGCAGGCGATCGAGCTCCAGAGCCGGCGCCTCATGGGGCTGCAGCTGCTCGACCTTAAGACCCGCTCCGCCGCCGCCGCCGCGCCGACTCCCATCGGCAAGCCCTTCAGCCCCACCCACACGACCGCCACCCCGACCCTCGATTCGCCGCCCGATTCCGGTATTACTTGTGTGTGGCCAACAGAGAAGAGCTTATTATTACCTGGCCACAACAGATGCAGTGTTGCTCACATTTGCTGTGCTGATCTTGTGTCAACAGGGGAGCAAGGCAATGGCTGCGGCTTCCTTTTTCCTCGCAACAATGCGGTCAACGGAGCTGATAAGGATGAAACCTCAGGCGATTCCACCACCAGCCCTAACACTGACAGCGACCAAAGGTGGAATTACACGCTAAACAAATCACCATCATCATCACCATTTGTTCCTTTCATCACACTTAGCTTTCGTCCAGCTGTGCAGGGAAGTAAGCACTTCACCAAACTGATCTTTTAGCCCCCTTGTGCCAATCTAATCTGCAGCGCGGAGCATAACCTGCCGGACAGCCCGTTCGCGTCGCCGACCAAGTCGGGGGCCTTCGCCCGTGATCCTTTCGCGCCTACCGAGTCGGAGATCGCCGCCGCCTCGACGGGTTGCAACGCGGCCTACAACGGCGGCATCAACAGCAATGGTGCCAGGAACGGCGGCGGCATTAACCACCATCTCCTACCTCCAGCATTGGACATACCCTCACCAAAACCTTACTTCTTCCCCATGTCCAGGTGTGTTTGACACCATCTCTATCAATGTCCCATGCATAGTTCCATTTAGTACTATTGCAAATTTGCATGATTGGTGTGCTGAAGGTATCATGGATGGATGCAGGCTGTCCTCCGATCACGGCGCGGTCGGGATGTAAAGTAGCGCTGAATGGAAGTGAGTGATACTACTGCCTAATCATAGTAAGCACCCCCTCTCTTTTTACCAGCCCATCAACACCTTGCTTCCTAGTAAAATCATGCTATGCCTTTCTCACTTATCGGAATGATGGTGTCTTAACCTTGGATCCTTCTGCGTGTTTTCCCTTGTCTATGTCGTGCAGGAATACTAGCAGCAAAGAAAAAGGAATAGTGCAACATAGGAAAAAAAGAGTGAAGAAGTTGCAGCATAGTTTTAGTTTCAGCGCCCCCCCCTTTTTTTCACTTTCTTTCCCTTCACCTCTCCTCAACAAGCTGATGGTAGCACCAGCTTATTCAGACCACAAGAGGCGAAGGGCAAAAAATACTACCAGTACTAGCAACCCCAAGGCTTTAAAAACAGTGTCAGATACGTTAGGGCCCCTCCTACTATTACCATTATTACCATATGCATTAGTTACTGTTAGTTGATTACTCCTTCTGCTACTACTACTAGTACTACCACCAACGACCAATACTACCACCACCACCACCAAGCCCCCATTGATGTGCCACCAAGCTCCTGGCAAGCCAAGCCACCGCCAACATGATAGCCACTAGTAGTAGTAGTTCTCATGTAATAGTAGCACATTACTAGTAGGTGTGATGTTTAGCCAAAAAGTACAGAGGAATACTACCACAATGTTGTATGACATACACTAGTGCTCTGCTCGCTGTATTGCAAGACAGACAGTGCAACAAGATACAGAGGTGACAAGCAGGGAGGCATAGCTAGCTAGTTGTGTTGGTGTTTACGTATGTATAATTTCACTTCACTGGATGAATGAAGATAATGAACAGGTCCGTCAGTAAGGTCTCGGTGCTGTGGGCGTGTGTCGTGTCAGGGTGAGTGGTGGACCGCTCACTCACTGCCGTGCCCGTGCAGCGGCAGCGGTAGGGCGAAGTGTCAGCGTTGGCCGTGGATCATGGTCCCTTCTTGCTCAGCAGCACCATTCAGCTCGGCACTGAAGCTGTGTTTTTTTCTTCTTGATTTTTCACTTTCTCCTTCTCGTTTGGCAATTTTGAATCCACGCTACTACTAGTTCGGTCTGTGCCGTTGCTTTCCGGCATTGTAGCAAACGCATTGCCGGACGGGGACAGCGACGCGATGGAACGGAGGGGGCATGCTTTTCTCGCGACGCGTAAAAAAAAACGACGGGTGCCCACGCCGTCCGCGTCCGGAGGTCGGATGAAACGGTTGCGAATGCGACGTCGGGATTATTATCATCGCCCGGAACAGAAAAACCGAGCGCCTGAGAAGAAAAGGTGATGCCGGTAGCCACGATTATTCCCCTCCTTGGTGATGAGATTAGATTAGATTAGATTAGACTGCTGGTGGCGATTACGTACGGTTGGTAATCATGTCAGCAGCCAAAACGAATTCGGCCGGGTGTAATCAGCAGGGAGGAGGAGGCTCGTTGCTTTTGGGGACGGGATGGTGGCGGTGGTGCGATCCCGGCGGAGTCGCTCTCCGGAGGCGGAAAGGCGCCGCGCCGGGTTCGGATTGGAGGCTGGGAGCGGCTCCAGATGTCTGGGCGCCGGATACTTTCTTTTCTAATGACGGGTGATTAGGGCAAGTGCTTGCCGTTTTCAGGTGCTTTGGCTCCGGGATTAAAGCTACTAATCACCCGGAATAGTTGCCGTTATGATAACGCCTCCTGTGCGCTATGGCTACGGCCATGCATTTTTGCTTTTTTACGGGTCTATGGCCATGATTTGTCTCCAAGCAAAAATGTTGTGGGGTTTCTAAAAACAGTCTTGCTAAGTCTCCGTCGACCGGGACTTTGTTAAGTCTCAGTCGATGCTATATCCATGAGATTTATGTTGAGATCCGTACAAAATTTCTTTTCAGTTTTTTCTTTTTTTGTTCTCTTGCATTTTATGTCGCTTGACTCGGAATTAGTTAAATCTCAGTCGATTGAGGCCTAACCATGCCCTTCTAAAATATAATGGAATAACCTTTTTAATAAAGAGTACAAACCTATTACATTATAATGTTCATCAAATATACGAATCATCTCAAACATGATAAAAATTACGACAAGCTACCTAGATCACCAAACAAGCTTCAATTAAAAGAAAAAGAGCTATCAATGTACCATTATCGCATATCACGTACCGGATCGGGCCTGTCCTTATCGATGATAGCCAGAAAGTCTTTGTTCATGCGTCCTCTAAGAACAAGCGCCCCAGAGTTGCATTCGTCGCTTGTCAACCCTTGAATCAGTAAAGAGCCTGACACCAAGTCTCGACCTCTCCGCCCCAAGGAGCCGGTATAAATCTGCACCGAAGCTACGTCAAACTCGACAAGGGTTCAAACCTGGAAGACCGATCTTAAGATGAAGTGTCGTGCATCCGATTGAACATAGTCTTTATGTAGACTAAAGCTTTAACATATCTACTAGCCATAGAAACACACCGAAAAGCCTCTCCCTGCCATGTACAGCCTCAACGGCTGAAAGAAGGGATGTGAATCCATGAACTTGTTGGCGAAGATTGAGGATAGAAAGACCGTGCCATTGTTGTCGCACATGTGTGAGGGGTAAGAAAGCCATAACAGAAAATAATTGAATGTCATAGCAGCAACAATGAGAGATATGTGCGAACGGAGCCTCTCTCAGATGGCTAGGTTCTTTGTGATGATGAAAACATAACCCACGTGAGTTCTAAGTCCTTGACTAGATATGCCTGCTTGAATTTGGCTAGATTTATTTTAGTCTTACCGGCGATGTTCATTCGGTGAGAGGAGACACATTTGTCGACTACGAAGACGTGACTTCATTAATCTCATGATGATGTGTCTGATTCTCGTAGTTGCTCTTAAGATAAAGTGTGCATGAATGTGTTAATAGAAATGAGTGCACGATCGTGTGTAGGACCGTGGCTGCGTCTCTACAGTGTTTGTTAGAAAAACAGGGAGGGACCTGTGACGCAGAGTCGGACAGGGCGGGTAGATCGGCGCACACGAATTTTGCGACGGTACACGCGTGCACGGTGGATCCCCGAGCCGAAAGTTCAGATGGTGGTGGGCCCGGCACTGTCAGACCCTGCGCGCACGCCCTGCTTTTTACCGAACCAGATCGAAATATCCAACCACTACCTGCTGCTGCTGCGTGTGAACTCTCGAGTCTTGTGTAACTTTTCTTTTACTACATTTGAATTCTGCGTGCTACTGTAGGGGCGCGCGGTAGTAGCCATGGTAACAAAAACGCCTCGCTTTTCGTCGTGTCCTCTTGTTCGTAATCGCTCGCACGTGAACCAGCTCGTGGTTCTCTCCCCCCATCTCTCTCTTTTTGGCCGTGGACTGGTCAAACTCCATTGTTGGATTAGTAGTTAAGTATGCTCAGTTGATCCGTACTGAAGCGAAAAAGCTCAAGGTGCGTTGTGCAAATGGTGCAAACTCGGGGAGCATTTCCTGATTAGTCAAAGCATGGGCACGCAGGCGATGCACTGCGGTCTGGACTACTTTCTTTTTTTTTTGCGGCCTGGACTACTTGGAGTACTAATCTAGTAGAGTATATGTTATTCAAAGTACTCCTGTTTAGCTTAGAGCAGCTTTTTTTTTGAGAACTTGTTTAGAGCAGCTACACCTGCGATCGATGCGCCGGTGCGGCCCAGCAGCGCGACACGAGCGCGGGCCGGGCCCACCCGTCATCGCCCACCACCCCCGGTTGCCCAGCTAGTTCAAGCAAAGCAAAGCAAAAACCAGGGTGTCTCTCGATCGGTATGATCTCCCGGTGTCAAGATGGCAAGTGCATGCACGCCTGCGGCTGTGTGTATGTGTGTCCTGCATCGATCGCGGCGAGTGTGTGTGTACTGTGTGGGGGTATGCGCTCGTCTCGTTCCTTCTCCCCTATCCTGTCCTGTCCCTACCCGCGAGCGCCGTGGCCGATGACGGAGGGACGGCGAGCATGTGCCCCCCATGTGCTGCCGCTGCCGCCCATCTCCGGCTTGTCCCCTCAGATGCACTACTGTACGTCTGTACGTGTCTGCGGCCTCAATAATGTGTCAGTCGCTGCATGCTCGATCGATCGGCGTCGCAGTCGTATCGCTGGCCGTATTGTAGCTGCAGGATACGTACGTACGTGCGTAGAGCTGTTGATGGTGACGTTACGTACGTTCGGCTCTCCCCACCAGCGTGGCCTCTCGTGGTGGCAGCGGGAAACTTGGCCGGCCGGCCGGCTAGCCGGAAGGCAACGTGCCAGCGTGCATGCATGGTCGCAGGTAGGACGGGAGGAGTGGATCTGTTCGCTACCGCGGACGCGGAGGCGGTGCCGGCCCGGCCGCGCTGGAATCGTTATCTGGAGACCACCCGGGGGTCGATCACCGGAACCATGCAGGAACCATCAGTGAGCAGAGCAGAGCGGTCTGCTCCGCTCCACCGGTGCTGCTCGGGATCGAGGAGTAGAAAAATGAGGTTTTTTTTTCTTGAGATGTGAAAACAAAAATGAGGTGGTGAGTGTGGGGAATGTGCGCGCCCAGGAGACCGTGCCGGCCCCCGTCTCCGCCCGTGACCGGCCAGGTGCGCGGGTTGGTGTTCCGTTCCCCATGCCATGCCATGCCGTGCGCGCGTGGTGGTTTCCTTCGGGTTCACTTCACGGATGCCCCGCCTCCCAACCGGGTTTCTCCTCCCCCGTCGGATTGCGGTCGCGGGGTGGGTTGGGCGAGCGCTGCCGCGGAGTCTGACCGAGCCTCGGAATGCGTGCGTGTTTGCGAGCAGGCCCGTGTGGTGCAGCTGTTGCCGTGGCTGCGGGGTGCAACCGCGTGCAGGGCTAGCCCAGCCGTACCCGTTCTTGGTAAACATCCGGAGGTGGCTTGGGTTACACGGCTGCCGTGCTTTTGTCATGTAGGGGGTAGGCCGGCATTGTACGCCTTGCGTGGCTAAATTTCATGTTTTGACCCTTTTCCTAAACCTATTCGAGATCTGACTCTACTTTGAATTTTTTCGAGATCGACCTTTCATATCGTCGGGGACCACGGTGAGGAATAACAGCCTACCACCAGGACCTGGCGGTAGGGTTGCATCTTCACCGCCAAAAACTCCTAAATATTGAAAACATCACGTGCTGTGCCTCACCGCCAAGCACCTTGGCGGTAGGGTTATCAGAGCTACCGCCAAATTTTGGCGGTGGCGATATTCCTACCACCAAAGTCCCAGCGGTGAAATTTGTTAGACCTACCGCCATGGACTCTGCCGGTAGCAAAAGGGTCAGATCTTGAAAAAAAAATTTAATCTAAGGTCAGATCTCGAATAGGTTTCAGAAAAGGGTCAAAACACAAAATTTTGCCGCCTTGCGTAGGTTCTTGGCCATTATATCAAATCTTTTTGCTGTTTCACATCACACCTGCTTGTTTGTGAGGCGCGGCGAAGACCGAACAGATCGGTGCATGGGAGCCCCACGCATGTGCGCCAGGGCTTCCAGCAGATTAACCTCACATGCATATGCACGGGCACTCATCTACTTTTTAACTTTCTTTTAAGGGAAACTCATCTGGTTTAACTAGGTAGCACAACTCCCAACAAACCTCGTGGCCGAGTCGAGAGGGATGGCGTGCTCGAGCGACACGAATGGCGACGACCTCGACGTCAGACGGCGGGTATCCTTCGCCGCCGATCTCGCACGCTCTCGTTCGACGACAACGTCCTCACTCTACGACAGGATGCCCTCCGTCTAGTTCTCACGGACCCGCGCTGGGCGACGGTGGATGCGCGGCTCCTCCGAGCGGGAGAAGCCATCGACGTCGGTGATGTGGTTTCGCTCCCCTGCCACTTTGCGAGGGTGCGGGATCGGCTGCCGGCGACGAGCACCGCGCCGGCGAGCGGGTTGGGTGACACGGGACGACACACTGCGGTACACGGGAGGCGCTGTGCGAGCGGGTCGAACCAAACCGTGGTGAACCCGAACACAACCCAGAGTCCACCAATGGCGGATGGGCGACACGTGGGGGCAATCCACCCATCCTCTCGGTGCGGCGATGCTGGTATAAATCCCCTTCCCACAGCGGTCCTTGACCTAGAGGTTTCCTTCTCCCATTTCTGGGCGGCGGTGAAAAACACTAGATCCATAGCTCCAGAATGCTTCGAGTGGTGGGAGGACAAGGTAGGTGGAGCTCCTCGCTCGTTCGCGGCAGTTGCCGGCCTCTCCTCCCATGGCGACCAACGCGGGGCGCGGCCACCGTGGAGGCGACCGGAGCAAGTTCTCGTGGAGGCGTGAAGACGGCGACAACTACGTCAACTCGACATCATCCAACACCGCGTCGGCTGAGGACACCTCGCGATGGGACGAAGCAGCGGCGACCGATCGCCGGGAGATCTAGGGCGGTGGCGTCTGGGTGCAAAAGACCCAGGCGTCGTCGGGCTCGGGCGGCAACACCACCGGAAGTCAGCCTACGTCTCCACCTACTTCATGAAAAGCGAGATCGTGTGTGTGTGTGTGTGTGTGTGTGGGGGGGGGGGGGGCATGATGATATTATTTCCTTTTATGTTGAACTTTTTAGTTGTAGCATTGGTCACTTCCCCATGAAATACCTGGGGGTGCCAGTCAACTTCTCGAATCTTCGAAGCCTTGACTGGGAGTTTGTGGATGAAAGATTCCTGAAGTGCTGCGGTTCTTACTTTCAAAAGGGGTGATTGATAAACTTGACAAGCACCGTAAACGCTTTTTCTGGCAAGAGGATGAGGGCTGTAAGCGTTATCATTTAGTTAAATGGTCCATAATTTGTCTCTCTAAAGAGAAAGGGGGCCTGGGGGTGAAAGACCTTCATAAACAAAATATTAGCTTACTCACCAAGTAGTGGTGGAAGCTGGAGACATAGAAAGGGCTGTGGCAGGATGTGATCCGGGCGAAATACTTTAAAAGGACACGATGACATCGGTAAAAACTAAATTTGGTGATTCCCCGATTTGGAAGGCCATTATGAAGGTTAAAGAACACTACCTTGCTGGCAGAAAGTGGTGCTGAACTCTGGGACCTTGCTAGTGAAGGAAATATGCCCTAGAGGCAATAATAAAGTTATTATATTATTTCCTTATATCATGATAAATGTTTATTATTCATGCTAGAATTGTATTAACCGGAAACTTGATACATGTGTGAATACATAGACAAAACAAAGTGTCCCTAGTATGCCTCTACTAGACTAGCTCGTTAATGAAAGATGCTTAAGTTTCCTGACCATAGACATGTGTTGTCATTTGATGAACGGGATAACATCATTAGAGAATGATGTGATGCACAAGACTCATCCGTTAGCTTAGCATTATGATCGTTGAGTTTTATTGCTATTGCTTTTTCATGACTTATACATGTTCCTCTGACTATGAGATTATGCAACTCCCGAATACCGGAGAAAGACCTTGTGTGCTATCAAACGTCACAACGTAACTTGGTGATTATAAAGATTCTCTACAGGTGTCTCCGAAGGTGTTTGTTGGGTTGGCATAGATCGAGATTAGGATTTGTCACTCCAAGTATTGGAGATGTATCTCTGGGCCCTCTCGGTAATGCACATCACTATAAGCCTTGCAAGCAATGTGACTAATGAGTTAGTTGCGGGATGATGCATTACGGAATGAGTAAAGAGACTTGCCAATAACGAGATTGATCTAGGTATGGTGATACCAATGATCAAATCTCGGGCAAGTAACATACCGATGACAAAGGGAACAACGTATGTTGTTGTGCGGTTTGACCGATAAAGATCTTCGTAGAATATGTAGGTGCCAATATGAGCATCCAGGTTTCGCTATTGGTTATTGACCGGAGATGTGTCCCGTAGGGTCTGCACGCTTAATGTTTGATGACGATTGGTATTATGAGTTTATGTGATTTGATGCACCGAAGGTTGTTCGGAGTCCCGGATGAGATCACGGACATGACGAGGAGTCTCGAAATGGTCGAGACATAAAGATTGATATATTGGACCATGTTGTTCGAACACCGGAAGTGTTCCATAGAGTTTCGGATAAAACCGGAGTGCCGGAAGGGGTTACCGGAACCCCTGGGAGAACTAATGGGCCTATATGGGCCTTGTGGGAAGAGAGGAAGGGCCAGGAGGGGCTGGCCAAGCCCCCTGATACGTCTCCAACGTATCTATAATTTTTTATTGTTCCATGCTATTATATTATCTGTTTTGGATGTTTAATGGGCTTTAATATGCTCTTTTATATTAGTTTTGGGACTAAAATATTAACCGGAGGCCCATTGCTAGTTTCTGTTTTTTTGCCTATTTTAGAATTTTGCAGAAAAGGAATATCAAACGGAGTCCAAACGAAATGAAACCTTCGCGATGATCTTTCTTGGACCGAAAGCAAACCAGAAGACTTTGAGTTCAAGTCTGGAACTCCACGAGGAGGCCACGAGGCAAGAGGGTGCGCCCCCACCCTCGTGGGCCCCTCGTAGCTCCAACGACGTACTTCTTTCGCCTATATATACTCTTATACCCTAGAAACATCAAAGATAGCCACGAAACCACTTTTCCACCGCCGCAACCTTTTGTACCCGTGAGATCCCATCTTGGGGCTTTTTCCCTTGATCTGCCGGAGGGGGAATCGATCACGCAGGGCTTCTACATCAACACCATTGCCTCTTCGATGAAGCGTGAGTAGTTTACCACAGACCTTCGGGTCCACAGTTTTTAGCTAGATGGCTTCTTCTCTCTCTTTGATTCTCAATACAAAGTTCTCCTCGATGTTCTTGGAGATCTATTCGATGTAATACTCTTTTGCGGTGTGTTTGCCAAGATCCGATGAATTGTGGATTTATGAACAAGTTTATCTATGAATATTATTTGGTTCTCCTCTGAATTCTTATATGCATGATTTGATATCTTTGCAAGTCTCTTCGAATTATCGGTTTAGTTTGGCCTACTAGATTGATCTTTCTTGCAATGGGAGAAGTGCTTAGCTTTGGGTTCAATCTTGCGGTGTCCTTTCCTAGTGACAGTAGGGGCAGCAAGGCACGTATTGTATTGTTGCCATCGATGATAAAAAGATGGGATTTATGATGTCTACTACACAACCTTCTTCTTGTAGACGTTGTTGGGCCTCCAAGTGCAGAGGTTTGTAGGACAGTAGCAAATTTCTCTCAAGTGGATGACCTAAGGTTTATCAATCCGTGGGAGGCGTAGGATGAAGATGGTCTCTCTCAAGCAACCCTGCAACCAAATAACAAAGAGTCTCTTGTGTCCCCAACACACCCAATACAATGGTAAATTGTATAGGTGCACTAGTTCAGCAAAGAGATGGTGATACAAGTGCAATATGGATGGTAGATATAGGTTTTTGTAATATGAAAATATAAAAACAGCAAGGTAGCAAGTGATAAAAGTGAGCATAAACGGTATTGCAATGCGTTGAAACAAGTCCTAGGGTTCATACTTTCACTAGTGCAAGTTCTCTCAACAATAATAACATAATTGGATCATATAACTATCCCTCAACATGCAACAAAGAGTCACTCCAAAGTCACTAATAGCGGAAAAAAACGAAGAGATTATGGTAGGGTATGAAACCACCTCAAAGTTATCCTTTCGGATCAATCTGTCATAGAGTTCGTACTAGAATAACACCTTAAGACACATATCAACCAAAACCCTAATGTCACCTAGATACTCCAATGTCACCTCAAGTATCCGTGGGTATGATTATACGATATGCATCACACAATCTCAGATTCATCTATTCAAACCAACACAAAGTACTTCAAAGAGTGCCCCAAAGTTTCTACCGGAGAGTCAAGACGAAAACGTGTGCCAACCCCTATGCATAGGTTCATGGGCGGAACCCGCAAGTTGATCACCAAAACATACATCAAGTGCACGTGATATCCCATTGTCACCACAGATACGCACATGCAAGACATACATCAAGTGTTCTCAAATCCTTAAAGACTCAATCCGATAAGATAACTTCAAAGGGAAAACTCAATCCATTACAAGAGAGTAGAGGGGGAGAAACACCATAAGATCCAACTATAATAGCAAAGCTCGCGATACATCAAGATCATATCACCTCAAGAACACGAGAGAGAGAGAGAGAGAGAGAGAGAGAGAGAGAGAGAGAGATCAAACACATAGCTATTGGTACATACCCTTAGCCCCGAGGGTGAACTACTCCATCCTCGTCATGGAGAGCGCCGGGATGATGAAGATGGCCACCAGTGAGAGATTGCCCCTCCGGCAGGGTGACGGAACAGGGTCCCGATTGGTTTTTGGTGGCTACAGAGGCTTGCAGCGGCGGAACTCCCGGTCTAAGTTATTTTCTGGAGGTTTCTGTATTTATAGGAATTTTTGGCATAGGTTTCACACCAGGGGGTTCTCCGAGCCGTCCACGAGGCAGGGGCCCACGCCCAGGGGGGTGGGCGCGCCCCCCACCCTCATGGGAAGCCCGGGACTCTCCTGGCCCAACTCTTTTACTCCGGGGGCTTCTTTTGGTCCAGAAAAAATCATCAAAATTTGGCACGTCAATTGGACTCCGTTTGGTATTCCTTTTACGTAAAACTCAAAAACAAGGAAAAAGCGAACCGCACTGGGCTCTAGGTTAATAGGTTAGTCCCAAAAATCATATAAAATAGCATATAAATGCATATAAAACATCCTAGATGGATAATATAATAGCATGAATACTTCATAAATTATAGATACGTTGGAGACGTATCAGTTTATATCATATTGCTTGAGTTTATCCCTCTACATCATGTCATCTTGCTTAATGCGTTGCTCTGTTCTTATGAACTGAATACTCTAGATGCATGCTGGATAGCGGTTCATGTGTGGAGTAATAGTAGTAGATGCAGAATCGTTTCGGTCTACTTGACACGGACGTGATGCCCATATTCATGATCATTGCTTTAGATATCTTCATAACTATGCGCTTTTCTATCAATTGCTCGGCATGATACGTCTCCAACGTATCTAATTTTTTTGATTGTTCCATGCTATTATATTATCTGTTTTGGATGTTTAATGGGCTTTAATATGCTATATTATATGATTTTTGGGACTAACCTATTATCCTAGAGCCCAGTGCCAGTTTCTGTTTTTCCTTGTTTTTGAGTTTTACAGAAAAGGAATACCAAACGGAGTCCAATTGACATACCAATTTTTGATGATTTTTTATGGACCAAAAGAAGCCTCGGGAGTAAAAGAGTTGGGCCAGAAGAGTCCCAAGCCATCCACGAGGGTGGAGGGCGCGCCTTACCCCCCTGGGTGCACCTCCTATCTCGTGGAGAACTCGGAGACCCCCCTGACGTGAGACCGATGAAAAAAATTCCTATAAATACAGAAACCCCCAGAGAAACCTAGATCGGGAGTTCCGCCACCGCAAGCCTCTCAGAGCCACCAAAACCAATCAGACCTGTTCAAGCACCTGCCGAGGGGGGATCCATCACCGTGGCCATCTTCATCATCCCGGCACTCTCCATGACGAGGAGGAGTAGTTCACACTGGGGCTGAGGGTATGTACCAAGAGCTATGTGTTTGATCTCTCTCTCTCTCTCTCTCTCTCTCTCTCTCTCTCTCTCTCTGTGTTCTTGATTTGGCACGATCTTGATGTATCGCGAGCTTTGCTATTATAGTTGGATCTTATGATGTTTCTCCCCCTCTACTCTCTTGTAATGGATTGAGTTTTCCCTTTGAAGTTATCTTATCGGATTGAGTCTTTAAGGATTTGAGAACACTTGATGTATGTCTTGCATGTGCTTATCTGTAGTGACAATGGGATATTCACGTGATCTACTTGATGTATGTTTTGGTGATAACCTTGTGGGCTCAGTGACCTTGTGAATTATGCATAGGGGTAGGCACACGTTTTCGTCTTGACTCTCCAGTAGAAACTTTGGGGCACTCTTTGAAGTTCCTTGTGTTGGTTGAATAGATGAATCTGAGATTGTGTGATGCATATCGTATAATCATACCCACCGATACTTGAGGTGACATTAGGGTTTTGGTTAATTTGTGTCTTAAGGTGTTATTCTAGTACGAACTTTAGGATAGATCGAACGGAAAGAATAGCTTCATGTTATTTTACTACAGACTCTTGAATAGATCGATGAGAAAGGATAACTTATAATCTCTTCGTTTGTTCTCCGCTATTAGTGACTTTGGAGTGACTCTTTGTTGCATGTTGAGGGATAGTTATATGATCCAGTTATGTTATTATTGTTGAGAGAACTCGCACTAGTGAAAGTATGAACCCTAGGCCTTGTTTCGAAGCATTGCAATACCGTTTCTGCTCACTTTTATTACTTGTTACCTTGCTGTTTTTATAATTTCAGATTACAAAAACCTATATCTACCATCCATATTGCACTTGTATCACCATCTGTTCGCCGAACTAGTGCACCTATACAATTTACCATTGTATTGGGTGTGTTGGGGACACAAGAGACTCTTTGTTATTTGGTTGCAGGGTTGCTTGAGAGACACCATCTTCATCCTACACCTCCAACAGATTGATAAACCTTAGGTCATCCACTTGAGGGAAATTTGCTACTGTCCTACAAACCTCTGCACTTGGAGGCCCAACAACATCTACAAGAAGATGTTTGTGTAGTAGACATCAAGCTCTTTTCTGGCGCCGTTGCCGGGGAGGCTAGGTAAGCGGCACTAACATCCCGTCAACTAAGCTCTTTTCTGGCACCGTTGCCGGGGAGGTTAGTGCTTGAAGGTATATCTTTAGATCTTGCAATCGAATCTTTTAGTTTCTTGTTTTATCACTAGTATTGTCTATAAAAAAACTACAAAAAAAATTGGAATTGAGGGTGCCTCATATGCTTCATCTTTTTAATATCTTTCATGAAAATGATGGAAAGGAAAATTGTGCTCAAGTGTTAGAAGAAGAATGCATTAAAATGTTTGGCACTAAATATTTGAATGATGAGCATGATTGCAATGTTGTTAGTATGAATTCCTTGAATATCCATGATGCTAATGATATGCAAAGCCACAAGCTTGGGGATGCTATGTTTGATGAACATGATATTTTTAGTCCCCCAAGTTTTGATGAGAAAATGTATTATGATGATAGCATGCCTCCTATTTTTGATGATTATATTGATGAAAGTGGGTTTGGAAGGGTGTCAACTTTAGGAAGTAATGATCCCACTATTTTGGAGGGTGTTGAATCTTATTGTGATAATTATGAAAGTGGATTTGAAGAGGTCATGACTTTATTTGGTGATGATTCCACTATTTCGGAAGAGGTTCCAATTTATTATGAGAAGAAAGTTGCTATCTATGATGATTATTGTGATGACATGTATGCTATGAAGAACAATGATAACCATGAAACTTGTCAACATGATTTTAATTTTCAATTGGATTATGCCTCACATGATAGTTATTTTGTTGAGTTTGCTCCCACTTCTATTCATGAGAAGAAATTTGCTTATGTGCAGAGTCATACAAATTCTATGGTTGTGGCTCATGAAAAGAATGCTTTATGTTATAGTTATATTGTTGAATTCATTCATGATGCTACTGAAAATTATTATGAGGGAGGAATATATGCTTGCTTTCCTATGCTAGTTGATTCTTGTTCCCATAAATTATTTGCTCACAAAATCCCTATGCATAGTAAGTGGGTTAGACTTAAATGTGCTATTCATATTCTTCATGATGCTCTCTTTATGTTTTAATTCTTATCTTTTATGTGAGCATCATTGAAATCATCATGCCTAGCTAGGGGCGTTAAACGTTAGCGCTTGTTGGGAGGAAACCCAATTTTATTTTTGTTCTTTGCCTTTTGCTCCTGTTTAGTAATAAATAATTCATCTAGCCACTGTTTAGATGTGGTTTTATGTTTTAATTAGTGTTTGTGCCAAGTAGAACCTTTGGGAAGACTTGGGTGAAAGTTAATGCGATCTTGCTGTAAAAAACAGAAACTTTGCGCTCACAAGATTAGCTGTCATTTTTTTTACAGAAGAGTGCTTTTAAGTTGATTCTTTTTGCAGATGATTAATAGACAAATTCCTCATGTCCACCAATTTATTTCAGAATTTTTGGAGTTACATAAGTATTCGAATGATACAGATTACTACAGACTGTTCTGTTGTTGACAGATTCTGTTTTCTATGTGTTGTTTGCTTATTTTGATGAATCATGAGTAATATCGGAGGGTATGAACCATAGAGAAATTGGAATAAGGTAGATATTACACCAATATAAATAAAGAATGATTTCACAATAGTACCTTAGTGGCGATTTATTTTCTTATACTAACGGAGCTTACGAGTTTTCTATTAAGTTTTGTGTTGTGAGGTTTTCAAGTTTTGGGTAAAGATTCGATGGACTATGGAATAAGGAGTGGAAAGAGCCCAAGCTTGGGGATTCCCAAGGCACCCCAAGGTAATATTCAAGGACAACCAAGAGCCTAAGCTTGGGGATGCCCCAGACGGCATCCCCTCTTTTCGTCTTCGTTCATCGGTAACTTTACTTGGAGCTATATTTTTATTCACCACATGATATGTGTTTTGCTTGGAGCGCCATTTTATTTTATTTAGTTTTGCTTGCTGTTTGAATAATATCCCAAGATCTAAAATTCTTAAATGTTAGAGATTCTTCACATAGTTACATAATTATTCGACTACTCATTGATCTTCACTTATATCTTTTGGAGTAGTTTGTCATTTGCTCTAGTGCTTCACTTATATCTTTTTAGAGCACGACGGTGGTTTTATTTTGAAGAAATTATTGATCTTGCATGCTTCACTTATATTATTTTGAGAGTCTTTAGAACAGCATGGTAATTTGCTTGGGCTATAAAATTAGTCCTAATATGATGGGCATCCAAGATGGGTATAATAAAAATTTCATATAAGTGCATTGAATACTATGAGAAATTTGATGCTTGATGATTGTTTTGAGATATGAAGATGGTGATATTAGAGTCATGCTAGTTGAGTAATTGTGAATTTGAGAAATACTTGTGTTGAGGTTTGCAAGTCCCGTAGCATGCACCTATGGTAACCGTTGTGTAACAAATTTGAAGCATGAGGTGTTTCTTTGATTGTCTTCCTTATGAGTGGCGGTCGGGGACGAGCGATGGTCTTTTCCTACCAATCTATACCCCTAGGAGCATGCGCGTAGTGCTTGGTTTTGATGACTTGTAGATTTTTGCAATAAGTATGTGAGTTCTTTATGACTAATGTTGAGTCCATGGATTATACGCACTCTCACCCTTCCACCATTGCTAGCCTCTCTAGTACCACACAACTTTCGTCGGTACCATAAACCCACCATTTACCTTCCTCAAAACAGCCACCATACCTACCTATTATGGCATTTCCATAGCCATTCCGAGATATATTGCCATGCAACTTTGCACCGTTCTATTTATTATGACAAGCTTCATCATTGTCATGTTGCCTTGTATGATCATGTAGTTGACATCGTATTTGTGGCAAAGCCACCATTCATAATTTTCCATACATCTCACTCTTGATTAATTGCACATCCCGGTACACCGTCGGAGGCACTCATATAGAGTCATATTTTGTTCTAAGTATAGAGTTGTAATCCTTAAGTTGTAAATAAATAGAAGTGTGATGATCATAATTATTAGAGCATTGTCCCATGTGAGGAAATAAAAAAAAGGCCAAAGAAGCCAATGAAAAAAAGGCCAAAGAAGCCAAACAAAAAAATGAGAGAAAAAGAGAGAAGGGACAATGCTACTATCCTTTTTCCACACTTGTGCTTCAAAGTAGCACCATGATCTTCATGATAGAGAGTCTCTTATTTTGTCACTTTCATATACTAGTGGGATTTTCGTTATAGAACTTGGCTTGTATATTCCAACAATGGGCTTCCTCAAAATGCCCTTGGTCTTCGTGTGCAAGCAAGTTGGATGCACACCCACTTAGTTTCTTTTGTCGAGCTTTCATACATTTATAGCTCTAGTGCATCCGTTGCATGGCAATCCCTACTCACTCACATTGATATCTATTGATGGGCATCTCTGTCGGTGTCAAAACCGGTGTATCTCGGGTAGGGGGTCCCGAACTGTGCGTCTACGATTGATGGTAATAGGAGACGGGGGACACGATGTTTACCCAGGTTCGGGCCCTCTCTATGGAGGTAATACCCTACTTCCTGCTTCATTGATCTTGATGAATATGAGTATTACAAGAGTTGATCTACCACGAGATCATAATGGCTAAACCCTAGAAATCTAGCCTATGTGAATATGGTAATGAATATCTGCCTTCCGGACTAACCCCTCCGATTTATATAGATACCAGGGGGATATAGAGTTTACACGGAGTCGGTTACATAAGAAGGAATCTTCATAGTTGGTCGCCAAGCTTGCCCTCCACGCCAAGGAAAGTCCAATCCGGACAGGGGTATAGTCTTCGGCCTTCGTATCTTCACAGCCCATCAGTCCGGCCCAATGAACAACAGGCCGGACGCCCGAGGACCCCTTAGTCCAGGACTCCCTCAGTAGCCCCTGAACCTAGCTTCAATGACGAGGAGTCCGGCGCGCAGATTGTCTTCAGCATTGCGAGGCGGGTTCCCCTTTTTCCGAACTCTAAGATAGTCTTCGGACGTGATAATTGTATCCGGACCTGTTATACACCATACACAACCGCAGAGAGAATATAATATTTGCACGAATCTAATATGTTGACAACTTCTTTTCAACACGACATCGCGTCTGTCTGGTCATAATTTCAAACCGTTTTTCTTCTGCCATCCCACGTTTCAAGACGCGATTGCAATTGGCACGTCTTGTCGAAACAGAGATTGTGTCCCCTTATCATGGGATTCTCATCAATCGGGCATGGGTAACTCAACCGTGCCGTTTATACAGCCCTTCGGAACAGGCGAATCCTAATGCGAGTGAGGAGGCGCTTAATATTCGCGGCCTTTATAAGGGGATAAGGATACTCTCCCTTTACCCACACCCTTCTTCATCTTCAGTCCTTCCATCCCCGAGCTCTAGCGCCCAAGCTTTAGCTTTTCCTCGTTTGAGAAGGCGCTCCAATCATGTCCGGATGCGGAGCTGGAGGCAAATGGATGGCCTCCTCCGTTAAGAAGAAGGACATCGCGGAGCTCCGGGAGGCCGGCTATTTAGCCAAGGAGATTGCTCACCGACTCCTGGCAAAAGGGAAAATCGTCCCTACCCCCGAGCCCCATGAGAGGGTTGTGTTTCTCACACACTTCGTCCGCGGGCTGGGATTCCCCCTTCATCCATTTGTCCGCGGATTGATGTTTTACTATGGGTTGGACTTCCACGATCTGGCCCCCAACTTTATACTCAACATCTCAGCATTTATCATTATGTGCGAAGCCTTTCTCCACATCCCGCCTCACTTCGACCTATGGCTAAAGACCTTCAACGTGAAACCGAAGGTGGTGAGCGGTCAACAAGCAGAGTGCGGAGGCGCCATGGTGGACAAAATGCCCAATGTCACCTGGCCCGAAGGCTCCTTCGCGGAGAAGGTGAAGGGATGGCAGTCGGGGTGGTTTTACATCACCGAGCCGCGTAACGCCGATTGGGTAGCAGCCCCTGAATTCCGATCCGGAGTTCCGATGCGGCTCACTTCCTGGCAAGAGAAGGGCCTGACCTGGGGATTCTTAGACGACATAACTGGGCTTCAGACATGCGTCCAGAACATGATAACCAAGAAGATCAAGCTTGTGAATGTGATCCAGGTTTTGCTCATTCTTCGGATCCTTCCGTGCCAATGCCGGGCTTGCTATTTGTGGGAGTACGACCCCGCCGAGCACCAGACGCTGCGAGGGCTCTTCGGCACAACGCACGAAGGCATATGGAAAGCGCTCTTCAAGGCTGGCGAGACGCCCCCGCCCACGACTGAAAATCGCGGGCTTAGCTCAAAGCGTCGGGCCAATCCGGTAAGTCTTTTAATGTTTTTGAGGTACACCCTTCACCAGCATATTTTGAGGACAGATACTGAGCTCCTCCACCTACTTTACCAGGCCTGGATCGAGGTGGCGGAGCAGATTGACTGTCCGGCTCCTCTTCCTGAGGAGGAAGAATTCCCACTTCTGACGAAGATGTTGTTTCCGGCGCCGTATGATGCGCTAGAGAAGACGGCCAAGAAAGCGGCCAAAGGGGCCAAGAAGGGCCATTGCCAAAAAGGCGCTCCGGACATGTCATCTGAGAATGAGGCTTCCTCTTCGTCCGATTACGACGACGAAGAGGAAGAAGAAGAAAACAATTCCCCACCTGAGGTGGGGAGGAAGAAGAGGGTGGCCCCTGCGGATCCTGAGGCGAAAGCGCCTAAGAGGGTTAAAGGCTCCCAAGCAGATAAATCCGTGTGGGATATTGATAGCAGTCCGGAGCGACCTCACCGGACCAAGCCTCGGGCAACCGTAAGTACCGAAATCCATAAGCGTATGGCCTTCCTGGTTTGTAGTATTGACATACTGTAAGCCTTGTTACTTCAGTCCGGCACGCGATGGCTCCCCGCAATCCTCGACTGAGGATTCACTGGACTCGAAGGAGATGCCTAGCATATCTCCACCACCTGCTCATTCTGTCTCACCCAAGGGTGATGACGAGGTGGTGTCCAAAAAGACTTTCCTAGGGCGGGGGGAGATCCTGGAGATCATCGGGGTGACGCCCCAGGATGACTTTCGGCGCCGGACATGCGGGGAAAGAAGTCCCCATGGGGACTGGTGACGGGGCCCGAGTTCCCTTTGGACCTCAGCTGGATACTATTCCGGAGGTCTATACGGCTCCAGGGTCCAGCGAACGGCATTACCTGCAAGGAGGGAATGTGCCTGTTCCACCGGTGACCTCTGTCCAACCAGAGGCGCCGAATAATCTGCTGGAGGTGCTACGAGGCGCCTCTATTGTGGATGAACATCATGTCCTTGTGGACACAGTGATAGAGAAGGTTCAGTTCGTCAAAAGCGGACTGACCGAAGCCTGCACTAGCCTTCTAACGGGCTTTGAGGTAAGTAATGTGATTGTAGGAAAAATATCACAGTGTAGACAGTAGCCCCTGATGCTCTGTTTGGTGTTCGGGAAGAAAAGCCGAACAGAGGATCAAAAATAACGCAGGAGTCTAACATGAGTTGTCTATGTGAATAAGCAGTATCGCTTGGGCTGCCATCCTTGCTCATCTGCGGAGGTCTCCGGACTGAAGCAGAAACTGGAGCGGGCCAAGGAGGAGCTCGGCCTCGTGAAGAAGCAGCTGGAGGATAGCCAGGGTATGCAGTAACCTGTTGGTATATTTTTGAAAAAATGGATAGTCCGACCGGACTAAAGTGTCATAAACTTTATTAGGGGCCACGACCGAGGTGGCAAGCCTTAAGAAGGCGCTATCCGAGGCCAAGGACAAAGCGGCCAAGGAACGCGCCTCGTGCGAGAAGCACGAGGCCCGGGTTGGCGAGGCGCATCAACAGCTCTAGGGCGCGATAGAGAGATTTGAGTCCCTGGAGCGCAATTGTAAGGCGCAAGAGTCCGAATTGGCGAAGGCCCGCCAGAGCACGCAAGATGCACGAGCCGAAGCCAGGCGCCCTCCGTGAAATTCAAAGTGACCAAGAAAATTACAGCGGTAAGGCTTTCACCATGCATAGCAAGTATGTAGAAAAGCGTGCCTTGTACTTATCCTGAATTTGGATTTTCGAGGCGTTCTGGATCTGCTGCATGATGTATCGAGATGTTGCCGAGCATTATAGAGCCGAAGAAGGGATGTCTATGGAGAAGCTATTCTGGTCCCAACATCTGGGATCCGAACATCCGGTGCCCTTCAGCGACCAGCTAAAGTAGTTGGTCGAGCTGCACAGGTTGGCAGAGCTAGCCAAGAAGGACCTGATAGTCCGGCTGTGGCCTGCCGATCCTGTATCTAGCAGCTACTTCGGACTTGTGCCGCGGCTTGTGAGTGCCTGTCCGTGGCTCGAAGCCGTGAAGCGGTCGGTGCGTATCGAAGGTGCGTGTATGGCCTTTGCCCGCTTCAAGACGCATTGGGCGAAGCTGGATGCCAAGAAGCTGATGACCGAGGGACCGCCGGAGGGCAAGGAGCATCGTTGACCCGAGCACTATTTCAAGGGTGTTCTGGAGGGGTCCCACCTTGTGGCGGAGCAATGTTCGAAGGATGTTATATTCCCATGAGAACATGTATATTACCTTGCCCTGTAATATGGAACAAAGATGTTATGTAGTATAACACTTATGATTTAAATTTTACCTCCTGTGCGGCCGTTTATTAAATCTGAGGGTTGACCAATCGTCGGCTTCTGCCCCCATGTAGATAGTACGGGGGTGTTCGGGATAAATCTAAACACTCTTTACTTCATATTCTGGTTCTTAAAGGAGGTTTAGCGCAACGAACAAGGCAATCGGACTATGCGGCCTTTACCGCCCTCACTTAGCCATAGGAGTTTGACAATTAAGAAAGTTGGCGAAGCCCTTGGTGTTCGGAAGGCCGAATTAGGGGCGTTATACACACCTAATCGGAAGAACCGATTCTTCGCAATAAGCGGAAAAAGTCTCCAACAATTTGAAACCTCTCGAACAGCTGACCGGCTCTCGCCGCATCATGACAGTCAGTTTTCGGCTTTCTCTACTGAGGTGCTCGTCCGGAAGAACCGGGACACAATAGCAGTAGTTCTCCCTTTACTACCCTAGCCGATATAGCGGAATGTAAGGTAGTGAACACAGGAGCCGGGCAACCCAACTATTGACCAAAGACATGATTCAGAGCCGATGCATATAATGCTATAAGTTCGGGGTGCCGAACTATACTGTAGAAGTGTTCGGACTTTTATTGCCGTGATGCGGGGTGTAATGAAGCACCTGGCGTAGCAGTACGTACCGTGGTGTACGTGTGCAATGATTAATAGATACTGAGGTGAGGAAACGGGGGAAAAGGGGTAATGAGCTGACGCCACCATTTATTCACCATTGTGATGTAACTAGTACATCGAGGCGTACTTTGTACAAGTAATGCGATAAGCGAGTAAGGCTATTTAACATGCCATGACCAAGGGCGAGCTGCGTGTGGGTGTGTAAAACAAGTATGGTAATTGTTTATTAGAGATCACCTGGGGGATCCCTTGTATGCCAAAGCTCATTGCCTCCTTGGTGTGGGTGAATCCCAGGGTCGGTCAAGCCGTACTGTGGATCGCGAACGAGTTATGCCTCCGTCAATACCCATGGGGTTTTGAGTGCGTCGTTTATGTATGCGTGGTAGTAATGCCATTGCCTCATCGGGGCTGGGACGGAGGCCAAATTGCTAATTCGGCTCGTGACGGGCCGAGCTGTCCTGCTGCAGTGTTGTCCGGACCCTCTTGACGATGTCCAGGGGCTCGGCAACCGAATTATAATGCTGCTTGAGGAGGCCACTCTGTACTTCTACTATACGGAGGGAGCGTTCCGTGTTTCCATTTACTGTAATGACGCCACGTGGACCGGGCATCTTGAGCTTGAGATAAGCATAATGTGGTACTGCGTTGAATCTAGCGAATGCGGTTAGTCCGGGCAGGGCGTGATAGCCGCTGTGGAACGGGGCGATATTGAAGATTAGTTCTTCGCTTCGGAAGTTATCCGGGGAACCGAATACTACCTCCAGCGTTATTGAGCCCGTACAATGGGCCTCCACGCCTGGTATGACTCCTTTAAAGGTAGTGTTTGTTGGTTTGATTCGTGAGGGGTTGATGCCCATCTTCCGCACTGTGTCCTGATAGAGCAGGTTGAGGTTGCTACCACCGTCCATTAGGACTCATGTCAGGTGAAATCCGTTGATGATTGGGTCGAGGACTAGTGCAGCTGAACTGCCATGGCGGATGCTAGTTGGATGATGTCGGTGATCGAAGGTGATCGGGAACGACGACCATAGATTGAATTTTGGGGCGACTGGCTCTACTGCGTAGACGTCCCTAAGTGCTCGCTTATGTTCCCTTTTGGGGATGTGTGTGGCGTATATCATGTTCATCATTTTGACTTGAGGGGGAGACTTATTGTGCCCCCGTGCTCAGCTGCCGGGACTCCTCGTCATCGTCCTCGCTCTGAGATCCCCCTTCCTTGTTTTTGCTGTTTACCTTGCTGGCTTGTTTAAAGACCCGGCAATCTCTGTTAGTATGGTTTGCCGGTTTTTCTGGGGTGCCATGTATCTGACAAGGACGGTCGAGTATGCTGTCCAAGCTGGATGGTCTTCTATTGCTTCTTTTATAGGGCTTCTTTCGCTGGACGGACTTGGAGCCACTAAATCCGGCGTAAACTGTTGTGTCATCGGTGTTATCGCCATTGCTTCGGCATTTGTGTCTGTTGCGCCGGAGCTTTCCGGTGCTGTTTTTGGCCTCGGAGGGGCCAGTGTTGCTGGCTGTGTTTGTACTGCGAGCCAGCCAACTATCCTCTCCCGCGCAGAAGCGGGTCATAAGTGCCGTGAGGGCTGCCATGGACCTCGGCTTTTCCTGGCGAGGTGGCGGGCGAGCCATTCGTCCCGGATGCTATGCTTAAAGGCCGCTAGGGCTTCGGCATCCGGACAGTCAACGATCTAGTTCTTTTTGGTTAGGAACCTAGTCCAGAATTTTCTAGCTGATTCTCCAGTTTGTTGAACTATGTGGCTTAAGTCATCGACATCTGGTGGCCGGACATAAGTTCCTTGGAAGTTATCAAGGAAAGCCTCTTCCAGGTCCTCCCAGCTGCCAATGGAATTCTCAGGCAGGCTATTTAACTAGTGTCGAGCTATTCCTTTGAGCTTTAATGGGAGGTATTTGATGGCGTGGAGGTCATCTCCTCGAGCCATATGGATACGAAGAATAAAATCCTCGATCCATACTGCAGGATCGGTTGTGCCGTCGTATGACTCAATGTTGATAGGCTTGAACCCCTCGGGGAATTCGTGATCCAACACCTCATCTATGAAGCAGAGAGGGTGTGCGACGCCTCTATAGCGGGCCGCCTCGCGGCGTAGCTCTGACGGAGTCCGTCTGCGGTATTCGGCCAAGGCGTGGTTAGGTTTGTCACGTCCGAATAGGTAGCCGTCGTTGTCGGTGTCAAAACCGGCGGATCTTGGGTAGGGGGTCCCGAACTGCGCGTCTAAGGCGGATGGTAACATGAGGCGTGGGACATGATGTTTACCTAGGTTCGGGCCCTCTCGATGGAGGTAATACCCTACTTCCTGCTTGATTGATCTTGATGATATGAGTATTACAAGAGTTGATCTACCACGAGATCGTAGAGGCTAAACCCTCGGAGCTAGCCTATGGTATGATTGTTGTTGTCCTACGGACTAAACCCTCCGGTTTATATAGACACCAGAGGGGGCTAGGGTTACACAGAGTCAGTAACAAGGGAGGAGATCTACATATCCGTATTGCCAAGCTTGCCTTCCACGCCAAGGAGAGTCCCATCCGGACACGGGACGAAGTCTTCAATCTTGTATCTTCATAGTCCAACAGTCCGGCCATAGGATATAGTCCGGCTGTCCGAGGACCCCCTAATCCAGGACTCCCTCAATAGCCCCTGAACAAGGCTTCAATGACGATGAATCCAGCGCGCAGATTGTCTTCGACATTGCAAGGCGGGTTCCTCCTCCGAATACTCCATAGAAGATTTTGAACACAAGAATAGTGTCCGACTCTGCAAAAAAAATTCCACATACCGCCGTAGAGAGAATAATACTTCCACAAATCTAATCTGCTGACACATTCGGCAGCATGACATCATACCACAGCCCGGTCATTATTCGAACCGTTTTTCTCAACCAGCTACTGCACACATTGCGAGGCAGTTTTCTTGGCACGTCTTGTCGAAGCAGAGATCGTGTCCCCTTATCACGGGATTCTCATAAATACAGGTGTGGGTAACCCAACTGCGCCATCAATTATGGCGCTTGGGGAATAAGCGAATTTACCAGGCAGGTGGGGAGGCATATAGTTTCTTCCACCCTTATAAAGGGACAGGGATTCCTCTTTTTACCCATGCCATCTTCCTCCTTGCTCATCCATTCTTGCGCACTCGAGCTCCAGCACCCAAGTTCGCATTTCCTCCTCAAACCACTCCAAGCATGTCCGGAGCGGGAGGCAAGTGGATGGTCTCCTCCATTACGGAGGAGCACATCACAAAGCTACGGGGAGCAGGATATCTGGCCGCGGATATCGCACACCGGCTGCCAGATGCGGGGCAGATCGTCCCTACTCCAAAACCCCATGAGAGGGTGGTTTTCGTTACCCACTTCGTCCGTGGACTGGGATTTCCCCTCCACCCATTTGTCCGCGGGCTCATGTTCTACTACGGGCTGGACTTTCACGATCTGTCCCCCAATTTCATCCTCAACATCTCGGCATTTATGTCGTGTGCGAGGCCTTCCTCCGCATCAAGCCCCACTTCGGCCTGTGGCTAAATACCTTCAATGTTAAACCGAAGGTGGTGGTCGGCCAGCAAGCGGAGTGCGGAGGCGCCATGGTGGGCAAAATGCCTAACGTCACCTGGCTCGAAGGCTCCTATGTGGAGACCATAAAGGGGTGGCAATCGGGGTGGTTCTACATCACCGAGCCGCGCGACACCAACTGGGTGGCGGCCCCCAAATTTCGACCAGGAATCCCCATGGGGCTCACCTCCTGGAAAGAGAAGGGCCTATCCTGGGGTTCCTCAGTAGAGCTGACCGGACTCGGACCTGCGTCAAAAACATGATGAGCAAGAAAATCAAGCTCGTCAGCGTGGTCCAAGTCATGCTCTTCGCGGATCCTCCGTGTCAAAGCGGGCATTCAATTTGTGGGAGTTCGACCCGGCCGAGCACTAGACGCTGCGAGAGCTCTTCGACACGATGCACAAGGACGTCTGGAGGGTGCTGTTCAAGGGCGCTGACATACCTCCTCCCCTTACCAAGGACCGCGGACTCATCGCAAAGCGTCCTGCCAATCCGGTAAGCCTTTTACATCTCATAAGATGTTCTTTTACCCAGTATAACTGCTCGCGGGATCTAAGCCTCCACACCATTTAACAGGACTGGGTAGCGACAGCGGAGCAGATCGATTGTCCGGCTCCCCTGCCCCAAGATCCAGCAGATGCTCTCCTAACGGAGATGCTGGTTCGGGCGCCTTATGAGGTGCCGGAAAAGAAGGCCAAGAAGAAGGCCACGGGGACCAGGAAGGGTCTCCGGCGCAAGTTATATCGGACTCATCGTCCGAAAACACCGAGGTGCACTCCTCCCACGAAAACGAGGAGGAAGAAGAGGAAATTTCTCCCCACCCAGCCGGGAGGACAAGAAAAGGAAGGCCGCCCCATCAGGGGAGGCTGAAGGGTCGAAGAAGGGAGGACCCTCCTCCCGGACTGCTCCACGACGGCTGCTTTCAGCGAAGAGGAGTGGTTGCCCAGGGACAAGCCCCTAGCGAAGTCGTGAGTATCCGGATACCCTAATAATTCTTGGTACGTCTTATTGTATTGTTTCTTATCACGCCGCGCATGATTATGCAGCCCATCCCGAGCCCACATTGACATATCTTTGTAAGATGATTCTTTGGGCCCGTCGGATATGAACATTGATTCACTCCCGACCGCTTCCTCCCCACGACCTACGGACGACACCGAGGTGTTGTCTCAAAGGGGACTGAACCAAGGGGAGACAGATTCGGAGGCGCTTCAAGGCGACATTCCAAGCGCTGGGCGCACGAGGGGCAAGACTCCTTTGGGCCCTAACACCGGGGGCAGCAAGTCTAGCCCAAGCCAAATACGGCGCCGGAACCTCTAGTGGTTCCGAATTTTGTCCGGCGACCCCTCGCTAAGGGGGGCAAGCCGTCTGCGCCGATGGCCTCTGTTCATCCAGAGGCATCGGACAACTTGCTAGAAGTGCTTCGCGGCGCTTCCATTGACGAAGAGCACCGCACTATTATGAGTGTGGTGCTCAAGAAATTCGATCCGCCAAGAGCGGACTGGTGGCTTTAATGCCGACCTCTAACGAGCTTTGAGGTAAGTAACCAGATTATAAGAGAATGTTACCGCATAGACAGTAGCCCCTGATGCTCTATTTGGCGTTCGCGAAGGAAGGCCGAATAGAGGATCAAATAATAACCACAGGAGTCTAATCGGAATATGTCTATGTGCATGTGCATGCTTCACTGCTAGCCGCTGCCGCACGCACTGCGGAGGTCGCCGCACTGAAGCGGGACCTTGAGCGGTCCACGGAAGAGCTTGGCCTTACCAAGAGGCAGCTCGAAGAGAACAAATGTAAGTGATACCCTGTCTGTATATTGATAAAGAAAATTTTGGTTTTGGAATAATAGGATCGTCATGAATTTTGCTAGGCGCCACGACCAAAGTGGCGGCCCTATAGAAGGTGCTATCCGAGGCCGAAGACAAAGTGGGCAAGGAGCGCATCGAGCGAGATAAACAAGAGGCCCGAGTAGGCGAGGTGCAGCAAGAGCTCCAGGCTCTCGTCAAGAAACATGAGGCCTTGGAGCTTGACTCTAAGACGCAAGGGTCCGAGCTTGCGAAGGCCCTCGAAAGCGCACAACATGCCAAGGCCGAAGCCCAAAAGGCCCTCCAGAAGATTGAGGCGGTTAAGAAGATAGCGGCGGGTAAGGCATTCATTATGCAAAGCAAGCATGTGAAGGAAACTTTCTTTTTACTTACCCGAGTTCGGAGCTCTCTAGGAGCGTTCGCAGATCTACCCCATAGTGTGTCAGATGCTGCGGAGTTCTACCGGGCCGAGGAGGGGAGCTCGACGGAGAAGTTGTTCTGGTCTCATTATATTGGGACCGAACACCCAATGCCCTTGAGTGACCAGTTGAAGCAACTGGTCGAGCTTCACAAGGCGGCCGAACAGGCCATGAGAGGTCTTATAGTACGGATGTGTCCTGGCGAGTCCCTTCCTTGTAGCTACTTCGGTCTGGTGAGGCGGCTTGCGAATGCCTGCCCACGGCTTGAAGTCATAAGCGATCCGTCTGGATCGAGGTGTTGCGTAGGGCTTTTTCCCATGAAGGTGCCTTTGGTATTTGGGCCAAAAAGCTGGTGAAGGAGGGGCCGCGGAGGCAAGGAGCATCGCCACCCGAAAAGTATTATGAAAGTGTCCTGAAGGGTGGTCGCCTTGTGGTGGATGAGTGTGCTAAGGATGTAATATTTGAATAAATGTACTCATGTGATCCTGTAATATGAAACGAGTTCATTTGCACTACGCAGCGCTTGTGAATTTAAAATATTACCTTACGTGCGGCCATTTATAAAATCGAGAGTTGGCGATCGTAAACTTCGCCCCATGTAACTAATCTTGAGGTGTTAGGGATAAACTGAGCACTCTTTATCCCAATTTTGGGTCCTTGAAGGAGGTGTTCACTGTGAACGGACAATCGGACTATAAGGCTTTATTACTCTCACTTAGCCATAGAAGTCTACAATTTTAATTTTTGGCGAAGCCCCTAGTATTCGGAAGGCCGAATTTGGGGCGCTATATACGCCTAAGTCGGGCAAGGCCGACTCCTCGCCCGAAGCAGAAAAAGTCTTTAAGGACTTGAGACCTCTCGAACAGCGACCAGCTCTCGCCTTATCATGACAGCCAGTTTTCGGCTTTCTCTACTGAGGTGCTCGTCCGGAAGAACCAGGACACAATCGCAGTAGTTCTCTCAGTGGTACCTTATCCGATATTGCGGAACGTAAGGTACCAAAACATGAGAGCCGGGCAAACCCAACTATTGACCCAAGACATGATTCGGAGCTGATGCATATAGTGCTATAAGTTCGGGGTGCCGCACTGTTGAAAGTGTTCGGACTTCTCACGCCGTATTTATGGGTTATACTGAAGCCCCTGGCGTATTGGTCGTACCAGAATGTACTGGTGCAATTTGTCGTAAATAAGCAGACAAGGAAAAAAGAAAGAAAGGGTAATGCAATAATAGACTAACGCTATGCATTGTTATTAAATAATACGTCGAAGCATACGGATACAAGTATTGCAATAAGCAAAAAATAGGACTATTTGACATGTCCTATCCAAGGGCAAGCTGCGTATGGGTATTTAAAACAGGTATTTTGATCGTTATCAGAGACCACCTGGGGATTCCCTTGTATGTCAGAGCTTCTTGCTTCCTTGGTATTTCCTTCCCGTAATGCGTCCAGCAATCAGACTGCCGAAAAGGGGTTCCAGAGAGTAAGGTTCTGATAGAGAGAAATGATAAAGGTATGTAGCCCCTAAGGCAGTTGAGCCGCATTGTGGGACGTGCCTTGGCCGTGCCCCCGCCTATGCCCATGGTATTTTTAGTGTGTAATTATGTACGCGCGGCACAAATTATGCCGAATCGCTAGGCGAGCTCTGAATGTGCCAGGCGATCCTGTTGCAGATTATTCCGGACTCGCTTGAAGGTGTCCGGGGGATTTATCGCCGAATTGGCGGTTTGCTTTAAAATGCTGCTTTGTGCTTCTGCTACGAGGGTCGTAGTGTGCTCCTCCGTGTTGAGTGAGCGTTCTGTGTTTCCATTGACTGTTATAACCCCACGAGGCCCTGGCATTTTGATCTTGATGTATGCATAATGTGGTACCGCATTGAATCTGGCAAATGCGGTTCGCCCGAGCAGTGCGTGATAGCCACTGCGGAATGGGACGATATCGAAGATTAACTCCTCGCTTCGGAAGTTGTCCGGAGATCCGAAGACCACTTCCAGTGTGATTGAGACCGTGCAACGGGCCTCTACACCTGGGATGACACCTTTAAAGGTGGTTTTAGGTGGTTTGATCCTCGAGGGATCTATACCCATTTTGTGCACTGTATCCTGATAGAGCAGGTTCAGGCTGCTGCCACCGTCCATAAGGACTCGGATGAGGTGAAATCCGTCGATGATGGGATCAAGGACCAATGCGGCAGAACCGCCATGACGGATACTAGTGGGGTGGTCCCTGCGAGAAAGTGATCGGACAAGAAGACCATGGGTTGAACTTTGGGGCGACTGGCTCCATCGCATAGACGTCCCTTAGTGCACGCTTCCGTTCCCTCTTGGGAATATGGGTTGCGTATATCATGTTCACTGTTTTCACTTGGGGAGGAAATTTCTTCTGTCCTCCTGTGTTCGGCGGCCGGGGCTCCTCCTCATCGTTGCTATGCAGCCCCTTTTCCTTGTTTTCGGTATTCAACTTGCCGGCCTGTTTGAACACCCAACATTCTCTGTTGGTGTGATTGGCTGGCTTGTCGGGGGTGCCGTGAATTTGACACGAGCGATCGAGTATGCGGTCCAAACTGGACGGGCCCGGGTTTCTTCTTTTTAACGGCTTCTTCCGCTGACCGGATTTAGAGCCACTGAATCCGGCATTGACTGCCGTGTCTTCGGCGTTGTCACCGTTGTTGCGGCGCTTGTGTCTGTTGCGATGTGGTCTGCCATTACTATCTTTGGCATCTGAACTGCCATGACCTCTTGATGTGTTGTTGCTGCGAGCCAGCCAGCTATCCTAGCCCGCGCAAAAGCGGGTCATGAGTGTCGTGAGTGCTGCCATAGACTTCGGCTTCTCCTGGCCGAGGTGCCGGGCGAGCCACTTGTCACGGATATTATGCTTAAATGCCGCTAAGGCCTCTGCATCCGGACAGTCGACAATTTGGTTCTTCTTAGTGAGGAACCGGGTCTAGAATTTCCTGGCCGATTCCCCTGGTTGCTGAGTTATATGGCTCAAGTCATCAGCATCCGGTGGTTGCACATAAGTGCCTTGGAAGTTGTCAAGGAATGCATCTTCCAAATCCTCCCAACTGCCAATGGAGTTTGCTGGCAAGCTATTCAACCCATGCCGAGCTGGTCCTTTGAGTTTTAGTGGGAGGTACTTGATGACATGTAGATCATCACCGCGAGCCATGTGGATGTGGAGGAGGAAATCCTCGATCCATACCGCGGGGTCTGTTGTACCATCATATGATTCAATGTTTACAGGTTTAAAATCCTTTGTGAATTCGTGATCCATTACTTCATCAGTGAAGCATAGGGGGTGTGTGGCGCCTCTGTGCCAGGCTATATCACGACGCAGTTCATATGAGTCTTGTCTGCTGTATTCGGCTTGGCCGGATTTTCTTTCAGTATATCCGGCGTGACGGTCATCGTCCCACGTTGGGGCGCGCCCCTGTGATCCTTAGATCGATCTCGCACGTCCTGCTTTGTTTTCCAATAAGTCTCGTAGGTCCCGCGTGTTGCCTCGGGCCTTGGTATTTTTGTTTGAATGGCGGCGGGGTGCGGGCTGGACTTCGGGCTGGTATGCCCCTTTGTCTCGGCCACGAGGAGGCCGATCAGCCGCATCATACGTTGGTGATGTAGGTTTCAATGCTTCCTCATCGAGTTGGGGTAGCAACCTGCACTTTGGGTAACGCTTGGTTGGGTGCTTGAGTTCGTATTCCTCGGCCGCCAGGACTTCAGTCCATCTATCCACTAGCAGATCTTGATCAGTTCGAAGCTGTTGTTGCTTTTTCTTTATGCTGTTTGCTGTGGCTATAAGCCGGTGCTTGAAGCGCTCCTGCTCGACAGGATCCTCAGGCACGATAAATTCTTCGTCGCCGAGGCTCACTTCGTCTTCGGAGAGAGGCATGTAATTGTCATCCTCTGATTCTCCGTCTGCTGCCTGTTCTGGAGGGCTAGCTTGTTCATCCTCTCGCTCGAGATCTGGCTGGAGGGGATTGTCGTTGTCTTCGGCACTATCCAGAGCGTTATTGTCTCTTGGGTAGTTATCGTTGCTATGGAGGGACTTAGAGCGGCGCCGCTGACGTCGGTGCTTGGATTGCTGCTTGGAGGGATTATCCTCCGTTGTCTTATCGCCATCGCCTTCTTTGGGGGTGTCCACCATGTATATATCATATGATGAGGTGGCAGTCTAGCGCCATGTGGGCTGTGGTTCCTGTTCGTCTCCTACAACTTCGTCCATACCGTCGATGTCTTCGGAGCCGAAATCGAGCATGTTGGTTAAATCGTCGACAGTGGCTACTAAGTGGGGGGTGGGTGGGGAGCGAATTTCTTTGTCGTCCGCATCCCATTCTAGCCGGACATAGTTCGGCCAAGGTTCTCCGACAAGGAGAGAGACCTTAATGAATTTAGCTTTCGCATAAAAGGCGAGTCTGAAAGATATCCGCTATGAAGTGAACTCCATGATCGGTGCCCAATCAGATTCGATAGGCATGGGCCTTGAGCTGTTGGGGCTGTGGCGAGGATGAATCGAGGGATCGATGACACAGGTCGCATAGGAGGTGAAGGCAGTATTCGGCTCTATCGCCACTGAGTGTGTGGCCTCCGAGGCGGGGTCCATCCACCCGTCCTCGGACGGCGTGTCGACTCCGGATCTAGGGCGGAGTAAACACAGTGTGATCTCCGAACACCGTCCGGTGGCGAGCTAAGTCATGCTCGTCGTGGTATGCGGCAGCGCACGACATGTGCTCAAATCCGTCGAAGATCAAGTCTCCGCGGGTATCGGCAGTATAGTTCAAGTTTCCAAACCTGACCTGATGGCCAGGGGCGTAGCTCTCGATCTGCTCTAGATGGCCAAGCGAGTTGGCTGCGGTCTGCGGCGGCTGAATATGAAGATCTGTCCGGGAGGAAAACCTCACCACTGGATCGCATCGTTCTTGATGATCGAAGGGCCATCAAACCTTGTGATGACGACGCAGTGGAACTCTCAATGAAAGCACCAATGTCGATTGTCAAAACCGGCGGATCTCGGGTAGGGGTCCCGAACTGTGCGTCTAAGGCGGATGGTAACGGGGCGGGGACACGATGTTTACCAGGTTGGGCCCTCTCGATGGAGGTAATACCCTACTTCTGCTTGATTGATCTTGATGATATGAGTATTACAAGAGTTGATCTACCACGAGATCGTAGAGGCTAAACCCTAGAAGCTAGCCTATGGTATGATTGTTGTTGTCCTACGGACTAAACCCTCCGTTTATATAGACACCGGAGGGCTAGGGTTACAGAGTCGATTACAAGGAGGAGATCTACATATCCGTATTGCCAAGCTTGCCTGCCACACCAAGGAGAGTCCCATCCGGACACGGGACAAAGTCTTCAATCTTGTATCTTCATAGTCCAACAGTCCGGCCAAAGGATATAGTACGGCTGTCCGAGGACCCCCTAATCCAGAACTCCCTCAGTCATCGTGCCTCGAGGCACGTGCTCACGATCCGTAGATCGATCTTGTATGTCCTGCTCTACTGTCCATGGTCTGCCGAAGGTCGTACGTGTGACCCCGAACTCTTCCGTTTTTATTTTTACGGGGCGGTGGGGTAGGCTGCTGTTCGGCCTGAGTTGCCTCTTTATCTCGACCACGGGGTGGCCGGTCGGCCGCCCTATCTCGACCACGTGGTGGTCATTCTGCATTACGCGAGGGAGATGTGTGCTCTGGTGCCTCCTCATCGAATTGAGGTAGCAGTCTGCGTTTCGGGTAACTCTTGGTTTGGCGCTTGAAGCTGCTGCTGCTTCTTTTTTAGGCTCCTTGCAGTGGCTATGAGCTGAAGCTTATAGCGCTCCTGCTCCAGAGGATCCTCAGGCACGATGAAGTCTTTGTCACCGAGGCTTGTCTCCTCCTTGGGGGGTGGAAGGTAACTATCGTCCTCCGAGCCATCTTCGATGGCCTGTTTATCAGGGTTGTCTTGCCTGTTGTCATGTTCCTCGTGATCGGATGCAGCTCCGACAGGGTCTTCATTGTTTTCGGCGTCGCCTGGAGTACTATTTTCTCCGGTACCGGTGTTGCCGTCCTTTGAGCGACGAGGCTTAGGACGGCGTTTGGGGCGTCGGCGCTTGGACTGCGTCTCAGAGGTTTTATTCACATCTGGATCTTCTTTGTTGTTGCCAGATCCTTTGGGTGTATCAACTGTTGGGTAACGTAGTAATTTCAAAATTTTCCTACGCACACGCAAGACCATGGTGATGGCATAGCAACGAGAGGGAGAGTGTCGTCCACGTACCCTCGTGAACCGAAAGCGAGCGTTATAACAACGCGGTTGATGTAGTCGTGCGTCTTCACGATCCGACCGATCCAAGCACCGAGCGTCACGGCACCTCCGAGTTCTGCACACGTTCAGCTCGATGGCGATCCCGGACTCGATCCAGCAAAGTGTCGGGGATGAGTTCCGTCGACCTGACGGCGTGGTGGCGATGATGATGCTCCACCGACGCGGGGCTTCGCCTAAGCACCGCGACGATATGACTTCTCCGGCGCGAGGTTTCGCCTAAGCTCATGACGATATGACCGAAGTGGAATATGGTGGAGGGGCACCGCACACGGCTAAGGAACGATCCGTAGATCAACTTGTGTGTCATGGGGTGCCCCCTGCCCCGTATATAAAGGAGCAAGGGAGGAGGTGGCGGCCTGGGAGGCGCGCAAGGGGGGGAGTCCTACTCCCACGGGAGTAGGACTCCTCCTTTCCTAGTAGGAGTAGGAGAGAAGGAAGGGGAAGGGAAGAAGGGTGCGGCCCCTCCCTAGTCCAATTCGGACTAGGCCTTGAGAAGCGCGCGCCTGCCCTAGGCAGCCCTCTCTCTTTCCCGCAGGGCCCAATAAGGCCCAATACTTCTCCCGGCGAATTCCCGTAACTCTCGGTACTCGAAAAATACCGAATCATTGGAACCTTTCCGAACTCGAATATAGTCGTCAATATATCGATCTTTACGTCTCGACCATTTGAGACTCCTCGTCATATCCCGATCTCATCCGGGACTCCGAACTCCTTGGTACATCAAAACTCATAAACTCATAATATAAGCATCATCCGAAACCTTAAGCGTGCGGACCCTACGGGTTCGAGACCTATGTAGACATGACCTAGAACTATTCTCGGTCAATAACCAATAGCGGAACCTGGATGCCCATATTGGCTCCTACATATTCTACAAAGATCTTTATCGGTCAAACCGCATAACAACATCGTTGTTCCTTTTGTCATCGGTATGTTACTTGCCCGAGATTTGATCGTCGGTATCAATACCTAGTTCAATCTCGTTACGGCAAGTCTCTTTACTCGTTACGTAATGCATCATTCCGTAACTAACTCATTAGCTACATTGCTTGCAAGGCTTATAGTGATGTGCATTACCGAGAGGGCCAGAGATACCTCTCCGACAATCGGAGTGACAAAACCTAATCTCGAAATACACCAACCCAACATGTACCTTTGGAGACACCTGTAGTACTCCTTTATAATCACCCGATTCGTTGTGACGTTTGGTAGTACCAAAGTGTTCCTCCGTAAACAGGAGTTGCATAATCTCATAGTTACGGGAACATGTATAAGTCATGAAGAAAGCAATAGCAACATACTAAGCGATCAAGTGCTAGGCTAACGGAATGGGTCATGTCAATCAGATCATTCTCCTAATGATGTGATCCCGTTAATCAAATGACAACTCATGTCTATGGTTAGGAAACATAACCATCTTTGATTAACGAGCTAGTCAAGTAGAGGCATACTAGTGACACTCTGTTTGTCTATGTATTCACACATGTATTATGTTTCCGGTTAATACAATTCTAGCATGAATAATAAACATTTATCATGATATAAGGAAATAAATAATAACTTTATTATTGCCTCTAGGGCATATTTCCTTGAGTCTCCCACTTGCACTAGAGTCAATAATCTAGTTCACATCGCCATGTGATTTAACATCAATAGTTCACATCTATATGTGGTTAACACCCATAGTTCACATCGACATGTGACCAACACCCAAAGGGTTTACTAGAGTCAATAATCTAGTTCACATCGCTATGTGATTAACACCCAAAGAGTACTAAGGTATGATCATGTTTTGCTCGTGAGAGAAGCTTAGTCAGCGGGTCTGTCACATTGAGCCGTATCTATTTTGCAAATATTCTATGTCTACAATGCTCTGCGGAGCTACTCTAGCTAATTGCTCCCACTTTCAATATGTATCCAGATTGAGACTTAGATTCATCTGGATCAGTGTAAAATGCTTGCATCGATGTAACTCTTTACTGACGGGCTTTTTTATCACCTCCATAATCGAGAAATATTTCCTTAGTCCTCACTAAGGATGTTCTTGACCAATGTCCATGATCTACTCCTAGATCACCATTGTACTCCTTGCCAAATTCAGAGCAAGGTATATAATAGGTCAGTACATAGCATAGCATACTTTATAGAACCTATGGTGAGGCATAGGGAATGACTTTCATTCTCTTTTCTATTTTCTGCCGTGGTCGGGTTTGAGTCTTACTCAATTTCACACCTTTGCAACACAGGCAAGAACTCTTTCTTTGATTGTTCCATTTTGAACTACTTCAAAATCTTGTCAAGGTATGTATTCATTGAAAAACATATCAAGCGTCTTGATCTATCTCTATAGATCTTGATGCTCAATATGTAACAGCTTCACCGAGGTCTTTCTTTGAAAAACTCCTTTCAAACACTCCTTTATGCTTTGCGAATAATTCTACATTATTTCCGATCAACAATATGTCATTCACATATACTTATCGAAATGCTGTAGTGCTCCCACTCACTTTCTTGTAAATACAGGCTTCTCCAAAAGTCATATAAAACCATATCTTTGATCAAATCATCAAGCATATATTCCAACTCGAGATGCTTGCACCAGTCCATAGATGGATCATTGGAGCTTGCACATTTTGTTAGCATCTTTAGGATTGACAAAACCTTCGGTTGCATCATATGCAACTCTTCTTTAATAAATCCATTAAGGAATGCAGTTTTGACATCCATTTGCGATTTCATAAAATGTGGCAATTGCTAACATGATTCGGATAGACTTAAGCATCGTTCTGAGTGAGAAAATTTCATCGTATTCAACACCTTGAACTTGTCGAAAACCTTTTGCAACAAGTCGAGCTTTGTAGATAGTAACACTACTATCGGTGTCCATCTTCCTCTTGAAGATCCATTTATTTAACATGGCTTGCTGATCATAGAGAAAGTCAATCAAAGTCCATACTTTGTTCTCATACATGGATCCTATCTCAGATTTCATGGCCTCAAGCCATTTCGCGAATCTGGGCTCATCATCGCTTCCTCATAGTTCGTAGGTTCATCATGGTCTAGTAACATGACTTCCGAACATGATTACCGTACCACTCAGTGCGGATCTTACTCTGGAAGACCTACGAGGTTTGGTAGCAACTTGATCTGAAGTTTCATGATCATCATCATTAACTTTCTCACTAATTGGTGTAGGAATCACTGGAACTGATTTACTGTGATGAACTACTTTCCAATAAGGGAGAAGGTACAATTACCTCATCAAGTTCTACTTTCCTCCCACTCACTTCTTTGAGAGAAACTTCTTCTCTAGAAAGGATCCATCTTAACAACGAAAAACTTGCCTTCGGATCTGTGATAGAAGGTGTACCCAATAGTTACCTTTGGGTATTCTATGAAGACGCACTTTTCCGATTTGGGTTCGATCTTATCGGTGAAAACTTTTCACATAAGCATCACAATTCAAACTTTAAGAAACGACGACTTAGGTCTCTTGTTAAACCATAGTTCATACGGTGTCGTCTCAGCGGATTTAGATGGTGCCCTATTAAGCGTGAATGCAAGCTGTCTCTAATGCATAACCCCAAAGCGATAGTGGTAAACGATAAGAGACATCATAGATCGCACCATATCAAATAAAGTGCGGTTATGACGTTCGGACACACCATTACGTTATGGTGTTCCATGTGGCGTGAGCTGTGAAACTATTCCACATTGTTTTAATGAAGGCCAAACTTCGTAACTCAAATATTTTTCCTCTGCGATCATATCGTAGAAACTTTTATTTTCTTGTTACGATGATTCTTCACTTTCACTCTGAAATTCTTTGAACTTTTCAAATGTTTCAGACTTGTGTTTCATCAAGTAGATATACCCATATCTGCTCAAATCATCTTTGTGAAGGTCGAAAAAATAACGATACTTGCCACGAGCATCAACACTCATTGGATCACATACATCGGTATGTATTATTCCCAATAAGTCAGTAGCTTGTTCCGTTGTTCCGGAGAACGGAGTTTTAGTCATCTTGCCCAAAAGGCACGGTTCGCAAGCATCAAATGATTCATAATCAAGTGATTCCAAAATCCATCGGCATGGAGTTTCTTCATCGCTTTACACCAATATGACCTAAGCGGCGGTGCCACAAATAAGTTGCACTATCATTATTAACTTTGCATCTTTTGGTTTCAATATTATGAATATGTGTATCACACGATCGAGATCCAACAAACCATTTTCATTGGGTGTATGACCATAGAAGGTTTTATTCATGTAAGCAGAACAATAATTATTCTCTAACTTACATGAATAACCGTATTGCAATAAACATGATCAAATCATATCCATGCTCAATGCAAGCGCCAAATAACATTTATTGAGGTTCAACACTAATCCCGATAGTATAGGGAGTGTGCGATGATGATCATATCAATCTTGGAACTACTTCCAACACTCATCGTTACTTCCCTTCAACTAGTTTACATTTTATACGTAACTCCTGTTTGAGTTACTAATCTTAGCAACCGAACAAGTATTAAATACTCGGGGCTACTATAAACACTAGTAAAGCACATATCAATAACTTGTATATCAAATATACCCTTGTTCACTTTGCCATCCTTCTTATCCACCAAATATTTGGGGTATTTCCGTTTCGATGACCATTTCCTATGCAGTGTAAGTACTCGGTCTCGTGGCTTAGGTCGGACTTGGGCTTCTTCACTCGAGCAGCAACTTGCTTGCCGTTCCTTTTGAAGTTCCCTTCTTCCCTTTGCCATTTTCCTTGAGACTAGTGGTCTTGTCAACCATCAACACTTGATGTTTTTCTTGATTTCTACCTTCGCGATTTTAGCATCGCGAAGAGCTCGAGAATCTTTTCGTCATCCCTTGCATACTATAGTTCATCGAAGTTCTACTAACTTAGTGATGGTGACTAGAAAATTCTGTCAATCACTATCTTATCTGGAAGATTAACTCCCACTTGATTCAAGCGATTGAAGTACTCGGACAATCTGAGCACATGCTCACTAGTTGAGCGATTCTCCTCCATCTTTTAGCTATAGAACTTGTTGGAGACTTCATATCTCTCAACTCGGTATTTGCTTGAAATATTAACTTCAATTCTGGAACATCTCATATGGTCCATGACGTTCAAAACGTCTTTGAAGTCCCGATTCTAAGCCGTTAAGCATGGTGCACTAAACTATCAAGTAGTCATCATATTGAGCTAATAAACGTTCATAACGTCATATCGCTCATATTGAGCTAATAGCGTTCATAACATCGCATCTGCTCCTGCAATAGGTCATCACCTAGCGGTGCATTAAGGACATAATTCTTCTGCGCAGCAATGAGGATAAACCTCAGATCACGGATCCAATCCGCATCATTGCTACTAACATCTTTCAATACAATTTTCTCTAGGAACACATATAAAAACATAGGGAAGCAACAACGCGAGCTATTGATCTACAACATAATTTGCAAAATACTACGGGACTAAGGTCATGATAAATTAAAGTTCAATTAATCATATTACTTAAGAACTCCCACTTAGATAGACATCTCTCTAGTCATCTAAGTGATTCGTGATCAAATCAACTAAACCATGTCCGATCATCACGTGAGATGGAGTAGTTTCAATGGTGAACATCACTATGTTGATCATATCTACTATATGATTCACGTTCGACCTTCGGTCTCCGTGTTCGAGGCCATATCTGTTATATGCTAGGCTCGTCAAGTTTAACTGAGTATTCGCGTGTGCAACTGTTTTGCACCGTTGTATTTGAGCGTAGAGCCTATCACACCGATCATCACGTGGTGTCTCAGCACGAAGAACTTTCATAACGGTGCATACTCAGGGAGAACACTTCTTGATAATTTTAGTGAGAGATCATCTTATAATGCTACCGTCAATCAAAGCAAGATAAGATGCATAAAGGATAAACATCACATGCAATCAATATAAGTGATATGATATGGTCATCATCATCTTGTGCTTGTGATCTCCATCTCCGAAGCACCGTCATGATCACCATCGTCACCGGCGCGACACCTTGATCTTCATCGTAGCATCGTTGACGTCTAGCCAACTATTGCTTCTCGACTATCGCTACTGCTTAGTGATAAAGTAAAGCAATTACATGGCTTTGCATTTCATACAATAAGCGACAACCATATGGCTCCTGCCGATTGCCGATAACTTCGGTTACAAAACATGATCATCTCATACAATATAGCATCACGTCTTGACCACATCACATCACAACATGCCTGCAAAAACAAGTTAGGCGTCCTCTACTTTGTTGTTGCAAGTTTTACGTGGCTGCTATGGGCTGAGCAAGAACCGTTCTTACCTCGCATCGAAACCACAGCGATAGTTTGTCAAGTTGGTGCTGTTTTAACCTTCGCAAGGACCGGGCGTATACACTCAGTTCAACTAAAGTGAGAGAGACAGACACCGCCGGTCACCTTTAAGCAACGAGTGCTCGAGCGGTGAAACCAGTCTCGCGTAAGCGTCTGCGTAATGTCGGTCCGGGCCGCTTCATCTCACAATACCGCCAAACCAAAGTATGACATGCTGGTAAGCGGTATGACTTATATCGCCCACAACTCACTTGTGTTCTACTCGTGCATATGACATCAACGCATAAAACCAGGCTCGGATGCCACTTTGTTGGGTAGCGTAGTAATTTCAAAATTTTCCTCGCACACGCAAGACCATGGTGATGGCATAGCAACGAGAGGGAGAGTGTCTGTCCACGTACCCTCGTGAACCGAAAGCGGAGCGTTATAACAACGCGGTTGATGTAGTCGTGCGTCTTCACGATCCGACCGATCCAAGCACCGAGCGTATGGCACCTCCGAGTTCTGCACGTTCAGCTCGATGAGGATCCCGGACTCCGATCCAGCAAAGTGTCGGGGATGAGTTCCGTCGACCTGACGGCGTGGTGGCGATGATGATGCTCCACCGGCGCGGGGTTTCGCTTAAGCACCGCGACGATATGACTTCTCCGGCGCGAGGGCTTCGCCTAAGCTCATGACGATATGACCGAAGTGGAATATGGTGGAGGGGCACCGCTGCACGGCTAAGGAACGATCCGTAGATCAACTTGTGTGTCATGGGGTGCCCCCTGCCCCGTATATATAAAGGAGCAAGGAGGAGGTGGCGGCCTAGGAGGCGCGCAAGGGGAGTCCTACTCCCACCGGAGTAGGACTCCTCCTTTCCTAGTAGGAGTAGGAGAGAAGGAAAGGGAAGGGAAGAAGGGTGCGGCCCCTCCCCTAGTCCAATTCGGACTAGGCCTTGAGGCGCGCGGCCTGCCCTAGGCAGCCCTCTCTCTTTCCCGCAGGGCCCAATAAGGCCCAATACTTCTCCCGGCGAATTCCGTAACTCTCGGTACTCCAAAAATACCTGAATCATTGGAACCTTTCCGAACTCCGAATATAGTCGTCCAATATATCGATCTTTACGTCTCGACCATTTCGAGACTCCTCGTCATATCCCGATCTCATCCGGGACTCCGAACTCCTTCGGTACATCAAAACTCATAAACTCATAATATAACATCATCGAAACCTTAAGCGTGCGGACCCTACGGGTTCGAGAACTATGTAGACATGACCTAGAACTATTCTCGGTCAATAACCAATAGCGGAACCTGGATGCCCATATTGGCTCCTACATATTCTCTGAAGATCTTTATCGGTCAAACCGCATAACAACATCGTTGTTCCTTTTGTCATCGGTATGTTACTTGCCCGAGATTTGATCGTCGGTATCCAATACCTAGTTCAATCTCGTTACTGGCAAGTCTCTTTACTCGTTACGTAATGCATCATTCCGTAACTAACTCATTAGCTACATTACTTGCAAGGCTTATAGTGATGTGCATTACCGAGAGGGCCCAGAGATACCTCTCCGACAATCGGAGTGACAAAACCTAATCTCGAAATACACCAACCCAACATGTACCTTTGGAGACACCTGTAGTACTCCTTTATAATCACCCGATTACGTTGTGACGTTTGGTAGTACCAAAGTGTTCCTCCGTAAACAGGAGTTGCATAATCTCATAATTCTTTGGAACATGTATAAGTCATGAAGAAAGCAATAGCAACATACTAAACGATCAAGTGCTAGGCTAACGGAATGGGTCATGTCAATCAGATCATTCTCCTAATGATGTGATCCCATTAATCAAATGACAACTCATGTCTATGGTTAGGAAACATAACCATCTTTGATTAACGAGCTAGTCAAGTAGAGGCATACTAGTGACACTCTGTTTGTCTATGTATTCACACATGTATTATGTTTCCGGTTAATACAATTCTAGCATGAATAATAAACATTTATCATGATATAAGGAAATAAATAATAACTTTATTATTGCCTCTAGGGCATATTTCCTTCATCAACCATGTACATGTCGTACGAAGAGGTAGCCGTCCAACGTCCGGTGAATGGCGGGTCTTGGCCTTGCTCCTTATCGGCATCGTCATCCATACCGTCGATGTCTTCGGAGCCATAGTCAAGCACATCGGTTAAGTCATCGACGGTGGCTATGAAGTGGGTGGCGGGTGGGGAGCAAAATTCTTCGTCATCCGTCTCTAGCTCGAACAGGACGTAATTCGGCTATGAGTCCTTCTCCAAAGACAAATTCTTTAAAGATTTTAGCACGTCACCCAAAGGCGAGTGCTGGAAAACGTCAGTGGCGCTGAACTCGAAGATCGATAACCGATCTAGCTCGGTGTCCACGGGCGTACACAGTCCAGAACTTATAGACGGAGACAAGTCCGAAGTTCTGTTAAAGCGAATATTGCAGGGCATTGAGTCCGTGTGCGGCTCCAACACCGCGGACTCTGCGGACCTAGATGGCACGATCTGCTTTGGCTCTAAGGCCGTTGCTGCAGCAGGAACCATCTCCTGGGTGTGATCCGATGACAGATTTAAGTCATGTTCATCGGGGCGAGGGGGAGCGGTCGCCGCGGGCTCGAATCCCTTGAAGATTAAGTCTCCACGGATATCCGCGACATAGTTCAAGCTTCTAGATCTGACCTGATGGCCAGGGGCGTAGCTATTGACCTGCTCCAGATGGCCAAGCGAGTTGGCCCCTAGTACGAAGCCGCTGAATACAACAATCTGTCCGGGGAGGAAGGTTCCACCCTGGACAGTGTCATTATTGACGATTGAAGAGGCCATCGAACCTTTTGTCGACGGCACAGTGGAACTCTCAACGAAAGCACCAATGTCGGTGTCAAAACCGACGGATCTCGGGTAGGGGGTCCCGAACTGTGCGTCTAGGATCGATGGTAACAGGAGACGGGCGACACGATGTTTACCCAGGTTCGGGCCCTCTCTATGGAGGTAATACCCTACTTCCTGCTTGATTGATCTTGATGAATATGAGTATTACAAGAGTTGATCTACCATGAGATCGTAATGGCTATACCCTAGAAGTCTAGCCTATGTGAATATGGTAATGAATATCTGCCTTCCGGACTAACCCCTCCGGTTTATATAGATACTGGGGGGATCTATTACATAAGAAGGAATCTTCATAGTTGGTCGCCAAGCTTGCCCTCCACGCCAAGGAAAGTCCAATCCGGACACGGGTATAGTCTTCGGCCTTCGTATCTTCACAACCCATCAGTCCGGCCCAATGAACAACTGGCCGGACGCCCGAGGACCCCTTAGTCCAGGACTCCCTCAATCTCCATAGCCCATTAATACGCCTAGTTGATGTGAGACTATCTTCCTTTTTTTGTCTTCTCCACAACCACCATTCTATTCCACCTATAGTGCTAAGTCCATGGCTCACACTCATGTATTGCGTGAAAGTTGAAAAAGTTTGAGAATACTAAGTTATGAAACAATTGCTTGGCTTGTCATCGGGGTTGTGCATGATTTGAACATTTTGTGTGACGAAGATGGAGCATAGCCAAACTATATGATTTTCTAGGGATGAACTTTCTTTGGCCATGTTATTTTGAGAAGACATGATTACTTTGTCAGTATGCTTAAAGTATTATTATTTTTATGTCAATATTAAACTTTTGTCTTGAATCTTCCTAAAAATACAGAAACCCCCAGAAAGAAACCTAGATCGGGAATTCCGCCGCGGCAAGCCTCTGTAGCCACAAAAAACCAATCGGGACCCTGTTCCGGCACCCTGCCGGAGGGGTGATCCATCACCGGTGGCCATCTTCATCATCCCGGCGCTCTCCATGATGAGGAGGGAGTAATTCACTCTTGGGGCTGAGGGTATGTACCAGTAGTTATGTGTTTGATCTCTCTCTCTCTCTCTCTCTCTCTCTCTCTCGTGTTCTTGATTTGGCACGATCTTGATGTATCGTGGGCTTGACTATTATAGTTGGATCTTATGATGTTTCTCCCCCTCTACTCTCTTGTAATGGATTGAGTTTTCCCTTTGAAGTTATCTTATCGGATTGAGTCTTTAAGGATTTGAGAACACTTGATGTATGTCTTGCATGTGCATATCTATGGTGACAATGGGATATCACGTGATCCACTTGATGTATGTTTTGGTGATCAACTTGCGGGTTCCGCCCATGAACCTATGCATAGGGGTTGGCACACGTTTTCGTCTTGACTATCCGGTAGAAACTTTGGGGCACTCCTTGAAGTTCCTTGTGTTGGTTGAATAGATGAACCTGAGATTGTGTGATGCATATCGTATAATCATACCCACAGATACTTGAGGTGACATTGGAGTATCTAGGTGACATTAGGATTTTGGTTGATCTGTGTCTGAAGGTGTTATTCTAGTATGAATTCTAGGATAGATCGAACGGAAACAATAGCTTCGTGTTATTTTACTACGGACACTTGAATAGATCGATCAGAAAGGATAATTTTGAGGTGGTTTCGTACCCCACAATAATCTCTTCGTTTGTTCTCCGCTATTAGTGACTTTGGAGTGACTCTTTGTTGCATCTTGAGGGATAGTTATATGATCCAGTTATGTTATTATTGTTGAGAGAACTTGCACTAGTGAAAGTATGAACCCTAGGCCTTGTTTCGAAGCATTGCAATACCGTATCTGCTCACTTTTATTACTTGTTACCTTGTTTTTTTATAATTTCAGATTACAAAAACCTATATCTACCATCCATATTGCACTTGTATCACCATCTATTCGCCGAACTAGTGCACCTATACAATTTACCATTGTATTGGGTGTGTTGGGGACACAAGAGACTATTTGTTATTTGGTTGCAGGGTTGCTTGAGAGAGACCATCTTCATCCTACGCCTCCCACGGATTGATAAACCTTAGGTCATCAACTTGAGGTAAATATGCTACTATCCTACAAACATCTGCACTTGGAGGCCTAACAACATCTACAAGAAGAAGGTTGTGTAGTAGACATCAAGCTCTTTTTGGCGCCGTTGCCGGGGAGGCTAGGTAAGCGACACTAATACCCCGTCAACTAAGATCTTTTCTGGCGCCGTTGCCGGGCAGGTTAGTGCTTGAAGGTATATCTTTAGATCTTGTAATCGAATCTTTTAGTTTCTTGTTTTATCACTAGTCTAGTCAATAAAAGAAAACTACAAAAAAATGGAATTCAGGTTGCTTCATATGCTTCATCTTTTTAATATCTTTCATGAAAATGATGGAAAGGAAAATTGTGCTCAAGTGTTAAAAGATGAATGCATTAAAATGTTTGGCACTAAATATTTGAATGATGAGCATGATTGCAATTTTGTTAGTATGAATTCCTTGAATATCCATGATGCTAATGATATGCAAAGCGGCAATCTTGGGGATTCTGTGTTTGATGAACATGATATTTTTAGTCCCCCAAGTTTTGATGAGAAAATGTATTATGATGATAGCATGCCTCCTATTCATGATGATTATATTGATGAAAGTTGGTTTGGAAGAGTGTCAACTTTAGGAAGTAATGATCCCATTATTTTGGAGGGTGTTGAGTCTTATTGTGATAATTATGAAAGTGGATTTGGAGAGTTCATGACTTTATTTAGTGATGATTCCACTATTTCGAAAGAGGTTCCAATTGATTACGAGAACAAAGTTGCTATCTATGATGATTATTGTGATGACATGTATGCTATAAAGAACAATGATAACCATTAAACTTGTCAGCATGATTTTAATTTTCAATTGGATTATGCCTCACATGATAGTTATTTTGTTGAGTTTGCTCTCACTTCTATTCGTGAGAAGAAATTTGCTTATGTGGAGAGTAATAAAAATTCTATGCTTGTGGCTCATGAAAATAATGCTTTATGTGATAGTTATAATGTTGAATTCATTCATGATTATACTCAAAATTATTATGAGGGAGGAATATATGCTTGTAGGAATTGCAATAATATCAAGTTTCCTCTCCATGTGCTTAAAATCTCTAAGTTATGTTTGCTTTGCTTTCCTATGCTAGTTGATTCTTGTTTCCATAAATTGTTTGCTCACAAAATCCCTATGCATAGGAAGTGGGTTAGACTTAAATGTGCTAGTCATATTCTTCATGATGCTCTCTTTATGTTTCAATTCTTATCTTTTATGTGAGCATCATTGAAATCATCATGCCTAGCTAGGGGCATGAAACGTTAGCGCTTGTTGGGAGGCAACCCAATGTTATTTTTGTTCTTTTCCTTTTGATCCTGTTTAGTAATAAATAATTCATCTAGCCTCTGTTTAGTTGTGGTTTTATGTTTTAATTCGTGTTTGTTCCAAGTAGAACCTTTGGGAAGACTTGGGTGAAAGTTAATGCGATCTTGCTGTAAAAAACAGAAACTTTGCGCTCACGAGATTAGCTGTCATTTTTTTTTACAGAAGAGTGCTTTTAAGTTGATTCTTTTTGAAGATGATTAATAGACAAATTCCTCATGTCCACCAATTTATTTGATAATTTTTGGAGTTACATAAGTATTCAAATGATACAGATTACTACAGACTGTTTTGTTGTTGACAGATTCTGTTTTCTATGTGTTATTTGCTTATTTTGATGAATCTATGAGTAATATCGGCAGGTATGAACCATATATAAGTTGGAATACGGTAGATATTGCACCAATATAAATAAAGAATGAGTTCACAATAGTACCTAAGTGGTGATTTATTTTCTTATACTAACGGAGCTTACGAGTTTTCTGTTAAGTTTTGTGTTGTGAAGTTTTCATGTTTTGGGTAAAGATTCGATGGACTATGGAATAAGGAGTGGCAAGAGCCTAAGCTTGGGGATGCCCAAGGCACCCCAAGGTAATATTCAAGGACAACCAAGAGCCTAAGCTTGGGGATGCCCCAGATGGCATCCCCTCTTTTGTCTTCGTTCATCGGTAACTTTACTTGGAGCTATATTTTTATTCACCACATGATATGTGTTTTCCTTGGAGCTCCATTTTATTTTATTTAGTTTTGCTTGCTGTTTGAATAATATCCCAAGATCTAAAATTCTTAAATTTTAGAGAGTCTTCACATAGTTACATAATTATTCGACTATTTATTGATCTTCACTTATATCTTTTGGAGTAGTTTGTCATTTACTCTAGTGCTTCCCTTATATCTTTTTAGAGCACGACAGTGGTTTTATTTTGAAGAAATTATTGATCTATCATGCTTCACTTATATTATTTTGAGAGTCTTTAGAACAGCATGGCAATTTTCTAGGGCTATAAAATTAGTCCTAATATAATGGGCATCCAAGATGGGTACAATAAAAACTTTAATGTAAGTGCATTGAATACTATGAGAAGTTTGATGCTTGATGATTGTTTTGAGATATGAAGATGGTGATATTAGAGTCATGCTAGTTGAGTAATTGTGAATTTGAGAAATACTTGTGTTGAGGTTTGCAAGTCCCGTAGCATGCACATATGGTAACTGTTGTGTAACAAATTTGAAGCATGAGGTGTTTCTTTGATTGTCTTCCTTATGAGTGGCGGTCGGGGACGAGCGGTGGTCTTTTCCTACCAATCAATCCCCCTAGGAGTATGCACGTAGTGCTTGGTTTTGATGATGTAGATTTTTGCAATAAGTATGTGAGTTCTTTATGACTAATGTTGAGTCCATGGATTATACGCACTCTCACCCTTCCACCATTGCTAGCCTCTGTAGTACCGCACAACTTTTGCCGGAACCATAAACCCACCCTTTACCTTCCTCAAAGCAGCCACCATACCTACCTATTATAGCATTTCCATAGCCGTTCCGAGATATATTGCCATGCAACTTTCCACCGTTCCGTTTATTATGACACGCTTCATCATTGTCATGTTGCCTTGCATGATCATGTAGTTGACATCGTATTTGTGCAAAGCCACCATTCATAATTTTTCATACATGTCACTCTTGATTAATTGCACATCCTGGTACACCGCTGGAGGCACTCATATAGAGTCATATTTTGTTCTAAGTATCGAGTTGTAATCCTTAAGTTGTAAATAAATAGAAGTGTGATGATCATCATTATTAGAGCATTGTCCAGTGTGAGGAAATGAAAAAAGAGGCCAAAGAAGCCAATGAAAAAAGGGCCAAAGAAGCCAAACAAAAAAAAGAGAAAAAAAAAGAGAAGGGACAATGCTACTATCCTTTTCCACACTTGTGCTTCAAAGTAGCACCATCATCTTCATGATAGAGAGTCTCTTATTTTGTCACTTTCATATACTAGTGGGAATTTTCGTTATAGAACTTGGCTTGTGTATTCCAACAATGGGCTTCCTCAAAATGCCCTAGGTCTTCGTGAGCAAGCAAGTTGGATGCACACCCACTTAGTTTCTTTTGTTGAGCTTTCATACATTGATAGCTCTAGTGCATCCGTTGCATGGTAATCCCTACTCACTCACGTTGATATCTATTGATGGGCATCTCCATAGCCCATTAATACGCCTAGTTGATGTGAGACTATCTTCCTTTTTTTGTATTCTCCACAACCGCCATTCTATTCCACCTATAGTGCTAAGTCCATGGCTCATGCTCATGTATTGCATGAAAGTTGAAAAAGTTTGAGAATACTAAAGTATGAAACAACTGCTTGGCTTGTCATCGGGGTTGTGCATGATTTGAACATTTTGTGTGACGAAGATGGTGCATAGCCAAACTATATGATTTAGTAGGGATGAACTTTCTTTGGTCATGTTATTTTGAGAAGACATGATTAATTCGTTAGTATGCTTGAAGTATTATTATTTTTATGTCAATATTTAACTTTTGTCTTGAATCTTTCGGATCTGAACATTAATGCCACAATAAAGAAAATTACATTGATAATTATGTTAGGTAGCATTCCACATCAAAAATTCTGTTTTCATCATTTACCTACTTGAGGTCGAGCAGGAATTAAGCTTGGGGATGCTTGATACGTCTCCAATGTATCTATATTTTTTTATTGTTCCATGCTATTATATTATCTGTTTTGGATGTTTAATGGCCTTTAATATGCTATTTTATATGATTTTTGGGACTAACCTATTAACCTAGAGCCCAGTGCCAGTTTATGTTTTTCCTTGTTTTTGAGTTCTACAGAAAAGGAATACCAAACGGAGTCCAATTGACGTGCCAAGTTTTGATGATTTTTTATGGACCAAAAGAAGCCTCCGGAGTAAAAGAGTTGGGGGCCAAAAGAAACCCGTTGGATAACATTGTTGTCGGCGCTTCACGATTGGCAGGTCTCCCGATCGAAGGCGAGTCCCCAGTAGCGGTCGAGACACGACGGGCTAGAGAGCTCCTTCAGATAGCCTTGACTCAGGAGCATGCTTATTCATACAGCCGCGAGAGGATTCATTCCACTCTCCGCCCAAGCCGGAGTTACGGCAGGCATATGGGTGAACCGGCCGTATCGAGCAGTGCGCGGAATCGTAATCCGCCTCGTGGCCATAACCCGACGGGTGGCGGTGTTGATGCTCAGGACGTGGTGGATCGTGCTAGGGCACGTCGAGAGGCCGAGTTAGCGGCGCAGAACACGGCCCGTCAGCTTACTCCGGTTCGTCCAACAACTTTGGTGGAACCAGGGGTTACCTCCAGTTCTTTGGGGGTGTACGGCTGCCCAAGGATTTCAAGGGCCCACGTAAAGTGCCGAATTACACTACCGATTTATCCCCTTAGTCATGGGTCGAAAGCTATGGGATGGCAATGGAGATGCTGGATGTGGACGATGCAACATGTGCTAAATATTTCACCATGATGTTGGAGGGAACAACTCGCACTTGGTTGAAAAACTTACCAGCTAACCCTAGTGGGTCATGGGCTGAGTTAAGGGCCCGGTTTATTCAGAATTTCAAAGACACGTGCAAGCAGCCCATGTCAATTGTGGAATTAGTTGCCTGTGTCCAGGAGGAAGGAGAATCAACAACCCATTGGGTGCACTGGGTTTAAGAAATTTTGCATTCATCGGACCGCATCAATGCTGATACGGCAGTTCTAAAGTTGGAAGGCAATTGCCGATTTACACCTCTAAAGTTGAAGTTGGGACGGCTCAAACGTCACTGCAATGACATGGGGACGCTTATGGCAGCACTGGTGAAATATGCCGACTCTGATAGTACCAAGGACCCTGAGTCTGACGATGACAAGAAAGGAAAGGGAAAGAAGAGCGGCAGCACCAAATGGCAGCAACATAACTCGACGGGTCATGGAAACAGCGGTAAGCATAAAGCGGATAACAGTTTAGATTTTGTGGCTAATACCAGCATGCAGGATAATGGTCAGCGTCGTAAGGGTAAACCGCCCCCGCGTGGTGGAGGACCAAGTCCCAATCCGGATCGCCTGTCTTACCTATTAAACCAGCCTTGCCCAAAGCACGGGTCGTGGGAAAAGCCAGCCACGCACCTCTGGAAGGATTGTTCAAAAATTCAGATTTTTCCGGTATGATCATGGACCGGCCGGCGGTTCAGGCCTCGGATCTCACGGGCCGGGTAATGGTGGAGGCAGTTCTGGTTCAAGATTTCAAGGTAATCAAAGCGGACATGGCAACCAAGGCAGTCAGGCCAACCAAGGAAGTTATAATCATCAGGGGAATCAGTAGCAGCAGCAGCAATCGGGTTACCAGAGCAACCCGAAGCAGTTGAACAGTGGGCAGTACCATGTCTTCACCACTAGCCTGTGCAAGCGTGGTCAGAAGCTTCATAAAAGGGAAGTGAACTTCGTTGAACCGGCAGTGCCCCGTTACTTGCGCTAGTCTGAATAGCCAATTGTGTGGAGTCGAGAGGATCATCTACCCCGGGTTAATAATCCTGGTCATCTAGCATCGGTGGTGGCGCCTCAGGTAGGAGGATATAAGTTTACCAAGATACTCATGGATGGAGGGAGTAGTATCAACATCCTTTATTATGAAACATTCCATCGCATGGGGTTAACAGATAAAAATCTTAAACCATCGAACACTGTCTTCCATGGTGTGGTGCCTGGTAAGTCGGCGTATCCAGTTGGCAAGATAGCACTGGAAGTGGCTTTTGGAGATGAGCATGACTCAAGATCAGAAACATTGACCTTTGAAGTGGTGAAGATCAAGAGCCCATATCATGCCCTGTTTGGTCGGCCGGCTTATGCTAAGTTCATGGCAAAACCCTGTTATGTTTATCTGCAGCTCAAGATGCCGGGTCATAGGGGGACCATCACATTACATGGAAGCCGTAAGATCGCATTGGAATGTGAAGAAGGTGATGCGCCTTATGCTAAGTCGGTTTGTGCGACAGAGGAGTTGAAGTTCTACAAAGACAATGTTGATCCGGCAGATATGACTTCTTTGAAAAAGCCAACCACAGAGCATGATCCGGTATTGAAGTTTGAATCGGCTGATGAGACTAAGCTAGTTGATTTTGTTCCTGGCGATTCATCCAAGCAGTTTAGCATCAGCGCTAACTTGGACCCGAAATAGGAAAGCGCGCTCATCGAGTTCAACCATGAGAACCAGGACATCTTTGCGTGGAAACCTTCTGACATGCCAGGTGTACCGAGGGAACTCGCTGAGCACACTCTTAATGTTGATCCTAAGTTTAAACCAGTCAAGCAGTTTCTTCGCCGGTTCAATGAAGAAAGACGCAAGGCCATTGGCAAGGAGGTAGCCAGGCTTTTGGCGGCTGGATTTATCATTGAAGTGTTTCATCCTGAGTGGTTGGCTAATCCGGTGCTAGTACTTAAGAAGAACGACACCTAGCGCATGTGTGTGGATTACACAGATTTGAACAAGGCTTGTCCAGCGGATCCTTTTGCCCTCCCTCGTATTGATCAAATCATTAATTCTACGGTGGGTTGTGAGCGTTTGATTTTCCTAGATGCATATTCTGGTTACCATCAGATCAAAATGGCAGTTAAGGACCAGGAGAAGACAACTTTCATAAATCCCTTTGGAGCCTTCTGCTATGTATCAATGCCTTTTGGGCTCAAGAGTGCCCAGGCGACTTATCAGCGCTGTGTGCAGAATTTTCTTCATAATCAGATCGGCCGCAATGTTCATGCTTATGTGGATGATATTGTGGTGAAATCCAGAAAGGAGGAGACATTAATAGATGACTTGCAGGAGACTTTTGATAACCTCCGGGTTTAAAAGATGATGCTTAATCCGGCCAAGAGTGTCTTTGGTGTGCCGGCGGGCAAGCTCTTGGGTTTTCTGGTGTCTAACAGGGGCATTGAAGCTAATCTGGAGAAGATCAAGGCTACTACTTCACTGGCTAAACAGTCGGATTGTCGCTTTAAGTCGGTTTATTAGTCGCCTTGGGGAGAAGGCCATCCCTTTATATCAGATGCTGAAGAAGACAGATGACTTCGTCTGGAGTGACGCTGCCAATGAAGCGTTTGAGGACCTAACGCGGCAGCTAGCCGAACCGCCTGTCCTTGCTGCTCCCGTTGATAAAGAACCCTTGTTGTTACTTGTGGCAGCTAATGCCCGGGCTGTTAGCGTGGCTATTGTGGTGGAGCGCAAGGAGGCCGGAAAGGAGTATCCGGTTCAACGGCCGGTTTATTATATCAGTGAGGTACTTATTGAGTCCAAGCAGAGGTATCCGCATTGGCAGAAGCTGGTGTATGGAGTTTTCATGGCGAGCCGGAAGCTTAAGCAATATTTCCAGGGTCATCCCATCACTGTGGTCAATTTTTCTCCTTTGGGGGATATAATCCAAAATAGGGAAGCAAATGACCGGGTTGCCAAGTGGGCTATTGAGCTTGGGCCTCACGGGTTAAAATATATGCCCCGGACGGCGATCAAATCTTAGGCACTTGTGGATTTCATCAATGACTGGACAGAGTTACAGGCTCCAGAGGAGAAGCCGGACCATACTTATTGGACTATTCATTTCGACTGGTCCAGGCAATTGGAGGGCTCGGGGGCTGGAGTCGTGTTAACTTTCCCATGAGGTGATAAGTTTTGCTATGTTCTCCGTTTAATGTTCCCTTGCACTAACAATCCAGTTGAATATGAGGCTTTACTCCATGGTCTTCGGATGGCTAAGGAGATGAATTTAAGCCGGGTTAAGTGCTTCGGTGACTCGGACCTGGTGGCTCAACATGTGTCTGGTACTTGGGATTCCAAGGACCCTCTCATGGCAGCATATTGTCGAGAGGTGGATACTGTTGCAGGTCATTTCAAAGGTTATCAGGTTGACCATGTGGACCGGCGAAAGAACGAAGCAGCGGACGCTTTAAGTCGTTTGGGTTCCCAACATAAACCGGTTCCACCCAACGTCTTTCTGGATGTGCTATATAATCCGTTGGTCAAGCTCCCCATGGAGGAGGATCTGGCTGTTCCTGATCCGGAGGCTCAGTTGGTGGCGGCTCTTCATGTCATCCCAGATTGGACGGTCCCATATTTGGCGTATATGAACTGGGGAAAGTTACTAGAGGATGAAACTTTGGCCAGGCAGATAATCCGGCGGTCCAAGACCATGACTATTGTCAATGGAGAGTTACATCATTGCAGTGTGACAGGGGCGTTTCAGCGTTGCGTGTCTCCTGAAGAAGGCCGTGAGATTTTGCGTGAGATCCACGAAGGAGATTGTGGTCACCACGCCGGTTCAAAGTCTTTGGTAGCCAAGGCTTTTCGTCACGGTTTCTATTGGCTGATGGCTCATGCCGATGCTGAGGACTTGGTCAAAAGGTGTGATGGCTGCCAAAAATTCTCACGACGCGCTCATGTACCGGCTCAAGAGTTGAGGATGATTCCAATCACTTGGCCGTTTGCGACTTGGGGGCTGGATAAGGTTGGGCCCTTTAAGAGAACTAAGGATAAGAAGACCCACCTTCTGGTGGCAGTTGATAAGTTCACTAAGTGGGTGGAGGCAGAGCCAGTCCGTAAGTGTGATGCAGCTACGACGGTTTGATACGTCCATTTTGCATCATGCTTTTATATCGATATTTATTGCATTATGGGCTGTTATTACATGTTATGTCACAATACTTATGCCTATTCTCTCTTATTTTACAAGGTTTACATAAGGAGGAGAATGCGGCAGTGGAATTATAATGGAAAAGGAGCAAATATTAGAGACCTATTCTGCACAACTCCAAAAGTCCTGAAACTCCACGAAAGTTAATTTTGGAAATAATAAAAAATATTGAGCGGAAGAAGTACGTCAGAGGGGGGCCCACCTGGCCACGAGGGTGGGGGCGCCACCCCTGCCTCGTGAGCCCCCTGTTGGCTCTCCGGTGGCCATCTTCTGCTATATGAGGTCTTTCGTCGAGGAAAAAATCATAAGCAACCTTTCGGGACGAGACTCCGCCGCCACGAGGCGGAGCCTTGGCGGAACCCATCTAGGGCTCCGGCAGAGCTGTTCTGCCGGGGACACTTCCCTCCGGGAGGGGGAAATCGTCGCCATCGTCATCACCAATGCTCCTCTCATCGGAGAGGGCAATCTCCATCAACATCTTCTCCAGCACCATCTCCTCTCAAAACCCTAGTTCATCTCTTGTATCCAATTCTTGTCTCCAAGTCCGGGATTGGTACTAGTAGGTTGCTAGTAGTGTTGATTACTCCTTGTAGTTGATGCTAGTTGGTTTATTTGGTGGAAGATCATATGTTTAGATCCTTTATGCATATTAATACCCCTCTGATTATGAACATGAATATGCTTTGTGAGTAGTTACATTTGTTCCCGAGGACATGGGAGAAGTCTTGCTATTAGTAGTCATGTGAATTTGGTATTCGTTCGATATTTTGATGAGATGTATGTTGTCTAGCCTCTAGTGGTGTTATGTGAACGTCGACTACATAACACTTCACCATTATTTGGGCCTATAGGAAGGCATTGGGAAGTAATAAGTAGATGATGGGTTGCTAGTGTGATAGAAGCTTAAACCCTAGTTTATGCGTTGCTTCGTAAGGGGCTGATTTGGATCCATATGTTTCATGCTATGGTTAGGTTTACCTTAATACTTTTGTTGTAGTTGCGGATGCTTGGAATAGAGGTTAATCATAAGTGGGATGCTTGTTCAAGTAAGAACAACACCCAAGCACCGGTCCACCCACATATCAAATTATCACAGTACCGAACATGAATCATATGAACGTGATGAAAACTAGCTTGACGATATTCCCATGTGTCCTCGGGAGCGCTTTTCTTTATATAAGAGTTTGTCCAGGCTTTTCCTTTGCTACACAAAGGATTGGGCCACCTTTCTGCAGTTTATTTACTTTTGTTACTTGTTGCTTGTTACAAATTATCCTATCACAAAACTATCTGTTACCACTTATTTCAGTACTTGCAGAGAATACCTTGCTGAAAACCGCTTATCATTTCCTTCTGCTCCTCGTTGGGTTCGACACTTACTTATCGAAAGGACTACGATAGATCCCCTATACTTGTGGGTCATCAAGACTCTTTTCTGGTGTCGTTGCCGGGGAGTGAATCGCCTTTGGTAGGTGGAATTTGGTAAGGAAAAATTTATATAGTGTGCTGAAATTTACTGTCACTTGTTACTATGGAAAGTAATCCTCTGAGGGGCTTGTTCGGGGTATCTTCACCCCGACCAGTAGAGCAAAGAGTTGCTCCTCAACCTAATGAACCTATTGCAAATGAAAATGTTCCCTTTGAAGTTCCTTCGGGTATGTTAGAAAAACTGCTAGCTAATCCTTTTGTAGGAGATGGAACAAAGCATCCTGATGAGCACCTAATCTATGTGGATGAAGTTTGTGGATTATTTAAGCTTGCAGGTATACCCGATGATGTTGTTAATAAGAAGGTCTTTCCTTTATCTTTGAAGGAAGATGCATCGACGTGGTATAGGCTATGTGATGATACGGGGTCATGGAACTACAAACGATTGAAGTTGGAATTTCATCAGAAGTTTTATCCTATGCATCTTGTTCATCGTGATCGCAATTATATATATAATTTTTGGCCTCGCGAAGGAGAAATCATCGCTCAAGCTTGGGGGAGGCTTAAATCAATGTTATATTCAAGCCCAATCATGATCTCTCAAGAGAAATAATTCTTCAAAAAATTTATGCTCGGCTTTCTCGTAATAATCAATCCATGCTCGATAATTCTTGTGCTGGCTCTTTTATGATGAAGACTATTGACTTCAAATGGAATTTATTGGATAGAATTAAACGCAACTCTGAAGATTGGGATCTCGACGAAGGTAAGGAGTCAGGTATGACACCTAAGTTTGATTGTGTTAAATCTTTTATGGATACCGATGTTTTCCGTAAATTTAGCACTAAATATGGACTTGACTCTGAGACAGTAGCTTCTTTCTGTGAATCTTTTGCTACTTATGTTGATCTCCCCAAAGAGAAGTGGTTTAAATATCATCCTCCCATAGAAGTAAAAGTAGCTGCACCTACTAAAGTTGAAGAAAAGACTGTCACTTATAATGATCCTATTGTTCCTAGTTCTTATGTTGAGAAACCACCTTTCCCTGTTAGAATAAAGGATCATTCTAAAGCTTCAACTGTGGTTCGTAAAAGCAATATTAGAACTTATACACCTCCTGAGCAAGTTAAAGTTGAACCTAATATTGCTATTGTTAAAGATCTCTTGGCTGATAATATTGATGGGCATGTTATTTATTTCTGCGGTGAAACTGCTAGAATTGCCAAACCTTGTGCTAAAGATAAACATAAACCTGTGGTAGGCGTGCCTGTTATTTCTGTTAAAATAGGAGATCATTGTTATCATGGCCTATGTGATATGGGTGCTAGTGTTAGCGCAATACCTTATGACTTATACAAAGAACTTATGCATGATATTGCACCTGCTGAGATAGAAGATATTGATGTCACAATTAAACTTGCCAATAGAGATACTATTTCACCAATGGGAATTGTTAGATATGTTGAAGTCTTGTGTGGGAAAACTAAATATCCTGCTGATTTTCTTGTTATTGGCTCCCCACAAGATAGCTTTTGTCCCATAATATTTGGTAGACCTTTCTTGAACACAGTTAATGCTAGGATAGACTCCGAAAAGAATGTTGTTACTATTGGTCTAGGTGATATGTCTCATGAGTTTAATTTCTCTAAATTTAGTAGACAACACCGTGAAGAAGAATTGCCTAGTAAGGATGAAATTATTGGTCTTGCTTCTATTGCCGTACCTCCTAGTGATCCTTTATAACAATATTTGCTAGACCATGAAAATGATATGTTTATGAATGAAAGAAGGGAAATAGATGAAGTATTCTTTAAACAGGAACCTATTCTGAAACACAATTTGGCAGTTGAAATCCTAGGGGATCCTCCTCCACCCAAGGGTGATCCCGTGTTTGAGCTTAAATCGTTGCCTGATACTCTTAAATATGCTTATCTTGATGAAAAAAGATATATCATGTTATTATTAGTGCTAACCTTTCAGAGCATGAAGAAGAGAGATTATTGAAAACTCTGAAGAAGCACTGTGCTGCTATTGGATATACTCTTGATGATCTTAAGGGCATTAGTCCCACATTATGTCAACATAAAATAAATTTGGAAGAAGATGCCAAACTAGTCCGTGATCATCAACGAAGGCTGAATCCTAAGATGAAAGAAGTGGTAAGAAAGGAAATAATAAAGCTTCTGGAGGCAGGTATAATTTATCCCGTTGCTGATAGTCAGTGGATAAGTCCTGTCCATTGTGTCCCTAAGAAGGGAGGTATTACTATTGTCCCTAATGATAAAGATGAATTGATCCCGCAAAGAATTATTACAGGTTATAGGATGGTAATTGATTTCCGCAAATTAAATAAGGCTACTAAGAAAGATCATTACCCCTTACCTTTTATCGATCAAATGCTAGAAAGATTATGCAAACATACACATTTTTGCTTTCTAGATGGTTATTCTGGTTTCTCTCAAATACCTGTGTCAGCCAGTGATCAATCAAAGACTACTTTTACTTGCCGTTTTGGTACTTTTGCTTATAGACGTATGCCTTTTGGTTTATGTAATGCACCTACTACCTTTCAAAGATGCATGATGTCTATATTCTCTGACTTTTGTGAAAAGATTTGTGAGGTTTTCATGTACGATTTCTCAGTCTATGGATCTTCTTTTGATGATTGCTTGAGCAACCTTGATCGAGTTTTGCAGAGATGTGAAGAAACTAACCTTGTCTTAAATTGGGAAAAGTGCCACTTTATGATTAATGAAGGCATTGTCTTGGGCATAAAGTTTCTGAAAGAGGTATTGAAGTTGATAAAGCCAAGGTTGATGCTATTGAAAAGATGCCATGTCCCAAGGAGATCAAAGGTATAAGAAGTTTCCTTGGTCACGCCGGTTTTTATAGGAGGTTCATTAAGGACTTCTCTAAACTTTCTCGGCCTCTGACTAATTTATTACAAAAGGATATACCATTTGTCTTTGATGATGATTGTGTAGAAGCATTTGAAATACTTAAGAAAGCATTAATCTCTGCACCTATTTTCTAGCCACCTGATTGGAATTTACCCATTGAAATTATGTGTGATGCTAGTGATTATGCTGTAGGTGCTGTTCTAGGGCAAAGAGTTGATAAGAAATTAAATGTTATTCAATATGCTAGTAAAACTCTAGACAATGCTCAAAGAAATTATGCTACTACTAAAAAGGAATTCTTAGGAGTCGTACTTGTTTGTGATAAGTTCAGGCCTTATATTGTTGATTCTAAAGTAACTATTCACACGGATCATGCTGCTATTAAATATCTTATGGAAAAGAAAGATGCTACAGCTAGACTTATTAGATGGGTTCTCTTGCTACAAGAATTTGATTCGCATATTGTTGATAGAAAGGGAGCTGAGAACCCCGTTGCAGACAACTTGTCTAGATTAGAAACTATTCCTGATGACCCACTACCTATTGATGATAGCTTTCCGGATGAGCAATTGAATGTCATAAATGCCTCTCGTAGTACTCCGTGGTATGCTGATTATGCTAATTACATCATTGCTAAATTTATACCACCTAGTTTCACATACCAGCAAAAGAAAAAGTTTTTCTATGACTTGAGACATTACTTTTGGGATGACACACATCTTTATAAAGATGGAGTGGATGGTGTTATTAGACGTTGTGTACTTGAGCATGAACAGGAACAAATCCTACGCAAGTGTCACTCCAAAGGTTATGGAGGGCACCACGCTGGAGATAGAACTGCACAAAAGGTAATACAATCCGGTTTTTATTGGCCTACTCTCTTCAAGGATGCCCGTAAGTTTGTCTTATCTTGTGATGAATGCCAAAGAATTGGTAATATTAGTAGACGTCAAGAAATGCCTATGAATTATTTACTTGTTATTGAACCATTCGATGTTTGGGGCTTTGATTATATGGGACCTTTTCCTACCTCTAATGGATACACACATATTTTAGTTGCTGTTGATTACGTTACTAAGTGGGTAGAAGCTATTCCAACTAGTAGTGCTGATCATAACACATCTATTAAAATGCTTAAAGAAGTTATTTTTCCGAGGTTTGGAGTCCCTAGATATTTAATGACTGATGGTGGTTCACATTTTATTCATGGTGCTTTCCGTAAAATGCTTGCTAAGTATGATGTTAATCATAGAATTGAATCTCCTTATCACCCACAGTCTAGTGGTCAAGTAGAATTGAGTAATAGAGAGCTCAAATTAATTTTGCAAAAGACTGTCAATAGGTCTAGAAAGAATTGGTCCAAGAAACTTGATGATGCATTATGGGCCTATAGAACTGCATATAAAAATCCTATGGGTATGTCTCCATATAAAATGGTTTATGGAAAAGCATGTCACTTACCTCTCGAACTAGAACATAAGGCACACTGGGCTATTAAAGAGCTCAACTATGATTTCAAACTTGCCGGTGAGAAGAGGTTATTTGATATTAGCTCACTTGATGAATGGAGAACCCAAGCTTATGAAAATGCCAAGTTTTTTAAAGAAAAAGTTAAAAGATGGCATGACAAAAGGATACAAAAGCGTGAGTTTAATGTAGGTGATTATGTATTGCTATACAACTCTCGTTTAAGATTTTTTGCAGGAAAATTTCTCTCTAAATGGGAAGGTCCTTACATTATCGAGGAGGTCTATCGTTCCGGTGCCATAAAAATCAACAACTTCGAAGGTACAAACCCGAAGGTGGTGAACGTTCAAAGAATCAAACATTATATTTTAGGTAGTCCCATAAATGTTGAAACTAATATTATTGAAACCGTAACCCCGGAGGAATACATAAGGGACACTTTCCAGAATGCTTCAGACTCCGAAAAGGAATAGGTATGTGGTATGGTAAGTAAACCGACTCCAAAACAGTTTTTAAGGCAATATTTCTCCGTTTTGGAATATTTAGAAAAATAGAAAAACAAGAAGCAGTCCGAGAAGGACACGAGGGCTCCACGAGGGTGGAGGGCGCGCCCCCCCTACCTCGTGGGCACCTCGTGTGCTCTCCGGACTCCGTTTTCTTGCATGATACATATTTTGGTCAGTAAAAATTCATTATATAACCTCCTGAAGGTTTTGGCTCCCGTATCACGCAATTATCCTCTGTTCTTGTTTCGAGCTGTTTTCTGTCAGGGTTGTCAAGGTGTCGTCCCCCTCCTCCAACAATGGTGACAACGATGCTTGGCTAATGAAGATAGAGCTGAAGAGGGAAGAACCGATGGAGATCAACAAGGATGAAGGGATCAAGAAGGCCACGGAGGATCAAGCTGCGGCAGCAGAAGACATCCTTCAACTTGATCATAATCTTCTTACCCCAACTGAGATTGAAGCTTCCAAGATGATTGAGTTAGCTCGTATACAGAACAAGTATCTCACACGTGAAAATATTTTGTTTAAGGAGCATATCGTTGCACTCAAGGGCATTATCCGCAAGCTGGAGGACCTCTTACGTTCGATGTGCGACTATACATCATTACCGCCACCTTCCTCACCAGCAAAGGAGACATAATCACATGGGTATGGAAACTCCCCTTGGCATACTGCCAAGCTTGGGGGAGATTTCTCGGTATCGTATTGATGACCCACAAGTATAGGGGATCTATCGTAGTCCTTTCGATAAGTAAGAGTGTCGAACCCAATGAGGAGCAGAAGGAAATAATGAGCGGGTTTTCAGCAAGGTATTCTCTGCAAATACTAAAATAAGTGGTAACAGATAGTTGTGTGACAAGATAAATTGTAACGAGCAACAAGTAACAAGAGTAAATAAAGTGCAGCAAGGTGGCCCAATCCTTTTTGTAGCAAAGGACAAGCCTGGACAAACTGTTATAATAGGAAAAGTGCTCCCGAGGACACATGGGAATATCGTCAAACTAGTTTTCATCACGTTCATATGATTCGCGTTAGGTACTTTGATAATTTGATATGTGGGTGGACCGGTGCTTGGGTGCTGTTCTTACTTGAACAAGCATCCCACTTATGATTGACCTCTATTGCAAGCATCCGCAACTACAACAAAAGTATTAAGGTAAACCTAACCATAGTGTCGGTGTCAAAACCGGCGGATCTCGGGTAGGGGGTCCCGGACTGTGCGTCTAGGCGGATGGTAACAGGAGACAAGGGACACGATGTTTTACCCAGGTTCGGGCCCTCTTGATGGAGGTAAAACCCTACGTCCTGCTTGACTGATATTGATATTGTGGATGTTTACAAGAGTGGATGTACCACGAGATCAAGGAGGCTAAACCCTAGAAGCTAGCCTATGGTATGATTGTAAGGGTTGTTGATGTTGTTGTTCTACGGACTAGAGCCATCCGGTTTATATAGACACCGGAGAGGGCTAGGGTTACATAGAGTCGGTTACAATGGTAGGAGATCTACATATCCGTATCGCCAAGCTTGCCTTCCACGCCAAGGAAAGTCCCATCCGGACACGGGGAGAAGTCTTCAATCTTGTATCTTCATAGTCTTGGAGTCCGGTCGATGATGATAGTCCGGCAGATGATAGTTCGGCTGATGATGGTAATCCGGCTATCCGGACACCCCCTAATCCAGGACTCCCTCAGTAGCCCCTGAACCAGGCTTCAATGACGATAAGTCCGGCGCATATATTGCTTGGCATTGCAAGGCGGGTTCCTTCTCCGAATGATAGAAGATTGTGAACACCACGATAGTGTCCGGCTCTGCAAAATAAATTCCACATTCCACCGTAGAGAGAATAATAATATATACACAAGTTCAATCTGCTGACGTTTTTTGTGGCATGACGTCACACCACTACCAAGCCATTACTTGAATTGTTTTTACTTTACCACCTCAACGATTTAGCGAGGCGGTTTCCTTGGCACGCCTTGTCGAGCGGAGATCGTGTTTCCCTTAATCCGGGATTCTCATCAATACGGACGTGGATAACCCAACCGCGCCATTGATGGTGACGCTTGGGGATAAGCAAGTTTTACCAGGCGGTGGGGGCGCGTGAGACTTCGCCTACCATATAAGGGATAAGGATTTACCTTCTCACCTATGCCTTCTTCCTCCTTTGCTTATCCATCTCCACAAGACTTTCGAGCTCCAGCGCCCAAGTTCGCAAGATCTCGTCTCAACCTTCTCCAACCATGTCCGAGCTGGAGGTAAATGGTTGGCCTCCACCGCTAAGGAGGAGCACATCGCCAACCTAGCGCGGCGCGGATACCTCTCCAAATGACATCACAGACCGGCTGCCCGACGAGGGGCAGCTCATCCCCACCCCTGGCCTCATGAGAGGGTCGTTTTCCTTCCCCACTTCCTCCGCTGGATGGGCTTTCCACTTCACCCCTTTGTCCGGGGCTCATGTTCTACTACGGCCTGGATTTCCATGATCTGGCGCGAACTTCATCCTCAACATCTCGGTGTTTATCGTCGTGTCGAGGCCTTCCTCTGCATCCGCCCCACTTCGCTTGTGGCTCAAGACCTTCAATGTCAAGCGAAGGTAGTGAAGGGCACTCAAGCGGAGTGCGGAGGCGCCATGTTGGGCAAGATGCCCAATGTCCTTTGGTTCAAGGGCCTTCGTGGAATCCGTCAAGGGGTGGCAATCGGGTGGTTCTATATCACCGAGCCGCGACCCTGCATGGGCGGCGGCCCCGAGTTCAGATCTGGTATTCCCACGCAGCTCACCTCCGGAAAGAGAAGGGCTTGCTGTGGGGTAGTTTGGAGGAGCCGACGGACTCCAAGCCTGTATCCAAGCCGGTGAAGAAGCTCGTGCTGGTTAACGTGGTCAAGGTCATGCTCGTCCGCCGGATTCTCCCATGCCAAGAGCGGGCATTCAATCTATGGGAGTTCGATTCGGAACAGCACCAGGCGCTGAGCAAGCTCTTCGACACGACGTACGAAGGCGCCTGGAGGGTGCTGTTCAAGGCGCGAAGCCCCGCATCCGCGATCAAGATCGCGGATTTCGCCGCAGCGCCAAGCCAACGAGGTAAGTGATTCTACCCTTTACGGGACACTTGTTTTCATAGTTTGACTCTATGCGGTTTTAATTTCCCTTTTCCTTTGACAGACTGGATGAGGAAGGCGGAGCAGATTATCTGTCCGGCTCCTATGCCAGAAAATCCAGTAGATGCCCGTCTAGCAGGGCTGCTGGTTCCGGCACCGCACGTGGTGCCGGAGAAGAAGGCCAAGAAGGAGGCCACGGGTGTTCGAAAGAGTGCCCGTTTTCAGGTGTCCGACGACTCCGGGGCGGACTCCTCCCCGAAAATGAGGAGGAGAAAGAGGACTCTCTCCCAGAGGAGGGAGAGAGGAAGAGGAAGGCTTCCCCAACAGGGGAGGCCGAAGGGTCCAAGAGGGGAAGTACTATTCCCCCGGACAGCTCCGCCAACATCAACGTTGGCGAGGAAGAATGGCCTTCAAGGGCCAGGCCTCCGGCGAGATCGTAAGTATCCGGAATCCTGAATGATTTATAATTTCTTTTTCTGCGTCACATAGTGTCATTCTGATGCCGCATGCTGCCTGTAGTCCAGCCAGTGATGATCTCCCCGCTTCATCGAGCGGGTCGTTGGCTCCGTCGGATGTAGACTCCATCCCGACCGCCTCCTACCCTCGCGACACCGAGGACGCCGAGGTGGGATCCCAAGAAGGGACCCATCAGGGGGAAGCTCCGGAGGCGCCGCAAGGCGTCCTCCCGAACTTTGCGCCGGACTCCAAATCAGAACCCGCAGTGGTTCCGGAGTCCGGCCGGCGGCCCCTTCGAATGAAGGGCAAGACCGTGACGCCGGCGGCTTCCGTCCAACCGGAGGCGCCGGGCAATTTGTTGGAGGCGCTGCAGAGCGCTTCCATCGAGGAAGAACACCGCACTATTATGAGTGCGGTGATTCAGAAGGCGCAGCTCGCCAAGAGCGGGCTGACCGAAGCCTGCAGTAGCCTTCTATCAGGCTTTGAGGTAAGAAGTTAAAAATATGCAATGTAATACTGCATAGACAGTAGCCCATGATGCTCGGTTCGGTGTTCGGAAAGAAAAGCCGGACTGAGGATCTTAAAAAAAATATACGCAGCGTTGCTAAAAAATTATGTCAATATGGGTTGCAGGCTGCGCTGCTGACGTCTGCCGCACTAACTGCGGAGGTCGGTGCTTTGAAGCAGAGGCTCGGCGGTCCGAGCAAGAGCTCGGCCGCCAGAAGCAGCTCCAGACAAAGAAGGTGAGTAACACCACTTTGAACTTGTACCTTATGTAAAAGGGTTTAGGTTGCAACAAAAATAATAAGGATAACATGAGTACTGCAGGGCCACGAACGAGGTGGCGACCACGAAGGAGGCCGTGTCCGCGTCGAACGCTATGCGCCCACGGCACGGCGGAGCGAGAAAAACAAGAGGCGCGGGTGGCGGTGGTTCAGCAAGAGCTCCGGTGCTCTCATGGAAAAGCATGAGAGTTTGAGCGTGACTCAAAGACTCGAGAGTCCGAGCTTGCCTCGCCTCGAAAGTGCCAAAACTGCCAAGGCCGATGCCCATAAGTCCCTTCAGAGATTGATTTGATGAGGAAGATAGCGGCGGTAAGGCATTTTTCATGCAAAGCAAGCATGTGAATGTAAATTACGTGTTACTTACCCGAATTCGGAGCTCTCGTATGCGTTGCAGATCTGCCTCAGGCGTGTCTCGATGCCGCCGCATTCTACCGAGCCGAGGAGGGAGCTCAACGGAGAAGGTCTTCGGTCTCAAGATGTTTGAGGCCGCCATCCGGTGCCCCTAGCGACCAGTGAAGCAGCTGGTCGAGCTTCACAAGGTGGCCGAGCAGGCCATGAAGGGCCTTATAGTCCGGTGTGGCTCGGAGAGGCCATGCCCAGGAGCTACTTCGCCTCGTCGCGACGGCTGGTGGATGCGTGCCCGGGTGGAGGTTATCAAGCGCCCGCTTTGTATTGAAGGTGCTCGTCGGGCCCTTGCCCGCGCAAAAGGTGCATTGGGGCAAGGTGGATGCGGAGAAGCTAATCAGCGACGCGCCACCAGCGGGCAAGGAATATCGACGCCGAAATGTACTATAAGACTATCTGAAGGGTGCCCGCAAGATTGCGGATGAGTGCCCTGTGGATGTAATTATTGAGTAAATTCGCAATGTGTTATCCTGTGCGCTGAAAACTTTGTTCATATGCGCTAAGCAACGCTTGTTAATTTAAAATATTACCTTCATGCGGCCGCTTATTAAATCTGAGAGATGGCAAGTCGTCGGCTTCAGCCCCCATGCCACGAGTCTGGGGGGTGTTCGGGATAAACTTGAGCACTCTAGTTCCCATTTTGGGTCCATCGAGGGAGGTGCTCAACACAACGAACAAGGCAACCGGACTTATAGTGCTTGAACACTCTCACTTAGCCATAGTATTCTATAATTTTAAATTTCGGCGAAGCCCCTAGTATTCGGAGGGTCAATTAGGGCGCTATCCACGCCTTCGCCGGACATTATCCGAACTTCGCTCGAAGCGGCGTAGGTCTTTAAGGACCCGAAGGACCTCTTGAACAGCGACCAGTCTCTCGCCTTATCATGACAGTCAGTTTTAGCTTTCCATCGAGGCGTTAACCCGCTCAACCGGGCGCATCGCTGTGGTTCTCCCATACCTTAGCCGATAGAACGGAACATAAGGTGCCAAACATGGGAGCCGGGCAAATCCAACTATTGACCCAAGACATGATTCGGAGCCGATTCATATAATGCTATAAGTTCGGGGTGCCGCACTTGTGAAAGTGTTCGGACTTTATCACACCATAATGCGGAGAACATAAGCCCCTGGTGTATTTGGCCGTACCAGAATGTACGGATGCAACATGTCGTAAATGAACATATATGTATATATAAGGTAATGCAATTATAGGCAAAAAAGTGCTGCATTTTATTCGAGAAGATATGCTATGAGTGCGGAATGATACAAATAGTGCGGAAAGCAAGGGATTGGACGAATTAAAGGCGTTTCCCTCCAGGGGTAGGCCGCGGAATGTTGCATTTAACAAATTTAATGCTCGTGATTGAGACCACCTGAGTGTTCGCCGCGCCTTTGTCCTTCCCTCGGCTGTTGCATCATGAGTTCGGCAGGTTCGCCACGGACGAGTTCTGTATAAAAAGAGAGAAATAAAAGAAAAAGAGCGACACACTTGGGAGCCCCCGGTGTGGTCGAACCGCACTGGTCTGTTGTGGTTGTGCCTTTCCCCTATGCCCATGGTATCTCCGTATGTAATTATGTACGCGAGAGTTTGTCTTACAATTATGCGAGGGCTGGGGTTGAGGCCGCATTGCTACGCGCGTTCTCGGGCGTGCTGTGGTCTTGGTTGATGTTGCTCCGGGCGCGTTTGGCGTGTCCGGTCGCTTAACGGCCGGACTCGAAAATTGCCTTAAAAGGCTGCTCAGATTTCGCCGCGAGAGCGCTGTATGTTCCTCCGTTCGGAGGGAGCGCCCGTGTCTCCATTGACCGTGATGATTCCACGAGGGCCTGGCATCTTGAGCTTAAGGTATGCATAATGCGGCACCCGCTGAATTTTGCGAACGCGTTCGTCCGAGCGAGCATGATAGCCGCTGCGAACGGGACTATGTCAAGATTAACTCTCGCCGGAAATTATCCGGGATCCAAGACCACTTCCAGTGTAATTGAGCCTATACAATTGGCCTCGACACCGGTATGACGCCTTTGAAGGTTGTCTTTGTAGGTTTAATCCTTGAAGGGTCTATGCCCATCTTGCGACCGTATCCCGATAAAGCAGGTTCAGCTCTCGCCGCCGTCCATCGACTCTCGTGAGGTGAAATCCATCGATGATTGGGTCTAAAACCAATGCGCGAATCCGCCATGGCGGATATCGGTCGATGGTCTCTTCGATCGAAAGTGATCGGGCAAGAGGACCATGGGTTGAATTTTGGGGCGACCGCTCCATCGCGATCGAAAGTGCACGCTTCGCTCCCTCTTGGGTATATCGCTATGTATATCATGTTTACCGTCCGAACTTGAGGTGGGAATCCTTTTGTCCTCTATTGTTCGGCGGCGGGTCTCTTCCTCGCCATCGCTGTGTAGCCCCTTGTCACTGTTTTGGCGATTAATTTGCTCGCTGCTTGAATACCCAACAATCCTGTTGGTGTGGTTAGCTGGCTTTTCGGGGTTCCATGTATTTGACAGAGCGTTCGAGTATTCGGTCCAAATTGGACGGGCCCGGAGTGGTTCTTTTGAATGGCTTCTTCCGCTGACCGGTTTGAGCCTCGGAATCCGCGTTGACTGCCAGATCCTCATTGCCGCCGTTAATCGCGGTGTTTGTTTTGTTTCGACGCAACCTGCCATTGCGGTCCTTGGTATCCGGACTGCCAGCGTTTTTGCCGAGGTTGTTACTGCGAGCTAGCCAGCTATCCTCTCCCGCATGTAAGCGGGTCATGAGTGATGTGAGGGCTGCCATGGATTTCGGCTTCTCCCGTCCTAGGTGCCGGGCCAGCCACTCGTCATGGATGTTATGTTTGAAGGCAACGAGGGCCTCGCATCCGGACGGTCGACGATTTGATTTTTCTTTGTTAAGAACCGTGTCCGAATTGCTGGCCGATTCGTCTCGCTGCTGGATTATGTGGCTTAGGTCATCTGCGTCCCGTGGTCGCTTTATCGTGCCACAGGAAGTTGTCGAGGAATGCGGCTTCCGTGTCCTCCCAAAGATCCAATTGACTCTGCGGGCAGGCTGTTAAGCCAATGCCGGGCTGGTCCTTTGAGCTTGAGCGGGAGATATTTGACGGCGTGAAGATCGCCGCCGGGCCATATGTATATGGAGGAGATAATCCTCAATCCAAACCGCTGGGTCTGTTGTGCCATCGTGGGATTCGATATTAACGGGTTTAAACCCTTCAGGATATGATGATCCATTACTACGCCGGTGAAGCATAGTGGGTGTGCGGCGCCTCAGATTGAGCAATATCGCGACGTAGCTCGAGAGAGCGTTGTGCTGCTGTGTTCGCCCGGCCGGAGTAGTTGTATCCGCGCGACGGTATTCGCCGTGGGTCTTGGGGCGCCCACGTGATCCATAGATAGATCTGGATTGTCTTGCCTTGTCCTCCAATATATCTCGCAAGTCCGCGCGTTCCTCGTGGCTTCATGCTTTTGAGCGATGCCGGGTACGGTTTTGGTGGAGAGCTTGCACGCCTCTCGCCGCGCCACGAGGTGGTCGGTCTGCCAGACAGCGCTGGTGATGCAGGTTTGTACGCTTCCTCCTCTAATCGGGGAGCAACTTGCGTTTTGGGTAACTTTTGAGGGGCGTTCGAGTTCATACTCTTGCCGCGAGGACCTCGGTCCATCTGTCGGCCAAGAGGTCTTGATCAGCTTGAAGATGTTGCTGCTTTTCTTTAGGCTGTTTGCCGTGGCCATTAGCCTGCGTCTCAAACGCTCTTGTTTGATGGGATCCTCAGCACGACGAATTAAATGCTGCCGCCGAGGCTTGCCTCGCCTCCGTGGGAGGTAAGTAATTGTCATCCTCGACCTCTTAGTCTGCCGCCCTCTCGTGAGGGCTTGCTTCTGCCTCCTCCTGCGCTGGATCGTGCTGGAGGGAGTTGTCTTCGGCACTTTCTGGGGTGTTATTATCTCCTGTGCCGGAATCTCCATTCTTGCTGTGGCGGGATTTAGAGCAGCGCCGCTGACGTCGACGCTTGGGCTGTTTCCCTAAGGAATCGGCCTCCGCTGCTTCTTTGCCATCCCCATATTTTGGGGTGTCCACCATGTATATGTCGTATGACGAGGTGGTCTTCCAAAGTCTGTCGCCTTGTTTCTTGGTAGTCTCCGCATCGCCGTCCATACCGCCGATGTCTTGGTCGTAGTCGAGTCGCCGGTTAAATCATCGACGGTGGCTACGAAGTGGGTGGTGGGTGGGTTCTGAATTTCTTCGCCGTCCGCGTCCCAACCGCCCCGGCCGTGGTTCGCCAGGGCTCTCCGGATAGCGAGAGATGCTTCAGATGAATTTATGATATCGCCAAGGGCGAAAAGCTAAAAGATGTCCGCAGCGGTGAATTCCATGATCGGCGCCCAATCGGATTCGACCGGCGGGGCGCAGGAGGTTCAAGTCCGCAGAGTCCGCACCTCGGAGTCATGAGCTTTATGCGGGACAAGGTAAGTGTTCGGCTCCATCGCCGTAGAAGTTGCAGCTCCCGAGGCGGTGTCCAGCCATCCGTCCTCGATCCGAGCGATCGGCTCCGGACTATGGGTCGGAGCGGATTCGTGTGCGGCCTCCAAGGTGCTGTCCGGCGGCAGAGTTAGGTCATGCCCATCGTGACAGCGTGGCACGCTCGGCTGTGGCTCAGATCCATCGAAGATCAAGTCCCCGCGGATATCGGCCGTGAAGTTTAGGCTTCCAAACCTGACCTGACGGCCAGGGGCGTAGCTTTCGATCTGCTCCAGATGGCCAAGTGAGTTGGCCCACAGTGCGAAGCCGCCGAATACGAAGATCTGTCCGGGGAGAAAAGTCTCACCCGGGACTGCGTCGTTATCGATTGAAGAGGCCATCACGCCTATCAGTGACGACACAGAGGAACTCTCAATGAAAGCACCAATGTCGGTGTCAAAACCGGCGGATCTCGGGTAGGGGGTCCCGGACTGTGCGTCTAGGCGGATGGTAACAGGAGACAAGGGACACGATGTTTTACCTAGGTTCGGGCCCTCTTGATGGAGGTAAAACCCTACGTCCTGCTTGATTGATATTGATATTGTGGATGTTTACAAGAGTGGATCTACCACGAGATCAAGGAGGCTAAACCCTGGAAGCTAGCCTATGGTATGATTGTAAGAGTTGTTGATGTTGTTGTTCTACGGACTAGAGCCATCCGTTTATATAGACACCAGAGAGGGCTAGGGTTACATAGAGTCGGTTACAATGGTAGGAGATCTACATATCCGTATCGCCAAGCTTGCCTTCCACGCCAAGGAATGTCCCATCCGGACACGGGGAGAAGTCTTCAATCTTGTATCTTCATAGTCTTGGAGTCCGGTCGATGATGATAGTCCGCAGATGATAGTTCGGTGATGATGGTAATCCGCTATCCGGACACCCCTAATCCAGACTCCTCACATAGCATGAAACATATGGATCCAAATCAGCCCTTACGAAACAACGATAAACTAGGGTTTAAGCTTCATCACTCTAGCAACCCATCATCTACTTATTACCTCCCAATGCCTCCCTCTATGCCCAAATAATGGTGAAGTGTTATGTAGTCGACGTTCACATAATACCACTAGAGGCTAGAAAACATACATCTCATCAAAATATCGAACGAATACCAAATTCACATGACTACTAATAGCAAGACTTCTCCCTTGTCCTTAGGAACAAACGTAACTACTCACAAAGCATATACATGTTCATAATCAGAGGGGTAATAATATGCATAAAGGATCTGAACATACGATCTTCCACCAAATAAACCAACTAGCATCAACTACAAGGAGTAATCAACACTACTAGCAACCTACTAGCACCAACCCCGGACTTGGAGACAAGAATTGGATACAAGAGATGAACTAGGGTTTGGAGATGAGATGGTGCTGGTGAAGATGTTGATGGATATTGCCCTCTCCCGATGAGAGGAGCGTTGGTGATGATGATGACGATGATTTCCTCCCGAGGGAAGTGTCCCCGGCGAACAGCTCTGCGGAGCCCTATATTGGTTCCGCCAAGGTTCCACCTCGTGGCGGCGAGTCTCGTCCCAAAGGTTGCTTAATGTTTTTTTCTCATCGAAAGACTTCATATAGGAGAAGATGGGCATCGGAGAGCCACCAGGGTGCCCACGAGGTAGTGGGGCGCACCCCAGGGGGGGCGCGCCCCCCACCCTCGTGAGCAGGGTGTGGGCCCCCTGGCCTTCATCTTTGGTGACGATTTTTATTTATTTATTTTAAGATATTCTGTGGAGTTTCAAGACTTTTGGAGTTGCATAGAATAGGTCTCCAATATTTGCACCTTTTCCAGCCCAGAATTCCAGCTGTCGGCATTCTCCCTCTTCATTTAGACCTTGTAAAATAATAGAGAATAGCCATAAGTATTGTAGCATAATGTGTAATAATAGCCCATAATGCAATAAATATCGATATAAAAGCATGATGCAAAATGGACGTATCACGTATCACCATCACACTCCTTTCTTTACCGTTTTTCTTAGTTCGATCCTATTAGTAGTATCTTGATCTAGTAGAATAAAGTTTATGCTATGATCTAGTTTTGAGTTTTGCTTTATGATCCCTCTATGTAATCGAGTCCGTGAGCCATATAATAAAGATTAGTGTTGAGTCAAGGGCTTGATTATTTTGCCATGATCTTGAGTGAATAAAAGAAAAGAGAAAAGAATAAAAAGAAATAAAGAGTTCATATTGATCTTATTGAGAGTAATGACTTCGCATAGAAAGAGTATGATGATTAAAAATTGTTGAGAGTTGACAAACATAGCTTTGGTCATCGTTGCAATTAATAGGAAGTAAAATAAAGAAAGAGAGGTTTCACATATAAATATATTATCATGGACATCTTTTATGATTGGGAGCACTCATTAAAATATGACATGCTAAAGAGTTTACGTTGGACAAGGAAGACAACATAATGGGTTAAGTTTTCTTATATCTGAGATAAAGTATATTGTCATGGATCATCCAACATGTTGAGCTTGCCTTTCCCCCTCATGCTAGCCAAATTCTTAGAATAAGTAGAGATACTAGTTGTGCTTCCAAAAACCCTTAAATCAATTTTGCCATGGAAGTTCACCATACCTACCTATGGATTGAGTAAGATCCTTCAAGTAAGTTGTCATAGGTGCAAGCAATAAAAATTGCTCTCTAAACATGTATGACTTATTAGTGTGGGAGAAAATAATCTTTATACGATCATGTGATGTGGAAGAAATAAAAGCGGCAGACTGCATAATAAAGGTTCATATCACAAGGGCCAATATAAAGTGGCGTTCTTTTGCATTAATATTTTGTGCATCCAACCATAAAAGCGCATGGCAACCTCTGCTTCCCTCTGCGAAGGGCCTATCTTTTATTATTCTTCTACCTTATGCAAGAGTCATGGTGATCTTCACCTTTCCCTTTTTACATTTTATCCTTTGGCAAGCACAGGGTGTTGGAAAGATCCTGATATATATATATATATATATATATATATATATATATATATATATATATATATATATATATATATATATATATTGGATGTAAGTCAGCATGAGTTATTATTGTTGACATTACCCTTGAGGTAAAAGGTTGGGAGGCGAAACTATAGGCCCCTATCTTTCTCTGTGTCAGATTAAGACTCCGTAACCACAAGTATTGCGTGAGTGTTAGCAATTATGAAAGACTAAATGATAGTTGAGTATGTGGACTTGCTAGAAAGCTCCGACATAGACTCTTTCTGATGTTATGATAAATTGCAATTGCTTCAATGACTGAGATTATAGTTTGGGGGTTCTCAATATAGTTTCTGATTCATACTTTTGTGTTGTGAATATATTATTACTTGAGCATAAGAAATCATATGACAATATTCATATATGTTGCTGTTATGAGAATAATCATGATGCCCTCATGTCCGTATTTTATTTTATCGACACCTCTACCTCTAAACATGTGGACATATTTATTGTTATCGGCTTCCGCTTGAGGGCAAGCGAGATCTAAGCTTGGGGGAGTTGATACGTCCATTTTGCATCATGCTTTATATCGATATTTATTGCATTATGGGCTGTTATAACACGTTATGTCACAATACTTATGCCTATTCTCTCTTATTTTACAAGGTTTACATAAGGAGGAGAATGCCGATACATTGGAATTCTCAATGGAAAAGGAGCAAATATTAGAGACCTATTCTGCACAACTCAAAAGTCCTGAAACTCCACGAAAGTTATTTTTGGAAATAATAAAAATATTGAGCGGAAGAAGTACGTCGAGGGGGGCCCACACAGCCCACGAGGGTGGGGGGCGCGACCCCTGCCTCGTGGGCCCCCTGTTGGCTCTCCGGTGGCCATCTTCTGCTATATGAGGTCTTTCGTCGAGGAAAAAATCATAAGCAACCTTTCAGGACGAGACTCCACCGCCATGACGCGAACCTTGGCGGAACCAATCTAGGGCTCCGTGAGCTGTTCGCCGGGGACACTTCCTCGGAGGGGAAATCGTCGCCATCGTCATCACCAACGCTCCTCTCATCGGGAGAGGGCAATCTCCATCAACATCTTCACCAGCACCATCTTCTCTCAAAACCCTAGTTCATCTCTTCCAAGTCCGGGATTGATATTAGTAGGTTGCTAGTAGTGTTGATTACTCCTTGTAGTTGATGCTAGTTAGTTTATTTGGTGGAAGATCATATGTTCAGATCCTTTATGCATATTAATACCCCTCTTATTATGAACATGAATATGCTTTGTGAGTAGTTACGTTTGTTCCTGAGGACATGGGAGAAGTCTTGCTATTAGTAGTCATGTGAATTTGGTATTCGTTCGATATTTTGATGAGATGTATGTTGTCTAGCCTCTAGTGGTGTTATGTGAACGTCGACTAGATAACACTTCACCATTATTTGGGCCTAGAGGAAGGCATTGGGAAGTAATAAGTAGATGATGGGTTGCTGGAGTGACAGAAGCTTAAACCCTAGTTTATGCCTTGCTTCGTAAGGGGCTGATTTGGATCCATATGTTTCAAGCTATGGTTAGGTTTACCTTAATACTTTTGTTGTAGTTGCGGATGCTTGCAATAGAGGTTAATCATACGTAGGATGCTTGTTCAAGTAAGAACAACACCCAAGCACCGGTCCAGCCCACATATCAAATTATCAAAGTACCGAACGCGAATCATATGAACGTGATGAAAACTAGCTTGACGATATTGCCATGTGTCCTCGGGAGCTGTCGTGGGATTGTCACGGCAGATGTCCTCTTGCAAGGACTTAGTCGTGGAGCCATCGCAACTAGGAAGCTTAAAGGGGTTAATCGGGACAAAGGACACGAGAGATTTATACTAATTTGGCCCCTTACAGTGAAGGTAAGGCCTATGTCTAGTTGGGTTGGTATTGCTTGATGTTTCGATGACCAGGGAGCGAGATACGATATGCCCGGCTCTCGATGAGTTGTTCCTTGTCCCTAAGCCGTCGGCGGGTCATCCCCTTATATATACGGGTTGACGCCCTGCGGCCTACAGAGTCCTTGTCGGCTCATAGACAGTGTCCGGGTTGGTGACTAGTTAATTGTACCTTATGTTACAAGTCATGTCATCATGGCGGTTTATCACTATGGGCCTTAAGCCGCCTGTGGGCCTTAGACCCTTTATTGAACCGCCATCTTCGTGCTTGGTCTTGGGCTTCTTTCTGATGAGTCTTATTTGCGTAACCCGGCCCCTCTTGGGCGGCTTACACAAATAGCTATATCCCCAACATTAGGCCCCAGATTGATTTGAAACGGTTCATGTCAATCTTAAAATACCTTAAGAAATAAACCTTCAGCCTTCTGCCTGTGCAAAGGTTTTTAACCCGCCATGACGTCATCTTCTGGATCCGGTTTAACCCGCCGTGACGTCATCTTTACTTAAATTCATATTTTACTCCGCCATATCCTCCAACGGATCTTTGCTTTTACTAACCGTTCCGAAAACCGAAGCGTCGGGGCCGCTGGATAATGATGTTTGGTCTCCTCGTTTCTCGCTCCGTCTCAGCCGGTCTTTCCTTATAAATAGGCACGACCTAAGTCTTCCATTCTCCCCCCTTTCGGTCATCCTCTTCCTCTCGCTGTGTCTCTGCCGCCCGAGCTCCGCCGCCGCCGCCGTCGAGCTCCTCGTCTTCCCTGACTCAGGCCGCTGCATCAACACGAATCTGACCAGAAATCAACGGCGAACTTCCGCAGCCCATCCACATCCGTAAGTTCCCTTCTTTCCCTTTCTTAGATCTGCATTGGAGCTTCTTCGAGTTCGTCGGTGTTCATCTCCGCCCGCAGCGAACCCTTATGTTCTTCACCTTCGATGCCCTGTTCAAATCATTGAATGATATAAAACTGCTGCAGTGACTGTTTTATGTTTATCTCGAACATAGACATATCTCTTTTTCTTTTTTTCAGAGGCTTCCTTCGAGTGGATGAACTTCCCTGTACTGATTTTAGGTCTAGAATTTTTTTCTTTTTTAGAACGACCGTTTGATCCAAAACAATAACTGCAACTTGTGAAATCTGTTTGTTCCACACTTAGTCAAATACTACCTCTGTTGAATTTTTTTAACCATGGTAATCTATGTAGCCGGTTTATAACAACACCGATTGTCAGCCTTGCTTGCTTCCGGCGATTTTAAGAAGATTTAACTGCCCTTGATACCTATAGCGTCTTAAATATCGTTGCGTAGTTAACTATATGTCATTAGGCCCCATCTCAAGCCGCCATTTGAATAGACTTAAAAATACTTTCCTTCCGGGTTAAAATTGAACCGGAGCTTCTTATTTTGTCATAGGCTTCCACTTACGGCATGGCACCTAAGGCTCCCAAGGCACCACCCGGTTCAAAATTCTTCAGGGATGTTTTACATTTCTTTGACCTCAGACCTCAAGACATTGGACCCAACTCCGTGTCAAATATCTATAATTTCCAAGTTTTCTGCGAAGTGTACCTGGGAGAAGAGCCCAATCTACTTTTGTTCAGAGAGCTATTCTATTTAAACCGGCAGAATGAATGTACCAACGGGCCCAGTCTCGAACTTGGCGGCATCTCAATTCAGCGGCGAAGAGACTGCCTCTTTCCTTATGCCGAACTGCCCAGCCACCCAAAGGATTTGGAACGGGCGTGGTTTTATTGCGGGACACTTCTCCGGCTGACGAGAACCCTCTGCCCAGCTTCCGCGCTCTGCGCCTTGAATCAAATCACCCGCTGCCAGATAAGCTAACCGTTGTTGAACGTCTATCACTTGCCCCTACCATCAAGAAGATCAAAGCCCTCTTAGGCAATGGCTTGAGTGGTATTGATTTGGTGCGAGGCTGGATCTCCTGGCGGGTGATCCCGTTAAGTCGCCGCCCCGGCTTAATGTGATCTCATAATGGCGAGAAGGACGACCCGCTGCGCCATAGTTCTGATGACTTACCAGATGATATGGTTGAAGTTACAACCCAGACTTTGTTGAAAGAAGGCACAGTGACTAGTAATGCCTTTGGCTTACTTCCCTTCTGCAAGAAGAACCCAGCCCCCACAGTGAGTCATCACCCTCAATGATTACACTTTACTATATTACACCTTGCTTTTACTCATAAACCCTTATCATTTTTCACAGGCCGATGATAACTTCTGGAAGGTCAAGTATAACCATGAGGCGGCCAAACAAGCCAGAGCGGCAAAAAGAGCCGAAAGGAAAGCCGCCAAGACTGGAACTTCGATGAAGAGGAAGCCAAGCGCTTCAGATATGTTTAAACAGCGATCTCGATGATGATGAAGAATAGGTAACTTTTTAACTCCCTTGACTCTTTATCATCACCTTGCTGACATTAAATCTTTTCAGGAAGATACGGGGAACAGCCAAGCCGTCGAGGAAGAGGTAACTATAATCTCCTCCGACTCCGAGCCCCTGCCACGTCAGAAAATTCAAAGAGTAACCCAGAAAGTAAGATTTTCACATCCTTTGGCTGACCAAGATCCTCAATTTCTTTTGAAGCAACAGCAATTTGAAAGCCGGAGGCAGACCCGGACCAGCAAGGATGTAGAGCTCTCCTCCGGCTTACCTGACGTAACCAGGAAGCGTCAGACTGAGGTTATCTCCGATTTACGTTCTGTTTTTCCTTTGGTGGGTTTAATTCGTCAACCTCTCAATTCATCTGACTCCAATTATCAGGATACCTCTCCTTCCTCCGTCGAGTCTATGCAATCTAACATGCCGGCCTTCAAACTGCCCCAGGTAATGTAATTTTGTTTATCTTATGCCTTACCTTACTCATGCTTTTGTACTCATCCTTCTGCCTTTATCCACAGCGTGCAAGTGAAACCCAGTAAGAGGCCAAAAAAGAGTAAGCCGTCCCAAGACCCGGTCGCGACTGAACCGGAGCTTGGCACAGATGCTCCTGACAGTTCTACCCATTAGCCGCCGCCTGAACCAACCTATGATATTGCAACACTATCCTTTGATCCACCCGCCGAAGATACTCTCAACAGCTTTGATAACCCGGAAGCTCCTAGCCCGGCCAAGACAATTGATCCGGAAGTTGAGATTCTGAACACTCAGTTTGTTGAGCCAGGACAGCCCACTGTCCTTGCCAAGTCTCTGCCAAGGAGGAGTTTCGGAGCGCCAAAGGCCAAGCTAGACATTCTGACTATACTCATTTGAGCATTGGAGAGATAGTCTCTGGCTATATCAATCAAGTACATAGCAGCCGTGACCTGGAAATTGACATGGTGAAGCAAATACAGCAAAAATCTGAGGTATAACTTATGATACTTTTCTTAATCATACTTACTGTATCAGCCCCCAAGTCTATTGCTTATGAGTAAATATGTTGTAGACTTAGAAACCTGCTTAGCACTGCTTTGTCCGGTTTAGAAAGAAGATATTTAACCCGGTTGTAACATGATACCTTGAACTTGCGATACACATTAGCCCCCAAATGTCAAGTACCTTTGCTTGCAAAGTGCTCGGGACTTAATTTCCGTGAACCGGCATTGTAAGTTTAAAATTCTTCTGCATACATTAGCCCCCAAGTGTCAAGTATCTTTGCTTGCAAAGTACTTGGGACTTAACGTTATCTTACCATAATTCTGACTATAACCTGGCACCAATGCAGGCCACCATAAGTCAATTTGAGTCGGAGATTGCTGACCTGAAGAGCTGCCTGGCAGCTCAAGAACTTGAAATTCAAAAAGCCAACTCCAAATTTTAATTCAGCGTCTTTGAACAAGAGAAGTTGAAGAAGAATTTTGAAGCGGAGAAGAAAATCTGGGCTGATGAGAAGGCCTCACTAGTGTCCTGGGTCGAGACAGCAGAAACATCACTTGCGGAAGCAACAGCCGAGCTGTCCGGCTTAAAGCGCCAGATATCTCAAATGGTCTCAGCAATCTTCGGTAAGTTACTATATATAACCTTAGATATTGCAATCCTTCCTTTGACGACTATTTTAATTGTTATCTCCGGCTCACCTTATGTTTATGAACACAGGCCCCAGGAGCACAAACCTCAAGCAGAACATGTTGATCAAATTGAAAGCGGTTTACACTCTAGTTCAGCAACTGTACACCGGGTCACAACATGCTTTGGCCGTTGTGGATTTATCAAATGACGTTCCCCATCTCCTGCAAGATGTGCTAAAGCGGCTTGCCGTGCTACCACAGCGGGTTCAAGAGCTAAGACGAGCATCTGCCAGAGCCGGGGCTATAGCCGCATTGAGCTGGGCCAAGGAGAGGCTTCCAGAGTTAGACCTGGCAGACATTGCTCTTGGGTATCCCAGCTTGAAGGAAGACGGCTCTTTATTCAATGAGGCAGACTTCACCGCCTGTGTGAAAGTCATACGTCCTGTGGCTACTCTTATTGGGAACGATACTGACCTTACCAAGTATCAGCCGGGCTATGACAGTGAGAACCAGACCCAACACCTCACTATAATGAAGTCAACCTGATCCCTCCAACTCGTCAGCATACCTTTGCCCCTGAAGTCGACCCAGCCGGTTTAATAGATGATGAAGCTGAGTTTGAAGCCTTGAGTGGCATTGACTGGGCCTCGTCAACCTTCCAGGACAGGGCAGCTGACGGAGAGGCAGAGAAGGATAACCCGGATTCTTCTAGCCAACCAAAGGAGTGAACCGCCAGGTGTCATATGTTTATGTCTTTGTGAAAACAATGCTTCATTATTCAGACTCGGGGAGTCTTGTAATAGGGTAGAAAAAAACTCTCGACTTTTGCCATGCCTTCGCGCATGTTTATGGCGCTCAATACTTTCTTAAGCCGCCATCGCTATATCCTTCCAGCTTATATTGATCTTCTATTTCCTTTAAACAAAAAATTACTTTCCTTATCCTGTGATCCTTTTGGTAATCTCACCGGCTTATATGAACCCACTCATGCGGGTAAATTTAACTCCTGAAAGTCGGAATTCACCTGGCACATAACAACCTGGGGTGATCAATATTAAGCTAGAAGAACAAAAACCATCTCACAGTGCTTTCAAGAGGATCTCAAGATAGTCAAGTAATCATGCTTTATGAAGTATAATAGACAATAAACAATATTCAAAGGCTTCTGATTTGAATACGATCAGTAAACCGTTCCAAAGGGCTTAAGCTAAGATTCAGATACGATCATATAGCCCCCAGTGGCTTTGGCGATGCCGATCAAGTGGGTATCGGCAGCTATGTTCTCTTTAGTTGAATCGACCTATGTTTGAACAGAAGCCCCAAGTGACCATAAGAGTTGTTTAATGATCTGATTAAAATACGATCCACGTCAGACCCAAAGGGGTTAAGCTATGATTCAAATATGATCAAGAAGCCCCCAACTGGGTTTGGCAGTATGCCGATCAAGCGGGTATCGACAGCTATGTTCTCTTTGGTTCAAATACGACCTATGTTTGAACAAGAAGCCCCCAAGTGATCATGGCTAGATTCAGATATGATCATAAGCCGGACCAAAGGGAAAGCCGGATTCAGATATGATCCGCTCCCTGTTGGTTGTTTCCACCACCTGATAAAGAAGACATATAAACCTTTGAGGGTGAAAAGGACAGAGGTCCCGCTTTATTGCTTTATATAATATATACATCTTCAAAATATATACAACTTGAGAGCCCGTGGCTTAAGTATACTAAGGCCGAAGATGAGCGATATTCCACGGCCGGCGGGTCTCCTCCTCCGACTTACGTGAGTCTTTGTGCTCTCGAACATCGATGAGGTAGTATGACCCGTTGTTCAGATTCTTCTGACCACAAAGGTCCTTCCCAAGGAGGGACAAGCTGGTGCATATCGGTGATCTGGATGAGCTGGAGCACCAAATCGCCTTCTGAAGGTCCTGCTTCTAACCGGCGGGTGTGATAGCGGCGCAGGTCTTCTTGTCGGTAAATCGCCGGCGGGCTATTGCCAAGTCTCGCTCCTCATCCAATAAATCAAGTGCATCCTACGAGCTTTTTCGTTATCAGCCTCAACATAAGCCGCCCGCTGAGGTGAGTCATGCGGATGTCACTTGGCAGGACCGCCTCGGCTCCGTACACCATGAAGAAAGGTGTGTAACCCGTAGATCTGTTAGGCGTAGTATTGATACTCCAAAGCACAGAGGGTAACTCCTCCACCCAACAACCCGGCGTCCGCTATAAGGGGACCAAGAGCCGGGGTTTAATACCTTCAAGATCTCTGATTAGCTCTTTACCTTGACCATTGGATTGAGGATGAGCAACAGGCGAAACATCAAGCGGATATGTTCTCGTTGTGAGAACTCTTCCAAGGCATCCTTGGTGAGATTAGTGTCATTATCAGTTATAATCTGTGTGGAAAACCAAAATGAAAAATCACCTTTTCATGAACTGAACGCCGTGGCTGCATCACACTTCTTGGTAGCTCTGCCTCAACCCACTTTGTGAATTTATCCACTTTGCCACCGGAGGTGTGTCTTTTTATCTTTAGACCTCTTGAAAGGTCCGACCATGTCAAGCCCCCATACCGCGAACGGCCAAGTAATTGGAATCATCCTCAACTCTTGAGCCGGCACATGAGCTCGTCGTGAGAATTTCTGACATCCATCACATTTACTGACGAGATCCTCCGCATCAGCATGAGCCATTAGCCAATAAAAGCCATGAAGGAAAGCCTTGGCCACAAGAGATTTTGAGCCGGCGTGATGACCACAATCCCCTTCATGGATCTCACGAAGGATCTCCTGACCCTCCGCAGACGATACACAACGTTGAAAAGCTCGGTGACAACTGCGATGATGTAACTTCGCCATGAACAATTGTCATGGATTTGGACCGCCGGATGATTTGTCTCGCCAAGGTCTCATCCTCGAGCAAATCTCCCGGGTCATGTAAGCCAAATATGGCCTTTGTCCAATCCGGGATAACACGAAGAGCTGCTACCACATGCCTCAGGTGCAGCACTTTGCTAGGTCCTCCTCTGTGGGTACCTTGTGACGAAGGATTATGCAAAACATCAAGAAAGGTGTTAGGCGGCACCGGCTTTATTTGAGATCCCAGGCTTAAAGCATCGGCCGCCTCGTTCTTCCTTGATCAATGTGCTCCACTTGATAACCTTTGAAGTGCCCAGCCACAGCATCAACTTCACGATGGTAAGCCGCCATTAAGGGATCCTTAGAGTCCCACTTGCCTGATACCTATTGAGCCACAAGATCTGAGTCACCCAAACACCTTACCCGGCTCAAATTCATCTCTTTGGCCATCCACGAGACCATGGAGTAAGGCCTCATACTCAGTTGCATTGTTAGTACAAGGAAACATAAGCCAGAGTATATAACAAAATTTGTCACCTCGGGGGGAAGTTAAAACGACTCCAGCCCCGAGCCTTCAAACTACTGGAGCCATCAAAGTGAATAGTCCAATACGTGTTATCGGCTTCTCCTCGGTGCACGTAACTCTGTCCAATCATTGATAAAGTCCACCAAGGCTTGAGACTTGATAGCGGTACGTGGCATATACTTCAAACCATGAGGCCCAAGCTCAATGGCCCACTTGGCGACTCGTCCTGTGGCTTCCCTGTTTTGGATGATGTCTCCCAAGGGGGCAGAAGTTACCACAATTATAGGATGACCTTGGAAGTACTGCTTCAGCTTCCGGCTTGCCATAAACACTCCGTAAACAAGTTTGTGCCAATGTGGATACCTTTGTTTAGACTCAATGAGCACCTCACTGATGTAGTAAACCGGCCGTTGAACTGGATGCTCCTTGCCAGCCTCCTAACGCTCCACTACGATGGCAACACTAACAGCTCGGGAGTTAGCAGCCACATATAACAACAACGGCTCTTTATCAATGGGAGCCGCAAGGACCGGCGGCTCAGACAACTGTCTCTTTAAATCCTCAAAGGCAGTATTAGCAGCATCACTACAGAAAAAAGTGTCCGATTTCTTCATCATCTGATATAGTGGTAGGGCCTTCTCACCTAACCGGCTTATGAACCGGCTTAAAGCAGCAACATGACCCGCCAGTCGCTGAACATCATTTATGCACGCCGGTTTAGCCAAAGAAGTGATTGCCTTGATCTTCTCCGGATTAGCTTCAATGCCTCTGTTTGAGACCAAGAAACCCAAGAGCTGGCCTGCAGGTACACCAAATACACATTTTGCCGGGTTAAGAATCATCTTATAAACCCGGAGATTATCAAAGGTCTCTTTAAAATCAGATATCAAGGTTTCCTTCTCTCTGGACTTCACCACGATGTCATCCACATAAGCGTGAACATTGCGCCCAATTTGATCGTGGAGACAGTTCTGTACACATCACTGATAAGTCGCCTGAGCACTCTTGAGCCCAAATGGCATAGATACATAGAAGAAGGCTCCAAACGGAGTGATGAAAGCCATCTTCTCCTGGTCCTTAACTGCCATTTTGACCTGATGATAACTAGAGTAAGAATCCAAAAAACTCAAACGCTCGCAACCCGCCGTAGCATCAATGATTTGATCAATATGGGGGAGAGCAAAGGGATCAGCCGGACAAGCCTTATTTAAGTCCGTGTAATCCACACACATCCGCCAGGTGCCGTTCTTCTTGAGCACAGGCACCAAGTTAACCAACCACTCCGGGTGAAAAACTTCAACAATAAACCCAGCCGCTAATAGCTGGGCGACTTCCTCTCCAATAGCTTTCCGTCTCTCTTCGTTGAACCGTTAAAGAAACTGCCAGACTGGCTTATACTTCAGATCAATATTGAGAGTGTGCTCAGCGAGTTCTCTCGGTACACCCGGCATGTCAGAAGGTTTCCATGCGAAGATGTCCCGGTTCTCATGGATGAACTCGATGAGCGCGCTTTCCTATTTAGGATCCAAATTGGCACTAATACTGAACTGTTTAGACATATCGCCTGGAGTGAAATCAACAAGCTTGGTTTCAGTGGCCGACTTAAACTTCATCGCCGGGTCATGCTCGGTGGTTGGCTTCTTTAGAGAGGTCATATCCGCCGGGTCAACATTGTCTTGATAAAACTTCAGCTCCTCTGCTGCACAAACAGACTCAGCATAAGCCACGTCGCCCTCCTCACATTCTAGGGCTACCTTTCGACTTCCATGCACGGTGATGGTGCCCTTGTGACCCGGCATCTTAAGTTGCAGATAAACATAACATGGCCATGCCATGAACCTGGCATAAGCCAGCCGACCAAACAGAGCATGATATGGACTCTTGATTTTGACCACCTCAAATGTTAATTTCTCAGCTCTAGAATCATACTCATCTCCAAAGGCCACTTCCAGTTCAATCTTGCCAACTGGGTAAGCCGACTTACCAGGCACCACTCCATGAAAAATAGTGTTGGACGTCTTCAAATCCTTATCAGTCAATCCCATGCGTCGAAAGGTCTCATAATAGAGGATATTGATGCTGCTACCTCCGTCCATGAGTACCTTAGTGAATTTATATCCACCAACCCGAGGTGCTACCACCAAGGCTAACTGACCCGGATTATCAACCCGGAGGGTATGATCTTCCCTGCTCCATACAATGGGCTGTTCTGGCCACCTCAAATATCAGGGAACCACCGGCTCAACAGAATTCACGGCCCTCCTATGAATCTTCTGGTCACGTTTGCATAAGTTAGTGGTGAAAACATGATACTGCCCACTATTCAGCTGCTCCGGGTGGCTTTGATAACCCGACTGCTGCTGTTGTTGTCCCCCTTGACCAGACTGCTGTTGATTATAATTGCCTTGATGTCCCTGAAAGCCGGAACTTGAACCGCCGCCCGGGCCATGAAAGCCGCCGGCTCCTGAGCCGCCGCTCGACCCGTGATTGCCATCAATCGTGTTGGAATTCTTAAAAGCCTTCATGATCGCGCAATCTTTCTGTAAGTGGGTGGCGGGTCGTTCCCGGGTGCCGTGTCTCGGGCAAGGCTCATTGAGTAGCTGCTCAAGAGATGGGCCTGACCCACCAGATCGAGGGGGCGGTTTGCCCTTACGTCTCTGATTGTTACCCTGTGCATTGGCGTTGGCTACAAACTCTGGGTTACCCTCAGCCTTACGCTTATTGCCTCCTTGATTCATCGGGTTATGCTGCTGACCCTTTCCATTGCCGTTCTTCTTTCCCTTCCCTGTCTTTTCCTCATCATATGCGGGATCCTTGGTACTACCAGAATCGGCGTATTTGACCAAAGCTGCCATCAGCGTACCCATATCATTGCAATCACGCTTAAAGGCGCCCGGTTTACATCTCGGCGGCTCAAGCGTCGGTTCTTCTCCAACATGAGGACTGCAGAGCCGACATCCATCTTGTCAGTCGAATGTATTATCTCCTTGACCCGGCGTACCCAATGAGTCGTGGATTCACCCTACTCCTACTTACAATTTGTCAAGTCCACAATCGACATAGATTGCTTGCAAGTGTCTTTGAAGTTCTGGATGAAACGGGCCTTTAGTTCTACCCATGAACTAATGGAATTGGGTGGCAAGCCCTTTAACCAAGACCGGGCCGTTCCATCTAAAATCATGGTGAAGTACTTAGCCATCGCTGCATCGCTGACCTCCAACAGCTCCATGGCCATCTCATAACTTTCTATCCACGCTCCGGGCTGTAAATCGGCCGTGTAATTGGCACCTTCAAGGTCCTTGAAGTCCTTAGGTAGCGTACATTACGTAGAGCGGCACTAAACAAGGAACACCGCGGTTCGGTAGCCACTCCGCCTCAATGGAAGTCGTCGGATAATCTGGAAGGTTACGATGAGCCGTTTGTTGAGCCGCTAGCTGAGCCGCCCGCTTCGTCCTCGGCGTATTCGGTCCTGCACGGGTTATATCCACCGGGCGGAATTCTGGCGCTGCGTTGCTTGACAAAGCTTCGACTCCATGTGCTGCTGTAACTTTCGGACTCCAGTTTGGGCCGAGCTGGAGCTAACCAAAGCGGAGGAGTTGAATGAATCTGTCGGTTGGAGGAATAAGTCTCTTCTTGAGCCAAGGCTATGCGGGCGAGGTCTCGATCCTTCGGTCTCCACTTGCTGTTAAATCGTCACCGTCCACCGGGAGAGCCGCCAAACGTGCTGATGCTGCGATCAAGTTCTCCATGGGGTTGAAAAAGTGACCCGGCGGTATCGGTACGTAACGGGGCGGTGCCATGTTTCCATGAGGAGGTGCCATCTCCCGAGGCTGAGCCGGTCCTCCTGTTCCGGCTGTCATAAATTGATTTGCCTCTGGCGGGTTACTTGGGCTGGCTCCGGGTGTAGCGAAAAGATTCCGAGGATCATAAACCGGAGGTAAACGAGATTGGTTTTCTGATGCCTCCTCCTCATCACCTCGTTAGATGCGTTCAGGATCATCGTAAGCTGGAAGGCTTCTGACTGTAGCTGTTGTGCCGGTGCATCCAAAGTCGCCCGTTCTGTGGCTAACCTGGTGTCCTCAGCTGCCAAGGCCTCCTTGGCCCGAGCTATCTCCTCATGCACCCGGGCCACCTCCGCGTTATGTTTATCTTGATTCACAGGGATGACTGTGGTAGTTAACAGGGAAGTCAGCTTATCCATGAGATCCATCGCCACTTTTGAGCCGGCGGGCGCCGGGGCCTCTGCCCGGCGCTCGACACAGGCGTTATTGTTGTTGCAGCCGTTGATTTTTGACGGGTTGAGTACCAGCCATGAAGACTCCAGCCCAGCTTGGCGGCTCATAGGGGTCCGGAATACGAGCCGTCGGAACGGCACCTAAGCCCGCCATCACATGCGATACAACGAATCTGTTGAACCGGCGAACGAATCACCGTCGGAGAGGCGGCCATCTCACCACATCTAGATCCTTGAAAGTTCTCCTCCGTGGATGCAACCCACGAAGGCACGTTCCTGACGGGTTGAGCTCGGGCGGGTCTCGCGCGCTGAGCCGTTCCGGCGAGTCGGTCTGCAGATCCGGCTCGGGGCCGGCTCACCAATCCGACCGATGAAGACGTGGATTCCGCCAAAGGGGACCCGGTACCCGTATTCAATTGAGCCAGCGTCGGGGCCCCAGCCTTCTTCGTCGATGTAGATGTTGCCGCGACGACTCTTGGTCATCCGGCCCACTGCGTATCCTTTGAGCCCTTCGAAGTTGGCCTTCAAGAACTCAAATCCGCCGTGCGCTGGCCCCATGGTGGGCGCCAACTGTCGTGGGATTGTCACGGTAGATGTCCTCTTGCAAGGACTTAGTCGTGGAGCCATCGCAACTAGGAAGCTTAAAGGGGTTAATCGGGACAAAGGACACGAGAGATTCATACTAGTTCGGCCCCTTATGGTGAAGGTAAGGCTTATGTCTAGTCGGGTTGGTATTGCTTGATGTTTCGATGACCAGGGAGCGAGATACGCTATGCCCGGCTCTTGATGAGTTGTTTCTTGTCCCTAAGCCATCGGCGGGTCGTCCCCTTATATACACGGGTTGACGCCCTGCGGCCTACAGAGTCCCTGCCGGCTCATAGACAGTGTCCGGCTTGGTGACTAGTTAATTCTACCTTATGTTACAAGTCATGCCATCATGGCGGTTTATCACTATGGGCCTTAAGCCGCCTGTGGGCCTTAGACCCTTTATTGAACCGCCATCTTCGTGATTGGTCTTGGGCTTGTTTCTGATGAGTCTTATTTGCATAACCCGGCCCCTCCTTTTCTTTATATAAGAGTTTGTCCAGGCTTGTCCTTTGCTACACAAAGGATTGGGCCACCTTGCTGCACTTTATTTACTTTTGTAACTTGTTGGTCGTTACAAATTATCCTATCACAAAACTATCTCTTACCACTTATTTCAGTACTTGTAGAGAATACCTTGCTGCAAACCGCTTATCATTTCCTTCTGCTCCTCGTTGGGTTCGACACTCTTACTTATCGAAAGGACTACAATAGATCCCCTATACTTGTGGGTCATCACGGTTCAATTCATCAAGAAGGTGATTTTCCGGTTTGGCTTTCCACACAACATTATAACTGATAATGGCACTAATCTGTCCAAAGGTGCTATAAAAGAGTTCTGTCAATGTGAGCACATCAGGCTTGACGTATCATCGGTGGCTCACCCCCAATCTAATGGTCAAGCAGAGAGAGCCAATCAATAGATCTTGAGAGGCATCAAGCCCCGGCTCATGGTCCCTTTGCAATGGACGCCGGGTTGTTGGGTGGAGGAGTTACCTTCTGTATTATGGAGCATCAATACCACACCCAATAGATCTACGGGTTACACGCCTTTTTTCATGGTTTACGGAGCAGAGGCGGTTCTCCCTTGTGACATCCGTCATGATTCACCTCGTGTGGCAACTTATGTCGAAGCTGACAATGAGAAGGCACGATAATATGCACTTGACCTGTTAGATGAGGAGCGTGCCATTGCAGCAGCCCGTTCGGCGATTTACCATCAAGATCTGCTTCGCTATCACAGCTGCCGGGTTAGAACCAGAACTTTTCAAGAAGGCGATCTGGTGCTCCGACTCATCCAGGATCAGACTGATATGCACAAGTTATCCCCACCTTGGGAAGGGCCTTTTGTGGTCAGCAAGAATCTGCATAACGGATCATACTACCTTATCGATGTTCGAGAGGACAAAGACTCACGTAAATTGGAGGAGGAGACCCACCGGCCGTGGAATGTCGCTCATCTTCGGCCTTACTATACTTGAGCTACAGGCTCTTCTTATGTACATAGTTATGACAATGTATATATTATGATCTATATAATAAACCGGAGCCTCAGCTAAAGCGGGGTATCTGTTGTTTTTCTTACATCATGTGTGGTCACATGGGGGCTTCTGTTTATAAAGCGGAGTCCGGTTTACCCATCGATCCAGCTTATAAAGCCATATATAAAAATCACTTGGGGGCTTGGTCGTATTCGAACCATTGCTACACCTCTTGATAGGCGTAAGGCCACGAGAGAAATCACTTGGGGGCTTGGTCGAGATCGAACCATAGCTACACCTCTTGATCGGTGTAAGGCCACCAGGAAAATTACTTAGGGGCCAAAGAGAGTGTTGCAAAAGCACAACTCAAACATAGGCACCCACTGAGCACAGCTCAAAATATTGCTTGGGGACTCTTTGTAGCCATAGCGAACAAAGAGTCTACACTTGTAATAGGCTATCAAGCCAGGCTTGGAAGCCAGGTGTACGCACCTAAAACCCCGGGTTATCCTGCCTTTTTTAAGTAAGCCACTCCGTCCAGGTAAACCTGGTATGACCCACCGAACTTTTGACAAGTCAATCTCATAGACCCTGAACTTGTCAAAGTTAAAACGATGATTGGTTAAAGATTGAGGTCCATCTTAGAAGGCTTTGTGAAATGGTTTAAATCAGTGGCCTGGCAGCCCATGAAAAGCCTCGATTTGGGGCCTGGCAGACCATGAAAAGCCTTGCATCTTTCTTTTATGCTTTTATTTGCCAAGTTCTTTTTGAGATTTATAATATTTTTTGATAAACCGGCGTTTATTAACCCGGCTCGGCTTTCAACTACAAGTTGTCAGTACTTGATCAGTTATAATCCGGCGTTTATCAACCCGGTCTGGTTGCGACTATAAGTCGCCAGTGTTACATATGGATAATCCAGTGTTTATTACAGCCCGGTACGGTTTTATCATGAACCGGCAAAATATGGAAGGAGTTATCAGCACTCAAGCTTGGGGTTATCACCCTAACTATACAAAAAAGTTGGTCAATCAATGATGTGATTCAATGTCACAGGTATCATCTATTTTCATATTTGATCATTTTTAAATATAGCTTTGGTTATAAACCTCGGCTATATATATTTAGGCATCATGACCCGTCCGGCGGTAAACCGCCAGGATGCTTTCAATTTCTTGTGCAGGAACAGCTTGAATAAACCGCTACGGATTATGAAAGTAATATATCTTAAGCATGGAGGATTAACAAGTGCCAGGCAAAATAAATATGCACGATGGCATAGCAAACCAAGTGTTTGAACTAGCCTATTACAAGGCGCTTTAATGCCCAAAAGAATAGTTGTTTTCAGCAAGTGTTGCAATATGCAGAAGGCTAAACCGGCCTCTGGATCATGACTCATCACCAGGCTGACTTGACGGCTGCGGATCATCTTGCGCTGGTTCATCCTCCTCCTCTCTACCCAGTGGTTGGAAGTCAATGGTTGCCCAATCGATCCCAGTTAGGGCTTGGAATACATCTTTATCGCTTATAAGTGGGGACGGTTCAACGTCAGGGGCATAGGTGTGCTTACGAATTGGCGGGATAACATTTTGAGCCTCAGGAGTTGGTGCAGCAACCCGTTTGTTGTTGACGTCGTAACTCGCCTGGTAATGTGAAAAGTCAGCTTCTTCAGCCAATTGGCAAGCCAGTGGACGTACTTCCCTGTTTATGGCTCGGAGGTCATCATTGCCAAATTCTGATCCGTCTTCCTTTAAACTCGGATAGCCTTGACCCACGTCCACCGGATCAAGATCAGGCACCCATGCTTTAGCCCGGGTTAGTGCGGTCAGAGCACCTGCCCTTGCAGCGGATCTTTTCAGCTCTTCAACCCAGGCAGACAGCATTGACAACCTTTCTAAGGTTTCCTTGATTAAGCTGAGGGCGGTTTGTTGTGAGAAGCAGTGCAGATGATCTGTTGCGCGCCGGTATATAATTGCTCTATAAAAGTATAGGAAGCCTTCAATTTCTTCTGCATGTCAGAACCCAGATGGGTAATGCGAGTCCCTGCATCATTACAAACATCAGTAAACCGGCAATGTATGGGATGATATGTTGAAAACTTAAAGCGAGGAGACTTACCAAATACAACAGTGGTCATAGCATTGATCTGCCGCTTCAAACCAGTTAGCTCTTCTGCCACCGGTTTAAGGGCTGCCTCTGCATCCTCAGCTCTCTTTTGCAAAGAGGTTTTTCTATGTCCCAATCCGCCCGCTCCTTCTTGAAATTTTCCTTCAGTTTCTCCATGGCTGCTAAGGCACTAATCAACTCATCCTTGGCTTTGGAGGTTTGTGCTTGCTGGGACTTGATGTTCTCTTGAAGATCAGCGGTTTGGGCTTCCTTTTTGCTCAGTTCAGCCTATAAGAGACAGACATATCATGAGTTGGCAGTACACATTTGAAGTACCAAGCACATAACAAGTTATGCATTTGATACTTTGGGGCTAATGCCTATTTGTTTGTTCTCAGAAATTTTTACAAGTCCCAAGCACAATACAAGTACTATCCTTGGCACTTGGGGGATAATGTATATTTGCTCAAAGTAACATTATGGGTGTTTCTTCTAAAGTCCAGGTCCAGCTTGAAAAGATAAACCGGCTGTCAGTGTCAAAACCGGCGGATCTCGGGTAGGGGGTCCCGAACTGTGCGTCTAGGCGGATGGTAACAGGAGACAAGGGACACGATGTTTACCCAGGTTCGGGCCCTCTTGATGGAGGTAAAACCCTACGTCCTGCTTGATTGATATTGATATTGTGGATGTTTACAAGAGTGGATCTACCACGAGATCAAGGAGGCTAAACCCTAGAAGCTAGCCTATGGTATGATTGTAAGGGTTGTTGTGATTGTAGTCCTACGGGGGCTAGGGTTACATAGAGTCGGTTACAATGGTAGGAGATCTACATATCCGTATCGCCAAGCTTGCCTTCCACGCCAAGGAAAGTCCCATCCGGACACGGGGTGAAGTCTTCAATCTTGTATCTTCATAGTCTTGGAGTCCGGTCGATGATTATAGTCCGGCGATGATAGTCCGCCGATGATGGTAGTCCGCAGTCCGGACACCCCTAATCCGGGACTCCTCGGTAGCCCCGAACCAGGCTTCAATGGCGATAAGTCCAGCATGCGTGTAGTCTTGGCGTTGCAAAGGCGGGTTCTCCTTCAAGTTCCATGTACCTGAGCAGTGTCCGGCTTCCTCATCAATGTTGTGCATCTCGGCTTCCACGCCCAATAATGGCCTTCTTCCACGCGTCGTGCGAATGTGAAAAGCCAGGGTGTCTTTTATGTTTTACCCCCTAGTCGTGCGAACAATCTGCCTATAAGGGAGGCAAGAATCCAGATCCAAATCACCATCTTCCTCTCGCAAATACTCATCGGAGAGCTTTCAACCAAGAATCCATTCCATCATGGATCCTCAACGCGGCTCCTCTTCTCGCGCTCCCGGCCCTTTGCTAGGAGATTGGAGGAGATGCTCTGTTCCGCACAACGAGCTGGTGAAGCTCCAAATGGGGGGATATCTCCCTCCGGCCTTCATGGTTCGGTTGAGCCGGGCTAGCCACCTACAAAGGTGGGAAGCAAGCGGAGGTTACCCCTAATCCCAACAAAGGGGAGCGGGTATGCTTCGTCCCCTATCGATAAGGGGCTCGGATTTCTGTACATCCATTCCTCCGCGGGCTCACGGAGTTCTCGGACTCCAGCTCCATCACCTCACGCCCGCCTCAATCCTGCATATTGCGGGTTCGTAGCTCTTCTGAGCTTTTCCTGGCGTCGAGCCCCACTTCACGCTGTGGAAGAGGTTGTTTTGCCTTGTACCCGCTCTCACGAGGGGTCCATATATCAAGTGGGCGGCGCCGAAATATGGCGCATTGCGGGACGGATATCCATCGGAACCCCTAAGAAGGCACCAAGACTGGCCTTGGAATGGTTTTATATAGAAGGCGCTCCGCTGCGGACCTGTTGGATCGGCCTCCCGGAGTTCAGCAATGCTCCTCTGAAAAGCATGTTAGTTGGCGTCCATGAGCCCATTGGAGGAAGACAAGGCGTCCATTATCGATGGGCGAATAAGGTTCTTGGCCCATGCCGGTTGACCATGATTGGAGTCATGGCAACATGCATTACGCGGGGTGCAACCACTGTCTGAGGCCACCCATGTGGGATTTCAGCGGGAGGGCGATGCCACCCGTCATGGCCGCAAAGGGCGGAATCGGCGAAGATCTGGTGACGATCTTGTCCGGCCTGTATAAGGGGAGAAGGAGGATTTCCTTGAGACGAACCCGTTAAATGGGTTTTCCATGAACAATCCCGGCCTTGGGTAGCGAACACTCAGCGTGTCCGACCCGTGCCTTCGAAACTTAAGTTTCTTACATTGTGTTCTTCTTTCGGCGCGAGGAACTGCGCCGGATTGTGGAGGAATGCTGAGTCGGGCTCCGCGGCCCGAGGATCGAGAGAGATCCGGGATCCGGCCTCCGAAGAGATCCGGACATAAAGGTGGAGCTAATCGGCGGGTGTTCCACCAGCTTAGCATGGACAACGTTTTAGTCTCCATCACGGCGGACTATCCGGTCTATATCCGGCTTCCCGAGTGAATTGCGGCGAAGCCCGATACCGTCATTCCTTCCTTGCTTATTTCGACCACCGTATATGATGGCCTTTGTGCAGGAGGCGCCCTAGGGCGAAGCCGAGCCCGCGTTGGCTGACCAACAAGGGCCAGTTCGGACCAGTAAGCGGAAGAGGAGCGCGACGCGGACTGAAACGCCGCCGCAAAGGTATAGCTCACAATTCAGTATTTAGAGCAACATTCCAAGGAAGCGTTTGAGTGCTCATGATTTTATAGGGAAAAAAGCGTCCGCCGGACTGCGAGCATGAAATTGTCAATCAACCTCTACCAGCCGGGCTCCCGCACTTTGGTCGGGAGGGAGGCAAGCGCAAAGCGCGAGCAGGACGTTCCTCCGACGGAGGATGCGAAAGACTGTCGCCACCAAGTGCGAGGTGGAGAGTGCCCTAAATCACAGCGCCGCCGAACAGTATTCGTGGCGTGCTTCTCCCGGCGTTGAGCGCCTTTAACACGAGGGCGCGCACCTTCGTGCTGCTCAAGATAGTTTTACGAGCCACGGAGCGTATGTAAAAGACATCTGGTAAGAGAATTTAATAGCTGTATATGCCAATAGCCCCGAGACTTAAAGTAATTATATTAACTGATTTAAGGATCATATGAAATGCAGGATCTTACCGAGAAGAATACCCGACTGTCTCGGGGAGTTGCAAGAGTGCAAGGCCCAACTGGAGGCCGCATTTTTACGGCGCAGGAGGAAACGCGGACCTCTCCCAGTAGCGCATTATTTTAGAAAGATAAGTAACGTTTGGCCGTTCGCAAGTCTAAAAAGCGACATTGCAGGTGCTGCGGACAAGATCCGGACGGACAAGAACTTCTCGCCAACTAAAGGCGGCGAGAGGGTGCTGCATAAGGTGCAGCATGAAAGGAACAAGCTCGGGATGCCCATGCCCAGCTTGGAGAAAAGAGCTGAAAAGCGTTCGGGCGGTATGTCGGGCTCCGTTAAGGAGAATCAGCGGCTTCGTCACGGTATATATAGTAAGTGCTTGGCGAACTCCTTTGAAAAGAAGAGTTCGGCGAGGAACTCAATTTGATAGAATATATCTGCGGGTATGCTCACGGTCGCCTGCGGAGAGATGCCGTAACAACGGGTGATCAACTTCGAATTGTTGCAACTGGTCGAGCGAGTTCGGCAGGCTATGGCGGCGTCATCCAGGCATTATGGCCAGCCTTCTCCGTGCAGGGTCTTGGGGAGCTTGCGAGAAGCTGCGGGGAGTCGGCAGCGCTTCCATGTATGGAAGATTTGACTGCCGCCAAGGTGCGAGGAGGCTGGGCCATGGTAAAGGCAGCGGTACAAGAAGGCGGATCCCAACCACATGGCGGTCGGACTGTGGGGCCCGATGGGAAGGAGATCCTGTGAGTTTAGTAGGCGGCCAAGTGGAGTTGGCATAAAATTTTCCCAACAGGACTGTAAATTAGACAACTTTGTTAGGCGGGATTGAGGAAGAATACTATCGATCGATTTGACAATGTATTATAAAATGACATACAAAATGCCTTCTAGCGGATTGTAGATCGTTTGTCTTTGCCGACCTTTTAAGCCGACCTCGGGACCCTAGAGTCCGGAGTGTGTCGAATACCTTCTCGGTTATGAAACAACGGGGTATGCATGGAGACCAGGCGTAGGGGTCATCGATGCTTTATCGGACAAGTGCCCAACTAGTTATGTTATATTACATGGTTAGTAATAAACAACTTCCAGGGAGAATAATTCCATTAAGGGTTCCTTTCCGCTGGGGGTGGCATGCCCTAAAGTGCATGTCCGGACTGCGAAAAAAGCAAAAAAACATATGGGGGTAGATAAATAAGTGGATAAAAAATCATCTTTTAAGTCACTGACCGAATATTCCCTTAAGAACGCTAGCTTTCGGCTTCACCCAGTCTGAGGTACACATCCGGCTGACCCGGCAGTAACAATCGCAGAGGTGCTCCCTTTACCTCCTAGCCGAACAATCGGGAACGTAGGGGTAAGCAAAGGAGCCAGGCAACCCAGCTTGGCCAAAACTTAAGTCATATCAATGCATATAATGGTGAATAAAAGGTACATGTGGAGGCTTGACACATGTGTTGGGCATGAAGCCCGTATAATTAAGCTTCTAGTAAAGAAGCCCCCAGGTATAATGAGTGCGGGTAGCACATCAATTGCGCGCGAACGTTGCGCGGGTAAAGCCCTTTAAGGCTTGGATGAATAGGATTGAGAAGAAAAAGATAAACAAAAGGCAGCTGGAAAAAAATTTGGACGGGGGACAGGGGACGAACTCTTAGTCCGGCGTAGGCATAGAATCGTCGGAGGCGGGCTGCATTCCATGGGTTCGGCTCGAGTAGGTTATACGATGCATTTCGTAGACGGTACGCTCCGCCGGTCAGGACTTGATCGATGATGAAGGGGCCTTCCCATTTGGGCTTGAGCTTGTCCTTTTCTTGTCCGGCGGGCGTAGAACCAGTTCGCCAACGTTGTAAGTCTTGGCCCGTACTTCTCTGCTTTGGTATCTTGAGCCTGCTGTTGATAGAATGCGGAGCGAGCCTTGGAGCGTCGCGCTCTTCCTCCAATGTGTCCAAGCTGTCCTGCCGATCCAACCCGGCTTCTCTTTCTTCGTACATGCGCTTTCGAGGTGAGTCATGAATGATGTCGCAGGCAAAACTGCTTCTGCGCCGTATACCATAAAAATGGTGTGAATCCGGTGAATACGGTTAGGCGTTGTCCGCAGCCCCAGTCTGGTCGAGCTCCTCTACCGGTGCATGTCAGATTTCGTAAGGGACCGCACTAGTGCAGGTTTGATGCGCTCATTATTAGACCATTTGCTCGTTCCACTTGACCGTTGGTTTGAGGATGATAGACATAAGCGTAATCGAGCTTGATGCCCATATTTTTGCACCATGATTTAACCTCATCGGCGGTGAAGTTCGTGCCGTTATCGGTGATGATCTTTGTGGGGACACCATAACGGTGTACCACCGGATATAAAGTCTATCACTGGTCCGGACTCTGCCGTTTTAAGCGGCTTGGCCTCTATCCATTTGGTGAATTTATCCACCATGACCAATAGGTATCTTTGCTTGTGGGTTCCCCCTTTAAGTGGTCCAACCATGTCAAGCCCCGGACCACGAGCGGCCGGGTAATGGGTATAGTTTTGAGGCGGTGGGTGGCATATGGCTCGATTAGCAAAGAGCGACAACCGACGCATCTTTGGACTAAGTCCTGAGCATCTGCTCGAGCCGTCGACGATAAAATCCTGTCGGAATGCCTTTCCTACAAGGGCCCGAGCTGCGGCGTGGTGTCCGCCTAGTCCGGCATGAATTTCAGCCGGAGGTTTCGCCCTTCCTCTTTGGAGATACACCTTTGAAGGACTCGGTTGTGCTTTTCTTATAAAGTTCTCCCTCATAGACCTTGTAGGCTTTAGATCGCCCGGACAATGCAGCGGGCCTCATTTTGGTCTTGGAAGCTCCTGCCTAAGCAAGTAGGCGAGAATGGTTACATCCACGGGGCAATTACTGCCATTATGTCGTGGGCGGAAGGTGTTATGTCATCGGCTGAATCGCGGTTTGTGCGGCGTGTTCGGTTTGTTAGTTCGGACTCCTCTTCCCATAAATACGGATGGCTTAAAGAGCCGTTCGAGAAGATGTTAGGAGGGACAGCGTCGCTTTTTGCATGTCGTGCCAAGTCGTCGGCTGCTTGGTTATTATCCGGGCTCGTGATGGAATTCAAGTCCTTGAACCGGGCTGACATTTTAGGACAGCGTTGCGATATGCTGCCATTTTCGGATCTTTGGCGTCAAAGTCTCCGTTTATTTGGGATATTGCGAGGTTTGAATCGCGCACCTCTAGGCGTTGAATGCCCATGGAATTGCCATCCGGAGACCATGTAAAGGGCCTCGTATTCGGCTGCGTTGTTGGAGTCCGTGTACATTATCTGCAATGCGTATTGGATTGTGTCTCGGTCGGGGGCGTCAATCTGACGCCAGCCCCATCCGGCCAACATTTTAGAGCCGTCGAAGTGCATAATCAATTGGAGTATCGCCCGTATTCTTTAGGGAGTTGACCGGTCCATTCAGCGACAAAGTCAGCCAAAACTTGGGACTTTAGCTCGCGAGGTTTGTAAGATATATCAAATGGTAAGAGCTCAATGGCCCATTTGCAATCCTGCCCATCGCGTCATGGTTGTTTATAATGTTGTTAAGTGGTACTTGAGGGCCACTGTTATCGAACACTCTTGAAAGTAGTGTCGGAGCTTCCGGGATGCCATGAACACGCGTATGCTATCTTACGATAGTGTGGGTAAAGGGACTTGCGGGGGTTAACACGGTGGATCGTAGTATACTGATTTTGAAGAGGGAATTTATGCCCTTACATTTCTCGTTCGACGACGAGTACCGCGCTTACAACTTGATGTGTGGCTGCGATGTATAACAACATTGGTTCGCCCGGTTGGGCGCATCCGAGACGGTTGTTGCCAATATGGCCTTTATTTCTTGAGTCGGCGGTGGCAGCATCCGTCCACTCGAAGTGTTGATCGCCTAAGGAGGCGATAGAGGTAATACCTTTTCTCCTAGGCGGAGATAAAGCGGCATAGAGCCGCTCGCATCCGATCAATTTTGTATTTGCTTGAGGTATTTTGGGATATCTAGCTGTGTGAGCTCGGATCTTGGCTGGGTTTGCTTCAATTCCTCTACGGATCGATGAAGCCCAGCAGACTTTCCGGTGATGCGCCGAAAACACATTTTTCGGATTCAGCTTGATGTCATATGCTCTGAGGCTGTCGAATGTGAGCCTCAAGTCGTCCACTAGAGTTTCGGCGTGTTTAGTTTTGGCGACTACGTCGTCTCGTATGCCTCTCTTTGTTTTGCCGATCTAGTTAGCGGACATATACGAATCATGCGCGATATGTTGCGCGGCGTTTTAAGTCCGAAGGGCATCGTGTTGAAGCGAGAATGGTCCATATGGAGTAATGAATGCCGTTGCGGCTTGATCCGCTTCGCCATCTTGATTTGATGATAGCGGAGTATCGGCCGGAAGCACAATGAATCGTGCCTGCGATGGCATCGATGATTTGGTCGATCGGGGAGGAAGGGATCCTTTAGGCAGGCTTTATTTAGGTCTTTGAAATCGACACATAGGCGCCAGGATTTGTCCTTCTTTGGTACCATTACCAGATTTGCTAGCCAATCCGGATGTTTGATGTCTCGATGAATCCGGCTTCCAATAGTTTGGCTAGCTCCTCTCCCATTGCCTGTCTTTTGGGTTCGAAAATCGTCGAAGAGCTGTTTGGTGGCTTGAATCCTTTTAGGATATTTAGGCTGTGCTCGGCCAGGTGGCGTGGGATTCTAGCATGTCGAAGGGTGCGAGCAAAGATGTCCCATTTTCTTGTAGAAATTCTCGTAGTCTGGCGTCTACATTAGGGTTTAATTGTGCCCGATGGAGGCCGTCTTTGCGAGTCCGTTGGGTGGACTTGGAATTTGACTATTTCATCCGCTGGTTTAAAAGAGGTGGACTTGGATCTTTTATCAAGTATCACATCGTCCTGTTCACCGTGGGCGCATCGCGGTGAGTTCCTTGGCCGCTAGGGCTTGGATAGTGCCTCGAGGGCTAGTGCGGCTGTCTTATTTTCGGTGGAGTGCTATGCCGGATCACTAGCGAGTGATAATTCCGTTGGGACCGGGCATTTTAAGCATCATGTACCCATAATGGGGTATAGCTTGAAAAATTGTGAATGCCTCTCGTCCTAATAGAGCATGATATCCGCTGCTGAATGGAGCCACTTGAAATGTGACCTCCTCGGACCTGTAATTGTCCGTGAGCGAACACTACGTCGGCGTGATTTTTCTGTCTGCATGCTTCCGGCTGAGGATTATACCTCTAAAGGTTGTGCTGCTTCGCTCAATGCGGTTCGATCTATTTCCATTTTTGGAGGGTTTCCTCATAGATGAGGTTTAGTCCGCTGCCGCCATCCATGAGTACCTTAGTAAGGCGGCCGTCTACTATCGGCTGAGGACCAATGCGGTGGTGCCGGGCAGTTCGAATTTAGGTTAAATCACTTTGGAATTGAAGGTGATAGCCGTGTCGCTCCATGGGTTTATTGTTGCTACTTGGTAGACTTGGCAAGGTTGCGGAGTTGTCGTTTCACATGTTATTGGATCGAAAGTCTCAAGACTGTTAACACTGTATCTTTGTGTTCTTTGGGCTGGGATTACGAAGCTGGAAGCTCTTCGCCACTTTTGGCCTGCCGTAGTATCCAACATGCTCGAAGGCTATGAGTTGGAGTGGCGCCCTCGTGCTATGAATTTTGCAGGGTCCGTTTAGCCAGCCCTTGATGCAGTTCCGTTACCCTTTAGGGGTTTTGGTTTTTGGTATTCAGCCAGGTGCTTGATAATGATGCACCCTTTGTTTCGGACTAGGGATGTATTCGGGACGGATTATCCCAAAATTTACTTTCGGTTTTCAGGCGCTCTCAATGCACGATGCTTTTGTACGATGGTCTCCAAGTCAACAAAGCGTGTAATGTCATGGCGACTTATGGGGTTTAAGATTCCTTGTCCGTGCAATTATTGCGAGAAGACCGAGATTGCATTTTCCTCTCGGCGAGTCCTTTATCCTGTCCATAACCGGGAGGAATCGGCCCGATGGTGATGTCTTGTCTTGGCGGGCTCTTGCGAATTAGAGTTAGATCGCATATATGCAGGCGGGTGGGTGGAACTAAGTCCGGAACCCTACCCATCTCAAGGCTCGAAGGCGAAGTTTCAATTTTGGAAGCTTGGATTTACGGGCGTTGTCCAGCGAGTACGCTCCGATGCCTGACTTTAAGTTCAGTGTTTGATCGAAGCCCGTCCCTCCGCGGGAATCCGGCATGGGGGTTCGGGGATCCGGACATGACTAGTTTTCAAAACAGGAGAAGCATCGCCGCATTGCTCCTCTACCCTTTACAGCGGTGGGTGACACAGGAGAGTTAATCTCTCTCGGATCGGTTTTAAGCCCAATCTGATCGTAGTCTGTAGTGACTCCCGAGCGGCGATGTGATCCAAGAGCTCGTTCTGGACGAGAGCTCTATTGGATCAACCGCTCGGCGAATTCGAGCTGGCGTGAAGATTGCTTTTGATGACTTGGGAGGTCATTGTCGAGCGATGGCGGACGGCGGTCATGAAAACCACCTAGCGGATAGTTTGGCGGCGGCCAAGGCTCCCGGTGAAAATACCGTCCTTGAAGGCGGGAGGAGGCATCCTTCCTATCGGTGGCGGCACGGAGGAACTCTCAATGAAAGCACCAATGTCGGTGTCAAAACCGGCGGATCTCGGGTAGGGGTCCCGAACTGTGCGTCTAGGCGGATGGTAACGGGAGACAAGGGACACGATGTTTACCGAGTTGGGGCCCTCTTGATGGAGGTAAAACCCTCGTCCTGCTTGATTGATATTGATATTGTGGATGTTTACAAGAGTGGATCTACCACGAGATCAAGGAGGCTAAACCCTAGAAGCTAGCCTATGGTATGATTGTAAGGGTTGTTGTGATTGTAGTCCTACGGACTAAAGCCATCCGGTTTATATAAACACCGGAGAGGGCTAGGGTTACATAGAGTCGGTTACAATGGTAGGAGATCTACATATCCGTATCGCCAAGCTTGCCTTCCACGCCAAGGAAAGTCCCATCCGGACACGGGGTGAAGTCTTCAATCTTGTATCTTCATAGTCTTGGAGTCCGGTCGATGATGATAGTCCGGCCGATGATAGTCCGGTCGATGATGGTAGTCCGGCAGTCCGGACACCCCCTAATCCGGGACTCCCTCACCGGCCCTTGGAGGCTACACCGGCGAAAGTTATAATATTACAATTCTAAAGTACTGGTTCATCTTAGTAAGATAACCCGACCCTTGGAGGCTCAGCATGCAAAGTTGAGATATTACAAAGTCCCAGTTTAGATTGATATCGTAACCGGCCCTTGGGGGCTACTGGAGTTGATATTTGGACATAAAGAAACAGTTATGCAGAGTTAAGCAGTAATTACCTCATATTGTTCTTTCATCAAGTTTACTAAGCCGGCTTCACAGTCGCGGCTTGTGTACAGACGGTTCAAGAAGCCAGAGTGAATGTCTTGAGCGTTGAGATGGGCGTAGCTTGACAAATCTGCATTCCACTTGCCTTTTCCCATAGCAGAAAGTTCATCCTTGGCGCTATGCTTGGATAAAGCGACAGTATTGCCAGGAGCGGTGGGGCTGAAGCCAGTAATCATAATGTCATCCTTTTTATCATCAACAGTCTCCACAGGACTTGATGGTTTATCAGCAGCGCGGACTGGGCTTGATGGTTTGTCAGTGGCTCGGACAGGGCTTGTCGGTTTATTAGATTGGCCTGTTGGGTCAACTGCCACTTGTTCAACAACAAAGTCATAATCTTGCGGTGGTGGGTCATTAAGCATGGCGTCAGCATTTGTATCTTCTGGATCTGGAGTTTTATCCGGTTCAACAACTATATTGTCGTCAGTCGGTTTATTTAACCGGGCCTTCTTGCTGGGTCTAGGCTTGGCGCTGGAAGCAAACATAAAGATCAGTAAATTAGGCAAAAATAATATATAAAGGATAAACTTAAAGCATAACTCACCCAGAAACCGTCTTGAGGGGTGGAAGTTGTGTGGCCGTTGACTCGCCAGAAGATGAATGAGGTGTGCCCTGATAATTTGAATCAGACGGATTAAGAGGCCGTCGGAAACAACCCGCCTTGGGGCAAGAAGTATCAGGAATATAAGAGACCTTTGATCGATGTTTCCGGGCTGGAGTGTTCAGTAAACCGGCAGAGGTAACTACCTGGCCGCTGTGCCAGGTTGTGCGGCGAGCTTCATGTTGCTGCTTCTTCAAAAGAAAGTGTGGGTCCAAGTGAGCTAAGGGGTGAGAAAATCTTACTTTCCGGTTTGGTTGACGGATTTTCTGTGTTGGTAGAGGATCTGAATCGGAGGAAAGGATAATTACCTCTGCATCCTCAGCTTGGCTGCCTTCAGCGTCATCCTGATAATAGTCATTGTTAATGAGGTGTATGAAAAATGAACCAAGAGAGTCAAGTTCTACCTCTGAATCCGGATTATCCAGATCATCATCATCATTTGGTTCAGAAGACTCGGTGGTTTTCTTCTTGGCAGGTTTTTTAGTAACCTTGGTCTTGGGGCGAGGTGTCTTGGCCGGTTTATCCTGAGGTTTCTTCTTCCAGAACGGATCATCTCCCTATCAAAGATGGACAAAATTGTCAGAGTATTAAAAAGGGTTAAGCTAAAAAAAGTTATATGTTTCTTACAGCTGGCAGTTTATTGGAAGTGCAGAAAGGACTTAGCCCTGTCTTGCTACAAGCAGCCTCCGGTTCATTCAATATCTTCTTGGCAGCTTCAGTAACTTCAGCCTCTGTTAGCTGAATGTTGATATGGCGTTGAGGATCTTTTAAGTCCCCTGTGTACTCACACATTAAACCGGGGCGCCGACTTAAAGGCAGAATGCTCCAGGTTATCCAGCAATGAACAAAGTCAATGCCTGTCAAACCGTTTGCCATAAAGGCTTGGAGCTTTGAGAGTTGTGGTGCGTAGTTGGACCGTTCCTTTGCAGCCAGCCTCTAAGGAAATGGATGTGTGTTGCTAAGCCGGTGAGGGCGGTAACCCGGCAGGGGATTCTCATTAGTTGGAGACATATCTTTGCAATAAAACCAAGTCTGGTTCCTGTCCTTGGGGTGACTATGAAGCTTGGCGTGAGGGAAGCTGACATCTTTCCTCTTTTGAATAGCCATTCCACCAAGTTTAGTGTTTGGTCCGTCTATAAACTCTGTACGACGGTTCAAATAGAAGAAATGCCTAAACAGTTCAATTGTGGGCTCCTCTTGAAGATAAGCCTCGCAAAATACTTGGAAATTGCAAACATTGGACATAGAGTTAGGGCCAATGTCTTGAGGATGGAGCTGGAAGCTAGCAAGTACATCTCGGAAGAATTTTGATCCGGGAGGGCGGAACCCTCGACTCAGGTGGTCAACAAATACGACTACTTCTCCATCCTTGGGCTCAGGAGGATTTTCTGGACCATGGACCCTCCAGTGGATAACCTCTTTTTTTGCTAAAGTGTTGGTTGCGACACAACCCTCTAATTGCTCTTCCGTAACCCGGGAAGGGGCCCAGTTACAAGCATAAAATTGTTTGGCCATTTCAACGAAAAGCTGGAAAAAAGATCAATGCCGGTTTAAGATTTATGACGGACAAGCATAAAGCGATGCAAGATCAGAAGCAGAAACAGAGGCATATGCACATTGTTAAGACAGAGTCTAACATTGTTAAACCTGAGTCTAATTTTGGCAGGGTTATAAGGATAAAGCAGCTTGGCGGTTTAAGAGGGGACTAATGTTACCTGTCGGATTATCATTTTCTAAAAGTTAAACCGCCTATATTGGTGTGGAAGGTACAGATTTGAGATGACTAAGTGATGGAAAACAAGTTTCATAGATTGATATGATAATTTCAGATCTGCAGTGCGACAGAAAACTAGAATATATTCAGACCTAAATTTCAGGTGCTTAAATAGTTCATCCGGTTCACATGAGTTTTTCTATATGAAGGGGATGCTCTAATGAGGAAAAAAGGAACTATAACTACGACGACACAGGAAAATATCAGATCTAACTTGCCATTTGCGCTACTGAGAAGAACATGGAAGAACAACTCTAGAACTTTGATGAACTGCGATGAACACAAACCCTAATGACAAGATCTAGGGTGGAAGGAGAGAAGACTTACCAGTGTTGTTGGGGATATTACTACTGGGCGTAAACCGGATAGGACAGGCCGGGTTAACTTCATTAGTAGTTGAGTATATTACAGCCCAAGTAGGTAGATGAGGGCTTAAGGTTCGTAGCCGGTTTAAGGCCTGTAGCCGTAAACCGGCGTGGGTATGTAACTTGTATTGTAAGTTAGGAATAGTAGAGACCGAGCCAGATACATCTATAAACCGGCGTCGGGACTCTCGGAACCGACGGGCGCCACCCATGTATATAAGGGGACGACCCGGAGGCGATTGGAGGAGACAGACAACAACTCGAGACTTAGGCGAAGCTTGTTTGCCCCCTAGTCATCGAAACCCCCATCAATTTCATCACAACTAGACGTAGGCTTTTACCTTCATCGAAGGGGCCGAACTAGTATAAACTCTCTTGCGTCCTTGTGTCCGCTTTAACCCCTTCAAGTTAACCCGTAGCGATGGCTCCACGACTAAGTCCTTTCATGAGGACATCTACCGTGACAAAACCACGACAGTTGGCGCCCACCATGGGTCTATCGCACGATGGTTTCAAGTTCTTGGAGGGCAACTTTGAAGGACTCAAGGGTTACGCTGTGGGCCGGATGACCAAGAGTCATCACGGCAAGATCTACATCAAAGATTCAGGCTGGGGCCCCGAGGCCAGCTCGATTGAGTACGGGTACCAGGTCCCCTTTGGTGGCATACACGTCTTCATTGGCAAGATCAGTGAACTGGGCCCTGAGCCGGACATCTGCACCGACCTCGTCAAAACGGCTCAGCGTGCGAGATCTGCCCAGAGTAAACCGGCCATGAAGCGTGCCTTCGTGGGAGTCATCCATGGAGGAGAATATGATGGTGGATCGGAATCTGGCAGCGAGACCGTCGTTTATTCCGGCGACGAGTCCTCGACCGGAGAAACGAATCATTATATCAGCTACGGGGCGGCGGATTGGGGGCTGTTACGGTGGCGGCGATATTCGGACACCTCTGATCTGCCCAACCGGGTTGGGATATTCATGGTCAGTACACAGGCGGCGGTCCACTCTTCGACCGCAGCAGCAATGTTCTCAGGGTCAGCAGCGGCGGTCGGGGTAGGAGGCCCTGTGCACTCGCCGGCTCAAGTCTTATCCGATCTGTTTGATGCATTGGCTGTGCTTATGGCGGAGGCTAACCCGGCGGATCAGGACGCCCACAACGCAGAGATTGCAAAGGTGAGGGAACAGATCATTCAGGCCAAGGCCGACCTGGCAGCCGAGAACAACAGGATGGCCGCAGAGCGGGCCGCTTTGGATGCGCAGGCCTATAGGCTTATGCTGGACCAGAACGCGTCACATGAAGTCCTGAAAAGGAAGCATCGGTCTCGCCTGCCGATGGTTTTCGATGCCAGAAACCTCTTTAATACCCTAGGAGGAGGGACTAGTAACCCGCCCTGGCTAAACCGGGCGGAGGCACCTGGGCCAGGTGCGCCGGTTCAGCCTCGCCTGATGGAGCCGCCTCGACAGAATAACATCATTCCTCAGCCTGTCCAGACACCTCCAGGTCATTATTCCAATCCAATGGACAATCTTATCGCCGCCGCTTCATGGCTGGAGGCCATCCTGATTGAAGGTGATTCTCCGCAAGCGGTGGAGACGCGCCGGGTTAAGGAACTTCTTCGAATAGCCTTGGTTCAGCAGGAAGCATAGTCATCTAGCCGTGACCGAATTCATTCCACCCCCTGTCCGAGCCAGAGTTACAGCAGGCGGATGGATGAACCGGCCGTATCCAGTAATGCATGGAACCGTGAAGCGCCCCGTGGCCATAACCCGACGGGTGATGCTCAGGAAGTGGTGGACCAGGCCCGAGCACGAAGGGATGCCGAGTTAGCAGCACAACATGAGGCTCGTCAGCTTACGCCGGTTCGTCCAACCACCTCGATCGAGCTAGGAGTTACTTATAGTTCTTTGGGAGTGCCTTGTCTTGTCCCGCTTTCGCAATGTCGCGCGCCCCAAGGATTTCAAGGGCCCGCGCAAGGTGCCAAATTACGGCCGATTTGTCTCCGGAAACATGGATAGAGAGCTATGAGATGGCCATGGAAATGCTTGGCGTAGATGAGCGGCATGTGCAAAGTATTTCACCATGATGCTTGAAGGAGAGCCCAGTATTTGGTTAAAGAGCTTACTAGCCAATTCTATCAGTTCATGGGCGATTCGCGAGCCGGTTTATCCAGAATTTCAAGGATACATGTAAGTAGCCCATGTCGATAGTGGACTTAGCGGCTCGTGTCCGGGAGGAAGGAGAGTCAACAACCCATTTGGTACGCCGAGTTTGAAATTTTGCACTCATCGAGACCGTATCAACGCCGACTCCTCGGTCATAACTTTGGAAAGCAACTGCCGATTTAAACCTCTGAAGTTGAAATTGGGACGGATGAAGCGCCATTGTAACGATATGGGGACCCTCATGACTGCATTAGTGAAGCATGCTGATTCTGATGGTACCAAGGATCCCGAGTCTGATGATGACAAGACAGGGAAGGGAAAGAAGAATAGCAAGTCCAAGGGGCAGCAACACAACACGGCAGGTCATGGTAACGGAGGCAAGCGTAAAGCGGATGGCAGCATGGACTTTGTGGCTAATACTAGCGCACAGGACAGGGGCCAGCGACGGAAGGGTAAACCGCTGAATCGTGGTGGAGCTCCAAACCCCAACCCGGACCGCCTGACTTATCTATTAAACCAGCCTTGTCCAAAGCACGGGACGAAGGAGACGCCGGCCACCCACCTTTGGAAGGATTGCTATATTATGCAGGAGTTCAAAAATTCTAATGCTTTCCGGTATGATCACGGATCAGGTGGTGGCTCGGGATCCGGATTCCATGGGCTGGGTCACGGTGGAGGAAATGTCGGTTCAGGTTTCAATCGAGATCAGGGTGGACATAACAATCAAAACAATCAGAATAGCCAGGGTGATTACAACCAGCAGCAGCAGTCGGGCTATCAGAGCAATCCAAAGCAGTTGAATAGCGGGCAATATCATGTATTCACCACTAGCTTAGACAAGCGAGACCAGAAGATTCACAAGCGAGCAGTGAATTCTGTTGAACCGGCCGTGCCTCGTTATTTACGCTGGTCCGAACAGCCAATCATATGGAGCAGAGAGGATCACCCTCCCCGGGTTGACAATCTGGGTCAGCTAGCGTTGGTGGTGGCACCTCAGGTGGGAGGTTATAAGTTCACCAAGGTGCTCATGGATGGAGGAAGCAGCATGAATATCTTATACTATGTGACCTTCCGCCGTATGGGGTTAACAGACAAGAATCTTAAACCGTCCAATACGGTATTCCATGGTGTGGTACCTGGTAAGTCAGCATATCCCGTTGGCAAGATAGCTCTAGATGTGGCCTTTGGAGATGATCATGATTCCAGGTCAGAAACATTGATCTTTTTGGTGGTGAAGATCCGGAGCCCATACCATGCTTTATTTGGGCGGCCGGCTTATGCCAAATTTATGGCACGGCCCTGTTATATTTATCTACAGCTCAATACGCCGGGTCACAAGGGGACCATAACCGTTCATGGAAGTCGCAAGATTGCCTTGGAGTGTGAAGAAGGTGATGCAGCCTATGGAGAGTCGGTTTGTGCCACAGAAGAGTTGAAGTACTACAAGGATATTGTTGATCCGGCAGACATGACTCCGTTGAAGAAGCCAATCACAGAGCATGATCCGGCTCTAAAGTTCAAATCGGCAGCTTGTTGACTTTGTACCTGGCGATTCGTCCAAGCAGTTTAGTATCAGCACCAACTTGGATCCAAAATTGGAAAGCACGCTCATCGAGTTCATCCGTGAGAACCGGGACATTTTTCCATGGAAGCCTTCTGACATGCCAGGTGTACCGAGGGAACTCGCTGAGCACACTCTTAATGTTGATCCTAAGTACAAACCGGTGAAGCAGTTTCTCCGCCGGTTCAATGAAGAAAGGCGCAAAGCTATTGGAGAGGAGGTGGCCTGGCTCTTAGCGGCTGGCTTTATTGTTGAAGTGTTCCATCCTGAATGGCCGGCTAATCTGGTGCTGGTCCTCAAGAAAAACGGCACCTGACGCATGTGTGTGGATTACACAGATCTTAACAAGGCTTATCTAGCAGATCCTTTTGCCCTCCCCCGCATCGATCAGATTATTGATGCTACGGCGGGTTGTGAGCGTTTGAGTTTTGTGGATGCATATTCTGGTTATCATCAGATAAAGATGGCAGTTAAGGACCGGGAGAAGACGGCGTTCATAACCCCCTTTGGAGCCTTCTGCTATGTATCTATGCCCTTTGGACTCAAGAGTGCTCAGGCAACTTATCAACAGTGTGTACAAAATTGCCTTCATAAGCAGATCGGCCGTAATGTACATGCCTATGTGGATGATATTGTGGTTAAATCAAGGGAAAAGGAGACTCTGGTTGATGATTTGATGGAAACCTTTGATAACCTATGGACATACAAGATGATGCTCAACCCGGCCAAGTGTGTTTTTGGTGTACCGGCAGGCAAGTTATTGGGTTTTCTGGTGTTCAACAAGGGAATTGAAGTTAATCCGGAGAAGATCACAGCTATCACCTCTCTGGCTAAACCGAAATGTATCAATGATGTCCAGCGCTTGGCAGTCCGGATTGCCGCGTTGAGCCGGTTTATCAGCCGCCTCGGTGAAAGCGATCCTTTGTATCGAATCTTTGAAAGCGATCCCTTTATGCGAGTCCGCCACGATAAAGCACTGGAGGACTTAAAGCGGTAGCTAGCCAATCTGCCTGTTCTTGCTGCTCCAATTGACAAGGAACCATTGCTACTCTATGTGGCAGCAAATGCTCGTGCAGTCAGCATAGCTATCGTGGTGGAGCGCAAGGAGGCGGGCAAGGAATATCTGGTTCAGCGTCCGGTTTACTATATCAGCGAGGTGCTTATTGAGTCCAAGCAAAGATACCCGCATTGGCAGAAGCTGGTGTATGGAGTTTTCATGGCAAGCCGGAAGCTTAAGCAATACTTCCAGGGACATCCCATCACAGTGGTTAGCTCTGCTCCTTTGGGAGATATAATTCAAAACAGGGAGGCAACTGGCCGGATTGCCAAGTGGGCTATAGAGCATGGGCCGCACGGTTTGAAATACATGCCTCGGACGGCGATCAAGTCTCAAGCACTTTTGGATTTCATCAATGATTGGACGGAACTACAAGCACCTGAAGAAAAGCCGGATCACACCTACTGGACTATTCATTTTGATGGGTCCAGGCAATTGCAGGGCTCGGGGGCTGGAGTCGTATTAACTTCCCCACGAGGTGATAAGTTCTGTTACGTTCTCTGCTTAATGTTCCCTTGTACTAACAATGCAGCTGAGTACGAAGCTTTACTCCACGGTCTCCGGATGGCTAAGGAGATGAATCTTAACCAAGTTAAGTGCTTCGGCGACTCGGACCTGGTGGCCCAACAAGTGTCTGGTACTTGGGATTCTAAGGACCCGCTCATGGCAGCATACCGTCGTGAGGTGGATATTATTGCAGGACATTTCAGGGATATCAGGTGGATCACGTGGACAGACGGAAGAACGAAGCAGCAGACGCTTTAAGCCGGTTGGGCTCTCAGCGTAAACCGGTCCCGCCTAATGTTTTCTTGGATGTCCTGCATAACCCGTCGGTCAAGCTCCCTGGCGAAGAGGATTTGGCTATTCCTGATCCGGAGGCTCAGTTGGTGGCGGCTCTGCATGTTATTCCGGTTTGGACGGTTCCTTATCTGGCGTACATGAACCAGGGCGAGTTACCAGAGGATGAGACGCTGGCCAGACAGATAATCCGGCGATCCAAGTCCATGACTATTGTCAATGGCGAGTTGCATCATTGCAGTGTGCCAGGAGCGTTTCAACGTTGTGTGTCGCCGGAGGAAGGTTGTGAGATCTTGCGTGAAATCCATGAAGGAGATTGTGGTCACCACGCCGGTTCAAAATCTCTGGTGGCTAAGGCGTTTCGTCACGGTTTCTATTGGTTGACTGCTCATGCTGATGCGGAGGACCTGGTTAGGCAATGTGACGGCTGTCAGAAGTTCTCAAGACGCGCTCATGTGCCGGCTCAAGAATTGAGGATGATTCCAATTACTTGGCCATTTGCGACTTGGGGGCTGGATATGGTTAGGCCTTTCAAACGGTCCAAGGACAAGAAGACCCACCTTTTGGTGGCGGTTGACAAGTTTACAAAGTGGGTGGAAGCGGAGCCCGTCAGCAAGTGTGATGCAGCCACGACGGTTCAATTCATTAAGAAGGTGATTTTCCGGTTTGGCTTTCCACACAATATCATTACTGATAATGGTACCAATCTATCTAAGGGCGCTATGAAGGAGTTCTGTGAACGTGAGCACATCCGGCTTGATGTTTCATCAGTGGCTCACCTACAGTCCAATGGCCAAGCAGAGAGAGCTAACCAGGAGATCTTACGAGGCATCAAACCCCGGCTTATGGTCCCTTTGCAGCGGACGCCGGGTTGTTGGGTTGTGGAGTTACCATCTGTGTTATGGAGCATCAATACTACACCCAACAGATCGACAGGATACACACCGTTCTTCATGGTCTACGGAGCGGAGGTGGTTCTCCCCAGTGATATCTGTCATGATTCACCTCGTGTAGCAGCTTATGTTGAAGCGGACAACAAGGTAGCACGGCAAGACGCTTTGGACCTGTTGGATGAGGAGCGTGACATTGCAGCTGCCCGTTCGGCGATCTACCAGCAGGATCTTCGTCGCTATCACAGTCGCCGAGTTAGAACCAGAACCTTTCAAGAAGGAGATTTGGTGCTCCGGCTCATCCAAGACCAGACTGATATGCACAAGCTATCCCCACCTTGGGAGGGACCTTTCGTGGTCAGCAAGAATCTGCACAACGGGTCGTACTATCTGATTGATATTCAAGAGCATAAAGACTCACGTACATCAGAGGAGGAGACCAACAGGCCGTGGAACATAGCTCATCTTCGGCCCTACTATACTTGAGCCATAGGCTCTACTTATGTACATATTATGACAATGTATATATTATGATCAATACAATAAACAGAAGCCTTAGCTAAAGCGGGGTCTCTGTTATTTTTACATCATGAGTGGTTACACGGAGTTTTTATCTTAAAGCGGTCTCCGATTTACCCCTTGAGTTAGCTTTTTAACAAAGCTTTATATCATGTCACTTGGGGGCTTGGTCATGTCCGAACCAATGCAACACCTTTTGATAGGCGAAAGCCACGAGATCACTTGGGGACTTGGTCACGTCTGAACCAGTCACGCCTCTTGATCGGCCTAAGGCCACAGAATCACTTGGGAGCTTTGGTCGAACCCGAACCATCGCTACACCTCTTGATCGGCGTAATGCCACTGCATCATTTGGGGACCTGGTTGACAATGAACCATAGCTACGCCTATTGGGGGCTTGGTCGTGTCCGACCATGGTAATGCCACTTGATCGGCTCAAACAGCCTCTTTTCACAAAAGATTTTGTCTTTGCCTTTGCTTGAAATTTGTTTGTCTTTTTGCATATTTCCCATGTTGTGTTCTTAAACCGACAATTATTAAATCGATTCAACTGTCAGTTGACGGGACATGGTTTGTTGTTCATCCGGAGACACTTTGCCCGGTTTGATTTTTGATAAACATCCTATTGTGGAGTAACACATGTGTTCATCTTAACCCGGAACAGTTTACCTGGTAAACCGACCCTATATACACAGGAGCTGTTTTCTCCTTCAGCAGAGCGGGTTTCTTACAACTCCGCTTCAAGATTGGCACAGCCAACTTCATGCCCTACGATGGCAGGTATCATATATTCCCATATTTTATCATATGTTTAATGTAAAGTATTATCTTTAATTTCATATACATGGATATGATGACCCGCCTGGTGATACAACCACAATGGCGTTTTAAGCTTTTTGCAGCGAGCAATGCTTAAGGTTGATGATTCAACAAAAACATAAATTGCAATAAATATGCACGAAGGCATATCAACACAAAGTGTGGCAGCTAGTCTATTACAAGGCAACACAGTGCCCAGATAAGATAATTGTTTTTTTGGCATAACATAAGGAAGCAGTAATGTAAACCGGCCTCCGGTTTATGCTTCATCGCCAGCTTGGCCTGATGGTTGCGGGTCATCCTGCGCCGCTTCAACTTCTGATTCCCTACCCAGCGGCTGGAAATCAACAGTTCTCCATTCGATTCCCATTAATGCTTGGAATACGGCTTCATCATTGATCAGCAACGACGGTTCAATATCAGGAGCGTAGGTATGCTTACAGATTGGCGGTATAAGGTTCTCCGCTTCAGGAATCGGTGCAGGCACTCGTTTATTTTCTCCATCATATTGGGCTTGATAGTGAGACAGATTTGCCTCTTCAGCCAATTGGCAAGCCAAAGGGCGCACTTCCTGGTTTATCGCTCAGAGATCCTCTTCGCTGAATTCTGTTCCGTCTTCCTTCAAGCTTGGGAAGCCCTGTGCTGCTTCAACTGGATCAAAATCCGGCACCCATGCTTTGGCCCGGATTAAGGCGTTTATGGCACCAGTTCTAGCAGCAGATTTCTTAAACTCTTCAACTCGGGCAGGAAGCATTGACAACCTTTTAATGGTGTCCTGGATCAAGGTCGGTGCCGGGTTGTTGTGAGAAGCAGTGCTGATGATCCGCTGCGCACCGGTATATAGTTGCTCTATCAATGTATAAGAGGCTTTCAATTTCTTCCGCACATCTGATCCCAAGTGGCCAATACGTGTCCCTGTATCATTCAAAGGGTTAATAAACCGGCAATTACATGAGAAGGCCTCATTACGTCAGAAATCAAAAAGACTTGCCAAACACAGCAGCGGTCATGGCATGCACTTGCCGATTTACACTGGTCAGTTCGTTAACCACCGGTTTGAGTGCAACCTCAGCATTCTCTGCCCGTTGAGTTAAAGCGGCCTTTTCAGTGGCACAATCCACCCGCTCCTTCTTGAAGCCCTCCTTAAGCTTTTCCATGATGCTTAAAGCGTTGGTTAATTCATTCTTTGCTTCGGAGGTTTCAGCTTGCTGGGATTTCAGGTTTTCTTGGAGATCAGCGATTTGGTTTTCTTTCTTGTTCGGATCAGCCTACATACAGAAAATCATTTGATAAAGATTAAGGTGCAGACTTGAAGTACCAACCCCATAGCAAGTTATGCCTTTGGTACTTGGGGGCTAATGCATATTTGCTGTTCATCCTACAATTTCTATATCAAGTCCCAAGCTCAATACAAGTATTCAGTTTGGCACTTGGGGGCTAATGCTTATTTGCTCTGTCCTTGAGGGATACTGGATTTCTTATAACAGTCCCGGTTTAACTACATTAGGTTCAACCGGCCCTTGGGGGCTACTTTCCCAACAGTACAACTTTGCTCAGGATTATATTGGGAAGTCCCGGTTTAAGTTCACATTTTAAAACCGTTACTTGGGGGCTATTAGAGCTGACAGACTGAAATATACAAGCAGATAGTCATATGGAATTTACCTCATATTTGTCCTTCATCATATTTACCAGACCGGCTTCATAATCATGGCTGGTATATAACCGGTTCAGATAACCGGAATGAAGCTCTTGGGGATTCAAAGCGGCATAAGTTGCCAAATCGGCATTCCACTTGCCTTTACCGAACGCAGTAAATTCATCCTTTGTAGTGTGCTTGGACAAGGCGATAAGATTACCTAGCTCGGAATGGCCAAAGCCAGTAATAACAACATCGTCATCCTTGGCTTCGCTGATTCCCACTAGGGTCGCCGGTTTATCCGTATGCTTTGGTGGACTCGTTGTCTTGTCAATTTGAGCAGGACTCGTGGGCTGATTTGAAGGGCCGGTGGTATCAACATGTGCCTCTTCAACAGTAACATCATGATCTTGCAATGGTGGGTCGGTCAGCATATCATCCTGGATGTGTTCCTCGGGATTTGGTATTTGGGTCGGTTCAGGAGCATCTTCTTCTGCTGCTTTGTCCAGGCGAGCTTTCTTGCTTGGCCTAGGCTTGGCCCTGAAAGAAAAAAAAGACGGATTAGTTAAATGAACATTGAAAGTGGGATATCAAACAACATTATCAGGAATATGGCTCACCCAAGCACTGTCTTGAGCGGTGGGAGTTGGGTGCCTGTCGACTCGCCAGAGGAAGATTGAGAAGTCACCTGATAATCGGAGTCGGATGAATTAAGAGGTTGACGAACGCAACCCGCTTTAGGATAAACATTGACGAAACAGTTAGAGACCTCTGAACGGCGTTTCCGAACCGGACTATTCGGTAAACCGGTGGAGGTAACTACCTGGCCGCTGTGCCGGGTTGCGCGACGAGCTTCATGTTGTTGTGTCTTCATAAGAAAGTTTCGGTCCAAATAAGCAAGAGGATGAGAAAATTTAACTTTCCGGTTTGCCCGGCGGATTTTTACTGAAGGTAAAGGGTTTGAATCGAAAGAAAGAGCGATTACCTCTACAACATCAGCATGACTGACTTCAGCATCATCCTGGCAATAATCATTATCAATAAGGAGTGTGAAAAATAAACCAAGTGAGTTAAGTTCTACCACAAGATCCGGATTACCCACATCATCGTCAACTGGTGGATCGGAGGAGGCAGTGGTTTTCTTTCTATTTGCTGGTTTCTTTACAACTCTGGTCTTGGGCCGGGTTATTTTCTCCGGTTTCTCTTGTGGAGTCTTCCTGCTCAAAAATGGATCATCACCCTGTTTGAAAGATGTTAATATCAACAAAGAGTATTTAAACATAGTCAGATTTTATAAAGACATAAGATATGAGTCTTACGGCTGGCTGTTTGTTAACGGCAGAAAAGGGAGCCAGGCCGGTTTCGGTATAGCGATTCGGTTCGTTTAACATCCTCTTAACAGCCTCGATAACTTCATCATCATCACCGGATATCAATATGCCGTGAGAGGACTTTCACATCTTACGTGTATTTGCACATCAAGCCGAACCACGTGCTTAGGGCGAGATACTCCAAGATATCCAGCAGCGAGCAAGATCAACTCGTGTCAACCCGTTGGCCATGAAGGCCGGAGCTTGGATAGTTGAGGGCATATTTGCTTCTTTCCTTAGCAGTCGATCTGTGAGGAGGGATGTGTGTTGCTTAGCCGCTCCGGACGGTAACCCGGTAAAGGATTTTCTCCCTCAGGAGAGGTATCTTTGTAGTAAAACCATGTTGAATTCCACTCTTTGGGATGACTGTGCAATTTGGCGTGAGGGTAAGTGACCTCTTTCCGCTTTTGAATCGCCACACCACCCAACTTGGTGTTGGGACCGTCAGAAAATTCAGTGCGGTGGTTTAGATGGAAGCAATCTCTGAACAATTCAACTGTGGGCTCCTCTTGAAAGAACACCTCACAGAGCACTTGAAAGTGACAGATATTGGTTATGGAGTTGGGGCCAATATCTTGTGGACGCAGTTGGAAGTTGGCCAAGACATCCCGATAAAACTTTGAACCGGGCGGACTGAAGCCCCGGGCTAAATGGTCAGCAAAACAACAACTTCTCCATCCTTGGGTTACGGAGGACTCTCCGGCCGAGGACCCTCCAGTGAATGGCGTCTTTTTTGCCTAAAGCGCGGTGCGGACTAAGTTATCCAGTTGCGTTTACATCACTCGAGAAGGGACCCAATTACACTCGTACACTTGCTTGGCCATGGTGCAATCTGCAAAGCAGTAATACAGTTCAAGAATATGTTGGAAGGCTATATATTGATACATTCATTGTTAAACGGAAGAAGTTGCTTATAAACCGGAGTTACGCAAGGTGGCAATATATAATCGAAATCTGGCGGTTCAACGAGGGACTAATGGTATATGCCGAGTTGTCAATTTCTCTATAAAGTTAAACCGCCTAGTCTGAAACATTGATGAATCAAGAGTGGATGTGCGGAAACAGGTTTCACAAAAGTATTTCACAGTTTTGGATCTGGAGCATATTCAGAAAAGAAATGAATATTCAAGGTCCAAAACGGAGCGGTACTAAATCAATGAGCAAGGATGTAAATAAGATTTATGATCTTGAGATGCGTAAGTGAAAACGGAGGCTAAAAGCTACCATTACACAGAACAGAGATTCAGGAGTTCTTTTGAGAACCATTATAAGAACGAAGAACAAAGGATGAACACTAAAAACCTAGAAACCCTAGAATAGATCCGGGCGGAAAGAGCAGAAGATTTACCGGAGCTGAGGAAGAAGCGGAAGGTCGCCGCGATGCTCTGCTGCGTTCAGGGTGATGCAGCGGCCAAGGTTGGTGCAGAAGTTGACGGCGGCGGCGGAGCTCCGAAGCTGGGCGGCGAGGAAGACGGGCGAGAGGGCACGAAGGGAAAAAAAGAAATGACCCTTCGGTCTTATTTATAAAGCAAGGGACATGTGTCTGGCGCGAGAATCAAAGAGCCGCGGGTTTGGAAACGGAGCTGTCGCCTCGGTTGTCGCAGGTCTATTAAACAAAAAAGGTATTGTGGATAGTTTTTATGACAGGTGACGTCACGCCGGTTTACGATGACCAGAGAAGATGACATCATGGCGGTTCACCCAATTACACAAAGTTGCTGAAGACGAAGTTTTTTGCTGAGGATTGACATGAACCTGTTCAAATCAATCTGGGGCCTAATGTTGGGGATATTACTACTGGGCGTAAACCGGCCAGGACAGGCCGGGTTAACTTCATTAGTAGTTGAGTCTATTAAAGCCCAAGTAGGCAGATGAGGGCTTAAGGCCCGTAGCCGTTTTAAGGCCTGTAGCCGTAAACCAGCGTGGGTATGTAACTTGTATTGTAAGTTAGGAATAGTAGAGACCGAGCCGGATACATCTATAAACTGGCGTCGGGACTCTGTGAACCGACGGGCACCATCCATGTATATAAGGGGATGACCCGGAGGCGATTGGAGGAGACAGACAACAACTCGAGACTTAGGCGAAGCTTTTTTGCTCCCTAGTCATCGAAACCCCCATCAATTCCATCACAACTAGACGTAGGCTTTTACCTTCATCGAAGGGGCCGAACTAGTATAAACTCTCTTGCGTCCTTGTGTTCGCTTTAACCCCTTCAAGTTAACCCGTAGCGATGGCTCCACGACTAAGTCCTTTCATGAGGACATCTGCCGTGACAAAACCACGACAAGTGTCACAGGAACAGCGGAGAGGTGCCGCGGCTCTCTGGTTCGATCAGGGTGATGCAGCGGCCGTTGTTGGGGCAGAAGCGAAGGTCGACAGCGGCGGCAGAGCTCGAACGTTCGGTCGGCGCGAGGAAGAGGACGATGTGAAGGGGCACAAAGGGGAAAAGTGAAAATGACCCTTGGCCTTATTTATAAGGTGAATGGATAAGTGATAGGCGCGAGAATTGAGTAGCCCAAAAATTGGATATGTGATAGAGATGTCGCCTCGATTGTCGGAGGTTCATTAATGGAGGTTAGATACGAACAATTTTTAATAACAGGTGACATCATGGCGATTTATTATGATCCTGGAAGATGACGTCATGGCGGTTTACAAGATTTACGTGAAGGTGCTGAAGGAGGAATTTTCCTAAGTGTTGAGGATTGACATGAACAGGTTCAAATCAAGCTGGGGCCTAATGTTGGGGATATTACTACTTGGTATAAACCGGCCAGGAGAGGCCGGGTTATCCCCATAATGAGTTATTTATATTTGAAGCCCATGAAGACAAGGAGTGTGGCGCTTTACGACGGCCCAAGGCCCAGGGGCGGATTAAGGCCTGTAGACATAAACCGCCATTAATATGTAAACGTGTGTTGTAAGATGGGAAAGAGTAGAAACCGGGTCGGACACGTTTATGAGCCAGCCTCGGGATTCTGTAAACCGACAGGCGTCAACCTATGTATATAAAGGGACTACCCGGCTGCGGTTTAGGTACGACAAACAACAACTCGAGAACCAGGCATAGCGGATTCGCTCCTTGGTCATCGAAACCCTAGCAATTCCACAACAACTGGATTAGGCCTTTACCTTCACCGCAAGGGGCCGAACCAGTATAAACTCCATGCGTCCTTTGTCTGCTTTAACCCCTTTAAGCTAACCCGTTGCGATGGGTCCACGACTAAGTCCTTTCACTAGGACATCTGCCATGACAAAACCACGACAAGTCCTGAGCCATCCACGAGGGTGGAGGGTGCGCCCTACCCTCCTGGGCGCGCCCCCCTATCTCGTAGACGACTCGCAGACTCCCCTGACGTGAGACCGACGCAAAAAATTCCTATAAATACAGAAACCTCCAGAAAGAAACCTAGATCGGAAGTTCCGCCGCCGCAAGCATCTATAGCCACCAAAAACCAATCGGGACCCTGTTCCGGCACCCTGCCGGAGGGGGGATCCATCACCGGTAGCCATCTTCATCATCCCAGCGCTCTCCATGACGAGGAGGGAGTAGTTCACCCTCGGGGCTGAGGGTATGTACCGGTAGCTATGTGTTTGATCTCTCTCTCTCTCTCTCTCTCTCTCTCTCTCTCTCTCTCTCTCTCTCTCTCTCTCTCTCTCGTGTTCTTGATTTGGCACGATCTTGATGTATCACGAGCTTTGCTATTATAGTTGGATCTTATGATGTTTCTCCCCCTCTACTCTCTTGTAATGGATTGAGTTTTCCCTTTGAAGTTATCTTATCGGATTGAGTCTTTAAGGATTTGAGAACACTTGATGTATATCTTGCATGTGCTTATTTGTGGTGACAATGGGATATTCACGTGATCTACTTAATGTATGTTTTGGTGATCAACTTGCGGGTTCAGTGACCTTGTGAACTTATGCATAGGGGTTGGCACACGTTTTCGTCTTGACTCTCCGGTGGAAACTTTGGGGCACTCTTTGAAGTTCCTTGTGTTGGTTGAATAGATGAACCTGAGATTGTGTGATGCATATCGTATAATCATACCCATGGATACTTGAGGTGACATTGGAGTATCTAGGTGACATTAGGGTTTTGGTTGAGTTGTGTCTTAAGGTGTTATTCTAGTATGAACTCTAGGATAGATCGAACGAAAAGGATAGCTTCGTGTATTTTACTACGTCTCTTGAATAGATCGATCAGAAAGGATAACTTTGAGATGGTTTCGTACCCTACAATAATCTCTTCTTTTGTTCTCTGCTATTACTGACTTTGGAGTGACTCTTTGTTGCATGTTGAGGGATAGTTATATGATCCAGTTATGTTATTATTGTTGAGAGAACTTACACTGGTGAAAGTTTGAACCCAAGGCCTTGTTTCGAATCATTGCAATACCGTTTCTGCTCACTTTTATTACTTGTTACCTTGCTGTTTTTATAATATTAGATTAAAAAAACCTATATCTACCATTCATATTGTGCTTGTATCACCATCTCTTCGCCTAACTAGTGCACCTATACAATTTACCATTGTATTGGGTGCGTTGGGGACACAAGAGACTCTTTGTTATTTGGTTGCAGGGTTGCTTGAGAGAGACTATCTTCATCCTACGCCTCCCACGGATTGATAAACCTTAGGTCATCCACTTGAGGGAAATTGGTACTGTCCTACAAACCTCTGCACTTGGAGGCCCAACAACGTCTACAAGAAGAAGGTTGTGTAGTAGACATCACGACAGTAATTTGTTCACCCACCGTAATACATGCTATCTTGAGAGAATCCACTAGTGAAACCTATGGCCCCCGGATCTCTTTCTTATTATATTGCATCTCTTTTATTTACATCGCATCTAGTTTACTATTTTGCAATCTTTACTTTCCAATCTATACAACAAAAATACCAAAAATATTTACTTTACTATCTTTATTAGGTCTCACTTTTAAGAGTGACTGATACGTCTCCGTCGTATCTACTTTTCCAAACACGTTTGCCCTTGTTTTGGACTCTAACTTGTATGATTTGAATGGAACTAATTCGGACTGACGTTGTTTTCAGCAGAATTGCCATGGTGTTGTTTTATGTGCAGAAAACAAAAGTACTCGGAATGACCTGAAACTCCGCGGAATATCTTAGAATAAATAATAAAAAAATCCTCGCCAAAGATGAAGACCAGGGGGCCCACACCCTGTCCACGAGGGTGGGGGTTCCGCCCCTCCCCCTGGTCGCGCCGCCCTACCTCGTGGGCCCCCTGGTGGCCCACCGACGCCAACTCCAACTCCATATATTGGCTTTCGGGGAGAAAAAAATCAGAGAGAAAGTTTCATCGCGTTTTACGATATGGAGCCGCCGCCAAGCCCTAATCTCTCTCGGTGATGCTTAATTTCATGATGCTCATCGCCATGCGTGAGTAATTCCATCATAGGCTTGCTGGACAGTGATGGGTTGGATGAGATTTATCATGTAATCGAGTTAGTTTTGTTAGGGTTTGATCCCTAGTATCCATTATGTTCTGAGATTGATGTTGCTATGACTTTGCTATGCTTAATGCTTGTCACTAGGGCCCGAGTGCCATGATTTCAGCTCTGAACCTATTATGTTTTCATGAATATATGTGTGTTCTTAATCCTATCTTGCAAGTCTATAGTCACCTACTATGTGTTATGATCCGTCAACCCCGAAGTGATAATAATCGGGACCACTCCCGGTGATGACCATAGTTTGAGGAGTTCATGTATTCACTATGTGCTAATGCTTTGTTCCAGTTCTCTATTAAAAGGAGGCCTTAATATCCCTTAGTTTCCAATAGGACCCCGCTGCCACGGGAGGGTAGGACAAAACATGTCATGCAAGTTCTTTTCCATAAGCTCGTATGACTATTTACGGAATTCATGCCTACATTACATTGATGAACTGGAGCTAGTTATGTGTCGCCCTATGTTGTAACTGTTACATGACGAACCGCATCCGGCATAATTATCCATCACTGATCTGGTGCCTACGAGTTTTCCATATGCTGGTTTACGCTTATTTACTTTTCCGTTGCTATCGTTACAATCACTACCAAAATACCAAAAACATTACTTTTGCTGTCTTTACTTTTGTTAATGTTACCACCACTATCATATTACTTTGCTACTAAACACTTTGCTGCAGATATTAAGTTTCCAGGTGTGGTTGAATTGACAACTCAGCTGCTAATACTTGAGAATATTCTTTGGCTCCCCTTGTGTAGAATCAACAAATTTGGGTCGCTTCCTAGTCTTTTGCTAGCCTTCACCTGTACTAAGCGGGAATACTGCTTGTGCATCCAAACTCCTTAAACCCCAAAGTTGTTCCATATGAGTCCACTATACCTTCCTATATGCGGTATCTACCTGCCGTTCCAAGTAAATTTGTATGTGCCAAACTCCAAACCTTCAAATAAAAATTCTGTTTTGTATGCTCGAGCAGCTCATGTGCAACTAGGGCTGCCTATATCTTCCATTCTAGTTGGGTTATTCTCAAGAGGAGTGGACTCCGCTCCTCATTCACGAGAAAGGGCCGGTAACCGGGATGCCCAGTCCCATGATCCAAAAAGATCAAAGCAAATCAAAATAATTAAACAAAACTCCCCTTGGGACCCGTTGAATGTTGGAGGCACTCGTTGTTTCGAGCAAGCCATGGATTGATGATTGTGGAGGAGGGGTAGTATAAACCTTTACCATTTTGTTTGGGAACTGCCTATAATGCATGTAGTATGGAAGATACAGCCATCTCATAGTTGTTGCGTTGACAGTGAAAGTGTGCCGCTCAAAATATAATTTATCTCTATTTCGAAATCGAGCTCTGGCACCTCTACAAATCCCTGCTTCCCTCTGCGAAGGGCCTATCTATTTACTTTTATGTTGAGTCATCTCCCTTCTTATTAAAAAAGCACCCTCTGGAGAGCACACTGTCGTTTGAATTCATTATAATTGGTTTACATTGGGTATGACTTGATGGATCTCTTTTACCATGAATTACAATGTTTAGTCAGTCCTTGATCTTTAAAGGTGCTCTGCATTTATGTTTTGCGGTCTCAGAAAGGGCTAGCGAGATACCATTTTGTTATATCATGTTATGATTATTTTAAGAAAGTGTTGTCATCCGAGTTTTATTATTATGGCTCGCTAGCTGATTATATTATTGATATGAGTAATTGTGAGACCTACGTGTTATTGTGAGTATGTTTAGTTCATAATAATTACTGAAACTTGAATGATGGCTTTTCATGTTTACAACAACAAGAGCAAATAGAGTTTGTAAAAGTTTTTCTTTTTGTCTTTCAGTTTGTCAACTGAATTGCTTGAGGACAAGCAAGGGTTTAAGCTTGGGGGAGTTGATACGTCTTCGTCGTATCTACTTTTCCAAACACTTTTGCCCTTGTTTTGGACTCTAACTTGTATGATTTGAATGGAACTAACCCGGACTGACGTTGTTTTCAGCAGAATTGCCATGGTGTTGTTTTATGTGCAGAAAACAGAAGTTCTCGGGATGACCTGAAACTCCACGGAATATCTTAGAGTAAATAATAAAAAATCCTCGCCAAAGATGAAGACCAGGGGGCCCACACCTTGTCCATGAGGTTGGGGGGCGCGCCCCTCCCCCTGGGCGCGCCGCCCTACCTCGTGGGACCCCTGGTGGCCCTCCGACGCCAACTGCAACTCCATATATTGGCTTTCGGGGACAAAAAATCAGAGAGAAAGTTTCATCGCGTTTTACGATACGGAGCCGCCGCCAAGCCCTAATCTCTCTCGAGGGCTGATCTGGAGTCCGTTCGGGGCTCGAGAGAGGGGATCGTCGCCGTCGTCATCATTAACCATCCTCCATCACCAATTTCATGATGCTCACCGCCGTGCGTGAGTAATTGCATCGTAGGCTTGCTGGACGGTGATGGGTTGGATGAGATTTATCATGTAATCGAGTTAGTTTTGTTAGGGTTTGATCCTAGTATCCATTATGTTCGAGATTGATGTTGCTATGACTTTGCTATGCTTAATGCTTGTCACTAGGGCCGAGTGCCATGATTTCAAATCTGAACCTATTATGTTTTCATGAATATATGTGTGTTCTTAATCCTATCTTGCAAGTCTATAGTCACCTACTATGTGTTATGATCCGCAACCCCAAGTGACAATTATCGGGACCACTCCGGTGATGACCATAGTTTGAGGAGTTCATGTATTCACTATGTGCTAATGCTTTGTTCCGGTTCTCTATTAAAAGGAGGCCTTAATATCCCTTAGTTTCCAATAGGACCCCGCTGCCACGGGAGGGTAGGACAAAAGATGTCATGCAAGTTCTTTTCCATAAGCACGTATGACTATTTACGGAATACATGCCTACATTACATTGATGAACTGGAGCTAGTTTTGTGTCACCCTATGTTGTAACTGTTACACGACGAACCGCATCCGACATAATTATCCATCACTGATCTGGTGCCTACGAGTTTTCCATGTACTGGTTTATGCTTATTTACTTTTCCGTTGCTATCGTCACAATCACTACCAAAATACCAATAACATTACTTTTGCTATCTTTACTTTTGTTACCGTTACCACCACTATCATATTACTTTTCTACTAAACACTTTGCTACAGATATTAAGTTTCCAGGTGTGGTTGAATTGACAACTCAGCTGCTAATACTTGAGAATATTCTTTGGCTCCCCTTGTGTGCAGTCAACAAATTTGGGTTGAATACTCTACCCTCGAAAACTATTGCGATCCCCTATACTTGTGGGTTATCAAGACCTTTTTCTGGCGCCGTTGCCGGGGAGCATAGCTCTATTCTTTGAGTCACTTGGGATTTATATCTGCTTGACACTATGAAGAACTTGAAAGACGCTAAGACAAAAATTTATCCATCAACTACGAGGGAGGTAAGGAACTGCCATCTAGCTCGCACTTGATTCACCTTCATTATGAGTAAGCTAGCGACACCTAAACCTGCTTCGCTATTCGCTTCGATATTTCGCATGTTATTGATGATGCCATACGCTATGCATGATACTTATGATGAAACTACTTCTATGCTTGATACTCTGTGCCCTTGGTGAATTTCTAGATGAACAAATTTCTAGGTCTAGAGAAAGAGAAATTATTGAAACTGAACACGATGATGTTAGTAATGATGATAATATGTCGCTATTCACGAGGGCTATCTTTTCGATGTTGAATCTCAAAGCAGCCATTCTTGCTTGCCGTGATAGACTTGAACTTAAGAGGTTGCTAGTTAAATGGAGTAAAGAATCTTTTAGAGATAAGATGAGACCCGACCCTGCTTTTGCTACTTCACCTATCTGTGTTCCTGGTCAGGATTATTATAATTTTTCTGTTGATCTAGATATAATTACTTTGGTTGAATCAGATCCTTTTTATGGCTATGAATCTGAAACTGTTGTGGCACATCTTACTAAGTTAAATGATATAGCTGCCCTGTTTACTAATAATGAGAGATCGCGCTACCTTTATTTACTCAAAATATTTCCGTTCTCATTAAATGGTGATGCTAAGATATGGTTTAATTCTCTTGATCCTGGTTGTGTGCAAAGTCCCCAGGATATGATTTATTACTTCTCTGCTAAATATTTCCCTGCTCATAAGAAACAAGCTGCTTTGAGGGATATATATAATTTTCTACAAATTGAAGAAGAGAGTCTCCCACAAGCTTGGGGGAGGCTTCTCAAGTTACTTAATGCTTTGCCTGATCATCCTCTTAAGAAACCTGAAATACTTGATATCTTTTATAATGGACTAACCGATGCTTCGAGATTACGGATAGTTGTGCTGGTTCTCTTTTAAGGGAAAGAACACCGGATGAAGCTGAAATTCTATTGAATAATATGTTGACAAATGAAAATAATTGGGCAACTCCCGAGCCAGCTCCAGAGCCAATTACTGAGCCTATTCCTATACCAACTCCGAAGAAGAGAGGTGTTCTATTTCTCAGTCCCGAAGATATGCAAGAGGCAAAGAAATCTATGAAAGAAAAGGGTATTAAAGCTGAAGATAATAAGAATTTACCTCCTATTGAAGAAATACATGGTCTTAATTTACCGTCTGTTGAAGAAGTATATGATCTCAATTAATTATTTACTAAAGAACCTCCCGATATCCCGACACAGGTAGTGAAGGTAAACTCTCTCTATAGATATGATAAAGCTGAAGTCCCTCCTACTAAAATTGCTAGTCAGTGCTTGGATGAGTTTGATAACTTTATGTTTAAGCAAGATGACTTTAATGCTTATTTTGGTAGACAATTAAAATAGAATACCTTTATGATTAAACACTTGAGTGATTATATGGCTAATATTAGAGGTGAACTTAAACTTGTTAGCAAACATGCTTCTATGGTTACCACTCAAGTAGAACAAGTTCTTAAAGCTCAGAAAGAAGTGGTTGATGAAATGAATAGTAAGAAAAATGATTATGCTGTTAGAGCGGCTACTAGAACTGGTAGAATGTAACATCCCAAATTTTGGTATGTTAATATAATTAATTGAATTGTTTGTTTGTTTGCTTGAGTGAATTAAACTTGAGTGAAATTTGAACCTTTTCAAAAACTTTTGAATGAGAGGGAATAAAATGACTTTCCCCTTCTCCGATAAATTCAAATTCATCCTATTAAAATCAATGAGAGAAGATGACATGACTTGTTCAACTATAAAGAATTTGAACGGAGTTTTGCAATTTAATTCTTTCAAATATTTGCACTTGCTTCTCTATTTTTCTTCCCGAAATACCCGAAAAATAAATTCTTGCAAGCAAGAAAGAGCGGAGGAAAATGACCCTCCAAAATCAGGGCATTTTTGAAAATATTGAGCCAAGAAAACCAAAGTTTTTATTTAAAAAATTATTTGCAAAAAGAAATAAAGCCTTTAGGGATTTTCTGGAAAAAAAAATTTTAAGTTTTTATTTTGGTCATGGAATAATGCTCATCATCTACATTTTATTTTTCTGATAATTTTAGTATATAAAAACTCTTTATTCCGAATTGATTTGATTTCCTTTTTATTGTTTTAGTTTCCTAATTTTAAAAATAGGAATGGAATCGTTTTTATTAGGAAAAACCTGCTGGCCCATTAAGCACTTTCCTATTCTAGCCCAACAAGAGATCATCTCCTTCCTCTGTTTCCTCTCGCGTTACAGAAGCTTTCCATATCCATGGAGACAGGAAACTCCACCTTCCCGATCTCCCTCGTCTTTCCATCCCAGCGCCTCCCGAGACCGCCTATGAATCCCCCTCCCTCTCCTCGTTCCATTTTCCCCATCACCACGCCCCCTCCCTGCCCGTAGCCTCCTCGCCACCGTCCTCCTTTTCCTGCCTAGAAACGCTCACCAGGAGCTCTCCTGGAACCTCCCCATCGCCCTGCAGCACCCCTGCGCGCCCCACCCCTGCTGTGCCTCCCCACGCGCCTCCTCCCACCTCCTCCGCCACCCCACGTCACCTCCACCCCACCACCAGCCCCTCAGCCTCACCTCGCCGCCCCATTTACATCGCTCGGCAGAGCTCTCCCAGAGCCCGACGCCAGAGTGAGCAGCACTGAGGCGCCCAGCCTCCACCTCCCAAGCGCCGACCCCTCCTCCGCCACCCCACCCTCACCGGCGACCTCGCCCCTCGCCGAGCAGCCCTCCACATCGCCGTCTCCTTCCTGCCATCTCTGCCTCACGTCATGTAACTCCTTGTTGTTTTTTTTCTTTCTTTTGTCTATTCCCGCACCACCGTTAGATCTTGATCCTAAGGCCCCAAATAGATCACTTAATAGCCAAACCGTTTTCTTCAAATGTGTGGCCGTCCTCTAGATAGCCTAAAACGCGCACACCGACAACCAATCAAATCTCGCCACGTCGCGTTTTCGTTTTCAGATTTATTTCCGTAACAGATTTAGTTCCGTTCTTGTTTAGCTTATAACTTTTGATCTAGAAGTCCAATGATGCTGATTCTTTTTGCGTTAGATCACAATTTTCTTTTAGTTTCCAAAAATATATAATTTGTCTATGTTTGGATTTATAAAATTGAGTTAGATCAGATTTGAATTAAATCTTGTTTTGCTTATTCCGGGAGTTTAAAAATAGATTTTATTTGATTCTTTTTCTACTGATCACTAGTGATCATATTTACCAGTGGTAAAAATTTCAAAATTGTTTGAGTATTTTAGCTTATTATTTCATGTAAAACAAATTCTGTTTTAGTTCTATTCAATTATAGCTACTTCTTTTCTATAGTTGTTTTAAATTATTTTATTTTATATTTCAGAAAGTTTATGTTTGGTTTCTATTAGTTAAACAGTAGGTGTTCAACAAGTTTTTATATTTATTTTTATTTTGTTATCGTGAAATCAATTCAAGTTCGCTAATAACTTGCAATGGATTTCTCTACTGTTTTAACTCCCAATTGAAAATACTTTCAAAATAGCTTTATGAAAAAAATACTTTATTTTTTTTTAACTAAATTTATATTTTATTCTCTGTTATTTTAGTGTTTTATTTTCCGTTAGACAAAACTATTTTTGTGAATGTTGTAGAAGAAGACTCCTAGTTTTATTTGAAGTTCCTTGGATTCTTATTCGCTCTCTCTTTTGTTTTGATTGTTAGTGTGAGTGCTTATGTGAATGATATGTTTGTTATATAGATTTCATCGAGAGTGACGAGTAGTCTATCAAGTTATTTCTTGAGAACGATAATTCTTCTTCGTCAACATCACCGAGCAAGTTCACTTTGATCATTGCTTTCATACCTATGTTTTTATTGCATTTAGTGGCATCCTTGCAACCACCCCTCAATAGTGTAATTGAATCCTTGTAGTTGAGTAGTATGCATGAGGTAGGAACCCATCACCCTGTTACCAAGCCCGGGACGTTATTTATTTTAATGCTACGCTATAGTAGACGGGGTTTGGTATGAGTGCTTAGGAGTGGTGTAAGAATTCAATACACACTACTGGGTGAAGGACGGTTGACGGGCACCCTGGAGAAACCAGTGGTTGGCCGGGATGCATGGATAAGCGCCATGACATCTTGCGAAAGCTTCACCCAGACTCAAAGAGATGGAAGAATACTTCACGCCGGAAGCTTACCCGCAACCGCAAGTCATTATGGGCTCGCTTGGTTGACCTTAGTTGTGACTCTGGCTGGGGCGGTACTAGCAGATGTAGAACTACGGTAGGATGGGTTGAGTACCGGACAGTGGTCGAGGAACTCTTTGGAAGACCATGTTTGATCATCTTGTTCTCAAACACTCTGAAGTGCGAGAGCGTAAAGAGAGGATCGAATCTTGCGGGTAAAGTGTACAAACCTCTGCAGAGGGTTTAAAACCTAATCGACTAGCCGATCCCGATTCACGGACAATTTGAGCCTCTGGACTTGGATCTATCTCGGAACTCTCAACACCGGACTGATAACTTAATTGTGGGCAACTTATGATGATTTTGGGCTACGAGACATCGATTGGCGGAACCATGTCATGATAGAAAACTCCATAGTACAGATTTCATTTATTCCTTTGATGTAGGGAAAATAAAACCAGCTTTTACGCAAACAAAACTCAGATACAGAGCCACAAAGCCATATTGCATATAGTATAGTTTTATCATCTGTTTTCTTATGTTGTGATCTTGCGGTACATTCAATGTATTGACCTACATGGCTGCAACGTATCATGTTGCGAGATACTTTCTTCTGACGAGTAAGAGTACGGTACAGGTTACGGTCTACACTCAACCTGCCGATGGCGTTGATGGGACTCCACACCCGACTATTTGTTTCCGCTGAGTATTATGAGGTATATATCGTTTTACGTTAATTATACATGTGATTGCACTTTGATATATACATTGATGTCTTGTGTGTGCCAAAGATATCTTGATCCGTGGATGGCACATCAACACGAAGGCTTGACCGTCGAGGTCGGGTCGCTCTGAGAGATGGTATCGAGCACATGTTGATATGAAACGTGACCCTAGAAAATGACTTAGTAATATGAAGACCCCAATAGGAATGACCTTTGTTTTGTACTACTCTCGTAACACCTGATTTCCTTTTACTGAACCCTCCTTATTTCGAACTATAGATGGAGAGCTACATTCTGAACAAAAGAGAACACTACGAGAAGGTTCTTGGAGGTCCCTTCCTTGTGGAGCTAGTCAGGCTGCTGAAGTTACCGATACCTGAGATCAAGGCAACTAAGAGGACGTCCAGATCGTGGGGAATCAAGGCCCAAGTTTTTGGTCATAAAGAAGACCCCAAGACTGCAGACATCAGCTTCGGAACTATAAATGGTGACTGTGATATGGGCATCAACACTGCCGTCCATGATGCTATTGCACGTTTATGCTATCGTCATCGTGCTGCACTAAACTCACACTTCTTTGGAAGGATGGGATGGCAGAAGTTTGATGGAGCAACTATTGCCTTGACGGAAGCACAAAAGATGAAGTTCTCCCCACTTTTAGTGTACAATCAGGATCTGGAACAATACGTCAAGAATCTTCAGATGGACCTCCTGGAAGCCATGTTTGACAATGAAGCACTACGAGAAGAGGACAAGACTCAGAGACTGAAGGTAAACAAGCTGGAGGAGCAGAACCTCGAGATCTCAAGAATACGTCAGGAACTGAAGAACAGCAGGACCATGTCTCATGCAAAGGATGTTGAGATCCAGAAGCTCAAGGAACAACTTCAGGACATACAGGGTCGTCACAAGAAACTCCGTGTCGACAGAGAAAATCTAGCAGAAGAACTGGAGGAGATCAAGTCCACACAGAAGAAGCCCCAGTGGGGACAATGACCAAGTTCCTAATAAATTAGCTTAGTAGTATCCCACCATGAGAGAAATAAAGGTGAACGCCATCCCGATTTAAGTATCTGACCATACCAAATTCTGTGGGTGGCGATACTGTAGAATTGATTGAATAAATGAATGCTTGGTTGCTATTATTTTTGTATGGTTATTGAATGGTTGGATAGATGCGATATTCGTGAGGCTTGTATTTATTTCAACCATGAGAGGCGTAAATTACTGGAAGAATGGTAGAAGGCCTTCATATGGGAACAGCATCGAGAATTGGAAACTCCCGAGCATTGAAGACCAAGAAATGAGGACTTAGAAACGAAACCATAGTAGAACGGCCCATTACAAACGATAATTTTGTTGATGAGTGGGTAATTGCCTTCTCTTTCTATCTCAACCAGACCCCGAAATCTTGAACCCATGGACAACTGAACACCAAACTTTCCTGGAGACAATTGCAACTTCCCCATGGAGATACATCCCTTGTTCTGAGCACCCCTCTTATCCTACACATGCAGATGACAACCCTTTATGAGTCTTTCCTTAAGGGTCTGGAAACTATCATGACCCTGACGAGTGATCATGATTACCCGAAGATCCTGAAGGACATGATGAAGCATATTCACCTTGAAGGAGATGCAGTCTACAAAGGCTACCCCTTCATGCATAAGGGAGTGGAACTTTGGTATGTGGAGGTACACCTCCACCATTTGAAAGAAATTTGCCCAAAGATGACGGGGCAGTACTTTTTCATTTCACGTGTGCCACAAGCAACTTTCTTCGATGTTGTTCGTGAAGCAGCCATGGAAGCCATACGCCAGATCGGAGAAATACTTGAAGCAAGACTCTGTTATACTCAGGATTACCTAAGCGAAGTGCATGCAGAGATGATGAAGGTGAAGCTCAAGGCCACCACAATGAAACAGAAGATTGAAGATTTCAAGGCACATGTCGCACAATTCCAGTGGGACTGAAGAATCCTCGAAGAGGATAAATAAATAAAGTTGGAAGTAATGTCCACCATACCAAACCATGTGGGTGGCAGCATTTGTAACAAAGTACCTTTTGAAATTTGGATTCACGAAAAATGATTAAGGATGTAATGAAAGATTGATATGAGAATAATGAGATGTTATGGACAAACTTGTGCATTTATTTTTGGTCGTAGTACTTTGTAAAACCACAGGATCAATGAAGAAAGAAATGTGTTATCCATGACGGTCCATAGAAGGAAGCTGGACAAAATAAGTTGGAATTTTGTTTTTGATATGATGGTATGAAGAAACAGAGTACTACTGGATTTAAAGGAGGTGTAATATGGAACGAGAGAGTTACTCCAAGGATAAGTTAAAGGCTGCACTAGTGCTGAAGTGGGCCCATAACCCACAGGCCCAGGATTTTTAGAAGGAACAGATGTAACCTTGATGAAGGAATAAATTGGAGGAATCAGCAGTCCAATCAGCATACGTTTCGTAGGAGATTACGCAAAAAAACCTGAGAGTGGTGAAGTAACGATAGATGTTTTGCTTGGCATGCAGAAACCATGGATTTATACGAACTCAGTTCGAGAACAAGAGAAATTCTGCAATGCTTGTGAGTATGCCCAAGTGTTAAAATACGTGATTCGATATTTACATATGTGGTAATGATTCAAGTGCAGGATGGATTGGCCCCATACCGAGACTTCTATCATGAACTATCATATGTTGATGGAAAATCGAGAGCCTTGAAAACTTAGAAGAGTGTCGACGCGATAAGCCATAAAACCATAAAATGGTAGGACGATGGAACCCCATTACGAGCAACCGTTGCCAAACGTAGGTTATACGGTGAGGTTCAACCCAGACCCGTTTTCTGCAGGAGAAAACCATAAATTGTAGACCACCATGAGTGTTTCGATAGTTGTTTAGAATGGACACAGACCCATCAGCTAAAAAGATCCGGTCTCGGACGAACTTCAACTTTGACGAACCGACCCAAGCTTTTGAGGAAAACTCTATGCTTCCGATGAAGAGCTTTAATGAAGGAGCTATTGTAAGATATGTGAAGAGACATACATTGTCAGCCCTCCAGAGGAAATATCTGAGTTTATTGGAACCATGACCTTGTTTTTAAGTGTGGTAGCACTCGACCTTCGACCAAGACATTTGCTAGAAGACCCCAACCCTAACCTTTTCTTGCTAGCCTCTTCGAATCTCGAGGACGAGATTCATTTTAAGTGTGGTAGGTTTGTAACATCCCAAATTTTGGAATGTTAATATAATTAATTGAATTGTTTGTTTGTTTGCTTGAGTGAATTAAACTTGAGTGAAATTTGAACCTTTTCAAAAACTTTTGAATGAGAGGGAATAAAATGACTTTCCCCTTCTCCGATAAATTCAAATTCATCCTATTAAAATCAATGAGAGAAGATGACATGACTTGTTCAACTATAAATAATTTGAACGGAGTTTTGCAATTTAATTCTTTCAAATATTTGCACTTGCTTCTCTATTTTTCTTCCCCGAGAAATACCCCGAAAAATAAATTCTTGCAAGCAAGAATGAGCGAAGGAAAATGACCCTCCAAAATCAGGGGCATTTTGAAAATATTTGAGCCAAGAAAACCAAAGTTTTTATTTAAAAATTATTTGCAAAAAGAAATAAAGCCTTTAGGGATTTTCTGAAAACATTTTTTAAGTTTTTATTTTGGTCGTGGAATAATGCTCATCATCTACATTTTATTTTTCTGATAATTTTAGTATATAAAACTCTTTATTCGAATTGATTTGATTTCCTTTTTATTGTTTTAGTTTCCTAATTTTAAAAATAGGAATGGAATCGTTTTATTAGGAAAACCTGCTGGCCCATTAAGCACTTTCCTATTCTAGCCCAACAAGAGATCATCACCTTCCTCTGTTTCCTCTCACGTTCTGAAGCTTTCCATATCCATGGAGACAGAAACTCCACCTTCCCGATCTTCCTCGTCTTTCCATCCCAGCGCCTCCCGAGACCGCCTATAAAACCCCTCCTCTCCTCGCTCCATTTTCCCCATCACCACGCCCCTCCTGCCCGTAGCCTCCTCGCCACCGTCCTCCTTTTCCTGCCTAGAACGCCACCAGAGCTCTCCTGAACCTCCCCATCGCCTGCAGCACCCCTGCGCCCCCACCCCTGCTGTGCCTCCCCACCGCGCCTCCTCCCACCTCCTCTGCCACCCCACGCCACCTCCACCCCACCACAGCCGCCTCACAGCCTCACCTCGCCGCCCCTGTTTACATGCTCGGCAGAGCTCTCCTAGGAGCCCGACGCCAGAGTGAGCAGCACTGAGGCGCCCAGCGCCACCTCCCAAGCGCCGACCCCTCCTCCGCCACCCCACCTCGCCGGCGACTCGCCCCCTCGCCGAGCAGCCCTCCACATCGCCGTCTCCTTCCTGCCATCTCTGCCTCACGTCATGTAACTCCTTGTTGTTTTTTCTCTTTCTTTTGTCTATTCCCATGCACCACCGTTAGATCTTGATCCTAAGGCCCCAAATAGATCACTTAATAGCCAAACTGTTTTCTTCAAATGTGCGGCCGTCCTCTAGATAGCCTAAAACGCGACACCCGACAACCAATCAAATCTCGCCACGTCGCCGTTTTCGTTTTCAGATTTATTTCCGTAACAGATTTAGTTCCGTTCTTGTTTAGCTTATAACTTTTGATCTAGAAGTCCAATGATGCTGATTCTTTTTGCGTTAGATCACAATTTTCTTGTAGTTTCCAAAATATATAATTTGTCTATGTTTGGATTTATAAAATTGAGTTAGATCAGATTTGAATTAAAGCTTGTTTTGCTTATTCCGGGAGTTTAAAATAGATTTTTATTTGATTCTTTTTCTACTGATCACTAGTGATCATATTTACCAGTGGTAAGAATTTCAAAATTGTTTGAGTATTTTAGCTTATTATTTCATGTAAAACAAATTCTGTTTTAGTTCTATTCAATTATAGCTACTTCTTTTCTATAGTTGTTTTTAAATTATTTTATTTTATATTTCAGAAAGTTTATGTTTGGTTTCTATTAGTTAAACAGTAGGTGTTCAACAAGTTTTTATATTTATTTTATTTTGTTATCGTGAAATCAATTCAAGTTCGCTAATAACTTGCAATGGATTTCTACTGTTTTAACTCCCAATTGAAAATACTTTCAAAATAGCTTTATGAAAAAAATACTTTATTTTTTTTCTTAACTAAATTTATATTTTATTCTCTGTTATTTTAGTGTTTTATTTTCCGTTAGACAAAACTATTTTTGTGAATGTTGTAGAAGAAGACTCCTAGTTTTATTTGAAGTTCCTTGATTCTTATTCGCTCTCTCTTTTGTTTTGATTGTTAGTGTGAGTGCTTATGTGAATGATATGTTTGTTATATAGACTTCATCGAGAGTGCCGAGTAGTCTATCAAGTTATTTCTTGAGAACGATAATTCTTCTTCGTCAACATCACCGTGCAAGTTCACTTTGATCATTGCTATCATACCTATGTTTTATTGCATTTAGTGGCATCCTTGCAACCACCCCTCAATAGTGTTATTGAATCCTTGTAGTTGAGTAGTATGCATGAGGTAGGAACCCATCACCGTTACCAAGCCCGGACGTTATTTATTTTAATGCTACGCTATAGTAGACGGGGTTTGGTATGAGTGCTCAGGAGTGGTGTGAGAATAAAGGATTTCGCCAATGACGACAACTCCATGATGGCACCTGCAAGGACTGCATCTTCAAGGCCTCAAGACTTCAAGACTCGAGACAAGAATTCAATACACACTCTGGGTGAAGGATTTGTTGACGGGCACCTGGAGAAACCAGTGGTTGGCGGGATGCATGGAGAAGCGCCATGACATCTTGCGGAAAGCTTCACCCAGACTCAAAGAGACGGAAGAATACTTCACGCCCGGAAGCTTACCCGCAACCGCAAGTCATTATGGGCTCGGCTTGGTTGACCTTAGTTGTGACTCTGGCTGGGGCGGTACTAGCAGATGTAGAACTACGGTAGGATGGGTTGAGTACCGGACAGTGGTCAGAGGAACTCTTTGGAAGACCATGTTTCGGTCATCTTGTTCTCAAACACTCTGAAGTGCGAGAACGTAAAGAGAGGGATCGAATCTTGCGGGTAAAGTGTACAAACCTCTGCAGAGGGTTTAAAACCTAATCGATTAGCCGTGTCCCCGGTTACGGACAATTTGAGCCTCTGGAATTGGATCTATCTCGGAACTCTCAACACCGGACTGATAACTTAATTGTGGGCAACTTATGATGATTTTGGGCTACGAGACATCGGTTGGCGGAACCATGTCATGATAGAAAACTCCATAGTACAGATTTCATTTATTCCTTTGATGTAGGGAAAATAAAACCAGCTTTTACGCAAACAAAACTTAGATACAGAGCCACAAAGCCATATTGCATATAGTATAGTTTTATCATCTGTTTTCTCATGTTGTGATCTTGCCGGTACATTCAATGTACTGACCTACATGGCTGCAACGTATCATGTTGCAGATACTTTCTTCCGACGAGTAAGAGTACGGTACAAGGTTACGGTCTACACTCAACCTGCCGATGGCGTTGATGGGACTCCACACCCGACTATTTGTTTCCGCTGAGTATTATGAGGTATATATCGTTTTACGTTAATTATACATGTGATTGCACTTTGATATATACATTGATGTACTGTGTGTGCCAGCATACTGATCCAGGGATGGCACAGCAACACAGAGGCTTGACCGTCTGAGGTCGGGTCGCTACATAGAATGACTCAGGAACCTTTGTATCCTGAAGGCCACCCTAAGAGAATCGAGCAAGATTCTCAGAGAAATAATATTGATATGCCTAGTTCTTCTAAAAGGAAGAAAAAGAAAAATGATAGAACTATGCAAACTTCTAGTGAACCTATTGCTGAACCACCTGATAATCCAAATGATATCTCTATGTCTGATGCTGAAACACAATCTGGTAATGAACATGAACCTAGTGAAAATGTTAATGATAATGTTCATGATGATGCTCAACCTAGTAATGATAATGATGTAGAAGTTGAACCTGCTGTTGATCTTGATAACCCACAATGAAAGAATCAACGTTATGATAAAAGAGACTTCGTTGCTAGGAAACATGGTAAAGAAAGAGAACCATGGGTTCAGAAACCCATGCCTTTTCCTCCGAAACCATCCAAGAAAAAGGATGATGAGGATTTTGAGAGCATTGCTGAAATGATTAGACCTATCTTTTTGCGTATGCGATTGACTAATATGCTCAAAATGAATCCTTATGCTAAATATATGAAAGATATTGTTACAAATAAAAGAAAGATACCAGAAGCTGAAATTTCCACCATGCTTGCTAATTACACTTTTAAGGGTGGAATACCAAAGAAACTTGGAGATCCAGTAGTACCTACTATACCATGCTCCATTAAAATAAATTATGTTAAAACTGCTTTATGTGATCTTGGAGCCGGTGTTAGTGTTATGCCTCTCTCTTTATATCGTAGACTTGACTTGAATAAGTTGACACCTACTGAAATATCTTTCCAAATGGCTGATAAATCAACTGCTATACCTGTCGGTATTTGTGAGGATGTGCCTGTTGTGGTTGCAAACGTTACTATTTTAACGGACTTTGTTATTCTTGATATTCCCGAGGATGATTATTCTTGGAAGACCTTCCCTTAATACTGCAGGGGCTGTTATAGATTGCAACAAAGGCAATGTCACTTTTCATGTTAATGGTAATGAGCATACGGTACACTTCCCGAGGAAACAACCTCAAGTTCATAGTATCAACTCTATTGGAAAAATTCCATCGATTATATTTGGAGGTTTTGAATTTCCTCTCCCTACTATCAAGAAGAAATATGATATACTTATTATTGGGGATGTCCATATCCCCGCTGAGGTAACATAGTGTTATTCGAAATTTCTTCGGTTCCATGTTAATCGGAATGAGTTTGTTAACAAGACTTGATCAACCTTGTTAGTGGATTCTGCTTGATGAGCATGAGACGGATGAAACTAGAAGCACAACCTTCTGTATCCTCTTTATATTTTCTGTTACTTAGTAGAAATAAAATAAAATAGTATTTTTCTGTCTGTCTCCCGACTTATCCGTGCAATATAAAAATATCCCGAAAATAAAATTCCTCAGAATGCCATGCCAATTTAATATGATTTTTTCGGGAATATTTGAGGATTTTTAGTGCAAAAATTACCGCGGGGGGAGCTGCCATCTGGCCACGAGGGTGGAGGGCGCGCCCTACCCCCCTGGGCGCGCCCCCTGCCTCGTGGGCCCACGGTGGCCCTCCTCCACCTATCCCTGCACCCATCTTCTTCCTTTGCCTCACACAAACCCGAAAACTTGAGCTTGCATGTCAAATTTATATGGTTCCAAGTAGTTCTAATGCTTGATATATGCTCTAGGCACTTGTATGAGTAGTTGCTTCAGTTTTATTGGAGTTGGTTCACTTTTGTTTGAAGTTACTAAAAATTTTAGAATTATTTTTCAGAGAAAACAATATGCTTAGGAATATGTTCCAAGGTGGTTCTTCAAGGAAGCAAGGTCCCAGGCTTGCAATGCGTGATGGTGACGAGGAACCACCAAGAGACGCTCTTGTTAGGCCCTGTGAATGGCCTTCGGAAAATTTTATGGATCAAGCTGGAATCAAAGAAGAATTTAACGCATATTTGGGTAATGCCGGTCTTGAGGACTTTGAAGCTGACAAATGCCCCCAGTATCGTGATCTCACAAGTTCATTTGTAGGGAGGTTTGAGTTATCATCTTCGCGTAATTCTCCTTCAGTCATGTTTGACCTTTATGACAAATCTTATACCATGGACTTAGAGGATTTCACTCTTGCATGCAAACTTCCATCTTGGGGTAGTATCAGGGATCCCCCTAAATCTGAATATAGAGACTTTCTTGCTAGAATAACTGTGGGGGAATCTAGAGATATAGCGCAGGCGACTATAGGGAGCATTCACTTTCCTGCTATTCATTATTTTGCTCTCTTCATTGGTAGATGCATAAATGCTAAGGATGAAGCATGTCACATGTGTGCCCCTGATCTCAGCATTCTCAGAAGTGATGTGTTAGGGGACCAATCTTATCATATGGGAGCCATTGTAGCTCGTAGGTTGCATCATAATAGACATAACGGATATTTCTTTGGAGGAATTTATGGAACCCGCTTAGCTAATTTTCTTGATGTAGACATTCGTGAGGGTGATATGGATTTACCCCCTTCTTATTTAGATCTTGATTCTATGTTTTGCCACCAGTTCGTTGAGAGGACTGGACCACCTTTCCAGTACCGACTACTCTTTAACAAACGGCATGTTGTCCATGTTACTCTTCCTGCTCCTGCCTTCTTTGATTTTCAGACGAGAGGAAGATATATTATTACCAGAGAGGAGGCAGATGAGTACGAGAGGAGAGCGGAGGCAGCTCGACACCATGCTGCAGCTTAGGAGACGGTATCCGCTGCATCACAGTACGACCCCAGCTACACCTACGGATATCGGCCAGGCTATCCCTGGCAATAGACCAACTTAGGCCAAAAGCCTAAGCTTGGGGGAGTACGTATTTCTCACCGACATTACATTTATGCTCACACACACTCATTGCTAGATGTCGGTGCTCATACTCTTTCACTGTAGTTTCCATGCTAGTTTATTTCCTTTTTTCCTGCTTTCTTCTTGTGTGTTTAATAAACCTTAGAAAAAAACAAAAAAATTAGTAGTAATTTATTTCCTGTTGTAGTAGTAATAATTAAAAAGAAAACCCAAAAATATTTCCCGTTCTTCTTTTTACTTGTTGGGAGCTTTCCCGTGTAAATAGTTTTTATTTTTCTTTTCCTTTCTTTGGGGGTCGAGAAGACCATATTGAAAATGCTTAGTGGCTCTCATATGCATGATCGTTTATTTAACTTAGAGCCCATATTGCCTTGTCTTCTCCTGTTTATTGAATGCTTGCAGATTCCAGCATAGTCCAATGCACGCGCACTCTTATTATTATACACACCGTTCGGTCATGCAAGTGAAAGGCAATAATGATGATATATGATGGACTTATTGGGATGAGAAAAGCTGGTATGAACTCGACCTCTCTTGTTTTTGTAAATATGATGATTCATCATTCCTGATTCAGCTATTATGAAGTAAGCATATTTGCAATGACATTTAGAGATTATAGTTGCTTGTGCCATGCTTGATTAGCTATGAGTTATAATGGTTTACCTTGCGTGCCAACATGCTATTGAGATGATTATGATGCGGTATGATAGGATGGTATCCTCCTTTGAATGAATTGAGTGACTCGACTTGGCACATGTTCACGCGTGAAGTTGAATCAAATCAACATAGCCTTCATGATATTTATGTTCATGGTGGATTATATCCTACTCATGCTTATATTCGGTGTAGATTAATTTTAATGCATGTTTACGACTGTTGGTCGCTTCCCAGTCTTTTGCTAGCCTTCACCTGTACTAAGCGGGAATACTGCTTGTGCATCCAAACTCCTTAAACCCCAAAGTTGTTCCATATGAGTCCACTATACCTTCCTATATGCGGTATCTACCTGCCGTTCCAAGTAAATTTGTATGTGCCAAACTCCAAACCTTCAAATAAAAATTCTGTTTTGTATGCTTGAGCAGCTCATGTGCAACTAGGGCTGCCTATCTTCCATTCTAGTTGGGTTATTCTCAAGAGGAGTGGACTCCGCTCCTCATTCACGAGAAAGGGCCGGTAACCGGGATGCCCAGTCCCATGATCCAAAAAGATCAAAGCAAATCAAAATAATTAAACAAAACTCCCCTTGGGACCCGTTGAATGTTGGAGGCACTCGTTGTTTCGAGCAAGCCATGGATTGATGATTGTGGAGGAGGGGTAGTATAAACCTTTACCATTCTGTTTGGGAACTGCCTATAATGCATGTAGTATGGAAGATACAGCCATCTCATAGTTGTTGCGTTGATGTGAAAGTGTGCCGCTCAAAATATAATTTATCTCTATTTCAAATCGAGCTCGCACCTCTACAAATCCTGCTTCCCTCTGCGAAGGGCCTATCTATTTACTTTTATGTTGAGTCATCACCCTTCTTATTAAAAAGCACCATTGGAGAGCACATCTTGGCGTTTGCATTCGTTATAATTGGTTTACATTGGGTATGACTTGACTGGATCTCTTTTACCATGAATTACAATGTTTAGTCAGTCCTTGATCTTTAAAGGTGCTCTGCATTTATGTTTTGCGGTCTCAGAAAGGGCTAGCGAGATACCATTTTGTTATATCATGTTATGATTATTTTAAGAAAGTGTTGTCATCCGAGTTTTATTATTATGGCTCGCTAGCTGATTATATTATTGATATGAGTAATTGTGAGACCTACGTGTTATTGTGAGTATGTTTAGTTCATAATAATTACTGAAACTTGAATGATGGCTTTTCATGTTTACAACAACAAGAGCAAATAGAGTTTGTAAAGTTTTTTTGTCTTTCAGTTTGTCAACTGAATTGCTTGAGGACAAGCAAGGGTTTAAGCTTGGGGGAGTTGATACGTCTTCGTCAGATCTACTTTTCCAAACACTTTTGCCCTTGTTTTGGACTCTAACTTGTATGATTTGAATGGAACTAACCCGGACTGACGTTGTTTTCAGCAGAATTGCCATGGTGTTGTTTTATGTGCAGAAATCAAAAGTTCTCGGGATGACCTGAAACTCCACGGAATATCTTAGAGTAAATAATAAAAAATCCTCGCCAAAGATGAAGACCAGGGGGCCCACACCCTGTCCATGAGGTTGGGGGGCGCGCCCCTCCCCCTGGGCGCGCCGCCCTACCTCGTGGGACCCCTGGTGGCCCACCGACGCCAACTGCAACTCCATACATTGGCTTTCGGGGAGAAAAAAATCAGAGAGAAAGTTTCATCGCGTTTTACGATACGGAGCCGCCGCCAAGCCCTAATCTCTCTCGGGAGGGCTGATCTGGAGTCCGTTCAGGGCTCCAGAGAGGGGGATTCGTCGCCGTCGTCATCATTAACCATCCTCCATCACCAATTTCATGATGCTCACCGCCGTGCGTGAGTAATTGCATCGTAGGCTTGCTGGACGGTGATGGGTTGGATGAGATTTACCATGTAATCGAGTTAGTTTTGTTAGGGTTTGATCCCTAGTATCCATTATGTTCTGAGATTGATGTTGCTATGACTTTGCTATGCTTAATGCTTGTCACTAGGGCCCGAGTGCCATGATTTCAGATCTGAACCTATTATGTTTTCATGAATATATGTGTGTTCTTAATCCTATCTTGCAAGTCTATAGTCACCTACTATGTGTTATGATCCGGCAACCCCGAAGTGACAATAATCGGGACCACTCCCGGTGATGACCATAGTTTGAGGAGTTCATGTATTCACTATGTGCTAATGCTTTGTTCCGGTTCTCTATTAAAAGGAGGCCTTAATATCCCTTAGTTTCCAATAGGACCCCGCTGCCACGGGAGGGTAGGACAAAACATGTCATGCAAGTTCTTTTCCATAAGCACGTATGACTATTTACGGAATTCATGCCTACATTACACTGATGAACTGGAGCTAGTTATGTGTCACCCTATGTTGTAACTGTTACATGATGAACCGCATCCGGCATAATTATCCATCACTGATCCGGTGCCTACGAGTTTTCCATATACTGGTTTACGCTTATTTACTTTTCCGTTGCTATCGTTACAATCACTGCCAAAATACCAAAAACATTACTTTTGCTGTCTTTACTTTTGTTACTGTTACCACCACTATCATATTACTTTGCTACTAAACACTTTGCTGCAGATATTAAGTTTCCAGGTGTGGTTGAATTGACAACTCAGCTGCTAATACTTGAGAATATTCTTTGGCTCCCCTTGTGTAGAATCAACAAATTTGGGTTAAATACTCTACCCTCAAAAACTATTGCGATCCCCTATACTTGTGGGTTATCGGTGACCGTGTAGGGATTGGCAACCCCTTTATCGCGTTGGTTGCAAGGTTCTTGATTGTTTGTGCTGGTACTAGGTGACTTGTGCCTTATCTCCTACTGGATTGATACCTTGGTTCTCAAAACTGAGGGAAATACTTACGCTACTTTGCTGCATCACCCTTTCCTCTTGAAGGGAAAACCAATGCATGATCAAGAGGTAGCACCCCCTGGGTAAGAATTGGACTAGGGGAAGGGGGTGGCGCTCCCCTTTCCTTCCCTTCCCCCTCTTCCTTCCTTGCCCCTCTCTCCCTCTTGGTGGATTCCTATTAGGACTTGGAGTCCTAGTAGGATTCCCCTGTTGGGGCGAGTCCTTGGGGCCGGCCGGCCTTCCCCTCCTCCCTCCTTTATATACGGGGGAGGGGGGCACCCCATAGACACACAAGTTGATCTTTTAGCAGTGTGCAGTGCCCCCTCCACGGAAACACATCTCGGTCATATCGTCGTAATGCTTAGGCGAAGCCCTGCGCCGGTAACTTCATCATCACCGTCACCACGCCGTCGTGCTGACGAAACTCTCCCTCGGCCTCAACTAGATCAAGAGTTCGAGTGACGTCACCGAGCTGAAAGTGTGCAGATCATGAAGGTGCCGTGAGTTCGGTACTAGGATCGGTTGGATCGCGAAGACGTTCGACTACATCAACTGCATTACTAAACGCGACCGCTTTCGGTCTACGAGGGTACGTGGACACACTCTCCCCGCTCGTTGCTATGCTTCTCCTAGATAGATCTTGCGTGATCGTAGGATTTTTTTGAAATACTACGTTCCCCAATAGTGGCATCTGAGCCAGGTCTATGCGTAGATGTTTTATGCACGAGTAGAACACAATGAGTTGTGGGCGATAATAGTCATACTACTTACCAGCAACATCTTACTTTGATTCGGCGGTATTGTTGGATGAAGCGGCCCAGACCGACATTACATGACCACGTTCATGAGACTGGTTCTACCGACGTGCTTCGCACATAGGAGGCTAGTGGGTGTCTGTTTCTCCAACTTTAGTTGAATCAAGTTTGACTACGCCCGGTCCTTGTTGAAGGTTAAAACAACACACTTGACGAAAATTCATTGTGGTTTTGATGCGTAGGTAAGAACGGTGCTTGCTAGATGCCCGTAGCAGCCACGTAAAACTTGCAGCAACAAAGTAGAGGATGTCTAACTTGTTTTTGCAGGGCTTGTTGTGATGTAATACGGTCAAGACATGATGTGGTATAATTTGTTGTATGAGATTATCATGTTTTGTAACAGAGTCATTGGAACTGGCAGGAGCCATATGGTTGTCGCTTTATTGTATGCAATGCAATCGCCATGTAATTGCTTTAATTTATCACTAAGCGGTAGCGATAGTCGTAGAAGCAATAGTTGGGAAGACGACAACGATGCTACGATGGAGATCAAGGTGCCGCGCCGGTGACGATGGAGATCATGACAATGCTTTGGTGATGGAGATCATGAGCACAAGATGATGATGGCCATATCATGTCACATATTTTGATTGCATGTGATGTTTATCTTTTATGCATCTTATTTTTCTTAGTACGGCGGTAGCATTATAAGATGATCCCTTACTAAAATTTAAGGTATAAGTGTTCTCCCTGAGTATGCACCGTTGCTACAGTCCGTCGTGCTGAGACACCACGTGATGATCGGGTGTCATAAGCTCCACGTTCACATACAACGGGTGCAAGCCAGTTTTGCATACGCAGAATACTCGGGTTAAATTTGACGAGCCTAGCATATGCAGATATGGCCTCGGAACACTGAGACCGAAAGGTCGAGCGTGAATCATATAGTAGATATGATCAACATAGTGATGTTCACCATTGAAAGCTACTCCATCTCACGTGATGATTGGACATGGTTTAGTTGATATGGATCACGTGATCATTTAGATTACTAGAGGGATGTCTATGTAAGTGGGAGTTCTTAAGTAATATGATTAATTGAACTTTAATTTATCATGAACTTAGTCCTTATAGTATTTGCATATCTATATTGTAGATCAATAGCTCGCGATGTAGTTCCCCGCTTATTTTTTTGATATGTTCCTAGAGAAAAATAAGTTGAAAGATGTTAGTAGCAATGATGCGGACTAGGTCCGTGATCTGAGGATTATCCTCATTGCTGCATACAAGAATTATGTCCTTGATGCAACCCTAGATGATAGAGCTATTTCAGGACCAGATGCAGACATTATGAACGTTTGACAAGCTCGGTATGATGACTACTTGATAGTTTAGTGCACCATGCTTTACGGCTTAGAACCAGTACTTCAAAAACTGTTTTGGACGACATGGAGCATATGAGATGTTCCAAGAGTTGAAATTGGTATTTCAGACTCATGCCCTTGTTAAGAGGTATGAGACCTCTGACAAAGTACTTTGCCTACAAGATGGAGGAGAATAGCTCAGCTAGTGAGAATGTGCTCAGAATGTCTGGGTACTACAATCACTTGAATCAAATGGGAGTTAATCTTCCAGATAAGATAGTGATTGACAAAGTTCTCTAGTCACTATCACCGAGTTACTAGAACTTCATGATGAACTATAATATGCAAGGGATAGCGGAAACAAATCCCAAGCTCTTCGCGGTGCTGAAATCGGCGAAGGTAGAAATCAAGAAAAAGCATCAAGGGTTGATGGTTGACAAGACCACTAGTTTCAAGTAAAAGGGCAAGGGAAAGAAAGGGAACTTCAAGAAAAATGGCAAGCAAGTTGCCACTTCCATGAAGAATCCCAAAGCTAGACCCAAGCTTGAAACTGAGTGCTTCTACTACAAAGGAAATGGTCACTGGAAGTGGAACTGCCCTAGATACTTGGCGGATAAGAAGGATGGCAAAGTGAACAAAGGTATATTTGATATACATGTTATTGATATGTACTTTACTAGTGTTTATAGTAACCCCTCGGTATTTGATACTGGTTCAGTTGCTAAGAGTAGTAACTCGAAACAGGAGTTGCAAAATAAACAGAGACTAGTTGAGGGCGAGGTGATGATGTGAGTTGGAAGTGATTCCAAGGTTGATAAGATCACCATCGCACACTCCCTTTACCTTCGGGATTAATGTTGAACCTAGAATAAATGTTATTTTGTGTTTGCGTTGAGCATGAATATGATTGGATCATGTTTATTGCAATACGATTATTCATTTAAGTCAAAGAATAATTGTTGTTCTATTTACATGAATAAAACCTTCTATGGTCAAACACTCAATATAAATGGTTTATTGAATCTCGATCGTAGTGATACACATATTCAGAATATTGAAGCCAAAAGATGCAAAGTTAATAATGATAGTGCAACTTATATGTGGCACTGTCGTTTAGGTTATATTGGTGTAAAGCGCATGAAGAAACTCCATGTTGATGGACTTTTGGAATCACTTGATACTTGCGAACCATGCCTTATGGACACGATGACTAAAACTCCGTTCTCCAGAACAATGGAGCGAGCAACTGACTTATTGGAAATAATACATACTGATGTATGCGGTCCGATGAGTGTTGAGGTTCGCAGCGGGTATCGTTATTTTCTGACCTTCACAGATGATTTGAGCAGATATGGGTATATCTACTTAATGAAACATAAGTCAGAAACATTTGAAAAGTTTGAAAAATTTCAGAGTGAAGTGGAAAATCATCATAACAAGAAAATAAAGTTTCTACGATCTGATCGTGGAGATGAATATTTGAGTTATGAGTTTGGTCTTCATTTGAAACAATGTGGAATAGTTTCACAACTCACGCCACCTGGAACACCACAGCGTAATGGTGTGTCCGAACGTCGTAACAGTACTTTATTGGATATGGTGCGATCTATGATGTCTCTTACCGATTTACCATTATCGTTTTGGGGTTATGCATTAGAGACAGCTGCATTCACGTTAAATAGGGCATCATCTAAATCTGTTGAGATGACACCATATGAACTATGGTTTAGCAAGAAACCTAAACTGTCGTTTATTAAAGTTTGGGGCTGTGATGCTTATGTGAAAAAGCTTCAACCTGATAAGCTCGAACCCAAATCGGAGAAATGCGTCTTCATAGGATACCCAAAGGAAACTGTTGGGTTCACTTTCTATCACAGATCCGAAGGCAAGATATTCATTGCTAAGAATGGATCCTTTCTAGAGAAGGAGTTTCTCTCAAAAGAAGTGAGTGGGAGGAAAGTAAAACTTGATGAGGTAATTGTACCTTCTCCCAAATCTGAAAGTAGTTCATCACAAAAATCAGTTCCAATGATGCCTACACCAATTAGTGAGGAAGTTAATGATGATGATCATGAAACTTCAGATCGAGTTACTACCGAACCCCGTAGGTCAAACAGAATATGTTCCGCACCAGAGCGGTACGGTAGTCCTATTATGGGAATCATGTTACTAGACCATGACGATGCTACGAACTATGAGGAAGCGATGATGAGCCTAGATTCCGCGAAATGGTTTGAGGCCATGAAATCTGAGATGGGATCCATGTATGAGAACAAACTATGGACTTTGGTGTACTTGCCCGATGATCGGCAAGCCATAGAGAATAAAATGGATCTTCAAGAGGAAGATGGACGCTGATAGTAGTGTTACTATATAACAAGCTCGACTTGTCGAAAAAGGGTTTTTTACAAGTTCAAGATGTTGACTACGATGAGATTTTCTTATTCGTATCGATGCTTAAAGTCTGTCCGAATCATGTTAGCAATTGCCACATTTCATGAAATCTGGCAAATGGATGTAAAAAAACTACATTCCTTAATGGATTTCTTAAAGAAGAGTTGTATATGATGCAACAAGAAGGTTTTGTCAATCCTAAAGGTGCTAACAAAGTGTGCAAGCTCCAGCGATCCATCTATGGACTGGTGCAAGCATCTCGGAGTTGGAATATACGCTTTGATAAGGTGATCAAAGCATATGGTCTTATACATACTTGCGTTGAAGCCTGTATTTACAAGAAAGTGAGTGGGAGCACTACAACATTTCTGATAAGTATATGTGAATGACATATTGTTGATCGGAAATAATGTAGAATTTTTATGGAAAGCATAAAGGAGTGTTTGAAAGGATTTTTTTCAAAGAAAGACCTCGGTGAAGCTTCTTACATATTGAGCATCAAGATCTATAGAGATAGAACAAGACGCTTGATAAGTTTTTTCAGTGAGTACATACCTTGACAAGATTTTTAAGTAGTTCAAAATGGAACAGTCAAAGAAGGAGTTTTTGCCTGTGTTGCAAGGTGTGAAGTTGAGTAAAGAATCAAAACCCGACCACGACAGAAAATAGAAAGAGAATGAAAATTCATTCCCTATGCCTTAGTCATAGATTCTATGAAGTATGCTATGATGTGTACTAGACCTATTGTGAACCTCACCGTGAGTTTGACAAGACGGTACAATAGTGATCCAGGAGTAGATCACTGGACAGCGGTCAAAATTATCCTTAGTGGAATAAGGAAATATTTCTCGGTTATGGAGGTGATAAAGAGTTCATCATAAAGAGTTATGTTGATGCACGCTTTGACACCAATCTGGATGACTCTGAGTCTCAAACTGGATACATATTGAAAGTGGGAGCATTTATCTAGAGTAGCTTGGTGCAGAGCATTGTAGACATAGAAATTTGCAAAATACATACGGATCTGAATGTGGCAGACCCATTGACTAAACCTCTCCCACAAGCAAAACATGATCAGACCTTAGTACTCTTTGGGTGTTAATCACATGGCGGTGTGAACTAGATTATTGACTCTAGTAAACCCTTTGGGTATTAGTCACATGGCGATGTGAACTTTAGAGTGTTAAATCACATGATGATGTGAACTATTGGTGTTAAATCACATAGCTATGTGAACTAGATTATTGACTCTAGTGCAAGTGGGAGACTGAAGGAAATATGCCCTAGAGGCAATAATAAAGTTATTATTTTATTTCCTTATATCATGATAAATGTTTATTATTCATGCTAGAATTGTATTAACCGGAAACTTGGTACATGTGTGAATACAAAGACAAAACAAAGTGTCCCTAGCATTCCTCTACTAGACTAGCTCGTTAATCAAAGATGGTTAAGTTTCCTGACCATAGACATGTGTTGTCATTTGATGAACGGGATCACATCATTAGAGAATGATGTGATGGACAAGACCCATCCGTTATCTTAGAATTATGATCATTGAGTTTTATTGCCATTGCTTTCTTCATGACTTATACATCTTCCTCTGACTATGAGATTATGCAACTCCCGAATACCAGAGGAAGACCTTGTGTGCTATCCAACGTCACAACGTCATTGGGTGATTACAAAATGCTCTACAGGTGTCTTCGAAGGTATTTGTTGGGTTGGCATAGATCTGGATTATAATTTGTCACTCCAAGTATCGGAGAGGTATCTCTGGGCCCTCTCGGTAATGCACATCACTATAAGCCTTGAAGCAATGTGAGTAATGAGTTAGTTGCGGGATGATGCATTATGAAACGATTAAAGAAACTTGTCGGTAACGAGATTGAACTAGGTATGTGATACCGACGATCAAATCTCAGGCAAGTAACATACCGATGACAAAGGGAACAACGTATGTTGTTGTGCCGTTTGATCGATAAAGATCTTCATAGAATATGTAGGAGCCAATATGAGCATCCAGGTTCTGCTATTGGTTATTGACCGGAGATGTGTCTCGGTCATGTCTACATAGTTCTCGAACCCGTAGGGTCCGCACGCTTAACGTTCGATGACGATTGGTATTATGAGTTTATGTGATTTGATGCACCAAAGGTTGTTCGGAGTCCCAGATGAGTTCACGGACATGACAAGGAGTCTCGAAATGGTCGAGACATAAAGATTGATATATTGGACCATGTTGTTCGGACACCGGAAGTGTTCCGGAGAGTTTCGGATAAAACCGGAGTGCCGGAACGGGTTACCGGAACCCCCGGGAGAACTAATGGGCCTCTATGGGCCTTAGTGGGAAGAGAGAACTGGCCAGGAGGGGATGGCCGCGCGCCCCCCTTGGTCCAAATTGGACTAGGGGAAGGGGGCGGCGCCCCCCTTTCCTTCCCTCCCCCCTCTTCCTTCCTTCCCCTCTCTCTCCCTCTTGATGGATTCCTGTTAGGACTTAGAGTCCTAGTAGGATTCCCCTCTTGGGGCGCGCCCTAGGGGCCGGCCGGCCCTCCCCTCCTCCCTCCTTTATATACTGGGGAGGGGGCACCCCATAGACACACAAGTTGATCTTTTAGCCGTGTGCGGTGCCCCCCTCCATAGAAACACACCTCGGTCATATCATCGTAATGCTTAGGTAAAGCCCTGCGTCGGTAACTTGATCATCACTGAGGGAGTCCTGGATTAGGGGGTGTCCGGATGGCCGGACTGTAATCTTTGGCCGGACTCCTGGACTATGAAGATACAAGATTGAAGAATTCGTCCCGTGTCCGGATGGGACTTTCCTTGGCATGGAAGGCAAGCTTGGCGATACGGATATGCAGATCTCCTCCCATTGTAACCGACTCTGTGTAACCCTAGCCCTCTCTGGTGTCTATATATACCGGAGGGTTTTAGTCCGTAGGACAAAAAACAATCATACCATAGGCTAGATTCTAGGGTTTAGCCTCTCTGATCTCGTGGTAGATCTACTCTTGTACTACCCATATCATCAATATTAATCAAGCAGGAGTAGGGTTTTACCTCCATCGAGAGGGCCCGAACCTGGTAAAAACATCGTGTCCCTTGTCTCCTGTTACCATCCGCCTAGACGCACAGTTCGGGACCCCCTACCCGAGATCCGCCGGTTTTGACACCGACATTGGTGCTTTCATTGAGAGTTCCTCTGTGTCGTCATCTTTAGGCCCGATGGCTCCCCCGATCATCAACAACGATGCGGTCCAGGGTAAGACTTTTCTTCGCGGACAGATCTTCGTATTCGGCGTCTTTGCACTGCGGGCCAATTCAATTGGCCATCTGGAGCAGATCGAAAGCTACGCCCCTGGCCATCAGGTCAGATTTGGAAGTTTGAACTACACGGCTGACGTCCGCGGAGACTTGATCTTCGACGGGTTCGAGCCACAGCCGAGCGCGCCACACTGTCACGATGGGCATGATTTAGCTCTGCCGCCGAATAGTGCCCTGGAGGCCGCACCCGTATCCGCTCTGACCCTTAGCTCGAAGCCGACTGCGCCAATCGAGGACGGGTGGCTGGACACCGCCTCGGGGGCTGCAATCTCTACGGCGATCGAGCCGAACACCAGCCTTGTCCTCTGCGAAGCTCGTGACTCCAAGGTGCCGGACTCCTCTCCGGACTCCGGACCTTCTGCGCCCCTGCCAATCGAATCCGATTGGGCGCCGATTTGGAGTTCGCCGCCGCGGACATCTTTCAGCACTCGCCCTTCGGCGGCATTCTGAATTCACTAAAGTCTCTCTCTTTATCAGGAGAGCTCTGGCCGGACTATGCTCAGCAAGGTTGGGATGCGGACGACGAAGAAATTCAAAGCCCACCCACCACCCACTTCAGAGCCACCGCCGATGATTTAACCGACATGCTCGACTTGACCAAGACATCGACGGTATGGACGCCCGATGCGGAGACGACCAAGAACCAGCGCCTATAGGGCACTAGAAGGCCACCTCGTCATTTACATATACATGGTGGACACCCCAAAAGAAGGAATGGCGATGGAACAACGGAGGATGACCCTCCAAGAAGCAGCCTAAGCGTCGGCGTTAGCGGCGCCACCCTAAATCCCGCCAAAGCAAAAACGGCGATTCCGGCACGGAGATAATAACACCCAGACGGGTGCAAGACAACCCCTCCACCAGGATTCGCATAGGAGGATGGAGAAGCCAACCCTCATGAGAGAGCGGCAGACAGAGAGGTAGAGGACCATAATTACATGCCTCCCTCCGAAGACGAGGCAAACCTCGACGACGACGAATTTGCCGTGCCTGAGGATCCCGTCAAACAAGAGCGTTTCAAACGCAGGCTTATGGCCAAGGCAAGCAGCCTCAAGAAAAAACAGCAACAGCTTAGAGCTGACCAAGACTGTTTCAAACGTGGGTGTAACCCTAGCCCAAGTCTTGGTCAGTTCGTACAGATGGACTGAAGTCCTTGCGGCCGAAGAGTACGAACTCGAACGCCCCTCCAAGAGCTACCCAAAGCGCAGGCTGCTACCCCGATTAGAGGAGGAAGCACCTAAACCTACATCACCAGCGCACGACGTGGCCGACCGGCCACCTCGTGGCCGTGACAAAGAGGCCTCTCGGCCCTCCACTCAAGCCGCACCCCGGCGTCGCTCAAAGAATACCAAGGCACGGGGAAATGCGCCAGACCTGCGAGATATATTGGAGGACAAGGCAAGGCAAACAAGATCGATCTACGGATCGCGTGCGCCCACCGACACGTGATTTATAACCGTCATGCCGGATATGGCAAATCCGCCGGGCGAACACGAGAGACAAAGCTCATTTGAGCTACGTCGTGATATAGCCCAGTACAGAGGCGCCACACACCCACTATGCTTCATAGACAAAGTAATGGATCATCAAATTCCCGAGGGTTTCACACCCGTAAACATTGAATCATACGATGGCACAACAGATCCTGCGGTATGGATCGAGGATTATCTCCTTCATATCCACATGGCCCGCGGTGATGATCTACACGCCATCAAATACCTCCCACTCAAGCTTAAAGGACCAGATCGGCATTGGCTTAACAGCTTGCCAAAGAAAGTCAATTGGTTGTTGGGAGGCCCCGAAGCCGCATTCCTCGACAATTTCTGTGGCACCTATGTGCAACCACCGACGCGATGACCTAAGCCACATAATTCAGCAGCCGAGGAATCGGCGGACAATTCTGGACACGGTTCCTAACCAAGAAAAATCAAATAGTCGATTGTCCGGACGCAGAGGCCCTCGCAGCCTTCAAACATAACATCCGTGACGAGTGGCTTGCCCGCACCTAGGACAGAAAAGCTGAAATCCATGGCAGCCCTCACAACACTCATGACCTGCTTTTGCGGAGGAGAAGACAGCTGGCTAGCTCGTAGTAATAACATGACCAAGAGCCCCGTAATTCGGATACCAAGGATAGCAATGGCAGGTCGCGTTGCAACAAGCACAAGCGTCGCATTAACGGCGATAATGTTGAGGATCTGGCGCTTAATGCCGGATTCGAGGCTCTAAACCTGGTCGTGGAAAAGCCATTTAAAAGAAATACTGGGCCCGTCCCAGTTTGGACCGAATACTCGATCGCTCGTGCCAGATACATGGCACCCCCGAAAAACCATCCAATCACACCAACCGGGATTGTTGGGTGTTCAAGCAGGCAGGCAAGTTAAGTGCCGAAAACAGAGACAAGGGGCTGCATAGCGATGACGAGGAGGAGCCCCGGCCGCCGAACAATAGGGGACAGAAGGGCTTTCCCCCACAAGTGCGTACGGTGAACATGATATACGCAACCCACATCCCCAAAAGGGAGCGGAAGCATGCACTCAAGGATGTATATGCGTTGGAGCCAGTCGCCCCAAAGTTCAACCCGTGGTCCTCCTGCCCGATCACTTTTGATCGAAGGGACCACCCCACTAGCATCCGCCATGGCGGAATCGCCGCATTGGTTCTAGACCCAATCATTGACGGATTTCACCTCACTAGAGTCCTTATGGACGGCGGCAGCAGCCTGAACCTGCTTTATCAAGATACAGTGCAAAAAATGGGCATAGATCCCTCAAGGATTAAACCCACAAAGGCGACCTTTAAAGGCGGTATACCAGGTGTAGAGGCCAACTGTACAGGCTCATTTACACTTGAGGTGGTCTTCAGATCCCCGGATAATTTCTGAAGCGAGGAGTTAATCTTCGACATAGTCCCGCTCATGGCGGCTATCACGCCTTTGCGCCGGACAAACAGCATTTGCAAAGTTCAATGCGGTGCCGCACTATGCATACCTCAAGCTCAAGATGTCAGGCCCTCGAGGAGTCATTACGGTCAATGGAAACACCGAACGCTCTCTCCGAACGGAGGAGCACACGGCGGCCCTCGCGGCGGAAGTACAAAGTAGCCTCTCAAGGCAATTCTCCAGTCCGGCTATTAAACATCCGGACACCGTCAAGCGTGCCCAGAGTAACCTACAACAAGACCGCCTGGCACGTTCCGAGCACGCGTAGCAATGCGGCCCCAACCCCAGCCCTCGTGAAATTGCGAAACCAGTACTACATGTACATAATTACACTCTGGAAGTACCATGTGCATAGGGGGAGGGGCACGATCACGACATGCCCAAAATGCGGCTCAAACGCACTAGGGGCTCCCGATTTGGTCATTCTTTTTTCTTACTTTCATGACTCCACTCTCCGGAAGGCCTGTCCGGCAGTACAATCGCCGAACACACGATGCAACAGCTAGGGAGGCATAAAGCTACGTCGAATGTCAAGGTGGTCTCTATAACGAGCTAAATACCTGTCTTACATACCATCCCGCGGCTCACCCCTGGAGGGGGACATGTCAAATAGTCCCATCTCTTGCTTATCGCACTATTTGTATCGTTCTGCTTTTACCGCAGCCTTTTCAAATAAACAATACATAGCTTTTGTCTATTATTGCATTCCTTTTTTATGTAAATATGTTCAGTTATGACATTATGCAACCGTACACTTTGGTACGGCCAATACACCAGGGGCTTAAGTACCCCAGAATATGGTGTGAGAAGTCCGAACACTCTCACGAAAAGGCACCCGAACTTATAGCATAATATGCATCGACTCAATCATGTCTTGGGTCAATAGTTGGGTTTGCCTGGCCCCATGTTTTGGTACCTTACGCCCGTTATATCGACTAAGGTAGCGCTGGGAGAACTACTGCGATTGTGCCCGGTTGAGCTGGGTTAAGCACCTCAAGAGAGAAAGCTAAAACTGACCGCCATGATAGGGCAAGAGTTGGTCGCTGTTCGAGAGGTTTCGAGTCCCTAAAGACTTATGCCGCTTAGAGCGAGGAGCCGGCTTTGTCCGCCTAGGCGTGATAGCGCCTAACTCGGTCTTCCGAATACTAGGGGCTTCACGAAATTTAAAATTATAGAATTCTATGGCTAAGTGAGAGTGATAAAGCATTATAGTCCGATTGCCTTGTTCACAGTCTGAGCGCCTCCTCGAAGGACCCAAGAATGGGAACAAGAGCGCCAGGTTTATCCCAACACCCCAAAGACTCGTGGCATGGGGGCGAAGTCGACGACTCGCCATCTCTCAGATTTAATAAACAGCCGCATGTAGGTAATATTTTAAATTCAAAAGCATTGCTTAGCGATATGAACAAGTTTTCAGCGCATGTGATAACACGAACGAGTTTACTCAAAATTACATCCTTGGAACATTCATCCGCCATAAGGCGGGCACCCTTCAGACGCCTCATAATACATCTCGAGCTTGCGATGCTCCTTGCCCTGCGGTGGCCCATCTGTCACCAGCTTCTCAGATCCATCTTCCCCAAAGCACTTTAACACGGGTAAGGGCCCTCTGGCGCCTTCGATGCATACTGAGCGCTTGATGACTTCAAGCCGTGGACAGCATCCGCCACCGCCTCACCAGCCCAAAGTAGCTCCTGTGCATGACCTCCCGAGTGCCATAGCCGGACTATAAGGCCCTTCATGGACTGTTCGGCCACCTTGTGGAGCTCGACCAGTTGCTTCAGCTGGTCGCTCAAGGGCACCAGGTGTCCAGCCTCAGCATACTGAGACCAGAACACCTTCTCTGTCGAGCTCCCCTCCTCGGCCTGGTAGTATGCGGCCGTCGGACACACTGCGGGGCAAATCTGCGAATGCTCCTGGAGAGCTCCGGACTCGGGTAAGTAACAAGTAATTCACTTTCACGTGCTTGCTTTGCATAAAGAATGTCTTACCCGCCGCTATCTTCTTCATCGCCTCAATTTCCTGGAGGGCTTTTTGGGCTTTGCATAAAGCAGATTTGGCGATCTCAAGGGCCGAGGTGAGCTCGGACTCTCGATTCTTTGAGTCAAGCTCCAAACTCTCGTGTTTTTTCATGAGATCCTGGAGCTCTTGTTGCACCTCCGCCACCCGCGCCTCCTGCTTTTCTCGCTCGGCGCGCTCCACGGCCGCATTGTCTTCGGTCTTGGACAGCGCTTTCTTGTGGTCATTGTCGGTGTCAAACCGCGGATCTCGGTAGGGGTCCCGAACTGTGCGTCTAGGCGGATGGTAACAGGAGACAAGGGACACGATGTTTTACCCAGGTTCGGCCCTCTTGATGGAGGTAAAACCCACGTCCCGCTTGATTGATATTGATATTGTGGATGTTTACAAGAGTGGATCTACCACGAGATCAAGGAGGCTAAACCCTAGAAGCTAGCCTATGGTATGATTGTAAGGATTGTTGTCGTTGTTGTCCCACGGACTAGAGCCATCCGGTTTATATAGACACCGGAGAGGGCTAGGGTTACATAGAGTCGGTTACAATGGTAGGAGATCTACATATCCGATCGCCAAGCTTGCCTTCCACGCCAAGGAAAGTCCCATCCGGACACGGGCTAAGTCTTCAATCTTCTATCTTCATAGTCTTGGAGTCCGTCGATGATGATAGTCCGGCTGATGATAGTTCGGTGATGATGGTAGTCCGCTATCCGGACACCCCTAATCCAGACTCCTCAAGAGCCCCTCTAACCAGGCTTCAATGACGATAAGTCCGGCGCAGATATTGCTTGGCATTGCAAGGCGGGTTCCTCTTCTTAATGATAGAAGATTGTGAACACCAGATAGTGTCCGGCTCGCAAAATAAATTCCACATTCCACCGTAGAGAATAATATATACACAAGTTCAATCTGCTGACCTTTTTTGCGGCATGACGTCACACCACTACCAAGCCATTACTTGAATTGTTTGTTACTTTACCACCTCAGCGCATTTAGCGGCGGTTTCCTTGCACATCTTGTCGAGCGTAGATCGTGTTTCCCTTAATCCGGGATTCTCATCAATACGGACGTGGGTAACCCAACCGCGCCATTGATGGTGACGCTTGGGAGATAAGCGAGTTTTACCAGGGCGGTGGGGACGCGTGAGACTTCGCCGCCCATATAAGGGATAAGGATTCACCTTCTCACCCACGCCTTCTTCCTCCTTTGCTTATCCATCTCCGCAAGACTCGAGCTCCAGCGCCCAAGTTCGCAAGATCTCATCTCAACCTTCTCCGACCATGTCCGAGCGGGAGGTAAATGGCTGGCCTCCACCGTTAAGGAGGAGCACATCGCTAAACTTCGCGGCGCGGATACCTCTCCGGCGACATCACAGACCGGCTGCCCGACGAGGGCAGCTCATCCCCACCCCAGTGCCCCATGAGAGGGTCGTCTTTCTTCCCCACTTCCTCCGCTGGACTGGGCTTTCCACTTCACCCCTTTGTCCGGGGCTCATGTTCTACTACGGCCTGATTTCCATGATCCGCGCCAACTTCATCCTCAACATCTCGGCGTTTATCGTCGGGTGCGAGGCCTTCCTCTGCATCCGCCCCACTTCGCTTGTGGCTCAAGACCTTCAATCTCAAGCCGGTAGTGAAGGGCACTCAAGCGGAGTCGGAGGGCGCCATGTTGGGCAAGATGCCCAACGCCCTTTAGTTCAAGGGCCTTCGTGGAATCCGTCAAGGGGTGGCAATCGGGTGATTCTATATCACCGAGCCAGCGTGACCCTACATGGGCGGCGGCCCCGAGTTCAGATCTGGTATCCCCACGCAGCTCACCTCCGGAAAGAGAAGGGCTTGCTGTGGGGTAGTTCGAGGAGCTGATGGGACTCCAAGCCCGTATCCGAAGCTGGTGAAGAAGCTCGGGCTGGTTAACGTGGTTCAAGTCATGCTCGTCCGCGGATTCTCCCATGCCAAGAGCGGGCATTCAATCTGTGGGAGTTCGATCCGAACAGCACCGGCGCTGAGCGGGCTCTTCGACCTGACGTCGCACGGCGCTGGAGGGTGCTGTTCAAGGGCGCCGGTTTCGCATCCGCGATCAAGATCGCGGATTTCGCCGCAGCGCCAAGCCAACGAGGTAAGTGATTCTACCCTTTACGGACACTTGCTTTTCATAGTTTGACTCTATGCGGGTTTTAATTTCCCTTTTCCTTTGACAGACTGGATGAGGAAGGCGGAGAAGATTATCTGCCCGGCTCCTATGCCGAAAATACAGAGACGCCTGCCTAGCGAGGCTGCTGGTTCCGCACCGCACGTGGTGCCGAGAAGAAGGCCAAGAAGGAGGCCACGGGTGCTCGAAAGAGTTCCGCTTTCAGGTGTCCGACGACTCGGGCGGACTCCTCCCAAAACGAGGAGGAGAAGAGGACTCTCCCGGAGGAGGAGAGAGGAAGAGGAAGGCTTCCCCAGCAGGGAGGCCAAGGGTCCAAGAGGGAAGGACTATTCCCGACAGCTCCGCCAACATCAACGTTGGCGAGGAAGAATGGCCTTCAAGGGCCAGGCCTCCGCGAGATCGTAAGTATCCGGATTCCTAAATGATTTATAATTTCTTTTCTGCGCCACATAGTGTCATTCTAATGCCGCATGCTGCCTGTAGTCCGGCGGTGATGATCTCCCGCTTCATCGAAGGGTTGTTGGCTCCGTCGGATGTAGACTCCATCCCGACCGCCTCCACCCCTCGCGACACCGAGGACGCCGAGGTGGGATACCAAGAAGGACCCATCGGGGAGGCTCGGGGCGCCGCAAGGTGTCCTCCGGACTTTGCGCCGACTCCATATCGAACCCGCAGTGGTTCCGAGTCCGCCGCGGCCCTTCAACGAAGGGCAAGACCGTGGACGCCGGGCGGCTTCCGCCCAACCGGGGCGCCGGGCACTTGTTGGAGGCGCTGCAGAGCGCTTCCATCGAGAAGAACACCGCACTATTATGAGTGCGGTGATTCAAGGTGCAGCTTCGCCAAGAGCGGCCGACCAAAGCTTCGCAGAGCCTTCTATCGTGCTTTGAGGTAAGAAGTTAAAAATATGCAATGTAATACCGCATAGACAGAGCCCCGATGCTCGGTTCGGTGTTGGGAAGAAAAGCGGACCGAGGATCTGAAAAAAAAAGATATACGCAGGGTTGCTAAAAATTATGTCAATATGGGTTGCAGGCTGCGCTGCTGACCTCTGCCGACCGATCGCTGGAGGTCGGTGCTTTGAAGCAGAGCTCGAGCGTCCGAGCAAGAGCTCGGCCGCGCGAGAAGCAGCTCCAGACAAAGAAGGTGAGTAACACCACTTTGAACTTGTACCTTACAGAAAAGGATTTAGGTCGCAACAAAAAATAACAAGGATAACATGGGTACTGCAGGGGCCACGAACAAGGTGGCGACCCTGAAGGAGGCCGTGTCCGCGGCTGAACGCAATGCGGCCACGGAACGGGCAGAGCGAGAAAAGCAAGAGGCGCGGGTGGCGGTGGTTCAGCAAGAGCTCCAGGCTCTCATGGAAAAGCATGAGAGTTTGGAGCGTGACTCAAAGACTCGAGAGTCCGACCTTGCCTCGGCTCTCGAAAGTGCCAAAACTACCAAGGTCGATGCCCATAAGTCCCTTTAGGAGATTGAGTTGATGAGGAAGATAGCGGCAGGTAAGGCATTTTTCATGCAAAGCAAGCATGTGAATGTAAATTACGTGTTACTTACCCGAATTCGGAGCTCTCCAGGGGCGTTTGCAGATCTGCCTCGCAGCGTGTCTGATACCGCCGCATTCTACCAAGCCGAGGAGGGGAGCTCAACGGAGAAGGTCTTCGTCTCAAGATGTTTGAGGCCGCCATCCGTGCCCCTAGCGACCAGTGAAGCAGCTGGTCGAGCTCCACAAGGTGGCCGAGCAGGCCATGAAGGGCCTCATAGTCCGGTGTGGCCTCGGAGAGGCCATGCACAGGAGCTACTTTGGCCTCGTCGACGGCTGGTGGATGCGTGCCCCGGGTGGAGGTTATCAAGCGCTCCGCCTGTATTGAAGGTGCTCGTCGGGCCCTTGCCCGCGCAAAGGTGCATTGGGGCAAGCTGGATGCGGAGAAGCTAATCAGCGACGCGCCACCAGCGGGCAAGGAATATCGTCGCCGAGATGTACTATAAGACTGTCTGAAGGGCGCCTGCAAGATTGCGGATGAGTGCCCTGTGGATGTAATTATTGAGTAAATTCGCAATGTGTTATCCTCATGCGCTGAAAACTTTGTTCATATGCGCTAAGCAACACTTGTTAATTTAAAATATTACCTTATGTGCGGCCGCTTATTAAATCTGAGAGATGGCAAGTCGTCAACTTCAGCCCCCATGCCACGAGTGCTGGGGTGTTCGGATAAACTTGAGCACTCTAGTTCCCATTTTGGGTCCATCTAGGAGGCGCCAACACAACGAACAAGGCAACCGGACTTATAGTGCTTGAACACTCTCACTTAGCCATAGAATTCTATAATTTTAAATTTCGCGAAGCCCCTAGTATTCGGAGGACCAATTAGGGCGCTATCCACGCCTTCATCGGACATTATCCGAACTTCGCTCAAGCGGCGAGGTCTTTAAGGACCCGAAGGACCTCTCGAACAGCGACCAGTCTCGCCTTATCATGACAAATAGTTTTAGCTTTCTCCTCGAGGCGTTAACCCGCTCAACCGGGCGCAATCGCAGTGGTTCTCCCAAAGGCTACCTTAGCCGATAGAACGGAACGTAAGGTGCCAAACATGGGAGTCGGGCAAACCCAACTATTGACCCAAGACATGATTCGCAGCCGATTCATATAATGCTATAAGTTCGGGGTGCCGCACTTGTGAAAGTGTTCAGACTTTATCACACCATAATGCGGAGAACATAAGCCCCTGGTGTATTTGGCCGTACCAAAATGTACGGGTGCAACATGTCGTAAATGAACATATATATATATATATATATAAGGTAATGCAATTATGGGCAAAAAATGCTGCATTTTATTCGAGAAGATATGCTATGAGTGTGGAATGATACAAATAGTGCGGAAAGCAAGGGATTGATTTAATTAAAGGCGTCTCCCTCGAGGGTAGGCAGCGAATGTTGTATTTAACAAATTTAATGCTCGTGATGGAGACCACCTGAGTGTTCGTCGCGGACTTTGTCCTTCCCGGCTGTTGCATCATGAGTTCGGCAGGTTCGCCACGGACAGAGTTCTGTATAAAAAGAGAGAAATAAAAGAAAAAAAGCGACACACTTGGGAGCCCTGGTGTGGTCGAACCGCACTCTTGGTCTGTTGTGGTTGTGCCTTTCCCCTATGCCCATGGTATCTCCGTATGTAATTATGTACTTGGAGAGTTTGTCTTACAATTTTGCGAGGGCTGGGGTTGAGGCCGCATTGCTACGCTGCGATGCTCGGAACGTGCTGGTGGTCTTGGTTGATGTTGCTCCGGCGCGTTTGGCCGTGTCCGGTCGCTTAACGGCCGGACTCGAAATTGCCTTAAAAGGCTGCTCTATACTTCGCCGTGAGAGCGCTGTATGTTCCTCCGTTCGAGGGAGCGCCCGTGTTTCCATTGACCGTGATGACTCCACGAGGGCCTGGCATCTTGAGCTTAAGGTATGCATAATGCGGCACCGCGTTGAATTTTGCGAACGCGGTTCGTCCGAGCAGAGCGTGATAGCCGCTGCAGAACGGGACAATGTCGAAGATTAACTCCTCGCTCCGGAAATTATCCGGGGATCCGAAGACCACTTCGGTGTAATCGAGCTGTATAATTGGCCTCGACACCTGGTATGACGCCTTTGAAGGTTGTCTTTGTAGGTTTAATCCTTGAAGGGTCTATGCCCATCTTGCGCCCGTATCCCGATAAAGCAGGTTCAGCTCTGCCGCCGTCCATCGTGACTCTCGTGGGTGAAATCCATCGACGATTGGGTCTAAAACCAATGCGGAGAATCCGCCGTGGCGGATATCGGTCGGATGGTCTCTTCGATCGAAAGTGATCGGGCAAGAGGACCATGGGTTGAATTTTGGGGCGACTAGCTCCATCGCCAGATATCGTCCCTTAGTGCACGCTTCCGCTCCCTCTTGGGATTATGCGTTGCGTATATCATGTTTACCGTCCGAACTTGAGGGGGGAATCCTTTTGTCCTCTCGTTGTTCGGGGCGGGTCTCTTCCTCGTCATCGTTGTGTAGCCCCTTGTCACTGTTTTCGGCGATTAATTTGCCTGCCTGCTTGAATACCCAACAATCTCTGTTGGTGTGGTTAGCTGGCTTTTCTAGGGTTCCATGTATTTGACAGGAGCGGTCGAGTATTCGGTCCAAATTGGACGGGCCCGGAGTGGTTCTTGTGAATGGCTTCTTCCGTTGACCGGGCTTGGAGCCTCGGAATCCGGCGTTGACTGCCGTATCCTCATTGATGTCACCGTTAATGCGGCGTTTGTTTTTGTTTCGACGCAACCTGCCATTTTGGTCCTTGGTATCCGGACTGCCAGCGTTTTTGCTGAGGTTGTTGCTGCGAGCTAGCCAGCTATCCTCTCCCGCACAGAAGCGGGTCATGAGTGATGTGAGGGCTGCCATGGATTTCGGCTTCTCCTGTCCTAGGTGCCGGGCCAGCCACTCGTCGCGGATGTTATGTTTGAAGGCAGCGAGTGCCTCTGCATCCGGACAGTCGATGATTTGATTTTTATTTGTTAAGAATCGTGTCCAGAATTGCCTGGCCGATTCGTCTGGCTGCTGGATTATGTGACTTAGGTCGTCTGCGTCCGGTGGTCGCACATACGTGCCCTGGAAGTTGTCGAGAAATGCGGCTTCGTGTCCTCCCAAAGATCCAATTGACTCTGCGGGCAGGCTGTTAAGCCAATGCCGAGCTGGTCCTTTGAGCTTGAGCGGGAGATATTTGATGGCGTGAAGATCGTCGCCGCGGGCCATATGTATATGGAGGAGATAATCCTCAATCCAAACCGCGGGGTCTGTTGTGCCATCGTAGGATTCGATATTAACGGGTTTAAACCCTTCGGGGATTTGATGATCCATTACTTCGTCAGTGAAGCATCGCGGGTGTGCGGCGCCTCTGTATTGAGCGATATCGCGACGTAGCTCGAGAGAGCGTTGTCTGCTGTGTTCGGCCCGGCCGGAGTAGTTGTATCCGGCGCGACGGTATTCGTCGTGGGTCTTGGGGCGCCCACGTGATCCATAGATAGATCTGGATTGTCTTGCCTTGTCCTCCAATATATCCCGCAAGTCCGGCGCGTTCCCACATGGGCTTCGATGCCGGGTGCGGTTTTGGTGGAGGGCTTGCACGCCTCTCTGTCGCGCCATGAGGTGGCGGTCTGCCGACAGCGCTGGTGATGCAGGTTTGTACGCTTCCTCCTCTAATCGGGGAGCAACTTGCGTTTTGGGTAACTTTTGGAGGGGCGTTCGAGTTCATACTCTTGACGCGTGAGGACCTCGGTCCATCTGTCGGCCATGAGGTCTTGATCAGCTTGAAGCTGTTGCTGCTTTTCTTTAGGCTGTTTGCCGTGGCTATTAGCCCGCATCTGAAATGCTCTTGTTCGACGGGATCCTCGAGCACGACGAATTAAATGCGTTGTCGAGGCTTGCCTCGTCTCCGGAGGGAGGTAAGTAATTTTCATCCTCGACCTCTTCGCCCCGCCGCCTCTCGTGAGGGCTTGCTTCGCCTCCTCCTGCGCTGGATCGTCTTTGAGGGAGTTGTCTTCGGCACTTTCGGGGTGTTATTATCTCCAGTGCCGGAATCTCCATTCTTGCCGTGGCGGGATTTAGAGCGGCGCCACGACGCCGGCGCTTGGGCTGTTTCTTTAAGGAATCGGCCTCCGTTGCTTCTTCGTCGTCCCCATCTTTTGGGGTGTCCACCATGTATATGTCGTATGACGAGGTGGTCTTCCAAAGGTCCTGTAGGCACCGGTTCTTGGTAGTCTCGGCATCGCCGTCCATACCATCGATGTCTTGAAGTCGTAGTCGAGTCGTCGGTTAAATCGTCGGCGGTGGCTACGAAGTGGGTGGTGGGTGGGCTCTGAATTTCTTCTTCGTCTCACAGACCAACCATCCTGGCCGTGGTTCGGCCAGGCTCTCGGATAGCGAGAGATGCTTTAGTGAATTTATGATATCGCCAAGGGCGAAAAGCCGAAAGATGTCCGCAACGGTGAATTCCATGATCGGCGCCCAATCAGATTCGATGGCGAGGGGCACAGGAGGTTCGAGTCCGCGGAGAGTCCGCACCTCGAGTCATGAGCTCTATGCGGGACAAGGTAAGTGTTCGCTCCATCATCGTAGAAGTTGCAGCTCGGCGGTGTCCAGCCATCCGTCCTCGATCCGAGCGATCGGCTCCGGACTATGGGTCGGGCGGATTCGTGTCTTGACCTCAAGGTGCTGTCCGGCGGCAGAGTTAGGTCATGCCCATCGTGACAGCGCGGCACGCTCGGTTGTGGCTCAGATCCATCGAAGATCAAGTCCCAGCGGATATAGGCCATGAAGTTTAGGCTTCCAAACCTGACTTGACGGCCGGGGCGTAGCTTCGATCTGCTCGGATGGCCAAGTGAGTTGGCCCGCATGCGGCCGCCGAATCTGAAGATCTGTCCGGGAGAAAAGTCTCACCGGACTGCGTCGTTATCGATTGAAGAGGCCATCACGCCTATCGGTGGCGACACGGAGGAACTCTCAATGAAAGCACCAATGTCGTTGTCAAAACCGGCGGATCTCGGGTAGGGGTCCCGAATCGTGCGTCTAGGCGGATGGTAACGGGAGACAAGGGACACGATGTTTTACCTGTGTTCGGCCCTCTTGATGGAGGTAAAACCCTACGTCCGCTTGATTGATATTGATATTGTGGATGTTTACAAGAGTGGATCTACCATGAGATCAAGGAGGCTAAACCCTAGAAGCTAGCCTATGGTATGATTGTAAGGGTTGTTGTCGTTGTTGTCTCACGGACTAGAGCCATCCAGTTTATATAGACACCGGAGAGGGCTAGGGTTACATAGAGTCGGTTACAATGGTAGGAGATCTACATATCCGTATCGCCAAGCTTGCCTTCCACGCCAAGGAAAGTCCCATCCGGACACGGGGCGAAGTCTTCAATCTTCTATCTTCATAGTCTTGGAGTCCGGTCGATGATGATAGTCCGGCTGATGATAGTTCGGCTGATGATGGTAGTCCGGCTATCCGGACACCCCCTAATCCAAGACTCCCTCAGTCGCCACCTCGGTTGTGGCCCCTGTAATACTCACGTTGGTCCTGTCATTTTTTGCAACCACATCTTTTTTATATATTTACATAAGGTATTACTTACCTTCCTTGTCCTCGAGCTGCTTCTTGGCAAGGCCGAGCTCGTTCTCGGACCGCCGAGGCTCGCTTCAATGCATCGACCTCCATGATCGGTCTGGCAGATGTCAGGCAAGCGCAGCTTGCATTCCCATATTGACATACTTATGTTAGACTCCTGCGATATCTTTTAGATCCTCGGTTCGGCTTTTCTTTCCAACACCAAACCGAGCATCGTGGGCTACTGTCTATGCGGTAATATTTTTATATATCTTAAATACATACCTCAAAGCTCATTAGAAGGTTGGCACGAGCTTGATCAGCCCGCTCTTGGCGGATGAACCTTCTCGGATCACCGCACTCATAATAGTGCGGTGCTCCTCGATGATGGAGCGCCGTTAAGCACCTCCAGCCAAATTATCCGTGCCTCGGTTGGGCGGAGGTCACCGGCGTCGTAGGCTTGCCCTTCTTACCAGGGGGCCGCCTGCCGGACTCCGGAACCGCTGAAGGTTCTGGTGCGGTGTCCTGGGGGTTTTGTCCCCTTTGCGCCAGGAGTCCGGGAGGTCGCCTTGCGGCGCCTCCAGGACCACCTCCTCCTGGCTTGGACCCTTTTGGGACTTCATCTTGGCATCATCCGTAGGGCGAGGGGAGGAGGCGGCCGGAAGTGAAGTGCTATTCACATCCGACGAGCTTAAGGAGCCGCTCGACGACACGCCGACCTGGGCTTGGGGCGGACTGCATGATTAAATTCGGCGTCAGAAGATACTGTGCAATAAAGGACCGCCATGAGTTATTCTGGTATCCGAATACTTACGATTTTGCTAGTGGCTTGGCCCTGGATGGCCACTCCTCTTCGCCGTTGTCGGTGTTGGTGGAGTTGTGCGGAGGAAGGGTCCTTCCCTTCTTGGACCCTCCGGCCCCCCCAGTTGGGGCGGCCTTCCTTTTCTTCTCTCCCCCCGCTGGGGGGGAGACCTCTCTTTCCTCCTCCTCGTTTTTGTGGGAGGAGTCCGCCTCGGAGTCATCGGACGATGAGTCCGACACCACCAGGCGCCGGGAACTCTTTCGAGTTCCCGTGGCCTTCTTCTCCGACACCACGTAAGGTGCCGGAACCAGCAGCCCCGTCAAGCGGGCGTCCGCTGGGTCTTCGGGCAAGGGAGCCGGATAGTTGATCTGCCCGGACGTCTCCTGCCAATCCTGTCAAAGGTAAGGGAGTTTAGATCCCGCATAGGGTCAAACTATGAAAAACAAGTATCCCGTAAAGGGTAAAACAACTTACCGCGTTGGCTTGATGCTGCACACTGAATCCGCGATCCTCGGTAGCGGATGCGGGAGCCTCGGCGCCCTTGAACAGCACCTTCCAGGCATCTTCGTACGTAGTGTCGAAGAGCCTGCTCAGGGTTCGGTGATGTGCCGGATTAAACTCCCACAAGCTGAAAGCCCGTTGTTGGCACGGGAGGATCCGGCGGATGAGCATGACCTGGACTACGTTGACGAGTTTGAGCTTCTTGCTCACCAGGTTTTCGACGCAGGTTTGGAGTCCGGTCAGCTCTTCCAAATTACCCCACGACAGGCCCTTCTCTTTCCAGGAGGTGAGCCGCGTGGAGATGCCAGATCGGAATTTGGGGGCCGCTGCCCATTCAGGGTCACGCGGCTCGGTGATGTAGAACCACCCCGACTGCCACCCCTTTATGGTCTCTACGAAGGAGCCCTCAAGCCATAGGACGTTGGGCATCTTGCCCACCATGGCACCTCCGCACTCCGCTTGGCGGCCGCCCACTACCTTCGCTTGATATTGAAGGTCTTCAGCCATAAGCGAAGTGGGGCTGGATCGAGGAAGGCCTCATACCCACGATGAACGCCGAGATGTTGAGGATGAAGTTCAGGGCAGATCATGGAAATCCAGGCCGTAGTAGAACATGAGCCCCGGACAAATGGGTGAAGTGGGAAACCTAGTCCATGGAGGAAATGGGTGAGAACACCACCCTCTCATGGGGCCAGGGGTGGGGATGAGCTGCCCCTCGTCTGGGAGCCGGTGCACGATGTCATTGGACAAGTATCCGGCTTTCCTCAGCTTCTTGATGTGTCCCTCCGAGACGAAGGAGACCATCCACTTGCATCCCGCTCCGGATATGGCTGGAGAAGGTTGAGGTAGGATGTGCGGACTTGGGCACTGGAGCTCGAGTGCGCGAAAATGAATAAGCACAGGAGGAAGAAGGCGTAGATGAAAAAGGTGGATCCTTATCCCCTTATATGGGCGGACGAGACTGCACGTCCCCACCCGCCTCGTAAAACTCGCTTATCTCCCAAGCGCCATAATTAATGGCATGGTTGGGTTACCCACGCCCGTATTGATGAGAATCCCGGAATAAGGGGACACGATCTCTCGCTTCGACAAGGCGTGCCAAGGAAACCGCCTTGCTAAGTGCAATCGAGGTGGGACAAAAAAAGCGATTGAATAAGGGCTTGGCGTGGTGTGATGTCACACCGTCGAATCGTCGCCAAGAGATTGGATTTGTGTAAATATTATTCTATCTACGGTGGTATGTGGAACTTATTTTGCGAGCGGACACTATCCTTGTGTTCAAAATCTTCTATGAAGTATTCGAGGAGGAACCCGCCTTGCAATGCCAAGACAATCTGCGTGCGGACTCGTCGTCATTGAAGCCTGGTTGAGGGCTCTTGAGGAGTCTGGATTAGGGGTGTCTGGATGGCGAACTGTAACCTTTGGCGGACTCTGGACTATGAAGATACAAGATTGAAGACTTCGTCCCGTGTCCGGATGGGACTTTCCTTGGCGTGGAAGGCAAGCTTGGCGACTGAGATATGTAGATCTCCTCCCATTGTAACCGACTACGTGTAACCCTAGCCCTCTCCTGTGTCTCTATAAACCGGAGGGTTTTAGTCCGTGGGGCGAAAAACAATCATACCATAGGCTAGCTTCTAGGGTTTAGCCTCTCGATCTCGTGGTAGATCTACTCTTGTACTACCCATATCATCAATATTAATCAAGTAGGAGTAGGGTTTTACCTCCATCGAGAGGGCCCGAACTCGGGTAAAACATCGTGTCCCTTGTCTCCTGTTACCATCCGCCAAGACGCACAGTTCGGGACCCCCTACCGAGATCCGCGGTTTGACACCGACAATCACCGTCCTGCGCCGTCGTCTTGTGAAACTCTCCCTCGGCCTCAACTGAATCAAGAGTTCGAGGGACGTCACCGAGCTGAACGTGTGCAGATCACGAAGGTGTTGTGCGTTTGGTACTGGGATCGGTTGGATCGCGAAGACGTTCGACTTCATCAACCGCGTTACTGAATGCTTCCGCTTTCGGTCTACGAGGGTACATGGACACACTCTCCCCTCTCGTTTCTATGCTTCTCCTAGATAGATCTTGCGTGATCGTAGGATTTTTTTTTTTGAAATACTATGTTCCCCAACAGCTAGGGTGTGGATGGACCCAATTGGGGATGAGCCTCCCTTATGTGATCAATTCCCTCTACTTTATAGTGTGTGCAATGATCAAGAGATCATTGTTGTTAAGTTAAGAGAAAAAGTGGATGGTAATTTCTTTAGAAGACGGTTACACCCTCCCCTACTTGATCAATGGAGAGAGGTCCAAGCCAGAGTGGGGCCATGGCCTCTCTCTAATGAACCTGACCAGGTTATTTGGACCTTGGGAAAAAAGAAGAAATTTACCACTAAATTTGTTTATGAGTACTTGGAGAGAAACGTAGCTGGATGTAATTACAAGTGGATTTGGAGAGCGAAAACTCCTCTAAAAATTCAGATTTTCCTTTGGCAGTTATTCCAGGATTCTGTTTTGACTAGAGATGTCATGAGCAAACGTGAATGATTGGGAAGACCTTCCTGTTCCTTTTGTGAGGAAAGAGAAACATCTCAGTATCTTTTCTTTACCTGTCCCGTGGCTAGAGTGTTATGGAGGACTATGGGATGTGTCCTAGGCACGGATCGGTGCCCCACTAATATTTGGCAATACTTCTCTTGGTGTTATACGTTCCTCCCAGGTGGGGAGAAGTTCTATACCTTTGGCTTAGTTGCTCTATGTTGGGCGATGTGGAATAGCCATAACAGAAAAACCTTTGAGTTCAAAAATATGAGATCCCCTTTTGATGTGGTCTATTCTTCATGTGGCTATCTTACTTATTGGGCAGGGTTGCTGAAGGGAGACGACTGGGTGGCAGTGGAGCGTGGATCCAAGATGCCGAGGATCAATGCCTCGAACATGATGAGAATCTGCGCAGCACCAGGTGAATCGATGAAGAGCTGAAGATTCCAATGCACCTGGGAGTGGATCGAGCAAACAACTACATCGCATGTTGGCTTCTTTTGAGTGCCTTTCGTGTTGGTGGTCAAAAACTTTTATGTGGTTCTCTAGTCCTGCTCTTGTCTGAGCTTTTGGTGTGGTCTGATTGGTAAGGCTTGTAATGGCTGGATCATTGATCCGTTAGGTTCTAGTAGTGGTTTTGGTGTTACTGGGTTTTCGCCCCATGGTGAACTGCTCGATGACGGGTGTTTACCGTGGGTTTCCTAGTGATGCGTTGAACTCGCTTTCCCCTTTCTATGTTTCCTTGGTACTAAACTGAACTTATATATTTCCATTATACGAGTAATGGAAAGGGGTTATGCCTGGTTCAAAAAAAAAGGTAGCACTACTCCCTTCTTTCCATAACGTGGTGCATTTTTTTTATGAGTCAACCCATACGAAATTTGACCAAGTTTGTGAACTAAAACAATTTGCATCTGGAATGCCAAATATATACGTTAGATATACTCCCTCCATTTTTATATACAAGGCCACTATGGAATATGCATTTTGTATCTATACAAGTCCACCAATAGTAATTGAGGCAAAATTAATGATATTTTCTCATACTAACAACCTGTTTAAGACTAGTCACAATGGGGAGTAACTTAGAGTAGTAACATGCATATGTTACTAGTCTATGTTACTACCTCCACAGTGGGTAGTACCATATGTGTTGTGTCATGCATCACTTCATTTATTATGGTGTAGACTCATCTGTTCTTGATATGTGTGATGTTACAGTAACTAGCTATGTTACCGCATGCCTCTCTTTCTTCATTAATTACATGCCACATCATCTATTTTGCCTAGATAAGTGTGATGTTACCACCAATGTTACTCCCATTGTGGATAGTCTAATACTTGTATGCATGGACTCATAATGACAGTCAGCTACTTCCTCCACTCAGTTTCTTTACATGCATGCGGAGTATTAATGGTCCCAGTAAACAAGAAGAAAAGTTGACTTGTAAAGCAGGCATTAAATTTTACATTGTTACCTGTAATCCAAGTTTGTGGCCTTGTATACAAAACTGGAGGGAGTATCATAAAATGTAGTTTCATATTTTATATATCTGATAGTGTAGATATAAATATATTTTTTGTACACTTGGTCAAAATTTGTATTTTTCGAAGAAAAAATATATACTCACTACATTATGAAACGGGGGGAGTGCTAGTACTAACAACATGCTGTCAATGTCTCTGAGCGTTGTGTTGTACATAGCTTTTTTAGAAACACCTATAACTTTATTCATACTCATAACAATTACAGGTACACTAATTTTGACCTAAGATTTGGGAAAATACAAAGTAACTCCTATGACTAAGAATTACAATGAAATCCCTTGAAAAAAACCTTCTTGGCGGTATTAATCTTTGCTCTAAGGAATACTTCAGACATTGGTAAAGAGGCTGCAATTGAACTGGAGCAACAATGTTGCCACTCTTTCACCAACACGAACATAACCAATAATGATTTTTGAAAGCCCCTTGAGTTGCTCATCCAAAAAGATAGGATGCACATAGTCTCTTTTTTGAAAAAAGGATGCACATAGCTTTGCTGGTTTGGCTGTCACGTCACATCTAATGGGCCATGTTTATAATCAAGGACTTAGACATCAGGCCCATAAAGGCAAATAACAAGCCCGCATTGCATATGTATGAACTATTTTTTCTTTTATGCAAATAATTTGTATCTATTATAAAAGTTCATTAGAAATACAAAGTATCTTGAACATATTAAAAATTACCTCGAGGTGTTTGGACCACCGAACAACCACTATCGCCATCAATGACAGCCGGGAAGTCTTTGTGCAAATGCCCAACCTTGACTCGCCGTTCTGGATCAGTGTTCTGGAACTCCTTTGAACTCTTGAATTGATCTGAAGCGCTTGACGTCGGATCTTGCCATGGCACACGCATGATGAGCATCCCTGACTTGCAGCCTGATTTGTATTGAATTTAGTTTTTAAATTAAATTTAGATTAGATAGAATGAAAAGGAAAAAATGAAACAAAAAAGAAAAACTAAACCTAGTCTACCTATAGCTGGGCTGGTAAAAACAGCCCCGCCCACGGCCCTCTGGCCTACTGAAGCAGTACGCAACGACTTAACCTCAACCGCTGATCTCCCTTAGTTCTAACGGCAGACAACTCGTTTCCCTCCTCTCTTTGCCCCTGATAGTGGGCCTTGCCTGTCAGTTTCATCACCCCTCCTGTCACAATCATCGTTGCACGACGTGTGACTAACTACCGAGCAAAGAAAAGATTAGATCAAGAAAAGGGGGCGGGGTACTATGATTTCTCTGCCCCACACATCTAACCAGCTTGTGTGGTTCACCGGTTCCACCGACATCACACTTAGATAGAGTTTTGGTGGATTTTTTGTTGAGGATTCTTAAAGTGCTGGATGTGCTATCCCTATTGGGTTGGGCCCTTCCCCATAAAGCGTGACGACACGCAAGTCGGCCACCCGAGTGAAGGAAATATGCCCTAGAGGCAATAATAAAGTTGTTATTTATATTTCCTTATATCATGATAAATGTTTATTATTCATGCTAGAATTGTATTAACCAGAAACTTAGTACATGTGTGAATACATAGACAAACAGAGTGTCACTAGTATGCCTCTACTTGACTAGCTTGTTAATCAAAGATGGTTAAGTTTCCTAGCCATAGACATGAGTTGTCATTTGATTAACGAGGTCACATCATTAGTGAATGATGTGATTGACAAGACACATCCGTTAGCTTAGCACGATGATCATTTAGTTTTTTGCTATTGCTTTCTTCATGACTTATACATGTTCATATGACTATGAGATTATGCAACTCCCGAATACTGGAGGAACACTTAGTGTGCTATCAAATGTCACAACATAACTAGGTGATTATAAATATGCTCTACAGGTGTCTCCGATGGTGTTTGTTGAGTTGGCATAGATCGAGATTAGGATTTGTCACTCCGATTGTCGGAGAGGTATCTCTGGGCCCTCTCGGTAATGCACATCACTATAAGCCTTGCAAGCAATGTGACTGATGAGTTAGTTACGGGATGATGCATTACGGAACGAGTAAAGAGACTTGCAGGTAATGAGATTGAACTAGGTATTGAGATACTAATGATTGAATCTCGGGCAAGTAACATACCGATGACAAAGGGAACAACGTATGTTGTTATGCAGTTTGACCGATAAAGATCTTCGTAGAATATGCGGGAGCCAATATGAGCATCCAGGTTCCACTATTGGTTATTTACCGGAGATGAGTCTCAGTCATGTCTACATAGTTCTCGAACCCGTAGGGTCCGCACGCTTAACGTTCGATGACGATCGGTATTATGAGTTTATGTGTTTTGATGTACCAAAGGTTGTTCAGAGTCCCAGATGTGATCACGAACATGACGAGGAGTCTCGAAATGGTCGAGACATAAAGATTGATATATTGGACGATGTTATTCTGACACCGGATGAGTTCCGGGGTCGCCGGATAAATATCGGAGTGCCGGGGGATTATCGGAAACCCCGCGGGAACTAATGGGCCAACATGGGCCTTGTGTAAGAGAGAGGAGGGGCCCCTAGGGCTGGCCGCGCCCCCCTTGAGGAGTCTGAATTGGACTAGGAGGGGGCGACACCCCCCTCTTTCCTTCTCTCTCTCTCCCTCACCTTCCTTCCCCCTCTTTTCCCATCTTGGAAACCTACTAGGAATAGGATTCCTAGTAGGAATCCTACTTGGGGCGCACCCTATGAGGGCCGGCCGGCCTCCCCCTTGCTCCTTTATATACGGGGGCAGGGGGAACCCTAGAACACATAAGTCACAAGTTGATTCTTAGCCGTGTGCGGTGCCCCCCTCCACAGATTTCCACCTCGGTCATATCATTGTAGTGCTTAGGCGAAGCCCTGCGTCGGTAACTTCATCATCACCATCATCACGCCGTCGTGCTGACGAAACTCTCCCTTGGCCTTAGCTTGATCAAGAGTTCGAGGGACGTCACCGAGCTGAATGTGTGCAGATCGCGGAGCTGCCGTGCGTTCGGTACTTGATCGGTTGGATCGTGAAGACACTCGACTACATCAACCGTGTTACTTAACGCTTCCGCTTTCGTTCTACGAGGGTACGTGGACACACTTTCCCCGCTCGTTGCTATGCATCTCCTAGATAGATCTTGTGTGATCATAGGAAAATTTTGAAATACTGCGTTCCCCTATAGTGGCATCTGAGCCAGGTCTAAGCGTAGATGTAATATGCACGAGTAGAACACAAAGAGTTGTGGGCGATAATAGCCATACTGCTTACCAGCATGCAATACTTTCATCGGCTCAGACCGACATCACGCGTACGCTTAGACGAGACCGGTTCTACCGACGTGCTTCGCACACAGGTGGCTAGTGGGTGTCTATTTCTCCAACTTTAGTTGAATCGATTATGACTACAGCCAGTCCTTGTTGAACGTTAAAACAACACACTTGACAAAAGATCGTTGTGGTTTTGATGTGTAGGTAAGAACGGTTCTTGCTCAGCCCGTAGCAGCCACGTAAAACTTGCAAAAACAAAGTAGAGGACGTCTAACTTGTGTTTGCGGGGCATGTTGTGATGTGATATGGTTAAGACGTGATGATATAAATTGTGGTATGAGATGATCATGTTTTGTAACAGAGTTATCGGTAACTGGCAGGAGCCATATGGTTGTCACTTTATTGTATGCAATGCAATCGCCATGTAATTGATTTACTTTATCACTAAGCGGTAGTGATAGTCGTGATAGCAATAGTTGGCGAGACGACAACGATGCTTCGATGGAGATCAAGGTGTCAAGCCGGTGATGATGGTGATCATGACGGTGCTTTGGAGATGGAGATCAAAGGCACAAGATGATGATGGCCATATCATATCACTTATATTGATTGCATGTTTATCCTTTATGCATCTTATTTTGCTTAGTTCGGCAGTATCATTATAAGATGATCTCTCACTAAATTTCAAGGTATAAGTGTTCTCCCTGAGTATGCACCGTTGCGACAGTTTGTCGTGCCGAGACACCACGTGATGATCGGGTGTGATAAGCTCTACGTTCACATACAACGGGTGCAAGCCAGTTTTGCACACGCAGAATACTCGGGTTAAGCTTGACGAGCCTAGCATATGCAGATATGGCCTCAGAACACTGAGACCGAAAGGTCGAGTGTCAATCATATAGTAGATATGATCAACATAGCGATGTTCACCATTGAAAACTACTCCATCTCACGTGATGATCGGACATGGTTTAGTTGATTTGGATCACGTGATCACTTAGATGATTAGAGGGATGTCTACCTAAGTGGGAGTTCTTAAGTAATATGATTAATTGAAATTTAATTTATCATGAATTTAGTACCTGATAGTATTTTGCATGTCTATGTTGTTGTAGATCAATGGCCCGTGCTACTGTTCCTTTGAATTTTGATGTGTTCCTACAGAAAGCTAAGTTGAAAGATGATGGTAGCAACTACACGGACTGGGTCCATAACTTGAGGATTATCATCATTGCTGCACAGAAGAATTACGTCCTGGAAGCACCGCTAGGTGCAAGACCCGCTGCAGGAGCAACGTCGGACGTTGTGAACACCTGGTAGAGCAAAGCGGATGACTACTCGATAGTTCAGTGTGCCATGCTTTACGGCTTAGAACCGGGACTTCAACGACATTTTGAACATCATGGAGCATATGAGATGTTCCAGGAGTTGAAGTTAATATTTCAAGCAAATGCCCGGTTTGAGAGATATGAAGTCTCCAATAAGTTCTACAGCTGTAAAATGGAGGAGAATAGTTCTCTCAGTGAACATATACTAAAAATGTCTTGGTATCATAATCACTTGACTCGGCTGGGAGTTAATCTTCTGGTTGATAGTGTCATTGACAGAGTTCTTCAATCACTGCCACTAAGCTACAAAAGCTTCGTGATGAACTATAATATGCAAGGGATGTATAAGACAATTCCCGAGCTCTTCACAATGCTAAAGGCCATTGAGGTAGAAATCAAGAAGGAGCATCAAGTGTTGATGGTCAACAAGACCACCAGTTTCAAGAAAAAGGGTAAAGGGAAGAAGGGGAACTTCAAGAAGAACAACAAGCAAGTTTCTGCTCAAGTGAAGAAACCCAAGTCCGACCTAAGCACGAGGCCGAGTGCTTCTCTGCAAAGGGACTGGTCCTTTGAGCGGAACTGCCCCAAGTATTTGGCGGATAAGAAGGATGGCAAAGTGAACAAAGGTATATGTGATATACATGTTATTGATGTGTACCTTACTAATGCTCGCGGTAGTACCTGGGTATTTGATACTGGTTCTGTTGCTAATATTTACAACTCGAAATAGGGACTACATATTAAGCGAAGATTGGCTAAGGACGAGGTGATGATGCGTGTGCGAAATGGTTCCAAAGTCGATGTGATCGCCGTCGGCACGCTACCTCTACATCTACCTTCGGGATTAGTTTTAGACCTAAATAATTGTTATTTGGTGCAAGCGTTAGGCATGAAAATTATATCTGGATCTTGTTTGATGCGGGACGGTTATTCATTTAAATCTGAGAATAATGGTTGTTCTATTTATATGAGTAATATCTTTTATGGTCATGCACCCTTGAAGAGTGGTCTATTTTTGTTGAATCTCGATAGTAGTGATACACATATTCATAATATTGAAGCCAAAAGATGTAGAGTTGATAATGATAGTGTAACTTATTTGTGGCATTGCCGTTTGGGTCATATTGGTGTAAAGCATATGAAGAAACTCTATACTGATGGACTTTTGGAATCAGTCGATTATGAATCACTTGGTACCTGCGAACCATGCCTCATGGGCAAGATGACTAAAACTCCGTTCTTCGGAACAATGGAGCGAGCAACAGATTTATTGGAAATAAACATACTTATGTATGCGGTCCAATGAATATTGAGGCTCACGGTGGGTATCATTATTTTCTGACCTTCACAGATGATTTGAGCAGATATGGGTATACCTACTTGATGAAACATAAGCCTAAAACATTTGAAAAGTTCAAAGAATTTTAGAGTGAAGTGGAAAATCATCATAACAAGAAAATAAAGTTTCTGCGATCTGATCGTGGAGGAGAATATTTGAGTTACGAGTTTGGTCTTCATTTGAAACAATGCGGAATAGTTTACGCACCTCCATACCGGAACACCACAGCGTAATGGTGTGTCGAGCGTCAGAACCGCACTTTATTAGATATGGTGCGATCTATGATGTCTCTTACTGATTTACCGCTATCGTTTTGGGGTTATGCTTTATACATGGCTGCATTCACGTTAAATAGGGCACCATCTAAATCCGTTGAGACGACACCTTATGAACTGTGGTTTGGCAAGAAACCCAAGTTGTTGTTTCTTAAAGTTTGGGGCTGCGATGCTTATGTGAAAAAGCTTCAACCTGATAAGCTCGAACCCAAATCAGAGAAATGTGTCTTCGTAGGATACCCAAAAGAGACTGTTGGTTACACCTTCTATCACAGATCTGAAGGCAAGATATTCGTTGCTAACAATGGATCCTTTCTAGAGAAGGAGTTTCTCTTGAAAGAAGTGAGTGGGAGGAAAGTAGAACTTGATGAGGTAACTGTACCTGCTCCCTTATTAGAAAGTAGTTCATCACAGGAATCAGTTCCTATGACTACTACACCAACTAGTGAGGAAGCTAATGATTATGATCATGTAACTTCAGATCAAGTTACTACCAAACCTCGTAGGTCAAGCAGAGTAAGATCCGCACCAGAGTGGTACGGTAATCCTGTTCTGGAGGTGATAACCCACAAGTATAGGGGATTGCAACAGTTTTCGAAGGTAGAGTATTCATCCCAAATTTATTGATTCGACACAAGGGGAGCCAAAGAATATTCTCAAGTATTTGCAGTTGAGTTGTCAATTCAACCACACCTGGATAACTTAATATCTGCAGCAAAGTATTTAGTAGCAAAGTAGTATGGAAGTAACGGTAACAGTAGCAAAAGTAATATTTTTTGGGTTTTATAGTGATTGTAACAGTAGCAACGGAAAAGTAAATAAGCGAAGAACAATATGTGAAAAGCTCATACGCATTGGATCGGTGATGGAGAATTATGCCGGATGCGGTTCATCATGTAACAGTCATAACATATGGTGACCCAGAACTAGCTCCAATTCATCAATGTAATGTAGGCATGTATTCCGAATATAGTCATACGTGCTTATGGAAAAGAACTTCCATGACATCTTTTGTCCTACCCTCCTGTGGCAGCGGGGTCCTATTGGAAACTAAGGGATATTAAGGCCTCCTTTTAATAGAGTACCAGACCAAAGCATTGACAAATAGTGAATACATGAACTCCTCAAACTGCGGTCACCACCGGGAGTGGTCCCGATTATTGTCACTTTGGGGTTGCAGGATCATAACACATAGTAGGTGACTATAAACTTGCAAGATAGGATCAGGAACTCACATATATTCATGAAAAACATAATAGGTTTAGATCTAAAATCATGGCACTCGGGCCCTAGTGACAAGTATTAAGCATAGCAAAGTCATAGCAACATCAATCTCAGAACATAATGGATACTAGGGATCAAACCCTAACAAAACTAACTCGTTTACATGATAAATCTCATCCAACCCATCACCGTCTAGCAAGCCTACGATGGAATTACTCACGCACGGCGGTGAGCATCATGAAATTGGTGATGGAGGATGGTTGATGATCACGATGGCGACGGATTCCCTCTCGGAGCCCCGAGCGGACTCGAGATCAGCCCTCCGAGAGAGTTTAGGGCTTGGCGGCTCCTCCGTCGTAAAACGCGATGAATCTTTCTCTCTAATTTTTTATCCCCGAACGTGAATATATAGAGTTGGAGTAGAGGTCGGTGGAGCTCGGGGGGCCTGAGGCGGGCGCCCGAGCAGCGCGCCCACCCTCATGGATAGGGTGTGGGCCCCCTGGCCTTGATTCTTTCGCCAGCATTTTTTATTATTTACAAAAATAATCTCTGTGAAGTTTCAGGTCATTCCGAGAAGTTTTGTTTCTGCACAAAAATAACACCATGGCAATTCTGCTGAAAACAGCGTCAGTCCGTGTTAGTTCCATTCAAATCATGCAATTTAGAGTCCAAAACAAGGGCAAAAGTGTTTGGATAAGTAGATACGACGGAGACGTACCAACTCCCCCAAGCTTAAACCTTTGCTTGTCCTCAAGCAATTCAGTTGATAAACTGAAAGTGATAAAGAAAAACTTTTACAAACTCTGTTTGCTCTTTTTGTTGTAAATATGTAAAGCCAGCATTCAAGTTTTCAGCAAAGATTATGAACTAACCGTATTCACAATAACATTTAGGTCTCATGTTTACTCATATCAATGGCATAATCAACTAGCGAGCAATAATAATAAATCTCGGATGACAACACTTTCTCAAAACAATCATGATATGATATAACAAGATGGTATCTCGCTAGCCCTTTCTGAGACCGCAAAACATAAATGTTGAGCACCTTTAAAGATCAAGGACTGACTAAACATTGTAATTCATGGTAAAAGAGATCCAGTCATAGTCATGCCCAATATGAATTAATAATAATGGATGCAAATGACAGCGGTGCTCTCCAGCTGGTGCTTTTTAATAAGAGGGTGATGACTCCACATAAAAGTAAATAGATAGGCCCTTCGCAGAGGGAAGCAGGGATTTGTAGAGGTGGCAGAGCTCGATTTTGAAATAGAGATAAATAATATTTTGAGCGGTATACTTTCATTGTCAACATAACAACCAAGAGATGGCGATATCTTCCATGCTACACACATTATAGGCGGTTCCCAAACAGAATGGTAAAGTTTATACTCCCCCTCCACCAACAAGCATTAATCCATGGCTAGCTCGAAACAACGAGCGCCTCCAACTAACAAGAGTCCCGAGGGAGTTTTGTTTGCAATTATTTTGATTTGATTTGCATAAAGCATGGGACTGGGCATCCCGGTGACCAGCCATTTTCTCGTGAGTGAGGAGCGGAGTCCACTCCTCTTGAGAATAACCCGCCTAGCATGGAAGATACAGACAGCCTAGTTGATATATGAGCTATTCGAGCATACAAAACAGAATTTCATTTGAAGGTTTAGAGTTTGGCACATACAAATTTACTTGGAACGGCAGGTAGATACCGCATATAGGAAGGTATAGTGGACTCATATGGAATAACTTTGGGGTTTAAGGGATTGGATGCACAAGCAGTATTCCCGTTTAGTACAAGTGAAGGCTAGCAAAAGACTGGGAAGCGACCAGCTAGAGAGCGACAATAGTCATGAACATGCATTAATACTAATAAACATTGAGTGCAAGCATGAGTAGGATATAATCCACCATGAACATAAATAGCGTGAAGGCTATGTTGAATTTGTTTCAACTACATGTGTGAACATGTGCCAAGTCGAGCCACTCGAATCATTCAAAGGAGGATACCACCCCATCATACCACATCACAACCATTTTAATAGCATGTAGGCACACAAGATAAACCATTATAAACTCCTAGCTAATTAAGCATGGCATAAGCAACTATAATCTCTAATTTTCATTGCAAACATGTTTATTCATAATAGGCTGAATCAGGAACGATGAACTAATCATATTTACAAAAACAAGAGAGGTCGAGTTCATACCAGCTTCTCTCATCTCAATCAGTCCATCATATATCATCATAATTGCCTTTCACTTGCACGACCGAACGATGTGAATAATAATAATAGTGCACGTCCATTGGACTAAGCTGGAATCTGCAGGCATTCAATAAACAAGAGAAGACAAGGCAATATGGGCTCTTGGTTAAATCAACAATAATGCATATAAGAGCCACTTCAACAATTTCATTATGGTCTTCTCCTATCGACCCCCAAAGAAAAGAAAAGAAATAAAACTATTTACACGAGAAAGCTCCCAACAAGCAAAAGAAGAACACGAAATATTTTTGGGTTTTCTTTTAATTATTACTACTACAAGCACGAAAGTAAACTAGCTAAAAGCTGCAACTAGTTTTTTTGGTTTTCTTAAGGTTTTTCAAACACACAAGAAGAAAGCATAAAAAGGAAAATAAACTAGCATGGATATTACAGTGAAAAAGTATGAGCACCGACATCTAGTAATAAATGTGTGAACATAAATGTAATGTCGATGAGAAATACGTACTCCCCCAAGCTTAGATTTTTGGCCTAAGTTGGTCTATTGCCACGGCTGGCCTAGCGGATATCTGAAGTTGTAGCTTGGGTCATACTAAGATGAAGCCTTGGGTTGCCACTGGTTGGCAACCTCCTCCGGATCCCACTGGTAAACAGACTGGTGTGGGGGAACAAATTGTGGTTCCGGATCTGGCTCTGTAGCTGATGTGGGGTTCTGGTAGGCGTGAATGGCCTCCAACTGAACAAGGTACTTGCCTGCAGATAAATCAAACAAGGAAGGAGCAGGCAAGGTAATAGTCTCACGGTGATTTTTATCAAATAACAGTCTATAGTTAAGCTCCTTTTTCCTGTTCTTAACAATGAAATCATGTGCAACCATACTCTTGTAATCTAGAAAAACAGTAGGCAACAACTTTTCTTCTTTCTCATAATGCCTAATAGGTATATTAAAGTATGCAGCTAGGCGCGAGGCGAAGATGCCTCCCAAGATGGGGCCCTTAGTACGGTTACGATTTAACCGCTTTGCAACAATAGCGCCCATATTGAATGAGTCATCACGAAACAAGGCATGGCACAAAATAACAATATCAGGGGCACTTAGGTTGCCACAATTTCCGTGACCAATTAAGCATCTACTAGCAAATAATGCAAAGTAACGTAAAACAGGAAAATGTATGCTAGTGATTCTTGCATCGGAAACTCTCCTAGTTTCCCCTACTTCAATTGTATCAATAAACCCCTCCACATCATCATGATGTGATTCCTCTACGCTGCCCGGAAAAGGCAACTTGCAAACCTCACAAAATCCACGAAGGGTCATCTCCTTATACTCATCATATAAATAGAAATCCACCGAAGGTGGAGACCTCCTAGAATGGAAATGAAAATTTTGCACAAAGATACTGGTGAGTAAGAGATATTGTTCGCGTTGGTCACGGAGGAAGTCGGTGAGGCATGCATTCTCAGCAAATTCATAAAAATCATCATAAATCTCGGCTGCTCTCAATAAATCATCACAAGGCCATTCACACGGCCGGACCTCCATGGTGCGAGGGAGATTATATTTGGGCCTCTCTTCTTCTTCACTTTGCTTATTGAGGGAGTCCTGGACTAGGGGGTGTCCGGATAGCCGAACTATCATCTTTGGCCGGACTCCTGGACTATGAAGATACAAGATTGAAGACTTCGTCCCATGTCCGGATGGGACTTTCCTTGGCGTGGAAGGCAAGCTTGGCGTTACGGATATGTAGATCTCCTACCATTGTAACCGACTCTGTGTAACCCTAACCCTATCCGGTGTCTATATAAACCGGAGGGTTTTAGTCCGTAGGATGAACAACAATCATACCATAGGCTAGCTTCTAGGGTTTAGCCTCTCTACGATCTCGTGGTAGATCTACTCTTGTACTACCCATATCATCAATATTAATCAAGCAGAGTAGGGTATTACCTCCATCGAGAGGGCCCAACACAGGTAAAAACATCGTGTCCCTTGTCTCCTGTTACCATCCGCCTAGGCGCATAGTTCGGGACCCCCTACCGAGATCCGCCGGTTTTGACACCGACATTGGTGCTTTCATTGAGAGTTCCTCGTGTGTCGTCACCTATAGGCCCGATGGCTCCTTCAATCATCAACAACAGCGCAGTCCAGGTGAGACTTTTCTCCCGGACAGATCTTCATATTTGGCGGCTTTGCTGCAAGGCCAATTCGCTAGGCCATCTGGAGCAGATCGAAGCTACGCCTAGCCATCGTCGACTTGGAAGCTTGAACTATCGGCCGATGTCGCGGAGACTTGATCTTCAACGGATTCGAGCCACGGCGAAGCGTGCCGCCTTGTCTCGATGGAGTGCGATCTAGCTCTGCCGCGAGCGGTGCCACGGAGGCGCACGATGCCGCTCCGACCCTTAATCCGGGCGGTTTCAGCCGATCGGGGCGGTTGGTTGGACACCGCCTCGGGCTGAAACCTCTCGGCGATTGAGCGAACACCATCCTGTCCTTTACAAAGCTCGTGACTCCAGTGCACGACTCCTTTCCGGACTCGAAACCTCCCGCCCCCGCCGGTCGAATCGATCAAGGCTGGTTATGGAGTTCACCGCCCATGGACATCTTTCAAAGACTCGCCCTTTGGTGATATCCCGAACTCATTAAAGTCTCTCTCTCTTTGTCAGGGGAGCCCTGGCCGAACTATAGTCAGGAAGGTTGGGATTCGGACGATGAAGAAATTCAACACCCACCCACCACCCACTTTGTAGCCACTGTCGAAAGCTTAAACGATGTGCTCGATTTCGACTCTGAAGACATCGACGGTATGGACGACGATGTAGGAGAGAACAACGAACCAGCACCTATAGGGTACTGGGCAACCACCTCATCCCATGATGTTTACATGGTGGATACACCTAAAGGAAATGACGACGAGGAACAACGGGACACTACGAAGGATAAATCCCTCGGCGGTCAAAACGGCAACGTAAACGCCGCACCAAGTCCCGCCTCGACAAAGACCCAGCCATAGAGCAGGGCGAACCGGTGGACGACGAACATGTTATCGAGCAACCGTCCGAACAGGACAACTTGGATAAACAACCCATCCCCGGCGAAGATAACAGTCCGGACGATCTCACGCCGGACAAATTGTTGGAGCAGAAGAACCTCCACAAAGGCTCGTCGCCCGCTGGCGTAGCCTGAAAAAGCGAAGCGGAAGCTCAAAACAGCGGAAGATGCACTCAGAATCGATGGAGCAAAGTACTCAAACACCGCAGACAAATACGGTGTGATCGCCAACAAATAGCTACCCAAAGAAAACTACTGCTCGAATTTGATGAGGAGGCCATAGAGCCCCACAATCGAATAGCAAGAAGGCCACCAGTTGGATGGGCGACCCCACAAAAGCAGAGGCGGCAAATGGCGCCGACACAAGCGATCTGCGCGACCCGCATAAGGATTCACATAAAAGGATGGCCGGTCGGGTCCATCTATGGGCCGAGAAAGCAAGCTCTTCAAAGCAATGCAACCGCCAAATATCCGAACATCACGGCACACCCAAATATAGGGGTGCCGCACCCCTAATGTTTCACCGATGAGGTCTTGGATCACGAATTCCCGCGGATTCAAACCCATAAACATAGAGGCATCTGACGGAACAACAGACCACAGTCTGGATTGAGGATTACATCCTCCACATACACATGGCTAGAGGAGATGATCTCCACGCCATAAAATACTTACCCCTCAAGCTCAAAGGGCCAGCCCGGCATTGGCTTAAAAGCCTCCCCGAAAACACCATTGGTAGTTGGGAAGAGCTTGAAGATGCTTTTCGGGCCAATTTCCAGGGAACCTATGTCCGACCTCCGGACGCAGACGATCTAAGTCACATAACCCAACAGCCCAGAGAGTCCGCTCGAAAATTCTGGAACAGGTTCCTCACCAAAAAGAACCAAATAGTCATTGTCCAGGACGGCAAGCCTTAGCAGCTTTTAAACACAACGTCCGAGACGAATGGCTCGCCAGACACCTTGGCCAGGAAAAGCCAAGAACAATGGCCACACTAACAAGCCTCATGACCGCTTTTGCTGGAGAGAGATAGCTGGCTAGCAAGATGCATTACCAAATACCCAAGTACATCCGAAGTCAGGGATGGAAATGGGAAACCACGACGCAGCAAGGACCAGCGCCGGATTAAGGAGAACGGTCCAAAGAGCGCGACAGTCAACGCCGGATTCAAAAGCTCATGGCAGAACAATAAAAACCTGCCCCTTAAGGACAATAGTGATGAGCTATCCAACTTAAACAAAATCTTGGACAAGATATGCCAAATCCACAGTACTCGGAAGCCTGCAAACCATACCCACAGAGATTGTTGGGTCTTCAAGCGATCCGCGGACTCAATGCCGAACACAAGGGCTCGACACACCAAGTGAGGATGATGACAAGCACCACAAGCAGAGCCCCGGAAAACAAAAGAATTTCCCACAAAAAGTCAAAACAGTGAACTCACTCCAAGTGACAAAAGGGAAAACAGAGCGGCGCCCATAGAAACACGTGCACACGGTCTATCCCAGCGAGAGTCCCAACGATGGTTGTCAAAACCAATCACCTTCGATCATCAGACTATTCGGAAGTATCCGAGCAGGATGGGCTGCCTTGATATTAGATCCTATAATCGACGGACTCCAATTTACACAAGTCCTAATGGACGGAGGTAGCGATCTAAACCTACTATATCATGACACAATTTGCAAAATGGGGATAGACCCAACCAAAATTAAGCCATAGCAACACCTCCTTCAAAGGGGTAATACCAGGCTGTATGCCCATTATGCGGGCTCCCTCATCGCTAGAAGTTGTGTTCGCTCATCCGACAACTTCCGCGAGAAAAGTTAACCTTCCACGTCGCCCCATTGAACGTAGCTATCAAGCACTCTTTGGGCGTGAAGCTTTCCGCTTTAACGCAATACCGCATTATGCATCTCTTACACTTAAAATGCCCGGTCCACGCGGCATCATCTCATTAAAAGGGAGCATTAAGTGTTACTCGAGCATGGAAGAACGTGAGACTGTCTTGACAACCCCACACCAATCCGGCTCCGCTAATCAAAGCACCGGAATAGGTCATTCAAACCCCGGACACGGATAGACGAGTCCGGCGCCTACTAGCGGCATACCCCCTAGAAGGGGTTGCATGCACGTACAACAAGAGACAATAAAGCTCAATTTTATTCACCTTCCGAACCGAACTCTGTTTATTTAATATAAAGTACATTTCTCGCATGATATTTTTTCTCTTCAACTAAGTTCTTCTCTTTTACGGATGAACACCGTGCTACACCCGTCCAGGATATGGCACAACGAAGACACAGGCGCAGACGTGCAGCAGGGACCCGTCGCAAGGATTCTTTTCAGATTAAGACCCTGCGTAAACCTTTTTTACTGTCTCTTGTTGATACACATCCCCCGGTTTCTTACTATAACCGAGGAGGAGGCTGGCGTTTTGGCATCGGCCGCACCAGAATTTTTGCGCGTACCTGGACACCAGGGGCTTAGGGCATTATTCTGCCTGTTTTCATAAAGACCGAATACCTTAGGGAGTGTTCGGCGTCTCGAGTTAGGCCTTATATGCATCAGCTCTGAATCATGTCTTTGGTCAAATGTTGGGTTTGCCCGGCTCCCATGTTTTGGTACCTTACGTTCCGTTATATCGGCTAAGGTAGCGCTGGGAGAACCACTGCGATTGTGCCCCGGTTGAGCTGGGTTGAGCACCTCAGTGGAGAAAGCTAAAACCGACCGTCATGATATAGCGTGAGACTGGTCAACCACTTTCGATGACCCAGCGGAATGTTTAGAATTCCCCACATTGACGAAGGGCCGTTTCGGTCAGGCACACGCTGCGCCCGAATTGAGAGCGCGGTGCCCCTAGGGGCTATATAGTAGCCCCACCATCGAACTCCTATGGCTAAGTGAAAGTGATAAAGCATTATAGTCCGGTTGCCTAGTTTTCTCGCTATCACCTCCTTCACAGGACCAAGGCGTTGGATTAAGTGTGAAAATGCGCCTTTTTCCAAACACCCCGACTATGTGCGTGGGGGCTGAAGTCAAGACTGCCATCTTCAAAGTTATATACACATATACATCAACGACCCACAGAGAGGCGTTTTAATACTTGAACGCACAAGTATAAAAAGCTCTTATATTATATTGAAACATTGTTTTCACAAATCATACATGTCATTTAAACATAATATCCTTGAGCACTGCGCCTCTATTAAGCGAAGCGCCTGCGGAGACTTCCTCAAAATAGTGCTCGGCGGTACTAAACTTCGTCCGAATCTTGGGATGCAACGTCGGTGGCCTTCATCTCCACCGGTATGTCTTGACACGGCAAGAGCCATCCGCGCCCTCAATACACGCGGCGACCGCTTCATTGCATCGATCGCGGTACCGCGCAAGGAACTGCTGCACTAAGCCAAAACAACTCTTGGTGGGGTCCGCTTTGCCACAAATGAGTCATGACATGCTTCATGGCAAGTCCGGACAATCGATTCAGCTCGGCCCATTCGGCCAACCGATCGGTCAACGGAAGAGGACGCTCCGGACTATGGAATTGCGACCAAAATAGCTCTTCCCTTCTTTGCCCCCTTCGGCCTCGGAAGCGCTCAATCGCGTCGCGGCGCAGCGCCGCTAAGTCCAGATAAGCATCCTCCGAACTCCACAGCTTGTCCAACCGAGCATACCGGATCCGTATATTTCCTCCGCGGCGAAACGGTTTTCCAGCCGCAATATCCTCGGCCTCAGCTCCTCCTTGGCAGCTCTCAAATGAACGGGCATCCTTGGATTCGGCGGTGGCCTTTTTCAGGTCCTCTTGTTCCGCTTGACGTTCTTTTCAAGAACCTCGCAGCGGTCGGTAGTATTCTTCGGTTTGAGGCCAAATCGGCCATTTCCTCTTTAACTTGGCGAGTGAGCAGCCCGTTCGGCTTTCAGCTCTTGGCCGCCTTTAAAGCGCCGATTACTATTTCGGCTTGCTCTTTAGTTCGGCGAGTTCCGCCGCAGCTCCTCCAGCGCGCACCACCTGCATTAAGCATACAAGTAGTAAGGCACGGGCGTCAAGCTCCCTTACCAGGCGTCCACGAAGAAGTCGCATACGTTGTGACTCGTCAAACCGCTTATTGACAAGCGCGATGTCCGCATCTGCCTCGTCAAGTTGCCGCTTTAGTTCGGCAAATTCATCAGTCCGGCTGGCCACCGGACTCCCCGCCACCTATTTAGGAGCAGCGAAATGTTATAACTGAGATTATGATTCTCGGCACGCTGTCAATTTTGACAACATACCGAGTCTCAGGGGCTACTATCTATACAGGGCGCATTCTATATGCATAACTATCAGAAGGTACATCATTTTTGCGTACCTCGAACCCCGTCAGTAAGCTTCTGACGGCTTCATGCAATCCGCTCTCAGCGGATGCAATTCTTTCAATCACCGTACCCACTAGCGCACGGTGATCTTACGAGATAACCGCTTTCGCCGAGCAGATCCTTCAGCTCCTCCGATCAAGACGCCCGGTTGGCGCGGACCTTCCGCCCCGCGGACTCGGGAAACCCTCGCGACGACACCTCGGGGTCGTCCGCCTACGCATGAAGGTGCGACGGTGGAGGCGTTTAGCTATCCATCATCACCCAAGAAGATCCTCGAAGGCGAGCTCTGCTGAGAAGGGCTGAGATCCGAACTACAAGGTATAATCTCGGTTATCTTGAAATAAATCTGGGATGTCCTTATTACAAGACCCTTGTTTTTACTTACGGCTCATTGGAGGCTGATCCCCTTGGGGAAATAGTGCGGCTGGGGTACTTCCCAGCCGGACTCTCGGCGAAGATTTCTTTCCCTCTTTGAGGCCTTGACCTCCGGATCTTCGAAGCGGTCCTCTTCTCTCCTTGGAGGGTGGGACTTTTGATCCCCCTTCCTCGAAAGCCTCCTTCGTGGAGGCGGTTGCTCCCAGCTCCCCTTTGCCTTCTTTAAAAGGCGCGCCTTCAACATCTTGGTCAAGATGGGATCCGCGTGGTCTCCGGAAGGAGCTGGACACCTTATTAACTTTGCCTTGGCTATCCACTCCTGTTCAAGAAACGGCTCCTTAAAGGGCATATATATGATAAATGAATGAACAGCCCGTCCGGTTGCAGGGTTACTTACTTGAGTATCTGGGTGATTGCAGCTTAGACCTGCGTCCTCGGTCAAGTCCGGACACTTCTCTTGTGATCCAAAGAACAGTTTGTACATCTCCTTGGGCGTCGCGCCATAAAATGTTGGAGAGCTCGTGGTCCCTCCGGATTAAACTCCCACAGACGGAGGGGCCGGCGTTTGCTGAGGCGTATACGCCAGTCAGCATAACCTGCGCCCGCCACGACCAGATTGATCTCTCTTTCTTGGAGGTCTCGAATACGGCCCTGCAACAGAGGGACATCCTTGGACGGCCCCCAGTCGATCCCCCGGTTGACCCATGATGCCAGCCGCTGGGGTGGACCTGAGCGAAAGGCGGGTGGCGCCACCCATTTGGTGCCCCTGGGAGCGGTGATATAAAACCACTCGTGTTGCCATAAACCAAGCTCCTCTTGAAAAGAGCCCTCGGGCCACGGAGCATCAGCACACTTGCTTATGACCGCCCCTCCACTTTCGCTTGTTGCCCTCGATCATCTTCGGCTCTACCTTGAAGGTCTTGAGCCACAATCCAAAGTGAGGGGTAATATGGAGGAAGGCTTCACATCGACAATGAATGACGAGATATGGAGGATGGACTCCGGATTCAAGTCATGGAAATCCAGCCCATAATAAAACATGAGCCCCGCACAAAGGGATCCGTCGGAAGCCTAAACCCCGAGGGAAGTGAGACACGAACACCACGCTCTCGCCGGGCTCGGGAGTGGGAATGACCTGCCACGAGCGGGCAGCCTATATGAAATCTCGCCATTAGATACACAGGCGCCTCAGAAGCTTTAGCACATCTTCTTACGTGATGGAAGAAGACATCCATCGGCCGAGCTGGTCGGAGCGGACATCGTCGAAGGTCCGGCGCCAAATCTGAAGCTTTGGGTGTTAGAACTCGGCCGAGGCGAACTCGATGGAGGGTGGAAAAAAGGAGGGCCTTGGTCTCATTATAAAGAGGTTTAATACCGAGAGCACTCCCGTGGTCGATTGGGACTCGCCGATAGAGGAGGCGTGCCAACGAGCGCAGTTGGGTTACCGTCCGTATTGATGAGAATCCCGGAATAAGGGGCATGATCTACGCTTTGATAAGGCGTGCCAAGAAACCGCCTCGCTAAACGCGCTGAGGTGGACAATAAAAAACGATTCGAATAAAGGCCTGGCCGTGGTGTGATGTCACGCCGCGGAATACGTCAGCAGATCTGTGCAAAGGTTATTCTCTCTACGGTAGTATGTGGAACTTGTTTTGCAGAGCCGGACACTATCCTTGTATTCAAAACCTTCTATGAAGTATTCGGGAGAGGAACCCGCCTTGCAATGCCGAAGACAATATGCACGCCGGACTCGTCGTCATTGAAGCTCGGTTCGGGGACTCTTGAGGGAGTCTGGACTAGGGGTGTCCGGATAGCGAACTATCATCTTTGGCGGACTCCTGGACTATGAAGATACAAGATTGAAGACTTCGTCCCGTGTCCGGATGGGACTTTCCTTGGTGTGGAAGGTAAGCTTGGCGATATGGATATGTAGATCTCCTACCATTGTAACCGACTCTGTGTAACCCTAACTGTTGGTGTCAAAACCGGCGGATCTCGGGTAAGGGGTCCCGAACTGTGCGTCTAGGCGGATGGTAACAGGAGACAAGGGACACGATGTTTTTACCCAGGTTCGGGCCCTCTCGATGGAGGTAATACCCTACTCCTGCTTGATTAATATTGATGATATGGGTAGTACAAGAGTAGATCTACCACGAGATCAGAGAGGCTAAACCCTAGAAGCTAGCCTATGGTATGATTGTTGTTCATCCTACGGACTAAAACCCTCCGGTTTATATAGACACCGGATAGGGTTAGGGTTACACAGTAGTCGGTTACAATGGTAGGAGATCTACATATCCAGACGCCAAGCTTGCCTTCCACGCCAAGGAAAGTCCCATCCTGACACGGACTAAGTCTTCAATCTTGTATCTTCATAGTCTAGGAGTCCGCCAAAGATGATAGTTCGCTATCCTGACACCCCTAGTCCAGACTCCTCAAGAGTCCCTCTAACCAGGCTTCAATGACGATTTAGTCCGGCGCGATATTGTCTTCGCATTGCAAGGCGGTTCCTCCTCCAATACTTCATAGAAGATTTTGAACACAAGGATAGTGTCCGCTCGCAAAACAAGTTCCACATACCACCGTAGAGAGAATAATTTTGCACAGATCTGCTGACGTATTCCGCGGCGTGACATCACACCACGCCAAGCTTTTATATTAATCGTTTTTTTACTGCTCCACCTTAGCGCTTAGCGAGGCGGTTTCTTGGCACGCCTTATCAAAGCGAGATCGTGCCCCTTATTTCGATTCCCATCAATACGGACGTGTAACCCATCCGCCCATTGATTACGGTGCTTGGGAGATAAGCGAGTTTTACCAGGCTGGCGGGGGACGCATAGCTTCATCCGCCCATATAAGGGGATAAGGATCCACCTTTTCACCTATGCCTTCTTCCTCCTTTGCTCATCCATTTCCGCGCACTCGAGCTCCAGCGCCCAAGTCTGCACATCCCACCTCAACCTTCTCCAACTATGTCCGGAGCGGAGGCAGGTGGATGGCCTCCTCCGCCACGGAGGGGCACATCAAAAGCTGCGGAGGCCGATACTTGTCCAGCAACATCGCAAGACCGGCTACCCGACGAGGGGCGCTCATTCCAACCCCCTGGCCCCATGAGAGGGTGGTGTTTCTCCCCACTTCCTCCGCGGACTAGGTTTTCCACTTCACCCATTTGTCCGGGGGCGCATGTTCTACTATGGCCTGGACTTCCACGATCTGGCCCCAAATTTCATCCTCAACATCTCGGTGTTCATCGTCGTGTGCGAGGCCTTCCTCTGCATCCAGCCCCACTTCGGCTTATGGCTGAAGATCTTCAATGTCAGGCCGAAGGTAGTGGGTGGCCGCCAAGCGGAGTGCGGAGGCGCCATGGTTGGCAAGATGGCCAGACTCCTATGGCTCGAGGGCTCCTTCGTGGAGACCATAAAGGGGTGGCAATCGGGGTGGTTCTACATCACCGAGCCGCGCGACTCTCGATGGGCGGCGGCCCCCGAATTCCGATCTGGCTTCCCCACACGGCTCACATCATGGAAAGAGACGGGCCTGACGTGGGGGGATTCAGACGAGCTGTCCGGACTCCAAACCTGCGTCCGAAAACTGGTGGACAAGAATCTCAGGCTTGTCTACGTTATCCAGGTGATGCTCATCCGCCGGATTCTCCCATGCCAACAACAGGCCTTCAAATTGTGGGAGTTCGATCCGGCACAGCACCCAACTCTGAAAAGGCTCTTCACACTACGCACGAAGATGCCCGGAAGGTGCTGTTCAAGGCGCCGAGGCTCCCACATCCGCCATCAAGATCGCGGATTCAGCTCGCAGCGTCAAGCCAGCGAGGTAAGTTATTTTACCCTTTATGGGACTCTTGTTTTCATAGATTGACTCTATGTGGGATCTAAAACTCCTAACCTTTGACAGATCGGGTTGAAGACGTCCCGGACAGATTAACCGTCCGCCCCTTTGCCGAAGACCCAGCCGGATGCCCGATTGACGGAAGCTGGCTCCGCACCTCACGTGGTGCCGGAGAAGAAGGCCAAGAAGGAGGCCACAGAACTCGAAGGAGCTCCCGGCGCCAGTGCTTTGTCGGACTCATCGCCCGACAACCACGAGGCGGAATCCTCCTCTGAGGAAGAGGAGGAGGAAAAAGAAGCCTCTCCCCCAGCGGGGAGAGAGAAGAAAAGGAAGGTCGTCCCAACTGGGGAGACCGAAGGGTCCAAGAAGGGAAGGACCCTTCCTCCGGACTTCTCCACCAACGTCGACAACGACGAGGAGAAGTGGCCAACAAGGGCCAAGCCCCTGGCGAGATCGTAAGTTTCCGGATACCCATGGCTTTTTTTTCATTGCATAGTGTTCTCTAATGCCGAACAATCATGCAGCTCGCCCAAGGGCGAAGCTCGCCGCTTGCCGAAGGGTCCCCAATTCGCCGAAAGTGGAGAGTACTTCACTTCCGCCGCCTCCTCACCTCACGCTGCAGACGACGCCGAGGTGGGCCCCGAGGGGCCTGGTCAAGAGGAGGTGGCGCAGGAGGTGCCGCAAGGCAGCCTCCTGCACTCCAGCGCGAGGGGAGCGAGACCCCGGGGTTCTAAGCCCGACCTTGTCCGGACTCCATACCGAACCTTCAGCCGTTCAAGTCCGAAGCGGTCCCTTTGTAGGAAGGGTAAGACGCCGGTGTCCTCCGTCCCAACCGGAGGCACCGGATAGCTCTCGGAGGCGCTAAACAACGCCTCCATCGAGGAGGAGCACCGCCTTTGTTATGAGTGTGGTGATCCGAAAGTTCACCGCCAAGAGCGGTCTGACTGAAGCACGTACCAGCCTTCTAACAGGCTTTGAGGTAAGTTTAGAATATGTAAAATATTACCGCATAGACAAGAGTTCTCGATGCTTAGTTCGGTGTTCGGAAAGAAAAGCCGGACTAAGGATCTAAAAAGATATACGCAGGAGTCTAACGTAAGTATGTCAATATGCGAATGCAGCTGCGCCGCTTGACCTCTGCCAGACCGATCATGGAGGTCAATGCATTGAAGAAGAGCCTTGAGCGGTCCGAGAACGAGCTCGGCCTTGCCAAGAAGCAGCTCGAGGACAGGGAAGGTAAGCAATACCTTATTGAAGAAATACCTTATAGAAAGGATTCGGTTGCAAAAAATGACAAGAATAACGTGGGTATTGTAGGGGCCACGAGCGAGGTGGCGACCCTGAAGGAGGCGGTGTCCGCGCCGAAACAAAGCTCATGCGCTGGAGCGCACCGAGCGAGAGAAGGGGAGGCGCAGATGGCGGAGGTACGGCAAGAGCTCCGTGCTCGTGGAAAACACGAGGGTTTGAGCGTGACTCAAGACCCGAGAGTCCGAGCTTGCCTCGCTCTTGAGAGTGCCAAAGCTGCTAAGGCCAAGCCCAAAAAGCCCTCCAAGAAATTGAATCATTAAAGAAGATAGCGGCGGGTAAGGCATTCTTTATGCAAAGCAAGCATGTGAAAGTGAATTACCTATTACTTACCCGGATTCGAGCTCTCCAGAGCATTCGCAGATCTGCCCGTGGTGTGTCCGATGTCGCCGCTCTACCGCGCCAAGGAGGGAGCTCGACGGAGAAGGTGTTCGGTCTCAAGATGTTTGAGGTCGAACGTCCGTGCCCTCGAGCGACCAGCTGAAGCAGCTGGTCGAGCTCCACAAGGTCGCCGAACAGGCCATGAAGGGCCTCATTGTTCGGCCGTGGCCATTGGAAGCCATGCCTGGAGCTACTGGCTGGTGCAGCGGCCGGTGGACGATGTCCATGGATTGAAGTCATCAAAGCGCTTAAATCGCATTGAAGGTGCCCGTCGGCCCTTGCCCGTGCTAAAGTGCACTGGGGGCAAGCTGGATGCGGAGAAGCTTGTGACGGGCGGGCCACCGAAGGGCAAGGATCATCGCAAGCCCAAAATGTACTATGAGGGCGTCCTGAAGTGCACTGGGGCAAGCTGGATGCGGAGAAGCTTGTGACGGACGGGCCACCAAGGGCAAGGATCATCGCAAGCCCAAAATGTACTATGAGGGCGCTATGAAGGTGCCCGCCAGATAGCGGATGAGTGCTCCAAAGATGTAATTTTTAATAGACTCAAGATTTGTTATCCGCCACGCTGAAAACTTGTTCATATGCGCTAAGCAACGCTTGTTAATTTAAAATATTACCTTCAGCGGCCGCTTATCAAATTTGAGAGATGGCAAGTCGTTATTTCAGCCCCCATGCCACGAAAAGGGGTGTTCGGGATAAACTTGAGCGCTTTGTTCCCATTCTGGGTCCGTCGAGGAGGCACTCAACACAACTAACAAGGCAACCGGACTTATAGTGCTTGAACACTCTCACTTAGCCATATAATTCTATAATTTTAAATTTCGGCGAAGCCCCTAGTATTCGGAAGACCGAGTTCGGGGCGCTATCCATGCCTTGGCCGGACAATGCCGACTCCTCGCTCTAAGCGGCATAAGTCTTTAGGGACCCGAAAAAACCTCTCGAACAGCGACCGGCTCTCGCCCTATCATGACGGTCAGTTTTAGCTTTCTCCACTGAGGTGCTTAACCCAGCTCAACCAGGGCACAATCGCAGTGGTTCTCCCAGTGCTACCTTAGCCGATATAACGGAACGTAAGGTACCAAAACATGGGAGCCGGGCAAACCCAACTATTGACCCAAGACATGATTCGGAGCCGATGCATATAATGCTATAAGTTCGGGGTGCCGCACTTGTGAAAGTGTTCGGACTTATCACAACATATTTTTGGGGTACCTAAGCCTCGGTGTATTGGCCGTACTAAATTGTACAGTTCATGCAATGTCATAAATGAACATATATAATGGGTAAGAATGCAATAATAGGCAAGAGCTATATATTGGTTATTAAAAAAACTGCAAATAAAAGCGAACGATACAAATTGTGCGATAAGCAAGGGATGGGACTATTTAACATGTCCTCCTCCGGGGTAAGCTATGGATGGTATGTAAAACAGGTATAATGCTCGTAGTAGAGACCACCGACACTCGACGAGCTTCGCTTCCTGGCTGTTGCATCGTGAGTTCGCACGAATGCCGGACAGGGCTTCTGGAGAACAGAGTCCTGAAAGTAAGAAAAAAGAAAAAGAATGACACAATCGGGAGCCCCTGGTGCGGTTGAGCCGCATTCTGGGCGTGCCGTGGTCGTGCCCCTCCCATTATGCCCATGGTACCTCCAGAGCGTAGTTATGTACGCGTAGTATTGGCTTTGCAATTTTGCGAGGGCTGGGGTTGGGGCCGGATTGCTACGCGTGCTTGGATCGTGCCAGGCGGTCTTGTTGTAGGTTACTCTGGGCGCGCTTGACAGTGTCCGGACGTTTAGTGGCCGGACTCGAGAATTGCTGTGAGAGGCTGCTTTGCACCTCCGCCGCGAGGGCCGCCGTGTGCTCCTCCGTTCGGAGAGAGCGTTCGGTCTTTCCATTCACCGTGATTACTCCTCGAGGGCCTGGCATCTTGAGCTTGAGGTATGTGTAGTGCGGCACCGCATTGAATTTTGCGAATGCGGTTCGTCCGAGCAGTGCGTGATAGCCGTTGTGGAACAGTACTATGTCGAAGATTAACTCTTCGCTTCGGAAGTTATCCGGGGATCCGAAGACCACTTCGAGTGTAACTGAGCCTGTATAATTGGCCTTACACCTGGTATGACGCCTTTAAAGGTCGCCTTTGTGGGTTTAACTTTGAGGGTCTATGCCCATTTTGCACATTGTATCCCGATAAAGCAGGTTCAGTTGCTACCGCCGTCCATCGTGACGCTTAGTGAGGTGAAATCCGTCGATGATTGGTCCAAGAACCACGCGCGAATCCGCCGTGACGGATGCTAGTGGGTGGTCCTTCGATCAAATGTGATCGGGCAGGAGGACCATGGGTTGAACTTCGCGATCGCTCCATCGCATATCGCCCCTTAGTGCGCGCTTCCGCTCCCTTTTGGGTATGTGGGTTGCGTATATCATGTTCACCGTCCGCACTTGTGTGGGAAAGCCCTTATGTCCTCTATTGTTCGGTGGCCGGGGCTCTTCCTCGTCATCGCTATGCATCCTCTATTGTCCTTGCCTGCTTGCTTGAACACCCAACAATCCCTGTTGGTGTGGTTGGCTGGTTTTTCGGGGGTGCCATGTATCTGGCACAAGCGATCGAGTATTCGGTCCAAGTTGGACGGGCCCTGGGTATTTCTTTTGAATGGCTTCTTCCGTTGACCTGGTTTAGAGCCTCTGAATCCAGCATTGACCGCCGTATCTTCATCGTTGTCGCCGCACGCGGCGCTTGTTCTTGTTATGACGCCGACCTGCCATTGATGTCCTTGGTATCCGAACTACCAGGGTTTTTGGTCAAGTTGTTACTACGAGCTAGCTAGCTGTCCTCTCCCCGCAAAAGCGGGTCATGAGTGTGGTGAGGGCTGCCATGGATTTCGGCTTTTCCTGTCCTAGGTGCCGGGCAAGCCACTCGTTGCGGATGTTATGTTTAAAGGCTGCAAGGGCCTCTGCATCCGGACAGTCAACGATTTGATTTTTCTTGGTTAGGAACCGTGTCCAAAATTGTCTGGCCGATTCTTCTGGCTGCTGAATTATGTGGCTGAGGTCATCGGCGTCTGGTGGTCGCACATATGTGCCCTGGAAGTTATCAAGGAATGCGGCTTCCAGGTCCTCCCAACAACCAATTGATTCTGCTGGCAAGCTGTTGAGCCAATGCCGAGCTGGTCCTTTAAGCTTGAGTGGGAGGTATTTGATGGCATGTAGATCATCACCGCGGGCCATGTGGATATGGAGGAGATAGTCCTCGATCTAGACCGCGGGATCTGTAGTACCATCGTATGATTCGATGTTTACGGGTTTGAAGTCCTCATGGATTTGATGATCCATTACTTCATCTATGAAGCATAGTGGGTGTGCGGCGCCTCTGTATTGGGCTATATCATGACGTAGCTCATATGAGCTTTGTCTACTATATTCGGCCCGGCCGGAGTTGTTGTATCCGGTGTGACGGTTATCATCACGTGTCATGGGGCGCCCACACGATCCGTAAATCGATCTTGTTTGCCTTGCCTTGTCCTCCAATATGTCTCGCGGGTCTGGCGCGTTTCCCCGTGCCTTGGTACTTTTCGAGCGACGCCGGAGTGCGGCTTGAATGGAGGGTCTAGAGGCCTCTCTGTCACGACCACCGGGTGGCCGGTCGGCTGCTTCATGCGCTGGTGATGTAGGTTTGGGTGCTGCTTCCTCTAATTGGGGTAGCAGCCTGTGTTTGGGGTATCTCTTGGAGGGGCGTTCGAGTTCATACTCTTCGGCTGCAAGGACTTCAGTCCATCTGTCAGCTAGCAAGTCTTGGTCAGCTCTAAGCTGCTGCTGCTTTTTCTTGAGGCTGCTTGTCGTGGCCATAAGCCTGCGTTTGAAACGCTCCTGTTCGGCAGGATCCTCAGGCACGACAAATTCATCGTCGTCGAGGCTTGCCTCATCTTCGGAGGGGGCGCATAATTATCGTCCTCTACCTCTCTTTCTGCCGCACTATCGTGTGGTCTTGCTTCTCCCTCCTCCTGCGCCGAGTCCTGCTGGAGGGGGTCGTCTTCGGCACTATCCGGGGTATTATTGTCTCCTGTGCCGGAATCACCGTTTTTACTGTGGCGGGATTTAGAACGGCGTCGCTGACGTCGGCGCTTGGGTTGTTTTTTGGAGGGGTCATCCTCCGCCGTTCCATTGCCATTCCCATCTTTTGGAATGTCCACCATGTATATGTCATATGACGAGGTGGCCTTCCAAAGGCCCTCGTAGGCGCTGGTCTTGACGCCTCCGCATCGCCGCCCATACCGCCGATGTCTTCGGAGTCGGTCGAGCATGTCGGTTAAATCATCGACAGTGACTACAAAGTGGGTGGTGGGTGGGCGTTGAATTTCTTCGTCGTCCGCATCCCAACCTTCCTGACCGTAGTCCGGCCACGGCTCTCCTGATAAAGAGAGAGACTTTAGTGAATTCACGATGTCGCCAAAGGGCGAGTGCTGAAAGATGTCCGCGGCAGTGAACTCCATGATCGGCGCCCAATCGGATTCGATTGGCACGGGCGCGGAGGGTTCGGAGTCCGGAGAGGAGTCCGGCACCTTGGAGTCACGATCTTCGCAAAGGACAGGGATGGAGTTCGGCTCAATCGCCGCTGAGATTGTAGCCCCCGAGGCGGTGTCCAACCACTCGTCCTCGATCGGGGGAGTCGGCTCCGAGCTAAGGGTCGGAGCGGACTCTGGTGCGGCTTCCAAGACACTGTTCGGCGGCAGAGCTAGATCATGCCCATCGAGACAAGGCGGCGCGCTTGGTCAGGCTCAAATCCGTCAAGATCAAGTCTCCGCGATGTCGGCCGTAGTTCAAATCTCCAAACCTGACCTGATGGCCAGGCGAGCTTCGATCTGCTCCAGATAGCCTAGCGAGTTGGCCCGCAGTGCAAAGCCGCCCGAATATGAAGATCTGTCCGGGAGAAAAGTCTCACCCGGACCTGTCGTTGTTGATGATCGAAGGAGCCATCGGGCCTATAGGTGACGACAGAGGAACTCTCAATGAAAGCACCAATGTCGGTGTCAAAACCGGCGGATCTCAGTAGGGGTCCCGGCAGTGCGTCTAGGCGGATGGTAACAGAGACAAGGGACACGATGTTTTACCCAGGTTTGGGCCCTCTCAATGGAGGTAATACCCTACTCCTGTTGATTAATATTGATGATATGGGTAGTACAAGAGTAGATCTACCACGAGATCGAGAGGCTAAACCCTAGAAGCTAGCCTATGGTATGATTGTTGTTCGTCCCCACGGACTAAAACCCTCCGGTTTATATAGACACCGGATAGGGTTAGGTTTACACAGAGTCGGTTACAATGGTAGGAGATCTACATATCCAGATCGCCAAGCTTGCCTTCCACGCCAAGGAAAGTCCCATCCGGACACGGACTAAGTCTTCAATCTTATATCTTCATAGTCTAGAGTTCCGCCAAAGATGATAGTTCGCTATCCGGACAGCCCCTAGTCCAGACTCCTCACTAACCCTATTCGTGTCTATATAAACCGAAGGGTTTTAGTCCGCAGATCTAACAACAATCATACCATAGGCTAGCTTCTAGGGTTTAGCCTCTCGATCTCGTGGTAGATCTACTCTTGTACTACCCATATCATCAATATTAATCAAGCAGGAGTAGGGTATTACCTCCATCAAGAGGGCTCGAACTCGGTAAAACATCGTGTCTCTTGTCTCTTGTTACCATCCGCCTAGACGCACAGTTCGGGACCCCCTACCCGAGATCCGCCGGTTTTGACACCGACACTTATCCTTCGAGCTTCGGCTCGAAGAGCCCCTCAAAAATCTCTTCATCATTTTCTGAAATTTTCTGGATTTTTTAGTAACTTCAAATAAAAGTGAACCAAACTCAACAAAATTGATAGAAACTACTCCCCAAGTGCCTAGAGACTATATCTTGCATTAGAACTACTTGGGACCATATAAATTTAACATGCAAGCTCAAGAACAGGGTCACCTAGGCAGCAAAAATTTGCAAAGAATAAAGCACTAGAACAAAAACTAATTGGTCCATTGGAGGAGTTACATACCAAAGAACAATCCCCCAAAGCAGTTTTGTTAGTGGAGCTTTGAGCAAGGAGATCGAAAATCGTAGCAAAATGAGTAAGAACTCGTGCTTGAGCTGGTTGGTGATTTTTTTTGGGAGGAAGAAGGAGTGTGTGGTAGCTGGAATAAGTGGAGGGGAGCCACCTTGGGCCCATGAGGCAGGGGGCGCGCCTAGGGGGATGGGCGCGCCCTGGACCCTCGTGGCCAGGTGCTTGCTCCCCTGCTGTGTTCTCAGTGCCAGATATTCTCAAATATTCCAGAAAAAATCATATTTCATTTTCGGGGCATTTTGAGAACTTTTATTTTCGGAGTATTTTTTATTGCACGGATAATTCAGAAAATGCATGAAAATACTAATTTTACTTTATTTAATCTAAATAACAGAAAGCAAAAGGAGGGTACAGAAGGTTGTGCTTTCTAACTTCATCCATATCATGCTCATCAAAAGGAATCCACTAACAAGGTTGATCAGGTCTTGTTAACAAACTCATTCCGAATAACATGGAACCGGAGAAATTTCGAATAACACTATGTTACCTCAACGGGGATATGCACATCCCCAATAATAAGAATATCATATTTCTTCTTGACAATAGGTAGAGGAAATTCAAAACCTCCAAAAATAATCGATGGAATTTTTCCAATAGAGTTTATACTATGAACTTGAGGTTGTTTCCTCGGAAAGTGTACCGTATGCTCATTGCCATTAACATGAAAAGTGACATTGCCTTTGTTGCAATCAATAACAGCCCCTACAGTATTCAAAAACGGTCTTCCAAGAATAATAGACATACTATCATCCTCGGGAATATCAAGAATAACAAAGTCGGTTAAAATAGTAACGTTTGCAACCACAACAGGCACATCCTCACAAATACGACAGGTATAGCAGTTGATTTATTGGCCATTTGCAAAGATATTTCAGTAGGTGTCAACTTATTCAAGCCAAGTCTACGATACAAAAAGAGAGGCATAACACTAACACCGGCTCCAAGGTCACATAAAGCAGTTTTAACATAGTTTCTTTTAATGGAGCATGGTATAGTTGGTACTCCTGGATCTCCTAACTTCTTTGGTATTCCACCCTTAAAAGTATAATTAGCAAGCATGGTGGAAATTTTAGCTTCCGGTATCTTTCTCTTATTTGTAACAATTTCTTTCATATACTTAGCATAAGGATTCATTTTGAGCATATCAGTCAAACGCATACGCAAAAAGATAGGTATAATCATTTCAGCAAAGCGCTCAAAATCCTCATCATCCTTTTTCTTGGATGGTTTAGGAAGAAAAGGCATGGGTTTCTGAACCCATGGTTCTCTTTCCTTACCATGCTTCCTAGCAACGAAGTCTCTCTTATCATAACGTTGATTCTTTGATTGTGGGTTATCAAGATCAACAACAGGTTCAATCTCTACATCATTATCATTACTAGGTTGAGCATCAACATGAACATCATCATTAACATTATCACTAGGCTCATGCTCATTACCGTTGTGTTTCAAAGATCGAAATAGAAATATCATTGGGGTTCTCAGGTGTGTCAACAACAGGTTCACTAGAAGCATGCAAAGTCCTATCATTTTTCTTTTTCTTCCTCTTAGAAGGACTAGGTATATCAACATTATTTCTCTGAAAATCATGCTCAATTCTCTTAGGGTGGCCCTCGGACCTGAGTCACTTTACCCCCTCTAGTTGCAACTCTAACAGCAAAGTCATTATTCTCACTATTCAATTCATTGAGCAAATCATTCTGAGCTTTAAGTACTTGTTCTACTTGAGTGGTGACCATAGAAGCATGTTTACTAATAAGTTTAAGTTCACCTTTAACTCTAGACATATAATCACTCAAGTGTTCAATCATATGAGCATTGCATTTCAATTGTCTACCAAAATAAGCATTAAAATCTTCTTGCTTAACCATAAAATTATCAAACTCATCTAAACATTGGCTAGCAAACTTAGTAGGAGGGATTTCAGCTTTATCATATCTATAGAGAGAGTTTACCTTTACTACCCGTGTCAGGTTATCAAGACCATGTGTTTCTTCAACAGGCGGTAAATCAAGACCATGTATTTCTTCAACAGGAGGTAAATTCTTAACATCTTCATCTTTAATACCTTTTTCCTTCGTAGATTTCTTTGCCTCTTGCATATCTTTAGGATTGAGAAATAGAATACCCCTTTTCCTCGGAGTTGGCTTAGGAGTTGGTTCAGGAAGTGTCCAATTATTTTCATTGGTCAACATATTATTCAATAGAATTTCAGCTTGATCAACTGTTCTTTCCCTGAAAACACAACCAGCACAACTATCCAGGTGGTCTCTGGGAGCATCAGTTAGTCCATTATAAAAAGATATCAAGTATTTCATTTTTCTTGAGAGGATGATCAGGCAAAGCATTAAGTAATTGGAGAAGCCTCCGCCAAGCTTGTGGGAGACTCTCTTCTTCAATTTGCACAAAATTATATATTTCCCTTAAAGCAGCTTGTTTCTTATGAGCAGGGAAATATTTAGCAGAGAAATAATAAATCATATCCTGGGGAGTACGCACACAACCAGGATCAAGAGAATTAAACCATATCTTAGCATCACCTTTTAATGAGAACGGAAATATTTGAAGGATATAATAGTAGCGAGTTTTCTCATCATTAGTGAACAGGGTGGCTATATAATTTAATTTAGTAAGATGTGCCACAATAGTTTCAGATTCATAGCTATAGAAAGGATCAGATTCAACCAAAGTAATTATCTCAGGATCAACAGAGAAATCATAATCCTTATCAGTAACAAAGATAGGTGAAGTAGCATAAGCGGGATCATATTTCATTCTAGCATTCCGAGTTTTTTCTTTAAGCTTAGCTAATAATTTTTTAAGATCACTTCTATCATTGCAAGCAAGAAAGTCTCTAGCAGTTTCTTCATCCATAACATAACCCTCAGGCACAACAGGCAATTCATATCTAGGGGGAGAATCTTCATCATCACTTAAATCAATATTATCAGTTGCAATAATTTCATTCTCTCTAGCCCTAGAAAGTTGTTCATCAAGAAATTCACCAAGTGGCATAGTAGTATCAAGCATAGAAATAGTTTCATCATAGGTATCATGCATAGCAGAAGTGGCATCATCAATAACATGCGACATATCAGAATTAATAGCAGAAGCAAGTTTAGGTGTCGCAAGCTTACTCAAAATAGAAGGAGGATCAAGTGCAGAGCTAGATGGCAGTTCCTTACCTCCCCTCGTAGTTGAGGGATAAATTTTACTTTTCTCGTCTTTCAAGTTCCTCATAGTGACCAGCAGATATAAATCCCAAGTGACTCAAAGAATGGAGCTATGCTCCCCGGCAACGGCGCCAAAAAATAGTCTTCATAACCCACAAGTATAGGGGAGCGCAACAGTTTTCGAGGGTAGAGTATTCAACCCTAATTTATTGATTCGACACAAGGGGAGCCAAAGAATATTCTCAAGTATTAGCAGTTGAGTTGTCAATTCAACCACACCTGGATAACTTAATATCTGCAGCAAAGTAGTATTTAAGTAACGGTAACAGTAGCAAAAGTAATATTTTTGGGTTTTATAGTGATTGTAACAGTAGCAACGGAAAAGTAAATAAGCGAAGAACAATATGTGAAAAGCTCGTAGGCATTGAATCGGTGATGAAGAATTATGCCGAATGCGGTTCATCATGTAACTGTAATAACATAGGGTGACACGGAACTAGCTCCAATTCATCAATGTAATGTAGGCATGTATTCTGAATATAGTCATACGTGCTTATGGAAAAGAACTTGCATGACATCTTTTGTCCTACCCTCCCGTGGCAGCGGGGTCCTATTGGAAACTAAGGGATATTAAGGCCTCCTTTTAATAGAGTACCGGACCAAAGCATTAACACATAGTGAATACATGAACTCCTCAAACTACGGTCATCACCGGGAGTGGTCCCGATTATTGTCACTTCGGGGTTGCCGAATCATAACACATAGTAGGTGACTATAGACTTGCAAGATAGGATCAAGAACTCACATATATTCATGAAAACATAATAGGTTCAGATCTGAAATCATGGCACTCGGGCCCTAGTGACAAGCATTAAGCATAGCAAAGTCATAGCAACATCAATCTCAGAACATAATGGATACTAGGGATCAAACCCTAACAAAACTAACTCGATTACATGATAAATCTCATCCAACCCATCACTGTCCAGCAAGCCTATGATGGAATTACTCACGCATGGCGATGAGCATCATGAAATTGGTGATGGAGGATGGTTGAGGTCGGTGGAGCTCCAGGGGGCTCACGAGGCAGGGGGGCGCCCAGGGGGCAGGCGCGAACCCCACCCTTGTGGACAGGGTGTGGGCTCCCTGGCCTTGATTCTTTCGCCAGTATTTTTTATTATTTCCAAAAAAAATCTCCGTGAAGTTTCAGGTCATTCCGAGAACTTTTGTTTCTGCACAAAAATAACACCACGGAGATTCTGCTGAAAACAACGTCAGTCCGGGTTAGTTCCATTCAAATCATGCAAGTTAGAGTCCAAAACAAGGGTAAAAGTGTTTGCAAAAGTAGATTTCGCAACTCCAGTTTTATCCGAAACCTCTCCAGAACACTTCTGATGTCTGAATATAGTCGTCCAATATATCAATCTTTATGTCTCGACCATTTCGAGACTCCTCGTCATGTCCGGGATAACATCCGGGACTCCGAACAACCTTCGGTACATCAAAACACATAAACTCATAATACCGATCGTCATCGAACGTTAAGCGTGCGGACCCTACAGGTTCGAGAACTATGTAGACATGACCGAGACTCATCTCCGGTCAATAACCAACAGTGGAACATGGATGCTCATATTGGTTCCTACATATTCTACGAAGATCTTTATCGGTCAAACCGCATAACAACATACATTGTTCCCTTTGTCATCAGTATGTTACTTGCCTGAGATTCGATCGCCGGTATCTCAATACCTAGTTCAATCTCGTTTCCGGCAAGTCTCTTTACTCATTCCGTGATGCATCATCTCGTAACTAACTCATTAGTCACATTGCTTGCAAGGCTTATAGTGATGTGCATTACCGAGAGGGCCCAGAGATACCTCTCCGACAATCGGAGTGACAAATCCTAATCTCGATCTATGCCAACTCAACAAACACCATCGGAGACACCTGTAGAGTATCTTTATAATCACACAGTTACATTGTGACGTTTGATAGCACACTAAGTGTTCCTCCGATATTCGGGAGTTGCAGAATCTCATTGTTATAGGAACATGTATAAGTCGTGAAGAAAGCAATAGCAACAAACTAAACGATCAAGTGCTAAGCTAATGGAATGGTTCAAGTCAATCACATCATTCTCTAATGATGTGATCCCATTAATCAAATGACAACTCATGCCTATGGCTAGGAAACTTAACCATCTTTGATTGAACGAACTAGTCAAGTAGAGGCATACTAGTGACACTCTGTTTGTCTATGTATTCGCACATGTACTAAGTTTCCGGTTAATACAATTCTAGCATGAATAATAAACATTTATCATGATATAAGGAAATATAAATAACAACTTTATTATTGCCTCTAGGGCATATTTCCTTCAGTCTCCCACTTGCACTAGAGTTAGTAATCTAGATTACACAATAATGATTCAATAACCCATGGAGTCTTGGTGCTGATCATGTTTTGCTCGTGAGAGAGGCTTAGTCAACGGGTCTACAACAATCAGAACCGTATGTATCTTGCAAATCTCTATGTCTCCCTCCTTGACTTGATCGCGGATGGAATTGAAGCGTCTCTTGATGTGCTTGGTTCTCTTGTGAAATCTTGATTCCTTTGCCAAGGCAATTGCACCAGTATTGTCACAAAAGATTTTCATTGGACCAGATGCACTAGGTATGACACCTAGATCGGATATGAACTCCTTCATGCAGACTCCTTCATTTGCTGCTTCCGAAACAGCTATCTACTCAGCTTCACATGTAGATCCTGCCATGACGCTTTTCTTAGAACTGCACCAACTTACAGCTCCACCTTTCAATATAAATACATATCCGGTTTGTGACTTAGAGTGATCCGGATCAGTGTCGAAGCTTGCATCGACGTAACCATTTACGACGAGTTCTTTGTCACCTCCATAAAATAGAAACATATCCTTAGTCCTTTTCGTGTATTTCAGATGTTCTTGACCGCTATCCAAAGATCCACTCTGGATTACTTTGGTACCTCCCCGCTAAACTAATAGCAAGGCACGATCAGTCCGGTACACAACATTGCATACATGATAGAACCTATGGCTGAAGCATAGGGAATGATTTTCATTTTCTCTCTATCTTCTGCAGTGGTCGGGCATTGAGTCTGACTCAACTTCACACCTTGTAATACAGGCAAGAACCCTTTCTTTGCTTGATCCATTTTGAACTTCTTCAAAACTTTATCAAGGTATGTGCTTTGTGAAAGTCCAATTAAGCATCTTGATCTATCTCTATAGATCTTGATGCCCAATATATAAGCAGCTTCACCGAGGTCTTTCATTGAAAAGCTCTTGTTCAAGTATCCTTTTATGCTATCCAGAAATTCTATATCATTTCCAATCAACAATATGTCATCCACATATAACATTAGAAATGCTACAGAGCTCCCACTCACTTTCTTGTAAATACAAAGCTTCTCCAAAAGTCAGATAAAACCATATGCTTTGATCACACTATCAAAACGTTTATTCCAACTCCGAGATGCTTGCACCAGTCCATAAATGGATCGCTGGAGCTTGCACACTTTGTTAGCATCCTTTGGATCGACAAAACCTTCTGGTTGTATCATATACAACTCTTCTTTCAGAAATCCATTCAGGAATGCAGTTTTTACATCCATTTGCCAAATTTCATTATCATAAAATGCGGCAATTGCTAACATGATTCGGACGGACTTAAGCATCGCTATGGGTGAGAAGGTCTCATCATAGTCAACTCCTTGAACTTGTCGAAAACCTTTCGCAACAAGTCGAGCTTTGTAGATAGTAACATTACCGTCTGCGTCAGTCTTCTTCTTGAAGATCCATTTATTCTCTATGGCTTGCCGATCATCGGGCAAGTCAACCAAAGTCCACACTTTGTTCTTATACATGGATCCCATCTCAGATTTCATGGCCTCAAGCCATTCGTGGAATCTGGGCTCGTCATCGCTTCCTCATAGTTCGTAGGTTCGTGATGGTCAAGTAACATGACCTCCAGAACAGGATTACGTACCACTCTGGTGCGGATCTTACTCTGGTTGACCTACGAGGTTTGGTAGTAACTTGATCTGAAGTTACATGATCATCATCATTAGCTTCCTCACTAATTGGTGTAGAAGTCGCATGAACTGATTTCTGTGATGAACTACTTTCCAATAAGAGAGCAGGTACAGTTACCTCATCAAGTTCTACTTTCCTCCCACTCACTTCTTTCGAGAGAAACTCCTTCTCTAGAAAGGATCCATTCTTAGCAACGAATGTCTTGCCTTTGGATCTGTGATAGAAGGTGTACTCAACAGTCTCCTTTGGGTACCCTATGAAGACACATTTCTTCGATTTGGGTTCGAGCTTATCAGGTTGAAGCTTTTTCACATAAGCATCACAGCCCCAAACTTTAAGAAACGACAACTTGGGTTTCTTGCCAAACCACAGTTCATAAGGGGTCGTCTCAACGAATTTAGATGGTGCCCTACTTAAAGTGAATGCAGTTGTCTCTAAAGCATAACCCCAAAATAATAGCGGTAAATCAGTAAGAGACATCATAGATTGCACCATATATAATAAAGTGCGGTTACGACGTTCGGACACACCATTACGTTGTGGTGTTCTAGGTGGCGTGAGTTGCGAAACTATTCTGCTTTGTTTTAAATGAAGACCAAACTCATAACTCAAATATTCTCCTCCACGATCAGATCGTAGAAACTTTCTTTTCTTGTTACGATGATTTTCCACTTCACTCTGAAATTCTTTGAACTTTTCAAATGTTTCAGACTTATGTTTCATCAAGTAGATATACCCATATCTGCTCAAATCATCTGTGAAGGTCAGAAAATAACAATACCCGTCGTGAGCCTCAATATTCATCAGACCACATACATCAGTATGTATGATTTCCAATAAATGTGTTGCTCGCTCCATTGTTCTGGAGAATGGAGTTTTAGTCATCTTTCCCATGAGGCATGGTTCGCAAGTACCAAGTGATTCATAATCAAGTGATTCCAAAAGTCCATCAGAATGGAGTTTCTTCATGCGCTTTACACCAATATGACCCAAACGGCAGTGCCACAAATAAGTTGCACTATCATTATCAACTCTGCATCTTTTGGCTTTAATATTATGAATATGTGTGTCACTACTATCGATATTCAACAAAAATAGACCACTCTTCAAGGGTGCATGGCCATAAAAGATATTACTCATATAAATAGAACAACCATTATTCTCGAATTTAAATGAATAATCGTCTCGCATCAAACAAGATCCAGATATAATGTTCATGCTTAACGATGGCACCAAATAACAATTATTCAGGTGTAAAACTAATCCCGAAGGTAGATGTAGAGGTAGCGTGCCGACGGCGATCACATTGACTTTGGAACCATTTCCCACGCGCATCATCACCTCGTCCTTAGCCAACCTTCGCTTAATACGTAGTCCCTGTTTCGAGTTGCAAATATTAGCAACAGAACCAGTATCAAATACCAAGGCACTACTGCGAGCATTAGTAAGGTACACATCAATAACATGTATATCACATATACCTTTGTTCACCTTGCCATCCTTCTTATCCTCCAAATACTTGGGGTAGTTCCGCTTCCAGTGACCAGTCCCTTTGTAGTAGAAGCACTCAGTCTCAGGCTTAGGTCTAGACTTGGGCTTCTTCACTTGAGTAGCAACTTGCTTGCCGTTCTTATTGAAGTACCCCTTCTTCCCTTTACCCTTTTTCTTAAAACTGGTGGTCTTGTTGACCATTAACACTTCATGCTCCTTCTTGATTTCTACCTCCGCAGCCTTTAGCATCGCGAAGAGCTCGAGAATTGTCTTATCCATCCCTTGCATATTATAGTTCATCATGAAGCTCTTGTTGCTTGGTGGCGGTGATTGAAGAACTCTGTCAATGACACTGTCAACCGGAAGGTTAACTCCCATCTGAGTCAAGTGATTATGCTACCCAGACATTTTGAGTATATGTTCACTGACAGAACTATTCTCCTCCATTTTACAGTTGTAGAGCTTATTGGAGAGTTCATATCTCTCAATCCGGGCATTTGCTTGAAATATTAACTTCAACTCCTGGAACATCTCATATGCTCCAAGACATTCAAAACATCGTTGAAGTCCTGGTTCTAAGCCCGTAAAGCATGGCACACTGAACTATCGAGTAGTCATCAGCTTTGCTCTGCCAGGCGTTCACAACGTCCGGCGTTGCTCTTGTCGCGGGTCTTGCACCTAGCGGTGCTTCCAGGACGTAATTCTTCTATGCAGCAATGAGGATAATCCTCAAGTTATGGACCCAGTCTGTGTAGTTGCTACCATCATCTTTCAACTTAGCTTTCTCTAGGAATGCATTAAAATTCAAAGGAACAGTAGCATGGGCCATTGATCTACAACAACATAGACATGCAAAATACTATCAGGTACTAAGTTCATGAAAAATTAAAGTTCAATTAATCATATTACTTAAGAACTCCCACTTAGATAGACATCCCTCTAATCATCTAAGTGATCACATGATCCAAATCAACTAAACCATGTCCGATCATCAGGTGAGATGGAGTAGTTTCCAATGGTGAACATCACTATGTTGATCATATCTACTATATGATTCACGCTCGACCTTTCGGTCTTAGTGTTCCGAGGCCATATCTGCATATGCTAGGCTCGTCAAGTTTAACCCGAGTATTCTGCGTGTGCAAAACTAGCTTGCACCCGTTGTATGTGAACGTAGAGCTTATCACACCCGATCATCACGTGGTGTCTCGGCACGACGAACTTTCGCAATGGTGCATACTCAGGGAGAACAATTGTACCTTGAAATTTAGTGAGAGATCATCTTATAATGATACCGCCAAACTAAGAAAAATAAGATGCATAAAGGATAAACATCACATGCAATCAATATAAGTGATATGATATGGCCATCATCATCTTGTGCCTTTGATCTCCATCTCCAAAGCACCGTCATGATCACCATCGTCACCGGCGCGACACCTTGATCTCCATCGTAGCATCGTTGCCGTCTCGCCAACTATTGCTTCTACAACTATCGCTACCGCTTAGTGATAAAGTAAAAACAATTACAGGGCAATTGCATTGCATAAAATAAAGCGACAACCATAGTTGTTGATAACTCTGTTACAAAACATGATCATCTCATACAATAAAATTTAGCATCATGTCTTGACCATATCACATCACAACATGCCCTACAAAAACAAGTTAGACGTCCTCCACTTTGTTGTTGCAAGTTTTACGTGGTTGCTACGGGCTGAGCAAGAACCGTTCTTACCTACGCATCAAAACCACAACGATTTTTTGTCAAGTGTGTTGTTTTAACCTTCAACAAGGACCGGGTGTAGCTACACTCGATTCAACTAAGGTTGGAGAAACTGACACCCGCCAGCCACCTGTGTGCAAAGCACGTCGGTAGAACCAGTCTCGCGTAAGTGTACGCGTAATGTCTGTCCGGGCCGCTTCATCCAACAATACCGCTGAATCAAAGTATGACATGCTGGTAAGCAGTATGACTATTACCGCCTACAACTCTTTGTGTTCTACTCATGCATATAACATCTACGCATAGACCTGGCTCGGATGCCACTGTTGGGGAACGTAGTAATTTCAAAAAAAAATCCTATGCACACGCAAGATCCATCTAGGTGATGCATAGCAACGAGAGGGGAGAGTGTTGTCCACGTACCCTCGTAGACCGAAAGCGGAAGCGTTATGACAACACAGTTGATGTATACGTACGTCTTCACGATTCAACCGATCCTAGTATCGAAAGTACGGCACTTCCACGATCTGCACGCGTTCAGCTCGGTGACGTCCCATGAACTCTAGATCCAGCTGAGGTCGAGGGGGAGTTTCATCAGCACGACGGCGTGATGACGGTGATGATGAAGTTACCGATGCAGGGCTTCGCCTAAGCACTACAACGATATGATCGAGGTGGAAATCTATGGAGGGGGGCACCGCACACGGCTAAAACAACTGTCAACTTGTGTGTCCTCGGGTGCCCCCCTGCCCCTGTATATAAAGGAGCAAGGGGGAGGCCGGCCGGCCCTATGGGCGCGCCAAGGAGGGGAGGAATCCTCCTCCTAGTAGGAGTAGGATTCCTCCTTTCCTAGTCCTACTAAGAGGGGGAAGGAAGGAGCGGGCGAGGGAGAGGGAAAGAGGGGCCGCGCCCCTTCCCCAAGTCCAATTTGGACTCCCTTGGGGGGGGCACCTCCTGGCTACTACCCTCTCTCTCCCCTAAAGCCCACTAAGGGCCCAATAACTTCCCGAGGGGTTCCGGTAACCCTCTGGCACTCCGCTTTTATCTGAAACCTCTCCGGAACACTTCCGGTGTTTGAATATAGTCGTCCAATATATCAGTCTTATGTATCGACCATTTCGAGACTCCTCGTCATGTCCGTGATCACATCCGGCACTCCGAACAACCTTCGATACATCAAAACACATAAATCATAATACCAACCATCATCGAACGTTAAGCGTGTGAACCCTACGGGTTCGAGAACTATGTAGACATGACCGAGACTCATCTCCGGTCAATAACAAACAGCGGAACCTGGATGCACATATTGGTTCCTACATATTCTACGAAGATCTTTATCGGTCAAACCGCATAACAACATACGTTGTTTCCTTTGTCATCAGTATGGTACTTGCCCGAGATTCGATCGTCGGTATCTCAATACCTAGTTCAATCTCGTTACCGGGAAGTCTCTTTACTCATTCAGTAATGCATCATCTCTTAACTAACTCATTAGTCACATTGCTTGCAAGGCTTATAGTGATGTGCATTACCGAGAGGGCCCAGAGATACCTCTCCGACAATCAGAGTGACAAATCCTAATCTCGATCTACGCCAACTCAACAAACACCATCGGAGACACCTATAGAGCATCTTTATAATCATTCAGTTACGTTGTGACATTTGATAGCACACTAAGTGTTCCTCCAGTATTTGGGAGTTGCATAATCTCATAGTCATAGGAACATGCATAAGTCATGAAGAAAGCAATAGCAACAAACTAAACGATCATCGTGCTAAGCTAACGGACGGGTCTTGTCTATCACATCATTCACTAATGATGTGACGCCGTTAATCAAATGACAACTCATGTCTATGGCTAGGAAACTTAACCATCTTTTATTCAACGAACTAGTCAAGTAGAGGCATACTAGTGACACTCTGTTTGTCTATATATTCAAACATGTATTAAGTTTCTGGTTAATACAATTCTAGCATGAATAACAAACATTTATCATGATATAAGGAAATATAAATAACAACTTTATTATTGCCTCTAGGCATATTTCCTTCAGAATAATTTTTTAAAGAAAGGAATTTAGATATCACGAACATTTTTAAAATTGAAGAACAAATTTGAAAATGTAGAACCTTTTAAAAATCTCAAGAAAGTTTGGAAATTGAACATATTTTCAATATATGAAAAATATTTTGAAAACCGGTACATATTTTTAAAAATTTGAACATATTTTTCAATAAGCTTAAGGATTTTTAAACTTCAAACATTTTGTAAAGAATGAATATTTTTACATGCAAACAAAATTTGAATAGTTTGAGCATTTTTAAAATTATGAAAAATGAAAAAATGAAGACGAGGAAAAATAAATAAAAGAAACAGAAATAAAAAGGGTGAAAAAGAAAATTTGAAAAAGTAGAAATGGAATGAAATGGAAAAGATAGAGAAGAAAAAATAAACAGGAAAAAGGAAAACGAAAAACAAAAAAGAAACAGAAAAAAAGTTTTAGGAAGCTCCTAGAAGGTTCCCAAAACCGGAAAAAAATACCGGCTGGGAACAAGCGAGAAGGTTCCTAAAACCGGAATAGGGCCGCCCACGCTAACCTCGACGATCTCCCCAGTAAGGCCCGCTTCGACAACTTGCCGCAGCGAGCGGCAAATAGGATATTCCCTAGCTCCCCAGCTCGGGCGCACCCTCGCCGCCGCCAGCCCGCTCAAATTAAGCTCAATTGCCCCAACCTCCAAGCTCTGGCGTGCGATTCTTTTGTCACATATGAGGCAATGACCCCCTTTTTCTCGTGGTGCCTTCTCGTGGCATTCGTCAAGGGGATCCGATCAGCCCATACCTTTTCCTCTTGTGCACTGAAGGTTTGTCTGGACTGCTGCTTCAGAAGGAGAATCGTGGCGAGCTACATGGGATTCGAAACGGGCATCATGGCCCATTTATCTCACATCTCCTATTTGCAGACGGTAGCATCTTCTTTGCTAAGAGTGATTCTCAGAGTGTGTGCTCGTTGGAGGCTACCCTCAACTCCTATTGTGCCGGTTCGGGCCAAGCTATCAATAAGGACAAGTCCCCGGTGTTCTTTGGAAACCACTGTCCTGATCATGCCAAGAACCGAGTGAAGAATCAGCTGGGTATATATACTGAGACGTTCCATGATTCATATCTTGGTATGCCCACGGATGTTGGACATTCTCCCACTTGCACTTTCAAGTTCCTCACTAATAGAGCGTGGCAGAATATCCATGGGTGGTCGGACCGGCCTACGTCTAGGGATGGGACGGAAACCTTGCTCAAGTCCAAGACTCAAGCCATTCCCACGTTCATCTCGAGCTGCTTCCGACTGCCGGCGGCGATCTGTGAGAGGTTCTGTCAGATTGTGGCAGATCAGTGGTGGGGACGGGAAGATGGCAAGAAGAAGCTTCACTGGCGCTCTTGGGACTGGCTCTCGACCCCAAAATCCTTGGGTGGCATGGGCTTCCGTGACATGGGGCTCTTCAACCAGGCAATGTTGGCGAAACAGGGCTGGCGATTACTGACGGATCTGAGTCTCTGTGTGCCCGGGTTTTGAAAGGAAGGTACTTCCAGTTCGGCAGCTTTTGAAACGCGGGGGCACCTCGTTCTGCTTCTGCGACCTGGCGGGCGATATTGCATGGCCGTGATTTGCTGAAGATGGGTGTCCAGTGGGGTATTGGTGATGGGAGAAGCACGCACATCCTCTCTGATCACTGGATCCCCTCGACTCCTCCGGCTCTCCTCCGTCCCCTCTCTCCAATCCCAGCCTCGGCGACGGTGCACTGTTTGATCGATGCGGAGAATGACTTCTGGGACATGGATTCGGTGAAGGCTTTTTTCTGTGAAGCAGTGGCTAATGAGATTCTTCAGATCCCTATCAGCCGGGGCGGGTCGGACTTTGCTCGCTGGCCTTTCACAAGGTTTGGTGCGTACACGGTCCGGTCGGGCTACAACATGGCCAGGACGTCCTGCTTCCTGATCAAGCGAAGTGGCGATGGCAGAGGCCAGCAATCTGCATGGCCTTCGGAGGACAAGGTTTGGAAGAAGCTATGGAATGTTAAGGCTCCGAACAAGATGAAAGCTATTCTGTGGAGGTTTGCACATGATTGTTTGCCCTCGGGCGAGCAGCTGCTCTGGCGTCACGTTTCGACGAGAACGGACTGCTTCTTCTGTGGTAGGCCGAAAAGTGTGGGGCATGCGCAGCTTTTCTGTCCTCATGCTCGGGCTGTCTGGGATGAGATCAAGGAGGCCTTTGGGATCAAGTTGTTTCGATCTTGTTTTGCTTCTTCGAGGCAGTGGCTTTTCAACTACCTTACTCGCTGTTCCGACCGGGATATCTCTGTCTTGACAGTGACTTTGTGGCATATTTGGGAGGCCCGGAACTCGGCATGCAATGAGCCGGAGGCCCCTCCTCCGAAGCAGACTGCGGCGAAAGCTCGTGCTTATGCTGACATGGTTTTCCATCACCTATTCAAGCCTCTCCCTACTCCCAGGCGTGAGTCCATTGCATCTAGCTCTAATTGGTGTCCGCCACCACAGGGCACTGTGCAGGTGTCTTTTGATGCGGCTGTGGATCTAGCTCGGGGTTCTTCCGCGGCGGGTGTGGTGATTCTAGATCACTCTGGCCAATTTGTGGCTGCTGTTACCAAGCCAATCCCTGTTGTCTCTTCCCTGAAGGTCGCTGAAGCCCTTGCTCTTCGACATGCTGCCAGTGTGGTGTTTCAGCCTGACTGCCTTTCGTTGGTTCAACGCATGAATTCTTCGACCTGTGACAGATCTTTGGTGGGCACCATAGTTGCTGAGATCAAGGCGGAGTGTGTTGCCCTGGCTTCGGTTTCCTTCAAGCATATTCGTCGGCACTGTAATGTTGTAGCTCATGTCTTAGCTAAGTCTAGTTTGAACTCTGTTCATCCATGTATTTTCCTTTCTGCTCCGGATTGCATCCGGGAGACCTTGCGTAATTTGGTTGCTTAATTAATAAAGGCCGACGTTTTCCCAAAAAAAAAGACCCCCTTTTCTCCATCACCCTTTACTTTTTACCATGACGCTCCAGATTGAGCAAACGACCGATGCCCCGAAGGAAAACCACCCCTACCACCACCAAAGGAGCCGAGGACAGAGCTCTAGAGCGACGAATTATGCGGATTTCTAGACAATAGTCGGAACTCTAGAGCTCTAAGAGACGATTGTAGGCTGTATTTTCTGCGTTTCAAACGGGCAGTATTTGATCCAAGCCAAACACACACATAAAAAAAGCAAAAGCTCACAACACTTCCAAGTAGGCTCGCAAAGTGATATCACAGTAGCGCGGATTTTTCGTCCACATAAATTATCACTTATATCCACCATCGCAGCATCGGTATTTAAGTTTTTTTTTTTTTGACGGGGCATCGGTATTTAAGTTACACAGGCATGTCCACGACAATCACTAGTGTTAACAAGGGAAGCGAACTGAACTCTTCCGGAAGATGTGCAAAAACGCCGAACAGCACGTAAGATGTTCCAGGCTCCTTCGGTGCCCAAAACAAGGCTGAAAACACAAATACGCTTGTCCAGCAACTACTCGTCGAGAAAGAAAAGAACACAAGGGGGAGCGAAGCGGTCGGCGAGGCAAAAGGGATGCCACGTGGAGTGTAGGATACTTGGTGGCAGGTCTCTACGAGGGCGAGGAGAAGCTGAACTGAATTCCCGTCTTTCCACTGTCGTGCTGAGATTGCTTCAGAATGTAGCAGTAGTTCACCTGAAACAAATGCAGTAAAACAAGTTTGTTGTTAGTCAGGAGGCAGGCAGGCATACCACATGATCTGTAATCTGGTGCAAAGGAAATCGAAACATACCTCGACCCGGAACAGTTTAGTCGGCAAAATAATGCCGATGCCAGCACTACTCCTAAACGAACGACGGAATTCATCGAGCGACAAGTTTTTGTACTGGCCCTCCGACAGTTTCACAAGATTCCCAGCAGTGAGAAACGCATGACCATGTATTCCAGCATCTCTAAACACCTTCAGAGGCAGATCAAAGGAAAGGTCCGCAAAGGCGGAAACAGCAAGATCGCCACCCAAGTAATCCCTCCCTGGAACAGCAGCAGAATCATCTTCCGACTCGCCGGGGACAAGCCTCCGTGCTTCTGTCGGGCCAACCCCTCTTGTTCTGAAACCGAGCAAGGATGATATTCCACCCAGGCTGCAAACTGGAGAAGAGTGACCTCCCAGGTTAAATCTATCACTAACAGGTGTAGACGAATTCATAAATCCTCTTGCCAGTGGTAAAACAACACCAGCTCCCACACCAACATTGAGAGCAGCGTTCCAGAATCCAAAAGGCACGGCAGCACGAACATCAAACTCCTGAAGCAAAGTCAAAAGCACCATATTGTAATTTAATAATAATGAGAATGGATGTGACAAGTATACTTCTCCATTATTGTGAGGAACCATAAAAAGGAAAAGAGAAATAATAAATAGATTGGTGCTAAAGAAATCGTGAAAAGGGGGACAGAAAAGGCTGAAAACAGACCTGGCGAAAAAAATTCAATCCTTTGTTATCCCAAAGACCACCAACTTGAGAGGACGAGAGAAATGCATATCCTTTTGTCGGCCTGATATGTGAATCCCTTTGATCAATCTTGTATGTGTATTTCAATGCAGATAGAAGGTTATGCCCTAACTGCCTTCTGATGGACGTTGACGCGAGGCGTGACGGATCAGTCAAGGTACGCCATGTAAGGTTGTAAGATAAATCGTGGTGCCTGGTTGAAAGCAAACCAAATGAAAGACCAAGTAGACGCTCCTTGTATGATGAGAACTTCATCCAATCTTGTGACAACAATGAAGCCCGAGCCATCAAGGGTGTTGGTATTGATTTAAATCTTGGCAGCGAGACTCCTACGCCAACCTCTGTTGTTTGGTCCCAACCATATGCAACTGAAGCATCCCAGATGTCTGCATAGCCAGCCAAATTCTTCCACTTAACAGCCCCTTCCAGTGACCATGCTTTTGCCTACAAACGTAATGAATACACACTCATGCATCAGATGTGATAACCTCTGCAATAGTAGTGGAGATTGCCATGCAGTAAAAACAACAGTGTTTTCTTTCCTGCCCTTATGATGCCGACAATATAGGTTCGGTAACATCATAACCTATAAAGTTATATTTATACTAAAGTATTTGTATTCAGTATAGGGTAAAGGTAATTACCAAGTATACTTCTCAACAGAACAATTATTTTAACAAAACACATGACAATGCGTTCACTTATTTTTAACAAAACACATACATCCAAACTATATTTTGATTAGAGCACAATGAAACATACACTGAACCTTAGCAAATGCAGCTTTTTGTTCCGTACTTAAAAAGTAACTGTTAGAAACGTTGAAACATTAGTATTATTTTCTGAGCTAGTTGAAACTTGGAAACATCGGTAGAATGTGCTGAAGATCAAACAAACAAGGTAATCTATAGTTGTGAAAGTTGCATGTTGAACACCGATAACTGAACTCATAGCTTGATCATCCAGTGCAATCACCAACAAATCGAACCAAGTGGAGAGCGCACCTCGGGCTTGGAGAAGACGCCGGCGTTGCCGCTGATGGGGATGGCGGGCTCGACGACCTCAATGACGACGTTGGTGGTGCCGGGCAGCTCGGGTGGGCCGGCATCGAGCGTGATGTTGACGGCCTCGAACACGTCGAGCCCGCGGAGCCGCGCGCTGGCATCGGCCGCGGCGCTCAGCAGGTCCTGCACGGTGGTGGCGGAGCGGAGGAGGTCGGCAACCTCCGCCTCGATGAGCTCCTCCCGCGTCTTGGCGTTGCCCCTGATGATGACGTCGTGGACACGGATCCCCACCAGGTCCGAGGAGAGCCTCCGGAACACGGACTGCACCTTTTCCCGCTCGAGGGCCGCGGCCGCCCGCTCGTCCAGCTCCTCCTCCTCCTCCTCGTACTCGTACTCCTCCTCGGCGATTTCTCCATCGGCGCCAGCCCAGGGCTCAGGCACGCGGTTCCCGGCGTCCTTAGGGTTTTGGTCGGCCATGGCTGGGGTTTGGGGGAAGAGGAGAGAGCCTTCCGAGCTTCCTCTTGTTTTTTCAGATGCGACCTTTCGTGCTTACCAAGCTCACGACAAGCGGGATGGGCCGGAACCCCAATATGTACCTAACCTAACAGCAAGCAGTACAAACAGGAAACAGCAAGCATTCATCATTCATTCATTCATGATCAACAGCAGCATGACATGAGTAGCAAGCAACAGCAGCAACACAAGCATTCAAGAGCAGGATGACATTCAGCTAGCAAAAAGAAGCACCTAAACTGAAGCAGAAAGCAGTACTACATTAGTACAGTACTCCCTCCATTCCCAAATAATTGTCTTTCTAGCCATCTCAAATAAACTACAACATACGGATGTATGTAGACATGTTTTAGAGTGTAGATTCACTCATTTTACTCCGTATGTAGTTACTTGTTGAAATCTCTAGAAAGACAATTATTTGGGAATGGAGGGAGTACAATCTACCGGCATTCAAAGAGCAGCAGCTAGCACTAGCAAGCAGCCAAGGACAGCATCCAGGAGCTTAATGGAAGAAATCAAATCTGAATAAAACAGATCAAGAAGTTGAGGAGAGGCTGCTGCTTCAGGGATTGGAGAGGGTTACCTGCCGTCGGGACAAGAGGCTATTGCCTCCTGTTGTGGGGGTACTGGTCGCCGGTCGATTCCAAGCGTCGCCGGCGGCGGCGGCGGCGGCGGCGTTCCAGGAGGTGGCAGCTCGATCTGGGAACCGGATCCTCTACCAGGGTGCCGTGCCCGACCCCCAACTGTGGTTTAGCCCAGGAAACTACTAAAAAGCCCATATCGACAGCCCAGCGGCTTGCCTGATGCCTGATGCCCTTTAAAAGAAAGTACCCCTAAAAAAATTTAACAACATAAGAACATCTACAGCCGCAATTCCGGCCCCTCAAACGCCGCGGACACGGACCGGTCACGCCTCAAATAATGCAATCCATCCACACACCTCACTTATCATATCTCAAATCCATACATACTCATGCAACTACGTCGATGCATACACATCGATCGTCCGACTACTCCATCACCACTAACTAACATGCCATTGAACTATCAAAATTTGGCATGTTTGGCTATGGTGGAGATCATCCACGACTACCCTTGCCCTTCCCGGCATCCTTGCCGTCCTTCTCGCGGAAGTACCGGTCGAAAACGCGGTAGGGATCAAGCCAGATCTGCTCGTCGCGGAGTTGTCCTCCTTCGGTGGCAGCCCGGCCATGGCATGGACCGCCCGATTCTGCTCTCGGGCGAGGGCACGTGTGTTCCTCCGCTGTTGTGTCTTCACAATGCGAGTGCGGATGACTTCCTCCTCTGCGGATGCCCGCGCTGACGGATCAGCCGCTTCCGCCGCCGCCATTTCCGCCGCGATACGGGTCTCAACGGCCCTTATCCTCTATCCCACGGCGGGCTGCCTGTTCCCGGTGGGACTCATAGTCTGCTCGACTGGTGATGGGGAGAGAGTGGAGGGGAGAGGAGTGTGAAGTGGCTAAGGTTTGGTCCGGCGAGCAGATGAAGACAAATATATGTATGTTTGGGTGGGCCAGAGTGGGCAAACCTTAAAAGTACTGCTAAACCTTAAAAGTACAGATATTTTTGGCAAACCTTAAAAGCACTGTTGAGCAACTAACCAAAAAGGGCAACTCTTTAATATATGGTGAGGGGCAAAACCTCTTGTCAAGATTGTCATAAACTCAACTAGATAGGTACCGCTGACACTTGCCTTGTCAGAGATTATCGCGAAGCTTTGATGCTCACAGTTGTAGTAAACAGAAGTAGTAGCACTACAAAACTATATTGTGGGGACGTTTCATGGACGTTGTTGATCTCATTTTGCATGACCCTCTCAAGTATTTCGTGCTGCTACATAGACAACTCCTCTTCAAGTTGATTTTCAAAGGAGGACACAAAATCCAACGAAAATACTGGTCATAGGTTCAAGCAATCGCATTGTGTTTTACTTTCTCCGTTTCAAAATAAGTGTCTCAAGCTTAATACAATTTTGTACTATAGTTATTATAAATTTGAGACACTTATTTTTAGACGGAGGAAATAAAAAAATGTGACGACATCAAAATAGTGCACAGATAAGCTACCTTCAAATGGTACAAGTGCTTGGCCAAACACCAGACTAACAATCTGATCTTCAGTTATCTGAAGCCACTAAACAAGGCTGTCTTTATTGTCAAACACTGAATTAAACCTTTCTCTACACTACACTGCCTTCTTAGTCGACCGGGCCGTCTTCTCTCATTAGACACACATCACCGTAAGATCTAAAATGAAACAAGGAAAATATATCAAGTAAATCCAACAGAGTTAACAAAAGATATGAGACGTAGAGGCCCAAGCCCATAGACTTCCAATTCAACGCATGAACCCAAAGACTACTGCCTCCCTCCGTGCTCAATTAGTCCCACTCCAACATCGCTAATTTCCAAGTGTAGACACCATCTTAAATAACTATCCCTCCCTTTCCCTAGCAGCCGGCCTGGTCGTGCACGCCTTTCACTCCTACTACGGAGAGAACATATCCTGTCTACGGCTTAACTCATGCAACGGCTGCTACAATTTACATAAGGGACCTTGTAAAACCATTTACTTCTTTGATCATCAATAAAAAAAATGATTCAGGTGGGGGCTTTGCCTCGCCCCCCCCGGTGACCTTAAAAAAAATACAGAGTACTGTTACAGTTTATGTGCGAGATTCAGCCATTGAGAAATAGTATAACGCAGCTAGCCACAAGCCTCCATGGCGATTTGACTGTCTGAAGCGTCCGATCTTTGAATCTACGATCCACGACAAGTCTGGTCGTCCCAGATCGCTCACGCACCGCACGCACCATCTAGCGGGCTGCTGCTCCGCGGAGCGAGTTGGTTTTCCTCTCCGTAACCAGGCCTTCCAAGGCCCACGTCTTTCGAACAACCCATCTAATAGCCCATGTCGTTCACGTCCATTGATATCCTGCCCAACAGAGCAGTTTCTCTCCTCGATGCGCCGCCGGTTCCTGCTCCTCAATGCGCCGCCGTTCTATCCTCCTCGATACGCCGTCGTTCTGCTGTCGACGAGGTTCTCCTGCGAGAACGCCTCCGCGCCGGTTCCTTCTACCCGCCCTACTCTTCCTCCGCAGCCCTTTTTTTACTATTTTTTTTATTTCATGGCGTGCAGCGTTTGTCCATCGCGGCTGCGGCTGCGGCGGCCGTCGGCACCCTCTCCCCAAAGACGCCGACATAGATGGGCAACAGAGGGATGTTTTTTCATCCTCCTCTGCGTAGCTGTGTTGCTGCGATGGCAAGGTGATACGGGCGATGATGGGATGGGGGTGACAGTGCGGCTCTTCTCCGTTGATATCAAGTGAGCACAAATATCATATTGCAATTGTGCTACATCTACGTACATGACTACATGTACTGCATCTGCTTCATCGTTTATTCATTTTACTTTGCAAGAAATAATGAGATGATCTTCCATCTCTTTTGTTTATAGGCTGTCCGTTGTGCTTGATTAATTAGGTCTGTGGTACCTAGAGTAATCACAACATGTGGATAAATGACCATCCAACACTGCTGATCTGCTGCTTAGACGTCATGTCGTATTCAGGATTTGGAGCTACAACATATACACTATTGGTTGAAAATGGGTGACCAGAACACAAGTGGATGGAGTGTAAGTTATGATTCAAGTGGATGGAGAGAAAGTTATGATTCAGTTATACCATGATTCATTTGTATCATTGGTATCCCCGCCATCGCTAGCTTCCGTCCTCATCCCCATTGTTCTGTACCAAGGAGATCCTGCCTCCCGCTGCTCCTCTCCACTTCGTTGGGACTGTTCCATGTGCCGCCACGACACCAGTTGCGAACCAGGTCCGCCGCGCGGCTATGAGAACCTCCTCGACACCCGTCTGCTCCAGTTTTTGGCATGACGGCCAGTTCGTCAGCCTGACTCTGCTCATCGTCTCGCTCGTTCGTTGGCTCCCGATCCGGATGGTGTATGCTGGCTCCCAAAAGCTCATCAGTTTGTACCGACTCCTTGTTTTTGGTCTGTTTGCTTTTCCCGAATGTTATTCGATCTGACAAGAAAAATATATACTCTTATGCAGTGGATATGCTACCTCAGTTCATTTGATCTCCATATTCTTGGCACCACGAACTGGATTTACTTACCATAGAATACTTAACATGGAAGAAGTAACACAAATCTCCAAGCACAATTTTGAGAAAACCAATGTCAGGTATTGCCCTACCGTAAGGTATGAAGTATGAAACCTCCCGGTTTTTTCTGATAATGAATTTCCTCTGTTTCAAGTGTTTGTTTCTATTTCCTTGGCAAGATAAGAAGCTATGGTGCCTATATTCACTGATAGGCTTGGCAACCTTTGTATTGAATGTATGTGCCTCAGTTTCTTTCTACTTCTATGATGTTTATCTTATCTTTCCTTCTTTACAATTTGATTGGGGCCTTTTATAGCTGTCACGGGGATGATCAGAGGTAGCATTGTAGCGACATAGAGCATAGGTGGTTTATATCCTTAAGACATCAAAGAGTTAGTTCATCTTAGTATTCACCATGTGCTGGCATTTGCATTTCACTATTGTTCATTTTTCCACAGTGAAAAAGGATTAGTGTCATGTGGTCATATGATGATGTAGGCAAGCTCCAGCGGGATCTCCATGCATCATTTTACTGATTTAGAAGGAGGTGATCCCTTTATATGCCGACACGCTAGATTGTTGGTAATTTGAGCCTCTCTTGCCCATCCCTCATACTATTATTGAATGTGTTGCGTTGTACAAAAATAATCTTTTTTTAGAAATGAGATTCTCTTTAGGGAACATAAACATTAGGATTGATTTATAGTCTGTATATTACATTGTGCAGGATAAATTATATCTCCCTTTTGGGCGTTTGGTATATGATATTTTGAACCATACGAATTTTATGATATGTTATGACAACTCAACATTTCTCAAACAACTCTATTGTTACTCTTAAAATGGACGGGCGCGGCAACGCGCGCCTATATGGTCTAGTAATGGGTAAAGTTTAACCACTAATTCATGTTATAGTTTAACAGATTAGATTCGTTTTTCTTTCTTTTGCAAGGGATGCTTTAGATTATTCAGAATCAACGAATCTGCGGCTATTCTGTGGAAAAGAATGATACTTCCATGGTCTGATTATTTCTATGGCAGAATTAAGAGATGCTCTTGTATGGCAGGGTTAATAATTACATATCAAGTGCCATATTGTCTGGAGAAGTTGCAGTAAGGCTTCAAGATGTACTTAAGTAGTTTCATCCAGGCTACAAATGTCTCGGGGAAGCTGTACTAATGTAGTGAGGCTAATTATCAAAGTAGGATATGTACTGTAAAAACTCCAGAAAATTTGATAGGATCATATATAAATTTCTGTTCACCACTGTCATAAAACCAGTCTGACTCAAACATCGTGCACATACATATAATGTAATATACTTATTTCATAAGGATAGCTTTGTTCTACACAACTATCTTGAATAGAAGGCCCACTGTGCTCTGTTTTGACGTTTTCCAACTCTTGTATCTGCCTTTTGTCTGTTCAAACATACATCGACCGCTTACTACAAGAGATGCTTTACACACTGAAATTTCGATATATCTTGGCGTACGAAATAGCTTAAGGCTTAATCACCATCCACCTCCAAGCTTGCTGAAAGAGACAAAGTGGATGCAACTACAACAGTAGCTTGTACAACAATTTTTTTTCTCTCTAGAGATGAGCTTGCAGCTGAACATGCAGACAATACCTGAAAAAAAAGGAACATCAACTATTTTCAAATGCATATCCAAGACGAAAGGTCAAAAAAATTAGGACATCTAGTTGGCTAAAGACCATTTGAACCATACTGCTTAAGATTTGCATGCCAGATAGTATTGTTGATTTTAAAGTATTGTTAGAATGTAGATTGCAACAAGAACAAAAATCCAGGAATAAAATGGACATGCTTTCAGAAATTTCAGTTGGACATCAAAACTGCGGTTTCATTTTGAGACGAACAAAGTGAACCAAAAGAGAAACACAACAAATCTTACTTTACATACATATTCCCAAGACATCTCTTACATAATAGTACGAATAGGAGATCATACACATGATTCTTTAAGCTGCAGAAGATGCACGGCTCCTTCGCGATGGCTGCGCCGACGTTGAATGGACCTAAAGTACGGCGGCGCTACATAACATGCTCCCCGACGGCGCTGACGGTGGCTGCTTGGTGAGGCGTTTCAAAGGATAGGATGGGCACTGGTGCTAGAACTAGGTAGGGTGGACCGGCGGATGGCAAGAGAGTGGCCGATGGAGCAAATTGCTAACCCTAGCTCACAGATCGCCTAGTACAGGTACAGGAAGGAAACAAAGCAGAGGAAGGAGACGCTGGGATTTTTTAGGTACTCTTTGCGTAGTTAAATGGTTTTATTACAAGGTCCCTTATGTAAATTGTACCAGCGGCCACCTGATGATAACATCCTGTCCATCAGTTTTCCATCCAGTGGCGCAGATTCCACCGAAGCAGCCGCAGCACGAGTTGAGCGGTAGCACAGGATACGTTCTCCTACTACGGAGGGCGAAAGAGTTGGTACATGGTGGGTTGTAAGTTTGAAGCCCATGTCAAAGCTTCCCGCCGTTTGGTGGATTATGCGGAGAGTGAGCCGGGCTTTAGCCTTTCAGGTCCAGCCTTGAAAAAGGCTGGCGGGTGTGGTGGTATGGGGTATTATCTCCTGCCCAGACTCACGCTTATGTGGTCCGTGTCATTCCTCGGCCCAGAGCATTAGGGGATTTTCTTGGAAACTCGTGATGTTGCTCTCACCTTCTCCATAGTGTGAGGCTAATGTATGCATTTCAATTAGGGTCGTATGATATGGTTAGGATCCTGACAGATATTTCTTCATACCGTCGAAAATTTACGGTATGTGCACTTAATTATGACCTCCCCTGCGGGGTCATCACGTGATCCGCTTAAAAAATCCCATATGAATAAATCTAAAAAATATCTTATATGCAAATGACTATATTTTTCAGATTTCAAGTTTTGATAAAATCACAACTGGTCTTTGATATGTGCAAAATAAAAACATTGTCTTCAAACCTGGAATGCTATTCTAATTCCCTAGTTTTGTATATAAAAAAACAGCTAACAACGAATCAACAATCTTTTCCAGCAAAATTTGTTGTTAAATTACTTGCTCAAATATGTACACGTCAGATCTTTTTTTGGATATTTTAAAAATTTCAGCTTAGCTTTTAAATTTTCTGTAGAAAACTTTGTGATCTTGAGAGGCAGGCCTTTTGTAGACACCAGATACAACGGCTTTTCAACCGGTATTGATTCATCCATGAAATTTTATAAACACAACAATCAGATAATACTTCGAAACGTCTCAAAAGTACATAAATTATTGGCAAACCTTAAAGGTACTGCTGGGGAACCAACCAAAAAGGGCAACTCTTTAATATGGTGAGGGGCAAAACCTCTTGTCAAGATTGTCATAAACTCAACTAGATAGGTACTCCCTCCTTTCCGGTTTATAGAGCTCAAATCTGAAATCTCATCTACCAAGACACATGGTGAGTGGTGGAATGTATCTCGTGCTTTACAAAACTAACCAAACTAAATTGATGCATTAATTAGGATTAACTGCAGTGCATGCATGCTTGGCCACTAGATGAGTAGTAGCATTACATGCATTGGTGAGTTTCTTTTTAATTCTTGCATACGTAGATTTAATGCGCTTCGAAATCTCAAAAGGAGATGGAGATGAGCCCTTTAAATTGGAAAAATGAAAATTTTGAGATAAGCCCTATAAACCAGAAAGGAGGGAGTACTACCGCTGACACTTGCCTGGTCAGAAATTATTGCGAAGCTTTCATGCTCACAGTTGTAGTAGTAAACAAAGTAGTAGCACTTCCCAGTACAAAACTATACTGTGGGGATGTTTCATGGACGTTTTTTTTTAACACGCTACATACGCAGGCGCTCATATAAACGTGTATATACTCACCCCTATAAACGCACATACGCACACGCTACCCCAATGAGCACCTCCGAGAGATTGAGCCGGCATATCATCTTGAGATTTTACGAAGTCAACGTAGGCGCTTCGTAGTCGACAGGAACGTCTCCTCCCACTAAACGCGCATCGTCAGAAATCCTGAAATAAATTCAGGATAAATGCGAGCACCATGACTTGAACCCTGATGTGCTGGAGATACCACTGTCCTCCTAATCATCCAACCATAGGTTGGTTTGCACGTTTCATGGACGTTGTTGATCCCATTTTGCAAGATCCTTTCAAGTATTCCGTACTACTACATTGACAACTCCTCTTCAAGTTGATTCTCAAAGGAAGACAACAAAGTCCAAGGAAAATACTGGTCATAGGCTCAAAGCAATTGCACTGTGTTTTAGGAACAAAGAAAACAGCGACGCCTCAAGATAAAGTACTAAAAATATACTAGCAAAACGGGAGAAAAAAATATAATATTCAATGGCCATGACCACATTTCGCTCCATCATCGAGATACACAATCACTCATTTTTGTGAAATCATGAACAATTTTTGAAAATCAAGAACATTTTTTTAAACTCGTGAAGAAATCTGAAATCATGAACATTTTTTAAATTCGTGAACATTTTTACAGTTTTTTGAACATTTTCTAAAATCAGGAACATTTTTAATTCACGAACATTTAATACTATTTGTAGACATTTATATAATTGTGAAATTTTTTAAAAACATTTTTTCTTGAATAGGCGAACACTTCTAGAATAGATGAACAGTTTTTTGGAAATTGGTGGAGTAATTTTTGAAATTCACGAACATTTTTTATTTAAAGAACAATTTTGAAATGCATGATAAATTTTTGAATCAACAAACTATTCTGTAAGTCATGAATATTTTTGATATTTTTAATTCATGAATATTTTTGAATTGACGATTTGTTTTCAATTTTATTAACATATTTAGTACACAATTTTTTAAAAAAATCATGAACATTTCTTTATTTTTGTAACATTTGTTTTGAATATTGCAAACATTTTTGAATAATCGAACATTTTTGAAAACTCGATCATTTTGTGAATCCACAACCATTTATGAAGTATTAAATATTTTATTTTAAAATTCTCATTTTTTAAAAAAAATCGTAACTTTTGAAGTACAAATTATTTAAAGTAGAAAAAACAAAGACGGAAAAGGAAAATGAAAAATAAAAAGAATGAAATTCAGTGTAGGTAAGATGCTTTCTAATGGTGAAAAAAGCTTGGCCAAACACCAGCCTTAGAGCATCTCCACTGCTTCTTCAACAGGCCCCACAGTATGGGTTTTTGCACCGGGCCGAAGCCCCTGACACACCCTCGGACGCCGAAGTTCGCGGTTCGCCCATATTTTGGCCCGGCGATCCTAGGCAGAACCCAGCGCACTGGGGGGGGGGGGGGCGCTTGGCGGCTCCAGCGGAAGGAAAATCCGCGCCTGGGCCACCACTATCAGGCGAAAAAGTATTTCCCACGTCCAGGTTCGTCCCCCGCGTGCACGCCTCCTTCCGCCGCCGTGCATACTCCGGTGCCACCGCCGCTAGAAAAGGTCATTTCCCCCGCCGGAAAAGAGAGGGTTCGCCGCGGCAGCCTCCACTCTGCCCCTGGATGAGCTTTTTGGCGCTCCGGCCACACAGGCGGGGATACCAGCGGCTGCGCGCCTACCATGCCCGCCAGGTGTTCGGTGGTTTTTCTGTCCGGCAATGGACTCAGACGACGAGGAGGCGTTCGCGGCGCTGCTGGAGGAGGAAGCCGATGCCAACGCCCAGGACGAAGAGCACCTCATAGTCCTCGCCGCTTTGGCCGGCCTGTTCGCGAGCAATGCAAAGCCGTTGCGAGGTGGCTCGGCGCCGGGCCGGGTGAAGGCAAAGCAGAGGCATCGACTGGAAGGCTATTGCTTGCTCTATGCCGACGCTCCGCTGCATGGCGAGAAAGTATTTCGGCGCCGTTATCGGATGAGCCGAAAGCTCTTCCTCGGGATTGTGAATTCCATCCGGGAGTTCGACAGCTACTTCAAGTGCAAGAAAGATTGCACCGGCACACTTGGATTCACCTCACTCCAAAAGTGCACGGCAGCTATGAGAATGCTTGCATACCAAGCTCCCGGTGATATACTGGAAGACTATGGACGGATGGCCGAGTCCACCACCGCTAACTGTTTGTACAAGTTCTGCAGGGCAGTGGTGGCAGTGTTTGGGCCACAATACTTGCGATCACCCAATGTCGAAGACACTGCTCGGATCGTAGCACAGAATGCAGCAAGAGGATTCCCTGGGATGCTTGGAAGCATCGACTGCATGCATTGGGCATGGAAAAAATTGGCATGTTGCTTGGCAGGGGATGTACAAAAGCGCCAAAGGAGCTTTGTAGTGTGGTACTTGAGGCAGTGGCCGCACAGGACCTCTGGATTTGGCACTCCTTCTTTGGCATGCCAGGAACTCACAATGACATCAACGTACTGCAGTGCTCGAATGTTTTTGCCAAGCTTGTTGAAGGTCATGCTCCTCCGATGAACTTCGAGGTCAATGGGCGCCACTACAACAAGGGGTACTACCTAGCAGATGGCATCTATCCGAGATGGTCCACATTTGTGAGGACTATCTCAAACCCTGTGCTAGGAGGCAAGAACTCCTACTTTGCCAAGTGTCAGGAGGCTTGCGGGAAGGATGTCGAGCGGGCATTTGGTGTGCTCTAATCTCGATTTGCTGTTGGCCGGTACCCCGCACTGGCTGGTCGAAAGATCAAATGTGAGAAGTCATGACTTGTTGTGTCATCTTGCACAACATAATCATTGAGAGCGAGCAGGAAGAGCTAGTGTTTGACACTGAACCATATTACAGGCAGGGTCCTCTTGCCCAAGTTGATCACCATCTACCGGCAATCTGTACTGCCTTCCTCAATATGTGTCAGGAGATCCGAGACCTATAGGTGCATCAACAACTGCAGCATGATCTGGTGGAGCATCTATGGAGGCTCAAGGGCAACGCCTAGCTCGACGTGTGATGAAATATGTGTTTTTATTTGTTGAACTATTTGATTTGTATTGATTTGTTGAACTATTTGATTTGTATTGATTTTTGGGATGAACTATGTGATAGCAATTAGTTTTTTGTTGAATTTGTGCCGAAGCACGCCGAAATTGGACATAAATTCGGCTAATTTGCGCCGAAAGTGGGCCAAAAATGGCGGCTGGGGGGCAACTGGGAACCCGAGCCCCCCACGCCGATTTTTCCGCCGGTTGGCCCCCAGACGGCACTATTTCAAGCCCCTGGGGGCCCGAACGGTTGGAGATGCTCTTACAATCTGATCTTCAGTTATCTGAAGCCACCAAACAAGGTCGCCTCTATTGTCAACTTAACCATTCTCTACACTCCACTGAAAGAACATTAGCTACACAATATGCAGGATACAAATTAAGACAACCATATTTATGAGAAACAGAAGCAATCATAAAACAGAATATGGATTGGTTTGACCAACAACTTGATACACTTCAAATCGGTTGTACAAGCTATCCCAACTTATGCAATGTCCGTCTTCAAAATTCCTAAAAAAATATGTAAAGGAATCATTGACGCGATGTCGCACTTTTGGTGGGGTAATGAAGACAATTAGAAGAGAATGCATTGGATGGCATGGTGGAAGATGTGTGTACCAAAACACCAAGGAGAAATGGGTTTTCGAGACATACATTGTTTCAATCTGGCCTTGTTAGCCAAACAAGCATGGCGCCTGCTTGATAATCCTGATTCCCTATGTGCCACCATTTTGAGAGCTAAATATTTTCCGGATGGAGATTTAATGAATGCGAGTATGAAAAAAGGATCTTCTTTCACTTGGCAAAGCATTATGGCCGGAGTGGATTCTCTCAAAAAAGGTTATATTTGGAGAGTTGGTAATGGACTGAATATTGATATTTGGAGAGATGCATGGATCCCGAATGGGGCCAATAGGAAAATTATCACTCCTAGAAGAGGGCAGCTTCTAACAAAAGTTGCTGATCTTATAGATCCAATCAACAATTGCTGGGATGCAGATTTGGTAAGACAAACGTTATGGCCAATTGATGTCCAGAGGGTGCTTACGATCCCCCTCCCCACGTATAACATGTCGGATTTCATAGCTTGGAGTTTTACAAAGAATGGACTGTTCACGGTTCGTTCTGCTTATCTGGAGGAATGGAAAATGCAATATGGAAGGAAATTGCAACAATCAGATGGCATGGGAGGAACAAGTGTCAGTACTATTTGGAGCAAGATTTGGAAATTATCTTGTCCAGCAGAAGTGAAGATCTTTATTTGACGTACCTTACATGGAACCCTCCCATGTTGTGTTACACTTGCTAATAGACATATGGAAGTTTCGCCCACCTGCCCATCATGTTCGAACGAGCATGAAGATACTAAACACTTATTATTTTTGTGTCAAAAGGCAAAAGAGGTGTGGGAGAAACTGGGATTGCATGAAGCCATTAAAAAAGCTTGCGCTGTCGATCGTGCGGGAGAGGCAGTACTCGAATTTCTACAGTGGGCATACAAAATGTTCGCGAACTGATCGCTATAACAACCTGGTATTATGGTGGGTAAGACGTTCGCTAGTCCATCATGGGAAGACCCAAGATGCATACCAAATTTCAATGGGAGTCCGTGCTATAACAACAAGCTATGTTATTGCCTAATCCTCCAAGGCAACAAATAGAATAGAAGGATGGACGAGACCCCCTCTAGGTTTTGTGAAATTAAATGCCGATGCTTCTTTCGATCAAGACATTGCTTAGAAGCATAGCGGGAGCTGTACTTAGAGATGATAAAGGAAGATTTATTGTTGGAGGGAATTGGAAGATGGATTGGTGTTCAGATGTCTTAACAGCGGAAGCCATGTCACTATGTTTTGGCTTATTACTTGCACAAAAGGCGGGAAGCAACCGACTTGTTGTTAACTCCGACAATATGGAAGTAATTGACACAATGAAGAATGGAGGACATACAGCGGGAGCGGCGGCAGCTGTGTTGCTTGATGGATAAACGTATTTTCAGATTTATTTATGGTTTGTTAGGGGAAAAATACGTTTGATGGAAAATAAATTGATATCATCAGAGTAACAAACACCATTTATGGAATAAACTACGACGCAATGAAAAAAAACCGATGCGGGGTGAAATTACGCAGCCCCTGGAAGGTTAGATCTTATAATCTCCTAGGGGGAGAACACAGCCGAATTGGAGTGAAAGCACTCTGATATCATGTATATCTATCATCCATTGTGTTGAAAATAGTTATGATGCTGCACATGCCTAGCCATGCTAAATTCTTCCTAATGGAGCTATACTAACTTACCAAAATAAACTGCAGTACAAAGAGAAGCAAGCAATATTGGAACACTAACAAACAGCAAGTCCATGGTCAAAAATCACATGGAGCTAAACTATGAGACATAAATGCGTGTCTCATAGGTATGTAAGAAAAATAATACATACAAACAAACAATGAAAGATCAATGAAAAGATTTTCAGGTAACATACAGATGCATCATGGAAAAGCTAGCAAGTTATTTATGCTTTGTCAAGGGAGGAAAACGTCCTATGTAAAAGAAACTGGTATTACCAGAGTAACAAAAACCATCTACAGAATAACTAAGAGGCAATGTAGGAAAAACAATGCGAGTTATAAAACTACGCAGCCCACTGAAGGATTATCATCTCCCAGAGGTAGCACACAGCGGAAATGGAGCAAAACAAACTCTGATAACATGTATATCTACCGTATCTTGTGTTGAGAAGTATCGATGAATCAAATTACAGAAGTTCTAATACAAGCAGGAAGGCGCGGTACGGCCCAACCAAAGAAGCATGAGTTACATTCAGGAGAACCGTGCTTTAGAAGTTCTTCAAGATTTTATCTTGTGATACGCCATCTGCTGTAAGGGCCGAGGTGACCTCGTCGATCATTTGGCTTTGCCCGCATAGCACAGCCCCAGTGGAAGTAGGATTGGCAATGTTCTTGGCTTCCAAGAACGCGCGCTGAACATAACCCCTTTCACCTTTCCAGCTATCATCTGGCCGTGACAGGACCGGCACAATCTTGAGCCCAGATGACTCCCACTCTGCAAATCTCTCCTGATACGCCATGGTTTCCAGATTCCTGGCTCCATAGTAGAGTCTCACATCAGCTCTCTGCTTGGCCGCGAAGCCGAACTCGATGAGCGAGCGGATCGGGCTGATCCCGGTCCCGGTGGCGAAGAGGAGCACCGTCTCCGCGGCGTCGGCCGGGGTCACCCTCTCGATCGGGAACCCCTTCCCCATGACCGCGCCGAGCTCCACCACGTCCCCGTCGCGGAGGCCGCAGAGCTTCTCCGCGGTGGCGCCGGGCACGGCCTTGACGAGGAACTCGAAGGCGCCTCCCCCCGGCGGGGACGCGATGGCCATGAAGGCGGGCTTGAGGCCGTCCTCGCCGGGGACGCGGACCAGGAGGTACTGCCCCGGCGCGGTGAAGGAGGAGGCGAGGTCGGCGGCGTCGGAGAGATCGACTCGCAGGTGGAAGAGTGAGCCGTCGGCGCTGGCCGCGCCGATGGAGGCGACGGGGGCCGCGTTCCAGACCGCCGCGTCCTGCTTGACCGCGGCGGCCGCCAGGGAGGGCAGGCGGCGCCGGAGGAAGGGGAGCGAGCGCAGCATTTTGGGGCTGGCGAAGGCATGCCGGGAGGAGGGGAGGGGGGCGAGGGGCGTGGCGGAGATGGTGGTGGCCGCGGCCATGGCGAAGGGTCGGGACTGGAGAAGGCGCCGAGAAAGCAGGAGATCGTGGGGATCGGGTGGCGATTAGGAGAGGAGAGGAGCCTAGGGGTGGGTGGAAAGTGGTAGCGGATAATCCGAAATATCCGATATTCGTATTTGGAAAAATGCATATTCGTATCCGAAACATCCGCATTCGAACCAAAATGGAAATGGAAATTATCCGTATCCGAATTTATTTATCAAATAAAAAATAAAATACGGTATGAGGTTTTGACCCAAATATGGATATGTAAGTGGATATATCTGTATCCGAATAAGATTATGGGAGGTAATTTCAAAATTCTAGCCCCAATATTCTAATTATCCAACATAAAAGCCAAATAAGTGGTCAAAAATTACTCTTTGTATGATTAAACTTAGAAATTATTATGCATTACAATAGTATTTATTCATAAATTTATTTATCATTGACTTATTGTGTGTCACAAGGTAATTATTTCATGTCACATGGCTATTGACTAATATACTTAAGCAATATGTCATTATTATTCGTATCCGTTCCGAATCAAGAAAACATCCGATACGTATCCGTATTCGAATAAATCCGAGCCGCATCCGTATCCGATAACATCCGTATTCGCATTCGTACTCATTTTCAAAATATGAAAATGGAAGTGGTAAGAGCACTATCCGATCCGCATCCGATCCGTTTCCACCCCTAGAAAAGCCCGTGGCTCTTGAGATGGGGCAAATGCAAACAGTCCACAGGGTGGGGATCGGGCTTGGGTGGGCCCGGTGCTGTCAGGTCAGGTGCGCACGGCCCATGATTAATAAAATCTCATTATCCCATTGGTATCTCTGTATTGCTTTTTGGTTTTTATGATCAATAAATAACAACGGATTTTTTGTTGCGGGAAAAATTATAGAGGATTTTTTTATAAAATCAAGGTACTGAGTTGTTGTGTGTAAACATTTAATCATACCCGCACGCGGAAGCATCACGTTCCAGCAAAACTAAAATATTCGTCCCTAAAAGAAACTAGTATTACCCGGTAAACCCTGAAACGCTTCTAGTTTCTCTTGAAACTATTTATCATATTAATGAAACTATTTCATAAACATTTTATCATAACTCTCACTCTAATAAGACTCAGCAGATTGTGATTCCCTTAAGCTTGTGACCTTGTAGATCCGGTAAAACATAGACATGAACATAACCCCTTTCATTCAATGATCAATAGCGGAATGTGAACGTCGATATTGATCCCTATGTGTACACGAAGACATTCAAGTGAACCTTTGCTATTCCCTTGCTTCTTGATACTTTACAAAACCCAAGGTGACATGTATCAATATCCTATTGAGTCATTCTCATGCTCACTATGCCAGTCTCCTCGTTGCCGGTTTTGTTCTTCTTTCTCGTTGACATGTTCCGGCATCCCTGTGACCCAGTCACCTGTGTCTGGCCAAACGATGATGGATGCCGTCACACCGAGAGGGTCCTAAGAATATCTATCTATCATCGGTGGAGCAATCCCACTCTTGAGCTACCTAACCCCTTGTCAAACTTTTTGATAAACCTGTAAGTTGTCGTTATGATCATCGTGTTATAAATGTCGTTTGAGCAACCCTAAAGTCCATTCTATGGTAAGTAGTGACTGCGATACTCTCATGGTCTATGTAACTAAAGCATACATTAACTCTTCGTGTTATAACAATTGACTTGTGATGATAGCATATCAAAGTATAACTAACAAGTTGGATCAATTCAATATGATCGTTCTTCCAACGTCATATTCTGAAAGTTGTTTTGGTACTATCGTTACACTTAATGATATCCCAAGATACAGAAAACATGATCACAAACAACACTTGAGCTAGTGTTAGAGGCGAGACTAGGAATGAGGTTTTACCATTTATTATTCCACACGTGCATATGAGTTTTCCAGTGAATCGCATATTCCAGGATCATAGCAGTTATAGCGTAGAATATAGACTCTTAATTATAAACATGTAAATATAATAGTAAGATATTATTGCCTCTAGGGCATATTTCCAACACGATACTCTTACTTCGACAAAGCTACAACTAAATTGTGTGACCTTGCAGGTCATCAAGGGCGCGATGGACACTGGGCATTCCACCCGTCATGGACCTTCCAGCCGTGTCGCCCAGGTCCTTGTCGTCCAGGGAGATCAGACGGCGCGGAGCCGCCCGAGAGGCTACCGACACATGCCACCCGTGAACGTACGACTAGAAGGCTCTCTTCGCTCTCAACGAGCCAAGGAAGGCAGGTACTCCAACATCCTTTGTAGAAGTAATACCATCCAGCATTCACACGTTGACCCAATTCCCATCCTCGATGACTTAATCACCATGCTACATGTTGTCGACTGCATCTACATACCTAACAACTTCACCTCGTAGACAAGCTAGATTGAACACACATGCATGGAATAATGAAAATATATAAAGAAAAACCTATCAATGATTGTTCTAGTTCAGAAATGTGTGTCCAACGTGATGACATGTGTTTTATTCATGGAGGGAAATGTAAAATCTCTCCCCACTCGTTTCCTCCTCGGTAGTTTTTGCATGTCCTTAACCACCATGTCATTACCAGAAGACAAAGCTACATCTCCCCCTTCATCTCCTTTAACCCTATTTCCACTCTCTTCGTCCACCATTGGTCTAGGCATTATCATTGCTTTAGAAGTTCATGTCTTCTTACCATCACTTGGGAACCTTTTAAAACTTTTAGGAAATCTATGAAATTGTCCTCACACACCGTGAAAGATGAGACACACAAATAAAATGGTTCTCACTTATCGCAAGAATTGGCAATGTATTCAATGTCTTACCTACATAGAGTGAAGTACACACATAGTGCAATTAATAGGTTTGTCTCTCTTATTCTTATACGTCATCAAACATAACACATTTTAGAAGAAACACTAAAATACACGGTGTATAGACGAGGAAATCAAACCTAACCTACACTATTGGATGACTCAACTTATCCACCACTATAAATACATTCGAATATGATAAAATAACAAAATAATGTGTACAAGTTGACATATTAATTATATTATGGAAACTTTATTAATAATTGTACATATATATTCAAACAAAACCACCAGGTCCACCATAGTAAGTATGCACACCATAGTGACTATATCCATAACCATGAGCCTTCGCAGTATATTTGGATGAATTGGTGGCAACAAGACCAATTTGCTTGTCATTTGGAGTAACATACTTGTCTTCATTGTCTACAATTTGGATATTACTCACAAACGCTGCTTTTCCAAATCCTTCTGAAGCAAAATGACCACTACCCATTTGTGGAGAGTTTGATGAGGCCGTTGGACCTTGAACATATCCACCCCATAATGCATAATTACATTGATCCTTCATGAAATGGAAAATTTCCCTTGGCCAATATCCAATATGTATGTTTTGCGGACCATAAGCCACCCACCAATTTTTAGTCCTTGGGTCCTAAAATAAATCAAAGTTTCACGTAAATGCTTCAACAAAGTTGAAATGAATAACAGTTGATAAAAAATTTGTGGTGAGGTGAAATTATCCTTTTAATTGTATGTCGTGTTAACATGAATATAATATTAGAGATATATCTGGGAGTCTCCCCCCTATGTTAAAATATTTTGTACAGTCAAAGGTTCTCAGTAATATTGTGTTATCTTATGGGTTGACTACCTATAACTTTGGTTTAAGCAATGTCTTCAAGTTTTCATCAAAATATCATTCATGCATTTCATATGAGAAAACAAAATACAAGAATTAGAAAACATATTTACATGAGAATACCTTGAAAATAGTAACATCTATGACATGTTGTGGTCCATTATAGATAGAAACTGGTTTAAGTCTGCCTCCTAGACCAACACTTGAGCTTACTTGCACAAAAGCGCCACAATCATGATCAGGGCAAGTCTTTGAGCCATACATCTTTACATAAATGTGTAACAATGTCAATAAAAAGGGTATGATTATAAGTTATTCTTAAATTAAAGAATGTGAATCCAAAGAAATAGTTATGGCTTACCCAAGCAACATGAAACCTAGCAAAGTTGTCACCGCTGTAGCTTGGATATACCCAAGAACCGGCACCTATCCCATCTGCAACACCTACTTTTTGTATCTTACTAATTTGTATCCATGATGCACTTAGATCCTTACTATTATTCTTCACCATAGGATTATAGACATTTATTTTCGCCCGCGTCCCATATAGCACATCAAAATACTCTATTCCTGCAACCTACAAGCCCAAACAAGATATTGACTTGTTTACAATGAAAATACTAATGCATATTATTAAACATAAGAAAGATACTAATGCCTATTAAACATAAGAAAGATTGACATCATATCACAACAAAATCTTGTTAACATCACTTAATGGTGCAACTAAGGTCAATATAGACGAAACACTTGGAGAAAAGTTTAATCCACTCCATGGTAACACAAATGTCAAGTGTAAAAATGTTTATACAAGTAATCATTTGCTTTTACTTATTTGAATACCTTGGACCATATATTTTATCTAAAGGATGAATCTAGTGCGATAAAATCCTAGAATGTTGTTAGGTAATTATTGTTTTGACATGTGGTTTGCAAGGCAATAATGTTGTGTATTCAATAACTCCAAGGAAGAGTTTACATTGTCATAATCTACCATGATAACCGAATCACCCAAAAATTATATTAAAAACTCACCTCATGTTCATCCTGGCTAATCACTTTACCAGTAGTTTCTACTGGCACATGGACCCTTTTGTTGTTGCGTAATATTGGAATCGTTCCTGTAGGGCACTCAATCAGGGCCAATTGGGCTTGTAGGATGGCATCCATCGATGGATATTTGGTAGAAGTACTTAGTGGGAAAGAGCTTGGTTCCATCTATTAATGAGGAAAAATTAATCAACATGTACTTTAAGAAAAACTAATCAAAAGTGTTCATGTTTATGTATTATAATGCACAATTAAACATATAAATTAAATTATTGAATTTGCATTTTGCATTGCTTGGTGATCATACCAAAATGTTGTATATTTCTACTCTACAAAATAAAGATAATATGAAGAGAAAGTAAGAACACTAGATGTGTTGTGAAAGCTTATTTATGAAGTATTAGTATAAAAACTGGAGTTCAAATAATTGCTACCATGATTATATACATTGGCTACCAACCTGCCACTGTCATTTCAAATAACATACCATTCTTGTACATCTACATGAACATAGCCAGTACATGAATGTTATAATGTATTAATTATTAAAACTTGCCTGGATTTTGTGGTCTTTCAATAGTGGATGGCTAAAGGCTGGTTGTAGATTCACATCGATGCAGTCATAAACATCTCTTCCGTCAACCTATTTTTGTATCTCTTAAACTTCATAGTCCAAAAAATATTATAGATGCACAAACTAAGATGAATTTATACATACCAGAATAGTCTTATTGACTTTTTGATTCAATGGGATCGCGCTAGTATTTTCTTCTTGTGTTATACACTTTACTTCTTTTCCTCCGATGACTAGAATAAAATATGCTAAGAGAATGGTCACACTGATAGATGGATTTTCGTTCATGGTGGAAATATGAAATGTTCAGTTTCTTAATGTGTCTACCATCATATTTATAAAGTTATGCAACTATCATCAAATTAATAGTTGTCATTCAAGAAGAGCAATAAATTGCATTACTGGAATGAAAGATGTCATGGTATTAATTGCATAAGATATGATAATTGACCACCTCTTGGTTTTTACTACAAAAATCTTGAAGTACTAATACCCAAAAACCATTTGACTTATGTAATAAATGGAAAGATCTTCATATTATCTTCTCATATGTATAATGTTAACCCTAGTTGATTGGTCACACTTATAGTAGATAAGATATGATAATTGCACCGCCTCCTAGTTTTATAACCAAAATCTTGGAGTATTAATGCCTAAATAATATTTGAGATATGTAATAAATGAAAACAATCTTCACAATTAATACCCATACTAGATCAATGATGGCACGCGTTGCTGCGCTCGTCTATTTTGGCACAGTAATGTCAGGAATTGATAAAAATATATGGGCCCAAATAATCTTTTTGTTAAATTAAGTTAACATGACAATTCATTTCACATCGTAGTTTTACGATGCAAAGTTCCAAAAATTCTAATGGTATATATAGAACTCCCCTTGAACTGAAGATAGAACCACTAAATCCAAGAAAATAACTCACTTATGAATATGATTATTTACTCCATCAACAAACATGACTCTGTTACGTGTGAGAAAATTTGCAATGGGTCAGAAATCAAATATCTACCTCAGACAAAAAATGCTCAAGCCCTAGACCATGTACTGGCAGCTTGTTGGGAAACATAGCATGCAATTTCAATAAAATTCCTATGCTCGCGCAAGATCTATCTAGGATATGCATAGAAACGAGAGGGGAAGAGTGTGTCCACGTACCGTCGTAGACCGAAAGCGGAAGCATTAGCTTAACGCGGTTGATGTAGTCGAACGTCTTCTCGATCCAACCGATCAAGCACCGAACGTACGACACCTCCGAGTTCTGCACACGTTCAGCTCGATGATGTCCCTCGAACTCTTGATCCAGTAAAGTGCCGAGGGAGAGTTCCGTCAGCATGACGGCGTGGCGACGGTGATGGTGAAGTGATTCGCACAAGGCTTCGCCTAAGCACTACGTGAATATGGCTGGAGGTGTAAACGGTGGAGGAGGCGCCGCACACGGCTTGTGTCGGTGTACTAGAGTAGGGGTACCCTAGTACCCCGAACTCGTCATGGACGATTCTGCGCTTCACGGCCGGGCGGCCCGATGGCCGCCAAGGTCCTCGCGGCTCCTTTAGAGCCATTCAAGAACAAAGTAGTCAAAACCCGCAAGAGGAGCTTGCCGGAAGGTCACTCAGTATGCAAAGGAAACAAGGCCCCGCAAGAGGAGCTTGCCGGAAGGCTTGGCGGGCGCTGAACCCCAAGCGCGACAAGATTCCCGCCAAAGGCGCTTGCCGGGCGGGCGACCTCTTCATCTCCGCCCAGCTCACCCGCCAACGTGTCACCACGGACTCTCCCAAATCTGCGCGTGTCGACGGGCTGTGCAGGAGTAGCGACGACAGTGCTTGACAAGCTACCATCGTGGCGAACGGAGGCGCACTTAACGGTCCTGTTACACTGTTTCAAGCGATCGTGACGGGCATTGATGACCCTTGTCCCTTGCCGTCAGAGTTAGGTATAGATTACTGTACACTGTACAAAGCGGTGTACCAACCTATGTTTTTACCATTGTATTTGTAACCTTGTCTATTTGCCACATGTGGTAACCCCTTGTGCCTATAAAAGGAGGTCCAAGGGCAACGTAGGGGGGGTTGGGGGTGAGTTCGATCCAGCTCCGGCTTAGCTCATCACACCCAGGCTAGGTCTTGTAGCATCCATTGCTCCCTAGCAAGAACACAAGATAATCCACAAAGCAGCAGTAGGAGTATTATCTCTCCGGAGAGCTCCAAAGCTGGGTAAATCCGCTCGTGTGCATTGCCTCGATCCGCTCTTTGCGCAATCTCCGCCCCCCTCCGAACCACAAAGGGGCCCAGGTCCCGTAGGTGCTCGTGAAGGAAATATGCCCTAGAGGCAATAATAAAGTTATTATTTATTTCCTTATTTCATGATAAAAGTTTATTATTTCATGCTAGAATTGTATTAACCGGAAACATAATACATGTGTGAATACATAGACAAACAGATAGTCACTAGTATGCCTCTACTAGACTAGCTCATTAATCGAAGATGGTTATGTTTCCTAACCATAGACATGTGTTGTCATTTGATTAATGGGGTCACATCATTAGGAGAATGATGTGATTGACATGACCCATTTCGTTAGCTTAGCACTTGATCGTTTAGTATGTTGCTTATGCTTTCTTCATGACTTATACAAAGTTCCTGCAACTATGAGATTATGCAACTCCGGTTTACCGGAGGAACACTTTGTGTGCTACCAAACGTCACAACGTAAATGGGTGATTATAAAGGTACTCTACAGGTGTCTCCAAAAGTATATGTTGAGTTGGCATGAATCGAGATTATGTTTTGTCACTCCGATTGTCGGAGAGGTATCTCTGGCCTTCTCGGTAATACACATCACATAAGCCTTGCAAGCATTGCAACTAATGAGTTAGTTGTGAGATGATGTATTACGGAACGAGTAAAGAGACTTACTGGTAACAAGATTGAACTAGGTATTGGATACCGACGATCGAATCTCGGGTAAGTAACATACCGATGACAAAGGGAACGATGTTGTTATGCGGTTTGACCGATAAAGATCTTCGAGAATATGTAGGAGCCAATATGGGCATCCAGGTTCCGCTATTGGTTATTGACCAAGAATAGTTCTAGGTCATGTCTACATAGTTCTCGAACCCGTAGGGTCCGCACGCTTAAGGTTTCGATGATGCTTATATTATGAGTTTATGAGTTTTGATGTACCGAAGGAGTTCGAGTCCCGGATGAGATCGGGGACATGACGAGGAGTCTCGAAATGGTCGAGACGTAAAGATCGATATATTGGACGACTATATTCGGAGTTCGGAAAGGTTCGAATGATTCGGTATTTTTCGAGTACCGAGAGTTACGGGAATTCGCCGGGAGAAGTATTGGGCCTTATTGGGCCTCAGGGAAAGAGAGAGGGCTGCCTAGGGCAGGCCGCGCCCCAAGGCCTAGTCCGAATGGACTAGGGAGGGGCCGCACCCTTCCTCCCTTCCCTTCCTACTCTCCTACTCCTACTAGGAAAGGAGGAGTCCTACTCCCGGTGGGAGTAGGACTCCCCCTTGCGCGCCTCCTCCTTGGCCGCCACCTCCTCCTTGCTCCTTTATATACGGGGGGGGGGCACCCCAGAGACACAAGTTGATCTACGGATCGTTCCTTAGCCGTGTCGGTGCCCCCTCCACCATATTCCACTTGGTCATATCGTCATGCGGAGCTTAGGCGAAGCCCTGCGTCGGTGAAGTCATATCGTCATGCGGAGCTTAGGCGAAGCCCTGCGTCGGTGGAGCATCATCATCGCCACCACGCCGTCGTGTTGACTGAACTCATCCCGACACTTTGCTGGATCGGAGTCCGGGATCGCCATCGAGCTGAACGTGTGCAGAACTCGGAGGTGCCGTGACGCTCGGTGCTTGGATCGGTCGGATCGTGAAGACGTCGACTACATCAACCGCGTTGTTATAACGCTTCGCTTTCGGTCTCACGAGGGCGTGGACGGACACTCTCCCTCTCGCTATGCCATCACCATGGTCTTGCGGTACGTAGGAAATTTTTGAAATTACTGCGTTCCCCAACAAAGGCATCCGAGCCTGGTTTTATGCGTTGATGTCATATGCACGAGTAGAACACAAGTGAGTTGTGGGCGATATAAGTCATACTGCTTACCAGCATGTCATACTTTGGTTCAGCGGTATTGTGAGATGAAGCGCCCGGACCGACATTACGCGACGCTTACGCGAGACTGGTTTCACCGCCCGAGCACTTGTTGCTTAAAGGTGACCGGCGGTGTGTCTCTCTCTCACTTTAGTTGAACTGAGTGTGGCTACGCCCGGTCCTTGCGAAGGTTAAAACAGCACCAACTTGACAAACTATCGCTGTGGTTTTGATGCGTAGGTAAGAACGGTTCTTGCTCAGCCCGTAGCAGCCACGTAAAACTTGCAACAACAAAGTAGAGGACGCCTAACTTGTTTTTGCAGGGCATGTTGTGATGTGATGTGGTCAAGACGTGATGCTATATTTTATTGTATGAGATGATCATGTTTTGTAACCGAAGTTATCGGCAATCGGCGGAGCCATATGGTTGTCGCTTATTGTATGAAATGCAAAGCCATGTAATTGCTTTACTTTATCACTAAGCAGTAGCGATAGTCGAGAAGCAATAGTTGGCGAGACGACAACGATGCTACGATGGAGATCAAGGTGTCGCGCCGGTGACGATGGTGATCATGACGGTGCTTGGAGATGGAGATCACAAGCACAAGATGATGATGACCATATCATATCACTTATATTGATTGCATGTGATGTTTATCCTTTATGCATCTTATCTTGCTTTGATTGACGGTAGCATTATAAGATGATCTCTCACTAAAATTATCAAGAAGTGTTCTCCCTGAGTATGCACCATTGCTAAAAGTTCAGAGTACCCAGACACCACGTGATGATCGGGTGTGATAAGTTCTACGTCCATCTACAACGGGTGCAAGCCAGTTTTGCACACGCAGAATACTCAGGTTAAACTTGACGAGCCTAGCATATGCAGATATGGCCTCGGAACACGGAGACCGAAAGGTCGAGCGTGAATCATATAGTAGATATGATCAACATAGTGATGTTCACCATTGAAACTACTCCATCTCACGTGATGATCGGACATGGTTTAGTTGATTTGGATCACGTGATCACTTAGATGACTAGAGAGATGTCTGTCTAAGTGGGAGTTCTTAAGTAATATGATTAATTGAACTTTAATTTATCATGAACTTAGTCCTGGTAGTATTTTGCAAATTATGTTGTAGATCAATAGCTCGCGTTGTTGCTTCCCTATGTTTTCATATGTGTTCATAGAGAAAATTGTATTGAAAGATGTTAGTAGCAATGATGCGGATTGGATCCGTGATCCGAGGTTTATCCTCATTGCTGCGAAGAAGAATTATGTCCTTAATGCACCGCTAGGTGACAGACCTATTGCAGGAGCAGATGCGGCGTTATGAACGTTTGGCTAGCTCAATATGAGCGATACGACGCGTTATGAACGTTTGGCTAGCTCAATATGATGACTACTTGATAGTTTAGTGCACCATGCTTAACAGCTTAGAATCGGGACTTCAAAGACGTTTTGAACGTCATGGAGCATATGAGATGTTCCAGAATTGAAGTTAATATTTCAAGCAAATACCCGAGTTGAGAGATATGAAGTCTCCAACAAGTTCTATAGCTAAAAGATGGAGGAGAATCGCTCAACTAGTGAGCATGTGCTCGATGGTCCGAGTACTTCAATCGCTTGAATCAAGTGGGAGTTAATCTTCCGGATAAGATAGTGATTGACAGAATTCTCTAGTCACCATCACTAAGTTAGTAGAACTTCGTGATGAACTATAGTATGCAAGGATGACGAAAAAGATTCTCGAGCTCTTCGCGATGCTAAAATCGGCGAAGGTAGAAATCAAGAAAAACATCAAGTGTTGATGGTTGACAAGACCACTAGTCTCAAGGAAAATGGCAAAGGGAAGAAGGGGAACTTCAAAAGGAACGGCAAGCAAGTTGCTGCTCGAGTGAAGAAGCCCAAGTCTGGACCTAAGCCTGAGACTAAGTGCTTTTGCTGCAATGGAACTGGTCACTAGAAGCGGAACTACCCCAAGTATTTGGCGGATAAGAAGGATGGCAAAGTGAACAAAGGTATATTTGATATACAGATTATTGATGTGTATTTTACTAGTGTTCGTAGTAACCCCTCGGTATTTGATACTGGTTCGGTTGCTAAGAATAGTAACTTGAAACGGAGTTGCGAATGAACAGAAACTAGTTGAAGGGGAAGTGACGATGAGTGTTGGAAGTAGTTCCAAGATTGATATGATCATCATCGCACACTCCCTATACTTTCGAGATTAGTGTGGAACATAAATAAGTGTTATTTGGTGTTGAGCATAAATATGATTTGATCATGTTTATTGCAATACGTTATTCATTTAAGTAAGAGAATAAATTGTTGTTCTGCTTACATGAATAAAACCTTATATGGTTACACACCCAATGAAAATGGTTCATTGGATCTCGATCATAGTGATACACATATTCATAATATTGAAACCAAAAGATGCAAAGTTAATAATGATAGTGCAACTTATTTGTGGCACTCGCCGCTTAGGTCATATTGGTGTAAAGCGCATGAAGAAAACTCCATGCTGATGGACTTTTGGAATCACTTGATTATGAATCATTTGATGCTTGCGAACCGTGCCTTTTGGGCAAGATGACTAAAACTCCGTTCTCCGGAACAATGGAACAAGCTACTGACTTATTGGAAATAATACATACCGATGTATGCGATTCAATGAGTGTTTATGCTCGTGGCAAGTATCATTATTTTCTGACCTTCACAGATGATTTGAGCAGATATGCATATATCTTCTTGATGAAACATAAGTCTGAAATAGTTGAAAAGTTCAAAGAATTTCAGAGTGAAGTAGAAAATCATCGTAACAAGAAAATAAAGTTTCGCTATCTGATCGTGGAGATGAATATTTGAGTTACGAGTTTGGTCTTCAATTAAAACAAAGTGGAATAGTTTCACAGCTCACGCCACCGGAACACCACAACGTTATGGTGTGTCCGAACGTCAGAATCGTACTTTATTTTGATATGGTGCGATCAATGATGTCTCTTACCGATTTACCAATATCGCTTTTGGGGTTATGCATTAGAGACAGCTGCATTCACGCTTAATAGGGCACCATCTAAATCCGTTGAGACGACACCATATGAACTATGGTTTAACAAGAAACCTAAGTATGTCGTTTCTTAAAAGTTTGAAGTTTTGATACTTATGTGAAAAAGTTTTCACCTGATAAGCTCGAACCCAAATCGGAGAAGTGCGTCTTCATAGAATACCCAAAGGTAACTATTGGGTACACCTTCTATCACAGATCCGAAGGCAAGTTTTTCGTTGCTAAGATGGATCCTTTCTAGAGAAGAAGTTTCTCTCGAAAGAAGTGAGTGGGAGGAAAGTAGAACTTGATGAGGTAATTGTACCTTCTCCCTTATTGGAGAGTAGTTCATCACAGAAATCAGTTCAAGTGATTCCTACAACCAATTAGTGAGGAAGTTAATGATGATGATCATAAAAATTCAGATCAAGTTGCTACCAAACCTCGTAGGTCTTCCAGAGTAAGATCCGCACCAAAGTGGTACGGTAATTCTATTCTAGAAGTCATGTTACTAGACCATGATGAACCTGCGAACTATGAGGAAGCGATGATGAGCCCAGATTCCGCGAAATGGTTTGAGACCATGAAATCTGAGATGGGATCCATTTATGAGAAGAAAGTGTGGACTTTGATGGAGTTGCCCGATGATCGGCAAGCCATATTATATAAATGGATCTTCAAGAGGAAGACAAATGCTGATAGTAGTATTACTATCTATAAAGCTCGACTTGTCGCAGAAAGGTTTTCGACAAGTTCAAGGTGTTGACTACAATGAGATTTTCTCAACTGTAGCGATGCTTAAGTCTGTCCGAATCATGTTAGCAATTGCCACATTTTATGAAATCTGGCAAATGGATGTCAAAACTACATTCTTTGATGGATTTATTAAAGAAGAGTTGTATATGATGCAACCAGAAGGTTTTGTCAATCCTAAAGGAGCTAACAAAATGTGCAAGCTCCAGCGATCCATCTATGGACTGGTGCAAGCATCTCGGAGTTGGAATAAACGCTTTGATAGTGTGATCAAAGCATATGGTTTTATACAGACTTTTGGAGAAGCCTGTATTTACAAGAAAGTGAGTGGGAGCACTACAACATTTCGATAAGTATATGTGAATGACATATTGTTGATCGGAAATAATGTAGAATTATTCGCAAAGCATAAAGGAGTATTTGAAAGGAGTTTTTCAAAGAAGGACCTCGGAGAAGCTGCGTACAAATTGAGCATCAAGATCTATTGAGATAGATCAAAAACGCTTGATAAGTTTTTCAATAAGTACATACCTTGTCAAGATTTTGAAGAAGTTCAAAATGGAACAGTCAAAGAAAAGTTCTTGCTGTGTTGCAAAAGGTGTGAAATTGAGTAAGACTCAAATCCCGACCACAGCAGAAAATAGAAAAGAGAATGAAAGTCATTCCTATACCTCACCATAGGTTCTATAAAGTATGCTATGCTATGTACCAGACCTATTGTATACCTTGCTCAGATTTGGCAAGGAGTACAATAGTGATCTAGGAGTAGATCATGGACATTGGTCAAGAACATCCTTAGTGAAGACTAAGGAAATATTTCTCGATTATGGAGGTGATAAAAGAGCCCGTCGTAAAGAGTTACATCGATGCAAGCTTTTACACTGATCCGAGATGACTCTAAGTCTCAATCTGGATACATATTGTAAGTGGGAGCAATTAGCTAGAGTAGCCCGTGCGAGCTTTGTAGACATAGAATATTTGCAAAATACATACGGCTCTGAATGTGACAGACCTGTTGACTAAACTTCTCTCACGAGCAAAACATGATCATCCCTTAGTACTCTTTGGGTGTTAATCACATAGCGATGTGAACTAGATTATTGACTCTAGTAAACCCTTTGGGTGTTGGTCACATGACGATGTGAACTATGGGTGTTAATCACATACAGATGTGAATATTAGTGTTGAATCACATGTTGATGTGAACTAGATTATTGACTCTAGTGCAAGTGGGAGACTGAAGGAAATATGCCCTAGAGGCAATAATAAAGTTATTATTTATTTCCTTATTTCATGATAAAAGTTTATTATTTCATGCTAGAGTTGTATTAACCGGAAACATAATACATGTGTGAATACATAGACAAACAGATAGTCACTAGTATGCCTCTACTAGACTAGCTCATTAATCGAAGATGGTTATGTTTCCTAACCATAGACATGTGTTGTCATTTGATTAATGGGGTCACATCATTAGGAGAATGATGTGATTGACATGACCCATTTCGTTAGCTTAGCACTTGATCATTTCGTATGTTGCTTATGCTTTCTTCATGACTTATACAAAGTTCCTGCAACTATGAGATTATGCAACTCCCGTTTACCGGAGGAACACTTTGTGTGCTACCAAACGTCACAACGTAAATGGGTGATTATAAAGGTACTCTACAGGTGTCTCCAAAAGTATATGTTGAGTTGGCATGAATCGAGATTAGGTTTTGTCACTTCGATTGTCGGAGAGGTATCTCTGGGCCTTCTCGGTAATACACATCACATAAGCCTTGCAAGCATTGCAACTAATGAGTTAGTTGTGAGATGATGTATTACGGAACGAGTAAAGAGACTTACTGGTAACGATATTGAACTAGGTATTGGATACCGACGATCGAATCTCGGGTAAGTAACATACCGATGACAAAGGGAACAACGTATGTTGTTATGCGGTTTGACCGATAAAGATCTTCGTAGAATATGTAGGAGCCAATATGGGCATCCAGGTTCCGCTATTGTTATTGACCAAGAATAGTTCTAGGTCATGTCTACATAGTTCTCGAACCCGTAGGGTCCGCACGCTTAAGGTTTCGATGATGCTTATATTATGAGTTTATGAGTTTTGATGTACCAAGGAGTTCGGAGTCCCGGATGAGATCGGGGACATGACGAGGAGTCTCGAAATGGTCGAGACGTAAAGATCGATATATTGGACGACTATATTCGGAGTTCGGAAAGGTTCGAATGATTCGGTATTTTTCGAGTACCGGAGAGTTACGGAATTCGCCGGGAGAAGTATTGGGCCTTATTGGGCCCTGCGGGAAAGAGAGAGGGCTGCCTAGGGCAGGCCGCGCCCAAGGCCTAGTCCGAATTGACTAGGGGAGGGCCGCACCCTTCCTCCCTTCCCTTCCTACTCTCCTACTCCTACTAGGAAAGGAGGAGTCCTACTCCCGTGGGAGTAGGACTCCCCCTTGCGCGCCTCCCTTGGCCGGCCACCTCCTCCTTGCTCCTTTATATACGGGGCAGGGGGCACCCCAGAGACACAAGTTGATCTACGGATCGTTCCTTAGCCGTGTGCGGTGCCCCCTCCACCATATTCCACTTCGGTCATATCGTCGCGAGCTTAGGCGAAGTCCTGCGTCGGTGAAGTCATATCGTCATGGAGCTTAGGCGAAGCCCTGCGTCGGTGGAGCATCATCATCGCCACCACGCCGTCGTCTTGACTGAACTCATCCCGACACTTTGCTGGATCGAGTCCGGGATCGCCATCGAGCTGAACGTGTGCAGAACTCGGAGGTGCCGTGACGTTCGGTGCTTGGATCGGTCGGATCGTGAAGACGTCGACTACATCAACCGCGTTGTTATAACGCTTCGCTTTCGGTCTCACGAGGGCGTGGGCGGACCTCTCCCTCTCGTTGCTATGCCATCACCATGGTCTTGCGTGTACGTAGGAATTTTTTTGAAATTACTGCGTTCCCCAACAGCTCGTGGGGCACGATCAGCTCTCCCCCGACATCTTTGGCGCGCCAGGTAGGGGGTGCGTCGAGGCCGTGTGAACCCGATCCGGTGGTCGCACGAGCAACTCCATCGACATCTTCGTCGGCATGGCGCCGAAGAAGAAGCCTTCGGCAGCAGCTGAGCCATCCGCGTCGAACCCACCACCACCGGAGCCATCAGGCGGTGGGGGAAACGCTGGCGGAGGGACCGGCGTCACCGAGGGAGCTCACAATGCCGCCAGGTCCAAGGACAAGGCAGCGCAAGCGTCGGCGTCCGAATCTGCACCGCGTCCTTCGCAGGAGGCGCGGGACCGACAACACCATGATACTCGCGGCACCATACGCTCATTGGATCAAGGCCAAGCTGGAGGATCCCGAGGCCCTCGAGACCCGCATGCACCCCAGCATGCCGGTACGAGTGGGGTACGGTCGCTGGGGCGGGATGCTGCTCCTCTTAACTTGGTTAGGAGTCCGAGCACATCCCGTTCTTTGCTCCGTACGCCGTTGCCGCCAACCACACCAGCGGAAGCCTTGGCGAGAGCTCAGTTACTACTAGATTACCCTCCGACGGCCGAGAAGGTCGACGAATGGAGGGCCACAATTCAAAGTCTCATCGGCCGCTTAACGCGACGCCTCGCGGCAACCAAGCTTCGCAGCGCGGCGGGCGACAAAGCGCGAGCCGATGGCGACGAGACTTGCGGGGTGCACCCACCGTACACTCCCTTCCCGAAGGCCAAGATCGCCGACTCGCCGGATCCGCCGACAGCGACTCCACGGCGTCGTCCGGATCCGCGAGCTCATCGCGACCAACGCCAAGTTCTTCGAACGACAAGAAGAGGACGCCGAACCCGTGATCGAAGCGCCAAGAGAAGCGCCGTCAATCGACCAACGCGCGGGCCCATGTCGATATGCATGCGCCAGAAGAACCAGCGACTTGTCAGATCGCGGTGGGTTGCCCTGCGTTCACCCGTGAGCTGCGGCAAGTCCGGTGGCCCGACAAGAAAAACTTCAAACCAGATGTGCCGGAGAAGTACGACGGCAGGACACACCCATCGGAGTTCCTTAGCATCTACACCATCGCGGTGCAAGCTGCGGGGGGACGAGACGACAAGATCCTCGCCAACTACTTTCCCTTGGTGCTCAAGCCAAACGTCAGATCTTGGCTCATGCACTTGCCGGATGGCTCTATTTCTTCTTGGGCAGATTTGTGCCACCAGTTCGTTGGCGCCTTCACAGCGACCACAAGCCTCATGGCCGGAGAGTGATCTCCACCTGCTTGCCCGAAGGAGGGGAGTCTCTGCGCAAATTCATCCGAGATTCATCGGGTGCACTATAACATCCCAGACGCCCACCCCGCTGCGATGATCGGTGCATTCCATCGTAATGTACGCAATCGCAGGATGAGGGAAGAGATGGCGATGTGTAAAGTGAAAGACGTCGTGAGCTCTACGCCTGGCCGACAAGGGTGCACGCTACCGAAGAAGGAAGAAGGCTCCTGGAGAGAGTGGGGGCAGAGTCGGCACAAGGAAGGATCGCCCGGCAAGAAATAGCCGACGGCGGAACAATAGGAGGAAGAAAAACCAAGAAGTACTAGTTGTCGAGCAGTCCGGTAAGGATGGTGCTGCCAACAAAGCCAAGGCCGGTGGCTCCGACAAGGAGATTTCCGTCGACGCCGACCGCCAAGCTGTGGCGGCCGCCGACAAGCCTGACAGCTCCAACAAGCAGTACTGTAAAATCCACCTCACCAAAGGCCACGATCTCCAGAGCTGCAAGAAAGTCGACCAGCTTGTTGAGCTACAGAGAGCTGAATACGAGCGGCGAGACAAGGAGAAGGCCCAAGAAGGTGCAGGTGCAGCAAGTAAAAAGAGACCCGGTCGGGGAGGACGCCGCGGCAAGGCCAAGCAGCGGCAAGGAGACAGACCTCCCCATGGCCGCGACAAGGAAGAAGACGAAGATGAAGATGACGAGGACGATGAGGACGACGAAGCTGATGAGCATGAGTTTCAAAAGTCAACAGAGGTCCTCTGCGTCGACGGTGGTGCGTCTCTGCATACCTCGCACCGCCAACTCAAGCAATGGATGCGTGAGGTCAATGCAGCAGAACCATCCATAGAGTCACGCAGACCTCTGAAGTGGTCCAGCACGCCCATCATCTTTGACATTGAGGATCACCCTGACCGCATCACTGCGGTCGGGTGTTTGCCGATGTTGGTCTCACCAACCATCCGCAACCTCAAGGTTACAAAGATGTTGGTTGACGGCGGGGCCGGCCTGAATTTGATCTCCTCTGCGCAGGCTCCGAAACTTCAAATCCTCGACAGCGAAGTTCAAGAAACCGGTACTTTCCAAGGAATCAACCCAGAAGGAGCAAGCCCAAAGGGAAGATCACGTTGCGGTAACATTCGGCAATGAGCTCAACTTCAGAACCGAGAGGGTCACATTTGACGTCGCTGATTTCCCATTGCCCTACAATGGCATACTTGGCCGTCCAGACTCGCCAAGTTCATGGCCGCCTCATTATGCTTACAACCTACTCAAGATGCCCGGCCCGATAAGTGTCATTTCTGTCCATGGCGACAAGAAAGATGCACTTATCTGCGCCGACAAAATTTACCGGGATGCAGCAGCAGCGACAAATAGCAAACCACTTACCGCTGAAGCTCCCGGGGGGAAGAAGACCACCAGGTCCGGCAAGAGCTCTGTTGCCCACTCCGGTAAGCGCACCTCTTCGGAGTGCTGCGCTACCGTCGAGGACACACCATCGAGCTCCACCGGCAAGTGCAACAAGACGATGGCAGCTCCGCCAAAGACCAAGAAGGTGCCCGCCAAGGAGGACGGCACTGGTGGTACCTTCACCGTCAGTGCCACGCTTGATCCTAAATAGGAAAGCGGGCTCTTTGCTTTCCTGCGGGCGAATGTCGATGTGTTTGCATGGCAACCATTTGACATCCCCGGTGTTCCCAGGAAAGTAATTGAGCACCACCTAGCTGTCTGTCCTCACGCGCGGCCCGTCAAGCAGAGAGTTAGGAAACAGCAAAGGAACGCCAAGAGTTCATAGCGTAAGAAATCAAGAAATTAGAAGCAGCAGGCTCGTCGAGAGAGTCCTCCACCCCACGTGGTTGGCCAATCCGTAGTTGTGCGCAAGGCTAATGGGAAATGGAGGCTTTGCATTGACTTCACTGATGTTAATAAAGCTTGTCCCAAAGACCCATTTCCCTTGCCGCGTATCGACCAGATTGTTGACTCCACGGCGGGATGCGATCTGCTTTCGTTTCTCGATGCATATTCAGGATATCATCAGATTTTCATGGCAAAAGAGGATGAAGAAAAAACCGCATTCATTACACCATGTGGCACGTACTGCTTTATACGGATGCCTTTCGGTTTGAAGAATGCTGGTTCAACCTTTGTAAGGGTAGTCCATGATGCCTTTGGACCACAGATACACAGAAATGTAGAAGCCTACATGGATGATATAGTGGTCAAGAGCAAAGACAAAGCAACTCTGATTCAGGATTTGGATGAGACGTTTGCAAACCTGCGCAAGATCAATCTCAAGCTCAACCCCGAGAAGTGCGTGTTTGGAGTCCCTTCGGCAAGCTTCTCGGGTTCTTTGTGTCTCAGCGGGGAATTGAAGCCAATCCCGACAAGATCAAGGCCATTGAGCAGATCGAAGCACCAAAGCGCGTCAAGGATGTTAGGAGGCTTGCCGGTTGCGTGGCTGCTCTCAGCAGGTTCATCTCTAAGTCTGCTGAACGCGCCCTGCCGTTTTTCAAGGTTTTGAAAAAGGCAAGTCCAATGAAATGGACTCCCGAAGCGGAGGCTGCGCTGCAGGACTTGAAGAGATACCTGTCCTCCACTCCAATACTTGTCGCACCTAGGCCACAAGAGAAGTTGCTGCTATACATAGCGGCAACCAATCAAGTGGTTAGTGCTGCGCTAGTAGCGGAGAGGGAAGCGGACGGCGAGCCGGCAACCATGGCAGATGCATCCAGCGACAAGCAGGGGGCTTCTCCGTCAAGCTCTGATCCCGACAAGGACGGATCTGCACAGGATTGCGAAAAGATTCAGAAAAGGATGGTGCAGCGCCCAGTCTACTTTGTCAGCTCCCTTCTGCAGGGGGCTAGATCAAGGTACTCTGGTGTGCAAAAGATGCTTTTCGGCCTCCTCATGGCCTCGAGAAAGCTGCGCCATTACTTCCAAGCACATGAGATAACAGTTGTCACTCGCTTTCCGTTGAAGAGGATTTTGCAAAATCCAGAAGCAACAGGCAGGATTGTTGAGTGGGCGCTGGAATTGTCAAGCTTTGGTCTAAAGTTCGAAAGCACTTCAACTATCCAGAGCAGGGCATTGGCAGAATTCATAGCAGAGTGGACGCCAACGCAAGATGAGGAAATTCCAGAGGCGAGCATCCCCATCAAGGAGGCAAATAAAGAGTGGCTGATGTACTTCGATGGTGCCTTCTCGCTGCAAGGCGCCGGTGCCGGCGTGCTGCTCATCGCACCCACCGGAGAGCACCTCAAGTACATAGTCCAGATGCACTTTCCCAAGGAACAAGCAACAAACAATACTGCAGAGTATGAAGGTTTGCTTGCCGGTCTCAGGATTGCGGTAGACCTTGGGATCAAGAAGCTCATTGTCAGGGGGGACTCGCAACTTGTCGTCCGCCAAGTAAATAAAGATTATCAGAGTCCGTTGATGGAAGCCTACGTCGATGAAGTGAGGAAGCTAGAAGAGCCCTTTGAAGGCCTGCAAATGGAACATGTTCCAAGAGCTTAGAATGACATAGCTGACGGCCTCTCCAAATGTGCCGCACTTAAGTTACCTGTGGAACCAGGGATTTTTGTGCTCAAGCTGACTCAACCAACCGTGACACCATCAACAGGACAGAGCAAGAAGAGAAAATTGGTTTCCGGCGACTACTTTCCGGCAGAGCTCTCTGAAGCCGCCGCCAAGAAGGTCCCTAAAACCAACACGAGTATCACCGAGGAGCAGTCTGCTGCGACAAACCATGCAGTTTGTATCGTTGAAGCAAACGCCCCGACAAGCTTAGCTCCGCAGCTTGCGGGGATCATCGAGTCCGGCGGACCCCAGTGTCCTTGCCGTAGAAGCTGATGTTCCCATAGTGATAGATGAGCCTTTAGTCCTTGTTGTCGAGCCACGAGGCTCCAACATGGGCACAAAAATCGCCCATTTCCTTCAGACAGAGAACTTCCCAAGAGCAAGAAGAAGCGGAAAAAGTAGCCCGGCAGTCAAGTATGTACCAGTTTGTTGACAACATCCTGCATGTAAGAAGACTCAACGGAGTGAAATTGAAGTGTATTTGCCGGAAGATGGATGAAAGCTGTTGGCGGAGATACACGGAGGCATATGTGGTCACCACATTGGCGCAAAGAGCACTTGCCGCAAAGCTTTCCAAGGTTTCTTCCGCCGAAGCCCTCCAGGATGCAACTGCACAAGTAACCAAGTGTGAAGCGTGCCAGTTCCATTCAAGACAGATACACCAACCAGCTCAAGCTCTCCAGACGATCCCTTTATCCTGGCCCTTCTCGGTCTGGGGGCTCGACATCCTCGGCCCCTTCCCCCGAGCTGTCGGGGGCTTTGAATACTTGTACGTCGCAATCGACAAGTTCACAAAGTGGCCGGAAGTGGAACCAGTGAGGAAGGTGACAGCACAGTCAGCCGTCAAGTTCTTCAGGTCAATTGTTTGCCGTTTTGGGATTCCTAACCGGATCATCACCGACAACGGCACACAGTTCACGAGTCGCACCTTCATGCAATATGCCCAAGATCTTGGCGCCAAGATCTGCTTTGCTTCCGTTGCTCATCCGAGAAGCAACGGTCAAGCAGAGAGAGCAAACGCTGAAGTGCTGTGAGGACTCAAGACCGAAACTTTCGACAAAGCTGCGCAAGCGCGGAAGGAACTGGATCGAGGAGCTGCCGGTGGTTCTTTGGTCGATCAGACGACGCCAAATCGAGCCACCGCCGACACCCTTTGCTCTAGTCTACGGAGCAGAGGCAGTTCTCCCCACGGAACTCAGATACGGGTCACCTCGAGTGCTCGCTATGATGAGCTTGAGCAAGAGCAGCTGCGGCAAGAGGACGCTTGCTTCCTCGAGGAAGATCGTCTTCAGCTCAGACGAGCTGCTCGTTACCAGAAGCTTTGCGCCGCTACCATGGCCGCAGTTAATGCCGAAGCTTCGAGGAAGGCGACCTTGTTCTTCGCGCGCTCAATCCGCCAAGAATTCCAACAAGTTGACGCCGAAGTGGGAAGAGGCCCTTATCGGGTGAAACGTGTCACTAGGCCCGGCGCTGTCCGCTTTGAGACCAAGATGGCTTTCCGTGAGCAATTCCTGGAACATAGAGCATCTTCGCAAGTTTTACCCATGAGGCGCGGTTGCCGGAACCCGTTCCGGCAACCACCCTTTTGTACAAGTCTTGCCTCTGTTGCATGTAATCCTTTGTACAAAGCCGGGCGCAGACCCCGTGCATCAGTAAAGCCTATGGTTGCGCACATTTTGTCAATACATGCTTTCATAATCATATATGCATGTGTTTACTAACATCTTGTGCAGCAGCCGCACCCGGTAAGCGATAATAAGCCAATAGGCTCCATAACTTTATTTTTCTCTTCTTTCTTCTCAAACAAGAAGAAGGTTCATCCACCCACAAGTTAACCGGGGGGGAGAGGAGGAGGTAATGGTGTGGGCCGACAAGCGTCGCTCGAGGAACTGTCACCTTGCCGGAAGATGGATAACAGAAAAGCTAAGTTGCTAAGTTTAAACGACCAGTTTTTAAATTTTCAAGTTATCTTCCTCGAACGATAGTACTTTGTATGGAAAACCTGTGCGCGGAGGAACCAAATCGTGACTGGTCGCGCCCTTACTTTGTTTCGAGTCCGCTCAACAACTTAAGTGAGCTGCGGCTAGTCCGCGACGAGGTTGCTTGTCGATAGCGACCCCGCCAGCAGGCTGCTGAAGTTCCGCACTCGGTGCTCGCGGCAAGGGTGCCTGCACCGGCAAGTTCCCCTGAAAGCGTAGGGCAGTAACATACAAGGGAATAAATCGAGTAAAGGAAGTAACATTGCATTCGATTGCCTAAGATAGTGTATATTACAAAATAACTTATCGCGACACTAGCTAAATCGTTCTCAGAACTAAAATAACAACGAAGAGAAGAAAGGTGCGCCGGCATCCAAGCCCCGGCAAGCTAGAGTTGCCGGGGGCTGCGGCAAGCCAGAGTTGCCGGGGGCTGCGGCAAGCCAGAGTTGCCGGGGGCTGCGGTATCAGCTAAGCCTTTCGTCTTTCCTCAAACATCCCTCTTTCATTAAAAACATTCTACTCGGATACAGTCCGTGGAGAGTGAAAAACATGAAAGAGAGGATTACAAGTATTTAAATGCAGATAAGGCCCGAAGGCTTACAAATTAAAAAGATAAGATGCCCGTAATCCTTTCTCTGTCCCTATCTTCGGGGAGGTAGGTTAAGGAGGCGGAAGGGCAAAAGGAGCGCCTCTTGAGCTGAGCTACAGTGCGAAGGCACCAAGGGAACATGCCGGGGGCTCTCCGAGGGCTTGACGGGGATGGCGGCGCCGGAAGCGGGGCTCGAAGATGGGGCGGCAGGACGTCAGCACGCTGTCGAGGGAACTACGCCCTCGTACTCCGACTTGACGGCCTTGTCGCCATCCCTCTTCCCCTTCCGCAGCCTCCCTACGCCAGCCGCCCAAGGAGACGACCCCGGGGAGTTCAAGGAGCCGGCGACGCGGATGATGGGGTCGCCGGTAACGCGCGAAGCGGCGCCCGACAACTAGTTGGGCCCGCTACCCTCGTCGTCACTGTCGCTCTCCTCCTCGCCACTCTCGCTCGAGGAGGAATCTTCGCTGTCGGAGGAGCTATCCACGCAGCACCTCGCCCGAAAGTGCCAAGATCCCAAGACCTTGACGGAGAGGAGATCACCCTCCATTAACTTAAAATGGAGGGTAAACCCCGCCAAAGAGGTTGTGGATGCGCTAACGCCTTCCACCCACAATCAAGATACATCACATTAGGGGCTGGGAATACAACGCGACTCGCGTGCGCTGATCCCACAGCCCCTCATGTGCAATCTCAACGTCTCGGCGGATCCGACTCCATCGCTCATGAACGGAGCTGGAAGCCGGAGACGACGATGAGGCGCCAGCGCAGCTTTGACGAAGAAATCGCAAGGGTCGCCCAGCCGTATGGACCGCCAAGGAGAGGAACCGCCGGGCGGGGCGGAGACGGCCGCCGCCCGCCCGCCTCTTCCCGAGCACCTCGAGCTCGCCCACGACCTCGCCCGGAGGGGAACCACCCGACAGAGACGGAGATCTGCGCACCGCCTCGTCCGCCTCTCCCGGGCTCCTCTACCTCGCCCACGACCTCGCCTCCCTCTTCCCTTGTGGCTGGCTCTGCCACCCGGGCGTGGGATTAGGAGGGTGCGCTGTCTAGCTGCGACCCTCGCCGCCACCGATGGAGAATTAAGGTTCCCTTTCTCCATGGCGGACGGGAGAAAGGGGAGCGGTCAAGAAAGGAAAGGATGGGAGAGTGCGGGCCTGCGCCCCTTCCGCCTCTTCTTAAAGAAGCAAGGTGGGGGCTCGGCCGCCCTTTCGGCGCGTAATCAAGGCACAGGGAGAGCAGGAATCGGGACAGACCTGTTGCCTCTGCCGCTATAACGCCCAGTTTCCCACTTCCACCGTCCGTGACCCCGAGCGCATGGGAACCACGAGGCGGAGATGCAGAACTGAGGCGACAGATGAGGAGACCTCGCACGCCGCCCACTTCACCCACGACACCACAATTAACGCGTGCCACTGAGAGGAACGCGTGGGTGCGTGCTGCTCATGGGAGCGTGGTGGGTCCAGGCAAATAACGGCGTAATCAAGACCACGCATGCCGTGCACTGTTTTGGGCCTGGCCCAACAGAACTTGGCGCCCGTGTGGCCCAGGCCGGGGCTCTGCCGGTGTACTAGAGTAGGGGTACCCTAGTACCTCGAACTCGTGCACGACAGATTGCAGCGCCACGACGGCCGGGCCGGCCTGATGGCCGCCAAGGTCCTCGGCGGCTCCTTTAGAGCCATTCAAGAACAAAGTAGTCAAAACCCGGCAAGAGGAGCTTGCCGGAAGGTCACTCAGTATGCGCAGGAAACAAGGCCCCAAGCAAGAGGAGCTTGCCGGGAAGGCTTGGCGGGCGCCGAACCCCAAGCGCGACAAGGTTCCCGCCGCGGCAAGGCGCTTGCCGGGGCGGGCGACCTCTCTTCATCTCCGCTCCAGCTCACCCGCCAACTGAAGGAAATATGCCCTAGAGGCAATAATAATGTTATTATTTATTTCCTTATATCATGATAAATGTTTATTATTCATGCTAGAATTGTATTAACCGGAAACATAATACATGTGTGAATACATAAACCTACAGAGTGTCACTAGTATGCCTCTACTTGACTAGCTCGTTAATCAAAGATGGTTATGTTTCCTAACCATGAACAAGGAGTTGTTATTTGATTAACGGGATCACATCATTGGTTGAATGATCTGATTGACATGACCCATTCCATTAGCATAGCACCTGATCGTATAGTTTGTTGCTAGTGCTTTTATTCATGACTTATACATGTTCCTATGACTATGAGATTATGCAACTCCCGCTTGCCCGAGGAACACTTTGGGTGCTACCAAACGTCACAACGTAATCGGGTGATTATAAAGGTACATTACAGGTGTCTCGAAGGTACATGTTGGGTTGGTATATTTGAGATTAGGATTTGTCACTCCGATTGTCGGAGAGGTATCTCTGGCCCTCTCGGTAATGCACATCACATAAGCCTTGCAAGCATTGCAACTAAATGTGTTAGTTGTGAGATGATGTATTACGGAACGAGAAAAGAGACTTGCCAAGAACGAGATTGAACTAGGTATTGATACCGACGATCGAATCTCGGGCAAGTAACATACCGATGACAAAGGGAACAACGATGTTGTTATGCGGTCGACCGATAAAGATCTTCGTAGAATATGTAGGAGCCAATATGGGCATCCAGGTCCCGCTATTGGTTATTGACCGAGAGGTGTCTCGGTCATGTCTACATAGTTCTCGAACCCGTAGGGTCCGCACGCTTAACGCTTCGATGATGCTTATTATGAGTTTATATGATATTGATGTACCAAGGTTGTTCGAGTCCCGGATGAGATCACGGACATGACGAGGAGTCTCAAATGGTCGAGACATAAAGATTGATATATTGGAAGCCTATGTTTGACTCCGGAATCACTCCGGTGAAATTGGGAATTTTACCGAGTACCGAGGGTTACCGGAACCCCGGGGTCAATGGGCCATGATGGGCCTTAGTGGGAAAGAGAAAAGGGGCCATAGTGCTGGCGCAGACCTTCCCCCTTCCCTAGTCCTATTAGGACTAGGAGAAGGGGCGCCTCTCTCTTCTCTTCCCACTTGGGAAAACCTAGTTGGACTAGGATTGGGGGAATCCTACCCTAGTAGGAGTAGGAAACCCCGTGCGCCTCCTCTCTCGGCCGGCCAGCCCCTCCCTTCCCTCCTTTATATACAGGGCAGGGGCACCCCATGACACACAAGTTGATCATTGAGATCGTTCCTTAGCAAAGCGGTGCCCCTTCCACCAAACTACACCTCGAATATACCGTTGCGGAGCTTAGGCGAAGCCCTGCGCCGGTGGAACATCATCATCGCCACCACGCCGTCGTCGACGTAAACTCTCCTCAACACTCGGCTGGATCGGAGTTCGAGGGACGCCATCGAGCTGAACGTGTGCAGAACTCGGAGGTGCCGTCGCTCGGTACTTGGATCGGTTGGATCGGGAAGAAGTACGACTACTTCCTCTACGCTATGCCAACGCTTCCGTTGTTGGTCTCACGAGGGTACGACACACTCTCATCTCGTTGCTATGCATCACCATGATCTTGCGTGATCGTAGGAAATTTTTGAAATTACTACGCCCCCAACAAAGGGTATCGAGCCTGGTTTTATGCGTTGATGTCATGTGCACGAGTAGAACACAAGTGAGTTGTGGACGATACAAGTCATACTGCCTACCAGCATGTCATACTTTGGTTCAGCGGTATTGTGAGATGAAGCGCCCGGACCGACATTACGCGTGACGCTTACGCGAGACTGGTTTCACCGCCCGAGCACTCGTTGCTTAAAGGTGACCGGCGGGTGTCTGCTCTCTCACTTTAGTTGAATCGAGTGGCTACGCCCGTCCTTGAGAAGGTTAAACGGAGTCTATTTGACGAAGTATCGCTGTGGTTTTGATGCGTGGTAAGAACGGTTCTTGCTCAGCCCGTAGCAGCCACGTAAAATTTGCAACAACAAAGTAGAGGACGCCTAACTTGTTTTTGCAGGGCATGTTGTGATGTGATATGGTCAAGACATGATGCTGAATTTTATTGTATGAGATGATCATGTTTTGTAACCGAGTTATCGGCAATCGGCAGGAGCCATATGGTTGTCGCTTATTGTATGAAATGCAATCGCCATGTAATGCTTTACTTTATCACTAAGCGGTAGCGATAGTCGAGAAGCATAAGATTGGCGAGACGACAACGATGCTACGATGGAGATCAAGGTGTCGCGCCGGTGACGATGGTGATCATGACGGTGCTTGGAGATGGAGATCACAAGCACAAGATGATGATGGCCATATCATATCACTTATATTGATTGCATGTGATGTTAATCCTTTATGCATCTTATTTTGCTTTGATTGACGGTAGCATTATAAGATGATCCCTTACTAAATTATCAAGAAGTGTTCTCCCGAGTATGCACCGCTTGCGAAAGTTCTTCGTCTTTGAGACACCACGTGATGATCGGGTGTGATAGGCTCTACGCTCAAATACAATGGGTGCAAAACAGTTGCACACGCAGAATACTCAGGTTATACTTGACGAGCTATGCATATAAGATATGACCTCGGAACACGGAGACCGAAGGTCGAGCGTGAATCATATAGTAGATATGATCAACATATTGATGTTCACCATTGAAACTACTCCATCACACGTGATGATCGGTCATGGTGTAGTTGATATGGATCACGCAATCACTTAGAGAATTGGAGGATATTTTTCTAAGTGGGAGTTCTTAAGTAATATGATTAATTGAACTTAAATTTATCATGAACTTAGTACCGATAGTATCTTGCTTGTCTATGATGTGTAGATAGATGGCTCGTCTTGTTGTTCCGTTGAATTTTAATGCGTTCCTTGAGAAAGCAAAGTTGAAAGATGATGGCAGCAATTACACGGACTGGGTCCGTAACGAGGATTATCCTTATTGCTGCACGGAAGAATTACGCCCCGGAAGCACCGTTAGGTGCCAGGCCTGGTGCAAGGGCTGCGCCGAAGTTGTGAACGTCCCGCAAAGCAAAGCTGATGACTACTCTATAGTTCATCGTGCCATGCTTTACGGCTTAGAACCGGGACTTCAACGTCGTTTTGAACACCATGGAGCATATGAGATGTTCCAGAGTTGAAGTTAATATTCCAAGCGAATGCCCGGATTGAGAGATATGAAGTCTCCAATAAGTTCTATAGCTGTAAGATGGAGGAGAACGGTTCACGGTGAGCATATACTCGTAATGTCCGGATATAACAATCACTTGATTCAACCGGAGTTAATCTTCCGGATGATTGCGTCATTGATGAATTCTCCAATCACGCCACCAAGCTACAAGAGCTTCGTGATGAACTATAATATGCAAGGGATGACCAAAACAATGCCCGAGCTCTTCGCGATGCCGAAAGCATGGAGGTAGAAATCAAAAGGAGCATCAAGTGTTGATGGTTAACAAAACCACTAGTTTCAAGAAAAGGGCAAAGGAAAGAAAAGGAAACTTCAAAAGAGCGGCAAGCAAGTTGCTGATCAAGAGAAGAAACCCAAGTCTGGTCCTAAGCTCTGAAACCGAGTGCTTCTATTGCAAGCAGGCTGGTCATTTGAGCGGAACTGCCCCAAGTATTTGGCGGATAAGAAGGATGGCAAGGTTAACAAAGGTATATGTGATATACATGTTATTGATGTGTACCTTACTAATACTCGCAGAGCACTGGTATTTGATACTTGGTTACATTGCTAATATTTGCAACTCAAACAGGGCTACGGATTGCGAAGATTGGCTAAGGACGAGGTGACAATGCGCGTGGAAATGGTTCCAAAGTCGATGTGATCGCAATCGCACGCTACCTCTACATCTACCTTCGGATTAGTATTAGACCTAAATAATTGTTATTTAGTACCAGCGTTGAGCATGAACATTATATCTGGATCTTGTTTGATGCGAGACGGTTATTCATTTAAATCGAGAGAATAATGGTTGTTCTATTTATATGAATAATATCTTTTATGGTCATGCACCATTGAAGAATGGTTTGTTTTACTTAATCTTGATAGTAGTGATACACATATTCATAATGTTGAAACCAAAAGATGCAGAGTTGATAATGATGGTGCAACTTATTTGTGGCACTTGCCGCTTAGGTCATATCGGTGTAAAGCGCATGAAGAAACTCCATCTTGATGGACTTTTGGAGTCACTTGATTATGAATCACTTGGCACTTAAGAACCGTGCCTTATGGGCAAGATGACTAAAACACCGTTCTCCTAACTATGGAGAGAGCAACAGATTTATTGGAAATCATACATACCGATGTATGTGGTCCAATGAATGTTGAGGCTCGTGGCGGATATCGTTATTTTCTCACCTTCACAGATGATTTGAGCAGATATGGGTATATCTACTTAATGAAACACAAGTCTGAAACATTTGAAAAGTTCAAAGAATTTCAGAGTGAAGTGGAAAATCATCGTAACAAGAAAATAAAGTTTCTACGATCTGATCGTGGAGGAGAATATTTGAGTTACGAGTTTGGCCTACATTTGAAACAATGCGGAATAGTTTAAGAACTTACGCCACCGAACACCACAACGTAATGGTGTGTCCGAACGTCGAATCGTACTTTATTAGATATGGTGCGATCTATGATGTCTCTTACTGATTTACCGCTATCGCTTTGGGGTTATGCTTTAGAGACGGCTGCATTCACTTTAAATAGGGCACCATCTAAATCCGCTGAGACGACGCCTTATGAACTGTGGTTTGGCAAGAAACCAAAGTTGTCGCTTCTGAAAGTTTGGGGCTGCGATGCTTATGTGAAAAAGCTTCAACCTGATAAGCTCGAACCCAAATCGAGAAATGTGTCTTCATAGGATACCCAAAGGAGACAGTTGGGTACACCTTCTATCACAGATCCGAAGGCAAGATTTTTGTTGCTAAATTCGAAACTTTTGGAGAAAGAGTTTCTCACGAAAGAAGTGAGTGGGAGGAAAGTAGAACTTGATGAGATAATCGTATCTACTCCCTTATTGAGAATAGTACATCACGTAAAACAGTTTCGTGACACCTACACCAAATAGGAGGAAGCTAATGATGATGATCATGAAACTTCAGATCAAGTTTCTACAGAACTTCAGAGATCAACCAGAGCAAGATCCGCACTGAGTGGTACGGTAATCCTATTTTGGAAGTCATGTTATTGGAACATGATGAACCTACTAACTATGAAGAAGCGATGGTGAGCCCAGATTCCACAAAATGGCTTGAGGCCATGAAATCTGAGATGGGATCCATGTATGAGAACAAAGTGTGGACTTTGGTTGACTTGCCCGATGATCGGCAAGCAATTGAGAATAAATGGATCTTCAAGAAGAAGACCGACGCCGATGGTAATGTTATCGTCTATAAAGCTCGACTTGTTGCAAAAGGTTTTCGACAAGTTCAAGGGATTGACTACGATGAGACCTTCTCACCAGTAGCGATGCTTAAGTCCGTCCGAATCATGTTAGCAATTGCCGATTTTATGATTATGAAATTTGGCAAATGGATGTTAAAACTGCATTCTGAATGGATTTACGGAAGAAGAGTTGTATATGATGCAACCAGAAGGTTTTGTCGATCCAAAGGAGCTAACAAAGTGTGCAAGCTCCAGCGATCCATTTATGGACTGGTGCAAGCCTCTCGGAGTTGGAATAAACGTTTTGATAGTGTGATCAAAGCATTTGGTTTTATCTGACTTTTGGAGAAGCTTCAGTATTTACAAGAAAGTGAGTGGGAGCTCAGAGCATTTCGATATTATATGTGGATGACATATTATTGATCGGAAATGATATAGAATTTCTGGATAGCATAAAGGGATACTTGAATAAGAGTTTTTCGATGAAAGACCTCGGTGAAGCTGCTTACATATTGGGCATTAAGATCTATAGAGATAGATCAAGACGCTTAATAGGACTTTCACAAAGCACATACCTTGATAAAGTTTTGAAAAAGTTCAAAATGGATCAGCAAAGAAAGGGTTCTTGCCGGTATTACAAGGTGTGAAGTTGAGTAAGACTCAATGCCCGACCACCGCAGAAGATAGAGAGAAATGAAAGATGTTCCTATGCTTCAGCCATAGGCTCTATCATGTATGCAATGCTGTGTACAGACCTGATGTGTGCCTTGTCTGTAAGTTTAGCGGCAGGTACCAAAGTAATCCAGAGTGGATCATCGACAGCGGTCAAGAACATCCTTAAGTACTTGAGAAGAACTAAGGATATGTTTCTCATTTATGGCGGTGACAAAGAGCTCGTCAGAACGGTTACGCCGACGCAAGCTTTGACACTGATCCGGACGATTCTAAATCGCAAACCGGATACGTATTTACATTAAACGGTGGAGCTGTCGGTTGGTGCAGTTCCAAACAAAGCGTCGCTATGGGATCTACATGTGAAGTTGAGTACATAGCTGCTTCGAAGCAGCTAATGAAGGAGTCTGGATGAAGGAGTTCATAACCGATCTAGGTGTTGTACCTAGTGTATCGGGTCCAATGAAAATCTTTTGTGACAATATCGGTGCAATTGCCTTGGCAAAAGAATCCAGATTTCACAAGAGAACCAAGCACATCAAAAGACGCCTAACTCCATCCGGATTTGGTCCGTGGGAGACATAGAGATATGCAAGATACATACGGATCTGAATGTTGCGCACCCGCTGACTAAGCCTCTTCCACGAGCAAAACATGATCAGCACTAAGACTCCATGGGTGTTAGAATCATTACTGTGTAATCTAGATTATTGACTCTAGTGCAAGTGGGAGATCAAGGAAATATGCCCTAGAGGCAATAATAATGTTATTATTTATTTCCTTATATCATGATAAATGTTTATTATTCATGCTAGAATTGTATTAACCGGAAACATAATACATGTGTGAATACATAAACCTACAGAGTGTCACTAGTATGCCTCTACTTGACTAGCTCGTTAATCAAAGATGGTTATGTTTCCTAACCATGAACAAGGAGTTGTTATTTGATTAACGGGATCACATCATTGGTTGAATGATCTGATTGACATGACCCATTCCATTAGCATAGCACCTGATCGTATAGTTTGTTGCTAGTGCTTTTCTTCATGACTTATACATGTTCCTATGACTATGAGATTATGCAACTCCGTTTGCCGAGGAACACTTTGGGTGCTACCAAACGTCACAACGAATCGGGTGATTATAAAGGTACATTACAGTGTCTCGAAGGTACATGTTGGGTTGGTATATTTGAGATTAGGATTTGTCACTCCGATTGTCGGAGAGGTATCTCTGGCCCTCTCGGTAATGCACATCACATAAGCCTTGCAAGCATTGCAACTAAATGTGTTAGTTGTGAGATGATGTATTACGGAACGAGAAAAGAGACTTGCCAAGAACGAGATTGAACTAGGTATTGATACCGACGATCGAATCTCGGGCAAGTAACATACCGATGACAAAGGGAACAACGTATGTTGTTATGCGGTCGACCGATAAAGATCTTCGTAGAATATGTAGGAGCCAATATGGGCATCCAGGTCCCGCTATTGGTTATTGACCGAGAGGTGTCTCGGTCATGTCTACATAGTTCTCGAACCCGTAGGGTCCGCACGCTTAACGCTTCGATGACAGCTTATTATGAGTTTATATGATATTGATGTACCAAGGTTGTTCGAGTCCCTGATGAGATCACGGACATGACGAGGAGTCTCAAATGGTCGAGACATAAAGATTGATATATTGGAAGCCTATGTTTGACTCCGGAATCACTCCGGGTGAAATTGGGAATTTTACCGAGTACCGAGGGGTTACCGAACCCCGGGGTCAATGGGCCATGATGGGCCTTAGTGGGAAAGAGAAAGGGGCCATAGTGCTGGCAGCACCTTCCCCCTTCCCTAGTCCTATTAGGACTAGGAGAAGGGGCGCCTCTCTCTTCTCTTCCCACTTGGGAAAACCTAGTTGGACTAGGATTGGGGGAATCCTACTCCTAGTAGGAGTAGGAAACCCTGGTGCGCCTCTCTCTCTGCCGGCCAGCCCTCCCTTCCCTCCTTTATATACAGGGGCAGGGCACCCCATGACACACAAGTTGATCATTGAGATCGTTCCTCAGCCGTGTGCGGTGCCCCTTCCACCAAACTACACCTCGAATATACCGCTGCGGAGCTTAGGCGAAGCCCTGCGCCGGTGGAACATCATCATCGCCACCACGCCGTCGGTCGACGAAACTCTCCTCAACACTCGGCTGGATCGGAGTTCGAGGGACGTCATCGAGCTGAACGTGTGCAGAACTCGGAGGTGCCGTACGTTCGGTACTTGGATCGGTTGGATCGGGAAGAAGTACGACTACTTCCTCTACGTTGCGTCAACGCTTCCGTTGCTGGTCTACGAGGGTACGTAGACAACACTCTCATCTCGTTGCTATGCATCACCATGATCTTGCGTGATCGTAGGAAAATTTTTGAAATTACTACGTTCCCCAACACCAACGTGTCACCACGGGACTCTCCCAAGTACGCGTGTCGACGGGCTGTGCAGCCAGCGGGGAGTAGCGACAGACGGCGCTGACAAGCTACCATCTGGCGAACGGAGGCGCACTTAACGGTCCCTGTTACACTGTTCGGGCGACTGTGACGGGCATTGATGACCCTTGTCCCTTGCCGTCAGAGTTAGGTATAGATTATCATACACTTTGCATAAAGCGGTGTACCAACCTATGTTTTTACCATTGTAACCTTGTCTATTTGCCACATGTGGTAACCCCTTGTGCCTATAAAAGGAGGTCCAAGGGCAACGTAGGGGGGGTTGGGGGTGAGTTCGATCCAGCTCCGGGTTAGCTCATCAAACCCAGGCTAGGTCTTGTAGCATCCATTGCTCCCTAGCAAGAACACAAGATAATCCACAAAGCAGCAGTAGGAGTATTATCTCTCCGGAGAGCTCCGAAGCTGGGTAAATCTGCTCGTGTGCATCGCCTCGATCCGCTCTTTGCGCAATCTCCGCCCCCTCCGAACCACAAAGGGGCCCAGGTCCCGTAGGTGCTCGTGGGGCACGATCAGCTCTCCCCCTACAGCTTGGAACAATTGATGTGTGTTAGAGGCGCCCCCTGCCCTCGTATATAAAGGAGGGAGAGGGGAGGAGGTCGGCCTAGGCGCGGCCCAAGTGTGAGGAGTCCCACTTGGGCTCCTAGTCCAATTCGGCCCCCCTTTCCTTTTACCGGAAGGGGGAAGGAGAGAGAGGAGGAGAAGGAAAGGGGGGCGCCGCCCCCTCCCCTTGTCCAATTCGGACTCCTCCCATGGGGGGCGCCACCCCTTGTGGGTTGGCTTGCCTCCTTCCTATGGCCCATATCTTCCCGGGGGGTTCCGGTAACTCCACCGGTACTCCGATACGTACCCGATACATTCTGAAACACTTCCGATGTCTGAATACTATCGTCCAATATATCAATCTTTACCTCTCGACCATTTCGAGACTCCTCGTCATGTTCGTGATCTCATCCGGGACTCCTAACAATCTTTGGTCACCAAATCACATAACTCATAATACAAATCATCATCGAATGTTAAGCGTGCGGACCCTACGGGTTCGAGAACTATGTAGACATGACCGAGACACCTCTCCGGTCCATAACAAACAACGGAACCTGGATGCTCATATTGGTTCCTACATATTCTATGAAGATCTTTATCGGTCAAATCGTAATGACAACATACATCATTCCCTTTGTCATGGGTATGTTACTTGCCCGAGATTCGATCGTCGGTATCTTCATACCTAGTTCAATCTCATTATTGGCAAGTCTCTTCACTCGTTCCGTAATGCACCATCCCGTAACTAACTCATTAGTCACATTGCTTGCAAGGCTTATCATGATGTGCATTACCGAGAGGGCCTAGAGATACCTCTCCGGTACTCGGAGTGACAAATCCTAATCTCGATCTATGCCAACCCAACAAACACCTTCAGAGATACCTGTAAGCATCTTTATAATCACCCAGTTACCTTGTGACGTTTGATAGCACACAAGGTATTCCTCCGGTATTCGAGAGTTGCATAATCTCATAGTCAAAGGAATATGTATAAGTCATGAAGAAAGCAATAGCAATAAAACTTAACAATCATTATGCTAAGCTAACGGATGGGTCTTGTCCATCACATCATTCTCCTAATGATGTGATCCCGTTCATCAAATGACAACACATGTCTATGGTGTGGAAACTTAACCATCTTTGATTAAAGAGCTAGGCTAGTAGAGGCATACTAGGGACATTGCATTTTGTCTAAGTATTCATACATGTATCAAGTTTCCGGTTAATACAATTCTAGCATGAATAATAAACATTTATCATGATATAAGGAAATATAAATAACAACTTTATTATTGCCTCTAGGGCATATTTCCTTTAGTCTCCCACTTGCACTAGAGTCAATAATCTAGTTCACATCGCCATGTGATTTAACACCAATAGTTCACATCTTTATGTGATTAATACCCATAGTTCACATCGCCATGTGACTAACATCCAATTGGTTTACTAGAGTCAATAATCTAGTTCACATCACTATGTGATTAACACCCAAAGAGTACTAAGGTGTGATCATGTTTTGCTTGTGAGAGAAGTTTAGTCAACGAGTCTGCCATATCCAGAGTCGTATGCATTTTGCAAAATTTCTATGTCTACAATGCTCTGCATGGAGCTACTCTAGTAATTGCTCCCACTTTCAATATGTATCCAGATTGAGACTCAGAGTCATACAGATCGGTGTGAAAGCTTGCTTTCATGTAACTCCTTACGACGAACTCTTTAACACCTCCATAACTGAGAAATATTTCCTTAGTCCTCTTAGGTAACTAAGGATAACTATGACTTCTATCCAGTGATCCACTCCTGGATCACTATCGTATCCCCTTGCCAAAATCATGGCAAGTTGCACAATAGGTCTGGTTCACAACATAGCATACTTTATAGAACCTATGACTGAGGCATAGGGAATGACTTTCATTATCTTTCTATTTTTTGCCGTGGTCGGGTTTTGAGTCTTACTCAACTTCACACCTTGCAACACAGGCAGAAACTTCTTCTTTGACCATTCCATTTTGAACTACTTCAAAATCTTGTCAAGGTATGTACTCATTGAAAAATATTATCAAGCGTCTTGATCTATCTCTATAGATCTTGCTGCCCAATATGTAAGCAGCTTCATCGAGGACTTTCTTTGAAAAACTCCTTTCAAACACTCCTTTATGTTTCTCAGAAAATTCTACATCATTTCCGATCAAAAATATGTCATTCACATATACTTATCAGAAAGGCTGTAGTTCTCCCACACACTTTCTTGTAAATACAGGCTTCACCGCAAGTCTGTATAAAACTATATGCTTTGATCAACTTATCAAAGCGTATATTCCAACTCTAAGATGCTTGCACCAGTCCATAGATGGATTGCTGGAGTTTGCACACTTTGTTAGCACCTTTAGGATCGACAAAACCTTTTGGTTGCATCATATACAACTCTTCTTTAAGAAATCCGTTAAGGAATGCAGTTAAAAACTCCATTTGCCAGATTCCATAAAATACGGCAATTGCTAACATGATTTGGACAGACTTGTGCATCGCCATGAGTGAGAAAATCTCATCGTAGTTGTAACGCCCTCGATGCGGCTATATCTCCCACGTGTCGAGGCATGACTTAGAGGCATAACCGCATTGAAAGCAATGTCGCTAGTGAGGTAATCTTCACACAACCCATGTAATACATAAGGGAAAAGATACATAGTTGGCTTACAGTTGCCACTTCACACAATACATAAATAAACATCCATCATTCAGAGTACACTCAAGGTCCGACTACGGAACCAAAATTAAAGAAGATACCCCAAATGCTACACAGATCCCCGATCGTCCCAACCGGGCACCACTACTGATCATCGGGAAAGACACATAGTAACGACCACGCCTCGTCGAACTCCCACTTGAGCTCGGTTCGCCACTTGCACCGCATCGTCGGCACCTGCAACTGTTTTGGTAGAATCTGTGAGTCACGGGACTCAGCAATCTCACACCGCGAGATCAAGACTATTTAAGCTTATAGGAAGGACAGGGTTGTAAAGTGGAGCTGCAGCAGCGACTAGCGATATGGTGGCTACATCGCAAAAGAGAGCGAGAAGAGGAGCAAAGCACGGTCGTGAAGCTAGTAGCGATCAAGAAGTGATCCTGAACTACTTACGCCGACATAACTCCAACACCGTGTTCACTTCCCGGACTCCGCCGAGAAGAGACCTTCACGGTTACACACGCGGTTGATGTGTATTTTATATGAGGTCAACTTTGGGTTTTCTACAACCGGACATTAACAAATTCCCATCTGCCTCATAACCGCTGGCACGGCTTCCAAAGATATTACCTGCGGGGTGTCCCAACTTAGCCCATTATAAGCTCTCACGGTCAACGAAGGATATTCCTTCTACCGGAAGGCCCGATCAATCTCGAATCCCGGACTACAAGACATTTCGACAAAGAATAAAATAAGACCAGCAAAGCCGCCCGAATGTGCCGACAAATCCCGATAGGAGCTGCACATATCTCGTTCTCGTGGCACACCGGATTGTCCAACTTCCGATAGGCCATCTCGAGTTGCCCCGATGGCCACCGGCGGTCGACAGGTTTGGACCAGCACTCGAGAGGAGAACTGGCCCGGGGTTAAAATAAAGATGACCCTCGGGCTCGCGAAACCCGGGGAAAAGGCTTAGGTGGCAAATGGTAAAACCAAAGTTGGGCCTTGCTGGACGAGTCTTATTCAAAGCGAACTATCAAGGGGTCCCATAAATCACCCAACCATGTAAGGAACGCAAAATCAAGGAACATAACACCGTATGACGGAAACTAGGGTGGCAAGAGTGGAACAAAACACTTGGCATAAGGCCGAGCCTTCCACCCTTTACCAAATATATAGATGCATTAAATATAGCAGATAAATATTGTGATATCCCCAACAAGTAAACATGTTCCAAAAAGGAACAACATCTCCATGTTCCAACAAGGAACAAACTTCAGCTTCACCTGCAACTAGCAACGCTATAAGAGGGGCTGAGCAAAGCGGTAACATAGCCAATCAACGGTTTGCTAGGAAAAGGATGGTTAGGGGCTGACATGGCAACATGGGTGGCATGATATAGCAAGTGGAAGGCATCGTAGCATAGGCATAGCAAAAGAGCGGGCAACTAGCATAGCAAAGATAGAAGTGATTTCGAGGGTATGTTCATCTTGCTCGCAATGTTCTCGAGTTGTCGAAAGCTTGATCCTCGTAAGCGTTCTCAACAGGTTCCTCGCTCACGTACTCGCCTCCGGCTCTACCCAAAGAAAGAACACAAACAAAGGAACCACAATAAATCACGGTGCAATGCACAATCAACATGATGCAAAACATGACTTGATATGCGGATGTGATATGCAATGCGTATGCGCTCTCCGAAGGAAAATGATGAACCAGGCATCAACTTGGCAAACCAAGTATGCCACTGAAATATGAGATGATTTCGGTTGAAATCGATATAAAGATCACCGAATCGGATGCACGGTTTGGAAATGACAAGCAAAACAAGAATGGCACAAATCTGCCATTAACAAAGATGATGCCACTTAGCAAGCAACAAGAAATTAAGCTACTGCACCCAAACGTATCAACAAAGTATATGGAAGTGATCTACACAAGATGCTTGACAAAAGATGAGCACTGAGCTACGGCTAGTTCACATCATAACAGGTTCAAACAAGCATGGCAAAAGTGCACAAAATATCAGGCTGTACATGTCAAAAACAGCATCAGGTAGCAATGTTCAGAGCAGCAAAACTACATGCTACAGGAACTTATAATAGCAAAACAAGGCATGGAATGAATCTACTCAAAGCATAGAACAAAAGTCCCTTACTGACCATAAGCCAAAAAGGATCAGAAAATATAGTAACACCCATGTCAATATCGCAAGTTTCGTTAACAGATTCAGCAACATGGCATGTCAAAAACTGATAACAAGTAGGCATGTTTACAGGCTCAATGCACTCACTAGAGAGCCTTTCATGATAAACTAAGCATACATACATCAAGAAGACATGGCATAGAAGACATACATGGCAAGAACAATACCATAGCATACATGGATCAACCACAACAACCTTGGCAAAATTGAATAACATGTAAACAATCTGCCAGGAAAACATTTGATAGCAAAAGTAGAGCTCGATTGACTCAAGCTATGGCACTCATAATTGCAAACAAAGGCATGGATGGATAGAGCAAGACATATTTAACAAAACATCCGTACTGAAGTATCTCAAAATATGCATGGATCTCTTGGTAGAATCAAGTTAACATGGCATCAAAATATCAGCTAAACAGGGCTGGAATCAGCAACATCAGGACACCTACTTTGCATGCTTGTGCTAGTCACCACATAGATCACAAAAATACATGGCATACACCCCTGGAAAGATGGCATGACATATTACAAAACACATGTAGGACTCCAATTCATAGGGTGCACACATCAATCATAGCAAAAATAACAAAAGTGCAAGTTACATTAAGAAACGAAACTAACATCACATAGCCCTCTTCTAACAGCATTTCGGGCATGAAGATGAGCTCAAATGAAAATGATGCAATGAGATGAAATGATCTACTCTTCGAGGCGAACATTTTGACATATTACACGCGCAAAATGGAGCTACAGATGCAAAGTTATGCTAAGTTGAAAATGCCACAAAATATCACAGGGTGAAAAACTTGGAGGAAAAGAGGGGGGAAGAAGTCAACCCAACGCACGCGATCCGAGGCCGGATCCGATCGAGGCCGATCCGATCGAGGAGCGGGCTACTCGGCGACGGCGGCGCCGGATCCGCGGTGGGGAGGAGGAGGCGGGGCCGGGGTCCGGCCGGAGGAGGCGGCGTCGGCGGCCGGCCGGAGGAGGTGGCGAGGTCGGCGAGGTGGAGGCGACGGCCGGGCCGTGGCGGGCGGCGGGGGGAGGCCGGGCGGCGGCCGGAGCGGGAGATCTGGGCGGCCGGCGAGGTGGCGCGTCTGCTGCGGCGGCGGGAGGCGGCATGGCGGGGCGGAGGCGCGCGAGGCGCGGAGAGGCGCGGGCGGGGCGGCAAGACGGCCAGGCGGGCCGGCCGGGCCGGGCGGGCGGCTGGCGGCGGTGGCGGCGGCGTGCCACGTGGCGCTGGCGATTAGGCGGGCGGCAAGGCCGACGGGCGGACGTGTCCGGCGGCGCGGCTTTGTCCGGACGCGAGGTAGGGAAGGCTAGGTTAGACCCAAATTGGAATGGGGTTTGCTTAAATAGGCATAGAGGGAGCTAGGAGAGTCCAAATGAGGTGTAGTTTTCGCACACGATCGTGATCGAACGACGGAGAGCATGGAAGTGACTTAGATGGGTTATTGGGCTGTTTTGAAGGGGTGTTGAGCTGCAACTTAAAAGAGGCCTTTGCGAGAGTGCGGTTAACCGCTGGAGTACCAAACGAGCTCCAAATGACCAAACTTGACCGTGGTCTACGGTGGTATACCAAGGCCACTAGACAAACCTCGGTCCATTCCGAGAAGGTTTAGTACCCGCACACGAAAAACGTAAAAGGGCCGCCGGGGAGATAGGAGTGCCGGATTGCAAAACGGACAACGGAAAAATGCTCGAATCATGAGACGAACACGTATGTAAATGCGATGCACATGATGACATGATAAAAATGCATGACATGGACAAAATGCAAAATGAAGAAAACCCAACCACGGAGGGAATATCATATCACAATGCCGAAAATGGCAAGAGTTGGAGTTACAAATATGGAAAGTTACTTCCGGGTGTTACAACACTCCACCACTACAAGAGGATCTCGCCCCGAGATCTAGGACTGAAAGAACTCCGGATATTCGAACGGAGGTGATCCTCGCGCCTGTGTGGCTTCACGGTCGGAATGGTGTGACCACTTCACTTTCAGGAATTTGATTGACTTGTTGCGAGTCTTGCGCCGGTTTCTTCAAGAATAGCAACGGGTGCTCATGATAAGAGAGATCTTCTTGAAGGTCAATATCTTCGGTTGATAGTGCGTTCAGAGTCTTGAAGCACTTGCGGCTGTGACACATGAAACACATCGTGCACATTCGCGAAGTTGGACGGAAACTCAAGTTGATAGGCGAGATCGCCTCTTTGCCAATGATCTTGAAAGGACCCACGATCTAGGGGCAAGCTTCCCTTTGATACCGGGCGGCGAGTGCCTTTCATTGAGAGACGCGAGGTAGACATGGTCTCCGATTTCAAAAGCCACATCACGGTGCTTATCATCATAATAGTTTTTACGCGCGATTGCGCGGCTTTGAGATTCTCACGAATGACTTTGCACATTTGTTCTGCTTCGTGATCAAGTCATTGCCAAGAAGTTGGCGCTCACCTGCCTCTGCACCAATTGAGAGGAGTACGACACTTTCGCCATAGAGAATTTCGAATGGGGCCTTGCCCGAACTCGCTTGAAGCTGTTGTTGTAGGAGAACTCGGCATATGGAAGACAATCTTCCCACTTCATACCGAAGAAATGACACAAGCCCCGAGCATATCTTCAAGGATTTGATTTACTCGCCGACTTGGCCACTTGTTTGAGGATGGAAAGCTGTCTTGAAACGAATGTTGGTGCCCATGGCCTTCAAAAGAATCCCAAAACTTGGAGGTAAAGATGCTGCCACGGTCTCAAGAGATCACTTGTGGAATGCCGCAAGGAGACAATCTCGAGGTGTATAGCTCGCCAACCGAGCTGCTGTGATAGATTCTTTGATAGGAAGAAAATGAGCCACTTTAGTAAGCTTGTCAATGACAACGAAGATAGCATCATTTCCACGCTTGGACTTTGGAAATCCAATCACGAAGTCCATTTCAATATGGTCAAACTTCCATTCGAATAGCAAGAGGTTGAAGGAGACCAGCTGGTCGTTGGTGTTCTCGCTTTCACTCTTCTGCAGACATCACACTCATTCACGAATTGAGCAATTTCTCGCTTCATTCGAGTCCACCAATATGACTGCTTGAGGTCCCGGTACATCTTCGTATTTCCGTGATGAAAGGATAGAAGCGAATTGTGAGCCTCGCTCATAATGACTTTTCTCGAGATCACCCTTAGGAACCACAATCCGTCCTCAAAGAAAAGAGTATCTTTGTCATCAATGTGGAAGCACTTGTACTTGAAATGCCCTTGTCGATACCACGCTTCACCTTTTTCACCATGGCATCCAAAGTTGAGCCTCACGAATCTGATCTTCCAAAGTAGGAGAGACTATGAGGTTGGCAAGAAAGCCTTGAGGAACAACTTGAAGATTCAGCTATGGAAAGCTTCACAGAGATCCGCTGGAAGGGCTTGAGGATAAGATCTGCGATAAGCCTTCCCGATCAAAGCATCTGCAATGACATTGGCCTTGCCCGAGTATATTCAATACTTGGGTTGTACTCTTGAATCATCTCGACCCATCGAGTCTCGCTCGAGGTTGAGGTTGGGCTGAGTAAAGATATACTTGAGACTCTTGTGATCGGTGAAAATGTCCACTTTCCTTCCCAACAAGAGATGTCTCCATGTTATCAATGCATGGACAATCGCCGCCAACTCAAGATCGTGAGTGGGGTAGTTCTTTTCGTTGGGCTTCAATGGCGAGAGGTATAAGCCACAACTCTCTTCTCTTGCATTAACACAGCACCGAGACCTTGAAGAGAAGCATCACAGAAAACTTCAATGGCTTGGATTCATCAGAGGAGTCGAGCAGAGCTGTGACGAGTTTCTCTTTGAGATTATTGAAAGCAACATCACACTCGGAGACCGGACATACTTCACATGCTTCGAGGAGGTTGGAAAGAGGCTTTGCAATCTTGGAGAAATTCTCAACGAATCTTCGCAATAGCTTGCAAGACCAAGAAAATCATGAGCTGCTTGACATTCGAGGAGGTTCCCAATTCACAATTGCGGACACCTTCTCGGATTAACAAATGATGCCCTTGGCGGAGATTATATGACCAAGATAAAGCACTTCATCAAGCCAAAATTCACATTTGGAGAACTTAGCATAGAATTGATACTCTCGAGCTTGTCTAGCACCAATCGCAAATGTTTGGCATGATCCTTCTTATTCTTGGAGAAGACCAAAATATCATCAAGATAGACCAAGACGAATTCATTGGTGTAGGGTTGAAGATGAAGTTCATCATCCGAGAGAATGTTGGAGGAGCATTGACAAGGCCGAAAGACATGACAAGATATTCATAAGAACCAAAGCTTGTTCTCAATGCTGTCTTGGGAATATCTTGTTCACGAATGCGAATCTGATGATACCCCATACGAAGGTCAAGCTTGGAGAACACTTTAGCACCTTTGAGTTGCTCGAAAAGCTCATTGATGTTGGGAAGTGGATACTTGTTCTTGATTGTCTTCTTATTCAATGGACGGTAATCGACGCAAAGTCGGTCCGCGCCATCCTTCTTCTCGGACAAAAGAACACCACAACCCCAAGGAGATGAACTCGGTCCGATCAAACCCAGACGCTCTTGTTCATCGAGCTGCTTCTTCAATTCCTTCAGCTCATCGGTCCAAGCTTGTATGGACGCTTGCAAACGGGTTCATGCCGTGCTCAAGATCGATAACTAACTCAATCGGCGATGAGGAGGCATACCCGAAGCTCTTCCGAAAGACATCTTGGTACTCACAAACGATCGAATCGAGAGATAGCATCCAATTCGCCCTTCTCATTGAGAGAAAACAACCGAATGGTTTCATCACGAGCGCATAGATGATCACATCATTAGAAGAGTGAGTCAATCGAATTTACAGCAGCACAATCAAGCTGAGCTTTGTGCCGATAAAGCCATCCATCCCGAGAATAAGATCAATATCCGAGTCACCGAGAACAATTGTTTTAGACAGAAATCTATAATCGCCCATCTTGATAGAAACATCCGAACCATGTAGCTTATGCTCATGCATTTACCCGAGAGACAACTGCCAATGGTCTAGGCAAAACTTGGAAAGACAACTCATGCTTAGATGCAAATGGTTTAGAGATGAAACTAAGCGATGCACCAGTGTCAAAGAGAACTTTTGCAGGAATATCATTAACAAGAAGATTACCCATTATCACATCTGAAGAATCCTCTTCCTGCGCTGCATTCATCATGTTCACCTTTGCAAACTTGGGATTATGCTTGACCACTGCATTGCTGGAAGATTTCACAGGAGGAGGAGGCGGAAGGCGCCTTTGGTTGAAGCACTTGTTCGCATAGTGACCTTTCTGCTGACATTTGTTGCAAGTCACCTCAGAGAGCGGACGGTGGTAAGGAGCACTTGACCTTGGAGCTTGAGAATTAGACTTGTTCTGATAGCTTGGGTTGGGCGGTGGGAAGATCCACGACCACCGAGTTCTTCTCACGATAAGGCCGACGGAACGGAGGAGGAGGAAGGTAGAACTTCGCTGCTTAGCTGCCACTTGAGAGGAAGAAGAAGACTGAACTGCATCCCCGATTGTCTTCTTAGAAGCCTCACATTTGAGCTGGGCAGCTTCTTGCTTCAGGCCATGTTGTAGAATTCATCATACTTTTCCGCTCAAAAGCACAAGAGCTAATTGCAGATCTTCTCTCGCACCACCTCTGAATTGATAGATCATACTCTTTTCATCGTGGACGCCTTGCTTAGCAAAGCGAGCGAAGTTTCTCGAACTGGATATTGTATTGATAGACAAACATGTTGCCTTGCTTGAGATTGCGGAACTCCTCACGCTTGCTCTCAACAACACTTTTGGAATGTGGTGAGCTCAAATCTCGGCGAACTCATCCTGTAATGACACGACCTCCTCTCGAATCTTTGTATTGCTGGTACCACTCAAAGAGCTTGGTCCTTGAGTTGAAACGATGCAAACTTGACAAAGTCCTCGTGTCCGACATTGCTACATTCAAAATGCTTGCAGATGTCCACAAGCCAATCGTCGGCGTCTGTAGCCTCGGCTACGTAAACCGAAAGACTTCGCTGATTAGCGAGGAACCGATCGAGAGTAGCAAAGTGCGGCTGGTTGTTGCCTTGACCTTGATTTCCTTGGTTGCCTTGCCCTCGAGTACGCTCTTGCAAGAGTTGCAAAATCATCTCGAGCATTGGCATTGGTGGCTGCCATGATAGCTTGCCGTGCCTCGGAGGCGGAGGTGGAGGTGGAGGGTTCGACCGATCCCCATCATTGCGATCCGGATTCGTAGACGCTGGCGGAGCCATCCTTAAGAGGGTGACATCCGTTAGTCCTTTGATAGACAAATAGTCAAGTTGAAATCAACGGATAGAAATTGCAACATATAGTCTTCACAATAAACATTCAACAAGAATGAACGAATGAAATCCAAAGTTAACATCACACGCCCATTAAGGTGAGAAGCCACTTGATTAAGGGTTGATGAAAAAAAAAAAAGGTACGATCGAACAAATAAGTGGTAAGGATTACCCAATCACGAACCAAATATCTGCGGGAAGAAATGCTAGGAGCTACTTGAATCCCACCTATAAACTCCCAAACTTTCTCGGTTATGCAATCTGGTGTTGGGGATAGGGACACAAAATATATCACCCAAACTAACAATACCTAGATCCATCAGATCCATCCGTCAACACATAACCAAGAAATCCTCGAAATCGTGTACCTCGACCTTCAAAAACATCCGTTATACAAGTCATGGCAATACTCCCGAGCTCGCCCAAGATCGGGTTATCGGGTTATCTCACCAACAACTGCACAAAAGAGATTTCGATGTCGGCAAAACTCGTATTCCGAATCGCAACGATAAAATTGTGACGACAACACCTCGGAGCTCAACTCCCCGGACACCGCCACAACCCCTAAATGTCGAGGCACCAAGAACAATGTTCTCGTCACAAAACCATCGGAACGATCCCAAGATACCCGCGTGATCCTAAAATTTTTTTTTAGTGAAATTTGAGAAGAGGAGAGTCAAAATTCTACGTCAGGATACCTCACCAGAGCGACGAAGGGACGGGGGAGTAAAAAGAATCCTACTCTTCGATATATATAATCCTAAGACTCAAAACATTTTCCATTCTAGACTCAACAACGCCAGCAAACAATCAAGTAGGGGGGCTCCTAAGTCGGGGAAGGCTCTGATTACCAACTTGTAACGCCCTCGATGCGGCTATATCTCCCACGTGTTGAGGCACGACTTAGAGGCATAACCGCATTGAAAGCAATGTCGCAAGTGAGGTAATCTTCACACAACCCATGTAATACATAAGGGAAAAGATACATAGTTGGCTTACAATCGCCACTTCACACAATACATAAATAAACATCCATCATTCAGAGAACACTCAAGGTCCGACTACGGAACCAAAATTAAAGAAGATACCCCAAATGCTACACAGATCCCCGATCGTCCCAACTGGGCACCACTACTGATCATCAGGAAAAGACACATAGTAACGACCACGCCTCGTCGAACTCCCACTTGAGCTCGGTTGCGCCACCTGACCGCATCGCCGGCACCTGCAACTGTTTTGGTAGAATCTGTGAGTCACGGGACTCAGCAATCTCACACCCGCGAGATCAAGACTATTTAAGCTTATAGGAAGGACAGGGTTGTAAAGTGGAGCTGCAGCAAGCGACTAGCGTATATGGTGGCTACATCGCAAAAGAGAGCGAGAAGAGGAGCAAAGCACGGTCGTGAAGCTAGTAGCGATCAAGAAGTGATCCTGAACTACTTACGCCGACATAACTCCAACACCGTGTTCACTTCCCGACTCCGCCGAGAAGAGACCATCACGCTTACACACGCGTTGATGTGTATTTTATTTGAGGTCAACTTCGGTTTTCTACAACCGACATTAACAAATTCCCATCTGCCTCATAATCGCGGGCACGGCTTTCAAAGATATTACCTGCAGGGTGTCCCAACTTAGCCCATTATAAGCTCTCACGGTCAACGAAGGATATTCTTCTACCGGAAGACCCGATCAATCTCGAATCCCGGACTACAAGACATTTCGACAGAATAAAATAAGACCAGCAAAGCCGCCCGAATGTGCCGACAAATCCCGATAGGAGCTGCACATATCTCGCTCTCGGCACACCGGATTGTCCAAACTTCCGATAGGCCATCTCAGAGTTGCCCCGATGGCCACCGGCGGTCGACAGGTTTGGACCAGCACTCGAGGAGAACTGACCCGGGGTTAAAATAAAGATGACCCTCGGGCTCGCGAAAACCCGGGAAAAGGCTTAGGTGGCAAATGGTAAAACCAAAGTTGGGCCTTCTTTGGGCGAGTCTTATTCAAAGCGAACTGTCAAGGGGGTCCCATAAATCACCCAACCGTAAGGAACGCAAAATCAAGGAACATAACACCGGTATGACGGAAACTAGGTGGCAAGAGGGAACAAAACACCGGCGTAAGGCCGAGCCTTCCACCCTTTACCAAATATATAGATGCATTAAATATAGCAGATAAATATTGTGATATCCCCAACAAGTAAACATGTTCCAAAAGGAACAACATCTCCATGTTCCAACAAGGAACAAACTTCAGCTTCACCGCAACTAGCAACGCTATAAGAGGGCTGAGCAAAGCGGTAACATAGCCAATCAACGGTTTGCTAGGAAAAGGATGGTTAGGGCTGACATGGCAACATGGGTGGCATGATATAGCAAGTGGTAGGCATCGTAGCATAGGCATAGCAAAAGAGCGGCAACTAGCATAGCAAAGATAGAAGTGATTTCGAGGGTATGGTAATCTTGCTCGCAATGTTCTCGAGTTGTCGAAAGCTTGATCCTCGTAAGCGTTCTCAACAGGTTCCTCGCTCACGCACTCGCCTCCGGCTCTACCCAAAGCAAGAACACAAACAAAGGAACCACAACAAATCACGGTGCAATGCACAATCAACATGATGCAAAACATGACTTGATATGCGGATGTGATATGCAATGCGTATCGCGCTCCGAAGGAAAATGATGAACCAGGCATCAACTTGGCAAACCAAGTATGCCACTGGAAAGATGAGATGATTTCGGTTGAAATCAATATAAAGATCACCGGAATCGGATGCACGGTTTGGAAATGACAAGCGAAACAAGAATGGCACAAATCTGCCATTAACAACATGATGCCACTTAGCAAGCAACAAGAAATTAAGCTACTGCACCCAAACGTATCAACAAAGTATATGGCAGTGATCTACACAAGATGCTTGACAAAAGATGAGCACTGAGCTACGGCTAGTTCACATCATAACAGGTTCAAACAAGCATGGCAAAAGTGCACAAAATATCAGTCGACATGTCAAAAACAGCATCAGTAGCAATGTTCAGAGCAGCAAAACTACATGCTACAGGAACTTATAATAGCAAAACAAGGCATGGCATGAATCTACTCAAAGCATAGAACAAAAGTCCCTTACTGACCATAAGCCAAAAGGATCAGAAAATATAGTAACACCCATGTCAATATCGCAAGTTCCGTTATGATTCAGCAACATGGCATGTCAAAAACTGATAACAAGTAGGCATGTTTACAAGCTCAATGCACTCACTACAGAGCCTTTCATGATAAACTAAGCATACATACATCAAGAAGACATGGCATAGAAGACATACATGGCAAGAACAATACCATAGCATACATGGATCAACCACAACAACCTTGGCAAAATTGAATAACATGTAAACAATCTGCCAGGAAAACATTTGATAGCAAAAGTAGAGCTCGATTGACTCAAGCTATGGCACCATAATTTCAAACAAAGGCATGGATGGATAGAGCAAGACATGTTTAGCAAAACATCCTTACTGAAGTATCTCAAAATATGCATGGATCTCTTGGTAGCATCAAGTTAACATGGCATCAAAATATCACTAAACAGTAGCTGGAATCAGCAACATCAGACACCTACTTTGCATGCTTGTGCTAGTCACCACATAGATCACAAAAATACATGGCATACACCCCTGGAAAGATGGCATGACATATTACAAAACACATGTAGGACTCAAATTAATAGGGTGCACACATCAATCATAGAAAAAATAACAAAAGTGCAAGTTCTGTTAAGAAACAGAAACTAACATCACATAGCCCTCTTCCAACAGCATTTCGGGTATCAAGATGAGCTCAAATGAAAATGATGCAATGAGATGAAATGATCTACACTTCGAGGCGAACATTTTGACATATTACACGCGCAAAATGGAGCTACAGATGCAAAGTTATGCTAAGTTGAAAATGCCACAAAATATCACAGGGTGAAAAACTTAGAGGAAAAGAGGGGGGAAGAAGTCAACCCAACGCACGCGACCCGAGGCCGGATCCGATTGAGGCCGATCCGATCGAGGAGCGGGCTACTCCGGCGGCGGCGGCGCCGGATCCGCGGCGGGGAGGAGGAGGCGGGGCCGGGGTCTGGCCGGAGGAGGCGCCCGGCCGGCGGCCGGAGGTGGCAGGTCGGCGAGGTGGCGGCGACGGCCGGCCGTGGCGGCGAAGGGCGGGAGGCCAGCGGTGGCCGGAGCGGAGATCCGGCGGCAGGCGAGGTGGCGCGCTGCCGCGGCGGCGGCGGAGGCGCATCATGCGCGGCGAGGGCGCGAGGCGCGGGCGCGCGGCCGGGCGCGCGGCGGGCGGGCGGGCCAGCCGTGGGCAGGCGGGCAGCGCGGCGGTGGCGGCGGCATTCCACGTGGCGCTGGCGATTATGCTGGGCGGCGGCGCTGACGGTGGACGTGTCCGGGCGGCGCGGGCTTCGTCCGGACGCGAGGTAGGGAAGGCTAGGGTTAGACCCAAATTGGAATGGGGTTTGCTTAAATAGGCATAGAGGGAGCTAGGAGAGTCCAAATGAGGTGTAGTTTCGCCCACACGATCGTGATCGAACGACGGAGAGCATGGAAGTGACTTAGATGGGTTATTGGGCTGTTTTGAAGGGGTGTTGGGCTGCAACTTAAAAGAGGCCTTTGCGAGAGTCGGTTAACTGCTGAGTACCAAACGAGCTCCAAATGACCAAACTTGACCGGTGGTCTACGGTGGTATACCAAGGCCTCTAGACAAACCTCGGTCCATTCCGAGAATGTTTAGTACCCGCACACGGAAAAACATAAAAGGGGCCGCCGGGGGAGATAGGAGTGCCGGATTGCAAAACGGACAACGGGAAAAATGCTCGGAATCATGAGACGAACACGTATGTAAATGCGATGCACATGATGACATGATAAAAAATGCATGTCATGGACAAAATGCAAAATGAAGAAAAACCCAACCACGGAGGGAATATCATATCACAATTCCGAAAATGGCAAGAGTTGGAGTTACAAATATGGAAAGTTACTTCCGGGGTGTTACAGTAGTCAACACCTTGAACTTGTCGAAAACCTTTTTGCGACAAGTCGAGCTTTGTAGATAGTAACACTACCATCAGCGTCCGTCTTCCTCTTGAAGATCCATTTATTCTCAACGGCTTGCCGATCATCCGACAAGTCCACCAAAGTTCACACTTTGTTCCCATACATGGATCCTATCTCAGACTTCATGGCCTCAAGCCATCTGTCGGAATCTGGGCCTCTCATCGCTTCCTCATAGTTCATAGGTTCGTCATGTGCTAGTAACATGACTTCCAGAATAGGAATACCGTACCACTTTGGTGCGGAACGTGCTTTGGTTGACCTACGAGGTTCGGTGGTAACTTGGTCTGAAGTTTCATGATCATTATCATTAGCTTCCTCTATAGTTGGTGTAGGCATCACGGGAACGGTTTTATGTGATGAGCTACCTTCCAATTCGAGAGAAGGTACAAATACCTCATCAAGTTCTACTTTCCTCCCACTCACCTCTTTCGAGAGAAACTCCTTCTCTAGAAAGGATCCATTCTTAGCAACAAAGATCTTGCCTTCGGATCTGTGATAGAAGTTGTACCCAACGGTTTCTTTTGGGTATCTTATGAAGACGCACTTCTCTGACTTGGGTTCGAGCTTATCAGGCTAAAGCTTTTTTCACATAAGCATCGCAACCCCAAACTTTAAGAAAGGACAACTTAGGTTTCTTTCCAAATCATAGTGCATACGGTGTTGATGTTTGCTTGAACTACGTCGGTATTTCCCCAAAGAGTAAGGGATGATGCAGCACAACAACGGTAGGTATTTCCCTCAATGATGAGACCAAGGTTATCGAACTAGTAGGAGAACCAAGCAACACAATGTAAACAGCACCTGCACACAAATAACAAATACTCGCAACCCGACGTAAGAGAGGGGTTGTCAATCCCTCATGGGTAAAAGGATAGATAGTTTTGTAGTAATTTGGATAAATAGATCTCGCAGGAATGCGAGATAAAATAAATAACAAAAAAGTGCAGCAAGGTATTTTGGGTTTTTAGAAATATAGAACTGAAAATAAAAGCCAGGAAAAATAGATCGCAAAGTCAAATATGTTGAGAAGAGACCCGGGGGCCGTAGGTTTCACTAGTGGCTTCTCTCGAGAAAAATAGCAAACGGTGGTTGAACAAATTACTGTTGGGCAATTGATAGAACTTCAAATAATCATGAAGATATCCATGCATTGATCATTATATAGGCATCACGTCCAAGATTAGTAGACCGACTCCTTCCTGTATCGACTACTATTACTCCACACATCGACCGCTATCCAGCATGCATCTAGTGTATTAAGTTCATGGAGAAATGGAGTAATGCGATAAGAATGATGACATGATGTAGACAAGATCTATCTATGTAGAGATAGACCCCATTGTTTTATCCTTAGTAGCAACGATACATACGTGTCGGTTCCCTTTCTGTCACTGGGATCAAGCACCGTAAGATCGAACCCACTACAAAGCACCTCTTCCAGTTGCAAGATAAATAGATCAAGTTGGCCAAACAAAACCCAAATATCGGAGAAGAAATACGAGGCTATAAGCAATCATGCATATAAGAGATCAAATAAACTCAAATAACTTTCATGGATATAAAAAGATAGATCTGATCATAAACTCAAAGTTCATCGGATCCCAACAAACACACCACAAAAAGAGTTTGGATCTCCAAGAGACCATTGTATTGAGAATCATCCGAGAGAGAGGAAGCCATCTAGCTACTAACTACGGACCCGCGGGTCTACAAGGAACTACTCACGCATCATCGGAGAGGCACCAATGGACATGATGAACCCCTCCGTGATGGTGCCTAGATTGGATCTGGTGGTTCTGGACTCTGCGGCGGCTGGATGAAAATTTCGTTGACTCCCCTAGGGTTTCTGGAATATTTGGATATTTATAGAGCAAAGAGGCAGTCCGGGGGGCACCAGAGGTGGGCACAACCCACCAGGGCGCACCTGGGCCTTCTGGCGTGCCCTGGTGAGTTGTGATCCCCTCGGAGCAACCCCAGGCGCTGCTTTGGCCCATTGGGTGTCTTCTGGTCCATAAAAAATCTCCGTAAAGTTTCGTTGCATTTGGACTCCGTTTGGTACTGATTTCATGCGATGTAAAAAACATGCAAAAAACAACAACTAGCACTTGGCACTATGTCAATAGGTTAGTACCAAAAAGATATAAAATGACTATAAAATTATTATAAAACATCCAAGATTGACAATATAACAGCATGGAACAATAAAAAAATATAGATATGTTGGAGACGTATCAGGTGTCGTCTCAACGGTTTTAGACGGTGCGCTATTTAACGTGAATGCAACTGTCTCTAATGCATAACCCCAAAACGATAGTGGTAAATCTGTAAGAGACATCATAGATCGCACCATATCTAATAAAGTACGGTTACGACGTTCGGACACACCATTAGGCTGTGGTGTTCCAGGTGGCGTGAGTTGTGAAACTATTCCACATTTTTAAATGAAGGCCAAACTCGTAACTCAAACATTCGCCTCCGCGATCAGATCGCAGAAACTTTAGTTTCTTGTTACGATGATTCTCCACTTCACTTTGAAAATTCTTTGAACTTTTCAAATATTTCAGACTTGTGTTTCGTCAAGTAGATATACCCATATCTGCTCAAATCATCTGTGAAGGTCAGAAAATAACGATACCCACAGTGAGCCTCAATACTCATCGGACCACATACATCGGTATGTATTATTTCCAATAAATCAGTGGCTCACTCCATTTTTCCGGAGAACGGAGTTTTTGTCACCTTGCCCATGAGGCATGGTTCGCAAGCATCAAATGATTCATAATCAAGTGATTCCAAAAGTTCATCCGCATGGAGTTTCTTCATGCGCTTTACACCAATATGACCTAAACGGTAGTGCCACAAATATGTTGCACTATCATTATCAACTTTGCATCTTTTTGGCATCAATATTATGAATATGTGTATCACCATGATCGAGATTCATGAAAAATAGACCACTCTTCAAGGGTGCATGACCATAAAAGATATTACTCATATAAATAGAACAACCATTATTCTCTTATTTAAACGAATAACCGTCTCGCATCAAACAAGATCCAGATATAATGTTCATGCTCAACACTGGCACCAAATAACAATTATTCAGGTCTAAAACTAATGCCGAAGGTAGATGTAGAGGCAGCGTGCCGACGGTGATCAGATCGACCTTGGAACCATTCCCGACGCGCATCATCACCTCGTCCTTAGCCAATCTTCGCTTAATCCGTAGCCCCTGTTTCGAGTTGCAAATATGAGCAACAGAACCAGTATCAAATACCCAGGAACTACTACGAGCATCAGTAAGGTACACATCAATAACATGTATATCAAATATACCTTTGTTCACTTTGCCATCCTTCTTATCCACCAAATACTTGGGGCAGTTCCGCCCCAAAGGACCAGTCCCTTTGCAAGAGAAGCACTCGCCTGTGCTTGGGTCCAGATTTTAGCTTCTTCCCGGGAGTGATAACTTGCTTGCCATTCTTCTTGAAGTTCCCCTTCTTTCCCTTGCCCTTTTTCTTGAAACTAGTGGTATTGTTAACCATCAACACTTGATGCTCTTTCTTGATTTCTACCTCCGCAGCTTTGAGCATAGCGAAGAGCTCGGGAATTGTCTTATTCATCCCTTGCATATTATAGTTCATCACGAAGCCTTTGTAGCTTGGTGGCAGTGATTGAAGAACTCTGTCAATAACACTATCATCCGGAAGATTAACTCCCAGCTGAGTCAAGTGCTTATGGTACCCAGACATTCTGAGTATGTGTTCACTGACAGAACTGTTCTCCTCCATCTTGCAGCTATAGAACTTGTCGGAGACTTCATATCTCTCAACTCGGGCATTTGCTTGAAATATTAACTTCAATTCCTAGAACATCTCATATGCTCCATGACGTTCAAAACGTCTTTGAAGTCCCGATTCTAAGCCATAGAGCATGGCACACTGAACTATAGAGTAGTCATCAGACCGCGTTTGCCAGACGTTCAAAGCCTACATTAGCGGGAGGGGGCTTGTCACCTAGCGGCGCATCAAGGACATAATTCTTCTGTGCAGCAATGAGGATAATCCTCAAGTTACGGACCAAGTCCGTGTAGTTGCTACCATCATCTTTCAACTTAGCTTTCTCTAGGAACGCATTAAAATTCAAGGGAACGGTAGCACGGGCCATTGATTGACAACATAAATATGCAAAAACTATCAGGACTAAGTTCATGATAAATTAAGTTCAATTAATCATATTACTTAATTACTCCCAGTTTGATAGACATCCCTCAAGTCATCTAAATGATCATGTGATCCATATCAACTAAACCATGTTCGATCATCACGTGAGATGGAGTAGTTTTCAATGGTGAACATCTCTATGTTGATCATATCTACTATATGATTTACGTTCGACCTTTCGGTCTCCAGTGTTCCGAGGCCATGTCTCTACATGCTAGGCTCGTCAAGTTTAACCTGAGTATTCCGCACGTGCAAAACTGTCTTGCACCAGTTGTATGTGAATATAGAACTTGTCACACCCGATCATCATGTGGTGTCTCGACACGACGAACTGTCGCAATGGTGCATACTCAGGGAGAACACTTATACCTTGAAATTTTAGTGAGGGATCATCTTATAATGCTACCGCCATACTAAGCAAAATAAGATGCATAAAAGATAAACATCACATGGAATCAAAATATGTGACATGATATGGCCATCATCATCTTGTGCCTTTGATCTCCATCTCTAAAGCATCGTCATGATCTCCATCGTCACCGGCTTGACACCTTGATCTCCATCACGTCATGGTCGTCTCGCCAACTATTGCTTCTACAACTATCGCTAACACATAGTGATAAAGTAAAGCAATTACATGGCATTTGCATTTCATACAATAAAGCGACAACCATAAGGCTCCTGCCAGTTGCCGATAACTTTTACAAAACATGATCATCTCATACAACAACGTATATCACATCATGTCTTGACCATATCACATCACAACATGCCCTGCAAAAACAAGTTAGACGTCCTCTACTTTGTTGTTGCAAGTTTTACGTGGCTGCTATGGGCTTCTAGCAAGAACCGTTCTACGCATCAAAACCACAACAGTGTTTCTTCAAGTTTGTTGTTTTAACCTTCAACAAGGACTGAGGGAGTCCTGGATTAGGGGGTGTCCGGATAGCCGAACTATCACCGTTGGCCGGACTCCTGGACTATGAAGATACAAGATTGAAGACTTCGTCCCGTGTCCGGATGGGACTTTCCTTGGCGTGGACGGCAAGCTTGGCGATACGGATATGTAGATCTCCTACCATTGTAACCGACTCAGTAACCCTAACCCTATCCGTGCCTATATAAACCGGAGGGTTTTAGTCCGTAGGACGAACAACAATCATACCATAGGCTAGCTTCTAGGGTTTAGCCTCTTTGATCTCGTGGTAGATCTACTCTTGTACTACCCATATCATCAATATTAATCAAGTAGGAGCAGGGTATTACCTCCATCGAGAGGGCCCGAACCTGGGTAAAAACATCGTGTCCCTTGTCTCCTGTTACCATCCGCCTAGATGCACAGTTCGGGACCCCCTACCCGAGATCCGCCGGTTTTGACACCGACATTGGTGCTTTCATTGAGAGTTCCTCCTGTCGTCACCTATAGGCCCGATGGCTCCTTCGATCATCAACAACGACGCGTCCAGGTGAGACTTTTCTCCCGGATAGATCTTCAGATTCGGGCGGCTTTGCACTGCGAGCCAATTCGCTTGGCCATCTGGAGCAGATCGAAAGCTACGCCCCTGGCCATTAGGTCAGGTTTGGAAGTTTAAACTACACGACCGACATCCGCGGAGACTCGATCTTCGACGGATTCGAGCTGCAGCCAAGCGCGCCGCACTATCTCGATGGGCTTGATCTAACTCTGCCGTCGAACAGTGTCCTGGAGGCCGCACTAGTGTCCGCTCCGACCATTGATTTGGAGCCGATCTCGCCGATCGAGGATGGTTGGTTGGACACCACCTCGGGGGCTGAAATCTCTACGGCGATTGAGCCGAACACCATCCGTGTCCTTTGCAAATCTCGTGACTCCCAGGTGCCGGACTCCTTTCCGGACTCTGAAACTCCCGCGCCCCTGCCAGTCGAATCCGACTGGGCGCCGGTTATGGAGTTCACCGCCACGGACATCTTTCAGCACTCGCCCTTTGGCGATATCCTGAACTCATTAAAGTCTCTCTCTTGTCAGGAGAGCCCTGGCCGGACTACGGTCAGGAAGGTTGGGATGCGGACGATGAAGAAATTCAACGCCCACCCACCGCCCACTTTGTAGCCACTGTCGAAAGCTTAAACGACGTGCTCGATTTCGACTCCGAAGACATCGACGGTATGGACGACGATGTAGGAGACAACCATGAACCAGCACCTATAGGATACTGGACAACCACCTCATCCCATGATGTATACATGGTGGATACACCTAAAGGAAGTGACAACGAGGAACAACGGGACACTACGAAGGATAAATCCCTCGAAAAGCAGTCAAACGGCAACGTAAACGCCAGATCAAGTCCCGCCGACAAAGACCCAGCCATAGAGCAGGGCGAACCAAGGACGCATTTAACATGCTATCGAGCAACCGTCCGAACAGACAACTTGATAAACAACCCGCCCCGGCGAAGATAACAATCCCGACGATCTCACGCCGGACAAATTGTTGGAGCAGAAGAACCTCCACAAAGGCTCATCGCCATCACAGTAGCCTGAAAAAGCGTAAGCGAAGCTCAAAACAGCGGAAGATGCACTCGAGAATCGATGGAGCAAAGTACTCAACACCAAGAGAAAAATCGGCGACGATCGCGAACAAAGAGCTACCCAAAGAGAAAACTATCGCCTGAATTTGATGAGGAGGCCGAGAGCCCCACAATCAAAAAGCAAGAAGGCCACCGGTCGGATGGACGACCCCACGGCAAACAGAGAGCGGCAAATGGCGCCGCACACAAGCCGGTACGCGATCCGCATAAGGATTCACATCAAAAGGATGGCCCAATTAGGTCCATCTATGGGCCGAGAAAGCAAGCTCTTCAAAGCAATGCAACACGCCAAATATCCAAACATCACGACACACCCAAATATAGGGGTGCCGCACACCCCCTGTGTTTCACCGATGAGGTGCTGGATCACAAATTCCCAGTGGGATTCAAACCCGTAAACATAGAGGCATACGACGGAACAACAGACCCTGGAGTCTGGATTGAGGATTAAATCCTCCACATACACATGGCGAGAGGAGATGATCTCTACGCCATAAAATATTTACCCCTAAAGCTCAAAGGGCCAGCCCGGCATTGGCTCAAAAGCCTCCTTGAAAATACCATTGGAAGTTGGGAAGAGCTCGAGGATGCTTTTCGGGAAAATTTTCAAGGGACTTATGTCCGTCCTCCGGATGCAGACGATTTAAGTCATATAACTCAACAACCCAGAGAGTCAGCCCGCAAATTCTGGAACAGGTTCCTCACCAAAAAGAACCAAATAGTCGACTGTCCGGACGCCGAAGCCTTAGCAGCTTTCAAACACAACGTCCGAGATGAATGGCTCGCTGACACCTCGCCAGAGAAGCCGAGAACCATGGCTGCATTAACAAGCCTCATGACCCGCTTTTGCACGGGAGAGGATAGTTGGCTGGCAAGATGCAGTACCAGCGAACCAAGTACATCCGAAGTAAGGGATGGAAATGGAAAACCACGACGCAGCAAGGACCAACGCCGGATTAAGAGGAACGGTCCAAAGAGCGCGGCAGTCAACGCCGGATTCAAAAGCTCACGGCAGAACAATAAAAAACTGCCCCTTAAGGACAATAGCGATGAGCTATCCAACCTAAACAAAATCTTGGACAAGATATGCCAAATCCACAAGACTCCGGAAGCCTCGCAAACCATACCCACAGAGATTGTTGGGTCTTCAAGCATCCGCAGACTCAACGCCGAACACAAGGGGCTCGACACACCAAGTGAAGATGATGACGAGCACCACAAGAAGAGCCCCGGAAAACAAAAGAATTTCCCACAAGAAGTCAAAATAGTAAACTTACTTCAAGTAACAACAGGGGAAAACAGAGCGGCACCCACTGAATTACGCGCCGCACAATCTACCCCAGCGGAGTCCCAACACTGGTTGTCAAAACCAATCACCTTCGACCATCAGGATTACTCCGAAAGTATCCGGAACGCAGGATGGACTGCCTTGATATTGGATCCTATAATCGACGGATTCCAATTTACACAATTCCTCATGGATGGCGGCAGTGACATAAACCTGATATATCAGGACACAATCCGCAGGATGGGGATAGACCCAACCAAAATTCGCCATAGCAACACCTCCTTCAAAGGGGTAATGCCAGGACTGTATGCCCATTATACGGGCTCCCTACTGCTAGAAGTTGTGTTCGGCTCATCTGACAACTTCCGCCGCGAAAAGTTAACTTTCCACATCGCCCCATTCGAAAGTAGCTATCAAGCACTACTGGGGCGTGAAGCTTTCGCCCGCTTTAATGCAATACCGCATTATGCATCTCTTACACTTAAAATGCCCGGTCCACGCGGCATCATCTCATTAAAAGGGAGTATTAAGTGTTACTCAAGCACGGAAGAACGTGAGACTGTCTTGACAGCCCCACACTAATCCGGCTCCGCTAATCAAAGCACCCAAACAGGTCATTCAAACCCCGGACACGGCTAGACGAGTCCGGCGCCTACTAGCGGCATACCCCCCATACAAGGGGCTGCACGCACGTACAACAAGAGATAATAAAGCTCAATTTTATTCACCTTCCAAACCGTACTCTATTTATTTAATATAAAGTACATTTCTCGCACGATATTTTTTCTTTTCAACTAAGTTCTTCTCTTTTACAGATGAACACCGTGCTACACCCGTCCAGGATACGGCACAACGGAGACACATGCACAGACATGCAGCAGGGACCCGTCGCAAGGATTCTTTTCAGATTAAGACCCTGCGTAAACCTTTTTTACTGTCTCTTGTTGATACACATTCCCCGGTTTCTTACTATAACCGAGGAGGAGGCTGGTGTTTTGGCATCGGCCGCACCAGAATTTTTTGCGCGTGCACTGACACTGGGGCTTAGGGCATTATTCTGCCCGTTTTCATAAAGACCGAATACCTTAGGGAGTGTTTGGCGTCTCGAGTTAGGCCTTATATGCATCAGCTCCGAATCATGTCTTTGGTCAAATGTTGGGTTTGCCCGGCTCCCATGTTTTGGTACCTTCCGTTCCGTTATATCGGCTAAGGTAGCACTGGGAGAACCACCGCGATTGTGCCCGGTTGAGCTGGGTTGAGCACCTCGATGGAAAGCTAAATCTGACTGTCATGATATAGCGTGAGACTGGTCAACCACTCGATGACCCAGCGGAATGTTTAGAATTCCCCCGCATCGACGAAGGGACGTTTCCCGGTCAGGCACATACGCGCCCCAAATTCGGGAGAGCGCGGTGGCCCTAGGGGCTATATAGTAGCCCCACCATCGAGCTCCTATGGCTAAGTGAAAGTGATAAAGCATTGTAGTCCGGTTGCCTAGTTTGCTATGCTATCACCTCCTTCACAGGACCAAGATGTTGGATTAAGTGTGAAAATGCACCTTTTTTGCAAACACCCCCGCACTATGTGCGTGGGGGCTGAAGCCAAAGACTGCCATCTTTCAGGTTATATACACATATACATCAATGGCCGCACAGGAGGCGTTTTAATACTTGAACACACAAGTATAAAAAGCTCTTATATTATATTGAAACATTGTTTTCACAAATCATACATGTCATTTAAACATAATATCCTTCGAGCACTGTGTCGCTATTAAACGAGCGCCCTGCAGGACCTCCTCAAAATATTGCTCGGCAGGTACTCGGCTTCTGTCCGAGTCTTGGGATGCAACGTCGGTGGCCTTCATCTCCGCCCAGTATGTCTTGACACGGGCAAGAGCCATCCGCGCTCTCTCTATGCATACTGACCGCTTCATTGCATCGATATGCGGTACCGCACCGAGGAACTGCTGCACTAAGCCAAAATAACTCTTCGGCTGGGGTCTGCCTGGCCAAAAATGAGTCATGACATGCTTCATGGCAAGTCCGGATAATCAATTCAGCTCGGCCCATTCGGCCAACCGATCGGTCAATGGAAGAGGACTCTCCAGACTATGGAATTGCGACCAAAATAGCTCTTCCCTTCTGTGCCCCTTCTGGCCTCGGAAGTGCTCAATCGCGTCCGCAACGCTCGCTGCTAAGTCTAGATAAGCATCCTCCAAACTCCACAGCTTGTCCAACTGAGCATACTTCGGATCCGTATATTTCCTCCGCAGCAGAAACGGTTTTACAGCCGCAATATCCCCGGCCTGACTCAGCTCCACCTTGGCAGCTCTCATAGCGGAACGGGCACCCTTGGATTCGGCGGTGCCCTTTTTCAGGTCCTCTTGTTCCGCTTGACGTTCTTTTTCAAGAACCTCGCAGCGGTCGGTAGTATTCTTCAACTTTATGGCCATATCGGCCATTTCCTCTTTGCTTCGGCAGTGAGCAGCCCGTTCGGCTTTTAGCTCTTCGGCCGCCCTTAAAGCGGCCGCATTACTATTTCTGGCTTGCTCTTTAGCTCGGACGAGTTCCGCCCGCAGCTCCTCCACAGCAGCGGCACCACCTGCATTAAAGCATACAAGTAGTAAGGCACGGGCGTCAAGCTCCCTTACCAGGCGTCCGCGAAGAAGTCGCATACCTTGTGACTCGTCAAACCGCTTATTGACAAGCGCGATGTCCGCATCTGCCTCGTCAAGTTGCCGCTTTAGTTCGACAAATTCATCAGTCCGGCTGGCCACCGGACGCCCCGCCACCTATTTAGGAGCGGCTATATGTTATAACTGAGATTATGATCCTCGGCACGCTGTCAATTTTGACAACATACCGAGTCTCGTGGGCTACTATCTATCAGTAGCGCATTCTATATGCATAACTGCCGAAGGTACATCATTTTTGCGTACCTCGAACCCTGTCACCAAGCTTCTGACGGCTTCATGCAATCCGCTCTCAGCGGATGCAATTCTTTCAATCACCGTACCCATTAGCGCACGGTGATCTTCTGAGTTAGCCGCTCGCCCGAGCAGATCCTTCAGCTCCTCCGACCGCACGCCGCTTGGCGCCGGACTTTCGCCCCGCCGACTCGGGAAACCCTCGCGATGACACCTCGTGGTCGCCTCGCCTTGCATGAAGGTGCGACAGTGGAGGCGTTTGCTCTCCATCATCTCCTAAGAAGATCCTCAAGACGAGCTCTGCTGAGAAGGGCTGAGATCCGAACTACAAGGTATAATTTTGATTATCTTCAGAAATAAATACAGGGATGTCCCTTATTACAAGACCCCTTCTTTTTTACTTACGGCTCATTGAGGGCTGATCCTGTTGGAAATAGCGGCTGGGGTACTTCCCAATACGGACTCTCGACAAAGATTTCTTTCCCCTCTTTGAGGCCTTGACCTCCGGATCTTTCGGAGCGGTCCTCTTCTCTCCTTGGAGGGTGGGACTTTTGATCCCTCCTTCCTCGAAAGCCTCCTTCATGGAGGCAGTTGCTTCCCCGCTCCCCCCTTCGCCTTCTTCAAAAGGCGCGTCCTTTAGCATCTTGGTCAGCACGGGATCCGGCATGGTCTCTGGGAGGGGAGCCGGACACCTTATCAACTTTGCCTTCGCTATCCACTCCTGTTCAAGAAACAGCCCTTTACGGCAAGTTTATGATAAATGAACGGACAGCCTGTCCGGCATGTGGCTACTTACTTGAGTATCTGGCGATTGCAGCTTAGTCCTGCGTCCTCGGTCAGTCCGGACACTTCTCTTGTGATCCAAGAACAGTTTATACATCTCCACGGGTGTCGTACCCATAAAATGTTGGAGAGCTCGTGGTCCCTCCGGATTAACTTCCCACGCACGGAGGGGGGCGTTCAGGGGCATAAGGCGCCGAATCAACATAACCTCGCGCCATCGCGACCAGATTGATCTCTCTTTCTTGGAGGTCTCGAATCGGCCCTGCAACAGAGGAACGCCTTGGGCGGCCCCAGTCGAGCCCCGGTTGACCCATGATGCCACCACTGTGGTGGACTGGCCGGAGGCGGGTGGCGCCACCCATTTGGTGCCCCGGGGGCGGTGATATAAAACCACTCCCGCTTGCCACAAACCAAGCTCCTCATGAAAAGAGCCCTCGGGCCACGGAGCATCAGCACACTTGCTTGTGACCGCCCCTCCGCACTCGCTTGTTGCCCTTGATCATCTTCGCTCCACCTTGAAGGTCTTGAGCCACAATCCAAAGTGAGGGGTAATATGGAGGAAGGCTTCACATACGACAATGAATGACGAGATATGGAGGATGGACTCGGATTCAAGTCATGGAAATCCAGCCCATAATAAAACATGAGCCCCAACAAAGGGATCCATCGGGAAGCCTAAACCCGAAGGAAGTGAGACACGAACACCACGCCTCGCCGAGCTCGGAGTGGGAATGACCTGCCCCGAGCAGCAGCCTATCGAAATCTCGCGGTTAGATACCGGCGTCTCGCAGCTTTAGCTCATCTTCTTCTGGGACGGAAGAAGACATCCATCGGCCGAGCTGGTCGGAGCCGGACATCGTCGAAGGTCCGAAGCGCCTAAATCTGAAGCTTTGGGTGTTAGAACTCGAAGCGCGAGGCGAACTCGATGGAGGGTGTAAAAAATAAGAGGGCCTTGGTCTCATTATAAAGAGGTTGAATACCGAGGGCCCTCCGCGTGGTCGATTGGGACTCGCCTTTGATAGAGGAGGCGTGCCGACGGGCACGGTTGGGTTACCCACGTCCGTATTGATGAGAATCCCGGAATAAGGGGGCATGATCTACGCTTTGATAAGACGTGCCAAGGAAACCGCCTCGCTAAACACGTTGAGGTGGACAGTAAAAAACGATTCGAATAAAGGCCTGGCCGTGGTGTGATGTCACGCCGCAGAATACGTCAGCAGATCTGTGTAAAGGTTATTCTCTCACGGTAGTATGTGGAACTTGTTTTGCAGAGCCGGGCACTATCCTTGTGTTCAAAACCTTCTATGAAGTATTCGGAGGAGGAACCCGCCTTGCAATGCCGAAGACAATATGCGCGCCGGACTCGTCGTCATTGAAGCCTGGTTCGAGGGCTACCGAGGAGTCTGGATTAGGGGTGTCCGGATAGCGAACTATCACCGCTGGCGGACTCTGGACTATGAAGATACAAGATTGAAGACTTCGTCCCGTGTCCGGATGGGACTTTCCTTGGCGTGGAAGGCAAGCTTGGCGATACGGATATGTAGATCTCCTACCATTGTAACCGACTCTGTGTAACCCTAACCCTATCCGGTGCCTATATAAACCGGAGAGTTTTAGTCCGTAGGACGAATAACAATCATACCATAGGCTAGCTTCTAGGGTTTAGCCTCTTTGATCTCGTGGTAGATCTACTCTTGTACTACCCATATCATCAATATTAATCAAGCAGGAGTAGGGTATTACCTCCATCGAGTGGGCCCGAACCTGGGTAAAAACATCGTGTCCCTTGTCTCCTGTTACCATCCGCCTAGACGCACAGTTTGGGACCCCCTACCCGAGATCCGCCGGTTTTGACACCGACAAGGACCGGCCGCAGTCAAATTTGATTCAACTAAAGTTGGAGAAACAGACACCCGTCAGCCACTCTCGCGGGATATCCGCGGCCACCTATGGGACCGGACGGCCCCTTGCTGGTTCGGCAGGGGGGATCGCATTGCACAAAAGCAGACAAACATGGGGCAGCGCGGCAGGGATCACACACAGCAATTTACCTAGGTTCGGGCCGCCGCGAGGCGTATAACCCTACTTCTGCTTTGGTGGATTGATTGTGGGAGGATGGAAATGGTGAGTAGTACACTTGCCCGGCAAGGGTGGCAGTGACTACGCACGTCTCAACTTGCAGACTCGCTAACCTAATTTGCCAACCTAACTTGTCCACCCAATTCGCCAACCCCTTCTACTGTCGCCATGGGCCTCCTTTTATAGGTTCAAGGGGTCACCACAGTGGCAAAACAGTCATTATCCACTGATATGATAGCAAATAGTGCTATCATACCTAACTCTGCGGGCTGGCAGTGTGCACTAAATGCACCGCTTAGTGTCACATTAGTGGGCGCCCGACAAGGGCTCGCTAGGCTATCTTGCCAGCTCCGCCCTTGTGCTGATGACACATCGCGGACGTGTGTCGTCTGTGGATGCTTTCTGCAGAGAGGGGTTGACATGTGGCGAATGCTTGCCACTTAGTCATCCTGCGACTTTACACTGCACTGATTAGCGACGTGGGTCGCACGTGAGTGGTTGGCGGGGTAATCCTGCCCTTCGCTAGCCCCGGCAGGCTCTGCCGAGGGATCCTGGTCACTTGCTTTTGCTGGTGGCCTCGCCCCTTGCCGGGCTCGCCTGCCTGGCAAGGGAGGCCCTGCTCGTGCTGATATTCTGATCTGTTGGCCTGGTCTTGATCCTTCTGTGTTGTATGCTGGTTCTTCGAATCCCCTGATCATTCAAACTCTGATATCCTTGCCTTGGTCTTGTACTTCAACCTTGATCTTATGCTTGTGCACAGTCAGGACAATAGACCCAGGGTCTGATGTACCGACATAAGCCCCCGGGCCTGCACCGATCGCGCTGCTGAGTGTCGTCGGGGTAGGGCCTAATAAGTGCACAGGCAAAGTTACCCGAGGGGTTGGCCCCTTGAGTTTTTCGTTGTTGCTTCTTCTGTCTTGATTGCATGACGGTTTCCATCTTTCCCGTGCATGGTGGAATAACTCGGGTTGTGGCCCGCGGATTTTCCTCGCCTCACATTTAAGAGAGGGAAGCCATCATCCCACTACTCCCCCACTCTGCATGCACCTACCACATGCCCCGCATGCATTGGGCGTGGTAGGTGGTGGATGCAGAGGACAAAGAGAGGAGTGACATAGCAGAAATCCGGGCATTGGTGGTTGGAGCGGAGGGTTGGCCTTGACCCCGAGAGCCGTAGTGGATGCAGAGAGGCTGCATTGGAGGAGAAGGGCGGCCGATCCCTGTACAGAAGACCAGCCTCCCGCCCCATCCCCCTATAAAAAGGATCAGGGCAGTGTTCCTTTGTACGCACTTCTTCTCCTCCTCTGTAGTCATTCTTCTTTAGTCATGGCGCGAGGGCGATCACGCGGTAGTGCTCCGGCGGCGGCGACGAGGGCTTCTTCTTGACAAAGTGCCGCTCTTCCCCCAGACCTTGAGGCAGCGGAATCGTCCGTAAGGAGAGGAAGGAGGGGTCGTGGACGTTGTCACCGCGGTGCTCGAGGAGGAGGAGGACGGGGCGACGCCTTGGCAGCACCACCGGCGGCGGCTCCACCTCCAATGGAAGGCCATGTTGGCTACCAGCCTCGGGAATTCGTCGTCAGGCTGTACAAGCCTGTGTGTGATAATTCCCAAGTGTAGGGAATCATTGTAGCAATTCCCAAAGGTGGAAGTGATAAGTATGGAGTGTCGAACCCACAAGGAGCTAAAGGTAAGATCAATATTCTCTCAAGTCCTATCTGCCATCGACACGACTCTCACGTACAATCGCGCTTGCTTCCAACTAGAAACGAGAAATAAAACTACGTTGTGGGTATGAAGAGGATAACTTTGCATGATATCGGAGAGCTAAAACATAAAAGTAGGTGTTGTTATCATAAAGTTAGAATATATTACTAAATATTATAAATAGCGAGCGTGGAATAATGATGGGTTGGTGTGCGGAATTATCCTAGGCAATTGTTAACAAGACCGGTAATCACTATTGCAATTTCATATGAGGGAGAGGCATAAGCTAACATACTTTCTCTTCTTAGATCATATGCACTTATGATTGGAACTCTAGCAAGCATCCGCAACTACTAAAGATCATTAAGGTAAAACCCAACCATAGCATTAAAGCATCAAGTCCCCTTTATTCCATACGCAACAACCCCCTTACTCGGGTTTGTGTTTCAGTCACTCACCAACCGACTATAAGCGAATCATGAACATATTGCAACACCCTACAGCGGGAATCCCTCACGCTTGCGCGACACGGAGAGCACCATATGACAGCACCAATAATAAAACATACAACTCATACCAATCTAGATCATCAATCAACCCAAAGACAAAGGATATCTACTCAAAACATCATAGGATGGAAACACATCATTGGATCATAATATGTGGCATAAAGCACCATGTTCAAGTAGGGATTACAACGGTGTGCGGGAGAGTGGACTGCGTAAAATAGATGAGGATGGTGATGTTGATGAAGACGATCTCCGCGGCGATGATTCCCCTCCAGATGGCACTCCGGCGCCACCGAGAGAGAGGAGGAGAGGTTCTCCCCCGTGTGCTTCCTCCTCCATGACCTCCCCCTAGATGGGGAGAGGTTCTCCCTCTGGTCCTTGGCCTTCATGGCGATGATGGCCCCTTCGAGATCCTCCTCCATGGCCTTTGGTGATGATGGCCCCCTCCGGCAGGGTGCCAGAGAGGGCCTAGATTGTTTTCTCATGGCTACAGAGGCTTGCGGCGGCAAAACTCCTGATCTAGGTTATTTTCTGGAGGTTTCTGTATTTATAGGAATTTTTGGCATTGGTTTCACGTCAGGAGGGTCTTCGAGTCGTCCACTAGGCAAGGGCCCACGCCCAGGGGGGTGGGCGCGCCCCCACCCTCGTGGACAGCCCGGGACTCTTTTGGCCCAACTCTTTTACTCTAGGGGCTTCTTTTGGTCCATAAAAAATCATCAAAAATTGGCACGTCAATTGGACTCCGTTTGGTATTCCTTTTACAGAGAACTCAAAACAAGGAAAAAAGCGAACCGCACTGGGCTCTAGGTTAATAGGTTAGTCCCAAAAATCATATAAAATAGCATATAAATGCATATAAAACATCTAAGATGGATAATATAATAGCATGAATACTTCATAAATTATAGATACGTTGGAGACATATCAGTGTGTGGTCACCTCCGCCTCCCGACTCCCTTTGCCCGGGAGATGGAGCTTGAGCAACCACGCGCCTTGCGGTTGCACATGAGGGGTTGTGGGGATGGAGGCATGAGGGTTGATGTCTATTCCCCCGCCCCTCAAGTGATGTATCTTCGCCGCGGCTGGAAGACCTTCGCATGTGCCCATGGGTTTTCGGAGGGGCACGTTCTCCAATTTAAACTAATGGAGAACAACTTGCTCTCCGTCAAGATCGTTGGGCGCCCGGGAGGCCGTTTGGGGTGTTGCGCGGAGAGCTCAACCGACGATGAGAGCTCCTCCTTGAGCGACAGCGACGAGGAGGAGCGTGACAGCGATGACGACGGAGGCAGTGACAACTCTGACACTGGCTGATCCGCCGGCCGCATCGTCTCCCTCGGGTGGCAGCACCACCAACTGCACCTACATCTCTCTCCCGGAAGAGCGATTTGCCGGGGAGTCGGATGCAGGGGTGGAAGTGCCGCTTCCTGGCCTCGCCCTGCTGGCCCTGGTGTAGGCGACGCGGGGCTCGCTCCGGCCCATCTCTCCACCGCCACCTTCTTCCGCGCCATCCTGCTTCCGTCGGGTTGTCCTTACTGGGGCTCGACGACGTCAGGCTGGGCTTCTGTTTCATTGTCCTTTCGGCCTTCATCCATATCTGTCTTGACCCCTAGGAGGGAAGAGACAAGGAAAGGCATCATAGGACCCTTATATTTTTTTAATATTAAACTAGGAGGGAATCGCCAAACTTTAATTTTAATAATGTAATCCTCGAGTCCATTTTTGTGTTCTGTAATTCTTGTACTTGTATTAGCATAAGAATGAAGAAGATGGATCTAGCCGGGAACCCGTGCATGTGTATGTCCACGCAGAGGAGAAATGCCTCTTTAATAAAACTAAACGGGTTTTTCCCGGCAAGGCATCTTGCCGGCACCCCCTTTGTCTGCCAGAGAGCCAGGTCTGCCGGGGAACAAACAGAGGGGCCAGCCCCCCGCCAACCCTCTCTTACCAAAGGATACTGCAGCCACCTTGACCGAAGCAGCGTTCGAGTCAAAGGTGGGAGCACCTAAGTTTCAAGAGAGAAGGACGAGGGTTTCTTATGCAAAGTTATACCTTTACAGAACACTAATGGACAAGAGGTAAACTCATCTGTTCGGCTTGCCGGGGATCTCAACGCTCATCTCTTCCACTGTAGTAGACGCAATGTAAAGACCTGTATTCTGATAGCAGATGAAGATGATGTTGCATGAAATCCCACCCTGATGATTATGCCATGCATTATGAAATGCTAGAGAAAATACATAAAAACATAATCATAAAGGTCAAGGATATGCTCGAGCATGCATTCTGATCTTCTTCTGTGGGCCCCCTCATCTTTCTCAGCACTTCTTTATTTATCTCTTGCACGAGGTCATCGCCCCGGCTTGTACAGGAGGTTACATGCAACATCGGCAATGCCTTGTACAATGGGTGGCTGCCGGGCAGTACCCGGCAGCCTCTGCACCTTACGGGTAGAACTTGCGGAGATGCTCAATATTCCATGAGTTTTGCAACTTAGTGCCATCTTCGGTCTCCAGACGGACTGCACCGGGTCTGGTGTCTCGTACTACCCGGTAAGGGCCTTCCCACTTTGGTGATAACTTGTGTGTACCCTTGGCGGACCAAACGTGCCTAAGGACAAGGTCACCTTCCTCAAGACACCGGGCACGAACCCTGCGTCTATGATAGCGACATAGGGCTTGCTGATAGCGTGCAGCACGCGTAGCGGCCCGGAGACGGTTCTCCTCAAGTAGCACAGCGTCGTCACACCGGTGCTGAACTTGCGCTACTTCATCATAGGCAAGCACCCGAGGAGACCCGTAAATGAGTTCCGTGGGGATAACTGCTTCTGCCCCGTATACCAGGGAGAAGGGAGTCTGTCCGGTGGCTCGATTTGGTATCGTTCTGAGGGACTAGAGCACTGCTGGCAGCTCCTCAATCCACCGCCTGCCATGCTCCTGCAGCGTATCAAAGTTTCTTGTCTTGAGGCCCTGCAACACTTCAGCGTTCGCCCTCTCAGCTTGTCCATTGCTCCGTGGATGTGCCACGGAAGCAAATGAGATCTTGCATCCGATGGTATGAACATACTGCATGAAGGCACGGCTCGTGAATTGGGTGCCATTATCAGTGATGATCCTTGCCGGAATGCCAAAGCGACACACCAATTCTTTCAAGAACTTGATAGCTGACTGAGCAGTCACCTTCCTCACGGCGGTCACTTCCGGCCACTTTGTAAACTTGTCGATGGCAACGAACAAGAATTCAAAGCCCCCACTCGCACGGGGTAAGGGGCCGAGGATATCGAGCCCCCAGACCGAAAATGGCCATGATAAAGGGATTGTCTGAAGAGCTTGGGCAGGCAGGTGTGTTCTCTTGGAATGGAACTGGCAGGCTTCACATGTCGTGACGAGCTCGACAACATCTTGGAGGGTTGTGGGCCAATAGAATCCTTACCGGAATGCTTTCCCAACTAGTGCCCTTGATCCAATGTGTGAGCCAAACATTCCTTTGTGAATCTCAGCCAGCAGTTCCTTTCCTTCTTCCTGGCAGTTACACTTCAATTTCACACCGTTGGGCATTCTTCTGTACAGAGTTTCATCGACAAACTGATACATACTGGCCCTCCGGGCTACTCTTTCAGCTTCATCTGGGTCATCGGGAAGTTCTCCAGTATGGAGGAAGTGGACAATGTGCGTTGCCCAAGTTGGAGCCCGTGGCTCGGCAACGAGGACTAGCGGCACCTCCTCTACTGCAGGTGCACAAACCTCGTTCGTGAAGGCCAGGGGCCCAGCTGGAGGGCGCGGTCCGGCAGTCATCGAGGAGTTACCGACAGAGGCCTTGCTGGGGGCGCGTAGCCCTGCCGAGAAAGGCTTGCCGGAGTCCAACATTCTTCTTTTTTTGGCCATTGTCACTGGGGATACTGAGGGTTGAGTGAGACGGAGAACAAAAGTTCCTGGTTCCACAGGAAGCTTTTGCGCAACACACTTTGACAGGTGATCAACTATGATGTTTTCTGCACGGGGTATGTGCTCTGTTTGCAACCCATCAAAGTGCTCCGCCAATCTCCTTACTTCCTCGACGTATGCCTCCATCAATGGAGTTTGGTAATCCTTGTTGACTTGTCTCACCACAAGCTGTGAATCTCCCCGAATGATCAACTTCTTGATTCCCAATTCTGTGGCGATCTTGAGCCTGGCAAGGAGCCCTTCATACTCAGCTGCATTGTTGGTGGCTTCTTCCCGGGCAAACTGCATTTGGACGACGTACTTCAAGTGCGACCCGGAGGGGGCAACGAGAAGCACGCCAGCCCCTACACCTTGTAGGGAAAAAGTGTTGGAGATATGCCCTAGAGGCAATCGTGTATGATGATATTTCCTATGTGTTTATGAATAAAGATAGTCCTTGGACATTATCAATGATGTGTATCAGCAAGTACGTGACTTGTTTGTGGGACTATGCATTGTATGATGACTATCCTAAAAGGTCCCTAGTCGAAAGGGCTGTGTGGACGCGCAGCCAACTAGACTAGCATATGACACGGTCGATGGCTCGGTCTCACTAGCCATGAAGCATTGGATGCTAACCGGATAATATGGACTTGGAAAGGTCTGGTCGGATTCAACGTAGTCGGATCCGAGTTGAGATAAGGTCCGAGTCGGACAGACCCAACTATGAGACGCAGCGATATGTCATCTGTGAGCCTCTAGTACAACATACGTTCTATGTCCTAAGACCTGAGCTAACGCATGTACTCGAGATGGTGACAGACTTGCTTTGGGCCGACCAAACGTTACTCCATGACTGGGTAGTTACAAAGGTAGGTTTCGGGTTTGTCCAGTCCCATGCTGCGAGACATGGTCGAGCAAGATGGGATTTGCCCCTCCCATCAGGAGAGTTATACTCTGGGCCCCTCGTGTGATTCGAACAGGATAAGCATGGCCATGCGATAAGGATTATGAGATAATCCGGATAGTGGTCGGTATCACTGGAACGAGAAAGAGGTCGGGATAGCACAAGGATGACAGTCTCGCCTTGAGCCCGACAACATATATCGTGTGGCAAAGAGAACAGAAGTGTGACATGTTGTACAGGTTCGCCTAACCATCTTCATAGTCTGCTTGGTGGTCGTCACGCCTTGCTAGAGGCCGCTACCAACCGTGCAGGTCGGAGGTGATCCGAACTGTGACCAAGCCGACTTGAACCTAATGGGTCGCGCGCTTAAGGGAAGGAACCTATGAGGTCGGTTCGTAGGCCACTGGTCGGATGTGATCCGAACTGGACTAGGAACGTGACCGAGTAGACTTTTGGGATTTAGGGTCCGTGGAAGGCCCAAGTGTTGAGCCTGCGATGGACGCTGATAACCCACAAGTATAGGGGATCGCAACAGTTTTCGAGGGTAGAGTATTCAACCCAAATTTATTGATTCAACACAAGGGGAGCCAAAGAATATTCTCAAGTATTAGCAGCTGAGTTGTCAATTCAACCACACCTGAAACTTAGTATCTGCAGCAAAGTGTTTAGTAGCAAAGTAATATGATAGTGGTGGTAACGGTAACAAAAGTAAAGACAACAAAAGTAATGTTTTTGGTATTTTGTAGTGATTGTAACAGTAGCAACGGAAAAGTAAATAAGCGAGAACCAAGATATGGAAAACTCGTGAGGCACCGGATCGTGATGGATAATTATGCGGATGTGGTTCGTCATGTAACATCATAACATAGGGTGACACAGAACTAGCTCCAGTTCATCAATGTAATGTAGGCATGTATTCCGTAAATAGTCATACGTGCTTATGGAAAAGAACTTGCATGACATCTTTTTTCCTACCCTCCCGTGGCAGCGGGTCCTATTGGAAACTAAGGGATATTAAGGCCTCCTTTTAATAGAGAACCGGAACAAAGCATTAGCACATAGTGAATACATGAACTCCTCAAACTATGGTCATCACCGGGAGTGGTCCCGATTATTGTCACTTCGGAGTTGCCGGATCATAACACATAGTAGGTGACTATAGACTTGCAAGATAGGATCAAGAACACACATATATTCATGAAAACATAATAGGTTAAGATCTGAAATCATGGCACTCGGGCCCTAGTGACAAGCATTAAGCATAGCAAAGTCATAGCAACATCAATCTCGTAACATAATGGATACTAGGGATCAAACCCTAACAAAACTAACTCGATTACATGATAAATCTCATCCAACCCATCACCGTCCAGCAAGCCTACGATGCAATTACTCACGCACGGCGATGAGCATCATGAAATTGGTGATGGATGATGGTTGATGATGACGACGGCGACGAATCCCCCTCTCTGGAGCCCCGAACGGACTCCAGATCAGCCCTCCTGAGAGAGATTAGGGCTTGGCGGCGGCTCCGTATCGTAAAACGGGATGAAACTTTCTCTCTGGTTTTTTCTCCCCGAAAGCCAATATATGGAGTTGGAGTTGGCGTCGGAGGGCCACCAGGAGGGCCACGAGGTAGGGCAGCGCCCCGGGGAGGCGCCCCACCTCGTGTGGACAGGTGTGGGCCCCGGTCTTCATCTTTGGCGAGGATTTTTATTATTTATTCTAAGATATTCCATGGAGTTTCAGGTCATTCCGAGAACTTTTGTTTTCTGCACATAAAACAACACCATGGCAATTCTGCTGAAAAGGGTCGATCAGGTTAGTTCCATTCAAATCATACAAGTTAGAGTCCAAAACAAGGGCAAAAGTGTTTGGAAAAGTAGATACGACGAGACGTATCAACTCCCCAAGCTTAAACCCTTGCTTGTCCTCAAGCAATTCATTTGACAAACTGAAAGAGAAAAAGAAAACTTTACAAACTCTGTTTGCTCTTGTTGTTGTAAACATGAAAAGCCAGCATTCAAGTTTCAGCAATTATTATGAACTAACCATACTCACAATAACACGTAGGTCTCATAATTACTCATATCAATAATATAATCAGCTAGCGAGCCATAATAATAAAACTCGGATGACAACACTTTCTCAAAATAATCATAACATGATATAACGAAATGGTATCTCGCTAGCCCTTTCTGAGACCGCAAAACATAAATGCAGAGCACCTTTAAAGATCAAGGACTGACTAAACATTGTAATTCATGGTAAAAGAGATCCAGTCAAGTCATACCCAATATAAACCAATTATAATGAATGCAAACGACAGTGTTCTCTCAAATGGTGCTTTTTAATAAGAAGGGTGATGACTCAACATAAAAGTAAATAGATAGGCCCTTCGCAGAGGGAAGCGAGGATTTGTAGAGGTGCCGAGCTCGGTTTTGAAATAGAGATAAATTATATTTTGAGCGGCATACTTTCATTGTCAACATAACAACTATGAGATGGCTGTATCTTCCATACTACATGCATTATAGGCAGTTCCCAAACATAATGGTAAAGGTTTATACTCCCCTCCTCCACAAGCATCAATCCATGGCTTGCTCGAAACAACGAGTGCCTCCAACATTCAACGGGTCCCAAGGGAGTTTTGTTTAATTATTTTGATTTGCTTTGATCTTTTGGACCATGGGACTGGGCATCCTGGTTACCGCCCTTTCTCGTGAATGAGGAGCGGAGTCCACTCCTCTTGAGAATAACCCACCTAGCATGGAAGATATAGGCAGCCCTAGTTGCACATGAGCTGCTCGAGCATACAAAACAGAATTTTATTTGAAGGTTTGGAGTTTGGCACATACAAATTTACTTGGAACAGCAGGTAGATACCGCATATAGGAAGGTATAGTGGACTCATATGGAATAACTTTGGGGTTTAAGGAGTTTGGATGCACAAGCAGTATTCCGCTTAGTACAGTGAAGGCTAGCAAAAGACCGGAAGCGACCAAGCGAGAGAGCGACAACAATCGTAAACATGCATTAAAATTAATTTACACCGAATATAAGCATGAGTAGGATATAATCCACCATGAACATAAATATCATGAAGGCTATGTTGATTTGATTCAACTACATGCGTGAACATGTGCCAACTCGAGTCACTCAATTCATTTAAAGGAGGATACCATCCCATCATACCACATCATAATCATTATAATAGCATGTTGGCACGCAAGGTAAACCATTATAACTCATAGCTAATCAAGCATGGCACAAGCAACTATAATCTCTAAATGTCATTGCAAATATGTTTACTTCATAATAGCTGAATCAGGAACGATGAATCATCATATTTACAAAAACAAGAGAGGTCGAGTTCATACCAGCTTTTCTCATCCCAATAAGTCCATCATATATCATCATTATTGCCTTTCACTTGCACGACCGAACGGTGTGTATAATAATAAGAGTGCATGTGCATTGGACTAAGTTGGAATCTGCAAGCATTCAACTCAAGAGAGAAGACAAGTAATATGGGCTCTAAGTTAAATAAACAATCATGCATATGAGAGCCACTAAGCATTTTCAATATGGTCTTCTCAACCCCCAAAGAAAGGAAAAGAAATAAAAACTATTTACACGGGAAAGCTCCCAACAAGTAAAAAGAAGAACGGGAAATATTTTTGGGTTTTCTTTTTAATTATTACTACTACAGCAAGAAAAATAGATTAACTAATTTTTTTGTTTTTTCTTAAGGTTTATCAAACACACAAGAAGAAAGCTAGAAAAAGAAAATAAACTAGCATGGATATTACAGTGAAAGAGTATGAGCACCGACATCTAGCAATGAGTGTGTGTGAGCATAAATGTAATGTCGGTGAGAAATACGTACTCCCCCAAGCTTAGGCTTTTGGGCCTAAGTTGGTCTATTGCCAGGGATAGCCTGGCGGATACCCGTAGGTGTAGCTGGGTCGTCTCACGATGAAGAATAGTTGGGATCATAATGTGATGAAGAGGACTCGATCGCCATCGACCGGCAACCGCCTCGGGATCCCAAGAATAAACAGACATTCGTGGAGGCTCATCTTGTGTCTCTGGTTCCGGGGCTGGTGCAGGATTCCGATAGGCTTGAACAGCCGCCCATGGAACAATGTAAGGACTCTTATAATCTAAATAAGCACGGGGCAACGCTGTTTCTTCTTTCTTTCGTTTTTCCCTCGAGCTTCGGCTCGACGAGCCCCTCAAAAATTTCTTCATTATTTCTGAAACAATGTGAAATTTTTAGTAACTTCAAATAAAAGTGAACCAACTTCAATAAAACTGATAGCAACTACTCATTCAAATGCCTAGAGCATATATCAAGCATTAGAACTACTTGGAACCATATAAATTTGACATGCAAGCTCAAGAACATGGTCACCTATGCAGCATAAATTTGCAATGAATAAAGCACTAGAACAAAAACTAATTGGACCAATGGAGGAGTCACATACCAAGGAACAATCTCCCCAAGCAGTTTTTCGAGAGGTTCTTTAAGCAAGGAGATCGAAAATCGCAGCAAAAGTTGCTGGAACACGAGCTTGAGTTGGTTTTTCGGGTTTGTGTGAGACAGAGGAAGAAGATGGGTGCAGGGATAAGTGGAGGAGGGCCACTGTGGGCCCACGAGGCAGGGGGGCGCACCCAGGGGGTAGGGCGCCCTCCACCCTCGTGGCAGTGGCAGCTCCCCAGCTGTAATTTTTGCACTAAAATCCTCAAATATTCCCGAAAAAATCATATTAAATTGGCATGGCATTCGAGGACTTTTATTTTCGGATATTTTTATATTGCACGGATAAATCGGAGATGTATGTAAAAATACTATTTTACTTTATTTCTACTAAGTAACAGAAAATATAAAGAGGGTACAGAAGGTTGTGCTTCTAGTTTCATCCATCTCATGCTCATAAAAAAGAATCCACTAACAAGGTTGATCAAGTCTTGTTAACAAACTCATTCCGATTAACATGGAACCGGAGAAATTTCGAATAACACTATGTTACCTCAACGGGGATATGGACATCCCCAATAATAAGTATATCATATTTCTTCTTGACAGTAGGGAGAGGAAATTCAAAACCTCCAAATATAATCAATGGAATTTTTCCAATAGAGTTGATACTATAAACTTGAGGTTGTTCCCTCAGAAAGTGTACCGTGTGCTCATTACCATTAACATGAAAAGTGACATTGCCTTTGTTGCAATCAATAACAGCCCCTGCAGTATTAAGGAAAGGTCTTCCAAGAATAATAGACATACTATCGTCCTCGGGAATATCAAGAATAATAAAGTCCATTAAAATAGTAACGTTTGCAACCACAACAGGCACATCCTCACAAATACCGACAGATATAGCAGTTGATTTATCAGCCATTTGCAAAGATATTTCAGTAGGTGTCAACTTATTCAAGTCAAGTCTACGATATAAAGAGAGAGGCATAACACTAACACCGGCTCCAAGATCACATAAAGCAGTTTTAACATAATTTCTCTTAATGGAGCATGGTATAGTAGGTACTCCTGGATCTCCAAGTTTCTTTGGTATTCCACCCTTAAAAGTATAATTAGCAAGCATGGTGGAAATTTCAGCTTCGGTATCTTTCTTTTATTTTTATGATATCCTTCATATACTTAGCATAAGGATTTGTTTTGAGCACATCGAGTTAATCGCATACGCAAAAAGATGGGTCTAATCATTTCAGCAAAGCGCTCAAAATCCTCATCATCCTTTTTCTTGGATGGTTTGGGAGGAAAAGGCATGGGTTTCTGAACCCATGGTTCTCTTTCTTTACCATGTTTCCTAGCAACAAAGTCTCTTTTATCATAATGTTGATTCTTTGATTGTGGGTTATCAAGATCAACAGCAGGTTCAACTTCTACATCATTATCATTACTAGGTTGAGCATCATCATGAACATCATCATTAACATTTTCACTAGGTTCATGTTCATTACCAGATTGTGTTTCAGCATCAGACATAGAGATATCATTTGGGTTATCAGGTGGTTCAGCAATAGGATCACTAGAAGTTTGCACAGTTCTATCATTTTGCTTTTTCTTCCTTTTAGAAGAACTAGGTGCATCAATATTATTTCTCTGAGAATCTTGCTCGATTCTCTTAGGGTGGCCTTCAGGATACAAAGGTTCCTGAGTCATTCTACCAGTTCTAGTAGCCACTCTAACAACATAATCATTTTTCTTACTATTCATTTCATCAAGCACTTATTTTTGAGCTTTAAGTACTTGTTCTACTTGAGTGGTAACCATAGAAGCATGTTTGCTAACAAGTTTAAGTTCACCTCTAATATTAGCCATATAATCACTCAAGCGTTTAATCATAAAGGTATTCTGTTTTAATTTTCTACCAAAATAAGCATTAAAGTCATCTTGCTTAAACATAAAGTTATCAAACTCATCCAAGCACTGACTAGCAATTTTAGTAGGAGGGACTTCAGCTTTATCATATCTATAGAGAGAATTTACCTTTACTACCGTGTCGGGATATCGGGAGGTTCTTGATAAATAAGTAATTGAGATCATATACTTCTTCAACAGTGGTAAATTAAGACCATGTATTTCTTCAATAGGAGGTAAATTCTTAACATCTTCAGCTTTAATACCTTTTTCTTTCATAGATTTCTTTGCCTCTTGCATATCTTCGGGACTGAGAAATAGAACACCTCTCTTCTTCGGAGTTGGTTTAGGAATAGGCTCAGTAATTGGCTCTGGATCTGGCTCGGGAGTTGGCTCAGGAGGTGCACAATTATTTTCATTTGCCCACAAGTATAGGGGATCGCAACAGTTTTCGAGGGTAGAGTATTCAACCCAAATTTATTGATTCGACACAAGGGGAGCCAAAGAATATTCTCAAGTATTAGCAGCTGAGTTGTCAATTTAACCACACCTGAAACTTAGTATCTGCAGCAAAGTGTTTAGTAGCAAAGTAATATGATAGTGGTGGTAACGGTAACAAAAGTAAAGACAACAAAAGTAATGTTTTTGGTATTTTGTAGTGATTGTAACAAGATGTAACGGAAAAGTAAATAAGCGAGAACCAGTATATGGAAAACTCGTAGGCACCGGATCAGTGATGGATAATTATGCCGGATGTGGTTCGCCATGTAACAGTCATAACATAGGGTGACACAGAATTAGCTCCAGTTCATCAATGTAATGTAGGCATGTATTCCGTAAATAGTCATACATGCTTATGGAAAAGAACTTGCATGGCATCTTTTGTCCTACCCTCCCGTGGCAGCGGGGTCCTATTGGAAACTAAGGGATATTAAGGCCTCCTTCTAATAGAGAACCGAAACAAAGCATTAGCACATAGTGAATACATGAACTCCTCAAACTATGGTCATCACCGGGAGTGGTCCCGATTATTGTCACTTCGGGGTTGCCGGATCATAACACATAGTAGGTGACTATAGACTTGCAAGATAGGATCAAGAACACACATATATTCATGAAAACATAATAGGTTCAGATCTGAAATCATGGCACTCGGGCCCTAGTGACAAGCATTAAGCATAGCAAAGTCATAGCAACATCAATCTTAGAACATAATGGATACTAGGGATCAAACCCTAACAAAACTAACTCGATTACATGATAAATCTCATCCAACCCATCACCGTCCAGCAAGCCTACGATGCAATTACTCACGCCTGGCGGTGAGCATCATGAAATTGGTGATGGAGGATGGTTGATGATGACGACGGCGACGAATCCCCTCTCCGGAGCCACGAGCAGACTCCAGATCAGCCTCCCGAGAGAGAGATTAGGGCTTGGCGGCGGCTCTGTATCATAAAACGCGATGAAACTTTCTCTCGATTTTTTCTCCCAGCCAATATATGGAGTTGGAGTTGGCGTCGGAGGGCCACCGAGGGGCCCACGAGGTAGGCGGCGCGCCCGAGGAGGGCGCCCCCACCTCGTGGACAGGGTGTGGCCCCCCTGGTCTTCATCTTTGGCGAGGATTTTTATTATTTATTCTAAGATATTCCATGGAGTTTCAGGTCATTCCGAGAACTTTTGTTTTCTGCACATAAAACAACACCATGGCAATTCTGCTGAAAACAGCGTCAGTCCGGGTTAGTTCTATTCAAATTATACAAGTTAGAGTCCAAAACAAGGGAAAAAGTGTTTGGAAAAGGAGATACGACGGAGACGTATCAGACGCCTATATAAATTGGAGGTGCGGCACACTCATGTGGTTGATCACTTCGGCGCTGCGACTAGGGTTTGCATGTGTTGTGAATAGCCACCTCCACTCGCCGCCGACTGTGTGATCGGACCTATCAGTCCGCCGCACGGTGTTCCTCCTGCACGCGCGGATACCATTAGAGGCGGTGCGCTTGCGCCGCTCCGGCGAACTTGTACATGGGATCAGACGACCGGCTGTTCGAGGGAGATCATACGAGGAGGAGACAATCCACGCGGACGTGCTGCCCTAACTCTTCTTTCGCTGCATGCCACTGCACGTCTAGTGGTAACGAACTGTGATCCATCTCCCGTAGCATGTTCCTGGATGTTCTGCGCATAGGAAAATTTTAATTTGCAGTCGACGCACCCTACCGTAGAACCCAATAGTGGTATCAGAGCCTCTGCTATAGGATTTGGTTTCAGATCGTATGCATATTAGATATGCAGAGGCGGCAGATGAGATTTGTTGTCCTTGAAGAGATCAGCTATGTGCACGGTTGATGTGATCAACTGCACATGGGGATCGTTGAGGCTATGTTTTCTGTGAATCGGGATCGATGAGGTCGTGACACGATCTACCCCTACATGGGGACCGCCGTGTGCGTAGCGCCGTGTATTTCATACCTCACACACAAACCGGTAGAATGCGATTCTATGCATAACTTTGTTTTGCAGGTTTGATGTGAATAGTATGGCTCATGTGTATGTGATGCATGTGTGTAATTTATATGTGGCCTGCGTGTCATGTTTGTCAGCCGGTAGGAGCCAAAAGTGCTGTCATTATATTGTATAACGACCTGCGTGTCGACTTGTGACTCTATGTAAATTCATTACTAGTTGTAGTAGTTGGATAATAGAGATCAGGTTGGCGGCTTGGCGTCTCGGCATGACAAACAAGATGGAGTTCGTAGATGGTCATCGGAGTCGGAGCCGACCTGGAAGAACGTCCATGAAGGAGCCATACTATTTCACAATATGTGTTATATTTGTGATTGTTATGCTTCTTTGTTTCTATGCATGTTAGAATGATAGAATGATCCCTCATGAATATCAAGCGAATTGCCATACCCGATGTTGCACCTTCGCACGTCAAGTACGTCTAGTAGTGGGCTCATAAAATTGGGGTGCTGCTGGGTGTCCTTGAACTGAAGGGTTCATGTCGGACACGGACATGCACTTGCATCGAGTTAACTTGACAAGGCTATCAAAAGCGGTTTTGGGCCTTGTGGCAAAGAAGGTTGGGAGCAGGGTATAAGATGCCTTCCGGACCGGCGAAGTCGTATAGAATACGATTAGCAAGGAGTTGCTTACGGATAGGTATGTTGGCTAGCAGTGATGCTAAAGCTCACTAGTCGCATGCGCTAGTCGGATCCTGAATCACTAAGAGTTTGCGGAGGGATGCTGACTTCAGTGGGAGTATTTTCTGTTTAGGCTAGAATTACTCTACATAAACACATTGCTTAGTGATTGCATATTTTCTGTTGTAGATCAATGGCACCACCTGCTCAACCCAACTTTGCATTGAAATCAATTCAGGAAAAGGATAAACTGAATGGAAGAAACTTTACCACCTGGTATAGAAATCTGAGAATTGTTCTCAAGCACGATAAAAAGGAACGTGTTCTAGAGGATCCACTTCCAGAGGAACCTGCCGATAATGCTAATGCCACAACTAAGAATGCCTACGAAACTTCGTTGATGAATCAACGGAGATCAGTTTGTCGATGCTTTGGCTTGTATGGAGCCTGATTTGCAACAACATTTCGAAAATGTTGAGGCTTACGATATGATCGAGAGTCTCAAGAGCATGTTTCAGACACAGGCTAGGACCGAAAGGTTCAACGTCTGGCGATCCTTGATGGATTGCAAGCTGAAGGAAGGTGAGGGAGTCCCGGATTAGGGGGTGTCCGGATAGCCGGACTACCATCATCAGCCGAACTATCATCAGCCGGACTATCGTCATCGACCGGACTCCAAGACTATGAAGATACAAGATTGAAGACTTAGCCCGTGTCCGGATGGGACTTTCCTTGGCGTGGAAGGCAAGCTTGGCGATCTGGATATGTAGATCTCCTACCATTGTAACCGACTCTATGTAACCCTAGCCCTCTCCGGTGTCTATATAAACCGGATGGCTCTAGTCCGTAGGACGAACAACAACCCTTACAATCATACCATAGGCTAGCTTCTAGGGTTTAGCCTCCTTGATCTCGTGGTAGATCCACTCTTGTAAACATCCACAATATCAATATCAATCAAGCAGGGCGTAGGGTTTTACCTCCATCAAGAGGGCACGAACACATGTAAAACATCGTGCCTTGTCTCCTGTTACCATCCGCCTAGGCGCACAGATTCGGGACCCCCTACCGAGATCCGCGGTTTGACACCGACATTGGTGCTTTCATTGAGAGTTCCTGCGTGTGCGTCACCGATAGGCTTGATGGCCTCTTCAATCGACAACGGCGCCGTCTGGGTGAGACTTTTCTCCCGGACAGATCTTCGTGATTCGGCGGCTTGGCTGCGGGCCAACTCACTTGGCCATCCGGAGCAGATCGAAGCTTCGCCCCTGGCCGTCGAGTCAGGTTTGAAGCCTAAACTTCACGGCCGATATCCGCGGGGACTTGATCTTGATGGATCTGAGCAACAGCCGGCGTGCGGCGCTGTCACGATGGGCATGACCTAACTCTGCCGCGGACAGCACCTTGGAGGTCGCTGCGAATCCGCTCCGACCCATAGTGCGGAGCCGATCGCTCGGATCGAGGATGGATGGCTGGACACCGCCTCGGGGCTGCAACTTCTCGGCGATGGGCGAACACTTACCTTGTCCCGCATAAAGCTCATGACTCCGGTGCGGACTCTGCGGACTCCGAACCTCCTGCGCCCCACCCGGTCGAATCCGATTGGCGCCGATCATGGAATTCACCGCTGCGGACATCTTTCAGCACTTCGCCCTTGGCGATATCATAAATTCACTGAAGCATCTCTCGCTATCCGGAGAGCCTGGCGAACTATGGCCAGGATGGTTGGGACGCGGATGACGAAGAAATTCAGAGCCCACCCACCACCCGCCCGTAGCCACCGTCGGCGATTTAACCGGCGTGCTCGACTACGACTCCGAAGACATCGGCGGTATGGGCGGCGATGCGGAGACTACCAAGAACCGGTGCCTACGGGACCTTTGAAGACCACCTCGTCATCGACATATACATGGTGGACACCCCAAAGGGAAGCGACAACGAGGAACAACGGGACGCGGCAGAGGATAATCCCGCCGATAAACAACCAAAACGGCGACGTAGACGCCGCCCTAAGTCCCGCCTCGATCAAAGCAGCCTTCCTAACGACCCAGCAATAGAGCAGGGCAAACCAGCGGACGACGAACAGGACGAGCCGGATAATCAACCCCTTCACGGAGCAATCAACAGTCCGGACACAACACCGGAGCATAAGAACATACACAAAAGACTCGTCGCCACCGCAAGAAGTTTGAAAAAGGAGAAACGGAAGCTCAAAACTGCAGAAGACACGCTCAGAATTAAGTGGAGCAAAGTATTCAAGACTGCAGACAAATATGGCAATGGCCATCAAACAAAAACTACCGAAGCGCAAGTTGCTGCCAGAATTTGATGAGGAAGCCATAGAGCCTTCACAACAAAAAAATAAAGAGGCCACCTGGCGGATAGACGGCGGATGATGAGGCCAGCGACAAGCGGGGCCGCACACAAGCAATTATAATCCAGGAAAGCGGACGGCCCAACTAGGTCCATCTACGGGCCAAAAAGAGGCCCGAAGTAACACAACACAACAAGTGTTGAAGACAGCGGCACACCCAAATAGGGCGCGCACACCCGCTATGTTTTACCGATGAGGTGCTGGATCATGACTTTCCAGCGGGGTTCAAACCCATGAACATAGAGGCATCTGACGGCACAACACCCGAGTCTGGATAGAAGATTACATACTACACATACACATGGCTAGAGGAGATGATCTCCACGCCATAAAATACCTACCCTCAAGCTCAAAGGGCCAGCTCGGCATTGGCTCAAAAGCCTCCCGAAAACTTTGTTGGAAGTTGGGAAGAGCTTGAGGGCGCGTTAGAAACAAATTTTCAAGGGACTTATGTCCGCCCTCCGGATCTGATTTATCTGAGTCATATAACCCAACAGCCCGGAGAGTCGGTAGCAGAATTCTGGAACAGGTTCCTTATCAAAAAGAACCAAATAGTCGATTGTCCGGACGCGGAAGCCTTAGCAGCTTTTAAACACAACGTCCGAGACGAATGGCTCGCTAGACACCTCGGCAAGAGAAGCCAAGAACAATGGCCGCTAACAAGCCTCATGGCGCGTTTTTGCGAGGAGAAGACAGCTGGCTAGCAAGATGCAGCACCAGCGACCCGAGTACATCCGAGATCAGAGATGGAAACGGAAAGTCACGGCGCAGGAAAGATCAGCGCCGGAATAAAGAAAAAATCCCAAAGGGCACGCCGGATTCACAAGCTCGCGGCCAAATAATAAAACACGGCCTCTTAAGGACAACAAAGACGAGCTATCAAATTTAAACAAAATTTTAGATCGGATAGGTCAAATCCACAGTACCTCCGAAAAGCCTGCAAACCATACCAACAGAAATTGTTGGGTTTTTAAATAGTCCGGCAGACTCAACGCCGGACACAAGGGGCTCGATGCGCCAAGCGAGGACGATGACGAACCCCACCAGTAGAGCATCGGAAGTCAAAAGACTTTCCCACAAGAAGTCAAAACAGTAAACTAGCTTCACGTGATAGTACGGAAAACCAACACGGCACTCGCTAAGACAAGTGTCGCACGGTCCACCTCAGTGGAACACCGAGATTGGATGTCAAAACCAAGCACTTTCGACCATCTGGATTAGTCCAGAAGTATCCGGAACGCAGGATAGACTGCCCTGATATTGGATCCCATAACAGACGGACTAAATTTCATGCAGGTTTTGATGGACGGCGGCAGTGACTTAAACCTGCTATATCCGGACACAATCCGCAAGTTGGGATAGACCATACTGCCATTCGGCATAGCCACACTTCCTTCAAAGGAGTGGCGCCAGGCCCTTACGCCAGGTGAACAGTTTCATTATTACTAGAAGTTGTGTTCGGGTCACCTGGCAACTTCCGACGAGAAAAGCTAACCTTTCATGTCGCCCCATTTAAAAGTAGCTATCAAGCATCATTTGGGGCGGGAAGCTTTCGTCGCTTCAATGCAATACCACATTACGCGTCTCTTACGCTTAAAATGCCCGGTCCACGTGGCATCATTTCATTAAAAGGTCGCTGAGACCCGGACACGGCTGGGCGAGTCGGAATAAATAAGCTAGGGGCTACCTAGCCGCACACCCTTCACAAGGGTTTGCACATATAAGCCATAATGAGCTAGCATAGGCTCAGCTTTATTAATCTATATTTCAATTCTTTATGCACTTTCTCGCACGGTTTCTTTTCCAACCAAGTTCCTCTCTTTTCTGAGATGAACGCGTGCACACCGTCCGAGATCGGCTGCGCGGAGACACGGCGCAGATGTGCGGTAGGGACCGTTACAACGACTCTTTTCAGACTACGACCCTCGTAAACCTTTCTTCTGTCTCTTGTTGCTATAATCCCTGGTTTATCATTATAACCAGAGTGGAGATCTGGCGTTTTGGCATCGGCGCGCCGAAGAACCTGCCGTACCTAGACACAAGGGGCTTAGGGCTTTGTTTTGCCGCTATTATAAAGACCGAACACCTTGGGATTGTTCGGCGTCTCGAGTTAGGCCTTATATGCATCAGCTCCAAATCATGTCTTTGGTCAAATGTTGGGTTTGCCGGCTCCTGTGTTTTGCTGCCTTCGTTCCGTATCATCGGCTAACGCGGCTCCGGAGAACTATGCGATTGTGCCCCGGTTAATTGGGCGAGCACCTCGATGAAAGCCCGAAACTGATCATCATGATACAGCGAGAGACTGGTCAACCACTCGATCGACCATAGGAATGTTTAGGATTCCTCCGCTTTGACAAAGGGCGTTTCGGCCAGGCACATCTGGCGCCCCAAATTCGGGAGCGCGGTGCCCCGAGGGCTATGTCGTAGCCCCACCCTCGAACTCCATGGCTAAGTGAAAGTGATAAAGCATTATAGTCCGGTTGCCTCGTTTGCTCGCTACCTCCTCCTTTATAGGACCGAGGCGTCCGGATTAAGTGTGAAAGCGCTATTTTTGCGAACACCCCGCACCTTGTGCGTGGGGGCTGAAGCCGACGACTGCCATCTTTCGGGTTATACACGCGTATACATGAGCGGCCACATAGGAGATATTCTATTACTTGAACGCACAAGTATAAAAGGCGCTTACATCATAAATATCGTTTTACATCATATAAGCGTTCATTTGAGCGTAACATTTTTGAGCATCTGCGACTCTATTACACGAGCACCACGCAGCACTTCGCCAAAATAGTGCTCGGCGGGTAACCGGTTATCATCGAACCGAAGTCGCAACAGCGGTGGCATCCATCTCTGTCAATGTGTCACACAGGCGGCGCCATCCGCGCACCCTCTATGCAGGCCGACCGCTTCATCGCCTTGATATGCGGCATCGCCCCAAGAAATTGCTGCAATAAGCCAAAGTAACTCTTCGGCTGGGGCCTATCCGGCGGATATGGGTCACTATATCCGTCATAGCAAGCCGGACTACCTATTTAGCTCAGCCCACTCGGCCAAGCGGTCGGTCAGCGGAAGTGAACGCTCCGGACTATGGAATTGAGACCAAAACAGCTCTTCCGTCTTGTGATCCTTCGGCTTCAAAATGCACTGCGGCATCCGCCGCACTCACTTTGCTAAGTCCATATAAGGGTCCTCTGAACCCCACAGTTGGCCCAGCTGAGCATATTTTGGATCCGTAAACCTTGGCGCAGCGAAAAAGGCTTGCCGACTACAATATCTACGGCTGGCGCAGCTCTTCCTTTATAGCCCGCATTGCGAGCGGGCATCCTTAACCGGCGGTGGCCTTCCGCAGGTCTTCTTGCCCGCTAGCGCTCCTTCCCAAGAGCCTCATTGCGGTCGGTAGCATCTTTTAACTTCATGGCCATTTCGCCATCTCTTCCCTACTCGGCGGTGTCGACCCTTCGATCGCTAACTCCTCGGCCGCCCTCGAGGCCGCCGCATTCTCATTCATCCTGCTCCTTGGCTTGAGCAAGCTCGGCCGAAGGCTCTCCACAGCAGCGGCACTATCTGCATTTCACGCACATATTGTAAGGAGCTGGCTTCGGCTCCCTTACCAAGTGACCGCAGCGATAACACTTACCTTGCGACTCATCAAGTCGCCTGTTGACCAGCGCGATGTCCGCATCCGCAACATCAAGTTGCCGCTTTAGTTCAGCAACTCCATCAGTCCGGCTGGCCCCCGGACGACCCGCCACCTGCATCGGCATGACGGGAATTTAAACCTGCGATTTTGATCCTCCGCACGCTGTCGATTTCGACAACCTACCGAGTCTCGGGGCTACTATCTATACAGCGCATTCTATATGCAAAACTGTTAAAAGGTGTGTCATTTTCGTACCTCAAACCCCTTGACAAACTCCCCGCGGCATCATGCAACCAGCCTTGGCGGACGAAATCCTTTCAATCACCATGCTCATCAATGCGTGGTGATCTTCCGAATAAACGCCTTCTCAAGCAGATCCTTCACCATACACCAGTTGGCACCGAACTATCGGCTTTGCCAAACCGGGGCTCCCTCCGTGGCGACACTTCAGGCTCGTCCGCCCTATCCGGCAGCGCCCGGACGGGCGTCTCGCTCTCTATCATCTCCGGACGAAGGTCCCCGAAACGAGCTCATTTGCGAAGGACGGAGATCCAAACTACAAGGTAAAACTTTATTATCCTCGAAGCACAAATAGGGATGTCTCTTATTATACAACTCCTTTCTTTCTACTTACGGCTCGTTGGAGGCTGACTCTTTAAGGGAGATTGTGCGGCGGGGCCTTCCGGACGCTTGAGGACCCTCCGCGAAGATTTCTTCCCCGTTTAGGGGCTTTGCCCCAGGTCCTCGGAGGCAGTCCTCTTCTCCCCTTGGAGGAGGATTCTCGATCCCCTCTTTCAAGAGCCTCCTTAGGCGAGCGGTAGCTTTCCTGCTTTCCCCTTCGTCTTCCTCTGGAGGCGCAACCTCAAGCATCCAGACCAGCACGGAATCCGGCGCGGTCTCGGGGAGGGGGGCCGGACACCATATCAATTTTGCTTCCGCTATCCACTCCTGTGTAGAAGGAAGTTGGTCATAAGGCGAATCATCGAAAGGCAAACAAACGGTATGTCCGGGCTCGGAACTACTTACTTGTGTATCCGGGCGATTGCAGCTTAGGCCAGCATCCTCGGTCAATTCCGGACGCGCCTCTTGCGATCCGAAGAATAATTTGTACATCTCCAGGGGTGTCATACCCATGAAGTTTTGAAGAATCTGTGGGCCCTCCGGATTGAACTCCCATAGCCGGAGAGGGCGGCGTTTGTAGGGCGGGAGACGCCTAATCCGCATAACCTGCATTACCACCACCATATCGACCTCCCTCGTCTGGAGATCTCGAATCCGGCCCTGCAGTAGGGGCACGTCCTTTGACGGCCCCCAGTTGAGCCCTTGGTTGACCCACGACATCAACCGTCGTGGAGGTCCCGTGCGGAATAGGGGCGGCGGCTTTTGTCTGCGGCCCCTTGGAACGGTAATATAGAACCACTCTCGCTGCCACGGGCCAAGCTCCTCTTGGAAGGAGCCCGCGGGCCACGGGGCATCGGCTCTCCTACTTATGGCCGCCACGCCGCACTCCGCTTGACGCCCCCCGATCATCTTCGGCGCAACATTGAAGGTCTTCAGCCATAGGCCGAAGTGAGGGGTGACGCGGAGGAAGGCTTCGCAGACGATAATAAATGCGGAGATATGGAGGATGGACTCCGGAGCCAAATCGTGGAATTCCAACCCATAGTAAAACATGAGCCCTCTCACAAAAGGATCCATCGGGAAGCCTAAACCCCGACGGAGGTGGGATATAAAAACAACATACTCGCCGGGCTCGGGGTGGGGATGGCCTGCCCTTGGCGAGCAACCTGTCTGAATCTCATAAGCCGGTGCTTGGCCTCCGCAGCTTTAGCACGTCCTCCTCCGTGGCGGAGGAGGGCATCCACCGCCCTGGAGGTCGGAACCGGACATCGTTGAAAGTCCGGCGCTCGAATCTGGAGCTCTAGGTGCTGGAACTTGGGCGGGAGAGGATTCGATGAAGGATTGAAGAAAAGAAACGAGCCTTGGTCCCGTTGTAAAGAGGAGAATACCAAGAGCCGTCTCCGTGACCGTTTGGGACTCGCCGATAGAGGCGTGGCGGCGAAGCGCGGTTGGGTTACCCACGTCCGTATTAATGAGAATCCGGATTAAGGAAACACGATCTCTGCTTGACAAGGCGTGCCAAGAAACCGCTTCGCTAAATGCGCTGAGGTGGTAGAGTAAAAGACGATTTAAATAATGGCTTGGTAGTGGCGTGATGTCATGCCGCGAAAACGTCAGCAGATTGAACTTGTGTATATATTATTCTCTCTGATTGGAGCGTGGAATTTATTTTGCGAGCCGGACACTATCTGGTGTTCACAATCTTCTATCATTCGGAGGAGGAACCCGCCTTGCAATGCCAAGCCATATCTGCGTCGGACTTATCGTCATTGAAGCCTGGTTAAGGGCTCTTGAGGAGTCCCGGATTAGGGGTGTCCGGATAGCGGACTACCATCATCACCGAACTATCATCAGCGGACTATCGTCATCGACCGGACACCAAGACTATGAAGATACAAGATTGAAGACTTCACCTGTGTCCGGATGGGACTTTCCTTGGCGTGGAAGGCAAGCTTGGCGATACGGATATGTAGATCTCTAACATTGTAACCGACTCTATGTAACCCTAGCCCTCTCGGTGTCTATATAAACCGGATGGCTCTAGTCTAGGACAGAACAACAACCCTTACAATCATACCATAGGCTAGCTTCTAGGGTTTAGCCTCCTTGATCTCGTGGTAGATCCACTCTTGTAAACATCCACAATATCAATATCAATCAAGCGGGACGTGGGTTTTACCTCCATCAAGAGGGCCCAACCAGGTAAAACATCGTGCCCCTTGTCTCCTGTTACCATCCGCCTAGACGCATAGTTCGGGACCCCCAACCCGAGATCCGCCGGTTTTGACACCGACAGAAGGTGATCCACTGAGCCCACATGTGATCAAGATGATCGGATATGTGCAAGCTTTGGATCGTTTGGGCTTCCCGCTCTTGGATGAGGTGGCTACTGATGCTGTTCTGGGTTCTCTTCCGCCCAGCTATGGGACGTTCATCTCGAACTATCATATGCATGGCATGGATAAGAAGCTCACTGAATTGCATGGGATGCTCAAGGTGGTAGAGCAGGATATTAAGAAAGGCACGCATCAAGTGTTGACGGTGTAGAAATCGGCTAAGTTCAAGAAGAGTTGGTCCAAGAAAAAGGCTAAGGCAAAGGGCACGGAGACGGTAACCTCCGCCGTTGCACCAAAGTCTGGACCGGACTCGAAGACCGTTTGCTATCATTGCAAGGAGAACGGTCACTAGAAGAGGAACTGTAGCAAGTGGCTTGCAGAGCATGGCAAGAAGGCCGGAAATGCTGCTTCAGGCAAAGGTACACTTGTTGCATATGTTATAGACATTTACCTTGCTGACATACCTAGTAGCTCTTGGGTATTTAATACCGGATCGGTTGTTCATATCTGCAACTCGATGCAGGGGCTGGTAAGAACTAGGCGCGTGGCACAAGGGGAGATTGACATCAGGGTCGGCAACAAAGCAAGAGTTGCTGCGTTGGAGGTCGGCACGATGCAGCTCCAGCTTCCTTCCGGATTCATAATGGAATTGAATAATTGTTATTACATTCCCGCACTTAGTCAGAACATTATTTCTGCCTCATGTTTAATGAGTCAAGGTTATGAATTCAGTTTAAAGGAAAATGGTTGTTTGATATTTTTGAATGGTATGTTCCACGGCTATGCACCCATTGTTGATGGGCTATTTATATTGAATCTAGAACAGGAACGGTCTATAACATGAATGTCAAGAGGCATAAGCCTAATGAGATAAATCCGACATACTTACGGCATTGCGGCTTAGACACATTAGTCTGAACGCATGAAGAAGCTCCATGATGATGGGCTCTAACTTTGTCCGACTTGGTCGTTCGAGACATGTGAATCATGCTTGCTCGGCAAGATGACTAAGTCTCCTTTCGCAAAGAGTTGCGAGAGGCGTCCGAGCTGTTGGAGCTTATACACGTGATGTGTGTGGTCCAATGAGCACAACCGCCAGAGGTGGCTATCGATGCCGTGACTTTTATCAACGACTTGAGTAGATATGGATATATCTATTTGATAAGGCACAAGTAGGAGACTTTTGAAAAGTTCAAAGAGTTTCAGAACGAGGTTGAGAATCAGCTCGGCAAGACTATAAAGCTTCTGCGATTTGATCGCGGAGGTGAGTACATGAGCCAGGAGTTTGATGATCATCTGAAAAGTCGAGGTATAGTACCTCAACTCACACCTCCGAGTATGCCACATAGAAACGACGTGTCGGAACTGAGGAATAGGACCTTGTTGGACATGGTCCGGTCTATGATGAGCAAATCAGATTTACCCTTGTCATTTTGGGGATACGCTCTAGAAACTGCAACTTTGACACTTAACAGGGTACCATCAAAATCCGTAGACAAGACACCACATGAGATGTGGACCGGGAAGACTCCCAGTTTGTCTTTTCTAAATATTTGGGGTTGTGAAGCATTTGTCAAGCGACTTATGTCAGACAAGCTTACACCTAAGTCGGATGAATGCATATTCGTGGGATATCTGAGGGAAACCTTGGGATATAGCTTCTACAACCGTGAGGAGAACAAAGAGTTTGTTGCTCGGAACGGTGTTTTCCTTGAGAAAGAGTTTCTCAGTCGGGAGGCCAGTGGGAGGACGGTCCGACTCGAAGAAATCGAGGACCACTCGGGGGCGGCTCGGTTGGTGATGAGATCATACGGAGTCGGTCGAGGAACCTCAGAGTGGAAGCGGCACGGAACCACGGAGGTCGGAAAGATTCTTGCAGAGTGTGTGATGTATTGTTCCTAAAAGCGGCAGGCCGCCACGTATCACGGATGCGATGGTGAGCCCAGATTCGATGCATGGCTGGAGGCCATGAGATCCGAGTTAAAGTCCATGGATGAGAATCAAGTGCAGGACTTGGTTGATCCGCCACCTACCGTAACGCCATTGGTTGCAAATGGGTCTTTAAGAAGAAAACTGATGTGGATGGAAATGTTCAGATCCATAAAGCTCGACATCGCTAAAGGTTATGGACAAGTTCAAGGAATTGACTACTGACGAGACTTACTCGCCGTAGCGATCTTTGAAGTCGGTGAGGATCATACTAGCTATAGCTGCATATTTGATTACGAGATATGCGGATGGATGTCAAAACGGCTTTCCTTCACGGAAATTTAGCGAGGGCGTGTATATGATACAACCCGAGGGTTTTGTCGATCCGACTAGCACTAGTAAGGTATGCAAGCTCAAGAGATCCATTTATGGGTTGAAGCAAGCATCTCGGAGTTGGAACATTCGTTTTGATGAGGTCGTCACTGGTCTCGGTTTCATCAAAAGCGAAGAGGACTCTTGTTTATACAAAAGTTAAGTGGCAGCTCGATAGTGTTTTGATCTTGTATGTGGACGACATACTACTGATCGGGAACGATGTTTCAATGTTAAACTTCGGTCAAGGATCATTGAATGGCAAGTTTTCGATGAAGGACCTTGGTGAGGCAGTCTATATTTTGGCATTAAGATCTATAGAGATAGATCGAGGAGGCTGCTCGGCCTAAGCGAACACGTACATAGATAAAGTGTTGAAGCGGTTCAACATGAGTGAGGCGAAAAAGGGTTCTAGCCACTCTCACATGGTATAAGGCTAAGCGAGACTCGAGTCCTTCGACATCGATGAGCGAAGCGATGAGTAGGATTCCGTATGCCTCGGCAATCGGATCCATCATGTATGCCATGATATGTACAAGGCCTGATGTTGCTTTTGCAATAAGCCTAACAAGTAGATACCAGGCCAACCCGGTGAGAGTCAGCGGGCAGCGGTAAAGACTATTTTGAAGTACCTGAAAAGGACTAAAGAGATGTTCCGAGTTTATGGAGGTGAGGAAGAGCTCGTCGTAAGGGGTTACGTCGATGCTAGTTCCCAAACCAACAGAGATGATTGTCGATCACAGTCCAGATTCGTGTATGTCCTGAATGGAGGACCAGTGCACTGGATGAGTTCCAAGTAGGATACGGTGGCCGATTCTACCACATAAGCCGAATACATTATGGCTTGTGAAGCTGCAAAGGAAGGTGTTTGGATCCGGCATTTTCTGGATGATCTTGGTATTTTCCCAGCCTCGGTGAAACCGTTGGACCTTTATTGTGATAATTCTGGTGTCATCGCACAAGCCAAGGAGCCGAGGAATCACCACAAGGTCAGACACATAGATCGGAAATATCACCTGATATGAAAGATCGTAAAGAATGGTGATGTAGAGTTATGCAAGATTCACATGGATGCAAATGTTGCAGATCCGTTGACTAAGCCGCTTCCACAACCCAAGCATGAGGGGCACGTTAGAGCTATGGGCATTCGATGTCTATTTGATTGACTCTAGTGCAAGTGAGAGACTGTTGGAGATATGCCCTAGAGGCAATCATGTATGATGATATTTCCTATGTGTTTATGAATAAAGATAGTCATTGGACATTATCAATGATGTGTATCAACAAGTACGTGACTTGTTTGTGGGACTATGCATTGTATGATGACTGTCCTAAAAGGTCCCTAGTCGAAAGGGCCGTGTGGACGCGCAGCCAACTAGACTAGCATATAACACGGTCGATGGCTCGGTCTCACTAGCCATGAAGCATTGGATGCTAACCGGATAATATGGACTTGGAAAGGTCTGGTCGGATTCAATGTAGTCGGATCCCAGTCGAGATAAGGTCCGAGTCGGACAGACCCAACTATGAGACGCAGCGATATGTCATCTGTGAGTCTCTAGTACAACATACGTTCTATGTCCTAAGACCTGAGCTAACGCATGTACTCGAGATGGTGACAGACTTGCTTTGGGCCGACCAAATGCTACTCCGTGACTGGGTAGTTACAAAGGTAGGTTTCGGGTTTGTCCAGTCCCATGCTGCGAGACATGGTCGAGCAAGATGGGATTTGCCCCTCCGATCAGGAGAGTTATACTCTGGGCCCCTCGTGTGATCCGACCAGGATAAGCATGGCCATGCGACAAGGATTATGAGATAATCCGGATAGTGGTCGGTATCACTGGAACAAGAAAGAGGTCGGGCTAGCACAAGGATGACAGTCTCGCCTTGAGCCCGACAACATATATCGTGTGGCAAAGGGAACAGAAGTGTGACATGTTGTACAGGTTCGCCTAACCATCTTCATAGTCTGCTTGGTGGTCGGCACGCCTTGCTAGAGGCCGCTACCAACCGTGCAGGTCGGAGGTGATCCGAACTGTGACCAAGCTGACTTGAACCTAATGGGTCGCGCGCTTAAGGGAAGGAACCTACGAGGTTGGTTCGTAGGACACTGGTCGGATGTGATCCGAACTGGACTAGGAACGTGATCGAGTAGACTTTTGAGCTTTAGGGTCTGTGCAAGGCCCAAGTGTTGAGCCTGCGACGGACGCCTATATAAAGTGGAGGTGCGGCACACTCATGTGGTTGATCGCTTCGGCGCTGCGACTAGGGTTTGCATGTGTTGCGAATAGCCACCTCCACTCGCTGCCGACTGTGTGATCGGACCTAGCAGTCCGCCGCACGGTGTTCCTCCTGCACGTGCGGATACCGTTAGAGGCGGTGCGCTTGCGCCGCTCCGGCAACTTGTACGTGGGATCAGACGACCGGCTGTTCGAGGGAGATCGGACGAGGAGGAGACGATCCACGCGGACGCGCTGCCCCAACTCTTCTTCCGCTGCACGGCACTGCGCGTCTAGTGGTAACGAACTGTGATCCATCTCCTGTAGCATGTTCCTGGATGTTCTGCGCATAGGAAATTTTTAATTTGCAGCCGACGCACCCTACCGTAGAACCCAACAGTGGTATCAGAGCCTCTGCTATAGGATTTGGTTTCAGATTGTATGCATATTAGATATGCGGAGGCGGCAGATGAGATCTGTTGTCCTTGAAGAGATCGGCTATGTGCACGGTTGATGTGAACAACTGCACATGGGATTGGGTGCAACCAAGGTGGGCACAGACGACAAGTAGGTCTTCAAATCTTGCAAAGCTGTATTGGCTTCTGGTGTCCACTTCATAGGCCCTGCCTCCTTCAAAACCTTAAAGAACGGGAGGGCACGCTCAGCAGACTAGGAAATGAATCTGCTTAGCGCGGCAATGCATCCCATCAGGCGCCTCACATCTTAAACTGTCCTGGGCGCTTGGATCTGCTCAATGGCCTTGATCTTGTCGGGGTTGGCTTCAATCCCCCGATGGGACACGAAGAATCCAAGTAGCTTGCCGGAAGGAACGCCAAACACACACTTCTCCGGGTTAAGCTTCAAGTTGATCTTGCACAGATTGGCAAATGTTTCTTCCAAGTCCTGAATAAGGGTAGCCTTGTCTTTGGTTTTGACCACAATATCATCCATATATGCCTCTATATTTCTGTGCAACCGTGGCTCAAAACCGATCTAGATTGCCCTTGCAAAAGTGGACCCGACACTCTTCAATCCGAAAGGCATGTGTACAAAATAGTACATGCCACACGGAGTGATAAATGATGTCTTCTCCTCATCTTCCTTGGACATAAAGATCTGATGATATCCAGAATAAGCATCCAAGAAAGAGAGCAGATCACAGCCTGATGTGGAGTCCATAATCTGATCGATGTGCGGCAAGGGAAATGGGTCTTTCGGTCAGGCCTTATTGAGATCTGTCAAATCAATGCAAAGCCTCCATTTCCCATTTGCCTTCCGCACCACCACTAGGTTTGCTAACCAAGTAGGATGCAGTACTCCTCTGACCAAACCAGCTGCCTCTAGCTTCTTAATCTCCTCAGTAATGAACTGTTGCCGCTCCAAGGCCTGCTTCCGGACTTTCTACTTGACATGTCGGGCATGTGGGCAGACAACAAGGTGGTGCTCAATTACCTCCCTGGGAACGCTGGGGATATCAGATGGTTACCAAGCAAACACATCGATATTTGCCCGCGGGAAGGCAACGAGTGCGCTTTTCTATTTTTCATTAAGGGTGACACTAATGGTAAAGGTACCATCAATGCTAGCCAGCCTTGTCGGGACCTTTTTCACTTGGGGTGCAGCAACCTTGGATCTCTTGCTGTTGGAACACTCCGGCACGTCGTCAGCGGGTGCCGTGTACTCAGAGGGGGCACGCTTCCCAGACTCCTTGCCGGAGGCCCTACAATCCTTCTTCTTTCCTTTGTTGTCCTTGGCGGGAGCTGTTTCTGCCGCAGCCTCTGCCGCGACCGCGTCCCGGTACATCTTGTCCACACAGATAATTGCATATTTCTCAGCTGAGGGGATAGTGATGACCCCCATTGGCCCAGGCATCTTCAAAGTGTTGTATGCGTAGTGGGATGCTGGCATGAACTTGGCCAAAGCGGGTCATCCAAGAATCCCATTGTACGCAGGGGGAGACCAACTACATCAAACACAATATTCTCGGTCCGATAGTTCAGCTCTCCCCCAAACATCACCGGCAACTTGATCCTCCCCTTAGGAAGGCTCCTGCCGGGGTTAACTCCTTGAAACGTGCTGGTAACCTCTAGCTCTTCTTCTCCAATCTGAAGCTTGCTAGGGATTGCCAGAGAAATCAAATTCAACCCTGCCCCACCATACACTAACATCTTTGTGACCTTGAGGTTGTGAATTGTTGGGGAGACCAACAACGGCAAGCATCCCACCACAGTGGTGCAGTTCAGATGATCCTCTTCATCAAAGATGATGGGCGTGCGGGACCACTTGAGCGGCTTTCGGGCCTCTGGCGCTGGTTCCATGGCATTGACTTCCCGTTCCCATTGCTTAAGCTGGCGGTGGGAGACATGCAGGGATGCCCCCGTCAATGCACAGGGCGTCAGTGGCCTTCTGAAATTCCTGCTCAATGGTTTCCTCTTCATTCTCCTCATCACTGACTCCATTGCAGATCTCTCTCTCTTGGCCTCTGGCGGGCTTCCCTTGGTTCTGAAAGGGCTTGCCGAGACGATTTCCTTCACCACCCCGACCCTTACCGCCAGCATCATTCTCACCTCTTTCCTTGTCACGCTTGTCATACTCTGCCCTCTGCCTCTTGACAAGCTGCTCAACCTGGTAGCACTCCTGGAGGTCGTGGCCTTTGGTCCGATGGATCTTGCAGTACGGTCCATCACCTTTCCCAACTTTCTCAGCGGCAGCGGCTTCCCGACAGGTGGTGCACGCGGCAACCTCCTTGCCGGGGGCCTCAACCTGGACTTTCTTGCCGGTACTAGGCGTCACCGATCTTTCCACAGTCATTACTGCCTTATCCCTTGGCTTCTTACTGCGCTTCTTGTTCTTTTTCTGACTAGTAGACTCATCTTCCTCCTCGGAATCCATACTGATGCAATCGCCTTCCCCAGGCAGCTTTCTTCCCTCCTCAATCCGTGCACACTTATCTACCAAAGTGTATAGTTCCTTCACAGTTCTAGGCAACCGCACGTTCATCTTGGCACGGATGCGGCGGTTGCGCACATTGGACTGGAAGGCAGCTATCACAGCAGCAGGATGGATATTTGGGATATTCCTATGAACTTTGTTGAACCTATGTAAATACTTACGGAGGGATTCTCCTTCCTTCTGCTAGAGGAGTTGTAGGTCGCTGGGCCTGCCGAGTTCTTGGTGGCCACTGGTGAATGCCTCGATGAACTCGTGGCACAGGTCCGCCCAAGATGAAATGGAATTCTCCAGTAGGTGCATCAGCCAAGACCTCACATTGGACTTGAGGGCCAAGGGGAAATAGTTGCCGAACACCTTCTCATCTCTTCCCCCGGCAGCCTGAACAGCGATGGTTTAGATGCTCAGGAACTCTGCCGGGTTCATCCTTCCATCATACTTCTCGGGTATTGATACGTCTAACGTATCTATAATTTTTGATCGTTCCATGCTATAATATATTCTGTTTTGGACATTATTGGGCTTTATTATACACTTCTATATTATTTTTGGGACTAACCTATTAACCGGAGGCCCAGCCCAGAATTGTTGTTTTTTTTTTGCCTATTTCAGAGTTTCACAGAAAAAGAATATCAAACGGAGTCCAAACGGAATGAAACCGATCCAGAGGACTTGGACCCTACGTCAAGACATCAACCAGGTGGGCACGAGGTAGGGGGCGCGCCTACCGCCCCAGGCGCGCCCTCCACCCTCGTGGGCCCCATGTTGCTCCACTGACGTACTTCTTCCTCCTATGTATATCTACGTACCCCCAAACTACCAGATACGGAGCCAAAAACCTAATTCCACCGCCGCAACCTTCACGTACCCATGAGATCCCATCTTGGGGCCTGTTAGGAGCTCACGGAGGGGCATCGATCATGGAGGCTTCTACATCAACATCATAGCCTCTCCGATGAAGTGTGAGTAGTTTACCTCAGACCTTTGGGTCCATAGTTATTAGCTAGATGGCTTCTTCTCTCTTTTTGGATCTCAATACAATGTTCTCCCCCTCTCTCGTGGAGATCTATTCGATGTAATCTTCTTTTGCGGTGTGTTTGTTGAGACCGATGAATTGTGGGTTTATGATCAAGTTTATCTATGAACAATATTTGAATCTTCTGAATTCTTTTATGTATGATTGGTTATCTTTGCAAGTCTCTTCGAATTATCAGTTTGGTTTGGTCTACTAGATTGATCTTTCTTGCAATGGAAGAAGTGCTTAGCTTTGGGTTCAATCTTGCGGCGTCCTTTCCCAGTGACAGTAGGGGCAGCATGGCACGTATTGTATTGTTGCCATCGAGGATAACAAGATGGGTTTTTTTATCATATTGCATGAATTTATCCCTCTACATCATGTCATATTGCTTAAAGCGTTACTCTGTTCTTATGAACTTAATACTCTAGATGCATGCTGGATAGCGGTCGATGTGTGGAGTAATAGTAGTAGATGCAGGCAGGAGTCGGTCTACTTGTCTCGGACATGATGCCTATATACATGATCATACCTAGATAACAATGCTCAATTCTGTCAATTTCTCAACAGTAATTTATTCACCCACCGTAAATACTTATGCTCTTGAGAGAAGCCACTAGTGAAACCTATGGCCCCCGGGTCTATTTTCCATCATATTAATCTCCCGAAAACAAGCTATTTCTGGCGCCGTTTTTATTTTGTTTACTTTTACTTTGCATCTTTATCATAAAAATACCAAAATATTATCATATCTATCAGATCTCACTCTCGTAAGTGACCGTGAAGGGATTGACAACCCCTTATCGCGTTGGTTGCGAGGATTTATTTGTTTGTGTAGGTGCGAGGGACTCGTGCGTGGCCTCCTACTGGATTGATACCTTGGTTCTCAAAACTGAGGGAAATACTTACGCTACTTTGCTGCATCACCCTTTCCTCTTCAAGGGAAAACCAACGCAGTGCTCAAGAGGTAGCAGGTATCTCCGGCTTGAACATCCGAACGGACGGCCAAGGGACTTGCCGCAGCTCCCGTGTAAAGGCAGGGGAGCCAACCTCGAAAGGTAGGCTCCTGCCAACACCGAGCACGGGTTCACCGACGTTGAGGCCGTCGCACCCATCGGGCTGGTGGGGATCGCCGCGGCGCTATTCGACGGCGGCACTTGCATCTCCCTGTCGCCTATCTTCCGGGGTTCGACGTCAGCCTGGACGCGCTCGAGGGTCTGAAGAGGCCATCTAGGCGCCATCAGGTTCTTGGTCTTGTGGCGCCCACGTCGGTTGCCGCGGTGGGGATTGCACTGTGGGGGTGCCCCCGTCCGTTCGGCCAGCAACATGGGTCGTCATCGTCACTTGAGGCGGTCGCGTCGGGTTGGCCCACCACAAGCCCCAGCCTTTGTGAAGTCGAGTAGGCTCTGGATGGTGGCTCGCCACTCATCCATTTGCTCGGCGGCCGGCGGAAACCTCAATAGCAATTGAGCTCGCGCCATGGCTTCTGTGGCAGTACTTGGTATGGTCGTCAATGAGGTCGACCGCATCGTCGCCCGGCTCCTGGTGACGCCGTTGTCGACGGTTCCACGCCGTCGCGGGTGAGAGGCAGCCGTCTGAAGGGTGTGACGTCACGGCGAGGGCGCTCGGGGAACAGTGGCCCCGGCGAGCGCATCAGGTGAATTAGCTCGTCTTGGGGGAGACGTACGCGGCGCGGCCGCTCCGGTGACGGGAACGGCGGGAAAGCGTACGTCTGACTCGGGTCGAGCTGCTCCATCGTGGCCTTGCCCACAAGCAAGGGGAAGGGGTGCGGGCGAACCGACCCCTTCGCCTGCAGCTTGTGGGACGTGGCTGTCGAGACGCTGCAGAGGCTGATGTCTTCCAGCGTCTCCTGCTCCCGCTTCGGCCGCGGGGGAGAGGATGGCGGCACCATCCGTCCAGTCCATTCCCCCAATGGCTTCCACACTTCCGTCCATCCCCAAGCTCCCCGTGGTATGGGCAACCACGGGGGGCGGAGCCTTGGAGGTTGACGACCGAGCGAAGGTGTTGGGCTTCTTCTTGGGCGCCATAGTCAACGGCGTCGTCAAAGGGGAATAAAGCGTCGACGCTGATGCACTGTCCACTCCTTGGGATTCGCACCAGCGAGCCCCCTACCTGGCGCGCCAAAGATGTCGCGGGATATCCGCGGCCACCTATGGGACCGGACGGCCCCTTGCTGGTTCGGCAGGGGGGATCGCGTTGCACAAAGAGCGGACAAACGTGGGGCAGCGCGACATGGGTCACACACAGTAATTTACCCAGGTTCAGGCCGCCGCGAGGCGTAAAACCCTACTCCTGCTTTGGTGGATTGATTCTGGGAGGATGGAAATGGTGAGTAGTACACCTGCCCGGCAAGGCTGGCAGTGACTACGCGCGTCTCAACTTGCAGACTCGCCAACTGATACGTCTCCAACGTATCTATAATTTTTGATTGCTCCATGCTATATTATCTTCTGTTTTGGACATTATTGGGCTTTATTATTCACTTTTATATTATTTTGGGACTAACCTATTAACCGGAGGCCCAGCCCGAAATTGTTGTTTTTTGCCTATTTGAGTTTGCAGAAAAAGAATATCAAGCGGAGTCCAAACGGAATGAAACCTCCGGAACGTGATTTTGGAGCGAACATGATCCGAGACTTGGACCCTAAGTCAAGGAAGCTTTGAGGAAGCCACGAGGTGAGGCGCGCCTACCCCTGGCGCGCCCTCCACCTCGTGGGCCCCACGTTGCTCCACCGACGTACTTCTTCCTCCTATATATACCTCGTACCCCAAGCGATCGAGATCTGGGAGCCAAAACCTAATTCCACCGCCGCGACATTCTGTACCCACGAGATCCCATCTTGGGGCCTGTTCAGAGCTCACTTGGAGGGGCATCGATCATGGAGGGCTTCTACATCAACACCATAGCCCCTCCGATGAAGTGTGAGTAGTTTACCTCAGACCTTTGGGTCCATAGTTATTAGCTAGATGGCTTCTTCTCTCTTTTTGGATCTCAATACAATGTTCTCCCCCTCTCTCGTGGAGATCTATTCAATGTAATCTTCTTTTGCGGTGTGTTTGTTGAGATCGATGAATTGTGGGTTTATGATCAAGTTTATCTATGAACAATATTTGAATCTTCTGAATTCTTTTATGTATGATTGGTTATCTTTGCAAGTATCTTCGAATTATCAGTTTGGTTTGGCCAACTAGATTGATCTTTCTTGCAATGGGAGAAGTGCTTAGCTTTTGGGTTCAATCTTGCGGTGTCCTTTCCCAGTGACAGTAGGGGTAGCAAGGCACGTATTGTATTGTTGCCATCGAGGATAACAAGATGGGATTTTTATCATAGTGCATGAATTTATCCCTCTACATCATGTCATCTTGCTTAAGGCGTTACTATGTTCTTATGAACTTAATACTCTAGATGCATGCTGGATAGCGGTCGATGTGTGGAGTAATAGTAGTAGATGCAGGCAGGAGTCGGTCTACTTGTCTCGGACGTGATGCCTATATATATGATCATACCTAGATATTCTCATAACTGTGCTCAATTTTGTCAATTGCTCAACAGTAATTTGTTCACCCACAGTAAAGTACTTATGCTCTTGAGAGAAGCCACTAGTGAAACCTATGGCCCCTGGGTCTATCTTCATCATATTAATCTTCCAATACTTAGTTATTTCCGTTGCTTTTTACTTTGCCTTTTTTTTACTTCGCATCTTTATCACAAAAATACCAAAAATATTATCCTATCATATCTATCAGATCTCACTCTCATAAGTGACCGTGTAGGGATTGACAACCCCTTATCGCGTTGGTTGCGAGGATTTATTTGTTTTGTGTAGGTGCGAGGGACTCGCAAGTAGTCTCCTACTGGATTGATACCTTGGTTCTCAAAAACTGAGGGAAATACTTACGCTACTTTGCTGCATCACCCTTTCCTCTTCAAGGAAAAAACAACGCATTGCTCAAGAGGTAGCAAGAAGGATTTCTGGCGCCGTTGCCGGGGAGGTCTACGCAAAGTCAACATACCAAGTACCCATCACAAACCCTTATCTCCCGCATTACATTATTTGCCATTTGCCTCTCGTTTTCCTCTCCCCCACTTCACCCTTGCCGTTTTATTAGCCTTTCTTCGCCTTCTTCTGTATGTCTTTTTGTTTGTGTTTCCTGTGCCTTCTATTTGCTTGCATATTTTCTTGCTAAAATCTATAGATATGGATCCACTTAAAGTGTTCTACTTGGATCATCTTGATCCTTATCTTTCGTCTTTGAAACCCCAACTAAGCTTAGTTGATGGGAAATCTTTAGATGAGGATGCTCATTTTGTGCGTCACCGTTTGTCTGAAAAAGGGAGACTCTTATGGAATCAAATAAACAGATTGCTGTGTTGTGCTTGGAATCTTTGTGAAATTTGTGATTTTACTTGTTGCTCTAAGAACCCTAAAAAACACCTTCCTTACCTATGTGAGTTTAATGAAAATGAAATCTTATCTTCTTATGCAAAGGGTGTTTATAGTTACTATGATATCGAACAAATTGTAGAATTTGCTGCTTTTAAGGGTGCTTATGAAGTTGCTTCTTTGATTGAAAAGTATGATATTACTCTCTACGAATCTGAAAATTTTGACATACTTAAATATTGCTATGAAAACTATGCTCATAATGTCTATGTCAAAGAATTTATTGAGAGAATGACTGTTGCTTTGGAAGAAAATAATGATATGCATGAATCTATAGATAATGATGATTCCGATGATTTGATTGAAATATCCCTTGATGAACATGATGCTTGCTATTCTTGTGGCCATGATGCCAATATTTATGAAGATGAATTTGCTATAGTTCCTTATGTTAAACATGAGATCGTTGCTATTACACCCATACTTGGTAGTTCCTTCGATGAAAAGCATGATTGCAATGATTTTACTATAAATTCTATTGATGTTAATTGTGCTAAAAATATGCAAAACCCTAAGCTTGGGGATGCTAGTTTTGCTATGTCCTCTACTTGTTGCAATGATCATGATTGGGGTGATAGTTCTTCTTATGATCTTGAAAATTTATTTAAGCCCCATGATGAATATGAGATTGATAATAGTGTTTGCAATATTATTGAAAGTGGGTTTGGAAGAGTGTCAACTTTAGATCCCACATATTTGGAGAATGTTCAATCTTATGAAATTTTCGATAAAAGTGGGTTTGAAGAGGTCATGACTTTAGTTAATGTTAATCCCACTATTTTGGAAGAGTGTCAACTTTGCGTACATGTGTATCGTGCTAAGCATATGTTTTGTGATAGCTATATTGTTGAATTTTCTTATGATCCTACATGTAATTATATGGTTGTAGAAATTTTCATGTTACTGAATTACCTTTCGTTATGTTGAGATTGCTATTGCTTCTTCCCGCTTCGTTGCATATGATAGTTTTTGCTTGCCTTGATAATTTGTTTGCCTATAAGATGCCTATGCATAGAAAGTATGTTAGACTTAGACGTGTTTTATGATGCTCTCTTTGTGCTCCAATTCTTGTCCTTCATGTGAGCATTATTAAAATTATCTATGCCTAGCTAGGGGCGTTAAACGATAGCGCTTGTTGGGAGGCAACCCAATTTTATTTTTAGTTTTTTTTATTTTTGCTTCTGTTTAGGAATAAATATTTGTTCTAGCCTCTGGTTAGATGTGTTTTTATGTTTTAATTAGTGTTTGTGCCAAGTTAAACCTATAGGATCTTCTTGGATGATAGTTATTTGATCTTGCAGAAATTCCAGAAACTTTCTGTTCACAAAAATAATTGTTAAAAATCACCAGAACGTGATAAAATATTGATTACAATTGATGCTGATCAATAAACAAATTTCCTAGGTCGTCCTATTTTGGCTGATTTTTTGTAGTTCCAGAAGTTTGCGTTAGTTACAGATTACTACAGACTGTTCTGTTTTTGACAGATTCTGTTTTTCGTGTGTTGTTTGCCTATTTTTATGAATCTATGGCTAGTAAAAGAGTTTATAAACCATAGATAAGTTGGAATAAAGTAGGTTTAGCACCAATATAAATAAAGAATGAGTTTGTTACAGTACCTTGAAGTGGTCTTTTGTTTTCTTTCGCTAACGGAGCTCACGAGATTTTCTGCCGAGTTTTGTGTTGTGAAGTTTTCAAGTTTTGGGTGAAAGATTTGATGGATTATAGAACAAGGAGTGGCAAGAGCCTAAGCTTGGGGATGCCGATGGCACCCCAAGATAATCTAAGGACACCAAAAAGCCAAAGCTTGGGGATGCCCCGAAAGGCATCCCCTCTTTCGTCTACTTCCATCGGTAACTTTACTTGGAACTATATTTTTATTCACCACATGATATGTGTTTTGCTTGGAGCGTCTTGTATGATTTGAGTCTTTGATTTTTAGTTTACCACAATCATCCTTTCTGTACACACCTTTTGAGAGAGACACACATGATTCGGAAATTATTAGAATACTCTATGTGCTTCACTTATATCTTTTGAGTTATATAGTTTTGCTATAGTACTTCACTTATATCTTGTAGAGCATGGTGGTGGATTTTTTTATAGAAACTTTTGATCTCTCATGCTTCACTTAGATTTTTTTTGAGAGGCTTAAATAGCATGGTAATTTGCTTAAATAATCCTAATATGCTAGGTATTCAAGATTAGTAAAAAAACTTTCTTATGAGTGAGTTGAATACTAAGAGAAGTTTGATGCTTGATGATTGTTTTGAGATATGGAGGTAGTGATATTAAAGTTGTGCTAGTTGAGTAGTTGTGAATTTGATAAATACTTGTGTTGAAGTTTGCAAGTCCCGTAGCATGCACGTATGGTAAACATTATGTAACAAATTTGAAACATGAGGTGTTCTTTGATTGTCCTCCTTATGAGTGGCGGTCGGGGACGAGCGATGGTCTTTTCCTACCAATCTATCCCCATAGGAGCATGCGAGTAGTGCTTGGATTTTGATGACTTGTAGATTTTGGCAATAAGTAAGTGAGTTCTTTATGACTAATGTTGAGTCCATGGATTATACGCACTCTCACCTTTCCATCATTTCTAGCCTCTTCGGTACCGTGCATTGCCCTTTCTCACATTGAGAGTTGGTGCAAACTTTGCCGGTGCATCCAAACCCCGTGATACGATACGCTCTTTCACACATAAACCTCCTTATATCTTCCTCAAAACAGCCACCATACCTACCTATTATGGCATTTCCATAGCCATTTCGAGATATATTGCCATGCAACTTTCCAACATACCGTTTATCATGACACGTTCATCATTGTCATATTGCTTAGCATGATCATGTAGTTGACATAGTATTTGTGGCAAAGCCACCGTTCATAATTCTTTCATACATGTCACTATTGGTTCATTGCATATCTCGGTACACCGCTGGAGGCATTCATATAGAGTCATACTTTGTTCTAGTATCGAGTTGTAATCATTGAGTTGTAAATAAATAAAAGTGTGATGATCATCATTTTCTAGAGCATTGTCCCAAGTGAGGAATAAAAAAGGAGAGAAAGGCCAAAAAAAGGGCCCAAAAAATGAGAGAAAAAAACAGAAGGGACAATGTTACTATCCTTTACCACACTTGTGCTTCAAAGTAGCACCATAATCTTCATGATAGAGAGTCTCTTATTTTGTCACTTTTATATACTAGTGGGATTTTTTCATTATAGAACTTGGCTTGTATATTCCAACAATGGGCCTCCTCAAGTGCCCTAGGTCTTCGTGAGCAAGCAAGTTGGATGCACACCCACTTAGTTTCTTTTGTTGAGCTTTCATACATTTATAACTCTAGTGCATCCGTTGCATGGCAATCCCTACTCCTTGCATTAACATCAATTGATGGGCATCTCCATAGCTCATTGATTAGCCTCGTTGATATGATACTTTCTCCTTTTTTGTCTTGTCCACATAACCCCCATCATCATATTCTATTCCACCCATAGTGCTATGTCCACGGCTCGCGCTCATGTACTGCGTGAAGGTTTATAAGTTTGAGATTACTAAAGTATGAAACAATTGCTTGGCTTGTCATCGGGGTTGTGCATGATGAGAGCATTCTTGTGTGACGGAAATGGCGGATGACTAAACTATATGATTTTGTAGGGATGAACTTTCTTTGGCCATGTTATTTTGAGAGGACATAATTACTTAGTTAGTATGCTTGAAGTATTATTATTTTTATGTCAATATGAACTTTTATCTTGAATCTCTCGGATCTGAATATTCATACCACAAGCAAGAAGAATTACATTGAAATTATGCCTAGTAGCACTCTGCATCAAAAATTCTGTTTTTATCATTTACCTACTCGAGGACGAGCAGGAATTAAGCTTGGGGATGCTTGATACGTCTCCAACGTATCTACAGTTTTTTATTGCTCCATGCTATATTATCTTCTGTTTTGGACATTATTGGGCTTTATTATTCACTTTTATATTATTTTTGGGACTAACTTATTAACCGGAGGCCCAGCCCAGAATTGCTGTTTTTCGCCTATTTCAGAGTTTCACAGAAAAAGAATATCAAACGGAGTCCAAACGGAATGAAACCTTCGAGAACGTGATTTTTGGAACGAACATGATCCAGGAGACTTGGACCCTAAGTCAAGGAAGCTTCGAGGAAGCCACGAGGTAGGGGGCGCGCCTACCCCCCTAGGCGCGCTCTCCACCCTCGTGGGCCCCACGTTGCTCCACCGACGTACTCCTTCCTCCTATATATACCTACGTACCCCCAAACGATCAAATACGGAGCCAAAAACCTAATTCCACCGCCGCAACCTTCTGTACCCACTAGATCCCATCTTGGGGCGTGTTCCAGAGCTCCGCCGGAAGGGGCATCGATCACGGAGGGCTTCTACATCAACACCATAGCCCCTCCGATGAAGTGTGAGTAGTTTACCTCATACCTCCGGGTCCATAGTTATTAGCTAGATGGCGTCTTCTCTCTTTTTGGATCTCAATACAATGTTCTCCCCCTCTCTCGTGGAGACCTATTCGATGTAATCTTCTTTTGCGGTGTGTTTGTTGAGGCCGCTGAATTGTGGGTTTATGATCAAGTTTATCTATGAACAATATTTGAATCTTCTGAATTCTTTTATGTATGATTGGTTATCTCTTTGCAAGTCTCTTTGAATTATTAGTTTGGTTTGGCCTACTAGATTGATTTTTCTTGAAATGGGAGAAGTGCTTAGTTTTGGGTTCAATCTTGCGGTGTCCTTTCCCAGTGACAGTAGGGGCAGCAAGGCACGTATTGTATTGTTGCCATCGAGGATAACAAGATGGGATTTTTATCATATTGCATGAATTTATCCCTCTACATCATGTCATCTTGCTTAAGGCGTTACTCTGTTCTTATGAACTTAATACTCTAGATGCATTCTGGATAGCGGTCGATGTGTGGAGTAATAGTAGTAGATGCAGGCAGGAGTCGGTCTACTTGTCTCGGATGTGATGCCTATATAGATGATCATACCTAGATAACTATGCTCAATTCTGTCAATTGCTCAACAGTAATTTGTTCACCCACCGTAAAATACTTATTCTCTCGAGAGAAGCCACTAGTGAAACCTATGGCCCCCGGGTCTATCTTCATCATATTAATCTTCGAATACTTAGTTATTTCCGTTTCTTTTTACTTTGCCTTTTTTTACTTTGCATCTTTATCACAAAAATACCAAAAATATTATCCTATCATATCTATCAGATCTCACTCTCGTAAGTGACCGTGTAGTGATTGACAACCCCTTATCGCGTTGGTTGCGAGGATTTATTTGTTTTGTGTAGGTGCGAGGGACTCGCGCGTAGCCTCCTACTGGATTGATACCTTGGTTCTCAAAAACTGAGGGAAATACTTACGCTACTTTGCTGCATCACCCTTTCCTCTTCAAGGGAAAACCAACGCAGTGCTCAAGAGGTAGCACTAACCTAATTTGCTAACCTAACTTGTCCACCCAATTCGCCAACCCCTTCTACTGTCGCCATGGGCCTCCTTTTATAGGTTCAAGGGGTCACCACAGTGGCAAAACAGTCATTATCCACTGATATGATAGCAAACAATGCTATCATACCTAACTCTGTGGGCTGGTAGTGTGCATTAAATGCACCGCTTAGTGTCACATCAATGGGCGCCCGACAAGGGCTTGTCGGGCTATCTTGCCAGCTCCGCCCTTGTGCTGATGACACGTCGTGAACGGGTGTCGTCTATGGATGCTTTCTGCAGAGAGGGGTTGACATGTGGCGAATGCTTCCCACTTAGTCATCCTGCGGCTTGACACCGCACTGATTAGCGACGTGGGTCAAACTTGAGTGGTTGGCGCGGTAGTCCCGCCCTTCGCTAGCCTCAGCAGGCACTGCCGGGGGATCCTGGTCACTTGCTTCTGCTGGTGGCCTCGCCCCTTGCCGGGCTCGCCTGCCTAGCACGGGAGGCCCTGCTCCTGGTGATATTTTGATCCTTTGGCCTGGTCTTGATCCTTCTGTGTTGTATGCTGGTTCTTTGAATCCCCCGATCCTTAAACCTCTGATATCCTTGCCTTGGTCTTGTACTTCAACCTTGATCTTATGCCTGTGCATAGTCAGGACAATAGACCCAGGGTCTGATGTACTGACAGCCACCTTTATGCAAAACTAGTTGCATGTCTTTCGTTGGAACCGGTCTCATGAATGTGGCCATGTAAGGTTGGTCTGGGCCGCTTCATCCAACAATATCGTCGAAACAAAATAAGACGTTGGTGGTAAGCAGTATGACTATCACCGCCCACAACTCTTTGTGTTCTACTCGTGCATATCATCTACGCATAGACATAGCTCTGATGCTACTGTTGGGAAACATAGCATGAAATTTCAAAAAAATTCCTACGCTCACGCAAGATCTATCTAGGAGATGCATAGCAACGAGAGGGGAAGAGTGTGTCCATGTAACCTCGTAGACCGAAAGCAGAAGCGTCTTCTCGATCCAACCGATCAAGCACCAAACTTACGACACCTCCGGGTTCTACACACGTTCAGCTCGATGACGTCCCTCGAACTCTTGATCCAGCAAAGTGCCGAGGGAGAGTTCCGTCAGCATGACGGCGTGGCGACGGTGATGGTGAAGTGATCCGCGCAGGGCTTCACCTAAGCACTGCATGAATATGACTGGAGGCGTAAATGGTGGAGGGGGGCACCGCACACGGCTTCGAACAATTGATGTGTGTTTGAGGCGCCCCCAGCCCCCGTATATAAAGGAGGGAGAGGGGAGGAGACCGGCCTAGGCCACTTGGGCTCCTAGTCCAATTCGCCTCCCCCCATTTCCTTTTACCGGAAGGGGAAAAGGGGAAGGAGAGAGAGGAGGAGAAGGAAATGGGGCGCCGCCCCCTCCCCTTGTCCAATTAGGACTCCTCCCTTGGGAGGGGCACCCCTTGTGGGATAGCTTGCCTCCCTCCTATGGCCCATATCTTCCCCCGGGGGGTTCCGGTGACATCCCCCCGATACTCCAATACGTACCCGATACATTCTGAAACACTTTTGGTGTCCGAATACTATCGTCCAATTTATCAATTTTACCTCTCGACCATTTCGAGACTCCTCGTCATGTACGTGATCTCATCCGGGACTCCGAACAATCTTCGGTCACCAAATCACATAACTCATAATACAAATCATCATCGAACATTAAGCGTGCGGACCCTACGGGTTCGAGAACTATGTAAACATGACCGAGACACCTCTCCGGTCAATAACCAACGGCGAAACCTAGATGCTCATATTGGTTCCTACATATTCTACTAAGATCTTTATCAGTTAAACCGTCATGACAACATACGTCATTCCCTTTGTCATCTGTATGTTACTTGCCCGAGATTCGATCGTTGGTATCTTCATACCTAGTTCAATCTCGTTGCCGGCAAGTCTCTTCACTCGTTCCGTAATGCATCATCCCATAACTAACTCATTAGTCACATTGCTTGCAAGGCTTATCATGATGCGCATTACCGAGAGGGCCCAGAGACACCTCTCTGATACTCTGAGTGACAAATCCTAATCTCGATCTATGCCAACCCTACAAACACCTTCGGAGATACCTGTAGAGCATCTTTATAATCACCCAGTTTCGTTGTGATGTTTGATAGCACACAAGGTATTCCTCCGGTATTCAGGAGTTGCATAATCTCATAGTCAAAGGAATATGTATAAGTCATGAAGAAAGCAATAGCAATAAAACGTAACGGTCATTATGCTAAGCTAACAGATGGGTCTTGTCCATCAAATCATTCTCCTAATTATGTGATCCCGTTCATCAAATGACAACACATGTCTATGGTTAGGAAACTTAACCATGTTTGATTAACGAGCTAGTCTAGTAGAGGCATACTAGGGACACTGTGCTTTGTCTATGTAGTCACGCATGTATCAAGTTTCCGGTTAATACAATTCTAGCATCAATAATAAACATTTATCATGATATAAGGAAATATAAATAACAACTTTATTATTGCCTCTAGGGCATATTTCCTCCATAGGTTTGTCTCACACATGAGCTTATTTTCAGCAACTATATGATATAGAGGGAATCACTTTTATTAGTGGAAATTCCCTATGTTGAGACTGAAGTGTATATGCATGCATGTAATGTGCGTGTAATATTAAAGTATGGTGTCCTTTCGTATGCTAATGGTTGAGTGAACTTACTACTTAGTCAAAGAATTTCAGCTCAACAGTTACGGTGAGTATTGAGTAAATAAAATATAAATGTGCATAAACGATATACTTCCAGCAATAGATCTATGTTCTAGGCATATTAATTATACTAAAAAACCCAACCTATTACCTCTGGCAAAACTCCAGGTTTGAACATACATATGGTAATAGCTTTCTCGGTGGGTGGTTTCTCGGCATATCAAACGTGGTAAATAATCATGATGTCCAAGGTGCGCATCCTAATAATCAACAATGCCTTGAAAAACCTGAGTTGAACCCTAAAACCACCCATGTAGGGCTTCCACTTCATTTCCAAATCAGCATTTTATTTGGAGCAACGTTTAGAACAGAACAAAGTTATAGTCTGAATTAGCGGAACTTTAATATGCCATTGTGGCCATAATATATACTCACATGTTGGTAGAAGATACGGATTTATAGTAGTATGAAATTTAAATAATCCTGGGCCTTCTTGTTGACAATATTAAAATATGTAATTGTATGCTTAAAAAGTAAATACAAGAAATGGGAGACTTGACCAAACTTTCCGACAAACCAAAATAACATTGTTTCCTTTGCAAATAGCTGCTGGAGAAATGGAAAAAGTAACACATCTATTCTAGATGTCCTTGAACCAACCGACAAATGAGATGAATTAGTGACATGTAGACACTGATTTTATATTTTTTTATGATCAATTTTAGAAACACTCAACAGGCAGTCAAAAAATAAACAGTATCTTCTCTGGTAAATAATTTAAGATGTGCAAAGTGTACCATCATAATGAGCAGATGAAGAAAGCTAATAATTCAAGTAAATGAATAAGTAAAATAAATTAACCTGAATGTGAGGGCCTGCATAAGTTACCATGAAGGAACTGAGTTTGTAACACAAAGATAAATTAAATCAGTTGACGAAAAGTAGAGAGCTAAGGACATGTAATATTTTTTTAAAAGAGTAAATATACACACTGAAATTCAAAGCCTTCACCTTACTTTGTCGGATTTATAGGAAAATATGAATCAATTGATCTATTGATAATAGTATTGCCATTCTACAATGACTGAGAAGAATACAAACATAATGAATTTTTTGTAAAGAACACACGTTGGTGACCTTGTGCTCGAAATTCCTATCAACTGGGTGACTTTTTGATTGCACTGGAATAACACTTCTTGGAATGTGGAAAGTACAAAACCAAACCAGTAGAGTATGCTGGTTATAAGAGCATCCGAGATAAAGTGGAGGGAATGGTCTGTGCCAGTGGACGCCATGGGGAAGTAAGGACCCTTTTGCCTTACTGACTCGTTTGTGTAGGGGCAAACCTTTAGGTCGCAGCCAACGATCGTTCCTTAAGGCCGGAGCCCTACACAGGCATGTAGTGGAGACCATCCCCCGCTGCATCGAAGTCCTTCCCTTCCCTGATGCCTTGGCTGCCTGAGATTGGAGTAGTGGATCCCTTCACTGCCCCCGATCTGAGAGTGGATCCCCTCCTTGTTAAAACTGACCAGAGAATGAGGACAACGACCACTAGCCAACACCATGGTGGCGCTAAGAATCAAGATTGCAAAGCCGAGGCGGCATGATGTTGGGGAGCGTTGCATGGGAAACAAAAATTTTCCTACGCCCACCAAGATCAATATAGGAGATTGATACGTCTCCAACGTATCTACTTTTCCTCTTGTTTTGCACTCTAATTTGCATGATTTGGATGAAACTAACCCGGAATGACGATGTTTTTAGCAGAACTGCCATGGTGTTGTTGTTGTTGTTGTTTTTGTGCAGAAATAAAAGTTCTCGGATTGGAATGAAACTTTGTGGGGATTTTTTATGCAATAGAAGAGAATTTCTGGAGCCAAGAACCACCGGAGGGGGGCACCTGGGTGGGCACAACCCACTAGGGCGCGCCCCCCTCGAGGCGCGCCTAGGTGGGTTGTCCCCACCTGGTGGCCCCGCAGACCTCAAACCTGATACTATAAATTCCTATTTTCGAAGAAAAACAGGGAGAAAGAATTATCGCATTTCACGAGATGGAGCCGCTGCCACCTCCCGTTCTTCATTGGGAGGCCAGATCTGGAGTCCGTTTGGGCTCCGGAGAGGGGGATCTTCGATCTTCGTCATCACCAACCCTTCTCCATCGCCAATTCCTTGATGCTCCCCACTAGGAGTGAGTAATTCTTTCGTAGGCTCACTGGTCGGTAAGGAGTTGAATGAGATTCATCATGTAATCGAGTTAGTTTGGTTAGGGCTTGATCCCTAGTATCCATTATGTTCTGAGATTGATGTTGCCATGACTTTGCCATGCTTAATGCTTGTCACTTTGGGTCCGGGTGCCATGATTTCAGATCTAAACCATTTATGCTATCACCATTATATCTATGTTCTAGATCTGATCTTGCAAGTTATAGGCACCTACTACGTGTTATGTTCCGGCAAACCCGGAGTGACAGAAGTCGGGACACTTCCCGGTGATGACCTTAGTTTGAGGAGTTCATGTATTCACCGTGTGTCAATGCTTTGTTCCGGTTCTCTATTAAAAGGAGGCCTTAATATCCCTTTGTTTCCAATAGGACTCCGCTGCCACGGGAGGGTAGAAAAAAAGATGTCATGCAAGTTCTTTCCATAAGCACATATGACTATTTACGGAATACATGCCTACATTATATTTATGAACTAGAGCTAGTGCCATATCTCCCTAGGTTATGACTGTTATATGATGAATATCATCCCATGAATTCATCGATACAATGCCTACGAATTTCTCTCATATTGTTCTTGCTAAGTTACTACTGCCATTGTTACTGTTACACTTGCTACAAAATTATTGCTATCACTGTTACTGTCACTGTTGTCATTGCTACTACTATCAAAACTATCATACTACTTTGCTACTGATCACTTGGCTGCAGATAATTAATCTCCAGGTGTGGTTGAATTGACAACTCATCTGCCAATACTTACAAATATTCTTTGGCTCCCCTTGTGTCGAATCAATAAATTTGGGTTGAAAATTCTACCCTCGAAAACTATAGTGATCCCCTATACTTGTGCGTTATCAGAGATGAACATCTACGAGAGGGGAGATTAGATCTACATACCCTTGTAGATCACAAAGAGGAAGCGTTAAGAAACGCAGTTGATGTAGTTGAACGTCTTCGCGATCCAATCACGATCCGTCCCACGAACTCCCGATCAAGTGCCGAACGGACTGCACCTCCGCGTGCAACACACGTGCGGCTCGATGACGTCTCCTCCTTGATCCAGCGAGAGAGGGAGGAGAAGTAGATGGGATCTCAACTAGCACGATGGCGTGGTGGAGATCATGGTGGTGCAATCTCAGCAAGGCTTCTCCAAGCGCTACCGTAGATGCGACCTGAGAAGAAAACAGAGTAATGGGAGAGGTAGGCTGCCTCCAGGGCATGGGAATTGGTGTGTTCAGCCCCCCACGCCCCTCCCCACTATATATAGGGGTGTGGGAGGGAGGCCTAGGGGAGCAGCCCTAGCCCCTCCTCCAAGGAGGAAAGGCGTCCAAGGGGGAGGAGTGCCCTCCAAGTCAAGTGGAGGGCCCTCTCCCTTAGGGTTTCCCTTCCCCTAGGCGCATGGGCCTCTTTGGGGATGGTTCCCCTGGCCCAATAAGGCTAGGACGCCCCCTATAGCCCATGCACGCCCTAGGTGCTAGAGGGACCCTTCCGGACTCCTCCAGAACCTTTCGGAAGCTTCCCGGTACAATACCGGTAAAACCCGAAACTTTTCCAGTAGCCAAAATATGATTTCCTATATATAAATCCTTACCTCTGGACCATTCCGAAGCTCCTCGTGACATTCGGGATCTCATCCGGGACTCCGAACAACATTCAGTCACCAACGTGAATATCCCAATACTACTCTAGCGTCACCGAGCGTTAAGCGTGCGGACCCTACGGGTTCGAGAATCATGTGGACATTACCGAGACACCTCTCCCGCCAATAACCAATAGCGTTACCTGGATGCCTATATTGGTTCCCACATATTCCATGAAGATATTTATCGGTCGAACCATGATGCCAAGGATTCAATCAATCCCGCATGCAGTTCCCTTTGTCTAGCGGTATGTTACTTGCCCGAGATTCGATCATCGGTATCTCCATACCTAGTTCAATCTCGTTACCGACAAGTCTCTTTACTCATTACACAATACAACATCCCATGAATAACTCCTTAGTCACATTGCTTGCAAGCCTGTTGTGATGTTGTATTACCGAGTGGGCCCTGAGATACCTCTCCGTCAGACGGAGTGACAAATCCCAGTCTTGATCCATGCCAACTCAACAGACACCCTCGGAGATACCTATGGAGCATCTTTATAGTCACCCAGTTACGTTGCGATGTTTGATACACACAAGGTATTCCTCCGGTGTCAGGGAGTTGCACGATCTCATGGTCTTAGGAACAGATACTTGACATGAAGAAAGCAGTAGCAATAAACTAATATGATAAAATGCTATGCTTACGGTTGGGTCTTGTCCGTCCCATCATTCTCCTAATGATGTGGTCCCGTTATCAAATGACAACTCATGTCTATGGTTAGGAAACCTTAACCATATTTGATCAACGAGCTAGTCTAGTAGATGCTCACTAGGGACACGTTGTTGTCTACGTATCCACACATGTATCTGAGTTTCCGATCAATACAATTCTAGCATGGATAATAAAAGATTATCATGAATAAGGAAATATGATAATAACCAATTTATTATTGCCTCTAGGGCATATTTCCAACAGTCTCCCACTTGCACTAGAGTTAATAATCTAGTTCACATCACCATGTGATTAACACCCAATGAGTTATGGGGTTTGATCATGTTTTTCTTGTGAGAGAGGTTTTAGTCAACGGGTCTACAACATTCAGATCTGCGTGTACTTTGCAAATCTCTATGTCATATTGTGGATGCTGCTACCACGCTCCACTTGGAGCTATTCCAAATGGCTGCTCCACTATACGTATCAGGTTTCACTACAAAAAAAAGACACATCCGTGACATTTTGGGCCGAACGAAAAAAATTTCTGTCATACATATGACATTTCTATGACGATAATTGTGACAAAACCCGGTATCATCATAGATGTGGTGGGCTCCTACTTCTATGACAAAAAATCATGACAGAAAATGGGCATTTCGTCCTGGGCGGGCCGGAGACGCAGCTGCATGACATTCTTTGGGCCGTCCATGATGGAAAAAACCGTGGTAGAAGCGAGGGGGAGGAAAATTTCGGGGAGTTCCGGGTTACGGTGGGGGTCGGGGCGAAGCGATCGCGTTTCTCGTACGCGTCATCGCGTGTGTGCGGCGTTAGCTCTAATCAACCCGGCGAGGCATTGGGCTCTAATCGAACCCGAGCAATTGCCTTGCAGACTACGCGTTCTTGAACCCGAGCGATCGATCGATGGTGTTAATCGAACCCGATCGGCGATTCCTTTGCTAGTGCTGCTAATCAAGCCGATCGATGCTGCCTCTGGATGAGCGGTGGCGTTGCGGGGTGGATGAGCGATGGCGGTGGCGTTTGCCTCGGATGAATAGGACCCGTGGTGTGGAGGTGCGGATGAATAGTAGATGGTGGAGGGTGCCCGTGGAGGGTGGTTGAGCAGGACCCGTGGTGTGGAGGGCTCGATGAGCGATTATCACGGTGGAGGGGTGCCCGTGGAGGGGTGGTTGAACAGTAGTCGGTGGAGTAGCGCACGGTGGAGGCTGGATGAACATGAGCCCGTGGAGGCTGGAGGAGGTCGACGGTAGCCCGTGGAAGCCGGAGGAGGTCGACGGTGGAGATGAACAGTATCTCGTGGAGTCCCGTTTTGCGGTACGCCAAACCCCTCCCGATGAACATGACCCCCGTTTCGACCGTAGGAGGTCCGTTTCGTCCGTTTTGCGGTACGCCACACCCCTCCCGATCAACAGGACCCCTGTTTCGACCGTAGGAGGTCCGTTTCCTCTGTTTTGCGGTACGCCACACCCCTCCCGATCAACAGGACCCCCGTTTCGACTGTAGGAGGTCCGTTTCCTCCGTTTTGCGGTACGCCACACCCCTCCCGATCAACAGGACCCTGTTTCAAACGTGGCCGGTCGAACACAAGGCCGTTTCCTCCGTTGTGCGGTACGCCATGCCTCGTTTCCATCGCCTGTTCCGTCCAAGTCGGTTGGCTCCCACACGTTCCGTTGCCTCTCGATGAACACGACGCATTCCGTTGCCTCCCGATGAACTCAACGCATTTCGTTGCCTCCCCATGAACACGACGCATTCCGTTCCCTCCCCATGAACACGATGACGATGCTGTTTCTCCATTCCGACCTAGCCATATACACGAGCCTTCGTCGTACGTATGCGCGAGTAGGCATTCGTGACCCCGCCGGTATGTACACATACGTGGCCATGAAAGTGCGTTATATCGACTAGAGGGGAGGGTGAATAGGCGATTTTTATGAATTCTTCACTGAGGAATTTGTCGGTGAGGAAATTCCTGAGCGAAGAACTAATTGCAGTGGAATAAGTACTCAGAAGTAAGCATAACAGAATACATACATAGTCATCATGATGAAATGAAGACAATCACAGAGTACAGAAAGCGTAATCACAGGATAACACAAGATGAAGACAAACAGACTGAAGAAATTGAACTGAGGAAAATCGAGAAAGTCTTCAGTCAAAGTATTCAAACACAGATATGAACAAACACTCAACACAGTAATGAGGAAATGAAAGAGTTGAGGAAACAGAACCAGTAAGCTTGGTGAAGAAAATGATTTGGTAGACCAGTTCCAACTGCTGTCTCAGTTGTACATCTGGTTGGAGCGGCTGAGTATTTAAACTCAAGGACACACAGTCCCGGACACCAAGTCGCTGAGCACGCAGCTCAGGACACCAAGTCCTCACCGTATTATCCTTGAAGTAAGGTCACACAGACCTCGTCCAATCACCCGTGGTAAGTCTTCAGGCGACTTCCAAACCTACACAGACTCGGTCACTCGGCGATCCACAATTTCTCTTGGATGCTCTAGACCATGATGCCTAACCGTCTGGAAGAAGCACAGTCTTCAAAGTTAACAAGCGTCAGATCCACGCAGGATCAATCTCTTCAGTGATGCTCAATCACTTTGGGTTTGTAGGTGTTTGGGTTTGGGTTTTCCTCACTTGATGATTTTCACTCAAATTCCTCGGAGGATGGGATGCTCTCAAATGACAAGTGTCAGTTTCTCTCGGAGCAGCCAACCAGCTAGTGGTTGTAGGGGCGGCTATTTATAGCCTAGGGAGCAGCCCGACATGATAATACATAAATGCCCTTCAATGATATGACCGTTAGGTGGATAGATATTTTGGGACAGGTGGCCAAGCCTTTAACAACGATCGGAAATTTGACTCTCAAATTCCTCGGGGCTATCATGTTCCTCACTGTAGGCAATCCGCCTTTGGAGAATTCCTAACTCCTCAATCAGACAAATTCCTCGTGATCGGAAGAACTTCGTCACATCCTTTGAAGAAATTGACTGAACTGTATGAGATTTCCAAAGGCTTCACTCGAAGGGATTGGTAGGTGTAGGATTTTGAGTTGAGCATCACATGGAAATTTTTCCTTAGTATTTCCTCGACCCCCTTTAACAGTACGGTGTTTCCTATGACTCAAGAAAGAGAAAACTAAACAACGAAAACAAAAGTCTTCACGCTTCATGTTCCTCAAATGAATACCAAGTCTTCAAGGTTACACCAATTTCTTCACTTTCAAAGTCTTCAGAAAGTCTTCAGAATACCAAATTCTTTAGTCGAAGAACTTCATTTTTAGGGGTCGACTTTCTTTGTAAATATCAAACTCCTCATAGACTTATAGACCTGTGTACACTCATAAACACATTAGTCCCTTAACCTATAAGTCTTCAATACACCAAAATCACTAAGGGCACTAGATGCACTTACAATCTCCCCTTTTGGTGATTGATGACAATATAGGTTAAGTTTTCAACGGGGATAAACATATGAAGTGTAAATACTGAAATTGAGGAATTTGATTGCAAGATATAGAAGAACTCCCCCTGAAGATGTGCATAGTGAGGAATTTGCTTTTGAGGCAATGCACACCTGAAGAGTTGAATCATGGAGATCTCCCCCTATATCTTGTAATTCATACACGCATTTGACATATAGTTTGAAGAATTTGAAATGCATGATGAAATATGGTGACTGATGTAACTCAGCATGCGTGCAATAACATTATCGAGGAATAAGCATGCAGAGGAACACATCAAAAGTATCAGAGCACCATCGGGTTTAAGATTACAACTCGATCCAATAAAGTTTCGGAAAAGCGAGAGTTGTAACTTAGCAAAAAAACGCCCATAGAATAGACCCGCTTGAAGACTAACTCAACTTTCTCCCCCTTTGTCATCGAATGACCAAAAGGATCGAAACTGAGGACTAACGACCCTGAAGAATATCAAGTTGATGGAGGAGCGCCAGCGTTGTTGGGGTCGTTTGTCGTAGTAGGGCCTGCCGCAGTGTCGTCCAAGTCTTCATTTTCATCTCGTCGTGCGATGAAGAATAAGAGCTGGCCACCAAGGAAGGAACCTTGACCTTCTTGTATTTCTTGGAGGAGGTGCGGACGATCGAATTCTTCCTTGGACCCATTTTCTTGAGATCTTCTTCGCTGTAGACATGAGACAGAACAACCCGAATGCGGTTGAAGGTTTCATGGAGGTAGTATTGGTTTTCCTCACTGCATTGTGTGTTGAGGTCATGTTGTGAAGAATTGAACCAAACGGCGCTTGACCCATTTATGATTGCGATCAACTTTACGATGAAGACCGAGGAGTAACTCACGATCAGTCATCACCACAGTGCTTTGTGGCTTGAGGATTTTGCTTGGCGAGAGTTGTTGGCGGCGAGTCATGTGTGGCGAGTCATCATTGGTTGAATAGGATGCAGCCTTGCGAAATTGACCATCAATGGACGAATGCCTTCATCTATCACAGCAGTTGCCTTGCCTTTGTCATCAGCTGAGGAAAATGTCCGTTTGAGGACTTCAATTGGAGGCAAGTAGCTGCGGTGGTTCAGAGTGTCAGCCTTGTAATTGAGTGAAGACCTTGTCCTGATGAATCTCATAATCCATGGTGCATAAGGCTTCAGCTCAAATGGTGACATAGCAATATTGGCCAGAGTCCTCATGAAGAAATCATGGAAGTTGACGGGAACGCCATGAATGATATTGAAAAGCATATTGTTCATGATGCCAACGACTTCTTCGTCATTTGAGTCGTGGCCTTTGATAGGACTCATTGTCTTCGTCGAAATCGATAGACAGTCCGAGGCACATCTGATAATTCCTTGACGAGGAATTTGGTTCGAGGGCCTGCCACGGCTTCAAAGGCTTCATCAGCACTTGCATGTAATGATTTGTAAGCTCAGGTTCACTGTAGACGCAACGAGCACCATCAAGGGGAGGACTAAGTGGGAGGGCACGAAGCAATTCAGTTGCTAGTGCCTTGTAGTGAGTATTTTCTGACATCCAGTCCAGCACCCATGAGTTCACAACTTCAGAATTTCCTGTGATGTGCAGCGTCACATAGAATTTAAGAATGAGTTCTTCATTCCAATCACATATGTCAGTGCAGAAATTTAGCAATCCAGCATCATGAAGAACACTGAGGACTGGCTCGAAGCCCGGCAGAGATTCCATGTCCATGTGAGGAATGTGTGCATGATCGAAGACTTTGTCTTTGTTGAATAGCATAGAGGAATAGAAATTGGCTTGACTAGCAGTCTAGAAATGCCTCTTCCTTATGCGAGCAGAGTCATATGGGTTGTAGTCAGTGAAGAATACATGCTCGCTAAAGAAATCTTCAGCCTTGAATTTTTGCTTGCGTGAGAATGGATCCTTTGGCTTTGGCAGTGGAGTGTCAGTGAGTTGCATCACGACCTCAGGAATCGCAATCTCAGGTTCTTCAGGCTGAGGAATTTCTGGTTCCTCTTCAGTGGCAGTCTTCGTGTTCAAAGGATCAGCAGCAGCAATTTCTTCAGCACTAGTGGCTAGAATTTCTTCATGCATATGCGAGGTGGGGTGAGTTTCTTCAGAGCCCATTTAAACGGTTGGTGCAGGGGACTGAGGTATTTGTTGTAGTGGGGTGAAGAGTGGAGAATTGGGGTGCTGACTTTCCCAAAAGTCATCATTCATCACTGGCGTAGTGCATCCAATATCCACATCTTCATCTTCAATTTCTTCAACGCCAGCCTCTTCAGCTATGAACTGAGGCATAGGCGAGGAAACAACTGGTGTTGAAGGGATCGCATCCACTTCAATTTCTTCATCCATCTGCTCTGACGAAGCAGCAGAATGATTTTCTTCATCAGATCCGTTAGGGATCACATATTCTTCAACAAAAGGAACAAGGTCCTTTGATGGCATGGTTGAGATCGGAATAGCATCAATGGGATTCACAAATGAGCTGGTCATAGGCTTCATTTTCTTCGGAGCTGAAGAATCTGAAGTAGCTGATGCTTTCCTTTTCTTCACTGCAGCTCGCTCTGCAACCTTGGTCTTATTCACATCTGATGCAGATGGAAGGACAGGAGTTGGTGTAGGCGCAGGAGGAGCTGAGGAATCTGGTTGATTTGCTTCAGGTGCAACTGATGCAGTTGCCCTGACTTCTTCATGTTCTTCAGGCGCACCACTAGTGGATGCCTTGGCAGTTTCTTCAGCGGCTGGAATGGAGTCATCAACCCTGGCACTAGCATTTTCTTCAGCAGTCTGAAAGTCATCAGTGGTGCTGGCATGTTCTTCAGTAGGCTGAGCAGAAGCTTCAGCCTGAGGAACTTCTTGTGGCGTAGGAGCTCCAACGTTGGTGAACTTCTCAGTCAGTTTAACAAACCTGACTTTGGCTCCTTGCCAATCATCATAATAAGCATCGAAGTCATCGATGAGAGCTTTGATTTCAGACTGGATTTTGATGAGTTCATCAGCTGTCATTTTGACAATGTTTTTCCTCAGGAACTTCTCTTTCCTGAACTGAGCCTTCTTGATCTGTCTGGCCTTCTCAAATTTCCATTTCTCTTCAGAGATGAAATGGGTCAGCATGTGACTTCGGCCAGGAGTCAAATGGAAATCAGGCATAAGAGTGTTTGGGTCCTTGTGCCAGAGATCAATGTAATCGAGGATCAATTTTGGATCCAATAGCAGTGGCACAGGTGTGCCTTTGGCTCTAGCGCCCTTTCTTGTCATCTCGATGATTTCGCAAGTTCATCATCATCAGCTTCATCGTCAGATGGCACTTGGAAGGCAACCTGTTTCTTCTTCGGACTTGGTGTCGGGGGTGAGCTGGTCGTGCCCCACGAGCACCTATGGGACCCTGGTCCCTTGTGGTTCGGAGGGGGGCGGAGATTGCACAAAGAGCAGATCGGCGGTGCACACGAAGCGGATTTTACCCAGCTTCGAGCTCTCCGGAGATAATACTCCTCTTGCTGCTCTGTGGATTATCTTGTGTTCTTGCTAGGGAGCAATGCGGGCTACAAGACCTAGCATGAGTGTGGTTTCCTATCGGGCCGAACCGAACCCCTTCTACGTTGCCCCTGGCCCTCCTTTTATAGGTGCAAGGGGTTACCACATGTGGCAAGTAGACAAGGTTACAATGGTAATAACCTAGGTTGGTACACCGCTTTGTACGGGTCTGATAACTTATACCTAACTCGTGACGGCAAGGGACAAGAGTCATCAATGCCCGCTCGATGCGCCCGAACAAAGGTAACGAGGACCGTTAAGTGTGCCTCCGTTACCACGATGGTAGCTTGTGGCGCTGCTTGTCGCTATTCTCCGCTGGCTGCACAGCCCCCGACACGCTGCGTCCTTGGGAGAGCCCGTGGTGACACGTTGGCGGGTGAGCTGGAGCGGAGATGAAGAGAGGTCGCCGCCCGGCAAGCGCCTTGCCGCGCAGAACCTTGTCGCGCAGGGGTTCGGTCTGGCGCCAAGCCTTCCCGGCAAGCTCCTCTTGCCGGGCCTTGTTTCTTTTAACCCTACAGGTGGCCTTCCCGCAAGCTCCTCTTGCCGGGTCTTGACTGCTTTGCTCTTGAATGGCTCCAAGGAGCTCTCGAGGATCTTAGCGGCCATCGGTCGGCCCGGCCGTGGTGCTGCAACTGTCCGTGCGAGTTCGGGGTACTAGGGTACCCTACTCTAGTACACCGACAGAGCCCCCCTGGCTCAGGCCACACACGGCGCTAAGCTCTGTTGGGCCAGGCCCAAAACAGTGCACGGGCGCGCGTGGTCTTGGTTACGCCGTTATTTGTCTTGGACCCACCACGTCCCCCACGAACGGCACGCGCCGGACGTGGCGTCGTGGGGGAGATCGTGGGACTTTTTTTAAATGGGAAAAAATCGGAACGCCCGTCCCCTCTCCCCTTTATAAGCGGGGGAACCGGGGCAGGACGCCCACTTGCCCTCGCTGTCACATCGGAAAACCCCCGCCGCTTTCTCCTTCCTTCTCGAGCCCACAGAGAGCGACGCTCCGCCCCCTCCACTGCCACCGGTGCCACCCACGCCGTCGGCTTCCTTCACCGCGACCCCCTATGGCTCCGAAGGCCGATAAGGGGAAGGGCGTGAAATCCGTCGAGGCGCAGCGGCTCGCGGCGCTGCGGAAAGAGCGAGCCCTCTTTGACCCCCTGCTCAACAGGAAGGAGCTGGTGGATATGTACTACCTCTTTTGGTCGACGGTGACCCGGGCGCATCCGCGCACGAGGGTCATCTTCGCCGCCACATCTGCGAAGGTCTCAATCAGGTACCCCTTCTTCGCGATTTTCTTACAGTGCGGGCTCGCCCTTCTTTTCTAATTTTTCTGTGATGTCATGAACACATATGGCCTCCGCCTCCTAGACTTCACCCCCAACGCCATTCTTACCATGGCCGTTTTCGCACATCTCTGCGAGAACTTTGTCGGGGTCCACCCAAACGTCACACTCTTCCGCCATTACTTCTCACCCCGCGTAGAGAGAGGAGAGCCACTCGCCGGAGGAATTGCATGGACCTCTAGGATCGGCAAGAAGGAAGCATATCTTGACGGAGAGTTGCGCGATAAGTGGGAGGAGTGGAGGGCTGATTGGTGTTGGATCTTAGAGGAGGAGCCCCAGCCTTTTACTGCCTGCGCAAAGACCCCCATAGTTAAGTGGCAACGATCGAGCAACTTGGCGCGGAGGGCGACAAGTTGAAGATTGCCACGACTAGATTTTGCGTATCCGCAAGCAGGGCTTACCGTAGGAGCAGTTGGCGCGGACTTCCTTCGACGCCAGCATTGCGCCTTTGCAGGAGAAAGGAGGCCTGCTTGGGAGTTCGAGCGCGCGGATATCATGAGGATGCGCCAGGTCTGAACTGGAATTTCACCACCACGAGCTTGACGGCATGCTGCGGGGCTGTTCAAGCTGAACCGGATAACCCAGATGGTGCATGCTGCCGAGGGAGTTGTGCCTTTGTGCAACAACTCGTCACTTGATGGCATCCGTGCGATAATGCCGTTGTGTGATTCCCATGGATCATTCCAACCGGGCGAGAGCCCGCCGACGACATAGTGCAACAGTTCTTTGATACTTTGATTGAAACGCCGATCCACGCCCGGCGAAGAGGCGGCTCACCCGCGACACCACTGCTTTCCGGAGATGGCGCGCATTGCCTAAGGTTGGAGGAGGCTGCGAGAGGCGCTGCCGCCAAGCGCGTTTGGGTTCACCGTCGAGGCGGAGAGGGCCGAGGCGGCAAGCCTTGCCGACCAAGAAGAGTTCATCGGTGGGGAGGAGCAGCCCGAGCCCGACAACGACCAGTGAGCCTGCGGGCGCCTCTCCTCCGCCAAGTAGCTTGCCGCAGGAGGAGCTCGCTGTCCCGCCAGGAGGCGTCTCCGGAAGACCGGAGAAGTGTCGGGGGAGCAGCCAGTCCAACAGCCGCCTCGCCGCCCGACGCGCTCCACCGCGGCAAGTACTGTTGCCGCGGGGGCGCCTCGTTGCGCCATGGCGACGGGCGCAGGCCCTTCTGGAGCCGCGGCCCCTGCACCCGCCAAGCGTCAGAGGGAGTCTTCTCCCCCAATCCGTCGTGCCGGAGCAGAGTTTGATCTCTCCGCCCTCAGCTCCGAAGAAGAAGAGGAAGAGTAAGATCTTATCGCTGCTATTCGTAATCTCCCAATTTATTGCTTTGTCTTATATCTGACTGGTGCCACTCTGAACTTCCTTTTTCAGGACGTTGGTTTAGAGAGCGTCGAAGAGGGCTAAGACGCCGGTGGTTGTTGTCTCAGACGACTCCCCTGTAGCAACAGGGGGCACGTCCGAAACTCCCTTGCCGGATCCGGCAACCCTTCAACAGAGCAGCCCCAAAGCAGGCCCAGCAGTAAGTACAGTACACTTCACGTGGTTTGGCGCTTGGGTGCTTTTTTCTTCTTGATATCTGGCTTGTTGGATTTCGTAGGAGCAGAGCAGCCACATCATGGAGCGCCGGAGGCTACCCCTGAGGTTCAGCCTCATCAGGAGGCCCCGGAAGTCACTCCCGAGATTCTGCTTGCTTCAACTACGCCACCAAGGGAGAATTCTCCGTCAAGGCAGCGCTCTCCGACGAGGGAGGCTTCTCCGCCAAGGGGAGCTTCTCCGACAAGGGCTGGCGCCGACGACCCCCCGGTGGTGGAGACCACGGCCACAGGCCCGCCGGTAATCTTCTTGTTTGATAGTTTCCCTTGGGTTCTGCTTTTCCGTTTCTCTCTTTCGAATATCTGTTTGATTTGTGCTTCCTCTTTCTGACCATCAGATCCATCTGCTGGAGACCCGATGGAAACCGAGGCCGCCGGCGAGGAAGACGCCGGCGGCGACAGTGTCGACGCCGCCAACATGGAGGAGGAGGAAGCTGGTGCTGACAAGCCCGCCGGCGAGGAGGCTGCCGAGGCCGCCGGCGCAGGGGCTGGGGAGGAGCCCGGCGATTGCACTGACGGCCCGGAGGCCGCAGGAGCGCCAGGCGTTGCACCGATCGCCGATCCCCGCCATCGATGCCGCACTGACTCCGAGGAGCCCCAGCCCGCGCCTACCGAAAGCCGGTGAGGTGTCTTCATCAAGCTCCGTGGGCATCAAGCTCAAGGGCGCCAGCCGAGGGGGAGACCTTTGATGCGGAGCTGCTTGCCTCCACCGGGCTGTCGCTGGTTGATGCCCCAAGCAGCAGCAGTGGTGAACTCGAGGAGGAGCAGCTGCGGAGGTTCTTGTCGCTCTACCGCGCCTCGACAAGCCAAACTGAGTCTGTGGAGGCGCTTGTCGCGAGGGCGGAGCTGACTTGGAGAAACGTGCGGAAGACCTCCAACGTGCCAACAAAGAGACTCTCCGGGACATAGCAGAGGCTCGGGAGCAGCTTGCTGAGGAGCGCACGGCCTTCATCTTGGAGAAGGGCGAGGTTGAGGAGCAGCAGAGGCTTGCGGTGAGAAGCTCTCTGCCGAGAAGGTGAGTGGCGCAGTGAAGATCAACCTCGATAGCTTTGAGGAAGATCTGCAGCCGAAAGCAAACGATTGTGAGCCACCCAAGAGGCAAAAGATGATGCCGCGGCTGCCGAGGCTGCCAAGAGGGAATTGGAGACGAGGGTGGCTCAGCTGGAGTCCACCCTCCAGAAGAGTGCCGAGGAGGTCGCCGGGCTGAAGCGCGAGCGTGAGAAGGACGCTTACACCCTCGGCGAGCTGCAGGGCAGTTTGGCTGAAAAGATCAAGGAGATCGATGCCGCCAAGGACGTCAAGGCGGATCTGGAGCTGAAATTGACCACCTTGTCGGAGACGTTGAACGGCGCCAGGGAGCGGGAAACGGGCCTCTTGGAGAAAATTAAGGCCACCGAGGAGTTGTTTGTCGAATGCTTGTGACCACCTGTAATAATCTTCGGACAACATAATGCATTGAACAGAAGGTCTCGTGGACACCGCCGCCGGCATCCATAATGAGCTGATAGCGTTGGGGATGACAGATCTTGGATATTCCACCGACGAGAATCTCCAACCCAGCGTCAAGCTCAGCCTATTCTTCAAAGGAGTGTTGGCGGGTATCCGCGGCTCCGGATGAGGTTCGAAGCAATCGCGGAGGAATCACGCCAAGTCTGTCCGAGGCTCTCGGAAGGTGTTGATGAAGGTGGCCTTCCGCAACCTGTGTCGACTTCTCCAAGGCCCTCAAGTCCCTGCCTTCATCCGCCGATGTTGAAGCGCTCAAGACCCTTGTCGCACCCATTGTGGACAGGGTGAGCGGAGTCAAGAGGCTCGAGGGCGACCGCGTGGACTAGGCCGCCAAGTATATCTTTCTCTTGTCGCTGTAGATCATGTTTTATGAGAAAAACCTATTAGATCTGCGACAAGTTATTATGTAATATACACTATCTTAGGCAATCGAATGCAACGTTATTTCCTTTGCTCGATTTCTTGCCTTGCATGTTTATACCCTACGCTTTCAGGGGAACTTGTCGGTGCAGGCACCCTTGCCGCGAAAAGTGCGAAAAGTGGAACTTCAGCAGCTCGTCAAGGGTCGCTACCGACAAGCAACCTCATCGCGGACCAGCCGCAGCTCACTTAAGTTGTTGAGCGGACTCGAAACAAAGTAAGGGCGCGACTAGTCACGATTTGGTTCCTCCGCGCACAGGTTTTCCATACAAAGTACTATCGTTCGAGGAAGATAACTCGAAAAATTTAAAATTGGTCGCTTAAACTTAGCAACTTAGCTTTTCTGTTGTCCATTTTCCGGCAAGGCGACGGTTCCTCGAGCGACGCTTGTCGGCCCGCATCATTATCTCCTCCTCTCTTCCCCCCGGTTAACTTGTGGGTGGATGAACCTCCTTCTTATTTGAGAAGAAAGAAGAGAAAAAGATAGTTGTGAAGCCTAATGGCTCATTATCGCTTACCGGGTGCGGGTGCTGCACAAGATTGTTAGTAAACACATGCATATATGATTATGAAAGCATGTATTAACAAAAATGTGCGCAACCATAGGCTTTACTGATGCACGGGGTCTGCGCCCGGCTTTGTACAAAGGATTACATGCAACAGCGGCAAGACTTGTACAAAAGGGTGGTTGCCGGAACGGATTCCGGCAACCGCGCCTCATGGGTAAAACTTACGAAGATGCTCTATGTTCCAGGAATTGCTCACCGGAATGCCATCTTCGGTCTCAAAGCGACAGCGCGGGCCTAGTGACTTCGTTTCACCCGATAAGGGCCTTCCCACTTTGGCGCCAACTTGTTGGAATTCTTGGCGGATTGAACGCGCCAAGAACAAGGTCGCCTTCCTCGAAGCTTCTCGCATTAACTTTGCGGCTATGGTAGCGACGCAAAGCTTGCCGATAACGAGCAGCTCGTCAGCAGCTCAAGACGATCTTCCTCGAGGAGCAGCGTCATCTTGTCGCAGCTGCTCTTGCTCAAGCTCATCATAAGCGAGCACTCGAGGTGACCCATATACGAGTTCCGTGGGGAGAACTGCTTCGCTCCGTGACTAGAGCAAAGGTGTCTCCGCCAGGCTCGATTTGGCGTCGTCCCGATCGACCAAAGAACCACCGGCAGCTCGATCCAGTTCCTTCCGCACTTGTGCAGCCCGTCGAAAGTTCTGGTCTTGAGTCCTCACAGCACTTCAGCGTTTGCTCTCTCGCTGACCGCTGCTTCTCGGATGAGCAACGGAAGCAAAGCAGATCTTGGCGCCAAGATCTTGGGCGTCTCGCATGAAGGTGCGACTCGTGAACTGTGTGCCGTTGTCGGTGATGATCCGTTAGGAATCCCAAAACGGAAAACAATTGACTCAAGAACTTGACGGCCGATCGCGTTGTCACCTTCCTCACTGGTTCCACTTCCGCCACTTTGAGAACTTGTCGATTGCGACGCATAAGTACTCAAAGCCCCGACACTTCGGGGAAGGGCCGAGATGTCGAGCCCCTGCATCGAGAAGGGCCAGGATAAAGGGATCGCCTGAGAGCTTGAGCTGGCTGGTGTATCTGTTTTGAATGGAACTGCACGCTTCACACTTGGTTACTTGTGCAACAGCATCCGGAGGGCTTCGCCAGAAGAAACCTTGCCGGAAAGCTTTGCGGCAAGTGCTTTTGGCGCCAATGTGGTGACCACATATGCCTCCGTATCTCCGCCAACAGCTTTCATCCATCTTCCCGCAAATACACTTCAATCTCACTCCGCTGAGTCTTCTTCTGCATGTGATGTTGTCAACAAACTGGTACATACTTGACCGCCGGGCTACTTTTTTCCGCTTCTTCTTGCTCTTCGAAGTTCTCCCGTCTCAAGGAAATGGACGATTTGTTGTGCCCATGTTGGAGCCTCGTGGCTCGACAACGAGGACTAAAGGCTCATCTATCACCGCGGATCATCAGCTTCTACGGCAAGGACCTGCGGGTCCGCCGGAGCTCGATGATCCCCGCTGCTTGCCGGAGCTAAGCTTGTCGGGAGCGCTTGTTTCAACGATAAAACCAAGATGGCTTGTCGGAGCAGACTGCTCCTCGCTGATATTTGCGCTGGTTTTGGGGACCTTCTTGGCGGCGGCTTCGAGAGCTCTGCGGGAAGTAGTCGCCGAAACCAATTTTCTTCTTGCTTTGTCCCGCCGATGGTGTCACGGTTGGTGAGTCAGCTTGAGCACAAAAATCCTGGCTCCATTGTAACTTAAGCGCGGCACATTTGCGCACACACTTGTCGGCCAGTATGAGAGCTCGCTGACGCCTTTCACTTTGCACATCGCCATCTCCTCCTCATCCTGCGATTTCGATTTTCGATGGAATGCACTAATCACCGCAGCGGGTGGACGCCCGATGTTGTAGTGCACTCGATGAATCTCTCGATGAATTTGCGCAGGACTCCTCCTTCATACGGGCAAGCAGGTGGAGATCACTCTCCGCCATGAGGCTTGTGGTCACCGTGAAGGCGCCAACAAACCGGTGGCACAAATCTGCCCAAGAAGAAATAGAGCCATCCGGCAAGTGCATGAGCCAAGATCCGACGCTTGGCTTGAGCACCAAGGGAAGTAGTTGGCGAGGATCTTGTCGTCTCGCCCCCCGCAGCTTGCACCGCGATGGTGTAGATGCCGAGGAACTCCGACGGGTGTGTCCCGCCATCGCATTTCTCCGCACATCTGGTTTGAAGTTTTTCTTGTCGGGCCACGGACTTGCCGCAGCTCACGAGTGAACGCAGGGCAACCTATCACAGACGGACAAGTCGCTGGTTCCTTCGGGCGCATGCATATCGGCTGATGGGCCCGTGCGCTGGTCGATTGACGGTGCGCTTCTCTTGGCGCCGATACGGGTTCGAAGCGCCCTCTTCTTGCCGCTCCTCAAGAACTTGGCGTTGGTCGCGACGAGCTCGCGGATCCGACGACGCAGCGGAGTCGCCGCCGAGGTGGATCCGGCGAGTCGGCGATCTAGGCCTTCGGAAGGGGAGGTACGGTGGGTGCACCCTCGCAAGTCTCGCTACCATCGCTCGCGCCTTGTCGCTTCGCCGCGCCGCGGCACTTGGTCGCCGTGGACGCCACCGCTAAGCGGCCGATGAGACTTTGATTGTGGCCTTCCATTCGCCGACCTTATCGGCCGTTGAGGGTAATCGAGTAGTAATCGAGCTCGCCAAGGCTTCGCTGGCGTGGTTGGCGGCAACGGCGCACGCGGAGCAAAGAACGGATGTGCTCGGACTCCCAACCAAGTTAGGAGGAGCGCATCCCGCCTCAGCCGATCGCACTTTCACTCGCATCGGCATGTCGGGCGCATGCGGGTCTCGAGGGCCTCGGGATCCTCCAGCTTGGCCTTGATCCAATGAGCGTATGGCGCCACGAGTATCGTGGCGCTGTCTGTTCTGTGCCTCCTGCGATGGACGCGGTGCAGATTCGGACGCCGACGCCCACGCCGCATTGTCCTTGGACCTGGCAGCATCGTGGGCTCTCTCAGCGATGCCGGTCCCTCCGCCAGCGTTTCCCCCACCGCCTGACGGCTCCGGTGGTGGTGGGTTCGACGCAGACGGCTCAGCTGCTGCCTAAGGCTTCTTCTTCGGCGCCATGTCGACGAAGGTGTCGATGAAGTTGCTCAGGCGACCGCCGGATCAGGTTCGCACAACCTCGACGCCCCCTACCTGGCGCGCCAAAGATGTCGGGGGTGAGCTGGTCGTGCCCCACGAGCACCTATGGGACCCTGGTCCCTTGTGGTTCGGAGGGGGGCGGAGATTGCACAAAGAGCAGATCGAGGCGGTGCACACGAGCGGATTTTACCTAGCTTCGGAGCTCTCCGGAGAGATAATACTCCTACTGCTGCTCTGTGGATTATCTTGTGTTCTTGCTAGGGAGCAATGCGGGCTACAAGACCTAGCATGAGTGTGGTTTCCTATCGAGCCGAACCGAACCCTTTCTACGTTGCCCCTGGCCCTCCTTTTATAGGCGCAAGGGGTTACCACATGTGGCAAGTAGACAAGGTTACAATGGTAATAACCTAGGTTGGTACACCGCTTGTACAAAGCGTACAAGAATTTATACCTAACTCTGACGGCAAGGGACAAGAGTCATCAATGCCCGTCTCGATCGCCTCAACAATGTAACAGGGACCGTTAAGTGCGCCTCCGTTCGCCACGATGGTATCTTGTCAGCACTGCTTGTCGCTATTCTCCGCTGGCTGCACAGCCCCGACACGCGCCCTGGGAGAGCCCTGTGGTGACATGTTGGCGGGTGAGCTGGAGCAGATGAAGAGAGGTCGCCTGCCCGCAAGCGCCTTGCCGCCGCAGGAACCTTGTCGCGCTTGGGGGTTCAAGCAGCGCTAAGCCTTCCCGGCAAGCTCCTCTTGCCGGGCCTTGTTTCTTTTGCGCCTCGAGTGGCCTTCCCAAAGCTCCTCTTGCCGGGTCTTGACCGCTTGTTTTTGAATGGCTCCAAGGAGCTACTGAGATCTTGGCGGCCATCGCTGGGCCCGCCGTGAGGCGCTGTAATCGTCTGCAGCACGAGTTCGGGTACTAGGGTACCCTACTCTAGTACACCGACACTTGGCCGAGGACCTCGTCCAGCCGTTGCCTTTGTCTTCAGCAGAGTGGGGCTTGATGAAGAATTTGGTGCAGCTGAGGAACTTGCTGAGACACCAGAGGCAATAGAGATGCCTGCAGTCCTTTGGCACGTGGCTAGATGCACAGGTGCTGAGGACTTTGCCGGAACAGTTGAGGACTTTGGAGGAGGAGCTGAGGATTTTGGAGGAGCAGGAGCAGCATGATGAACTGGCCATGAGGGCTCAGTTAGTGAAGCACTTGGCTTGTGCGCGTGTTTCTTTGCCATTGATTTCCTAGGCTTGACAGAGGCCTTAGTAGTAGTAGCAGCAGCAGAGTCTTCATTGAATTTTCTCACTGCTTCTTTGGCTTGTCTTGCCAACTTGGCTTGGCGCTTGGCCCATTCTTCAGGAAAATCCTCACCACGGTCGATGCTGGTGGGGTCAGCTTCTTGGCCAGGTGCCAATGGAGCTCTTGGGCATGGAGGATTAAGTGCGAATTTCTTCATATACTTAGGAGTTACATCTGTACTCCCTCCATTCTCTTGCCCATCTCGTTTCAATCCTCTATATGCGCACCTTGCGCTGATTTTTGTTCTCCTTTCCGAACTTGGCCTCATCAGGTGTGCAATAGTCAACATAGATGTCCTCAGGTATTTCAAAAGCACTCATGACCTCAGGCCTCTTTCCTCCTTTCTGCGGCTTCTTTCCGTATGTCATATTCTTCAGATGAGGAATTTGAACAATTGAATTCTCTGAAGAAGTATGCAACTTTTCTTCTAGGAACGCTGCAAATGAGTTAATTTGATGAGAACCTAGTGATTCAGCAGCGGACATGAGTACCTGTGAACATAGTATAGTTGCGAGGAATTTGGAGAGGTCATATGCGTTCTTAGAGGGTTTTTCAAAAAGAACAAGTTTGAGGAATTTGACCAGATGAGTCTTGAAGAATTTCAGTAAGCGTTCTTTGTCTTAGGTTCCTGAGTTGTATAGATCGAAGATCCACACAATTGAGGAATCTTGAAGAAAAATGATGCTTAGAGAAACGAATCAAGAACAGATGACTAGTGAGGTGTTTTGTGTGTGAGGATTTGAAGAATAAAACACCTTTGAATATTTTGTAGAGAAAATTTGAATCAAAGAGGGTAGTAAAAGTAACTTTTAATTACCCTGGATGAAGAACACGACGAACTGAGAAGTGTAGATTTGAAGCTCGTCAGTTCAGATCTTCCACGCCCTAACTCGGCGGAGGAAGACATCTACGGTGGCGGCGGAGTGAAGATTTCCGCGGCCGGCGCGAGTACGACTATGACGAGGTCGAGGCAGTGAAGCTCTTCCTCACCGGCGACGATGGAGTAGCCGCGGCGCTAGGGTTTGAGAAGCTCGAGTGGGAGAGAGAGCGGTCGAGCAGAGTAAAGGAAGTGAGGAAGGGGAGAGGGGTATTTATAGCCAAGGTGAAAAACTGTTCGCCCGAAGATTTAGGACGAACGTGCCTGAGGGAGTCCCGGATTAGGGGGTGTCCGGATAGCCGGACTATGACCTTTGGCCGGACTCCTGGACCATGAAGATACAAGATTGAAGACTTCGTCCCGTGTCCGGATGGGACTTTCCTTGCCGTGGAAGGCAAGCTTGGCGATACGGATATGTAGGTTTCCTACCATTGTAACCGACTCTGTGTAACCCTAACCCTCTTCGGTGCCTATATAAACCGAAGGGTTTTAGTCCGTAGGAAGAACAACAATCATACCATAGGCTAGCTTCTAGGGTTTAGCCTCTCTGATCTCGTGGTAGATCTACTCTTGTCCTACCCATATCATCAATATTAATCAAGCAGGAGTAGGGTTTTACCTCCATCTAGAGGGCCCGAACCTGGGTAAAAACATCGTGTCCCTTGTCTCCTGTTACCATCCGCCTAGACGCACAGTTCGGGACCCCCTACCCGAGATCCGCCGGTTTTGACACCGACAGTGCCCCTGACCCTTCTCATTCGCATGACATGTGTCACCCATGTACTGAAAAGTGGAGATCGTGTTAGATCGTGGGTGAATAGATAAGTCTATCATAGGAAGCGGAACGGTTTGAGCGGCAAAGCCGAAAATTTGGATAAGATTAGTTTTTAAGTTCCGTTCGCAATTTCTTCAGCTAACAAGGACACAGTGAAGACTTTGAACGAGTTTCAAATAGAACGCACATGAAGAATTTGTGAATAGATTGGGTTGAGTATAGCATAGTGGGGGAAGGGTCCGATCACATTCACTTAGCAGAAAACGCAACTTGAAGAAATAGCCATAAGTGAATGATGTAGAGGATATAAACCCATATATATATATATATATATATATATATATATATATATATATATATATATATATATATATATATATATATATATATATATATATATAGCCAATGAAGAAAAACAACGGAAACAGTGAAGATTTTGCAAAGTTGAAGAATTTGAAAACTGAATAATTTCAAAACTGAGGAAAACTCAAATTGAAGATTTTCAACTTTGGTGGTGGCGTGACCCATCAGATAAGAATGATGATTTCAGACACCGCATACAATTGTCGAGGGTTCGAGAATCAAATTCTTCATTAATTTCTTCACACCTAGAGTGTTGTTCTTCATTGATTGAAGAAAACGCTTCTTCATGTGTTGCACATCTAAGTCATCAATTTTGCATAAGTGTTAGGATGAGTGTCCTTTTCAAAGAACATTCGAAGATTCTAAGAATTTAGCTCACACCGCAACTTGCTAAATCTCCTCTCGTCCAAGGGCTTTGTGAAGATATCGGCTAGCTGTTCTTCAGTCTTCACATGCTCGATGGAGATGTCGCCCTTCAACACATGATCACGAAGAAAATGATGACGAATCTGAATGTGCTTTGTCTTCGAGTGCTGAACTGGGTTGTGAGCAATCTTGATAGCACTCTCATTCTCACAGTAGAGAGGCACATTCTTCACGTTGATGCCGTAGTCCTTGAGAGTTTGCTTCATCCAAAACAATTGAGCACAACAAGAACCAGCAGCAATGTACTCAGCTTCCGCAATAGATAGTGATACGCAGTTCTGTTTCTTCGAGGACCAACAGACCAAAGATCGTCCGAGGAAATGACAAGTAACTGGTAAAAATTGTGGTCCACACGATCACCAGCATAGTCAGAGTCAGAATATCCAATGAGATCCCAAGCAGAGCCCTTGGGGTACCATAATCCTAGTGTTGGTGTGTGAGCTAGATATCGAAGAATATGCTTCACAGCCTTATGGTGTGATTCCTTCGGTGTAGCTTGAAATCGGGCACACATGCAAACACTAAGCATTATATCTGGCCTAGATGCACATAAGTACAATAAAGAACCAATCATGGAGCGGTATACCTTGTGATCAAGTCAATACCATTTTCATTAGTGCATAGATGGACATTTGTGGGCATAGGAATTTTGACGCCTTTGCAATCTTGCATGCCAATTTCCTCGTAACATCCTTGAGGTATTTCTCCGAGATATGAATATGCCATTGCTTATTGTTGATTTAATTTGAAGACCTAAGAAGAATTTTAAATCTCCCATCATAGACATTTGATATTCTTCACTCATCATATAGGCAAATTCATCACTATAACGTTGGTCAGTACAACCAAAGATAATATCATCAACGTATATTTGGCACATAAATAGTTCACCATCATAAGATTTAGTAAAGAGAGTAGGGTCGAGTGAACCGGTGTGAAGCCATTCTTTATGAGGAATTCTTCAAAGTATCATACCACGCCGAGGGGCCTGCTTGAGGCCATAGAGGGCCTTGTTGAGTCTCAAGACTTTGTCGATTCTTGGATCTTCAAAACCGGGGTTGAGCAACATATACTTCTTCCTCAAGCTTACCATTGAGGAATGCACTTTCACATCCATTTGATATAAAGTGATATCATGATGGTTAGCATAAGCAAGTAATATGCTAATAGCCTCAAGTCTAGCAACAGTGCAAAAGTTTCATCAAATCAATTCCTTCAAACTATGTGTAGCCTTGAGCTACAAGTCGTGCCTTATTCCTCACCACAAGGCCATTTTCATCTTGTTTGTTGCGGTAGATCCACTTTGTGCCAATGATATTATGCTTGCGAGGATCTGGACGCTTGACCAGTTCCTGACGTTGTTGAGCTCGAATCGATGTAATTCTTCTTGCATGGCCTGAATCCACTCAGTGCTCCGAAATGCTTCATCTACCTTAGTGGGCTCTGTGATAGAGACAAAAGCATAGTGCCCACAAAAGTTAGATAAATGTGAAGCTTTTGAGCGTGTGAGAGGACCTGGTGCTTCAATGACATCGATGATCTTTTCAACTTGCACTTGTTTTGCAACGCGAGGATGAGCAAGTTGTCGTCGAGGAATTTGATCAGCATTTTCTTCAGCACCATTTTCTTCAGAATTTTCTTCGGGTGCATCAGCTCAACGTTCTTCATGTTCTGGAATGAATTCTTCAGCAGATTCTTCAGTAGGAATGACATCCTTAGTCGCCTTTAAACTTGATAGAATCCTCGGTGCTGGTTCATCTATCACGTAGGTAGGTGCTCTTTTTGCGAGCCATTAGTTTCATCGAATCAAGACATCTACAGCTTTCAACAATCTTGTGAAGAACATTGTTGAAGACTCAGAGGTGTGCGAGTCCTTTCAGAACCAAGCATAAACCTTCATGTGCTTTCGGTGCAAATTTAGCATTGTGATGAGGATCTCTAATCCAACATTTAGCACCAAAGACTTTAAAATAACTCACATTTGGTTTCTTGTCAGTGAGGAGTTCATAGGAAATCTTCTTGAAGAATTTGTGAACATATACTCTGTTGATGATGTGGCACGCAGTGTAAATTGCCTCAATCCAGAAGTGACGAGGCGTCTTGTACTCATCAAGCATAGTGCGAGCCATCTCAATAAGAGTTCTGTTCTTGCGCTCCACGATGCCATTTTGCTGAGGAGTATAAGGAGCAGATAACTCATGAATAATACCAAGTTCATCAAGATAGTCATCAAGACTGGAATTCTTGAACTCAGTTCCATTGTCACTCCTGATGTGCTTGATCTTCACACCAAAGTTGGTTGAAGCCCTCGATTAAAATCATTTGAAGACTTCCTGTACTTCATGTTTGTAAATAACAATGTGTACCCATGTGTAACGAGAGTAATCATCAACAATAACAAAGCCATATAGAGATGCATCATTAGTGACTGCTGAGTAATGATTAGGACCAAAGAGGTCCATGTGAAGCAATTCAAATGGTCGAGTAGTGGTCATGATAGTCTTCGCTGGATGCTTGGCCTTGGTCATTTTTCCAGCTCCACAGGCTCCACACAAGTGATCCTTGAGGAATTTGACATTCTCTATGCCAATGACATGCTTCTTCTTCACAAGCGTGTGCAAATTTCTCATGCCTGCGTGACTAAGTCGTCAGTGCCATAGCCAGCCTTCTGAAGCTTTTGCCAGTAGGCACACGGCTGGTTGCGGTCCTGTAGAGAAATCAACAATATACAAGTCTCCTCTCCTAAAGCCTTCGAAGACTTTGGAACGGTCAGCTTCCATAATCACAACACAACGATACTTGCCAAAGACAACAACCATATCAAGATCACAAAGCATTGAGACTGACATGAGGTCATATCCTAAGGACTTAACAAGCATGACTTTGTCCATGTGTATGTCCTTAGAGATCGCAACCTTACTAGACCCAATACCTGACTTTTTCCTTTGTCAGCAAAGATGATATGCTTCAGATGTGATGGTGATAAGGGAGCATCCATCAATAGATTCTTGTCACCAGTCATGTGATTTGTACATCCACTATCGAGGACCCACTCAGAGGCTTTGGGAAGATCATCCTGCAGATGAATTAGTGCAAATTACGAACTCATATACTTCATCGGTGAAGAATATGATATCAAATTCATCAGATGAATTTCATCAAGCAGTAAAACAGATATAGTAGTATGAGGACGTGTGAAATGAAAGTTCATTTCTTCATGATTAGCTCAAGGTCCTTTCAGCAATTTTGTCGTGCCCCAAAGAAATTCTTCAGATGTTAAAGCACGCCCGAGACCTGACCCTGCAGAAGAGATTAGTTCTTTTTCTTCACCACCCACATCTGAAGGGGTGGCAAAGAGTTCATCACTCTACGAGATCCATATGAGAATGGTGACATAGAAGCCAATGCAGTTCGTTTCACATAAGATGGGTTAGGGTAAGCATATGAATAAGCAGAGAAATTCTTCGAGGACTTATGAACATAATGGTTTGAAGAATAATGCACATATTCATAGCCCTTAGCTCTACCTCAAGTAAACAGAGTTGTTAGCACGATGATAATCATATGAGTACTTTGATCCTTTTGAGGAATTTGATCCACGTGAGGAATTTTGTCCGTATGAGGACTTGGATCCATATGAAGCATTTGGTTCATATGAAGAGTTTGATCTGGGGTTCCTATTCTTCACAGGTGGTGTCATGAGGACATTCACCTGAAGACTTTCAATGCACCTTTTGGGAACCCAGATTTTCTTCATAGGGGATCCATTCCTGCAGTTAGTGCCAACATATCTAGCAAATGCTTCACCATTCTGATTTTTGAACAGTTTATAGTTGGAGTCAAAAGACTCATCAGAAGAATGAGGAGATTCACATGTAAAGCCAGATAAGTTAGATGGATCAACTGGAGGTCCCTTTGCAGCAACCCATGCGGTTTTCGGGTACTGCTCAGGCTTCCAATATGTTTCATCAGCATTGATTTTCCTCTCAAAGGCAATACCCTCTTTCCTAGGGTTCCTGTTGAGGATCTGCTTTTTAAGCACATCACAAAGAGGCTGATGCCCTTTGAGGCTTTTGTACATGCCTGTCATGTACAATTCCTTCAGCCCTGCATCGTCAGTGATACTAGCAATGTCCTCAGATGAGGAATTAGTGATAGCAGAGGCAGGAGAATAATTTGTAACAATTGAAGCATTTGAACATTCAGGTGAAGAATTAGCAGATTCACGTTCAATGCACTTTAAGCATGGAGGAACAAATTCTTCCTGAGAAGCGTTGATTTGTTGAGCAAGTAATGAATTGCGCTCCTTCTGAAGATCTTCATAACTCACTCTTAGCTTCTCAAGATCTTGCTTTCTTTTAAGAAATTCATAAGAAAGCTTCTCATGATCAGACAAGAGAGTGTTATGATGACCTTGAAGGCTGTAAAACCTAGACTGAAGTCTCTAAAGATTTTCAGTCAGGGCTTTAGTGCGATCCATTTCTTCATCCAACATATCATCACTTTTGTCTAGCATGTTTTGAGGCTTTTCCATGGCCGTTAGTTGTTTAGTGGCAATGTAAACAAGTTTGGTATAACTAGGTTCAACATCATCATCAGATTCATCATCATCAGATTCATCGTCACTAAACTCGGATGAGGAACAATCGGTTACCTTGACATCGTTTGCCATGAGGCATGGTGCAGAAGATGATGGATCTGGTTCGAAAGTCATCGTTTTGAGAGATTCCTTGAAGTCCTCAAACCAAGGACCATGACGGGTTCGATGACCTTCATAGACGTCAGAGATTCGGTCCCAGATAAGCTTCGCATTGCAAAGATGCATAATGCGCTTGAATTCATCTCTGGATAGGCAGGAATAGATGATGTCCTTCGCCATGATGTCAAATCGAGTGTACATGCGAATGTCATCAGCGCCCGCCTTCTTGCATAGATTGGTAAGACCAATCTCAGTGACGGTCCACAACTCGCTGTTCATTGCCATGAGGCGTTTCCCCATCATGGCCTTCCACTTGGGATAATCATGACCGTCAAAGAAAGGGCATGTCATTTTATTCATACCTGCGGTCGACATAACTAAAACTCCAGGTGGTTAAGCCAAAATCACACAGAACAAGGGAGTACCTTGCTCTAATACCAATTGAAAGTGTGTTATATCGACTAGAGGGGGGTGAATAGACGATTTTTATGAATTCTTCACTGAGGAATTTGCCGGTGAGGAAGTTCCTTAGCGAAGAACTACTTGCAGCGGAATAAGTACTCAGAAGTAAGCATAACAGAATACAGACATAGTCATCATGATGAAATGAAGACAATCATAGAGTACAGAAAGCGTAATCACAGGATAACACAAGATGAAGACAGACAGACTGAAGAAATTGAACTGAGGAAATTGAGAAAGTCTTCACCAAAGTCTTCAAACACGATATGACCAAACACTCAAAGACAAAGAATGAGGAAATGAAAGAGTTGAGGAAATAGAACCAGAAGCTTGGTGAAGACAATGATTTGGTAGACCAGTTCCAACTGCTGTCTCGCTTATACGCTTGGTTGGAGCGGCCGAGTATTTAAACTCGAGGACAGCATAGTCCCGGACACCCGATCGCCGAGCATGCAGCTCAGACACCAAGTCCTCACCGATTCTCCTTGAACTAAGGTCACATGCACCTCGCCCAATCACTCGTGGTAAGTCTTCGTGCAACTTCCAAACCTTCATAGACTCGGTCACTCGGCGATCCACAATTTCTCTTGATGTTTCTAGACCATGACGCCTAACCATCCGGAAGAAGCACAGCCTTCAAAGGTAATAAGCGCCGGATCCATGCAGATCAATATCTTTAGTGATGCTCAATCACTTTGGGTTTGTAGGTGTTTGGGTTTGGGTTTTCCTCACTTTATGATTTTCACTCAAAGTCCTCGGATGATGGGATGTTCTCAAATGACAAGTGTCAGTTTCTCTCGGAGCAGCCAACCAGCTAGTGCTTGTAGGGGGCGGCTATTTATAGCCTAGGGAGCAGCCCAATAGGATAAGACATAAATGCCCTTCAATGATATGAACGTTAGGTGGATATATATTTTGGGACAGCTGGCGCGCAGCACAGCAACGGTCGGGAATTTGACTCTCAAATTCCTCAGGGCTATCATGTTCCTCACTGTGTAGGCAATCCACACTGGCGAATTCCTAACTCCTCAATCAGGACAAATTCCTCAGCGGTTAGAAGAACTTCGTCACTGTCACTGAAGAAATTGACTGAAATGTATGAGATTTCCAAAGGCTTCACTCGAAGGGATTGGTAGGTGTAGGATTTTGAGTTGAGCATCACATGGAAATTTTTCCTTAGTATTTCCTCGACCCCCTTTAACAGTACGGTGTTTCCTATGACTCAAGAAATGTCACAGCCCTAGAGCTTGCTTGTAACTAGTGGCATTGCATCCATGCATCATGCTAAATTTTCATGAAATTTGAAATGGGGATTGCATAAACCCCTAGCACCAAAATAATGCAAATAGGTTCAACTTCAAAATATTTTCAGTGACCCAAATGGCCTTCAAAAATGTTCACCATTTTTGGAAAAATGCTGGAAACAGTAACCAGAGATATTGCACATTTTTCCATGACATTTGGATCTTTGAATTAAATCAATAAGTATTTGAATTTGGACATTTAAATTCTATAAAATATTTTAAATGTCCAAATACTCCTAAACTGAAATGTTCCATGTTAGATATATTCTATACATTGAGCATGCACAGTTTGGTGATTTTTAAAAGTGCCTGGATATTTTTAATAAAGCCGCAGAGTTTTCAGAAAAATAGAAAACAAAACAATTAAAAACAGAGAGAGAAGCCCAGCTTACCTGGCACAGGCGGGACCAGCCTCCCCCCCTCTGCTGGCCCAGGTGGTGGCCCAGCCCACCACCGCCTCCTACTCTGTCGCCTTCCTCCTCTGCCAGGAGGATGAGCGCGTGGCCGCCGCGCGCACGACCACCGACGGCCACCTCCTGCTTGCCGCTTCCCTCCTCGACGCTCTGGACGTCTCCCCTGAATGCCACGCGCCTCCCCGACCCCCCCTCACTCTCTGGTCCTCTCTCCCCCTCGCCTCCCTCTCGCCCTCTCCACCATGGCCGAGACGCCGAGAGCTCGCTGCCGCCATAGCCGCTGCCACCGCCCATCCTGTGCCTCCCGATGGGTCCAGAGAACCGCCATGGCCTTCTCGGCCATCTACACCAACCTATTCGACCGTGGAGCCCTACATCGCCGCCTCGAAGTCGTCTTCCCCGAGCACGGCCGCCGACTCCATCGACGAATTGCCGCCTTCCGGTCGCCCCCGAGCCACCGAGCTGTCGTGGACCTCCCAAAGTGAGCTCCGCTGCATTTCTCTGCTTCCCGCATCTTTCCCGCCCTCTAGCCGCCGCGTTCATCGAGACCGAGAACCACCGCCGCCGAGCTTGTCGCCGGCGCCGCTCCGCGACCATTTGGTCATCCGTGCTAACTAATATGGCCCCGCGATCGCGTAGTGCCTCGTTAGCGCCTCGGTTTCCGTGTTTGCACGCCGCAACCCCAACCTCAAGACATGGTCAACTCCGCCGCCGCTTTGAGTTCGCCGTCGCTGGCTCCGCCATGATAGACCCGCCTCCACCACCACTTGATGCGCGCTAGAGCTCTCCAACAAGCCCAAGAACGGCCTCGCCTGTGCTCAGAAGCGCTTCCGACGGTCGCCACTGCCTGGCCTCGCCAAGCCGAGTCGCCGGCGGGTTTGACCCCGCTGACCCCGTTTGACCACGGGTGGGCCAGTTTGACACCCTGGGTCAATGACAGGTGGGGCCCAGCCCCGCTAATTATTTAGGATTAGTTTAATTAATTTTAGTTAAGCTAATCACACTGACATGCGGGACCCGCTGTCAGGTTTGACCCGGACCATGTCACGTTGACCACTGACGTCACACTGACGTCAGTCGACGCAGAATACCCTTTTCTCGATTTAATTTAATTCAGGAAATTTCGAAAATACCCCAAACTTCAAATATTCATAACTTTTAATCAGAATCCAAATTAAATAATTTATATATGAAAATGATCAGAAAATATGAAGAATCTGTTTATGGCACTTTCATGCATGTTTGAACAAGTTAACCTCACTGAATAGTATGAATCATGATTAGGTAATTTATGAACTAGCATTTGGAGTTGGAGTTCAACCTTGTTTGAATTCCACTTCAATTAACTTGGATTATCACGCATTAGGTGAATTCAGTATCTTAACATGACATGTCATTCATATGAATGTGCATTGCATTGATTGTGTTCTTTCTTGTTTGCCGTAATTGTCCCATCTCAAGAGACGACGTATGACGATGAATTCGATGACACCGATGAAGAACTATATTATCTTCGTATGCTGCAAGCAAAACCCCTTGTTCATTCCGATATAATCCCACTCTCTCGCCTCCTGCTCTCTTTTATTGCATTAGGACAACATCGATTCAATCATTACTTGCTGCGTAGCTGAACCCTTGATCCTTTGCATGACCTGTCAATCCACAAGAATTAGATGAAACCCACTAGCATGAGTAGGAGTTGTTTGAGCCATGTTGTGCCTACTCATTTATGCTTGTTTGTCATGCCTGCTATCGCTTAGAGTTGAGTCGGGTCTGATTCATCGGGAATGAATTGGAATTGTTATGAACATGTCCTATTGTGTGTGAGCTAATTGTGTGAACACGATTTGGTAAAGGTAGCGTGAGAGGCCATGTAGGAGTACATGGTGGGTTGTCTCATTGAAACCGGCCCTCGTGAACTGAGTTCTGTGTTTGTGATCCATGAAACAGTTACTACCACGCATTGGGATCCTTAATTGACCTCTCGGCTTCTTAACCACCCTTGTTCTCTCATCCAGGAGTTGCAACTAGTTTCGTGTTTGTAGGATATGTGTTGGAGGCCGTGCGTAGCGCTGACCCTAGGGGTGGGCTATGATGCGGTAGATACACCGTGGCCTGTGTACCGAAAGCCCGCTTGGTATCTCGGGAACCCTGCACACATTGTTCGTGGCTGTATGGGAAACCTCGCCGACTCCTGCGGATGGAACCCGAATAGGCGATAAACCTGACTAGGGACTTGAGTGTTTAGGTAGGCCGTGGCCGACACCCACGCTGGGCTTCCGCTGAAGGTTGCCGAGTACATGTCGTAAACGGCGTAAGTGGTGAGAGCGTGTGTGAAGAAGTACACCCTGCAGGGTTTAATATGATCTATTTGAATAGCCGTGTCCGCGAAAAGGACTTCGGGTTGCCTATATCAGTTCATAGACAAGTGAAAGTGGATACTCTAAAATGCGCAAGATAAGCGTGAGTGCTATGGATGGCGCTCTCGTAGGGAGACGGGAGCGAGTCCATAGTGGTGTATTGATATGGTGAATATGTGGACTCGTAGCGCCACCTCAAAAGAGTTACTTGCAAATCATAGTTCAGATAGCCACCGAGTCAAAGCTGGCTTGCTGCAGTCAAACTCCACCACCCCTTTTGATAATGATGCATATGTAGTTAGTTCTGATGTAAGTCTTGCTGAGTACAATTGTACTCACGCTTGCTTATTTTATGTTTTGCGAGAGACGCTGGTCTCGCTAGTAGTTCCACGTGGACTTCGACGCTTAGCTTGCTACCTCAGCTACGATCTTGTGCCCTCGGCAGATCTCGTAGATAGTCGCTTCTCAGCCCTTTTCATTTATAGTTGTTTGTACTCGGACATGTTTAGCTTCCGCTTGTGCTTTGACTTGTATGTTTCGAGTGTTGGGTCATGAGACCCATGTTTGTAATATCTCGCCCCTCGGAGCCTAATGAATAATATTTGAGTCGAGAGTTATGTTGTGATGCCATGTTGTATCTACGCATATTGAGCATAATGTGTGTATGTTTGAAATGCTTGGTATGTGTGGGATCCGACAAACTAGTTGTTTATCCTTGGCAGCCTCTCATATGGGGAAATGTAGTCTCGTGATTCTGAGCGATAGTAGTCCGCTACAGCCCGGTTCACCGGAGTCCTGCTAGCCCAGCACTATTGCTTGGACACTTGACTGGCCGGCATGTGTTTCACTTCGTTCCTATGTCTGTCCCTTCGGGGAAATGTCATGCGGGGTTATTCGGAGTCCTGCCTAGCCTGCTACAGCCCGAGATACCGGAGTCCTGTTAGCCCAGTGCTACAGCCCGAATTTATACGTTGATGACCGACATGCTCGATGTGATTCATGTATGCCTGTCCCCATGGGTTAGCGCCGCTTGGGTTCACGACTAGCCATGTCGGCCCGGTTCTTTGTCATATGGATGCTAGCGACACTATCATATACGTGAGCCAAAAGGCTTAAACGGTCCCGGCCATGGTAAGGCGACACCGTGGGAATACTGCATGCGTGAGGCCGCAAAGTGATATGATGTGTTACATGCTAGATCGGTGTGACTTAGGATCGGGGTCCTGACAAGAAAGAGAAAACGAAACAACGAAAACAAAAGTCTTCATGCTTCATGTTCCTCAAATGAATACCAAGTCTTCAAGGTCACACCAATTTCTTCACTTTCAAAGTCTTCGTAAAGTCTTCGTAATACCGTAGTCTTCATCAAGAACTTCATTTTAGGGTCGACATTCTCTGTAAATATCAAACTCCTCATAGACTTATAGACCTGTGTACACTCATAAACACATTAGTCCCTTAACCTATAAGTCTTCAATACACCAAAATCACTAAAGGGCACTAGATGCACTTACAGTCAGATTTTCTTTCTTGCACCCTGGCTGCTCAGACGACGCGTGTACATGCTACGCGCGCGCTCAGTACTATGACACGACGCTGGCGCCTACTTACACGCACGCCTCTACATCGACCAGTATATATGTACGCACATCGTCACACCAGAATGACAACGCCACGCACGCTCGACCAGGTGGGTCCCGACCGTCGTGTACTTCCTTGCGGCGAAGATGTAGCTGCCGGGTCCCAGCAGTCAGGGGGGCGAATCGTTTTGGTATTTTTTGCCCGGACGCACTTCCTTGCGTGCGAAGGTGTAGCTGCTGGGTCCCAGCAGTCAGGGGGGCGAATCATTTTTTGCCCGGACGCACTTCCTTGCGCGATGGTGTAGCAGTGGGTCCCAAAGCAATGGGGCGAATCGTTTTTTCTCGACGCACTTCCTTGCGTGCGAAGATGTAGCTGGTGGGTCCTAGCAGTCAGGGGGGCGAATCATTTTTTTCGGACGCACTTCCTGCATGCGAAGATGTAGCTCGTGGGTCCCAGCAGTCGGGGCTTAATCATTTTTTGTGAATACGGTGGCCTGTCCGTGGGTCCCCGCCGCCGTGGAGGAATAATTATTTTGCGCTGTAATAAGGAGGCACTTCCTTGCGGCTGCCGTGGACCCAATCGTCACCTCTCTACGCATACCACGTCCGATGGAAGTCGTTACTTGACCACGTTGACCACGCCGCGCCGAGAGCACCACGACGGTGGACGACAGCGAGGACTAGGAAGGGGACGACACGGAGCCGGGGAAGACGCGACAGTGGATGCACACGGGGAGAGGAGTACGAGGGTTCACTGGTCAAGCGCGCCGCCGCCGCAGAATAACAGGGGATGTGGGTGAGTGGAGGGATGGCCTGCCAGCGGTGGAGTAGTACGGGCGAGGCCTCCAAGGCAAAGATAGCCGCCACGGAGGCAGGAGCAGGCGGCACGACCGACGCTGCTTTGGGCGGCTGGAGCAAGAAGACCAGATGTTGAAGAAGCACGACGGCTGTTGGATGGACATCGTACGGTCACTGCAGCTAAAATCGTTTATATTGACTAAGTTGACAATCCCTTGGTACGTCAACTTAGTAGGCCCACAGGTCAGCTTCCGAAACGGTGCGCCCCAGATGTCAGGGGGAGGAATCATTTTTTGGGCGGGTGAAGCTAGAATATCCGAGATTGAAGAAGAAGCATGGCATCCGTTGGACGGACATCCAACGGCCACTGCTGCTAGAACCGTGTGTTGAATATAAGTTGACAAAGCCTTGCATACGCCAACTCTGTTTTTTTTGGGGACGCCAACTTAGTAAGGCCGTAAGTGTGGGCGATAACTTATAGCCCATTTGAGATTTGTAAGAATGTGTAGCCCATTTTTGAATTCTAATGGAATTTACTACAACCCATTTACAGTTTTTTAAAAGTACAACCCTCTTCAATCAACCGTTCAAAAAAGAATTCAATAAAATTTCCCACATTTTGATGGGATCCGAAATATTTTTATCCCGAAATTTCTAGTCAGATTAAATACAATTTCAATATAAATTTATATTACGTAAAAATCCAATGAAACATTGCGCTCGCAACAATTAATGAAATTAAAATTTTCAATATACAAAAATAATAATTTATAAAGTAATCACGTGTTTGGTGCATTTTTGTATAGTTACTGCCCAGTTTTTACAATTACATCCCATTTATTATTTCTTAAAGCCCATTTTCTTGTTAAGCCTAATGCATCCCTCCTAGGAAAGATTTGCAGCCCAGCGGGGCGGAGAATAACAACTTGACCTTGCCTGGGTATTCCTAAAAAAAGTATAGCTGGGCTAGCCATTTTCAGCATGAAAAAAAATTAATATCTGGGCTAGATATCTAGCCTGGGCTATACGGGCCACAACCCGCCAAGTTAATACCTGCAGCGATATTTTCGTTGTTGTTTAGAGGAGAAAATTAATATCTGGGCTAAACATCAAAAACTCGCACAAATACTGCTCGAGCTGCTTGGTCCCACTGCCGGCCGCTTGTGCAATTCTCTCGCTTATTGACTACTCCAGAGGTTGACAATGGTGTGGCACCGTGATGTCAGAAACCAGGAGGAAGCAAAATAAATTATAGTTATGTATATATATATATATATATATATATATATATATATATATATATATATATATATAGAGAGAGAGAGAGAGAGAGAGAGAGAGAGAGAGAGAGTAGCACTGCTCTAATCTCGATCGTAATAACTATTTGGATCACGATCGGCCCTATATAGGGTGCGATGGAGATGTTCCTGGATCCGAAAAAGGCAGCCCACCCGAACTTCATCCCCCGGTGCCCACCTTATCCACTCCCCGATCCTCCCACGATCCTCCCGACCAACCTCCCGCCCGCCTCCTCGGCTCGGCGTGCCTCCCGCCTCTAGCCCCACGGCACCGGGCGTGCTTCCCCGCCACCTCCTCAGCCCGAGCGCGCCTCGCCTCCCACCCAGCCCGACGCGGCTCCGCCACCGCTTCCGCCCACCCTCTGCCCTAACGCACCTCCATCCGCCGCCTCGACGTGCCTCCTGTCAGCCGCCTCTTCCGCCCAGACGCGCCTCCTACCGCCTCCCTCCACCTGCTTCGACGATGGCGCCAGCCACCTCCACCTTCTTCCACCGCTGCATCGCCACCCCACCTTCTTCCACCATGGCGCCGGCCTCCCTCGCTCGACCATGCCGCCAGGCCCTCAAGGCTTGAGCAGCACTGAAACCTCCCCGCCGCAGTTCAACTCGCCACCAACGCGGGTCCACCATGTCGCCTGGATTCCAATCCAACCCGCCGTCCGGCACGGCCAAGTTTCTCCGCCCGTCGTGGCTACTACCAAGACCATCACCAGCCGGCCATTGTGGCAAGTGGCTGCCCAGCACATCGACGCCCCCCAGGTCCATCCCCTCTCCATCTCGCTTACCTGCTGTTGACTTTCTTCTCTGAAGTTCAGACGTATTTGCAGGTGCAAAAAAGTTAGATGTAGTGATATGTTGATTCAGTTTCATAGGTACTTCAATATTGGGAAAAAAATGAGTCTTCTTCTCCAAGATACATCAGCGTTGTGAAGTGATAAATTCTTCTTGTGTGCTTCTATAGAGTCTTGTGTTTCAGTGACCACCATGACGAACCAGCTCAGCCTATTTTGTAGAAGCAAGTCCCACGATAATTTTTAGGCGGAATGTATTTCATAGGTAACAGGGAGTCAAGGTCCAGAGAGATTTTTTAGCACATTCAGAGAGCTTTTTCAAAGGCAATCGCAGCCAAACCTGCTAGAAGGCCGACTTATGATGTTTGGTTTTATTTTATTCTACAAACGGTTGCTAGCAGCAGAGATCTTGGGATTTTGGCACACAATGAAGAAGACTAAAAGAAAAAGGGTGAGTTGGAGATTGCATGTTTGTTGCTCGTAAGGATAAGATCCTTTTTGGTTTTAGCTAGAGAACTCCTAGTGGGTAAAAAAAGCAGCTTCTGGTTTGCTCTATTTAATGGTCTGCTTCATAGACTAAATTCTTCATTGTTTCTTTTTGTATGAGCATTAGACTTGATTTAAATGTGAGGCGGTTTGCTGACAGTAATTTTGCCAGTTCAATAATGTATGCACAAGTTGACCTCCTAGCGATATATATGCATTGGAATTTTGTTCTCCGTTTAGTTTAATGGTGCATGCGAGATGTTTTTCATGTTATGAACATATTGGTTCGTGAAAAGTTCATGTACGACTACCGAAGGAGTTCAAAAAGCACTCAGCACGAAGAGAAGAGGTGAGCAGTGCACTGGCTGTTCAACTTTGCCACCTCAGGCCGTGCAACGCTGCCCATGTGAGCAAAGGGGGACTAGTTTCTTCTTAACTGTTTATTTTGCACTTGTACGGTGCATTTTGTCTCAGTTTTTAGGTGAATTTTTTGCTTCACTTACATTGTGTTCAACAGGGTACAAAAGCTTGCTACAAACTGTTCTTGTATGTTTGTAAGACCTGATGTTGTGCTACTTCCATGAGAAAATGGAGCTTTTTTTAGTGTTGTTTTTCTGTAAGTACATGTGAAGACTTCAGCATGTAAAAAATGGAGCATTTTTCATAGTGAAAAAGTGGTATTTTTGGTGTAGTTTTGTTGTTTCTCTAATCGGCATGTATGCGAATTCGCAAACATGTGCATAATTGACCAGCGACTTTTTGAGATAAAGCTAGTAGGTAATGAGAGGTAAAAAGAACACGTAATACGCAAAAAAGATAAACTTGGGGTAGAAGGACACGGGCTGGAAAATTTCTCCTCGCCTGCGCCTGTGATGGAATTCTCAAGCACAACGTGCCTGTGGTTGTGTCTGTGTGCTCCTCGCCCCTGTGCATTGTAAAACGAGGAAGTTCAGCCTTATCCTCCTGAAGGTTCAGTGTGTGTGCCAGTTGTAGGAATTCACAAATTTTTTTAAAAGATATACTTCAGTTGTGTGTTGTGTGTGTGTGGGGGGGGGGGGGGGATACTAAATACGTTCCGTGGGTGGGAAGTTCATAGTTTCGATCGTTGATAGTTAAAAAAACATTCGAAAAAACAATACACCTTGTGGATCCAAAAAAAAGAGAGTTGAATACACGAAAACTATCATTTGACGACTGAACATTGCGAAGCCAAGGTTGTAGAAAAATGTTCTGTTCTAAAACATCATGTAAGTAAAGTGAAAAGTAACAAAAATATGAGAAAAGACAAAATAGAAGTTCAAATTAAAATAGCGAAGTAGTTCGATTGTTTATTATAAAATTGGTATTTTCCCATTTACTAGAAATAAATCAAGAAGTTCAAATATAAAAAGCAGATCTGTATAAAAATTATATAAAAATGGTATTTTCCCATTTGTAGAAAAAAACTAGAGGTTCAAATTTAAATTACGGATAAGTTCAATGTTTCTTAAAAACCTCGTAAGGTCAAATAAAAAAATAGAGTAGTTCCGTAAGTTTGTAAAAATAGTTTGTCCCTTATTTCTATGAAAAATTAGAAGTTCAAATTTAATAACGAAGCGGTTCGATGTTTATAACAAAATTAAGAAGTCTAAAATACAAAAATAGAGGAGTTCAATATTTAAAACAAACTCAGATTTTCCTTGTTATTAAAGAAATAAAACAAGAAGTTCAAATTAAAATAACGGAGTAGTTCAATATATATGAAAAATAAATTTCTTTTAGTTCAGAGAAAATAAAAGTATGAAGTTCAATTATTATTATTTTTAAAAGTTTTATGCTTATTTGAAAACCATATTTTTTCTACGTAATAAAAGTAAGAATTTCAAATTAAAATAACAGGAAGTTCAAGTTTATAAATAATTAGAATAATAGAGCATTTCATTTCCGCTGTCAAACCGAGAAGTTCTAATTATACTAACAAAGTTGTTCAATTGTAATAAAAAGGATTTTTGTTTCCGAATGACAAAAATGACGTCCCACCTTTTAATTATGTGTAATTCATGTATACACAAAATGCGACAAAACTTCATAGTGAAAACAACGAGAAGTTCAAGTACTACAAGAAATGCATTTCAGGTGAGAATAAAAGTTCGGAAAAATAAAACTCACATTATGGAAAAGGTCCATATTAAAAAGATGGAGAAGTTCGATGATTATAGAAAACTCAGATTGTCCCCGTTATTAAATAATGGAAACAAGAAGTTCAAAAATAAAAAAAAAACAAGAAGTTCAACATTTAAAAATAGAGCGCTTCAAAATTTCATAAAAAAGATTAAGAAAATAAAATCAGGAAGTCCATATTAAAAAGATGGAGAAGTACGATGATTATAGAAAACGTAGATTTTCCTCGTTATTAAAGAATGAAAACAAGAAGTTCAACTTTAAAAAATAGAGCGCTTCAAAATTTCATAAAAAAGATTAAGAAATAAAACCAGGAATTCCAAATTAAAAAGATGGAGAAGTTTGATGATTGTAGAACACTCAGATTTTCCTCGTTATTAAAGAATGGAAACAAGAAGTTCAAAAATTAAATAACAAGAAGTTCAACTTTTAAAAATAGAGCGCTTCAAAATTTCATAAAAAAGATTAAGAAATTCAGATTAATATTCATAAAAAACTCAGATATTTTCACGTACCCGAGAGAAGTTCGGCTTGATAACTGTCATAAGTTCACGTACTACACGGTGTGCATTTTGTATTAAAAAGAACAAAAAAAAGCAAAGACTAAAAGCTTGTTGATATAAGTTAAGGTCCTCCGTCGGAGAAAGTTAAAAAAATTATTATGAGAGACGTTTGTACAAAAGGAATATTATTTGTGTAACACTGACGAATGGATGAGAAAATTATAAACAAAAATACGTCACAGATGTTCAACGTGAAAACAGCAGGAAGTTCAACTACTACGCTAAATGAATTTCAGATGAAAAACTTTCAAAATCGTCGCGAGTATGAAAAAATGATCAACACGGAAAGTTGCGTGTTTACAGCAGCTTTCCATCGGTATATCACCCGCCAATTCCCGTGAGTGGGATGGAGAGCTACGAGCGAAGGATGAAGATCTACGAGAAAAAAATCACGTGAAAAACAGAGTGAAGTTCAGGTACACGCACCGAGAAGTTCAGTTCTTCACGCGGTGCATTTTCAAGAATCTGTTTCGCGGTAGAGGCAGAACGAATGATCCCGCCGTTTTTGGAATTACTTGAAAACGGCTAGGAATCAGAGAAAACCATTAACATGAAAAAGTTTCACATCTTCCGTAGCTTTTAAACGGTATATTATTTGCCCAATTCCGATAATGTTTGTAGAAATTACCACGAAAATACGTTTTTGGCCATTTTCGAAACTGACTTAAAACCGTAAAGAATGGGGAGAAACAATACATACCAAAACGTTTCGCATTTTTTCAAGTTTTCCAACGCCATATCATTTGCTACATTCGGACGCAAGGTTAAAAAATTATCTCGAAAATACAAACTCGGTAGGACTTAGACCATTTTCTAAATTACTCTTAAACCATTCAGAATTAGAAAAAAACTTTAAAGATGAAAAAGTAGCGCATTTTCATAAGCTTTCCAACGCCATATCATACACCTCCATTGGATTAGCCGTTTAGAAATGACATCGAAAAAACAAACTCAGCTGTTCGGTTTACGAAATTTTACGTTTTTCAAAATTACTCTTTAACCATAGGGAATTAGAAAAAAACTTTCAACATGAGGAAGGAGCGGTTTTCCAGCAGCTTTCCAATGCCATATTATATGCCTCATTCCGATAAACGGTTTAGAAATGCGATCGAAAATATGATTCACGTTTTTTGTACGAAGAAAAAATGGTTTTGAAAACTGCTCTTAAACTGCTTATATTTTGCCAAAAATTTAAGTTGGGTCATGATATTGGTGTCCATAGCTTTCCAACGGTATATCACAAGCCCCGTTTGGGCAATGTTGTCGGAAGTTCAACCGAGTTCACCGGAAGTTCAACGTACTACTTATGGGGCAGGTCAAAGTTGTGATATGAATATTATTCTCGATCCCGTGATCGTAATAGTGTTTATGTATGTATGTATATATATATATATATATATATATATATATATATATATATATATATATATATATATATATATATATATATATATAAAAAAATAAGGAGGCACTTATGTATGTGAGGCTATGGACCTGTGGGTCCCCATTGTCATCCTCTCCAAGTAAAGTCATCTCTCGCCGCTGCTTCCGCCAAATGGCACGCCCGCCCCGCTTTTTAATGATACGCTGTTGCCGAGGAGGCTACTCCGCGCCACACATCCGCCCCTCCGCCGCCCACCATTGTTATATAAATCTGCTGCCCGCCATAGCTGCAGCCATCCGCATCCGCTCTTTCTCCTGCCCACACCACTACTGCCCACCATGGCTTCTCGCGCCCAGCGCTCCATCGGGACGGGCGGACGACGGACCACAAGGAGATGGCAGCCATTGCTGCCGACCGGCTGGCTGGCAGGCAGCCGGAGGACGACGATGTCCCAATGGAGAACATGGTAGTCGACGATCCAAGGCCAACCCCTCCTCCGCGCCATCCTCGCCAGTGCATTGCACCATGACCATCGGCGAGGCCCGTGCCCAATATATGGATAGGGTGAGGCAGATGCGTGAGGAGCAGTTCCGGGAGGCGCAAGCCGACGCCGCCAGCAACCACCATCTCCTCCAGAGCACTGCAGCGGAGGAGCGATCACCGCGGAGCGGGCGGAGCAGAGGCGCTGCTCGACTGCATCGCCCGCCTGCAAGGGCCGCCGAAAGGCCGGGCGGTACCGCATGTGGGTGGCGGAGGCTGCGGCCGCCTACAAAGAGGCTAGCAAAGAGGGTGATGAAGCGGGCGAGGCGCTGTTTGGCGAGACCGAGGACGAGGCAGAGGACAATGCCGACTCCGACGAGTCCCCGATCCGCTGGCGTCTATGAGGCCCTGCTCTGCCGAGGCCTCGCGGCGCCAACAACGAGGCAGAGGACATTGCCGGCTCCGCCGAGGCCCCGCCCCGCCAACAACGAGGCAGAGGACATCGCCGGCTCAGCCAAGACCCCACCCTGCCGGCAACGTGGGGGAGGATTTCCACCGCTCCGCTAAGGCGCCACCCACCGACAACGAGACACAGGACATCGCCGGCTCCGCCGAGGCCCCTCCCCGCTGCCAACGAGGCCGCGCCACACAGAAAACAAGGAAGAGTTGAACACGTTAGTTCGCCGCCGCTCGGGTCCAAGTAAGGCCACCACTGCTACCCTCCGGTTGAAGCCAAGCTAGGGGGGTTGACCATTGATGGCCGGTTAGCTTTTGGCGGCGACGTGAGTCGAGAGCTGCGCCGAGAAGAACGCTGCTTCTACTTAACTGCTGGTGCAGTTGGTCGATCGACACGTGGGCCCAACAGCCCACATGTCGGTTCGCGAATCGCACTGCGCAGCTAAGTCACCAAGCTTCGCTCGCTCAGCGGGACACAGGTGGGTAGCTTCGTTAATTAATTATACCTCCAGCGCACCCCTTTTAGTTGAAGAATGTATGAAATGTAATGAAATCTGCATGTTTATATGAAATCCGACCGTATTAATGAATTTATTTTGATTAGTTCAATTCCTATATCACGGCATTGGATGAACATGCAAAACAATACGTACTAGCATTATTCCTGTGGTGATCACCTCGTTTGCAGCAGCTTCACATGTACTCCTCCGTCCTTTCTAGTCTGCATACAAGTTTTGTCTGCAACAAAGTATCTCTACTTTGACCAATCTTATACAAAAAGTATGCACTTTCACAATGTGCGAAGTAAAAAGGAATAGAAGGAGTACAAAGAGTTTGAGCAGCTTTTTAGCGTTTCTGTACATTGCAATCAAACACACAGGTCTGTCAATTCATAGAGTAACAATCGATGATTATGCATCTCAGCGACTCACAAGTCAGAGGCAATATTTAGTTCACAACTAAAGAATAAAGAAAAAATTGATCGACGCTGCTGACAGCAAAGGGCGTCCCATTCGAAAATATCAAACGCATGTCTTACTAAAATCAATGAGCAAAATTTGACAAGGTTGTCCCATACCAAAATATCAAATGCCTATGATTGTGGAATGGGCAGGGTTTGCCATCAGTTCGGACATTGACATGGCACCTCGTGCTAAATAAACTAGCTGTTCTTTTTTTTTGCAGTTCCACCAAAATTCGCGCGTAGCTTGTATGATTTCGCCCTTATATGTTGCAACGCCTTGAACTTATTGACACCTCCTTTCTTGTGGTGGAAATGAATGATTCGATGTATTCATGAACATTTTGTGCAGTTCCTATTGAAATCAAGCTGAACACCCTGTTTGCAAAAATACAAAAAAGCGATTAGTATAAAGCAAACTGTACTATGATTTGACAGTTTCAACAGGCACACACATGGTCCATGTAGAGCACACTTTTAGAAAAATGGAACTCACCATAAAGAATCCTAGAACAACATTGTACTCGCGCATCACAGCAAAAAATTGGAGATTTGTCAGTCCTTCTGAGCTGAAGTTAGTTTGGTCTTGTGGGGAGTAATGTAACCATCCTTCAACTGCTCCTTCTGATGAGAAGATAGACAGGGCTTCTTCATCCTGGAATTATCGGAACTAGTCACTTCACGTACTCCATATTCTTCTTCAGAGGAAGATGATCCTGTTGTGCAAAGACAAGAGGACTACTAAATGCTAGCATCCATGTTTGCTCGAAAAAAAGGAAAGGAAATATTTAAAACAGCACATATGAAGCTGTCGGCGTTCTGGGAGCGGGGGTCCCCAGACTTGCCTGCCTGCGACCTACGGCGTGGCTCAAAGGAGGCCCAGGACAGCCCATCTTCATCTATGCAAGCTCAAGACCCTCGCGAGGGGCCAAGCCTCGCGGGGCGGACGACGAGGATCTTCCTCAGGCACGGCCTCGTCAGGCTGGCTCATGAGGAGGCGGAGAGTTCAAGGTAGGGTACCTCGCGAGGAGCCCATGACGCAAGCCATGATTTACCAAGGGCGCCTGGGCCAGCGCCAGCCCAGCCAGGTCCTCCTTTCCTCTTTGGTGCAAAGGAGCAAGCGCAGCAAGAGCATCAAGCAAAGGCGCCCATTTCGGTGCAACAAGACCAAGACCAGCCCAACGGCCGGAAGGGAGTCATCGTGGAGCCCAAGCATGCGTCATCACGAGCCTTTGGCGGCGAGGACCAACTTTAGTCAGATAAGTGTACCCGCTGTTCCCCTTCAAAATGGCTAATTGTTGGCGCCTTCCCGCCAATATTTGGGAAGAGGCCCAGGCCTTCGCTATAAATAGGAGTAGCCACACTCGAGAGAGAGGGAGAGATCTTGGGAGGACGGACACCCGTGAAGATAGCAAGAGAACAAGCGAGAGAGAGAGAGAGGCGGCGAACACCACCAAGCAGTTCATCGCACCCACCAAGAACAGACCTCATGAGGCTGTTCTTCCTCAGATTGCTCCTCATTAGCCCAAGAGGCAATCCACCACACCACAAACTAGAGTAGGGTATTACACCACAACGGTGGCCCGAACTAGTATAAATCTCGTGTCTCTTGTGCTGTTCTGCTTTAGTAGTTTAGGTCCCTGCGATTCGGGAAGTGCGAGATGGTGGAGGGTTGGATCTCCGCGACGCCCAAAGTTCGAACCTCAAGGGTCTGCTGAACCCGAACCGACATTTGGCGCCCGGGTAGGTGCGCTGAATCTGCTTTTCGCCGCCTCGTTCTTCCTCGACCACCGCAACCATGTATGACGCCTGTCGGGCCAGCTGCCGGCGCCGAGCCGCCCTCGCCCCATGTCACCCAGACAGCTCCGTCCGGCGGGCGCCCTCGCCGTTCCCGTCACCTGCCGTCAATGCCGCCACCGCCCGGCGGGAAACGGCAGCAAGCGCCGCCCCAAGCACCCGCCCATGAGGCGGACGGCCGCACCGCCACGCCGCCACCCCGCTGGTTCTTCGTCACGCGTGCCCCACGCGGCCATGGAGGCCCGAGCTGCACTCATCGCGGCTAACGAGCTCCTGCGCTACCGCCCCGTCGACGACTTCTACGAAGAATGGCTCGACCGAGTCGCCGAGCTCGTCCGCGCTGCAGGAGGCGACCCCGCGCCATCCGTCTTGCTGCACCGCACCCCGCCCCGCGCGGGCGATGAAGCTCCCGGGGCGCCTCAGCCGCCTCCTCCCCAAGAAGGCGCCCTGGCCCCAAGGTGCGCGGTCCCTGGGCGGAACCCATTCCGCCAGGCGCCGGCGCGGCAAGAGCAAAGCTGTCAAGAAGTTCCTCGCCCACAAGAAGCTGCCCGAGCTCCCGCTCAGCGGTCAAGACCTGCGCTGCCCCAGGCCGTGGCGCAGGAGGCCCACAAGACCAAGCTCTCGTCGTCCGAGGCCCCAGCTGCCACGGCGGGCTGCCGCGCCTTCACCTCCGAAGGCGCAAGGCGTCGCGGCCCGCCAAGTTCAAGCCAGACCTGCCTCCTCGCTATGACGGCACAACTGACCCTACGGAGTTCCTCCAGCTCTACGAGCTGGGATCGAGGCTGCCAACGGGGATGAAAAGGTCATGACAAATTGGTTTCCCATGGCGCTCAAGGACGGAGCCCACTTTGGCTCCTGAACCGGCCCTGTGCACGATCTCTTCTGGGCCGAGATGCGCACCCGCTTCATCGCCAACTTCAAGGTACACGCGACCGCCACCCGCCGTGGCGACATGCGCCGAATCAAGCAGCAGCCGTGGGAAACCCTGCAAAGTACATCCAACACTTCAACAACGCGCCTCAAGATCCCTGGGGTGACGGAGGAGGCCATCATCTCGCCTTCTCCGACGGGCGTCGCGACGTCAAGATGAAGGAGGAGCTGGCGATGCATGAAGATCTGTGCACCTCCCTGGAGCTGTTCAACTTGGCGACCAAGTGCGCCAGGGCTGAGGAGGGGCACCTCTCCCTCCTCGAGCTGCCTGCCGCGGATCCCGAAGAGAAGAAATCCAAGGCCAAGGACGTGAAGCGCAAGGGGGCTGCTGTACTCGCGGCCGAACCAGACACCAAGCGAGGCAGAGATCAGCCCGAGTCCTCCAAGGGAAGCCGGTACTGCGTGTACCACGACCTCCACACCCACAACACCGATGAATGCCAAGAACTCCGGGCCGTACGTGAAGGAAGGGTCGGCAGACGCCCCGAGCGCAGCGATCGGGGCTACGGCCGAGGAGGAGGAAGGAATGCAGGACGCTGGGAAGACCGCGGCCCGCGCCAAGTGTGGCGCGACCAACCTCGCGAGGACCACTGGCAAGACCCACCTCGCGAGGGAGGCCGGAGGATCAGCCTCGCGAGGATCGCCTGCAGGGAACGCAGGCCTCCCTTCGCCGCCGCCGCCAAGGAGAATTGAAGACCGTCATCGACGCGGGGCTGGGGCTTCCGGGAAGTGCGTGCGATCGCTCAGATCCTGGGCGGAGCTCAAGCCCCAGCCTCTCGGCAAGATCTTCAAGCAGTTCGCCCGTGAAGTGAATGCAGTCCTCCCCAAGCTCGAGGCCACACGCCCTCTCAGGTGGTTGGCGTGCGCCATCACGTTCAGCTCAGCGGATCAGCTCAAGTGCGCAGCCACAGCCGGAGTTCTCCCGATGCTTTGCTCCCCAATCATCAGCAACGTGCTGGTCACCAAGACCCTCATCGACGGCGGGGCAGGGCTCAACGTCCTATCCGTGGAGACATTCAACAATCTTCAAGTGCCTTACAGTCAGCTTCAGCCAACCAAGCCTTTCTCCGGAGTCACCAACGGCTCCACGTCCCGATCGGGCAGGTCCGCCTTCCTGTCACCTTCGGGGCTCGCTACAACAACCACACCGAGCTCATCGACTTCGACGACGCCCACATTCGCCTGCCGTACAACGCCATCCTCGGGTACCCAGCGTTGGCCAAATTCATGGCCGTAACCCACCATGGCTACAACGTCCTCAAGATGCCAGGAAGCGGCGGGGTCATCACGGTGCCCTGTGAAGAGAGAGACGCAGTGTGCTCCCTGGAGCGAGCCTTTCAGGCCGCATCGCTGGATGACCCAGACCACAGCAGCAGGAGGCCTCCCGAGGCCGCACCCAAGAAGAAGAAGACATCAACCGGCCCGGCTCCTCAAGAGACAGGCCCCTCAGGGCCCGCATCGGGCCAGGGGGAGCCTCCTTCCATCACATAGGAAAGCGCGCCTGGCGCCCTCCTCAGGCAGGGCTCGGGGGCTCTCCCCTGGAGGGCCGCCGACCTCGCCAAGGTCTCGAGGGAGGCGCTTGGGCACCACGTGGAGGCGTGTTTCAAGGACGCTTCCAAGGTGAGCAAGACCAGGAGAGCGTAACCCTCAAGAGTTCGTCGCCAAGGCCATCCAGAGCTACAAGAGTCAAGGGTCATGAGGGGCTGCCGCCGCCACTGCTGTGGCCCCCATCCAGCGAGGATGGTGGGCTGCGCGTCTGCATCGACATACCAGGGCTCAACCGAGCCGATCTCAAGAGTGCCTCTGCCTCGCGAGTGGGACGCTATGCAGGGTCCGCCCCACAGCTACGTACGCATGCCTTATGGCCTGCCAAACGCGGCTGCTACGCACCAGCGTCTCATGAGGACCATCCTGGAGGCTCAAGAGGTCAAGCACGCCGCAGCCCTGGCGGAGCTGGAGATGGCCCTTGAGGAGCCGCCAACGCCTCCGGAGCCTCCCGAGGCCCCTGGGCCTGGGGGCTCGTGAGGATCGGCTCCTGCAGCCCACCGAGTCTGCTACACCAACACCCCTTCATCCCCAACATCACCAGGTGACATCTTTAAGTTTTATTTCCGGCTGGGAGCGCCTTGAGGTCAAGATATTCCCAGGCCGCTTGGGTCTGTCCCTGCGGCATGTATCCCTTTTATTTCATGTCGTTAGCCTATCTTGTTGGGGGCGCCCCTCGGGTTGCATCATCCCAAGCCGCTCGGGCCAGTCCCAGCGGCATGTATCCTTCCTACCTTTTCCTTAGGATTATGCTCTCGCTCCACCATGCTTGTTATTTGGTGCCTTTTCCTGGGTGGCGGAATCTTGCGCGTTAAAGGGGGGGTGCCTGAGCATCGCGACTCAGGATCCTACCGCTCTCCGCCCTCACCCTCTGGTCTTGTCCATGGCATCGCGACCTAGCTTGCCAAATGACGGCCGAGACCAGCCCGAGAGCCGGACCCGAGGACGAGAGTTTCAGTCATCTAACCCAGCTTATTGCGCTTAAAGGGGGGTGCCCGAGCATCGCGACTCGGGGCTCCTACCGCTCTCCGCCCTCACCCTCTGGTCTTGTCCATGGCATCGTGACTGGCTTGCCACGATGGTCGAGACCAGCCCGAGAGCCGGACCCGAGGACGAGTTGAGTTCTTCCACGACCTAGCTTGCGCGTTAAAGGGGGTGCCCGAGCATCGCGACTCGGGGCTCCTACCGCTCTCCGCCTCACCCTTTGGTCTTGTCCATGGCATCGCGACCGGCTTGCCCGACGGCCGAGACCAGCCCGAGAGCCGGGACCGAGGACGAGAGTTTAGTCATCTAACCCGCTTGCTGCGTTAAAGGGGGGTGCCCGAGCATCGTGACTCGTGGATCCTACCGGCCTCCGCCCTCACCCTCTGGTCTTGTCCATGGCATAGCGACCTGGCTTGCCAAAGGACGGCTGAGACCAGCCCGAGAGCCGGACCCAAGACGAGAGCACCGCATCTGGCCAAAATTGCAGGAACACACTCAAGATAAGGCCTGAGCCAGCGCAACCCGCCTTTGAGGTAGGGCCCTGTGAGTCCCGCGCTGGCTCACGGGTTCCCAGATACACCTCGTCCAGCCCTACCGTGCCAGCCACGTGTCATGGTGGGGCTGTATACGCCCCGGGGGCTCCTCCCGGAGGGGAGCCCGCTCCCACGTTCCAGTGGAAGCACCATGCTCCGCTACTGGTGGCGACACCGCCGAGGAGGCGGCTATGCCCGTCAAGCATGCGGAAGCGCTATGCTCGCTGGTGATAAACAAGCGAGGGTGGCCTCCGGGTCGCATCAACCTCGTGGAGCCCAGAGCTCGATTATGCGGCCTCGCCGCAACGCCCCTCGGGAGTGCCGCGAGGGGGCTGGGCACGGGCTGCACCTGGTCACGCCAGACGACGCCACCCAGCCAGGCCCCTCGGCCTGGTTCGTCAGACGTCACTCCCGAGCGGAGCCAAGGTACGAATGCCGCTTGAGCGTCAAGGGGACTCTGAGCATCGCGACTCAGAGCCTAACTCGGTCACGTAGCCCCTCACCCTTAGTTCCGAAGGCTAACGGCGGTTGAGGTATGCGCGGGCCGGCTCTGCAGACGAGAACGATGGATCCGCCTGCGTCTCACCTCCCTACTTGCTATTCGCGCTTAAGGGGACTCTGAGTATCGCGACTCAGGAGCCTAACTTGTCACGTAGCCCCTCATTCCTTGGTCCCGTCCTGGTTTCCGGTCGGGGCTAACGGCGGCTGAGGTATGCGTGGGGCCGGGCTCTGCCGGCGTAGAACATAAGCAAGTAGGAAGCACAAATTTCAAGGAATTCAAAAGCAAATATTACAGTCCACACTGTTATCGCAATACCAAACGCAAGTTTAAACGCCTCCTCGAGGCATGATGTGCAGGAATTAAAAGCAAGGCAGGAGCCACAACGGAGTCACTTGTCGGCGGTGGAGCAGCTGAGTGGGCTCGCCTCGTGAGCAGATGGGGCCGGCAGCGCCTCGCCCGGCTTGGTGTCAAGGCCCGAACTTCCCCAGAGCCTCCGCATGATCCTTCACAGCCTCGGCGTGGGCAGCTGCATGCTCGCCGCTTGCTGGCTCCAGCAGGCTGTCCATGTCGACTCTGGTATCACGAAGATAGATGTGGGTGAGAATCCGCGTCAGTGCCGCGGAAGACAAGACACGCGCCTCAGCCTCAGCCGTGGGGCCGAGACCAAGGGAGACATCTTCAAGAGCGCGCACCAGGAAGGGAAGCAGCTTGGCGGGGCCGTCCTCTGCGCCGGCCAGTGGGCTCTCCAGGCCGCTATCGTAAAGCTCCCTCAGCAAGGCGCGAGCCTTCACCTCCATATCCATGAAGGCCACGCGATCTTCGGCAAGAACCCGCGCCTTGTCGTCCAGCTCGACCTTCCTTGCCTCCAGTTCCTGCTCCAGCGCGCCTAGGCGGTCATGACGCTTGTTCAGCTTGGCCTCCCGATCCTTGACGAGCGCCTCGCGAGCCTTCATGCTTTCCTCTTGCTCCTGGCGGAGGCGGGCCTCCTCGGCAAGCTGGTTCTGCAGGCCCTTCAGCTTGCCCTCCAGTGTCTCACAGCGACCTTGGATGCTGGCTGCCTCCCCCAGGGCAGCATCGCGGGCTACCTTCGCCTCACGAACAGCTCTGCTTCTCCTCGTCATAGCCGCCGAGGCCTGGACCAGCGCCGCCCGAATCGGCGTCGGGCGAATCCAGCCAGAGGCCAGCTCAAGCGCCCGCCACCAAGCGAGGGTCGGCGCCAGAAGATCCCCGCCGCAGCCGGTCCAATTCAGCGGCAGCACGATCCAGACAAAGGGAGGAGTCGAGAGACAGCAGTTGGTGGAGTAGGAGGAGATGGCGGCAGCGTAATCACTGCGCCTGGCGGAACCAGGGCGCCACGCAACAAAGGGAGGCAGCGCCAAGCATGGGCACCTCGAGTCGCTGGGTCAAGGGGCTGAGCTCGCCCAGCTGGCTCAGCCAGTTCGCGAGGGCGCCTGGGCAGGAGAGGCACAGGCGTCAGACCATCTTCCTTTTCGGGCAGAGGCACCACCATGGATGGGGCCTCAGGAGCCCCCTTCAGCTTCTTCGCTGCGGGCACCAGCCTGGCCGAAGAACATGGACATTAGATCTCGTCGACAGAACAATAATCAAGACGGAAGCAGGCACTTACAGGTCGTCGCTGGTGGACTCGAGCAGCCTCCGGCCATACTTGAAGCCCGAGAGGCGGCTACAGGGATCAGCTTCAAGGGGATCAGGAGCAGGAGGCGCGTCTGCGGATCGCCTCGGCCGGGCGGACCTGCTGGGACCAGCCCAGTCCGTCCTTCGGGGATCGGGGCAGGCTTCGCCTCCCGCTCACCCTCATCCTCGTCGCCGTCACTCTCGGGAGGCGAAGAACGGGACCTGCACCGCAGGGAGGAGCCCTTGACTCCGCCCAATCAACCCCTCTCCTGGCTCTCTTCCTCCACCTCTTATTTGGAGTCGGAAGAGGACACGCCCACCAGTCCTCCGGAGCCTCCACGGCACGGGCCCGTCCCCCATTGAAGACGGGCATGGGCCCCACTACCTGCTCCCAATCCTCATGAATGAACAAGGCGCAGGCGCCTCAGCCTCGCCACATCGCCCCCAACCAAGGACTGGAGGACCGTCGCCAGATCCTCGCTGGCCAGGACCACGGGGCTCGGGTGAGGCCTCCACATCGGAAGCGAATCTTGGCGGAGCCAGCTTGGTGCTCCAGAACTCCCTTAGCGAAGGCCTTGCAGTCAACCGCCCGCCCGCTGCGTTGGCCGGCTTCAGATCTGCATCCATCTTCTCCAGCACCAGCTTCGCGCGGGGATCCCGAAGCTCCGCTCGGGACCAGTCATCGGAGCTCTCGGCGGGCTCCGTGGGCAGGATCAGCCGAGGGTGGATGCGCCCAGCATCCACCATGACCCACTTGCTCCTGAAGCCCTCAATCCGCTTCCCAGGGTTTGAAATATCTATGGCTCCGCCGTATGCGATGAAGCTCGCGCACGCGGAGGCGGAACCACGGGAGGTTCGGAGGAAAAAGTAGTGGCGCAGCAAGGCCACCGAGGGCCTCACCCCAACATGGGCCTCGCAATAGTAGGTGAAGATTGCCAGAAGAAGGACAGAGTTGGGATGGTGGTGCAGAGCTTGAATGTTGTAATGGCGGAGGACAGAGAAGAAGAACTCAGAAAAAGGAGGCACCAGACCAGCAATGATGGCGCTCACGAAGAACGGGTAGAAGGTACTCCCCCGACCCTCAGGGGCGGCGGAGCCGGCCTTGAACGCTCCCGCTCCGTTGACGCCCTGCGCCCGCTTATCCGGGCGCACCAGGCGAGGCTCGCCACGACACATTTGGCGGGTCCAAGGCAGGAGAGTACCAGCTCGGCGGGGTTTGGCGAGAGCCATGACTGGCTAGGGCACGCAGCGGAGTGGATCTCAAGATCTTGGAAGCGAGAGGAGAGGCGCAGAAAGGGGATCTGAGCAGCAATCGGCGAAAGTAAAGGAGGCAAGGAAGATGCCGCTCATTATCAACCCACGCTGTTGCAGAGGCGCGACGCGTCCAATCAACCGCCACGCGGCGCCTAAGGCCGCAGGCTGTTAGGGCCCACGACGCTTCGCACTTGCCCTTTCGCCTCTCTGCTCGGCCAAGTTCGGGCGCACCGTGGGCCCGGGGGCTACTGTCGGCGCTTACGGGCACGGGGTCCCTGACTTGCGTGCCTGCGACCTGTGGCGTGGCTCAAAGGAGGCCCAGGACAGCCCATCTTCATCTACGCAGCTCAAGACCTCGCGAGGCCAAGCCTCATGGGCGGACGACGAGGAGCTTCTCGTGCACGGCCTCGTCAGTGGCTCATGAGGAGGCGGAGAGTTCAAGGTAGGGTACCTCGCGAGGTGCCCATGACGCATGCCATGATTTGACCAAGGGCGCCCGTCGGGCGCCAGCCCAGCAGGCGTCCTCCTTTCCTCTTTGGTGCAAAGGGAGCAAGCGCAGGCAAGAGCATCAAGCAAAGGCGTCCATTTCGGTGCAACAAGACCAAGACCAGCCCAACGGCTGGAAGGGAGTCATCGTGGAGCCCAAGCGGCGTCATCACGAGCCTTTGGCAAAGCGAGGACCAACTTTAGTCAGGATAAGTGTACCCGCTGTTCCCCTTCAAAATGGCCAATTGTTGGCGCCCTTCCCGCTCAATATTTGGGAAGAGGCCCAGGGCCTTCGCCTATAAATAGGAGTAGCCACACTCAGAGAGAGAGAGAGAGATCTTGGGAGGACGGACACCCAGGAAGATAGCAAGAGAACAAGCGAGAGATAGAGAGAGGCGACTGAACACCACCTAGCAGTTCATCGCACCCACCAAGAACAGACCCTCGCGAGGCTGTTCTTCCCTGTACTGTTCCTCATTAGCCCAAGAGGCAATCCACCACACCACAAACTAGAGTAGGGTATTACACCACAACGGTGGCCCGAACTAGTATAAATCTCGTGTCTCTTGTGCTGTTCTGTTTAGTAGTTTAGGTCCCTGCGATTCGGCAAAGTGCGAGACGGTGGAGGGTTGGATCTCCGCGCGCACCCTAGTGTTCGAACCTCAAGGGTCTGCCGGAACCCGAAATCCGACAGAAGCACTTCTCAAGGACAATACCACTTTTTCATGACAGTATCTATACAGTAGCACAACACCAATAGAGATGAAAAAGCTCAATCATATGGATGAAATCAGTGGGCGAGTACCAACCTTTGTCAGGAGGCTGATTGTGTAGAGCATACAGATGAAGCACTTCTCCGAAACCATCTGTTGCTATCTACGGGGGTGGCCATGCTTACTATACACTCCTCGATTAGTTTAATGTTTCCAACATCTTCTTGTGCAGTTCCACTAAAATATATGGTATTTTCAAAGAAGATCCCTGTTTGCACAAGTAGAGATAATTACGTATGGCATCAAATCAGTGGCAAAGCAATTGCTCGTTCCAGCCATAGCAATAAATTAAGATGCAAAACTATATCATTACTTGTGTCATCACAGTTCCAGTGCTTCATTACGGCACCGGATGTTGATTTTTGTTTTTCTTCCGCTTGTTCTTCCCCTTCATCACTTGGTTCAATAAAAGACAAGCTTCGCCTTCAATGTAAGATTTGGCATGTCAATTAGGGAGCATAAGTATAGTACTAAACTTAATTTTCTGATGAAAGTGGCAAAATACAGGCCCGCAGTTGTGAAATATCCTTATCTTACCTCAATGGGATATTACGGTGCACATACAGATTGGAAATCTTGTCTCCATTTGTGCAGTTCACTAAAATCAAGCAACATTATCGTACAAGTAGCACAACATATGAAAGCACACTGCAGAATCATGTGAAAGAAGGATAGTACTAACCTCTCATGATGCGGAATTCAAACAACTCACAAGAAGAAGATCTGAACCAAATTCGCCTTAACAGATAGGAAGTAAGATCTCCTCTTGTGCAGTTCCACTAAGATCAAGCAATCAAAGCAACGTTGTCGGTGTGACATTTTTGTTGAACTGCACAAAACAAAACAAAAGTGTTTTGTGCAGTGCAACAAAAGGTCACAATGGCAACGAGGTGAAGTAGATAACCCTGTTTACACAGAGGTGCAAAGGAAACAATTAGTGGTGAATAACGGTGGATGACACAGAAGCCAACAAAAAGAAGCATCTACCTTATCTAAATGGGAAAGAAAGCAAGACAGTAGCATTTCTCAAATGGGGGCATTGATTAATATTAACATAGAGATTATATTAACAATAAAAATCGTTAAACATGTAATTTGCTTTTAATTGTGGCATTGCATCAATTTTCCAGCGGCATTATTAGAGGGTGTTTGTTTACAGGGACATTTTGGTGTAGGGATTAAAAAAACTCCGTGTCAGTCCCATCTAAACCAAACAGGAGGGACTTTTAGGGACTAAAAGTGGGCATTTGGGGCTAAAGAAAGAAGACCCGAGGGGTCTTTTGGGACTTTTTCCAACAGTTGCCCTGCCACGCATCGCACCTTGTTTCTATTAGTTCATTACTAGGGTAACATGGTCTTTTAGCATGTCATTTAATAACCTCTAGTCCATGTTTAGTCCTCGGAACCAAGCAGATAGGGACTAGGAGTTTTAACCAAAAAGGGCCTTAGATTAACAACAGCTAATGAGTTGCACGGGACAGTGGATGCACCAGCACCATGTGCATCTACCGATGTACTGTGGTCATGCACAGTCTGTTGCAACAAAGAACAAACAACCAAGGAGCATATTTGTGTTGGTCCCAGTTTTGTTATCTTTAGACACCTTTCCATATGTGAGCGCAGCAAATCTAGTCCTGCTCAAGTCTACAGCCTTGTCCCTTCCTTTCCTTTTTGAACTAGTACTTTCGCCCCTTCCTTTCCTCTTTGAACCACGTCCTAGATTAATGCGATACAACTTTCCCCACTACTTTCCCACATTCCTTTCCTCTTTGAACCACGTCCTAGATTCATGCTATACAACTTTCCCCCTTCATTTCCTCTTTGAACCACGTCCTAGATTCATGCTATATACTTCCTCCGTTCCTAAATATAAGTCTTTGTAAAGATTCCACTATGAACCACATACGGATCTATATAGATGCATTTTAGACCGTAGATTCATTCATTTTGCTCTATATGTAGTCCTAGTAAAATCTCTACAAAGACTTATATTTAGGAACGGAGGGAGTACAACTTTTCCCACTACTTTCCCCCACTCCTTCCCTCTTTGAACCACATCCTAGATTCATGGTATACATGCAGCTAGAGCAATGCATGTGAAGTAAGTATATTATACCTTAAGGTTCTTGGGGCGTGGTCCGGTGGGCGATGGGACGGCGGCGAAGAAGAAGGGGTCGGAGGCCCTCCCGCGCCGCCGCTGGGGGGAAAGTGAACAGCTGCGCCGGTAGTGGATTCCCTCCCTCGCCGACGGCGACAGTGTTAAGCCTCCTTCCCTTCCCGGCGGACGGATCCTGCCGGCTCTTTGAGCAGCAGTGAGGGGAGAGAGAGAGGCCAACGAAGTCTTGTTTAGATCTGGAGAGGGCGAGAGAGTGTGAAGAGAGCAACTACAAGCGCTGAGGCTCCAGCGGGAGAGGGCGAGAGAGTGTGAAGAGAGCAACTACAAGCGCTGAGGCTCTAGTGTGTATATATATACTGGAGAGAGAGTGTGAAGCATGCAAACCCTAGAAAACATTTTGACCAGTCAAAGAATCCTCCTGGCAAAAATTATGCTCAAGTGTAGTTATCGAACCCGAGACCTCAAGTTTGATGAGTGAACAGGCTAACCAGCTACACAACCCTCCCGTTATGTTCAACGAGAGGAAAATAACCTTTTATACATTCCTGCATTTGTGTGACAAGCATGTCGTGTTTTTTTGTGTGTGTGTGTGGGAGTCTGTCTATCCCTAGGTGGTTTTGGTAATTCATAACAACATATAGCTCACTGAGCTAATGCTATTCCAAGACAAATATTTCAGCAAAGCTCAATGAATGGCATGGCATGGATGATGAAAGTGGATCCCTCAAAATATTAAGGACAAAGGATTGGCTCAAGCTCAAAAGCTCAAGACTCTACATTTTACATTTTAGTGATCCAAGATCACATTGAGTCTATAGGAAAAGCCAATACTATCAAGGAGGGATGAGGTGTTGCTTAATGAGCCTCTTGCTTCATGTGCTTAGTGATATGCTCCAAAACCCTCAACTACTTTCTCACATCCACATATGACCTAAACCTAAAGTCAAAATCGGTCCTACCGATTCTTTCTATCCGGCGCCACCGAGTTCAAATGTCATACCCACTGCCACAAACCCTAGGCAAATCGGTTTCACCGATAGGGATCTCGGTCTCACCGAGATGGGATTTTAATCTCTCTGTTTCCCTTCATAACATTTCGGTCTAACCGAAGTGAGCGATCGGTCCCACCGAGATTGCAATGTAAACTCTCTTTTTCCCTTTCATAACTTTTTGGTCTCACCGAAAGAGCGAATCGGTCCCACCGAGTTTACCTGACCAACTCTCCGGTTAGCTAATTACCAAAATCGGTCTCACCGAGTTTGTGTAATCGGTCTCACCGAGATTACGTTATGCCCTAACCCTAACCATATCGGTCCTACCGAGTTGCATGTCGGCCCCACCAAAACCCTAACGGTCACTAGGTTTACTGAATCGGTCCGACCGAGTTTGTTGATTCGGTCCCACCGAGTTTGGTAAATTGTGTGTAACGGTTATATTTTGTGTGGAGGCTATATATACCCCTCCACCTCCTCTTCACTCGTGGAGAGAGCCATCAGAACAAACCTACACTTCCAACTTACCAGTTCTGAGAGAGAACCACCTACTCATGTGTTGAGGCCAAGATATTCCATTCCAACCACATGAATCTTGATCTCTAGCCTTCCCCAAGTTGCTTTCCACTCAAATCTTCTTTCCATGAAATCCAAATCCTGTGAGAGAGAGAGAGTTGAGTGTCGGGGAGACTCATTTGAAGCACAAGAGCAAGGAGTTCATCATCAACACATCATTTGTTACTTCTTGGAGAGTGGTGTCTCCTAGATTGGCTAGGTGTCACTTGGGAGCCTCCGACAAGATTGTGGAGTTGAACCAAGGAGTTTGTAAGGGCAAGGAGATCGCCTACTTCGTGAAGATCTACCGCTAGTGAGGCAAGTCCTTCGTGGGCGACGGCCATGGTGGGATAGACAAGGTTGCTTCTTCGTGGACCCTTCGTGAGTGGAGCCCTCCATGGACTCGCGCAACTGTTACCCTTCATGGGTTGAAGTCTCCATCAACGTGGATGTATGATAGCACCACCTATCGGAACCACGACAAAAACATCCGTGTCTCCAATTGCGTTTGAATCCTCCAAACCCTTCCCTTTACATTCTTGCAAGTTGCATGCGTTAATTTCTGCTGCCTATATACTCTTTGCATGCTTGCTTGAATTGTGTGAAGATTGCTTGACTTGTGCAAAGATAGCTAAAATCTGCCAAAGTCCAAAATTGGGAAAGGTTAAGTTTTTAATCGGTCAAGTAGCCTAATCACCCCCCTATAGACATACTTCAAGGTCCTACAAGTGGTATCAGAGCTTTGGTCTCCATTTGCTTTGATTTCCATAGCTTTTGGTGGTCATAGCCTTGGTTTCACAACCTAGGAGAGTATGGCGTCTAGCGAGGGAAATTATCACCGTAGAGGTCCTTACTTTGATGGCACTAATTTTGCTAGTTGGAAGCATAAGATGAAAATGCATATTCTTGGACATAACCCCGCCGTTTGGGCTATTGTGTGTATTGGCTTGCAAGGTGAATTCTTTGATGGGAGAGAACCGAACCGTGAAGCTAGCGCGGAAGAGTTGAAGATGCTGCAATACAACGCTCAAGCTTGTGATATCCTCTTCAATGTCTTGTGCCCCGAAGAATTCAACAAATTAAGCCGTCTTGAGAATGCAAAGGAAATTTGGGACACTTTGATTGATATGCATGAAGGTACCGACTCCGTCAAGGAATCCAAGTTGGATGTGCTCCAAAGTCAGCTTGACAAGTTCAAAATGAAGGATGGTGAAGGTGTCGCTGAAATGTACTCTAGGCTTGCTCTTATCACAAATGAGATTGCCGGCTTAGGAAGTGAAGAGATGACCGACAGATTCATTATCAAGAAGATCCTAAGAGCATTGGATGGGAAATATGATACCGTGTGCACATTGATCCAAATGATGCCAAATTACAAAGATCTCAAGCAAACGGAAGTCATTGGAAGAATTGTTTCTCATGAGATGTCACTCAAGGATAAGGAGGAACTTCACAACAAGTCAAGTGGTGCTTACAAAGCCTCATGTGAAGCCCCCACATCATCAAGTGAGAAACAAACCTTCAATGAAGAATTGAGCCTAATGGTGAAGAACTTCAACAAATTCTACAAGAGTAGAAGCAAAGAAAGAAGCTCTAAGTCAAGGTCCTACAATGACAAAAGATCTTCTAGTCGAGAGCGCAATTGCTAAAATTGTGGGAGACCCGGACACTATTCCAATGAGTGTACGACACCCTACAAAAGAAGAGAAGATTCTCCCAAGAGAAGAAGTAGAAGAGAAGAATCACCACCAAGAGAGAGAAGGAGTAGAGATGATCGTTATGAACGAAGACCCTCACGGAGAAGCAAGGATTCGGAAAGGAAGGACAAGTCATCAAAGAGCTACACAAAACGAAGACATCAAGCTCACGTTGGTGAATGGGTATCCGGCTCTGACTCCGACAATCACTCCGAGAGAAGCTATCACTCCGACTCCGAATACACTCAAGATGAAGGTGTTGCCGGTCTAGCACTTGTGTCAACCAACTCCTACGACATATATGATTCACCAAATGAAGGAATTGGAAGATGCTTCATGGCCAAAGGTCCTAAGGTAACACCCCCCGAGTATGTGGATTTTAATAGTGATGAAGATGACTTGCTAGGTGATGACGATTTACTTGTTGACAACTCTAGTGATGAATACTATGATGAAACGTCAATTAATCATGCTAATCAAGATGAAACGAATGACAATGATAAGGAGAAGATTGAGCTTCTAACTAAAGAACTAAACACTCTTAAGTTAGCTCATGAAACTATCTTCGAAGATCATCGAGAACTTTGAAGGGCTCATGAGAAGTTACGCTTTGAAAAACTCAATCTTGAGCAAGAGCATGAGTTCCTAAAAGAAATCAATGATGATCTCCGTAAGAAAAGTTCTTCTTACATTGCCAAGCATTTACTCTTATCTACTTACATGCCTCATGTCAAGTCTAGTAACAAGAACAAGAAAGATTCTTCCTCTAGTAGTAACAATAACAATGCTAAATCCAATATTGTTGCTTCTAGTAGTTCTCTTGATTCCACTAATGATTCTCTTAGCCAAGTTACTCTTGAGCAAGAAAACAGCTTATTGAAGGGAATTATAGAGAAAGGTGTATACAAGAGTGACGGTGTCCTGGACTAGGGGGTACTCACCACGTCGTCTCCCGATTAGTTGGATTGGGCCGAGGAACCCCATGGTCGTATGCTCATGGGCCAGTCCGGACAGTTGCCGCATACAAGGAAGATTCCACAAGACTTGGTGATCAAGACAAGGACTCCTCCCCCACCGGCGTATTCGGCTAGGACTCTTGTTATCCTGGGCCTCTGGTGCATTATATAAACCAGGGCCAGGCTAGTCGACAGATATACAATATACAACAATCAAACCATAGGCTAGCTTCTAGGGTTTAGCCTCCTTGATCTCGTGGTAGATCTACTCTTGTAACACACATCGTCAATATTAATCAAGCAGGACGTAGGGTTTTACCTCCATCAAGAGGGCCCGAACCTGGGTAAAACATCGTGTCCCTTGTCTCCTGTTACCGTCCGCCTTAGACGCACAGTCCGGGACCCCCTACCCGAGATCCGCCGGTTTTGACACCGACATTGGTGCTTTCATTGAGAGTTCCGCTGTGTGTTCGGCAAAGGGTCGATGGCTCGCCTGCAGATCAACTGCGACTTCGGCATCTTCGTCACCAGTTCGACTGGTCACCTTGGTTCGACCATGGACTGTGCCCTACCTCCGATCGTCATGTTCGGATAAGGGCCTTCATCAACATCAACTCCGATCTCTATCAAGATCATGGAGGAATCATCCAGGGAGCCCAGGGGCTCAACGTCAACATTGCCCTCGGGCGACCGTATTGTTTTTCTGGACAGCAAACTTGTATCCGCCGTCACCCTCGAGCGTCAGTTTGATGATTGCTTCGGTGGAATTGTGCGGAATTGAGTCTACAACAACCCTGGAAAATTTCATCGAGTTCCGATGGAGGAATCTCTAGCAATCTCTGATATACCGGAGCCGCATCGAATCTGGATGAGAATCCGGACGAGTTTAGGGCGTGGTGTCCGGCTTCTAGCTCGGACTCCCTTTGGAAGATCCAACTGTTGATCGGCTGCGGAATTCCCATATCTACCACCCCTCAAACTTTCAGCTCGATCCGACCGTCCAAACTCCGGGAACCTTCCGATTAGTGCATCACTTTTCGGATCTGTTTTCTGCGCGAAAACGAATCCGACCCGAGTTCGTCTTTTTTATAAACGGGATTTCGGACATCGTTTTTGAAGGAAGTTTTGTATGGGGTATTGTGTTTTGTTTCCGAACACATCCCACTAACTTTAAGATCTTTTGAACATGATATTCAACACTATGCTGGTGTCAAACCAGTCCGGCAATATTGCTCCACGGCGGCCGACCTGTGCTAGACACGTCGTCACTTTGTTGAGCCGAGCTCAACTTCTTCAGATCATCATCTCGGCAAGCCGAACAAGAGTCCGGCATCGCGAAGGATAAAACATCATCAACATCGCCGCCCCACGGATTACACGGAGCGGGCATACCGGCATCGCCGCACGGTCGCTTCATCAAGCCGGCATCGACCACGTCACGACCTGCATCGGCAGGGCCGCACTATTGCTTCTTCAAGCTGGTGTCCATCACGCCGACCTACTTCGACATCTCGGCTGGACCGGGGGCTTCGCCATCTCTTCATGTCGAGTCCCAATTTTGGGAATCACCTTCCTTCGGATTGCTATAACAAATAAACCAGGTGCTATTAATCCTAGTATTTTTTGCCCAACGAATTATTACTCTGGTTTGTCCATTATATGTACGTAGGTCTATCAAATGGTGGCCGCATTAACGACGGTCGCATGGTGGTTCGGTCAGTTTCCGTACATAGGCCGGCGAACGCTGCATCCGGAACTCGAACCGACCTGTGAATTCAGGCGTTGCCATGCCTTTACCGCATCACGCCGCCGCCCTGCATCAACATTGACTTCGGCGCCAGGCCATATTTCTTTTATTACTCACTTTGCATAAATTATTTATTATTCAATGATTTTTTTACTATTATCTCTGGTTTGCACTATTTTTGTGCACAGGAAAATGATCCAGCCGGACTATATCCTTTGACGTCACCTCGGCTGGACGGGGGGCTTCGTCAACACTTCATTACCCCATGCAAGGGACTTCGGCATCACTCTGCCGTCCTGCATTGACCGTGCTATGTCACCACTTCGGAGTGTCGAGCTCTTTTGCGCCGCCACCTCGGGATCGGCTTGGGGGATGGAACCTTGTCCCGCATCAAGCTCGGACCGCGTCGTCAATACCGAACACATTAACCAGCTAAGTTGCCTTCATGCTCAAAGTTTTAAATTTCTAACTTGTGTTCGGCTCGACCAAGCATTATTCTTTTTTGGAAAAAAAGTTGCTTGTAAAATTTTTTCTTGTCCAAACTTTGTTCGCACATACTTGACGCGCTACCCGCGCTCATTATACGTGGGGGCTTCTTTAACAGAAGCTTATTAATACGGGCTTTCTACCCAACACATGTGTCACACTTCCGCATGTACCTTTTATTCACCATTATATGCATCGATATGACTTAAGTTTTGGCCAAGCTGGGTTGCTCGCTCCTGCTTACCCCTCGTTCCCGATTGTTCGGCTAGGTGGTAAAGGAGCACCTCTGCGATTATTACTGCCGGGTCAGCCGGATGTGTACCTCGACTGGGTGAAGCCGAAAGCTAAGCGTTCTTAAGGGAATACTCGGTCGGTGAACTAAAAGATGATTTCCTACCTATTTATTTACCTGCCCCCAGATGTTTTTCTGCTCTTTTCACAGTCCGGACATGCAGTTTAGGGCATGCCTCCCAGGGAAAGGAACCCCTAACGGAACTATTCTCCCTGGAAGATGTTTCTTACTAACCAAGTAATATAACATAACTAGTTGGGCACTTGTCTGATAAAGCACTAATGACCCCTGCGCCTGGTCTCCACGCATGCCCCGGTTTTTATAACCGCGAGGGTATTCGGACACACTCCGGACTATTGGGTCCATAGGTTGAAGCGAAAAGGTCCGCTACGACAAACGATCTACAATCCGGCTAGAAGGCATTCTACATGTCACCTTACATTATATAGTCAACTTTTACCCGAGTCACTTGGGGGCTCTTATGTTTATTCGAGCCGTTTTATAATAAGTGTTTTTCTTCTTAGTCGTTGCAAAGTTTTTATTATTATTTATCACTCCTTTTCTCGACACGAGTGTGCGGTCACTAGCCGGGGAGCCTAATTTCTCTATCAAAACCGCTAGGGTTTAGTTTTCTAAACTGGCCTAATGAGAAGTACTCCGCCTTGGGATGGGAGACTGAAGCCGTGGGCTGACCCGCTTGAAGTCTTGAGATAGGATGTGTCATGTTAAAGCACGGCATAAGCACTTTTTTTTCTAAAGTCCAATTTTGGATTGGCACCAACACTTGATCTTGTTCGGACGTCATGTTTTTATCGACGTTTTTGGTTTTCAAGCTTTTGGCACTTTTAACTATTTGTGTGTTTCCAGCACAAGTCTAGCGATTACTGCAACGCCGGACACCTTTAGAGATTCGCAAAAACATTCTCGGATATTGCTATATATGCATCAGTTTGAATTGTGTCTTGGTCAATAGTTGGGTTGCCTGGCTCGCGCTTGCCTCCTACGTTCCGCTTTGTTCGCTCGGTGTGCAAAGGAGAACCACGATGATTGTGCTTCCAGCTCGCATGGTCAAGCACCTCAAAGGAGAAAGCCAAAACTGACTGTCACAATAGGAGTAAACTGGTCAGCGATCCGATGACTATATTAAATGACGGGCCATTCATAAAATTGGCCGAAGTGTTTCCGGCTTGACCTCGACTATCGCCGAACACTACCGGGGGCTAGTAACTGGCCTCCCAAACTAAATCCTCAATATTTTGCTCTTCCATTAGAGCTGAGGTTCCATGATCATGCTTAGCATGACAACCCAAAGAAAGGAACCGATAGCGGGAATATTTTCTTTGGAAGACATTTCTTCTGTTAAACAGTAATATAACATGTCTCTCTGCGTACCTTTGTTTATAAAACCGTACGGCCAGATTGCCTTGTTTGTCGTAAATCTTTGCCCTCATGAAGGCTTTATAAAGTAGGACAAACACTCCTCGGTTACTGGCCGAGGAGGTTGAAGCCGATGGTCGGTCAACAAAGTTTTGTACAATGTGGATCCGAGCATTAATGACATAAAGTACTTGGATACATTGAGTCATTACACATAATTTGTGATTTTACTATGGATATTGATCCTTAATTCGGCCACCCGTGCCCGCATTAAGGCTCGGGGCTCTTGGGCTTGGGCTTATTATTTACAAATATTAAAGGGCACATCAATCCCCTGATCTGGTGTTTCCACCCGACCGGTGTCTCGGGGCTACTGCTTATGCGTGTCCAATGCAGAAAATTTTAAGTGTATCTGATCTCCGAGGAGATTTTGATCCTCGGGTTGGTCGGCCGCACCAACCCGAGTCTCGAGGATCGAGCACGCCGCTTTTGTGTCCCAAGTATTCTGCCGAGCTAGGACTTGATCATCGTGGCTGATTTTGCAAATCAACTTTGAGTCCCAGCGATTCTTGGGATCGCGGCCTTACATCATCCTTCGTGAATCTCGGGTTTTAGACCGATACCCACCTTGAGGGCTCTCGGCTATGTATCTCGGCAGAGAATAAATTGCATCTATCGAAATATTGACAAAAATCGCCCACAATCGGGTGGTGCACCACCTCGAAGCGATCCGGCATAAAGCTCGGGCGCTAGTGGCTGGCTCCATAGAGGGCATTTCCGGCATTAAGCTCGGCTAAACTCCTTCAAACTTCTTTGAACCAAGGTGATTTAAGACACATCGGATACAGTCCGGCGTTGGAGCTCGGATACATAGTCCGACGTTGGAGCTCGGATACAGTCCGGCGTTGGAGCTCGGATACATAGTCCGGCGTTGGAGCTCGGATACATAGTCCAGCGTTGGAGCTCGGATACAGTCCGGCGTTGGAGCTCGGATACGTAGTCCGGCGTTGGAGCTGGGAAGCGGTCCGGCGTTGGTGCTCGGCTGCAAAAGATACCTTGAATGCAGTCCGGCGTTAGAGCTCGAACGCAAGAGGACACTGCCCCTCGGGAATAACTTCAAACCCGAGGTGTGGCATAAAAATAACAAGGCATTGATAAAGGCCGTAAACTTAAAGGGGCTCCTCGGATACCCGACGTGTAAACTCATCGAATGCATTTCGGCGATCCTCAAGATCGAAGATGAGAAGATTTGTTGAACCAGTTTTCAAGACCGCAACCAAGATGAAGAACAGTTCGGAAGAATCGAGGAGCGTCCCTAACGAAGACGGTTCGGGGGCTCTCGACGGTGTCTGGACTAGGGGTAGTCACCACGTCGTCTCCGATCAGTTGGATTGGGCGAGGATTCCCATGGTCGATGCTCATGGGCCAGTCCGGACAGTTGCCGCATACAAGGAAGATTCCACAAGACTTGGCGATCAAGACAAGGACTCCTCCCCACCGGTGATTCGGCTAGGGACTCTTGTTATCCTGGGCCTCACGGTGCATTATATAAACCAGGGCAAGGCTAGTCGACAGATATACAATATACAACAATCATACCATAGGCTAGCTTCTAGGGTTTAGCCTCCTTGATCTCGTGGTAGATCTACTCTTGTAACACACATCGTCAATATTAATCAAGCAAGACGTAGGGTTTTACCTCCATCAAGAGGGCCCGAACCTGGTAAAACATCGTGTCCCTTGTCTCTTGCTACCATCCGCCTTAGACGCACAGTCCGGGACCCCCTAGCCGAGATCCGCCGGTTTTGACACCGACAAAGAGCCTTGCCGGGAGTAAGCAATTTGAGGAAATTGTACGCAAGCAAGGAAGGCACCGGAAGAATCAAGGTGTTGGTTTTGAACGAAAGTTCAATGCCAATGGACTAGAGTGGGAAGAAGATCAATACCCCAAGACGAAGTTTGTTCCTCAACAAGAGAAGTATGATCCTACTTCCTTCAAGGAACACAAGCACAAGATGATCTTCCACCACAAGACCACAAGAACAAAGGCAAGGACAAGCTTCAAGAGGAGATTGATGCATTTGAAGAAGCACCTAAGGCCTTGGTCAAGTGGGTTCCCAAGACTACGTCAAGTTCTACTTCATCAAGTACAACTACTACACCAAGGATTCCCATCAAGATGATGTGGATCCCGAAGAAGAAGAACTAGAGAGTTCTTGAGGGTGACTCCGCCAACATTATTCACTCATATCATTATGGCAAGGACAAGTGCAATCATCTTCCATATCTTACACTAGTTCAAAGAGTCACAAACCCTCATGTTGGTAAGGCAAGGGACAAGGTAACCTAATGTTTTCATGGACATCATTTTCTGAATGCATCACTCTATGTCTATGGATATTCTTGTTTGTTCCTTGTGGGACTAACCCATGTAGGTATTGAAAGTGCAACTCACTCCAAAGGTTTGCTCCGAAAGATCTACATCAACATTGAGCATCCACATCTTCAACACCTACATGAAGTCATCATCGACAAAACCCAAGGTTAGTTCATCCCTCTAAGGGGGGATCTCACATCTAGGGGGAGCTTAACTCTAAGTATTGAGTCAAAGCAACTCTAATGATGTGAACACATAAATGCTTTATGTAAAAGTGGTAACCCCACTTGAGCTTAAACGATGAGTATGACCTATGATCAAATGTTCTCATTTGACTCCTAAGTCAATATACTCATATATAGATGACCTAGTCATCGCCAATTGTTTGATAGATGCTAGAATTGGTTGTGCATGCTTTGTCACATATTTCATTTTTCATTTTATTGTGTGAGCATGTTGGTTGCATATTTTACTCATTCGAGTACGTCCACTTGTTGTTTTGATTGATTGGTTTCTTCTTCTTTGGCCAAGTGGATGGACAAGAGTGCCTAAGAACCTTCTCTAGCTATCTCTGCTTTTCTCGTCTCAAACTCTATTCATGCTACATCACAAAATTTGATCAAGTCAGATTCGAACCACTCTGTGTGAGGAGCACTCGGAGTCCCCGATTCGTTATAGACTTAAAACTTCCAAAACTTCTTTGTGATTTTCAGTTTGACCGATTCATCCATTTTGGTCATACCGAGATCACTAAGTCGATCTAGGTTTTCATCTCGGTGCAACCGATTTGAACTTTTCGATCACACCGAGTTGCAGTAACTGTTAACAGTTATGCATCTCGGTGCCACCGAGTTGTTCCACTCGGTCACACCGACAGTGTCGGGCTATATATTCACACGGGCAAATTTTGGAAAACTTTCTCCGAAACTCTTCGCCCGCGCATAGCTCGCTCTGCCTACTAGGTCTCCGGATCGTCGACTTTGTCGTCGGCTGCCTCCTGTCGCTGGTCTCCGCCGCCGTCAACGGGTTTCATCTCCGTCGTTGCCGCCGTAGCGAGTTCGCCACCAAACTAGGGTATGAACTCGATCACAGTGCTATCCTCGTCTGATCCTCAGCACATTGTGTTCATTATGCTTCTTTCCATGATTGAAACACCTCTATCCAGTTAAAACAATCCTTAGAATAGATTTGATTCGAAAATTTAGGGTTAGGTTTCCGCCGAAACCATCTCAGACCCACCGAGTTGAAAAACTCGGTCCCACCGATTTGGCTAACGCCGTTGCACTAGTAACTCTCGGTCTGACCGAGAATTGCTAATCGGTGTGACCGATTTTAAAACTTTGTGAAACCCTAGCAGTCTCGGTGCCATCGAACTGTGACTCGGTCTGACCAAGTTCACTAGTTTAGGTTCCAAAACTGCTTCGGTATCACCGAGTTTGAAAATCGGTAGATCCGAAATGCTTTCTGTGGAAAACTAAAACTAAGTCTTTTGAATCATTCTTTTTGCAAAAATCTCTGCATTTTGTGATGCTCATCCACTCTAACTCATCTATAACTATTCACAGGGTCAGCTGTTAGTGTGTGCAGCATGTCAGACCAAAGTGACAGCCAGAACAAGTCAGAAGAGCAGATTCACATGAGTGAGGGCACTAGTCCCTCTAGCAGCTCAGATGAGGGGAGCAGTAGCACTCCCAGCAATTTTCCCAAAGCTGCCACTAGGACAAGGAAGAAGAGAACCTCAGAGTCTGAGGATAAGGATTATGTGGCAGTTGAGGATGAGGCTATTTCAAAGAAGAAAGTACTCAAGAAGGAGTACAACTCAACTGTAGTAAAGCCAGGGATGAAGATCAAAAGGCCTGCAGGAAGACAACCAATGTCTAAAGCCAGAGTCTCCACTCAAGAATCTTTGGAAACCCAACCCAAAGAGCCTGCTGCAGAAGGAAAGAAAAGGAAGGAAAGGGTCAAGAAGACCATGGCCAGAGTAATAGGAAAGCCTTCCATGATGGAAGAAGAGGAAGAAGAGGTTGCTGCACCAGCACCCAAGGCACAAAAGCTGATGGGTGATGCTATAAAGTCAGGGGCTACAACTTCAAAGCCCAAAGAAGCACCCAAAGCTGCCTCCAAGCCCAAGAGTGCACCTAAGAGGAATACCAGGAGTATACCAGCTGCTGAAAAGAATAAGGCCCCAGTGCCTGATGTTGCTGCTGAGGAAGATGATGAAGGGCAAGTCCTAAGGAAGCTCAAACCCAAGATTCCAGACCACAATGATGCTCATCTTGTGGCTGAGAACATGAAGATCAGGAGAGACTCAGGGTTGAGGCTATGGAGAGAGTCAGATCCATATGCCACCAGGAGAAGGACCGCTGTTGATTACAGGTTCCACACAAAGGAGCAACATCACTTCTATGAGACAATCTTGTTGGACAAGAAGCCCATAGTATGTGATATGAGGTGGGTCGACTGGACCTACATACAGGAAAATGAAGAACACTATCCTGGAGTGTATGACAACTTCAGTGCGTGTGGAGTTGCAGACTTTGTTGGGCAGAAGCTCACAAACTGGAATGATGAGCTCATTATGCAATTCTACTCCACAACACATTTCTATCCAGATGGCGTGATAGTTTGGATGTCGAAGGAACGAGATACCAATCAACCATTGAGGAATGGGCAAGTCGATCAATGCCCCAAAGGAGAGTGAAGATGACTTGGGCGTTTATGCCAAGAAGAAGATGGATCACAACTATATGTCACAGATGTACAAGGAGATCCCGGATGAGGCATTTGAGAATTTCAAGTTTGGGTCGGTTCATTTTCTTACATCGGGGCAGCCAACGATCAAGCTGGATCCTAAGGCACACTCTGTTGCCCAAATCAGGTGACCACAACATGATCAGAGGGCATGCAATTAATTTGCTACACATATTTGATGTGCCCCAGAAATTCAAGGTCACGAGCCTCATAGTTGAAACTATCAAGAGGACAGCAGCAGACCAAAAGAGGAGCTGTAGATATGCCCCACAAATTCAGGAGTTGATTAACTCAAAGTTGGGCACAGTGAAGTATCTGTTGGATAAGGAACACCTTGTTCTCTATCCTGACTTTGAGGACAATCAAGTTGTCATGACTGAGAATGAACCATCATCAGTACAAGCTCAAGAAAAGAAGGAGAAAGCAAGGAAAGAGAAGGCTGCCAAGATGCCAACTCTAGCAGAGGCATCTGAGTACTTTTTGAAGAACAAGCAGGACCAGCTTGGTTACTTGATAGCATCAACTCTGCGGATTGAGAAGGGGTTGGCCACCCTAACTCAAAACCAGGAGAGCCTGGAAAGAATCATGGAACACAAATTCTATGATCTTGATGTCAAAGTAACTGAGATTCAGTTAGTTGTGGAGCAGCTACAGGATGACATGCAGGAGAGGAAGGGCAGGGCAACAATTGATGCATTTGCCAGAGTGCCTCGAGCTCAGAGATCAGCTGCAGAGCCAGTAACAGACACCAGAGTCACTTCATATGCTCCAGCTACAGCTCCAGTGCAACCAGCTCCAGCACCAACTCCTTCAGCTCCTTCCACATCAACTGAAGTCTTCGTCCAAGGAGCTATCTCTACGCGACCAGCTGAAGACCAAGCCTGAGAGACGATATAGTGCTATGCATTTTCTAGGAACTTTTTGGTAACTTGTTGCCAAAGGGGGAGAAAAATCTATAGATCATAGGGCTTCAAGAGAGAGTTTGCTTTGTTCTCTCTTGTCTTCTTGGTTGAACTTTGTTTGCCTTTGATTGCTTGAGATACTATGCTATTACCTGTGAGACATTGATGATCATGTGTTTGATCATAAGCTACACTTATGCCTGTTAGATGATATTATCTTACTTACCCTTATATGATCATTCACTGTGCTTGGTGATGAGTGCATGTATTCAATCCTTATTATCTTGAGCGCTCCACCAAGATGTATGTGACATGGAAGAGTAACCCATGAGCCTAATTCCTTGTGCATTTGCAGTCCAAACCAAATCTTAAAATATGCACAAATTTAGGGGGAGCTCTTGCTTATCACATACTTCTCAAAGCGACGATGTTTTTCAATCTTATTATCATTTGTCGAAGCTTTGATCTATATGTTTTCATCAATTACCAAAAAGGGGGAGATTGAAAGTGCAACTATCCCTAGGTGGTTTTGGTAATTCATAACAACATATAGCTCATTGAGCTAATGCTATTCCAAGACAAATATTTCAGGAAAGCTCAATGAATGGCATGGCATGGATGAAGAAAGTGGATCCCTCAAAATATTAAGGACAAAGGATTGGCTCAAGCTCAAAAGCTCAAGGCTCTACATTTTACATTTTAGTGATCCAAGATCACATTGAGTCTATAGGAAAAGCCAATACTATCAAGGAGGGATGAGGTGTTGCTTAATGAGCCTCTTGCTTCATGTGCTTAGTGATATGCTCCAAAACCCTCAACTACTTTCTCACATCCACATATGGCCTAAACCTAAAGTCAAAATCGGTCCTACCGATTCTTTTTATCCGGCGCCACCGAGTTCAAATGTCATAGCCACTGCCATAAACCCTAGGCAAATCGGTTTCACCGATAGGGATCTCGGTCTCACCGAGATGGGATTGTAATCTCTCTGTTTCCCTTCGTAACGTTTCGGTCTAACCGAAGTGAGCGATCGGTCCCACCGAGATTGCAATGTAAACTCTCTGTTTCCCTTTCGTAACTTTTCGGTCTCACCGAAAGAGCGAATCGGTCCCATCGAGTTTACCTGACCAACTCTCTGGTTAGCTAATTACCAAAATCGGTCTCACCGAGTTTGTGTAATCGGTCTCACCGAGATTACGTTATGCCCTAACCCTAACAATATCGGTCCTACCGAGTTGCATGTCGAGTCCACGAAAACCCTAACGGTCACTAGGTTTACTGAATCGGTCCGACCAAGTTTGTTGATTCGGTCCCACCGAGTTTGGTAAATTGTGTGTAACGGTTAGATTTTGTGTGGAGGCTATATATACCCCTCCATCTCCTCTTCATTTGTGGAGAGAGCCATCAGAACAAACCTACACTTCCAACTTGCCAGTTCTGAGAGAGAACCACCTACTCATGTGTTGAGGTTAAGATATTCCATTCCAACCACATGAATCTTGATCTCTAGCCTTCCCCAAGTTGCTTTCCACTCAAATCTCCTTTCCACCAAATCCAAATCCTATGAGAGAGAGTTGAGTGTTGGGGAGACTATCATTTGAAGCACAAGTGCAAGGAGTACATCATCAACACACCATTTGTTACTTCTTGGAGAGTGGTGTCTCCTAGATTGGCTAGGTGTCACTTGGGAGCCTCCGACAAGATTGTGGAGTTGAACCAAGGAGTTTGTAAGGGCAAGGAGATCGCCTTCTTCGTGAAGATCTACCGCTAGTGAGGCAAGTCCTTCGTGGGCGACGGCCATGGTGGGATAGACAAGGTTGCTTCTTCGTGGACCCTTCGTGGGTGGAGCCCTCCGTGGACTCGTGCAACCGTTACCCTTCGTGGGTTGAAGTCTCCATCAATGTGGATGTACGATAGTACCACCTATCGGAACCACGACAAAAACATCCGTGTCTCCAATTGCGTTTGAATCCTCCAAACCCTTCCCTTTACGTTCTTGCAAGTTGCATGCTTTAATTTCCGCTGCCTATATACTCTTTGCATGCTTGCTTGAATTGTGTGAAGATTGCTTGACTTGTGCAAAGATAGCTAAAATCTGCCAAAGTCCAAAATTGGGAAAAGTTTAAGTTTTTAATCGGTCAAGTAGTCTAATCACCCCCCCTCTAGACATACTTCAAGGTCCCACAGAGTCATTGGGATTTCAATCATAATTGTGTCATGTGGCTTTGGTGGTAAGACTATCCACAGTGGTGCAGAAATAATGCAGTCTTAGTCACCTTACCTCTCTCCACGTAGTACGTTGGGTCCCACCAGTCGGAGGGTGAAACAAACAAATTAATAAGAAAAATTAAAAGCGCCAGCGGTGTATCTTACCTCACACATCTCGCTACTGCTCGGGAACACTGTCCAATTGATCCCTCTGTTCGCTCACGTACTATTTTAAGTGAATCCTTATTATAACATGCACACCGTCCAGGTGTAATAAGTCACGTTAGAAGGTGCAACGGGACCAAGTTGCGTGCGTGTGCGTGTGTGTGTTTAACAGCATGTGTGTGTTAGAGAGTGCGACAGATCGACCTACTCCTACAGAGAGATGTTGTGTAGTGTACGATTTTAGCCGCGAGACTCGGTGCATCCTCTCGTTTCCGGGCGTGTCTGGTAGGGACATGCGGGCAGCTTCCACGCCTGCTCCTGACCAGCCTGGCCCACCCAAAGCCCCTCCATCGCCCGCGCGCGCTTCCCCCCCGAAACGGTCAGCGCCGCTCCAAAGAATCGGTGCCGCATTCATGCCCGGGCAGAGCGGACGCGACCTCTCACTGGCGCAAGAGTGATGGTTGCTTCGTCAACTTACTGTTGGGTCTATGTGATTTGACGGCTCATTGGTCTTTATTACTGAGGTGGTAGGACTGCTGGATGTCCCACGCTTTCGGCGAAAGGAGGTACTACTACTACTAGATGACAATTTTCTCCATTCTTACAGCAGAGGAGTGCAAGAGCAGTGAAAACACGCAGGCTTAGTGATTACATGGCCCACCTCACACTATCACCGTGCGACACCTAACTCTTTACATAGTACTCCCTCCGTTCCTAAATATTACTAGATGAGTCCCCACGCGTTGCCGCGGAACAGCGGTATATCTCTCTGCGCAAAATTATCGATGTCATAGAATTAAAAAAAACTCTATAACCGCATGACAAATGTGGTAGCCAAACTAAATAAACTCCCATCATCATTTAGATCATCCCACGTAAGGAAAAAAGATCAGCCAACTCCTATTGCATAATGGGATTATATTTTTCTTTTTGACATGTTAATGGGACTTAAAAGCTCACTTACATGCATGCTACCGGTGCATGCTTGCATGCAGACATGTTGATGTGATTTAAAACCCACTCACATGCATGTGCCATGGTATTTCTGCATGCTTGCATGTGGATTAGTCTTGAGCCTCTCAACGTCTAGATCGGGCGGCTATTATGGACTGATTTACTTCATCTAATGGCTACATCAATTTTGATGATGTGGCTCAAGGAGAGGATAGAGAATTCCTAGTAGTGGGGGCTAGCTATTACTAGTAGATAAGTCTTTGTAGAGATTCCACTAGGTGAACTACATACGGAACAAAATGAATGAATCTACACTTAAAATGCATCTATATACATCCGCATGTGGTTCATGGTGAAATCTCTACAAAGACTTATATTTAGGAACGGAGGAAGTACTAGTATAGTACGTATTGTAATTTATCAGCGAGATAAATTTGTACAATGCTATGAAGCTTCCAGCTTCTGTTAAATGTATCTTGCATCCAAGGTTGCCCGTTGCAACATTTCATCAAATACAAAGGAGACTAACATGCATGCTATTGCATCTCAATGATTGACAGATCATAGCAAATATGTACTCCCTCCGTTCCAAAATAAGTGTCTCAACTTTGTGCAGACTTTAGTACAAAGTTGTACTACTACTAAAGTTGACACTTATTTTGGAACAGAGGCAGCTAAAGAAAAAAATGATCCATGCAGTCCCTAGCCCTTGAACCGTGAACCCTGACCAGCCTTCAATTTTCTGGCAATGTTCGAGCTTCCTAATAAATGAAGTTTGCAACCTTTTGACCATCGAATCATTTTGTGCAGTTTCACCAAAATCGAGATGAGCATCCCTGTGGCAAATAAATTGAAGAAGCGTGATTAGAATAAGATTATTGGGACTAGTTGATGAGACATAAACTCATCACAAATACAAAGATGCGTACAAGCCAAGAGAGGTATGTGCGGGGCAAAGAAGTAGAGAAATATCCACAGGGGAGTGATGTGGGTAGCTGGAGCGATGGTGCAAGCCGGCTGTAAAGGGAGTTGTACCGAGGGATGTAGCTCAACCTTGAGGAGGGCGGCGGAGGCGGCAACTGCCCACGTCATGGCGGTGAGCAAGGGACGAAGGCAACCTCACCAGCTTTGTGAGAGAGAACGGCGGGACCCCGATCGGGACATGCCGACAAGTGGGTTTCGCCCGTCGGCGGCAGCCACCGCATCTACACTAAGCATCCACCCCTTCCCCAAGCGGACGTGATCCGCCGGGATGTTAGAGATGTGGCCACAGTCGTTTTGTGCGAGAGAGTGTGAAGAGAGCAACCCCAGCAAGCAACCGTGTAGGCTGGCCCGTCCTGACTATATATATAGTGGAGCGGTTTCCTTTTCTCTCCATATGAACCTATCATATTGCGTACGTGCCACTGAAGAAAAAAAACTTTATTTATAAATCACGTGTCACCTACTACTCGTTCTCCTATAACCTTGCGCTTGGCATCTCCAAAATATTAACCTTGCGATTGGCTCTTCGTCTCTTCGGGAAGTCGAGCAATAATGGTAGTGCAGTATATATCGTTCTGGCTATATGAGACCGAATGAATTGTTGCACGTCCACCACGTGGGCGAGGGTCGAGGGGCGAGGTAGAGTGCTACGTACGGAGCAAAATGTGTGAATCTACACTCTAAAATACGTCTATATACATCCGTGTTTGGAGTATTTACTAGTAGTTCATATTGAAATCTACTAAAGGACATATATATTCCAAACAATATGATATAATCTCTATAACCAAGGTAGTAGGGACGAGGAGTAAACGGAGGGAGTAGTAATTTTTTCTCCTCGTCCCGCGAGCCACCGCGCGCATGGGCGAGGGAGCGGGCGGAAGGCGGAGCAAGCTTCACCTCATCCTGCGAGCCACCGCGACCGTGGGCGGGGGAGACGGCGTACTAAGCAAGCTTCTCCTCGTTCTGCGAGTTGACAGGACACATCAAAAGTCTTGCCTCTAAGGTAGGCCCCACATGGTTTGCCTCTTTTTTTAACATAACACGTCAAGTCGCAATTTGTTTGTTCACCCGTGGTAGGCGATCCTCCCTCCACCAAGTGGACAACCAGTACACATGCCAAATTACCACGTGGGCTGCCTTTTTCGCATGCATTGAGCTCCACCGTGTACCGCTGGGTGTGGTTGGGAAAGAGACGGGAGTGCATGCGCCGTGCATGCACCTCTTCTCTTCCTGCACGCCCCCCACCTACGTGGGTGTGTGTGAGAGATACAAACCGCGTTCGTGAGTGTTTTTTATTTTGGGGTGGGGGGTTGATTTCGTGATTTGTGGGAATATGTGTCGATGACATCTCAAACAAAATTTATAAATAAAGTGAACCTTCGAACTATGAAGAGCTCGTCGAACTATGAACTTCGAAGGTCCACAAGGACACGTACCGCACCAGAGTGGTACGGCAACCCTGTCTTGGAAATCATGTTGTTAGACAACGGTGAACCTTTGAACTATGAAGAAGCGATGGCGGGCCCAGATTCCAACAAATGGCTTGAAGCCATGCAATCCGAGATAGGATCCATGTATGAAAACAAAGTATGGACTTTGACAGACTTGCCGATGATCGGTGAGCAATAGAAAACAAATGGATCTTTAAGAAAAAGATGGACGCGGATGGTAATGTTACCATATATAAAGCTCTACTTATAGCTAAGGGTTATCGACAAGTTCAAGGGATTGACTACGATGAGACTTTCTCTCCCGAAGCGAAGCTGAAGTCCGTTCGAATCATGTTAGCAATTTCCGCATACTATGATTATGAGATATGGCAAATGGACGTCAAAACGGCATTCCTTAACGGCCATCTTAAGGAAGAACTGTATATGATCCAGCCGGAAGGTTTTGTCGACCCTGAGAATGCTGACAAGGTATGCAAGCTCCAGCTATCCATTTATGGGCTGGTGCAAGCATCTCGGAGTTGGAACATTCACTTTGATGAGATGATCAAAGCGTTTGGGTTTATGCAGACTTATGGAGAAGCCTGCGTTTACAAGAAAGTGAGTGGGAGCTCTGTAGCATTTCTTATATTATATGTAGATGACATACTTTTGATGGGAAATGATATAGAACTTTTGGACAGCATTAAGGCCTACTTGAATAAGTGTTTTTCAATGAAGGACCTTGGAGAAGCTGCTTACATATTAGGCATCAAGATCTATAGGGATAGATCGAGACGCCTCATAGGTCTTTCACAAAGCACATACCTTGATAAGATATTGAAGAAGTTCAATATGGATCAGTCCAAGAAAGGGTTCTTGCACAGTATTTCAAGGTGTGAGATTGAGCTCAGCTCAATGCCCGACCACGGCAGAAGATAAAGAAGAGATGAGTGTCATCCCCTATGCCTCAGCCATAGGGTCTATTATGTATGCCATGCTGTGTACCAGACCTGATGTAAACCTTGCCGTAAGTTTGGTAGGAAGGTACCAAAGTAATCCCGCAAGGAACACCGGACAGCGGTCAAGAACATCCTAAAGTACCGAAAAGGACTAAGGATATGTTTCTCGTTTATGGAGGTGACGAAGAGCTGTCAGAAGGGTTACGTCGACGCTAGCTTCGACACAGATTTGATGACTCTAAGTCACAGACGGATACGCCTATATTTTGAATGGTGGGGCAGATGGCTGGTGCGATTGCAAGCAAAGTGTCGTGGCGGGATCTACATGTGAAGCAGAGTACATGGCAGCCTCGGAGGCAGCGCATGAAGCAATATGGGTGAAGGAGTTCGTCACCGACCTAGGAGTCATACCCAATGTGTCGGGGCCGATCGCACTCTTCTGTGACAACACTGGAGCTATTGCACTTGCCAAGGAGCCCAGGTTTCACAAGAAGACCAGGCACATCAAGCGTCGCTTCAACTCCATACGTGAAAATGTTCAAGATGGAGACATAGATATTTGTAAAGTACATACGGATCAGAATGTAGCAGATCCGTTGACTAAACCTCTCCCTAGAGCAAAACATGACCAACACCAGAACGCTATGGGTGTTCGATTCATCACAATGTAACTAGAATATTGACTCTAGTGCAAGTGGGAGACTGTTGGAAATATGCCCTAGAGGCAATAATAAAATGGTTATTATTATATTTCTTTGTTCATGATAATAGTCTGTTATTCATGCTATAACTGTGTTATCCGGAAATCGTAATACACGTGTGAATACATAGACCACAACATGTCCCTAGTAAGCCTCTAGTTGACTAGCTCGTTGATCAACAGATAGTCATGGTTTCCTGACTATGGACATTGGATGTCATTGATAACGGGATCACATCATTAGGAGAATGATGTGATGGACAAGACCCAATCCTAAGCATAGCTCAAAGATCGTGTAGTTCGTTTAGCTAGAGCTTTTACAAGTGTCAAGTATCATTTCCTTAGACCATGAGATTGTGCAACTCCCGGATACCGTAGGAGTGCTTTGGGTGTGCCAAACGTCACAACGAATCGGGTGACTATAAAGGTACACTACGGTATCTCCGAAAGTGTCTTGGGTTGGCATGAATCGAGATCGGATTTGTCACTCCGTATGACGGAGAGGTATCTCTGGGCCCACTCGATAATGCATCATCATAATGAGCTCAATGTGACCAAGTGTCTGGTCACGGGATCACGATTCGGATGCGAGTAAAGTGACTTGCCGGTAACGAGATTAAACGAGGTATTGGGATACCGACGATCGAGTCTCGGGCAAGTAACGTACCGATTGACAAAGGGAATTGTATACGGGGTTGCTTGAATCCTCAACATCGTGGTTCATCCGATGAGATCATCGAGGAGCATGTGGGAGCCAACATGGGTATCCAGATCCCACTATTGGTTATTGACCGGAGAGGCGTCTTGGTCATGTCTGCATGTCTCCCGAACCCGTAGGGTCTACACACTTAAGGTTCGGTGACGCTAGCGTTGTAGAGATATGAGTATGCAGTAACCCAAAAGTTGTTCGGAGTCCTGGATGAGATCCCGGACGTCACGAGGAGTTCCGGAATGGTCCGGAGGTGAAGAATTACATATAGGAAGTGCAGTTTCGGCCATCGGGAAAGTTTCGGGGGTCACCGGTTGTCGGTGTCAAGACCGACGGATCTCGGGTAGGGGGTCCCGAACTGTGCGTCTAGGCGGATGGTAACAGGAGACAAGGGACACGATGTTTTTACCTAGGTTCGGGCCCTCTCGATGGAGGTAAAACCCTACTCCTGCTTGATTAATATTGATGATATGGGTAGTACAAGAGTAGATCTACCACGAGATCAAGGAGGCTAAACCCTAGAAGCTAGCCTATGGTATGATTGTTGTTCGTCCTACGGACTAAACCCTCCGGTTTATATAGACACCGGATAGGGTTAGGGTTACACAGAGTCAGTTACAATGGTAGGAGATCTACATATCCGTATTGCCAAGCTTGCCTTCCACGCCAAGGAAAGTCCCATCCGGACACGGGACGAAGTCTTCAATCTTGTATCTTCATAGTCCAGGAGTCCGGCAACGATGATAGTTCGGCTATCCGGACACCCCCTAATCCAGGACTCCCTCAGTAGCCCCTGAACCAGGCTTCAATGACGACGAGTCCGGCGCGCATATTGTCTTCGGCATTGCAAGGCGGGTTCCTCTTTCGAATACTTCATAGAAGATTTTGAACACAAGGATAGTGTCCGGCTCTGCAAAACAAGTTCCACATACCACCGTAGAGAGAATAACTTTTGCACAGATCTGCTGACGTATTCCGTGGCGTGACATCACACCACGGCGAGGCCTTTACACGAATCGTTTTTACTGTTCCACCTCAGCGCGTTTAGCGAGGCGGTTTCCTTGGCACGTCTTATCAAAACGGAGACCGTGCCCCCTTATTCTGATTCTCATCAATACGGTCGTGGGTAACCAGTCGTGCCCGTCGGCACGCCTCCTCCATCGAAGGCGAGTCTCGAACGGTCACGGGGTGGGCTCTTGGTATTCAACCTCTTTATAACGAGACCAAGGCCCGCTCCTTTCTTTCAATCTCAATCGAATCCGCCCCTCGCCTCGAGTTCCAACACCCTAAGCTCCAGAGTTAGGCGCTTCGGACCTTCAACGATGTCCGGCTCCGACCTGCACGGTCGGTGGATGTCTTCCTCCGTCACGGAAGAAGATGTGCTAAAGCTGAGAGACGCCAGGTATCTCACCGGCGAAATTTCGCATAGGCTGCCTGCCCAAGGGCAGGTTATTCCCACTCCCGAGCCAGGTGAGAGCGTGGTATTCGTGTCTCACTTCCTTCGGGGTTTAGGCTTCCCGACGAACCCCTTTGTGAGGGGGCTCATGTTTTATTATGGGCTGGAATTCCACGACTTGGATCCGGAGTCCATCCTCCACATCTCGTCGTTCATTGTTGTATGTGAAGCCCTCCTCCGCATTACCCCTCACTTCGGATTGTGGCTCAAGACCTTCAAAGTGGAGCCGAAGATGATCAAGGGGCATCAGGCAGAGTGCGGAGGGGCTGTTATAAGCAAGAGTGCAGATGCTCCATGGCCCGAGAGCTCTTTTCAAGAGGAGCTTAATTTATGGCAACAGGAGTGGTTTTATATCACCGCTCCCAGGGGCACCAAATGGGCGGCGCCACCTGCCTTCCGCTCGGGTCCTCCACTGCGGCTGTTGTCATGGGTCAATAAAGGGCTCGACTGGGGACCGTCCAAGGACGTACCTCTGTTGCAGGGCCGTGTTCGAGACCTCCAAGAAAGAGAGATCAATCTGGTTGTAGTAGCGCAGGTCATGCTACTTCGTCGCATCCTGCCCTGCAAACGTCACCCCCTCCGCCTGTGGGAGTTCAATCCGGAGGGACCACGAGCTCTTCAACATTTTATGGGCGCAACGCCCGTGGAGATGTACAAACTGTTCTTCGGATCACAAGCGATGTGTCTGGACTTAACCGAGGACGCAGGTCTGAGCTGCAATCGCCCGGATACTCAAGTAAGTAGTCCTGTACCCGGACATGCTATCCGCGTATTTATCATATACTTGCCCTTAAAAGAGCTATCCTTTAAACATGAGTGGATAGCAAAAACAAAACTGATCAGGTGTCCGGCCCCCCTCCCTGAGACGGACGAGTCCGGCACCAACGGGTGTACGGTCGGAGGAGCTGAAGGATCTGCTCGGGCAAGCATCTATCTTAGAAGATCACCGTATGTTAATGGGTACGGTGATTGAAAGGATTTCATCCGCTGAGAGTGGATTGCATGAAGCCATCGTAAGTTTACTGACGGGTTTTGAGGTACGCAAAATGATGTACCTTCTGAAAGTTTTGCATATAAAATGCGCCCTGTATAGATAGTAGCCCCCGAGACTTGGTGCGATGTAAAAAATGACGGCGCGCCGAGTACCATAACCCCAGGTATAATATGCGCTCTTCCTATGTAGGTGGCGAAGCGTCCGGTGGCTAGCCGGACTGATGAATTGGCCAAACTGAAGCGGCAACTTGACGTGGCGGATGCGGACATCACGCTTGTTAATAAGCGGCTTGACGAGTCACAAGGTATGCGACTTCTCCGCGGACACCTGGTAAGGGAGCTTGACACTCATGCCTTACAACATGTATGCTTAATGCAGATGGTGTCGCTGCTATGGAGAGCCTTCGGGCGGAGCTCGCCCGAGCCAAGGAGCAAGCCAGGAAAAGTGATGCGGCTGCCTTAAAGGCGGCCGCAGAGCTAAAAGCCGAACAGGCCGCTCACTGCCGAAGCAAGAAAGAAATGGCCGAGATGGCCGTAAAATTGAAGAATGCTACTGACCGTTGCGAGCTTCTTGAAGAAGAAGATCGAGCGAAGCAAGAGGACCTGAAAAAGGCCACCACCGAGGCCAAGGATACTCGCTCTGCGATGAGAGCTATGAAGGAGGAGCTACGTCAGGCCGAAGACATTGTGGCTGGAAAGCCCTTTCTGTTGCGGAGGAAATTCACGGATCCTAAGTACGCTCAATTGGACCGGCTGTGGGGTGCGGAGGATGCTTATCTGGACTTGGCGGCGAGTGCCGCAGACGCGGCCGAACACTTCCGAGGTCAAAAGGATCATTGGATGGAAGAGCTTTTTGGTCGCAGTTCCATAGTCCAGAGCGCCCACTGTCGTTAACCGATCGTTTGGCCGAATGGGCTGAGCTGAATAGGTTGTCCGGACTTGCCATGAAGGCTGTCATGACTCATTTGTGGCCGAAAAGCCCCAAGCCGAAGAGTTATTTTGGCTTGGTGCAACAGTTCCTTGGTGCGGTGTCGCATATCGATGCAATGAAGCGGTCAGCATGCATAGAGGGTGCGCGGATGGCTCTTGCCCGTGTCAAGACATACTGGGCGGAGATGAAGGCCACCAAAGTTGCATCCCAAGATTCAGACAGAAGCCGAGTACCTGCCGAGGAAGTCCTGCAGGGCGCTCGTGTAATAGAGACGCAGTGCTCGAAGGATGTTATGCTTTAATGACATGTATGATTTGTGAAAACAATGTTTCAATATAATATAAGAGCTTTTTATACTTGTGCGTTCAAGTATTAGAACGCCTCCTGTGCGACCGTTGATGTATATGTGTATATAACCTGAAAGATGGCAGTCTTCGGCTTTAGCCCCCACGCACATAGTGCGGGGGTGTTTGCAAAAAAGGCACATTTTCACACTTAATCCAACGTCTTGGTCCTGTGAAGGAGGTGATAGCGTAGAAAACTAGGCAGCCGGACTATAATGCTTTATCACTTTCACTTAGCCATAGGAGTTCGATGGTGGGGCTACTATATAGCCCCTAGGGGCACCGCGCTCTCCCGAATTCGGGGCGCGTATGTGCCTGACCGGGAAACGGTCCTTCGTCAATGCGGGGGAATTCTAAACATTCCTGTGGGTCATCGAGTAGTTGACCAGTCTCACGCTATATCATGACAGTCAGTTTTAGCTTTCTCCACTGAGGTGCTCAACCCAGCTCAACCGGTGCACAATCGCAGTGGTTCTCCCAACGCTACCTTAGCCGATATGACGGAACGTAAGGTACCAAAACATGGGAGCCGGGCAAACCCAACATTTGACCAAAGAAATGATTCGGAGCTGATGCATATAAGGCCTAACTTGAGACGCCGAACACTCCCTAAGGTATTCGGTCTTTATGAAAACGGGCAGAATAATGCCCAAAGCCCCTGGTATCCAGGTACGCGCAAAAATTCTGGTGCGGCCGATGCCAAAACACCAGCCTCCTCCTCGGTTATAGGAATAAACCGGGGGATGTGTATCAACAAGAGACAGTAAAAAAGGTTTACGCAGGGTCTTAATCTGAAAAGAATCCTTGCAACGGGTCCCTACTGCACGTCTGCGCCTGTGTCTACGCTGTGCCGTATCCTGGACGGGTGTAACACGTTGTTCATCTATAAAAGAGAGGAACTTAGAAAAAAGGATCGTGTGAGAAAAAATGTACTTTATATTAAATAAACAGAGTACGGTTCGAAAAGTGAATAAAATTGAGCTTTATTGTCTCTTGTTGTACATGCGTGCAGCCCCTTGTACGGGGGTATGCCGCTAGTAGGCGCTGGACTCGTCTAGCCGTGTCCGGGGTTCGAATGGCCTATTTAGGTGCTTTGATTAGCGGAGCCAGACTGGTGTGGGGCTGTCAAGTCAGTCTCACGTTCTTCCATGCTCGAGTAACACTTAATACTCCCTTTTAATGAGATAATGTCACGTGGACCGGGCATTTTAAGTGTAAGAGATGCATAATGCGGTATTGCGTTAAAGCGGGTGAAAGCTTCACGCCCCAGTAGTGCTTGATAGCTACTTTCGAATGGGGCGATGTGGAAGGTTAATTTTTCACGGCGGAAGTTGTCGAATGAGCCGAACACAACTTCTAGCAGTAGGGAGCCCGTACAATGGGCATATAGGCCTGGCATTACCCCTTTGAAGGAGGTGTTGCTATGGCGAATTTTGGTTGGGCCTATCCCCATTTTGCGGATTGTGTCCTGATATAACAGGTTTAGATCGCTACCTCCGTCCATTAGGACTTGTGTAAATTGGAGTCCGTCGATTATAGGATCTAATATCAAGGCAGTCCATCCTGCGTTCCGGATACTTCCGGAATAGTCCTGATGATTGAAGGTGATTGGTTTTGACATCCATCGTTGGGACTCTGCTGGGATAGGGCGTGCGGCGCGTGTTTCTATGGGCGCCGCTCTGTTTTTCCCTTTTGTCACTTGAAGTGAGTTCACTATTTTGACTTTCTGTGGGAAATTCTTTTGTTTTCCGGTGCTCTGCTTGTGGGGTTCGTCATCGTCCTCGCTTGGTGTATCGAGCCCCTTGTGTTCGGCATTGAGTTTGCCGGACTGCTTGAAGACCCAACAATCTCTGCGGGTATGGTTTGCAGGCTTCCCGGGAGTACTGTGGATTTGGCATATTTTGTCCAAGATTTTCTTTAGGTTGGATAGCTCGTCGATGCTGTCCTTGAGGGGCAGGTTTTTATGATTCTGTCGGGAGCTTCTGAATCCGGCATTGACTGCCGTGCTCTTCGGGCTGTTTCCCTTTGTCCGGCGCTGGTCTTTGCTTCGTCGTGGTTTTCCATTTCCATCCCTTACTTCGGATGTACATGGGTCGCTGGTACTGCATCTTGCCAGCCAACTATCCTCTCCCACGCAAAAGCGGGTCATGAGACTTGTTAATGCAGCCATGGTTCTCGGCTTCTCCTGGCCGAGGTGTCTGGCAAGCCATTCGTCCCGGACGTTGTGTTTGAAAGCTGCTAAGGCTTCAGCGTCCGGACAGTCGACTATTTGGTTCTTTTTGGTAAGGAACCTGTTCCAGAATTTGCGGGCTGACTCTCTGGGTTGTTGGGTTATATGACTTAAATCGTCGGCATCCGGAGGACGGACGTAGGTCCCTTGGAAATTTGCCCGAAAAGCATCCTCGAGCTCTTCCCAACTTCCAATGGTATTTTCAGGGAGGCTTTTGAGCCAATGCCAGGCTGGCCCTTTGAGCTTGAGGGGTAAGTATTTTATGGCGTGGAGATCATCTCCTCTAGCCAAGTGTATGTGGAGGATGTAATCCTCAATCCGAGACTCGAGTGCATTGTTCCGTCGTATGCCTCTATGTTTACGGGTTTGAATCCGCTGGAATTCGTGATCCAAAGACCTCATCGGTGAAACACAGGGGGTGTGCGGCGCCCCTATATTTGGGTGTGCCGTGATGTTCGGATATTTGGCGTGTTGCATTGTTTTGAAGAGCTTTCTTTCTTGGCCCATAGATGGACCTAACTGGGCCATCATTTTGATGCGAATCCGTATGCGGATCGCATACCGGCTTGTGTGCGGCGCCATTTGTCGCTCTCTGTTTGTCGTGGGGTCGTCCATCCGACCGGGTGGCTTGCTTGTTTTTTGGTTGTGGGGGCTCTACGGCCTCCTCATCAAATTCGGGCAGTAGTTTTCTCTTTGGGTAGCTCTTTGTTCGGCGACTGTCGCCGTATTTGTCTGTGGTATTAAGTACTTTGCTCCATCTGATTCTGAGCGCGTCTTCCGCTGTTTTGAGCTTCCGCTTCTACTTTTTCAGGCTACGCGCAGTGGCGATGAGCCTTTCGTGGAGGTTCTTCTGCTCCAATAATTTGTCTGGTGTGAGGTCGTGCGGACTGTTATCTTCGTTGGGGACGGGTTGTTTATCCAAGTTGTCCTGTTCGGACGGTTGCTCGATAGCATGTTCGTCGTCCACCGGTTCGCCCTGCTCTATGGCTGGGTCTTTGTCGAGGCGGGACTTGGTGCATCGTTTACGTTGCCGTTTTGACTGCTTTTCGAGGGAGCGATCCTGCGTAGCATCCCGTTGTTCCTCATCGTCACTTCCTTTAGGTGTATCCACCATGTATACATCGTGGGATGAGGTGGCCGTCCAGTATCCTATAGGTGCTGGTTCATGGTTGTCTCCTACATCGTCGTACATGCCGTCGATGTCTTCGGAGTCGAAATCGAGCACGTCGTTTAAGCTTTCGACGGTGGCTACAAAGTGGGTGGTGGGTGCGCGTTGAATTTCTTTGTCGTCCGCATCCCAACCTTTCTGACCATAGTCCGGCCAGGGCTCTCCTGATAAAGAGGGAGACTTTAGTGAGTTCAGGATGTCACCAAAGGGCGAGTGCTGAAAGATGTCCGCGGCAGTGAACTCCATGACCGGCGCCCAATTGGATTCGATTGGCAGGGGCGCGGGGGGTTCGGAGTCCGGAGAGGAGTCCGGCGCCTTGGAGTCACGGTCTTCGCAAAGGACAGGGATGGAGTTCGGCTCAACCGCCGTAGAGATTGTAGCCCCCGAGGCGGTGTCCAACCACTCGTCCTCGATCGGGGGAGCCGGCTCCGAGCTAAGGGTCGGAGCGGACGCTGTACTGCCTCAGGCAATCCTTTGTTGGGCAGAGCTAGATCGTGCCCATCGAGACAGTGTGGCGCGCTTGGCTGTGGCTCGAATCCGTCGAAGATCAAGTCTCCACGAATGTCGGCCGGGTAGTTTAAACTCCCAAATCTGACATGATGGCCAGGGGGTAGCTTTCGATCTGCTCCAGATGGCCAAGTGAATTGGCCCGCAGTGCAAAGCCGCCGAACACGAAGATCTGTTCGGGGAGAAAAGTCTCACCTTGGACCGCGTCGTTGTTGATGATCGAAGGAGCCATCGGGCCTAAAGATGACGACACAGAGGAACTCTCATTGAAAGCACCAATGTCAGTGTCAAAACCGGCGGATCTCGGGTAGGGGGTCCCGAACTGTGCGTCTAGGCGGATGGTAACAGGAGACAAGGGACACGATGTTTTTACCCAGATTTGGGCCCTCTCGATGGAGGTAAAACCCTACTCCTGCTTGATTAATATTGATGATATGGGTAGTACAAGAGTAGATATACCACGAGATCAAGGAGGCTACACCCTAGAAGCTAGCCTATGGTATGATTGTTGTTCGTCCTACGGACTAAAACCCTCCGGTTTATACAGACACCGGATAGTGTTAGGGTTACACAGAGTCGGTTAAAATGGTAGGAGATCTACATATCCGTATCGCCAAGCTTGCCTTCCACGCCAAGGAAAGTCCCATCCGGACACGGGACGAAGTCTTCAATCTTGTATCTTCATAGTCCAGGAGTCCGGCCAACGATGATAGTTCGGCTATCCGGACACCCCCTAATCCAGGACTCCCTCACCGGTATTGTACCGGGATCACCGGAAGGGCCCCGGGGGTCCACCGGGTGGAGCCACCTATCCCAGAGGGCCCTATGGGCTGAAGTGGGAGGGGAACCAGCCCCTGGTGGGCTGGTGCGCCCCCCCATGGGCCCCCTGCGCCTAGGGTTGGGAACCCTCACTAGTAGAAAAAGGGTCAAACGTGAAGCACATTAGTGCCGGTTTGTAAAAACCGGCACTAATGTGATCAATGGTGCCGGTTCAATGGCTATGCATTAGTGCGGTTCAGTAATGAACCTTTAGTACCGGTTCGTACCACGAACCGGTACTAAAAAGGTGATGTGGTGGCGTCGGGCAGGGGCCCCACGAGCCTTTAGTGACGGTTTGTGACACAAACCGGTACTAAAGTCTAACCTATAGTACCGGTTTGCGTCACCAACCGCATGCGAAGTCTTAACCTATAGTCGGTTGAAGACACAAACCGGCACTATAGGGCAATTTTCAAACTCTACCCCCGTGTATCGCCATTTCAGTTTTGAAAAAATCAAAAGAAAATGATAAAAACTTCAGAAAAGAAAATCTTTCGAGAGGTAGTTATATTACTACATCTACTAGTTAGGAAAATTTGAAAACTTAAATTTGGACATGTTTTGCAAAAAGTGTAGGGAAAATGTAAAATGGCGATAACTTTTGCATACGATGTCGGAAAAAAACGTATAATATATCAAAAATTCAGCACGAAAATCCGCATCCGATGGCCTGTTTGGAATTTTTTAGAATCCTCCAATTCCAAAAGGAAAAAAAAGATATGGTCAAATTTCAGTTTTTCTAAAAAAAATTGGTTAAATCTGGTCAAACTACTTATTCAAGAAGTATTAATGTTACTACATAATTATTCAAAGAATATTAGTGTTACTAAATAATTATTTCAATTTTTTGAATTTTGGTCAAATCTGGTCAAACTATGGTCAAACTGTGGTCAAACTTATTCAAGAAATATTGGCATTACTAAATAATTACTTTTTTTAGAATAATACTTTCAAACTCAAACGGTGAAATGTGTGACTTCATGCTCAAGCTAAACTCCTGAGGGTTAATAGGATTAACATCTTACTATTGTCAGGAAAACAACAAGTGCAGACTTGGAAACGAAGGAGAATAGAATCCGAAAGTTAAGCGTGCTCGGGCTGGAGTAGTGAGAGGGATGGGTGACCGGTCGGGAAGTTAGATGATTTGGAATGAGTGATCCACACTTGAGCAGTTAAGAGAGGTGATTAGAGACTAAATTATCAAATAATTCAGAAAAATTAAAAATCGAAAAAAAATCAATTTTTTTTCCAAAATTTTCAAAAAAAAAACCTTTAGTACCGGTTGGTAACACCAACCGGTACTAAAGGTCCCCATACTGTAGGCGTGAGCTCACGCCACGTGGTGGCACTTTAGCGCCGGTTCGTGCCGAACCGGTACTAAAGGGGGGGGGGCTTTAGTGCCCACACTTTAGTGCCGGTTCCATAACCGGCACTAAAGGCCCTTACAAACCGGTTTTAAAGCTCCATTTTCTACTAGTGCCTAGGGGAGGGGGCGCCTCCACTTGCCTTGGGGGGCAAGGAACCCCCTTGCCCCCCCCCCATAGGAGATCCCATCTCCTAGGGCCGCGCCCCTGGGGACCCTATATATAGGCGGGGAGGAGGGCAGCCGCACCTTGCACTTGGCGCCTCCCTTCCCTTGCTACACCTCTCTCTCCCGAGACGCTTGGCGAAGCTCTGCTGATCCTCGCTGCATCCACCACCACGCCGTCGTGCTGCTGGATCTTCATCAACCTCTCCTTCCCCGTTGCTGGATCAAGAAGGAGGAGACGTCTTCCTCAACCGTACATGTGTTGAACACGGAGGTGATGTCCGTTCAGCACTAGGATCTCCGGTGATTTGGATGACGACGAGTACGACTCCCTCAACCCCGTTCTCTTGAACGCTTCCGCTCGCGATCTACAAGGGTATGTAGATGCACTCCTCTCTCTCGTTGCTAGATGAACTCATAGATAGATCTTGGTGAAACCGTAGAAATTTTTTATTTTCTGCAACGTTCCCCAACAGAAAGGACACATCAAAAGTCTTGCCTCTAAGGTAGGCCCCACATGGTTTGCCTCTTTTTTTAACATAACACGTCAAGTCGCAATTTGTTTGTTCACCCGTGGTAGATGATCCTCCCTCCACCAAGTGGACAACCAGTACACGTGCCAAATTACCACGTGGGCTGCCTTTTTCGTACAGAATTGAGCTCCACCATGTACTCGCACGGGTGTGGTTGGAAAAGAGACGAGAGTTCGTGCGCTGTGCATGCACCTCTTCTCTTCCTGCACGTCCCCCACCTACGTGGGTGTGTGTGAGAGATACAAACCGCGTTCGTGAGTGTTTTTTGTTTTGGGGTGGGGGTGGGGGTTGATTTCGTGAATTATTTGTGGGAGTATGTGTCGATGACATCTCAACCAAAATTTTGCACGCAATGTGTGTGAAATGGAGGCCTATCAATATCATACATAGAGGGTCGGGCAATCCACGAGAAGAGAGGGAGGGGTCATAGCTATCGATAGAGTCGAAGAGAGGATCAAGTGGGTGGGTGCGAGATCGATGAAGAGAGCCATCAAAATTGTGTGTGTGTGTGTGTGTGTGTGCAAGTCAAAGATATAGGGCGACTGGCCTACCGGAAAGTTAGAGGGCATATGTCAAGTTTGTGCGTGGCAGGGAGACATGACTAGAGCGCTTGATGTATCGGTGTGTGTGGGGGGGGAGGGGGTGGGGGAGGGGGAGGGAGAGGCCTAACTTTAGAGGTAGAACGACTCGTATATGTGTTGAGAAGGAGAGACCCAGCTATGTCTTGAGGGAGATCGGTTGACATCCATACATAACTGAAGGACGGGAAATATGATGGGACAGAGAGAGAGAGGAGAGAGAGAGGGAGGGAGAGGGAGGGAGAGGGGTAGAGTGCTGGATGGGTGATGGAGTTGCTTCTCGGAGATGGTGGGAGAGGCCTACTAGACAAACTGAGGGTGGAACTGCAATGTTATCAATAAGAGTGGGTGAGGGAGTCCTGGATTAGGGGGTATCCGGACAGCCGGACTATACACTTCGTCCGGACTATTGAAGTGTGAAGATACAAGATTCAAGACTCCGTCCCGTGTCCGGATGGGACTCTCCTTTGCGTGGAAGACAACCTTGGCGATCCGGATATTGTATTTCCTTCCTTGTAACCGACTCCATGTAAACCCTAGCCCTCTCCGGTGTCTATATAAACCGGAGAGGTTGGCCCTTAAAAGGCCGATCACAATTACAATCATAATCATCATAGGCTAGCTTCTAGGGTTTAGCCTCTATGATCTCGTGGTAGATCTAATCTTGTACTACTCATATCGTCAATATTAATCAAGAAGGAAGTAGGGTTTTACCTCCATCAAGAGGGCCTGAACCTGGGTAAACATTGTGTCCCTTGCTTCCTGTTACCATCAGCCTAAGACGCACAGATCGGGACCCCCTACCCGAGATCCGCCGGTTTTGACACCGACATTGGTGATTTAATTGAGAAATCCTCTGTGTTGTCGCTGCAAGGCTCGATGGCTCCTTCAATCATCGTCAACAACACGGTCCAGGGTGAGACTTTTCTCCCCGGACAGATCTTCGTGTTCGGCGGCTTCGCACTGCTGGCCAATTCGCTTGGCCATCTGCAGCAGATCGACAGCTACGCCCCTGGCCACCAGATCAGGTTCGGAAACCTGAATTACACGGCTGATATCCGCGGAGACTTGATCTTCGATGGATTCGGGCCTATGCCAGGATCACCGGACAGTCATGACGAGCACGGCTTAGACCTGCTGTCGGACAGCGCTCGGGATATCACCCCTGCAGTAGCCCCGGACCTAAATCCGTAGCAGGCTGCGTTGCCTAAGGATGGAGGGATTGACCCCGCCCCGCAGGCTGCACACTCATCGGCGGTGGAGCCGTACACAGGCCTCATTTCTGAGGAAGCCTGTGACTCTGGACCCCCGGACTCGTATCCAGTTGTTGGTTCCAGTCTGTGCGCTCCTGAGCCCGCCGAGCCTGGTTGGGCTCTGGTAATGGAGTTTACCGCTGCGGATATCTTCCAGCACTCGCCCTTTGGCGACATGCTGAACTCATTGAAGTCTCTCTCTTTGTCAGGAGGCTCTTGGCCGAACTATGTCCAGCTCGAGTGGGAAGCAAACGACGAAGGAATTCGTTGCCCACCCACCACCCACTTCATTGCCACGGTCGACGATATAACCGACGTGCTTGACTTCGACTCCGAGGACATCGACGGTATGGACGACGATGCAGGAGAAGAACATGAACCACCGCTCACTGGGCAGTGGACAGCCACCTCTTCCTATGATATATATATGGTGGACACTCCGAAGGAAACCAATGGTGATGAGGCAACAGAGGATAACCCCTCAGGGATAAAAGCAAAGCATGGGCGTCGTCGACGCTGCTCCAAGCCCCGCCACAGCAATACCGGCCCAGGAGACGAAAACAATCCGGATGGTGCCGAAGAGGAATACAACCCTGATCAGCCCGCCTTCGAGCAGGCCGAGCAGGAAGATGAGCAGGTCAGCCCAGACGAACAGGCGACGGACGGATATCCAGAGGAGGACAACTACATGCCCCCCTTCGAAGATGAGATTAGCCTCGGCGATGACGAGTTCGGCGTGCCTGAGGATCCCGTAGAGCAGGAGCACATCAAGCGTAGGCTTATAGCCAATGTGAGGAGCCTGAACAAGAAGCATCAGCAACTCCAAGCTGATCGAGACCTGCTCATAGATAGATGGACTGAAGTCCTGGCAGCCGAGGAATATGGACTCGAGCGCCATACGGCTGACCGGCCACCTCGTGGCCGGGATAAAACGGCGTATCAGCCTGAATACCAGCCCGCACCCCCACGCCAATACACTATGGCCCGGGGCAATAGGCAGGACCTGCAAGATACACTGGGAAACAAAGCAGGACAGCCAAGATCGATCTACGGATCGCGGGGGCGCGCCCAAACGCGCGACGACGACCGTCACGCAGGATACACTATCAACAAGTCCGGACGGGCCGAACATAGCCACCCAGAGCAATTCGAACTGGGTAGCCACATAGCCTGGCACAGAGGCGCCGTGCACCCCCTCTGCTTCACTGACGAAGTGATGGATCATGAATTCCCAGAAGGGTTCAAACCCGTAAACATCGAATCATATGATGGCACAACAGACCCCGCAGTATGGATCGAAGATTTCCTTCTCCACATTCACATGGCCCGCGGAGACGATCTACACGCCATCAAGTATCTCCCCCTTAAGCTCAAAGGACCTGCCCGGCACTGGCTAAACAGCCTGCCAGCAAATTCCATTGGCAGTTGGGAAAACCTGGAAGACGCATTCCTCGACAACTTCTAGGGTACATATGTGCGACCACCGGACGCCGATGACTTGAGCCACATTACTCAATAGCCGGAGAGTCAGCCAGGAAATTCTGGACTCGGTTCCTAACTAAAAAGAACCAAATAGTCGACTGTCCGGATGCCGAAGCCCTGGCGGCTTTTAAGCATAATATCCGTGACGAGTGGCTCGCTCGACACCTCGGCTAGGAAAAACCTAAGTCCATGGCAGCTCTCACAACACTAATGACCCGCTTTTGCGTGGGCGAGGACAGCTGGTTGGCTCGCACTAGGACTGCGCCACACTCTGGCACTTCGGATGTCCGCGACAACAACGGCAAGCCACGGCGCAACAGACATAAGCGACGGAACAACGGCGACAACACTGAAGACACGGCAGTCAATGCCGGATTCAGCGGATCCAAGCCCGCTCAGCGGAAGAAGCCGTTCAAAAGGAACAATCAGGGACCGTCCAGTCTGGACCGTATATTGGAGCGATTGTGCCAAATTCATGGCACCCCGGACAAGCCAGGCAACCACACCAACAGAGACTGCTGGGTGTTCAAACAGGCCGGCAAAATAAACACCGAAAACAAGGACAAGGGGCTGCACAGCGACGATGACGAAGAGCCCCGGCGTCCGAACACAAGGGGACAAAAGAACCCCCCCCCCCCCAGGTGAAAACAGTCAACATGATCTACGCCACTCACATTCCCAAGCGGGAACTGAAGCGAGCATTACGGGACGTCTATGCGATGGAGCCAGTCGCCCCCGAATTCAACCCATGGTCAGCTTGTCCGATCACCTTTGATCGTAGGGATCACCCTACTAGCATCCGTCATGGCGGCTCAGCCACATTGGTCCTAGACCCAATCATCGATGGAGTCCACCTCATGAGTCCTTATGGACGGCGGCAGCAGCCAGAACCTGCTTTAGCAGGACACAGTGCATAAAATGGGCATCGACCCTTCAAGGATCAAGCCCACCAAAACCACCTTTAAAGGTGTAATTCCTGGAGTAGAGGCCCATTGTACAGGCTCTATAACATTGGAAGTGGTCTTCGGATCTCTGGATAACTTCCAAAGCGAAGAGTTAATCTTCGATATCGTCCCCTTCCGCAGTGGTTACCACACACTGCTGGGACGAACCGCATTCGCTAGATTCAATGTGGTACCACATTACGCATACCTCAAGCTCAAGATGCCAGGACCGCGCGGGGTCATAACAGTTAACGGAAACATGGACCGCTCTCTCCGAACAGAAGAGCATACTGCAGCCCTCGCGGCAGAAGTACAATGCGGCCTCCTCCGACAAACCAATCCGGCGACGACAACTTCGAGCACCGTCAAGCGTGTCCGGAGCACTCCGCAACAGGATCATCAGGCACGCCAAGAGTGCGAGTAGCAGTCCGGCCTCCGCTCAAGCCCCATCAAAGCAGCATTCGTGCCACGCGTACATAACTACGCACTCAAAATACCATGGGCATAGGCGGAGGCGCAACCATGACTCAGTCAACCGTGTGGTATAACCGCCACATAGCCTTATAACCCATCCTTCTTATTTTTAAGGACATTGCTTTAGAACAGCCTCTTCGGAAGAGCTGGATTGTCGGACTTACATAGGAGAGAAAACCAAGGAGGCAACAGGCTTTGCGCACAAAAGGAAATACCCAGGTGGAATCTGTTCACGATTGTTATACCTGTTTTACATACCTACATGCAGCCTGCCCTTGGATAGGACATGTTAAATAGTCCTATTTACGTCTGCTTAATGCTACCGTTGTAAAGATACGCTTAAATGTATTATTCATCAATGGGAAACAATATATAGCGTCAGCTTATTATTCCTATTTGCGCATATTTCTTGCAAATGTTTATTTAATATCGCATCCGTACATCTTGGTACGATTAGTTTGCTAGGGGCTTCATATGACGCCCCATAATACGGCACAGCAAGTCCGAACACTTTCATCAGTGCGGCACCCCGAACTTATAGCACTATATGCATCAGCTCTGAATCATGTCTTGGTTCAATAGTTGGGTTTGCCCGGCTCCCTTGTTTTGGTACCTTACGTTCCGTTATATCGGCTAAGGTAGCGCAGGGAGAACTACTGCGATTGTGTCCCGGTTCTTCCGGACGAGCACCTCGTTGAGAAAGCCGAAAACTGACCGGCATGATGCGGCGAGAGCTGGTCATTGTTCGAGAGGTCTTAAAATACTTAAAGATTTTTTCCGCTTTAGGCGAGGAATTGGCTTCGTCCGATCTAGGCGTGTATAGTGCCCCAATTCGGCCTTCCGAATTCTAGGGGCTTCGCCGAAATTTAAAATTGTAGACTTCTATGGCTAAGTGAAAGTTATAAAGCCGCATAGTCCGATTGCCTTGTTCGCTGCGCCGGATACCTCCTTAAGGGACAAAAAATTTAGATAAAGAGTATCCGGGTTTTTCCAGGAACACCCCGGTACTAGTTACGTGGGGGCGGAAGCCGACGACTGGCCTACTTTCAGAATTGTATAAACAGCCGGTTTAGAAGGTAATATTTTAAATCAAACAGTGCTACATAGCACAAGTAACTTCGTCTTTATATTACAACATTGATAGAGGTACATTTATTCAAAGATCTTGTCCTTCGTACATTCATCGGCCACGAGACGAGCGCCCTTCATAACGCCATCGTAATACTTCTCGGGATAGCGATGCGCCCTGCCCTTCGGCGGCCCGTCCTTCACCAGCTTCTCCGCATCCATCTTGCCCCAATGCACCTTCGCACGGGCAAAGGCCCGGCGGGCACCCTCAATGCAAACGGATCGCTTGATAACTTCAAGCCGCGGACAGGCATTCACCATCCGTTTGATCAAGCCGAAGTAGCTAGTGGGCAGCGGCTCACCAGGCCACATCCGGACTATGAAATCTTTCATAGCCACTTCGGCCGCCCTGTGGAGTTCGACCAACTGCTTCAGTTGGTCACTCAGAGGCATTGGGTGTTCGGCCCCAGCATATTGGGACCAGAACAGCTTCTCCGTGGAGCTCCCCTCCTCGGCACGGTAGAACTCCGCGGCGTCTGAGACGCTGCGTGGCAGATCTACAAATGCCCCTGGAGAGCTCCGAATTCGGGTAAGTAAAAGAAACGCCTCCTCCACATGTTTGCTTTGCATACAGAATGTCTTACCGCCGCTATCTTCTTGGCCGCCTGGATTTCCTGCTGTGCCTTGTCGGCTTCGGCCTTGGCGTCTCTCATACTCGCAAGGGCCTTCGCAAGCTCGGCCTCTTTCATCTTCAGATCATGCTCCACGGACTCGAACTTCTTGCCGAGGTCCCGGAGCTCTTGCTATACCTCGCCCACTCTAGCATCTTGCTTTTCGCGCTCCTTGTATTCCAAGGCCGCCTTGTGTTCGGCCTCGGACAGTGCTTTCTTCAGGGACGACACTTCGGTGGTGGCCCCTGTTACACTGTCACGACACTTCGTTGTTAGACTAAACCAATTTCATCTATCCTTCATTGTATGAGAACGGGAAATTACTCACCTTTGTTCTCTTCGAGCTGCCTCTTCGTCAGATCTAGCTCTCCCTGCGCCTGCTCCAGGTCCCGCCTCAGTCCGGCGACCTTGGTTGTGCGGACAGCAGCGGCAAGCAGCACAGCCTGCTTATTCACATGCACACTTATTATTAGACTCCTGCGGATTATAATTGACCCTCCGTATGGCTTTTCTTTCCGAACACCAAACAGAGTATCAAGGGCTACTACCTATGGGTGGTAATTTCACACATTTTTGTTACTTACCTCAAAGCCTGTTAGGAGGTTGGTACACGCTTCGGTCAGTCCGCTCTTGGCGGACAGAACCTTCTGAATCACCGCACTCATAAGAGTACGGTGCTCGTCATCCATGGAAGCGCTGTGAAACGCCTCCAACAGACTATCTGACGCCTCTGGCGTGACGGAAGTCATCGGCATGGACGGCTCGCCCTCCCTAGAGAGGGGCCGCCTGCCCGCATCCGGAGCCATCGAAGGCTTCGACACAGTGTCCGGAAGAGAGTCCGGCTTGCTGCGGCTCTCATCGGCACGATCCGCGGGGATCTTAAACCCCGCGTGTCCGGCATCTGGAATTCCGCCTTCGGGCGTCTCCAGAGTCCCCTCCCCCTGCTCTGGGAACCTTTGGGACAACACCTCCGTGTCATCCGCAGGCTGAGGAGTGGTGGCCATCGGGAGCGAGTTTATTGCCGAATCACTCAAGGATCCATCCGAAGACGATACCTCAGGATGGACCCTGGCCGGACTGCGTACATGTTCGGCGTTATAATAATACTATGAAGCAAAGTCACACTATAGTACAACAGAGTGCGGAGACTTACGATCTTGCCAGGGGCTTCCCCCTGGGCAGCCACCCTTCCTCACTATGTGCGGCCGTGGTGGAGTAGTCTGAAAGAGACGTCTTTCCCTTCTTGGACGTCCCAGCCTCCCCCTCCGGGGCGGCTTTCCTCTTTTTCTCCTCCCCATTGCGGGGAGGTAGAGTTTCTTCCTGATTCCCCCCGCCTCCGCGGGAGGAATCTGCCTCGTCGTCGTCAAACGACGTGGGTATGACGGCCTTGCGCCGGGGGGCCTTTCCGACCCCCTGGTCTGCCTTCTCAGGCCCGCCATCCTCTCCGGACGGGGCGTCCTCCTCTTCTTCTTCTTCCTCCCCTTCGGGAGGAGTGTAGTAGACCAGACCTCAAACACCGATCTCGTGCTCGGTGCCATCCTGGATCAAGAATGCCGACACCACACAGTACTCGGAGGATTTATAACAGAGTAGCAATCACACACTTATTACAATCGAATGTCTCAAGAGAGAACTTAATAAAATAAATATGGCTTAAGGCCATCTAAATACGATAACAGCGGAAGGCTTGGAAGAATAAGCGAGTCCATCAACTCCAACGACATCACTGAGTATAGAACCACGACCTAAGCACCTTACTCGTCGTCTGAAAAGTCTGCAACATGAAACGTTGCAGCCCGAAAACGGGTCAGCACATGGAATATGCTGGCAATGTAACACATAGAGAATAAAATGGATTAAGCTATACTACATGCATATTTGGCTGGTGGAAAGCTCTATGGTTACAGTTTTTGCGTAAAGCCTATTTTTCCCTACTGCAAAGGAATAAATTTATTTAACTATCATGGTGGCTGTGAAACATTGAGAATGGTTGACAGCATTCTCAATCCCAATTAAAAGTACTCACTAACAACCCAACAATATTATTTAAAGTAACATGATGAGATTCACATGATAATCCAAGTACTAGATACTCAAGATGTCCATAATCGGGGACACGGCTAACCATGATTAGTTTATACACTCTGCAGAGGTTTGCGCACTTTTCCCCACAAGACTCGATCTCCTCCGTTTGATTTCTCGCACTACATGGTGTTTGAGAAACGGATGACCGAGACATAGTCTTTCGGAAGCGCTGGCACCTTACATGTGGGTAGACCGGTACACCTACTTCCCCCTACATCTGCTAGTCTACCCGTAAGAGTTCGCACAACTTAATCAACTATGCCAGAGCCCATAATGGCTTGTAGCTGCACACGTAAGTTTCTAGTTTGAATAATCTCATGATCCCTTTGGGCCTGAGTGGCGGTCCGAAGAAATACAGGCAAGTCCTGATGGAAACCAGGTGCCTCAATCCACCCAGATGTGTGTTTAAGTTGCCACCTTAAATAAACCATTAATTTAACAATCTCACATCTGTCATGGATACACTCACCCAATCCACGTCTACTAGCATAGCATGGCATAATAAGCAAACGTAGAAGTAACTCCCAAGGGTTTGAAAATAAACAGGTAATAGGTACTACCTCAATCTACTTCCCAAAACCCACAATTTAATTAGATCCTAATCATGCAATGTTTGAGGATAGATCTAATGCATAAAAACTGGGTATGAAAAGTATATGATCAAAGTGTTACTTGCCTTGCTGATGATCCGTGAAACCTAGAGACTCGAAGTAACAGGCGGCGCACTCCGGGTATTCTATCGCAGACAAACAAACAAGCATACAATAAGTACTCATCTAATGCACAGGTAAAACTTAAATAGAAGATCTAACCAGATAGTTCAACTTAAGAACTCCGGTTTGCAAAAAGAATCAAATCAAACGAAGCAACGAAAAACAAACGGCGAAAGAAAACAGCTTCGTTTTACTAATCTGGATCTAGGTCAAATTTTACAGAAGCAAAAACTTGCTTAAGTAGGTTATTCGGAAAGAGGGTTTCGAGACGAAACTCTAGGCGCTTGAATCGCCTGATTCCGATAAACGAGCGAAAAGTTATACTAAAACGAAAATCGGATCAGGAATCACGATCAGAAAAATCATGAATTAAATCCGAGAAAAAGAAAAACGACGAACGGGTTAACGAACGGACGTTCGTTAACTAAACTAAACATACGAACGCGTTCGTTAAAAATGAACGAACAAACGAACGTTCGCTATTTAACCGAACCGAAAAAAACCGATCTAGAAAAAAACGGAAAACTAAAAAAACCGAAAAAAAACCGCCCGGTTTTAAAAAAACGACGGCACGGTTTACGAGGCGGCGGCGAACCTCGGCGGCGGAGACCGACGAGTCGGCGGCGGCGGGTCCGGGCGGCGCGCGGCGGTCGACGGCGGCGGCGGCAATGACTGGGCTAGGGTTAGGGTTTGGTAGGTGGGCGGGCGGCGGGCGGGGTGGGTGGGGCGGCGGCCGACGGGCTGGGGGCTCAAGGCGGCTCTATTTAAAAGCGCCCAGGCGAGTCCCGCTGCACGCCCAAAAAGGTCGGTTCTGCTTTTTTTAATAATTCCGTGCAGAAGAAAAATATAAAGAAATACTTAACAGACTCCAAAAATCCCGAAATAAATTTTCCCTGGCTTCTAAAATCAAGCCGGACTAAATGAACATTTATTTGGGGCCTAAATGCAATTTTTAAAAACGCGCATTTTTCCTAAATTCAAATAAAAAGGCGAAAAACTCCAAAATAAAATCTTATTTGATTTTATTATTAAATCTTCATTATTTCTTTATTTTGGGAAAGTCATTTTATTCCCTCTCTCATATTTTGATAGTAGAAATAATTGAAGATAAAATAATTAAAATCAAATGATCCTATTTTCAAAATTTGAGAAAACTCAAATATGAAAATAACGAAATCTCCAACTCTCTCCGTGGGTCCTTGAGTTGTGTAGAATTTCTAGGATCGAGCAAAAATGCAACGAAAAATATGATATGCAATGATGCTCTATGTATAACATTCCAAATTGAAAATTTGGGATGTTACAAACCTACCCCCTTAAGATGAATCTCGCCCTCGAGATTCGGGTTGGCTAGAAAATAGGTGAGGGTGGTCCTTAAGCAGATCTTCCTCTCGCTCCCAGGTGGCTTCATCCTCAATGTGGTGGCTCCACTGAACTTTGCAAAACTTAATGACCTTGCTGCGGGTGACTCGGCTGGCATACTCCAGAACCTTGACTGGTTTCTCCTCGTAGGTCAAATCATCATTCAACTGAATCGCCTCTAGTGGCACAATGTCTCTCAGTGGTATATCAGCCATCTCTGCGTGACACTTCTTCAACTAAGAAACATGAAACACATCATGAACACCTGACAAACCTTCGGGTAATTCCAACTTGTACACAACTTCTCCCATACGTTCCAAAACACGATATGGTCCTACAAATTGGGGTGCTAACTTTCCTTTAACACCAAAACGCTTAACTCCTCGAAGTGGCGATACACGAAGATAAACTCGCTCTCGACTTCATATTCGCTCCTTGCATTTTGAGTCCATAGCTCTTCTATCTTGACTGGCTACCTTGAGCCTATCGCTAATTAACTTTACTTTCCGCTCAGTCTCCTTAATCAAATCCGGTCCAAACAACTGGCGGTCTCCAACTTCACCCCACAACAACGGGGTCCTGCACCTCCTTCCGTACAAGGCTTCGAAAGGGGCCATCTTCAAACTAGATTGATAACAGTTGCTGTAAGAAAACTCCGCATATGGCAAATTTTCGTCCTAGCTGGATCCATAATCCAAGGCACAAGCTCTAAGCATATCGTCCAAAATCTGGTTGACTCTCTCGGTTTGTCCATCTGTCTGTGGATGAAAAGCTGTGCTAAACTCCAGCCTGGTTCCCAAAGTTTCGTGCAACTTCTTCCAGAACTTTGAGGTAAATTGGGTTCCTCTATCTGATACGATACTCCTCGGAACTCCATGCAAGCATACAATCCTGGTCATGTATATCTTAGCCAATTTGGCACTGCTGTAGGTAGTATTTACTGGAATGAAATGGGCTACCTTCATTAAACGATCGACTACCACCCAAATTGAGTCATAGCCTGAACGAGTCCTGGGCAATCCGGTGATGAAATCCATACCTAGTTTATCCCACTTCCATTCGGGTATAGGCAATGGCTGTAACAATCCTGCTGGCTTCTGATGTTCTGCCTTCACCCTCTGACATACATCACAAACTGCTACGTACTCTGCAATATCCTTCTACATTCCGGTCCACCAGAAAGTATTCTTCAAATCCAAATACATCTTGGTATTTCCTGGGTGAATTGAATATGGTGAATCATGTGCCTCTTGTAGGATCAACTTCCTGATCTCCGGGTCATTGGGCACATAAACACGGTCTTCAAACCATAGGGTATCATGCTCATCCTCAAGAAATCCCTTAGCCTTCCCTTCGCTCATTTTCTCCTTTATAGAGGCAATCTTTTTGTCCGTCTTCTGAGCTTCCCTGATTTTGTCCATCAAAGTTGACTGAATCTCCAATGCTGCTACATAGCCTCTCGGAACTATTTTCAAACATAGCTCTCGAAGATCCTAGGCTAACTCCTTTGGTATTTCTCCCGTCATTAGTGTGTTGACATGACTCTTACGGCTCAACGCGTCTGCTAAAACGTTAGCCTTTCCGGGGTGATAATGCAATCTCATGTCATAATTCTTGATGAGCTCCAACCATCTTCTCTGCCTGAGATTTAACTCCTTCTGCGTGAAGATGTACTTTAAACTCTTATGATCCGTATACACCTCACAGTGGTTCCCAATAAGAAAATGTCTCCAAGTCTTCAACACATGCACTACGGCTGCTAACTCCAAATCATGAGTAGCATAATTTAGCTCATGAGGCTTAAGTTGTTGTGAAGCAGACGAAACAACTCTTCCCTCCTGCATAAGCACTGCTCCAAGTCCTCGACGTGAAGCGTTGCAATAAACTTCGTAATCCTTGATTTGGTCAGGCAGGATTAATACTGGTGAGGTAACCAAACGCTTCTTCAACTCTTGGAAACTAGCCTCACACTCCTCAGTCCAAATAAACTTGGTATCCTTCTTCAACAGTTCTGTCATAGGCTTCGCAATCCTTGAGAAATTCTCAATAAATCTCCGGTAGTATCCTGCGAGTCCAAGGAAACTCCGGATCTCTCCAACTGTTGTTGGCGCTTCCCAGTTTGTTACAGTGGCAACTTTAGTGGGATCCACTGCTATACCTTCTCCGGATATAACATGTCCGAGAAATCCAACTTCCTTCAACCAAAACTCACACTTGCTGAACTTGGCATATAACTGGTGTTCTCTGAGCTTCTCGAGTACCAAACGCAAGTGTTCCTTATGTTCCTCTTCATTCTTCGAGTAAACCAAAATATCATCAATGAACACCACGATTTAACTTATCCAAAACTCCATAAACACTTTGTTCATCATGTTCATAAAATAGGCAGGTGCGTTAGTCGGACCAAATGACATAACGATATACTCATACAGCCCGTGCACTGTGGTAAAAGCCGTCTTAGGTATATCCTGCTCTCGAATCTTCAACTGATGGTACCCTGATCGCAAATCGATCTTGGAAAACACCTTAGCTCCTTGCAATTGGTCAAACAAGTCATTAATCATCGGCAGTGGGTACTTGTTCTTAATGGTCACTTCATTCAATCCGCGATAATCAATAACCATTCTTAATGATCCATCCTTCCTCTCCACTAGAAGTACTGGTGATCCCCAAGGCGAAGAACTTGGGCGAATAAAACATTTATCCAGTAACTCCTTAATCTGCTTCTTAATTTCCTCCAAATCTTGGGCTGGCATCCTATACGGTCTCTTAGATATCGCCCAAAGGCTCGGCATAGTTCAATCAGAAACTCAATGTCCCTATCCGGTGGCATGCCTGGCAACTCTTCTGGGAATACATCGGGGAAATCCCTTACCACTGGATAAGGAATTTACATGTGCCTTCTCGGCTCATGTCGTGATACATACTTGATTCTCCTTCCTTCTGGTGTCGTAAGCAAAATTTTCTTACTGGCGCAATCTATGTTTCCTCCATACATCGACAACCAATCCATACCAAGAATTACATCCAATCCTCGGGATTCCAATTAAATTAAATCCGTTGGGAAAACATGCCTCCCTATACTTAATGCCACTTGAAAACATCCTTGACTGGCCATATACTCCGCTCCTGGTGAGCTTACTAGCATGGGTGTCTTAAGAGTCCTAGTGGGCAGGCTAAACTTATCCACAAATCCCCTTGATATGTATGAATGTGATGCACAGTATCAAAAAGAACAACTACAGTAAATGACTTAACCAAAAACTTACCTATTACTGCATCTGGCTGAACTTCAACCTCCTCCACGGTAACGTGGTTCACTTGTCCCCTGTTGAAAGGGTTCGGCTTCTTTCCTGAGCTTCCATTACCATTACCATTTTGGCCTTCTGGACAATCATTTGCATAATGCCCGGTCTTGCGGCACTTAAAGCAAGTGATGTGGCTCGGGTCTACCTTGGTTGGGGTTGACGGGTTGGTGCGGTTTTGTCCATTGCTTCCTCCATTCCCGTTTCCATTCTTTGTGCCATTATGATTGTGCGAGCTGCCTCCTCCATGAGTATGCTGAAATTGTCCTCCTGGCTTCGGGGTAAAGCGAAGTTTTTGCTGAGCTCCAGAGTTATTCTTCCCCTGTCCATACTTTCTCTTGCGATTGTCAATCTCCTGCTGCTTCCCTTCAATCATGAGAGCACGGTCTACTAACTCCTGGTAGTTATTGAAGGTGGCTACCATCAACTGCATGCTCAGCTCATCATTCAGTCCTTCTAGAAACTTCTCCTGCTTAGCTGCGTCCTTAGCAACGTCATCTGGGGCATAACATGCTAGTTTACAAAAATCATCCACATACTGGCCAACTATCCGTCCTCCTTGGCGCAAGTTGCGAAACTCACGCTTCTTCATGGCCATAGCTCCTGCTGAAACATGGGCAGTACAGAAGGCTTGCTGAAATTGATCCCATGTGACAGTGTCTACAGGGTAAGTGGCTGTAAAATTCTCCCACCATGCTGCTGCGGGTCCTTCAAGCAGATGTGCGGCAAATTTAACCCTTTCTCCATTGGTACATCCTGCAGTGGTCAACTCCCTCCCTATCTTACGGAGCCACTCATCTGCAACAATCTGCTCGGTGCTACTGGAAAACACCGGCGGATTCAGCCTCAAGAACCGAGTCAAATGGTCAACAGGTGGTGGTGGCGGTGGGTTGTTGTTGTTGTTGTTGTTGTTGTTGTTGTTGTTGTTGTTGTTGTTATTGTTGTTGTTGTTATTGTTGCCTTGGTTTTGTACCAATGTTTGAATCAAGGCATTCTGCTGCTGAATTAACTGAGTGATCTCTGGCGGGAAAACAAATCCGGGGTCGCGTCTCAGAGGCATCTGAGGGTTTATAGAAAAGACGAGAGTTAAGAATAGAATGAGGTCTAGAGAGAAACACTACCCATATGCACATGAGACAAAACCCACAATATCACTCCAATAAATTCAAACAAGGGCATACGACGGTCTATCTATCGTTACAAAGTGCTGGAACTAAAACTAATCTTTACTGGGGGAATCTACTACTGTTATGGTGGTCAACTAGAAAAACTGCTCCGATGAAGACTCCATGATATCAGCTCCAGCTTCATCTTCGAAATCATCATCACTAGGATCGGAATCGGTGTCGTCGATGATCCGTGAAACCTAGAGACTCGAAGCAACGAAAAACAAACGGCGAAAGAAAACAGCTTCGTTTTACTGATCTGGATCTAGGTCAAATTTTACAGAAGCAAAACTTGTTTAAGTAGGTTATTCACACAGAGAGTTTCGAGACGAAACTCTAGGCGCTTGAATCGCCTGATTCCGATAAACGAGCGAAAAGTTATACTAAAACGAAAATCGGATCAGGAATCGCAATCAGAAAAATCATGAATTAAATCTGAGAAAAAGAAAAACGACGAACGGGTTAACGACCGGACGTTCGTTAACTAAACTAATCTGACGAACGCGTTCGTTAAAAATGAACGAACAAACGAACGTTCGCTATTTAACCGAACCGAAAAAAAACCGATCTAGAAAAAAAACAAAAACTAAAAAAACCAAAAAAAACCGAAGAAAAACCACCCGGTTTTAAAAAAACCGGCGGCATGGTTTACGAGGCGGAGGCGAACCTCGGCGGCGGAAACCAGCGAGTCGGCGGCGGCGGGTCCGTGGCGCGGCTGGGCTAGGGTTAGGGTTTCACGGGGTGGGCTTGGCTGCAAGGCGCGGGCGCGTGGTGGGCTTGGGCATGACTACCGACGGCCTCTGGGGGCGCTGGGCAGCGCTATTTAAAAGCGGCCCAGGCGAGAGTCCCGCTGGCTGACCCAAGGTCGGTCGATTCTGCTTTTTTAAATAATTCGTCTGTAAGAAAAATACAAAGAAATACTAAACGGACTCCAAAAATCCCGAATAAATTTTCCCGACTTCTAAAATTAAGCGGACTAAATGAACATTTATTTGGGACCTAAATGCAATTTTGAAAAACGCGCATTTTTCCTAAATTCAAATGAAAAGGCTTAAAACTCCAAAATAAAATCTTATTTGATTTTATTATTAAATCTTCATTATTTCTTTATTTTGGGAAAGTCATTTTATTCTCTCTCTCATATTTTGATAGTAGAAATAATTGAAGATAAAATAATTAAAATCAAATGATCCTATTTTCAAAATTTGAGAAAACTCAAATATGAAAATAACGAAATCCCCAACTCTTTCCGTGGGTCCTTGAGTTGTGTAGAATTTCTAGGATCGAGCAAAAATGCAACGAAAAATATGATATGCAATGATGCTCTATGTATAACATTCCAAATTGAAAATTTGGGATGTTACAGTGTGCCTCATCGTCTTCGGACGATGCTTCCGGTACAATCTTCCGCCGGAGACCCTTCTGGTCCCCGGGGCCTTCTTTTCGGCCTTCTTCTCCGGTGCCTTGTAGGGCGCCGGGACTAGCATCTCCGTCAGGAAAGCATCAGCTGGGCCTTCTGGCAGCGGAGCCGGAGTCAATCTGCTCCGCTGTCTCCACATAATCCTAATCAAATATGCACAATTACTTAAGACTCCCCATGAATATATTGGGAAGAACCGAATCCGGAGGAAGTCAGAAAACTCACCGGACTGGGGAGCCGCGTGGCGTGAAGTCCGCGGTCCTCGGATGTGGGAGGAGGTACTTCGGAGGCCTTGAACAACACCTTCCATGCGCCTTTGTGCGTCATGTCGTAGAGCTTTCGAAGTGTCTAGTGTTCGGCCGGGACGAACTCCCACATATTGAATGCCCGTCTTTGGCACGGAAGGATCCGGCGGACAAGCATGACCTGGATCACGTTGACAAGCTTGATGTTCTTGTCCTTCAGGCTCTTGATGCAGTTTTGGAGTCCGGTCAGCTCTGTAGGTTCGCCCTAGGCCAGGCCCTTCTTTTCCCAGGAGGTGAGCCACATGGGGGTTCCGGATCGGAACTCGGGGGCCGCTGCCCAGTTGGCACCGCGTGGCTCGGTGATGTAGAACCATCCCGACTGCCACCCTTTCACGGTCGCCGCAAAGGAGCCATCAAGCCAGGTGACGTTAGGCATCTTGCCCACCATGGCCCCTCCGCACTCCACTTGCTGGCCGCTCACGATCTTCGGCTTCACGCAGAAGATTTGCAGCCACAGGCCGAAGTGAGGCCTGATGTGGAGGAAGGCCTTGCATACGACGATGAACGCCGAGATGTTGAGGACGAAATTTGGGGCTAGATCATGGAAATCTAGCCCGTAATAGAACATGAGCCCGCAGATGAAGGGATGAAGTGGAAATCCCAGTCCGCGGACGAAGTGGGCGACAAACACGACCCTCTCATGAGGGTTGGAATGGCCTGCCCTTTGTCTGGTAGCCGGTGCGCGATGTCTGCGGCCAAGTATCCGGCCGCCCGAAGATTCGCGATATGCTTCTCTTTCACGGTGGAAGCCACCCACTTGCCTCCTGCTCCGGACATGTTTAGCTGTGCAGAGAAGACTTGGGCTAGGGCGCTGGAGCTCGAGGGGGCAAGAGTGGGCAAAGGAGGAAGAAGGCGTGGGTAAAAATGGGGAACTCTTATCCCTTTATAGAGGCGACGAAAGCGGTGCGCCTCCCCACTTGCCCATTGAGAATCGCTTACTTCCCAAGTGCCACGATTGATGGCATGGTGGGATTACCCATACCCGTATTGATGAGAATCCCGTGATAAGGGGAAACGATCTCTGCTTAGACAAGACGTGTCAAGGAAACCACCTCGCAATATGCGATATGCCTGGTTGTGGGAAAACGGTTCAAATAATGACCCGGCCATAATGACACGTCGCGTTGTCTAAAAAGGTTGTCAGCAGATTGCATTTGTAAAATATCATTCTCTCTACGATGGTATGTGAAGATCATTTTGCGGATCCGGACATGGTTTAAGTGTTCGATAGTTACTTTGGAGTATTCGGAGAAGGAACCCGCCTTGCAATGCCGAAGACAAGACAGCGCACCGGACTCATCGTCATTGAAGCCTGGTTCATGGGCTACTGAGGGAGTCCTGGATTAGGGGGTATCCGGACAGCCGGACCATACACTTCGTCCGGACTATTGAAGCGTGAAGATACAAGATTCAAGACTTCGTCCCGTGTCCGGATGGGACTCTCCTTTGCGTGGAAGACAAGCTTGGCGATCCGGATATTGTATTTCCTTCCTTGTAACCGACTCGATGTAAACCCTAGCCCTCTCCGGTGTCTATATAAACCGGGGAGGTTGGTCCTTAGAAGGCCGATCACAATTACAATCATAATCATCATAGGCTAGCTTCTAGGGTTTAGCCTCTACGATCTCGTGGTAGATCTAATCTTGTACTACTCATATTGTCAATATTAATCAAGCAGGAAGTAGGGTTTTACCTCCATCGAGAGGGTCCGAACCTGGGTAAACATTGTGTCCCTTGCTTCCTGTTACCATCAGCCTAAGACGCACAGATCGGGACCCCCTACCCGAGATCCGCCGGTTTTGACACCGACAGTGGGGATGTGTTTCTGTGTGTGCCTGTGCGTGATAGATCTGTCGGGACGCATCCATGGATGATGAAGGGGAACCATGTGTTTGGTAAGCAAACCTAACTAGATCGGTAGATCAATTGTTGTTTGTCGGAGGAAGGGAGAGACACAACTAATGAGGTAGATCGGTCGACGTGTGGGTAAAAACGAGTTATAAGGACCTAGCTATCTATATGTATAGAGAGAGACCGGTCGGTGTATGTCCATTTGTTAGAGGCAAATAAGGCCCAGCGAGACGGATAGATAGAGAGAATGGAGCTAGGAGGTGGTGCAAGAGGCCTAACTACTAGCTAGATAGGGGGAGGAGTGTGCGGTTGTGAGATCGTTGAAAAGAGGGGCGAGAGTTTACACGTGTGTCTGACCGTATGAGAGACACGAGGCAAGGACACATAAAGGAGGAGATTGAAGGTGTGTGTGTATGTTGTAGGCAGGCATCGCTGGAGAGGTTTATCGATCGGTGTGTGTCGGAAAGGAGTTGTGGAGACTCTGGGAGAACGACCTAAAGAAAAAAAATGAATGTGCCCGGTGTATAGAATGCCGAGGGAGGGGGAGGGCGAGGAGGGTGTGTGCATGCACGAGAGAAAGTTAGTGGTAGCTACAAATGTTAGAGGATTGTGTGGGTGTAAGAGACTAACAAAGATCATAATTTGATATGAAAGTGGATTCATATATTTGAATAGGAGATCATAGTGTTTTAAACATTGCATGCATGAATATAGCGGTGATACACGTGCTGTGCACATGTTATACCATAATGTGATAATGCATGGCTTTTGCAACTCACAACTAAATGCCGAACAATCTAAACCATACTATACATCAAACAATCTCACATTTTATTTGAATTTGTGATAATGTGTATGCTTGCAGCTTACAACTAGATATCGAACAATCTAAACAATACTATATATCGAACATTCTCATATTTTATTTGAATTTGTGGTAATGTGTGGTGTTTGCAACTCACATCTAAATACTTGTAGGCGTAGGGGGCGGGGCACCATACATAATGTGATAAACACATTATACATATGAGACATGGTTTTAGATTATGAAGATCTAGCTAGAGCTAGAAATGTAATGTGATTTGAAATCAAAATAAAGTGGATTCAAAAAATCTAGTTCGAGTTCATATAGTACACATAGTTCATATGTAACTCGAGACTAATCATGTGGTGTGTTGTGAAGATAATACACAAACGATCGTTTAACTTGACAATAAGGATGATTGTAGATCTGATTAAAACAGAGAAATGAATTCAAATGCTTTGAATTCACAACAATCATTATTGTAGATCTTATTCAGATAGAGAAACGAATTCAAATTTAGTTCATATTGAAGCGGTAGTATATACATTTGGAATGCACTAAAACGTTCATTTGAGTAGTAGGTTGCATGCATTGTACACGTAGCGGAATATTTTAATTGAACATAACATGACTTCAAAGTTTTGAATGACATTTGTAGTGCGCATTGATTTGGTACAAGACACGTTAGGCTTGTCCGAAATTTCAACCCGCGCCTTTGTTAGCCCGAAATATTTAAGATATATCTTTGTCTCACAGTTCGGCAACTCCTCCATCTCAACCCGTGCCTTGCTATTCCGAAATTACAATGCGCGTGAAAACTCCCACCTCCTGTGAAATCCCGACACACGAAATGCCCGTGGTACCCCTGAACCATAAGAACCGCCTCAAATCGGTGGGGGTACTTTCATAACTTACCCCACATTTCAGACAAGCGCGTCTCTAAGCCATGGTTCCCCACTGCCATCCCATCCGCCCACCCATTCGTCCACCGAGGCCGTGAAACCCCGCGACGAAACCCCACACCCTGCTCCATCCGCCACCCAGCCGGAGCCTCTTCCCTGACGACGCCGTCCATAGCAACACCTCGACGTCCCTCATCCACCATACCGGATGAGGATCCGTCGTTGATCTCATCGTCCCGCCGGTTTAGCCACCCCGTCCTCCACCTCCAAGGAGCTGCCCCGAGTTCCCCTCGTCTTTCGCGCCACCTCCATTCCCACACCGCCGTCTTCACCTCCACCACCGGAAGAGCATCATCATCACCGTTTCCATGGATGAAGCTGCGGCCTAATCGGAGCCACCAAAGAGGTTGTACACTAATCGCCGCATTTTCTTCTTGATTCGATCTCACGGTGTTGCCGGCGCTCGGTCCCGAGCCAACACGGCGCGGCTCCATCCACGGCGGCGTCGCCGGCCACTTCCTCCACGACGTCGCTCCCTCGGCGGCGACGTCCACATCAGTAGTTGCTACTGCTGCTTTATCTCTCGCTCGCGCTGCTGCTCTGCTCTTGCTCTCGGTCCCCTACCTGGTCTACTCTTGCTATTGCTCTTGCTCGCGCTGCTGCTCTCGCTCTTGCTCTTGCTTGCAATGCTGCTCCGATTTAGCTACACTTGAGTCGACTGAATCGACTTTTGGGTCAGTCGATTTTCACGGGGTGGGGGGGCTCGCCGGGGTGAAGGAAGAACCAGCCGCAGCGGGGAGGGGGGCTCGCCGGAGAGGTACCCCACTACCTATCTTAGGGTTCAGGATGGGGGCGGTGGTCGCCGGCGGTGGTGTGGCGTTGGCGGGGCGGTGGCGTGGGGATCGCCAGAGAAAAAGCTCGGCACGGGGGGGCCTAGAGGGATGGCCGGGGCGGCGGCGGACCGACGGTGGGGAGTGTTTTCAGGGTGGGCGGGTGGTGCCTTTGCCGCGGGCGGCGGGGGGCTGCTGTTTGGCGGTGGTGGTGGCGGCTCGGGGTGGAGGTTGAAGATGAACCGCAGCCCTTGATTTCGTATCCAACGGCTGCAAAATCGATTGACCAGAGATGAAAAGTCACGACCGACGTGTAGCCTCACCTTGCTAGTGCGTTCAGTTTAACAAAAAATTCAGTTTCGACGCTTAAGTTCAGTTTAATGCTTAAGTTCAGAGATGAGCGGCTGATGTATATTACATCCGACACTTTGTGGTTATGTATTTTATGTCATGTATTGAGATGCTATTAGAATTCACTCAGGTTAACCGCTCGTTGTCTCTCTTGTCCTGCTTCAGCCTCGGCGTCGTACAACTCACGGAGTTGCTCCAACGATTTAAACCCTCCATCACAGCGGAGCAGTACTCGGCTCCATCTCCGGGCGCCTAATATCTTCTTCCCTCCTCCGACAAAGAAAGTCAGCCGGAGCATCCTCACCGGCCAACCCAATCACGCTGAGATCGACATGGCTTCGCCAAAGAGGTTGTACACTTGCTGCATCTCTTTTTTACTCTACATGTTACATATATTGTCCATTGAGCACACAGATTTGTTCCTTTAGTGTCTCCTTGAAAGAAAAAATGTAGGAATTTTAATTTTCACGTGTCCTCCTTTTCAAATTCCTATTCATGAAGCAGAAGACTTAGAGATAGTAGCATAATAGCATTATAACCGTACATTTTCTTGTGGTTTGACTTAATCTCACCATGCTTCTTTACATCCTGTGATCTTCCAATTGTTGTGAATCAAACACCCAGATTGGCAAAAATCCTGTGTTTTTAAATTCTCTGTTTTGCACGTGCATTCCTATCCTATTCCTGTCTATTTCCTATCCCTGCATTGTTGGAATCCTCCAATTCAAACGAGCACTTACAGAATTACTTCTCTTACAGATAGTTGTCAAAGAAAACCTTGTGTGGTTTGTCCCGCCTCCTGCTGCCGTGTCGTCCACCCCAGCTCAGCTGCTCCAACGATGTAGGGTCCAGCACAGCAGGGATCCGCCTCCAGACTGTCTTTCGCCGTCTCGGATCTTCTTCCCGTCACCGGCAGCCATGAAAACTGCATTACCATCATCAACCAAGTAGATGACCTCGAGGACTACACGAGTCCGCAAGATAGGTCGCACTCTTTCGTGTTCCGCCACGCTATGCATCGCTAATATTACATGCTACTTTATCGTCCTGTTCACCGATTAGACTCGAGTCACTCCAAACTAATGGTCAAACTTGAGTTTTAAATGGTTGTGCGGTACATACCGGGCCGCTATCAATAGTATCTATCTACTATCCGTTAGTCTCCGGTGTCTACTATGAGTTTCATGTTGGGTGGGAAACAAACAAGAAAGAAGCCATTATCTGTATTTTTAATCAAGCCATTATCTGCCTGCTATTATTGGTTTTGGGTCTATCCACAGGTTGCTACCATCACTCTGGATTTCTGCATGCACTCCTTACATAATCTCACTATGTTTTATTCCTATGCATGACAGTTATTGTAAACAATGGAACCGAACATGTAGAGCAAAAGAGACGAGCCTTGTGTGGCAATAAAATTTCATGCAGACGTCGCTCCATGGTAGGCGCAAAGGCAGCCCCCCTCCACGCATTTCGGATTGTAATCGAGAGGAAGATATCTGTTCTGAGGGGGATTCAAAAGGAGAAGACAACTCCTATTTACCCCCTGAGGTCTTCGCTCTAACTTGGAATGCTGATGTTGGTTATATCATGCATATGGTGTCTTGCATTGCTTGCTTTATACATCAAACATGTCATCTGCTTAGTTTAGACATCCTTTGTGTGAATGCCATCTGTTTAATTTATTCATCGTTTATGTGAATTATGCAACGCCATCTTGTTTAGCCAGGCATCATATATGTGAATTTTGCAATGCCATCCTGCTTAGCCAGTCATCTTATATGTAAATTATATTGGGCCATCCTTTTTTGCGTTACATATTACATTTGTCAACAATGTTAGTACATTCAACTGCTCCTCGTGTGCATCAGCCATTTGACACGGTGATGGCAAATTCTGGAGTGAAAACAAGGTCTTCAGAGCAGACTATGCTATCTGACGAAGCGCATATCTCGCTGGTATGCTCTAACTTGGCAGGGTTATGTTGCTCATATCGTGCGTATGGTGTCTCGCATTGCTATGTCATTTGATTAGTTTAGACATGCTTTGTGTGAATGCTTTGGTGTCCAAGCTTGCATCGACGTAACCCTTTACGCCGAACTCTTTATCACCTCCACAACCGAGAAACGTTTCCTTATTCCTCTAAGAATAATTTTGACCGTTGTCCAGTGATCCACTCCTGGATCACTTTTGTACCCCCTTGCCAGATACTGGCAAGTCACACATCAGGTGCGGCACACAGCATGGCATACTATATAGAGCCTATGGCTAAGGCATAGGGGACAACCTTCATCCTTTCTCTTTCTTCTGCCATGGTCGAGCTTTGATTCTTACTCAACTTCACACCTAACATCATCGGCAAGAACTCCTTCTTTTCCTGATCCATTTTGAACTCCTTCAAAATCATGTCAAGGTATGTGTTCTGTGAAAGTCTTATCAGGCATCTTGATCTATCTCTATAGGTCTTGATTCCCAATATGTAAGTAGCTTTACCCAGGTCTTCCTTTGAAAAACTACTTTCAAACAACCCTTTATGCTTTCCAGAAATTCTACATCATTTTTGATCAACAATATGTTATCCACATATACTTATCAGAAATGTTGTAGTGCTCCCTGATACGTCTCCAATGTATCTATATTTTTTGATTGTTCCAGGTTGTTATATTATCATTCTTGGATGTTTTGCAATTATTTATAGTCATTTTATATCATTTTTTTGTACTAACCTATTGACATAGTGCCCAGTGTCAGTTGCTGTTTTTTGCATGTTTTTTACATCGCAGGAAATCAATACCAAACGGAGTCCAAACGCAGCAAAACTTTTTGTGGATTGTTTTTGGACTAGAAGACATCCAGTGGGCCGGAGAAGCATCTAGGGGGTGCTCCGATGGGAGCACAACCCACCAGGGCACGTCTGGAGGCCCAGGTGTGCCCTGGTGGGTTGTGCCCACCTCGGTGGCCTCCCGCACCGCCTCTTTACTCTATAAATACCCCAATATTCCAGAAACCCTAGGGGAGTCGATGAAAATCAATTTCAGCCGTCGCAAGTTCCAGAAACCACAAATCCAATCTAGACACCATCACGGAGGGGTTCATCATGTCCATTGCTGCCTCTCCGATGATGCGTCAGTAGTTCTTTGTAGACCTACGGGTCCGTAGTTAGTATCTAGATGGCTTCCTCTCTCTCGTTTGATTCTCAATACAATGGTCTCTTGGAGATCCATATGATGTAACTCTTTTTGCGGTGTGTTTGTTGGGATCCGATGAACTTTGATTTTATGATCAGATCTATCTTTTTATCCATGAAAGTTATTTGAGTCTTCTTTGATCTCTTATATGCATGATTGCTTATAGCCTCGTATTTCTTCTCCGATATTTGGGTTTTGTTTGGCCAACTTGATCTATTTGTTGGGGAACGCAATAATTTCAAAACAATTCCTATGCACACGCAAGATCATGGTGATGCATAGCAATGAGAGGGGAGAGTGTCGTCTACGTACCCTTGTAGACCGTAAGCGGAAGCGTCAAGTGACGCGGTTGATGTAGTCGAACGTCTTCACGATCCAACTGATCAAGTACCGAAAGTACGGCACCTCCGAGTTCTGCACACGTTCGGCTCGGTGACGTCCCACGAACTCATGATCCAGCAGAGTGTCGAGGGAGAGCTTTGTCAGCACGACGACGTGATAACGGTGTTGATGAAGTTCCCGACGCAGGGCTTCGCTTAAGCACTACGACGATATGACCGACGTGGATTATGGTGGAGGGGGGCACCGCACACGGCTAAGAGATCAACGATCAACTTGTGTGTCTATGGGGTGCCCCCCTCCCCGGTATATAAAGGAGTGGAGGAGGGGGAGAGGGTCGGACTCCTAGGCGTGTCCAAGGGGCGAGTCCTGCTCCCGGTGGGAGTAGGATTCCCCCTTCCCTAGTTGGAGTAGGAGAGGGAAGGAAGGGGGAGAAGGAGAGAAGGAAAGGGGGGCTGGGCCCCCCTCACAATTCGGATTGGGTTTGGGTGGCGCACCCCCACCTTGGCCGCCTCCTCCTCCTTTCCACTAAGGCCCATTAAAGCCCATTGACTCCCCGAGGGGTTCCGGTAACCCCCCCGGTACTCCGATATATGCCCGAACTCACCCGAAACTATTCCGACGTCCAAACATAGTCATCCAATATATCGATCTTTGTATCTCGACCATTTCGAGACTCCTCATCATGTCCGTGATCACATCCGGGACTCCGGAAAACCTTCGGTACAACAAAACACATATACTCATAATACCGATCATTACCTAACGTTAAGCGTGCGGACCCCACGGGTTTGAGAACTATGTAGACATGACCGAGACACGTTTCCGGTCAATGAATAATAGCGGAACCTGGATGCTCATATTGGCTCCCACATATTCTATGAAGATTCTTATCGATCAAACTGCATAACAACATACGTTGTTCCCTTTGTCATCGGTATGTTACTTGCCCGAGATTCGATCGTCGGTATCTCAATACCTAGTTCAATATCGTTACCGGCAAGTCTCTTTACTCGTTCCGTAATACTTTATCCTGCAACTAAATCATTAGTCACAATGCTTGCAAGGCTTATAGTGATGAGTATTACCGAGAGGGCCCAAAGATACCTCTTCGAAACACGGAGTGACAAATCCTAATCTTGATTCATGCCAACCCAACAAACACCTTTGGAGACACCTGTAGATCATCTTTATAATCACTCATTTACGATGTGACATTCTATTACACACAAAGTGTTCCTCCGGATATTCGGGAGTTGCACAATCTCATAGTCTGAGGAATATGTATAAGTCATGAAGAAAGCAATATCAATAAAACTATAACGATCACAATGCTAAGCTAATGAATGGGTCTTGTCCATCACATCATTCTACTAATGATGTGATCCCGTTCATCAAATGACAACACATGTCTATGGTTAGGAAACATAACTATCTTTGATGAATGAGCTAGTCTTGTAGAGCCATACTAGGGACACTTTGTTTTGTCTATGTATTCACACATGTATCATGTTTCCGGTTAATACAACTCTAGCATGAATAATAAACATTTATCATGAATTAAGGAAATAAATAATAACTTTATTATTGCCTCTAGGGCATATTTCCTTCAGTCTCCCACTTGCATTAGAGTCAATAATCTAGATTACATAGTAATGATCCTAACACCCATTGAGGCTTGGTGTTGATCATGTTTTGATCGTGGAAGAGGCTTAGTCAACGGGTCTGCAACATCCAGATCCGTATGTATCTTGCAAATATCTATATCTCCCACCGAGACTTGATCGCGGATGGAATTGAAGCGTCTCTTGATGTGTTTGGTTTTCTTGTGAAATCTGGATTCCTTCACCAAGGTAATTGCTCCAGTATTGTCACAAAAAATCTTCATTGGACCCGATGCACTAGGTATGACACCTAGATCGGATATGAACTCCTTCATTTGCTGCATCCGAAGCAGCTATGTACTCCGCTTCACACGTAGATCCCGCCACGACGCTTTGCTTGGAACTGCACCAACTGACAGCTCCACCATTCAATAAAAATACGTATCCGGTTTGCGACTTAGAGTCATCCGGATCAGTGTCAAAGCTTGCATCGACGTAACTGTTTACGATGAGCTCTTTGTCACTGCCATAAACGAGAAACATATCCTTAGTCCTTCTTAAGTATTTCAGGATGTTCTTGACCGTTGTTCAGTGATCTACTCCTGGATTACTTTCGTACCTCCCTGCTAGACTTATAGCAAGGCACACATTAGGTCTGGTACACAGCATAGCATACATGATAGACCTATGGCTGAAGCATAGGGAACTTCCTTCATTTTCTCTCTATGTTCTGCAGTGGTCGGGCATTGAGTCTGACTCAACTTCACACCTTGTAACACAGGAAAGAACCCTTTCTTTGAATGATCCATTTTGAACTTCTTCAAAACTTTATCAAGGTGTGTGCTTTGTGAAAGTCCAATAAGCGTCTTGATCTATCCCTATAGATCTTGATGCCTAATATGTAAGCAGCTTCACCGAGGTCTTTCATAGAAAGACTCTTATTCGAATATCCTTTTATGCTATCCAGAAATTCTATATCATTTCCAATCAATAATATGTCATCCACATATAATATTAGAAATGCTACAGAGCTCCCACTCACTTTCTTGTAAATACAGGCTTCTCCAAAAGTCTATATAAAACCATATGCTTTGATCACACTATCAAAACGTTTATTCCAACTCCGAGAGGCTTGCACCAGTCCATAAATGGACCGCTGGAGCTTGCACACTTTGTGAGCACCCTTTGGATCGACAAAACCTTCTGGTTGCATCATATACAACTTTTCTTCTAGAAATCCATTCAGAAATGCAGTTTTGACATCCATTTGCCAAATTTCATAATCATAAAATGCAGCAATTGCTAACATGATTCGGACAGACTTAAGCATCGCTACGGGTGAGAAAGTCTCATCGTAGTCAACTCCTTGAACTTGTCGAAAACCTTTCACAACAAGTCGAGCTTTGTAGACAGTAACATTACCATCAGCGTCGGTCTTCTTCTTAAAGATCCATTTATTTTCTATGGCTTGCCGATCATCGGGAAAATCCACCAAAGTCCACACTTTGTTCTCATACATGGATCGCATCTCAGATTTCATGGCCTCAAGCCATTTTGCAGAATCTGGGCTCATCATCGCTTCCTCATAGTTCGTAGGTTCTCCATGGTCTAGTAACATGACTTCCACAACAGGATTACCGTACCACTCTAGTGCGGATCGTACTCTGGAAGACCTACGATTTTCTGTAGTAACTTGATCTGAAGTCTCATGATCATGATCATCAGCTTCCTCACTAATTGGTGTAGGCATCACTGGAACTGTTTTCTGTGATGAACTTCTTTCCAATTCGGGAGAAGGTACAATTACCTCATCAAGTTCTACTTTCCTCCCACTCACTTCTTTCGAGAGAAACTCCTTCTCTAGAAAGGATCCATTCTTAGAAACGAATATTTTGCCTTCGGATCTGTGATAGAAGGTGTACCCAACAGTTTCCTTTGGGTATCCTATGAAGACACACTTTTCCGATTTGGGTTCGAGCTTATCAGGTTGAAGCTTTTTCACATAATCATCGCAGCCCTAAACTTTAAGAAACGACAACTTTGGTTTCTTGCGAAACCATAGTTCATAAGGTGTCGTCTCAATGGATTTTGACGGTGCCCTATTTAAAGTGAATGCAGCCGTCTCTAGAGCATAACCCTAAGATGGTAGCGGTAAATCAGTAAGAGACATCATAGACCGCACCATATCTAGTAAAGTATGGTTACGACGTTCGGACACACCATTACGTTGTGGTGTTCCAGGTGACGTAAGTTGTGAAACTATTCCGCATTGTTTCAAATGAAGACCAAACTCGTAACTCAAATGTTCTCCTCCATGATCAGATCGTAGAAACTTTATTTTCTTGTTACGATGATTTTCCACTTCACTCTGAAATTCTTTGAAATTTTCAAATGTTTCAGACTTGTCTTTCATTAAGTAGATATACCCATATCTGCTCAAATCATCTGTGAAGGTAAGAAAATAACGGTACCCGCCACGAGCCTCAACACTCACCGGACCGCATACATCACTATGTATTATTTCCAACAAGTCTGTTGCTCGTTCCATTGTTCCGGAGAACGGAGTTTTAGTCATCTTGCCCATGAGGCACGGTTCGCAAGCACCAAGTGATTCATAATCAAGTGATTCCAAAATTCCATCAGAATGGAGTTTCTTAATGCGCTTTATACCGATATGACCTAAACGGCAGTGCCACAGATAAGTTGCACTATCATTATCAACTTTGCATCTTTTGGCTTCAATATTATGAACATGTGTATCATCACGATCAAGATTCAATAAGTATAGACCACTCATAAGGGGTGCATGACCATAAAATATATTACTCATATAAATAGGACAACCATTATTTTCCGATTTAAATGAATAACCGTCTCGCATCCAACAAGATCTAGATATAATGTTCATGCTTAACGCTGGCACCAAATAACAATTATTTAGGTCTAAAACTAATCCCGGAGGTAGATGTAGAGGTAGTGTGTCGACCGCGATCACATCGACTTTGGAACCATTTCCTACGCGCATCGTCACCTCATCCTTAGCCAATCTTCGTTTAATCCGTAGTCCCTGTTTCGGGTTGCAAATATGAGCAACAGAACCAGTATCAAATACCCAGGTGCTACTACGAGTATTAGCAAGGTACACATCAATAACATGTATATCAAATATACCTTTCACTTTGCCATCCTTCTTATCCGCCAAATACTTGGGGCAGTTCCGCTTCCAGTGACCAGTCCATTTGCAGTAGAAGTATATCTGGCCAAACGGGCCGTTTTTTCGGGCCGGCCCGGCAGCACGGCGGCATGGCACGCAACGGGCCCGGCCCGGCATGGGCTAATCGGGCCGTGCCAGTCATGCACCACGCATTGTTTCTTGCCTGGGCCGCCACCCTCAGCCCGCGTGCCAGCCCGGTACGACACGACTAATCATGGGCCGGCACGAGGCACGACACGGCACGCGGCACGGCCCGATATGCCCGATTCGAGCGGGGGACTGCGGCGGGACGGGAGAGCGGGGTCCAGCGGCTTTCGGCACGACGTGTGACACAACGTCTCAGCGCCGACAGGGGGGACCGGGCGAGGGGGCGCGGGGCCCAGGGCCTAGGCCGTCAGGCGCTAGCGCACCTCGATCGATGGGGGAGCTGGGGGAGCGGGAGTCGACTCGAGGGGGAGCGGGGGAAACCGTTGGGAGGGGTTAGGGTGGGTTTTAGAGAGGTTTAGGAGAGGGTTTGGGTAGGTTTTTTTAGGAAAATTCATATATTCGAAAATTTGACCGTTACAGGGTCAAATTTGTCCGAAAAATGTCAATTTTTTGCTATAAATAGGCCTGCCCAACCCACATATTTTTCACACTCAAACATGGATGACCATGACAATACTAGCATCCCACTCCGATTTCGGTCTTGGGGATATGGAGTATAGCCACTACCCTAGTAGCTCCGATCCCAGTACCATGCCCCCACCCCAGTGACATGCCTATACTACCATTCCCCCACCTGAGCAACCTGCCTATAGCGATCATCACACTCTCGAACCCCGTATCGATCCCACTTACGAAGCCGAAGGTCACACCAATTCTAGTAGCGGGACGGGTTCCTCGACCACCATGGGTGTAAAGCAAAAAAGTCGTCGTAGAACCTCGGCAGTGTGGGGATATTTTGGTGAAGAAATATCCGTGGTGGCCGGTGTCAGGAAGGTGAGTGCAAGGTGCAAAAGGTGCAAGAAGGAACTTACCGGAGAATCCAAGGCAGGAACCGGCCACCTAAAGAGGCACGTGGATAGCCACGCCAAGGCGGATGCAACGAGCGCGTCGAGCTCAGCAGCTGTGCAAACTCAACTCTCCTTCAACCCTGACAGTACGGTACACAATTTCACCTACGATGATGATTTACCACTAGGCTTTGGTGAATCTGAAGGTTTCGTAGAATATATTCAAACTTGTCATAATCCTAATTATAGACCAGTTTCTAGACAAACCACAAGTAGGCATATTAAAAAACTATACAAATCTGGTAAAGAGAAAATAAAAGAAGAATTTTCTACGTGCAATTTTTCAGTGTCGTTAACATCTGATATCTGGACTGGTCGGGCAAAGCAAGACTACATTAGTGTGGTAGCTCATTATGTTAACGAACATTGGCATCTACAAAAAAGAGTCATAGGATTTGAATTAATTGATGTATGACATAGTGGTGTAAACATTGCTGAAGTTGTACTCAAAGTTGTGAATGATTTTAATCTTGCCGACAAGGTTTTCGCAATAACTTTGGATAATGCTTCAGCTAACACCAGTGCAATGAATACCCTCACTCCTATATTCTCCGTATATGGTGCATCATTTTTAGTGCATCAACGTTGTGCTTGCCATATCATTAATCTTATTGCTAAAGGTGCTTTACATTTATGTGAACCACACGTTGAAGTCATACGCACCGCAATATCTTATTTTTCGCATTCAACTCAAGAAATTACAAACTATAAGAGATATTGCCTTGCTATAGGGTGCATTCCTCATGAGTACAATTCAGACATGCATGTTAGATGGAACTCTACATATATGATGCTTAAGGCAGTTATCCGATACAGAGTTCAATTCAATGGTTTTATTAATGCAAATTATGGTGTTGAACCTCTAATTAGTGAACAAACTTGGCATGTTATTACAACATTGACTGCATTTCTTGAGCTATTCTATGATGCAACAGTTACTTTGTCTGGGGTTTATTACCCGACATCTCCTTTGATGGTGCATACCCTATTAGACATTGCTAGTCATCTGAAAGCATATGAAGGGGATGGGTTATTACTTAATGTTGTTGCTGACATGAAAACCAAGTATTTAAAATATTGGCGGCGAATTCCACTGTTGCATGCATTTGCATTTATCTTAGATCCTAGAGCTAAACTTGAAGGGTATCGTAGTGCACTCAATGTACTATCTGCATCGCTAAGTTTAGATTATACTGATGACTTCAATAAGGCTCGTGAGAAGCTTTTTGAAGTTTTTGCTAAGTATGAGTAAAAATATGCCGGAGTTCGAATGCAACGACCTCCACTAGCACCTACTGCAGGTAAAAAGAGAGGAGCATGGAGCAAGATCTTTGGTTCTTCGTCCTCCTCGACCGCTGGAAGCTCTCCACGTCAACATCTGTGCTTCAAGGTGGTGGGAGTTAGCAAAGTACCTCAACAGTGAAAAAGTCATGTACGATTTAGATAGTGAGGAAGACTTCAACATACTTCAGTGGTGGCAAGAACACAAGCTTACATGTCCGGTGCTCTCCATATTAGCACATGATGTGTTATCGGTGCTTGTCTCTACGGTGTCATCGGACTCTGCTTTCAGCCTTGCTGGAAGAATAATTGAGGAGAGAAGAACTAGTCTCGCCCCTGATATGGTGAGATCACTAATGTCCGTGAAAGATGGGGAGTTATCAAGAAGGAGAGCACAACACACTGCAGAAAACAAAGACTAATAGACATGTTTGAAGAAATGAACTTTGAAGAAGACCCGGAAGAATAGTTGAAGACTTGTTGTAACATCCCAAAATTCTAAATTTTGGAATGTTATATTAGATAAATAACTATGCTTGTTGTCTGATTGTTGGTTTGATTTATTGAGTGAAACTGAGTGAAATTTGAAACTTTTGAAAGTTGAATGAGAGGGAATGAAATGACTTTCCCAAAACTTTCTCCTTTGCCTTTTGGATCTCAATGAATTCAAATTCATTCCAACACCAAAACCTAGAGTGAAGATTACATGACTTCTTCCATTTGGAATGAAAAGGGTTTTGAAAAGATTTGAAATTTCATTTGAGGATATTTCAAATTCAAAGCTTTATGCAACTCAATGATTTTCATGAGGGAAGATAAAATGACTTCTTCAATTATATGAAATATGAGTTGGAAGTTAAAAAGTATCAAATTGAAAGTCATTTGAAAGTGCCTTGAAACCCTCTTTCAAATTTTGAGTTTTGGAATTTGAATTCAAACTTTGGCAAGTGGGAATCATATCAAAACCTATGCCTGATAAATACTTGAGCAAAAGTATGAGAGGAGTAAATATGACACTCCAAAAATATCAGAGGAAAACAATGCCAAAAGTTTTTGAATTCAAATTTGAGTTTTAATTGAATTTGAAAAAAATGAATTTTTATAAAGTTTGCATTTTGCCTTTGGAAAAATGTTCAAATGATAGGGAATATTCCCCTGATCATTTTGGTATATATATGTCCTATATAAAATATTTATATTTTAAAAGATATCTCTGTTTTGTTTTATTTAAAATAATAAAATTTAAATAGAAAACCCCACCCAGCGCCCACCAGCCCCTGCCCAGCCAGCCAAGCCCCCACCACCAGGCCCATCGAGCCGCCCAACACACACCAATGAGGCCAGCAGACCGCCTCACCTCACCCCTCGCCTGAAGCCCCTTCACACGGTCGCCCGCCGCCCGCACCCTCTCTCTCTCTCTCTCGCAAGTAGGCCCCACCCCTTCTTCAACCCCGCCCCACGCCACGCCACGCCACGATCGCGGATCCGTGGGATCCGGGATGCCGATCCCCTCCCGATCGCCCCCGTTGCAAGGCCGAGGCCCCCGCCTATAAGCCGGGCCCCGCACCCCATTCCCCCTAGCCCCTCGCCGGACCCCCTCCTCCTCTCACCCGCGCTCGCCGGAGACCCGAGTCCCCGCCGCCGCCATTTTCATCACCGTCGCCGCCCTAGCCCACCCCGACCTCCCCCGACTCCACCAAGAGCCTCCCCGAGCTCGTCCGCACCCTTGACTACTCCGCCGCTACTCCGCGCCCCCGACCACCAGCTACTACAAGATTCGCCGCCGCCGCCGCCGCCCGCCGAGCTCCGGTAAGTCACCGGAGAACACCCCCGCCGTCGGATCTCTAATCTACGGTGTAGATTAGAACACCCCCGAAGGGGTATTTCTTTTAAAATAAACCGGACCGGCCCGGTTCGTTTACGGTTTATTTTCATTAGGGTTTTTTTTTATTAGCCCGGCCCGACTAGTTTAACCCTAGGGCCCGTTTAGTTTATATTACGCACAGTGCGCAGTTTAGGCCCATTAGGCCCTTTTTCATTTATTTTTGTTTTCTGTTTTAGCAGAATAGTTCCTGTTTTGAAAAATTCATATCTTTTATTCTGTTTAATATTTTTAGGTGATTCTTTTTTTGTTGGTTTTCAAAGTTTCTATAGTTTCTGTAGAAAGTATAATTAGCTATGTTAAAATTAATTAAAATTGCTTTAATTTAGTTTTAGTCAGAATAGTAAATCTGCTATAACTTGAGTTAGAAAAATTATTTTGGATGATTCTTTTGTCCCAACTTTATTTTGACATTGCCAAACCATAGGAATTAATTTGGGTATTTTAGGATTAATAAAAAATAGTTCTAAACAGAATCTTGTTAATCCTAATTAATTAACTAGCTACTGCTTTTCCTATTATTTTAATTAGTAAAACCATTTATTTTTCACATGTGATTGATTATTCTAGGATAGTTTCTTTCACTTTAAGGGATGAACTTTTATTTATAATAAATAAAAGTTTTATTTTATTTTCTTACTAAAAATTGGATTAGGCCTAATAGGAGTTTTATAATAGCTTTTAAATTTAATTCTTTTTGCTCCTAGTTACTTAATGCATTATTTTATGTTAAAATAACATAGCCATGCTTAGGTTATGTTAAGAAAATTTTATTATGTAAAACTATTTTAGTTGTTGCTTGAAATAAGAAAAAAACCTTGAGTTGGATTCTTTGAGTTTTTCTTTGGGTTTTGCTTCGTTTGTTTTGATGTGTTATGTTACTATGCTATTGTGTTACGTGATCATATGCTATGTGCTTACTATAGTTATTGTTTGCCTCGGTAGAATTTCCGAGTCTGAGCTTGCTCCCACGAATCCCTAGTTTTCAAGATCGTCGCAAGGCAAGTTCACTTTGACCATGCTTTCTTACCTATGTTTTAGTGCATTTAGTGGCATCTTTGCAACCACCCTCAAGTGTTATTGAATCCTTGTAGATGAGTAGTATGCATGAGGCAGGAACCCATCACCCTATTACCAAGCCCGGGACGATATTTTATTTTAATGCTACGCTATAGTAGACGGGGTTTGGTATGAGTGCTCGAGAGTGGTGTGAAGAAGGAGGACTCTACGTCAATGACGACACCCCATGATGGCACCTGCAAGGACTGCATTTTTCAAGGCCTCAAGACTTCAAGACTCAAGACAAGAATTCAATACACACTACTGGGTGAAGGACGGTTGACGGGCACCCTGGAGAAACCAGTGGTTGGCCGGGATGCATGGAGAAGCGCCATGACATCTTGCGGAAAGCTTCACCCAGACTCAAAGAGACGGAAGAATACTTCACGCCCGGAAGCTTACCTGTGCAACCGCAAGTCATTAGGAACTCTTCGGAAGACCATGTTTCGGTCATCTTGTTCTCAAACACCCTGAAGTGCGAGAACGTAAAGAGAGGGATCGAATCTTGCGGGTAAAGTGTACAAACCTCTGCAGAGGGTTTAAACCTAATCGATTAGCCGTGTCCCGATTACGGACAATTTGAGCATCTGGACTTGGATCTATCTCTAACTCTCAACACCGGATTGATAACTTAATTGTGGGCAACATATGATGATTTTGGGCTATGAGACATCGGTTGGCGGAACCATGTCATGATAGAAAACTCCATAGTACAGACTTCATTTATTTCTTTGATGTAGGGAAAATAAAATCAGCTTTTACGCAAACAAAACTCAGATCTGAGCCACAAAGCCAAATTGCATATAGTATAGTTTTACCATCTGTTTATTCATGTTGTGATCTTGCGGTACATTCAATGTAATGACCTACACGGCTGCAACGTATCGTGTTGCAGGATTTTCTTCGACGAGTAAGAGTTACGATCTGGGTTACGGTCTACACTCAACTTGCCGATGGTGTTGATGGGACTCCACACCCGCTTGTTTGTTTCAGCTGAGTATTATGAGGTATATATCATTTTACGTTATTTATACATGTGATTGCACTTTGATATATACATTGATGTACTGTGTGTGCCAAAGATATCTTGATCCGTGGATGGCACAAAGAACACGTAGGCTTGACCGTCTCGAGGTCGGGTCGCTCATGATATGGTATCGAGCACATGTTGATCGTAGGATGTGACCCTAGAAACCGGAAAAGCCCTAGGACAGGATATCTCAAAAACTTTATTTACAAAAAGACTCTTACTTCTCATCTTTTCTAATTTTATCAAATAGACCCTCTCACCTCAAATAGTTATAATATACCCCTTATCCTTTGATCACCCGGAGGATCAACTGAAGACGCTCCAAGAAGGATTTGATATCGGAGAACTGATGACCCCTTCAGAGTAAAAAGGATTTCACCATGTATTAGAAGCTACAACAGTTGAAGACTCCGAAGACTTGAAGGATCTGAAGAATTATTTGACCTTTAGAAGACCAAACCCCTGTTACACACTTACGTTAGATGCACGATTTGTGAGCTGTCATTTGTTTGATGTTTTCGACAGCCACAAAATAAAACTTGTTTCTTCAAAAAAACTATTGTTTGTATTGTGTGTACATCCTCCCCACCTCTCTCATATCTCATCCCAAAACTTTTGAACCCCATAGATGATGAATGAAGTTGGACTGATATTCTCTCGAATCAAGACTCAGTGGAGGCGAGCTATGGATGCGAGAACATGGAAAATCACTTGGAGCAATTTGGTTTCAAGGAAGTATGAGGTTCAATATGCTCTTCAAGATTTTACGAAAGTGTTGCAACCTGGTGGAACATGCATCAAGCCATACAGGATTTAATGGAGCAAGAACTTGGGAGGAACTCAAGAAGACCACGATGAAATCACGCCTTATCCGGAAGCACAATGATACACCAAGAAGTAAACCTTGTGCTCGCAAGATTTATGGAGAAATAGGACACACCAGGAGGAACACAAAGATGGATGCCCTCATTGTGAGGAGAAACACCCAGCTGAGGAATGCCCAACTAGTCAGGTGACTTGCTTCCTATGTGAAGGAACCACCCATTACCCGGGGCAGTGTCACATTTACTCCACGGTGCCACAAACTGTTCAGAAGCAGGAAGATGGAATGAAGGAAGCCCTCAAGGAAGGTCTAGGAGAACCTGTGATGAAGGAATGTGTTGAAGACCCTGATGGAGAAGGCCTCAACAGATTTTACTCCAATGCCTGCTATTCATGTGGAGAAGAAGGACAATTTTCGCAGTATTGCACCAAGGAAAGAAAAGAGTATCTGGGGTGTTTCCCGATAGCAGAAGTGAAGTTTGACCCTCGGGAAATAGAAGCTCTGATCATTACAGAGAAATCCAGGAAGAGAAGGCAACCCAAGAACAACGCAATTTTTGCAGAGAAGGACCTATGTCATATCACCTGTTACAGGTGCAAGGATCTAGGTCATTACGCTAGTCAATGTCCAGAAAAGAAGCCAAGAATCCAAGGAGCCCGCATAATCACAAAGAAGCCCCGAGACATGTCGGAAGTCATTTGTTTTCGCTGCAAGGAGGCAGGACATTATGCTATTAAATGTCCCGACAAGATGAAAGCTGGAGTTGAGTAGTTGGAATTTTGATATGGAGTAGTAGAAAGCAATTTCATTTTCATGAGCTCAATGAGTTGAGTTATGTAATAGATTACTCTGAGATTGTAATAGTTCATGACTCAATAAAGTTGTAATGTCACATGCTGAAAAGCTTTAAGGAGCTGTCATATTTTATCTTGGAAATTAAATTCTTGATGAACATGGAAGAAGGTGAGTTGTGATGCATAAACAGGAAATTGGAAATTGAGTTTGAAGTTCTGTTTGGATGATATGAATGTGTGCCCCAGGAGATAAGTACCTTAATTCTGAGCATCATTCATGTTTCACAACTGCAGATGACGACACTTTACGAGTGTTTCCTTAAAGGTCCGGAAACGATCATGACCCTGACAAGTGATCATGATTACCCGAAGATCCTGAAGGACATGATGAAGCATATTCACCTTGAAGGAGATGCAGTCTACAAAGGCTACCCCTTCATGCAAAAGGGAGTGGAACTTTGGTATGTGGAGGTACACCTCCACCGTTCGAAAGGAGTTTGCCCAAAGATGATGGGGCAGTACTTTTCATCTCACGTGTGCCACAAGCAACCTTCTTCGATGTTGTTCGTGAAGCAGCCACGAAGCCATACGCCGGATCGGAGAAATACTTGAAGCAAGACTCCGTTATACTCGTGAATACCTAAGCGAAGTGCATACTGAGATGATGGAGGTGAAGCTCAAGGCCACCACGATGAAACGGAAGATTGAAAATTTCAAGGCGCATGTCGCACAATTCGATGGGATCAAGAATCCTCAAGGAGGAAAAATGAATAAAGTTGGGAGTAATGTCCGACCATACCGAACCATGTGGGTGGCAGCATTTGTAATAAACATTTTGGAATTTGGATTCACGAAAAATGGTTAAGGATGTAATAAAAGGTTGATATGAAAATAATGAGATTTATGGATAAGCTAGTGCATTTTTCTTTGGTGTCGTAGTACTCCGTAAAGCCACAGGATCAATGAAGAAAGAAATGTGTTATTCATGATAGAAGGAAGCTGGACAAAAATAAGTTAGGGTTTTTGATATGATGGTATGAAGAAACAGAGTACTACTGGATTTAAAGTAGGTGTAACATGAGAGTTACTCCAAGGATGAGTTAAAGCTGCACTAGTGTTGACGTGGGCCATAACCCACAGGCCCGGATTTTGAAAAGGAACAATTGTAACCTTGATAAAGGAATACACTTGGAAGAATCAGTGATCCAATCAGCATACGTTTCGTAGAAGGTTACGCAAAAACCTGAGAGTGGTGAAGTAACGATAGATGTTTTGTTTGGCTTGCAGAAACCATGGAATTACTCGAACCCCGTTCGAGAACAAGAGAAATTCTGCAATGCTTGTGAGTATGCCCAAGTGATAGAATACGGGATTTACTATTCACGTATGTGGTAATGATTCAAGTACGGGATGGATTGGCCCCCATACCGAAGACTTCTATCATGAACTATCATATGTTGATGGAAAATCAGAGAGCCTCGAAAACCTTAGAAGAGTGTCGACGCGATAAGCCATAAAACCATAGAATGGTAGGACGATGGAACCCCTTTACAGGCAACCGTTGCCAATCGTAGGTTATACGGTGAGGTTCGACCCAGACCCGTTTTCTGCAGGAGAAACCATTAATGGTAGACCACCATGAGTGTTTCGATGGTTGTCTAGAATGGACACGGACCTATCAGCTAAGAAGATCCAGTCTCGGACGAACCACAACTTTGACGAACCGACCCACGATTTTGAGGAAAACTCTATGCTTTTGACAGAAGAGCTTTGGTGAAGGAGCTATTGTAAGATATGTGAAGAGACATACAATGTCGGCACTCCAGAGGAAGTATCTGAGTTTATTGGAACTATAACCTTGCTTTTAAGTGTGGTAGCACCCTGACCTTTCTGACCAGAACTTTTGCTAAAAGACCCCCAACCCCTAACCCTTTCTTGCTAGCCTCTTCGAATCTCGAGGACGAGATTCATTCTAAGTGTGGTAGGTTTGTAACATCCCAAAATTCTAAATTTTGGAATGTTATATTAGATAAATAACTATGCTTGTTGTCTGATTGTTGGTTTGATTTATTGAGTGAAACTGAGTGAAATTTGAAACTTTTGAAAGTTGAATGAGAGGGAATGAAATGACTTTCCCAAAACTTTCTCCTTTGCCTTTTGGATCTCAATGAATTCAAATTCATTCCAACACCAAAACCTAGAGTGAAGATGACATGACTTCTTCCATTTGGAATGAAAAGGGTTTTGAAAAGATTTGAATTTCATTTGAGGATATTTCAAATTCAAAGCTTTATGCAACTCAATGATTTTCATGAGGGAAGATAAAATGACTTCTTCAATTATATGAAATATGAGTTGGAAGTTAAAAAGTATCAAATTGAAAGTCATTTGAAAGTGCCTTGAAACCCTCTTTCAAATTTTGAGTTTTGGAATTTGAATTCAAACTTTGGCAAGTGGGAATCATATCAAAACCTATGCCTGATAAATACTTGAGCAAAAGTATGAGAGGAGTAAATATGACACTCCAAAAATATCAGAGGAAAACAATGCCAAAAGTTTTTGAATTCAAATTTGAGTTTTAATTGAATTTGAAAAAACTGAATTTTATAAAGTTTGGATTTTGCCTTTGGAAAATGTTCAAATGATAGGAATATTCCCTGATCATTTTGGTATATATATGTCCTATATAAAATATTTATATTTTAAAAGATATCTCTGTTTTGTTTTATTTAAAATAATAAAATTTAAATAGAAAACCCCCAGCGCCACCAGCCCCCTGCCCAGCCAGCAGCCAAGCCCCCACCACCAGCCCACCGAGCCGCCCAACCAGCCAATGAGGCCAGCCAGACCGCCTCACCTCACCCCCGCCTGAAGCCCTTCACACGGTCGCCCCTCGCCCGCACCCTCTCTCTCTCTCTCTCTCGCAAGTAGGCCCCACCCCTTCTTCAACCCCCCCCACCACACGCCGCCTGGCAATCGCGGATCCGTGGGATCCGGATGCCGATCCTCCCGATCGCCCCCATTGCAAGGCCGAGGCCCCGCCTATAAGCCGGGCCCCGCACCCCATTCCCCCTAGCCCCTCGCGGACCCCTCCTCCTCTCACTGCGCTCATGGGACCCCCGAGTCCCCGCCGCCATTTTCATCACCGTCGCCGCCTAGCCCACCCGACCTCCCCGACTCCACCAAGAGCCTCCCGAGCTCGTCACACCCTCCCAAGCTACTCCGCCGCCCTCCCGACGACCGAGCCACCAGCAAGACTTTTCGTCGCCGCCCTTGCCGCCGCCGAGCTCCGTAAGTCACGGAGAACACCTCGCCGTCGGATCTCTAATCTACGGTGTAGATTAGAACACCCCCGAAGGGGTATTTCTTTTAAAATAAACCGGACCGGCCCGGTTCGTTTACGGTTTATTTTCATTAGGGTTTTTTTATTAGCCCGCCCGACTAGTTTAACCCTAGGGCCCGTTTAGTTTATATTACGATACGGTCGCAGATTTAGGCCCATTAGGCCCTTTTTCATTTATTTTTGTTTTCTGCTTTAGCGTAATAGTTCCTGTTTTGAAAAATTCATATCTTTTATTCTGTTTAATATTTTTAGGTGATTCTTTTTTGTTGGTTTGCAAAGTTTCTATAGTTTCTGTAGAAAGTATAATTAGCTATGTTAAAATTAACTAAAATTGCTTTAATTTAGTTTTAGTCAAAATAGTAAATCTGCTATAACTTGAGTTAGAAAAATTATTTTGGATGATTCTTTTGTCCCAACTTTATTTTGACATTGCCAAACCATAGGAATTAATTTGGGTATTTTAGGATTAATAAAAAATAGTTTTAAACAGAATCTTGTTAATCCTAATTAATTAACTAGCTACTGTTTTCCTATTATTTTAATTAGTAAAACCATTTATTTTTCACACGTGATTGATTATTCTAGGATAGTTTCTTTCACTTTAAGGGATGAACTTTTATTTATAATAAATAAAAGTTTTATTTTATTTTCTTACTAAAATTGAATTAGGCCTAATAGGGTTTTATAATAGCTTTTAAATTTAATTCTTTTTGCTCCTAGTTACTTAATGCATTATTTTATGTTAAAATAACATAGAGCCATGCTTAGGTTATGTTAAGAAAATTTTTATTATGTAAAACTATTTTAGTTGTTGCTTGAAATAAGAAAAAAAACCTTGAGTTGGATTCTTTGAGTTTTTCTTTGGGTTTTGCTTCGTTTGTTTTGATGTGTTATGTTACTATGCTATTGTGTTACGTGATCATATGCTATGTGCTTACTATAGTTATTGTTTGCCTCGGTAGAATTTTCGGAGTGCGAAGCTTGCTCCCATGAATCCCTAGTTTTCGAAGATCGTCAGCAAGGCAAGTTCACTTTGACCATGCTTTCTTACCTATGTTTTAGTGCATTTAGTGGCATCTTTGCAACCACCCCTCAGTAGTGTTATTGAATCCTTGTAGATGAGTAGTATGCATGAGGCAGGAACCCATCACCCTATTACCAAGCCCGGGACGATATTTTATTTTAATGCTACGCTATAGTAGACGGGGTTTGGTATGAGTGCTCGAGAGTGGTGTGAAGAAGGAGGACTCTACGTCAATGACGACACCCCATGATGGCACCTGCAAGGACTGCATTTTTCAAGGCCTCAAGACTTCAAGACTCAAGACAAGAATTCAATACACACTCTTTGGGTGAAGGACGGTTGACGGCACCTGGAGAAACCAAAGGTTGGCGGGATGCATGGAGAAGCGCCATGACATCTTGCGGAAAGCTTCACCCAGACTCAAAGAGACGGAAGAATACTTCACGCCGGAAGCTTACCTGCAACCGCAAGTCATTATGGGCTCGCTTGGTTGACCTTAGTTGTGACTCTGGCTGGGGCGGTACTAGCAGATGTAGAACTACGGTAGGATGGGTTGAGTACCGGACGGTGGTCGAGGAACTCTTCGAAGACCATGTTTGGTCATCTTGTTCTCAAACACCACGAAGTGCGAGAACGTAAAGAGAGGATCGAATCTTGCGGGTAAAGTGTACAAACCTCTGCAGAGGGTTTAAACCTAATCGATTAGCCGTGTCCCGATTACGGACAATTTGAGCATCCGGACTTGGATCTATCTCGAACTCTCAACACCGGATTGATAACTTAATTGTGGGCAACATATGATGATTTTGGGCTATGAGACATCGGTTGGCGGAACCATGTCATGATAGAAAACTCCATAGTACAGACTTCATTTATTTCTTTGATGTAGGGAAAATAAAATCAGCTTTTACGCAAACAAAACTCAGATACAGAGCCACAAAGCCAAATTGCATATAGTATAGTTTTACCATCTATTTATTCATGTTGTGATCTTGCCGGTACATTCAATGTACTGACCTACACGGCTGCAACGTATCGTGTTGCAGGATTTTCTTCGACGAGTAAGAGTTACGATACATGGTTACGGTCTACACTCAACCTGCCGATGGTGTTGATTGGACTCCACACCCGTTTGTTTGTTTCCGCTGAGTATTATGAGGTATATATCATTTTACGTTATTTATACATGTGATTGCACTTTGATATATACATTGATGTACTGTGTGTGCCGAAGATACTAATCCGTGGATGGCATAAAGAACACGAGGCTTGACCGTCGAGGTCGGGTCGCTCTGATATGGTATCGAGCACATGTTGATCAGGGACGTGACCCTAGAAACCGAAAAGCCCCTAGGACAGGATATCTCAAAACTTTATTTACAAAAAGACTCTTACTTCTCATCTTTTCTGATTTTATCAAATAGACCCTCTCACCTCAAATAGTTAGAATATACCCCTTATCCTTTGATCACCCGGAGGATCAACTGAAGACGCTCCAAGAAGGATTTGATATCGGAGAACTGATGACCCCTTCAGAGTAAAAAGGATGTCACCATGTATTAGAAGCTACAACAGTTGAAGACTCCGAAGACTTGAAGGATCTGAAGAATTATTTGACCTTTAGAAGACCAAACCCCTGTTACACACTTACATTAGATGCGACGATTTGTGAGCTGTCATTTGTTTGATGTTTTTCGACAGCCACAAAATAAAACTTGTTTCTTCAAAAAAAACTATTGTTTGTATTGTGTGTACATCCCTCCCCACCTCTCTCATATCTCATCCCAAAACTTTTGAACCCCATAGATGATGAATGAAGTTGGACTGATATTCTCTGAACCGAAGACTCAGCCGGAGGCAGAGCTATGGATGCAGAACATGGAAAATCACTTCGGGAGCAATTTGGTTTCAAGGAAGTATGAGGTTCAATATGCTCTTCAGTACTTTACAGAAAGTGTTGCAACCTGGTGGAACATGCATCAAGCCATACAGGGATTTAATGGAGCAAGAACTTGGGAGGAACTCAAGAAGACCCTGATGAAATCACGCCTTATCCGGAAGCACAATGATACACCAAGAAGTAAACCTAGTGCCTGCAAGATTTGCGGAGAAATAGGACACACCCAGGAGGAACACAAAGATGGATGCCCTCATTGTGAGGAGAAACACCCAGCTGAGGAATGCCCAACTAGTCAGGTGACTTGCTTCCTATGTGAAGGAACCACCCATTACCCGGGGCAGTGTCACATTTACTCCACGGTGCCACAAACTGTTCAGAAGCAGGAAGATGGAATGAAGGAAGCCCTCAAGGAAGGTCTAGGAGAACCTGTGATGAAGGAATGTGTTGAAGACCCTGATGGAGAAGGCCTCAACAGATTTTACTCCAATGCCTGCTATTCATGTGGAGAAGAAGGACAATTTTCGCAGTATTGCACAAAGGAAAGAAAAGAGTATCTGGGGTGTTTCCCGACAGCAGAAGTGAAGTTTGACCCTCGGGAAATAGAAGCTCTGATCATTACAGAGAAATCCAGGAAGAGAAGGCAACCCGAGAACAACGCAATTTTTGCAGAGAAGGACCTATGTCATATCACCTGTTACAGGTGCAAGGATCTAGGTCATTACGCTAGTCAATGTCCAGAAAAGAAGCCAAGAATCCAAGGAGCCCGCATAATCACAAAGAAGCCCCGAGACATGTCGGAAGTCATTTGTTTTCGCTGCAAGGAGGCAGGACATTATGCTATTAAATGTCCCGACAAGATGAAAGTTGCAGTTGAGTAGTTGGAATTTTGATATGGAGTAGTAGAAAGCAATTTCATTTTCATGAGCTCAATGAGTTGAGTTATGTAATAGATTACTCTGAGATTGTAATAGTTCATGACTCAATAAAGTTGTAATGTCACATGCTGAAAAGCTTTAAGGAGTTGTCATATTTTATCTTGGAAATTAATATTCTTGATGAACATGGAAGAAGGTGAGTTGTGATGCATAAACAGGAAATTGGAAATTGAGTTTGAAGTTCTGTTTGGATGATATGAATGTGTGCCCCAGGAGATAAGTACCTTAATTCTGAGCATCATTCCTGTTTCACAACTGCAGATTACGACACTTTACGAGTCTTTCCTTAAAGGTCCGGAAACGATCATGACCCTGACAAGTGATCATGATTACCCAAGATCTGAAGGACATGATGAAGCATATTCACCTTGAAGGAGATGCAGTCTACAAAGGCTACCCCTTCATGCAAAAGGGAGTGGAACTTTGGTATGTGGAGGTACACCTCCACCGTTCGAAAGGAGTTTGCCCAAAGATGATGGGGCAGTACTTTTTCATCTCACGTGTGCCACAAGCAACCTTCTTCGATGCTGTTCGTGAAGCAGCCCTGGAAGCCATACGCCAGATCGGAGAAATACTTGAAGCAAGACTCCGTTATACTCAGGAATACCTAAGCGAAGTGCATACTGAGATGATGGAGGTGAAGCTCAAGGCCACCACGATGAAACAGAAGATTGAAAATTTCAAGGCGCATGTCGCACAATTCCAGTGGGACTGAAGAATCCTCAAGGAGGAAAAATGAATAAAGTTGGGAGTAATGTCTGACCATACCGAACCATGTGGGTGGCAGCATTTGTAATAAACATTTTGGAATTTGGATTCACGAAAAATGGTTAAGGATGTAATAAAAGGTTGATATGAAAATAATGAGATTTATGGATAAGCTAGTGCATTTTTCTTTGGTGTCGTAGTACTCCGTAAAGCCACAGGATCAATGAAGAAAGAAATGTGTTATTCATGATAGAAGGAAGCTGGACAAAAATAAGTTAGGGTTTTTGATATGATGGTATGAAGAAACAGAGTACTACTGGATTTAAAGGAGGTGTAACATGAGAGTTACTCCAAGGATGAGTTAAAGCTGCACTAGTGTTGACGTGGGCCATAACCCACAGTGCCCGTGGATTTTGAAAAGGAACAATTGTAACCTTGATAAAGGAATACACTTGGAAGAATCAGTGATCCAATCAGCATACGCTTCGTGAAGGTTACGCAAAAACCTGAGAGTGGTGAAGTAACGATAGATGTTTTGTTTGGCTTGCAGAAACCATGGAATTACTCGAACCCCGTTCGAGAACAAGAGAAATTCTGCAATGCTTGTGAGTATGCCCAAGTGATAGAATACGGGATTTACTATTCACGTATGTGGTAATGATTCAAGTACGGGATGGATTGGCCCCCATACCGAAGACTTCTATCATGAACTATCATATGTTGATGGAAAATCAGAGAGCCTCGAAAACCTTAGAAGAGTGTCGACGCGATAAGCCATAAAACCATAGAATGGTAGGACGATGGAACCCCTTTACAGGCAACCGTTGCCAATCGTAGGTTATACGGTGAGGTTCGACCCAGACCCGTTTTCTGCAGGAGAAACCATTAATGGTAGACCACCATGAGTGTTTCGATGGTTGTCTAGAATGGACACGGACCTATCAGCTAAGAAGATCCAGTCTCGGACGAACCACAACTTTGACGAACCGACCCACGATTTTGAGGAAAACTCTATGCTTTTGACAGAAGAGCTTTGGTGAAGGAGCTATTGTAAAATATGTGAAGAGACATACAATGTCGGCACTCCAGAGGAAGTATCTGAGTTTATTGGAACTATAACCTTGCTTTTAAGTGTGGTAGCACCCTGACCTTTCTGACTAGAACTTTTGCTAAAAGACCCCAACCCTAACCCTTTCTTGTTAGTTTCTTCAATCTCGAGGACTAGATTCATTCTAAGTGTGGTAGGTTTGTAACATCCCAAAATTCTAAATTTTGGAATGTTATATTAGATAAATAACTATGCTTGTTGTCGATTGTTGGTTTGATTTATTGAGTGAAACTGAGTGAAATTTGAAACTTTTGAAAGTTGAATGAGAGGAATGAAATGACTTTCCCAAAACTTTCTCCTTTGCCTTTTGGATCTCAATGAATTCAAATTCATTCCAACACCAAAACCTAGAGTGAAGATGACATGACTTCTTCCATTTGGAATGAAAAGGGTTTTGAAAAGATTTGAATTTCATTTGAGGATATTTCAAATTCAAAGCTTTATGCAACTCAATGATTTTCATGAGGGAAGATAAAATGACTTCTTCAATTATATGAAATATGAGTTGAAAGTTAAAAAGTATCAAATTGAAAGTCATTTGAAAGTGCCTTGAAACCCTCTTTCAAATTTTGAGTTTTGGAATTTGAATTCAAACTTTGGCAAGTGGGAATCATATCAAAACCTATGCCTGATAAATACTTGAGCAAAAGTATGAGAGGAGTAAATATGACACTCCAAAAATATCAGAGGAAAACAGTGCCAAAAGTTTTTGAATTCAAATTTGAGTTTTAGTTGAATTTGAAAAAAATGAATTTTTATAAAGTTTGGATTTTGCCTTTGGAAAAATGTTCAAATGATAGGGAATATTCCCTTGATCATTTTGGTATATATATGTCCTATATAAAATATTTATATTTTAAAAGATATCTCTGTTTTGTTTTATTTAAAAATAATAAAAATTTAAATAGAAACCCCCCTCAGCGCCACCAGCCCCCCTGCCCACCAGCCAAGCCCCCACCAGCCAGCCCACCGAGCTGCCCAGGCCACCGACCTAGCGAGGCCAGCAGACCGCCTCACCTCACCCCCGCCTGAAGCCCCTTGGCACGGCCGCCTGCCGCCCGCACCCTCTCTCTCTCTCTCTCCGCAAGTAGGCCCCACCCCTTCTTCAACCCCGCCCCATGCCACGCCGCCACGATCGCGGATCCGTGGGATCCGGATGCCGATCCTCCCGATCGGCCCCGTTGCAGGCCGAGGCCCCGCCTATATAGCCGGGCCCCCGCACCCCATCCCCCTAGCCCTCGCGACCCCTCCTCCTCTCACCTTTCATGGAGACCCGAGTCCCCGCCGCCGCCATTTTCATCACCGTCGCCGCCCTAGCCCATCCCGACCTCCCCCGACTCCACCAAGAGCCTCCCCGAGCTCGTCTGCACCCGCCGGGCTACTCCGCCGCCCTCCCCGACGACCGGAGCCACCAGCGCACTCGTCGCCGCCGCCGCCGCCGCCGCCGAGCTCCGGTAAGTCACCGGAGAACACCCCCGCCGTCGGATCTCTAATCTACGGTGTAGATTAGAACACCCCCGAAGGGGTATTTCTTTTATAATAAACCGGACCGGCCCGGTTCGTTTATGGTTTATTTTCATTAGGGTTTTTTTTATTAGCCCGGCCCGACTAGTTTTGTAGCGACCAGACCCGAATGGATCAAGTCTCTGTGCTCAGTGTCATCCCTGGATCAGGAATGCTAACACCACACAAGATTGAAGGATTTATAGCAGAGTAGCAATCACACACTTATTACATCGTTGTCCACAAGGGAACTTATTACAATAATATGGCTTAAGGCCATCTAAATATAACAAAGGAAGGCTTGGAAGATAAGTGAGTCCATCAACTCCATCGGCATCACCGAGTATAGAACCACGACCTAACACCTTACTGTCAAATGCTAAAAGTCTCGCAACGTGAAAAGTTGCAGCCCAAAAATTCAAGACATGGAATATGCCGCAATGTAACACATAGAGAGCAATGAAGGAACAAGCCTATACTACATGCATATATGGCTGGTGGTAAGGCTCTACGGTTACATTTTTGCATAAAGCAAATTTTTCCCTACAATAAAGGAATAATTTTTATTTAACTATCATGGTGGTTGTTAAACATTGAGAATGGTTGACAGCATCCTCAATCCCAATTAAAAAGTACTCATCAAAATACCAATAACATTTATTAGAAGTAACATGTTGAGATTCACATGATATTCAATTACCGGATACTCAAAACGTCCATAACCGGGGACACGGCTAATCATGATTAGTTTATACACTCTGCAGAGGTTTTCCCCACAAGACTCGATCGCCTCCGCTTGGTTCTCGCACTACATGGTGTTTGAGAAACGGATGACCGAGACATAGTCTTTCAGAAGCGCTAGCACCTTACATGTGGGTAGACCGTACCAACCTACATCCCCTACATCAGCTAGCCTACACGTAAGAGTTCGCACAACTTAGTCAACTACGCCAGAGCCCATAATTGGCTTGTGGCTGCACACGGAAGTTTCCAGTTTGAATAACCTTATGATCCCTTAGAGCCTGGGTGGCGGTCCGAAGAAATACAGGCAAGTCCTGATGGAAACCAGGTGCCTCAATCCACCCAGATGTGTGTTTAGGTTGCCACCTTAGATAAACCATTAATTAACAACCTCACATCTGTCATGGATATTCACTCACCCAATCCACGTCTACTAGCATAGCATGGCATAATAAGCAAACGTAGAAGTAACTCCCAAGGTTTCATAAGTAAAACTGGTAATAGGTACTACCTCAATCTACTTCCCAACCCACAATTTAATTAGATCCTATACATGCAAGTGTTTGAGGGTTTGATCTAATGCAATAAAACTGGGTAGTAGAAAAGGTATGATCAAGTGTTACTTGCCTTGCTGATGATCCGCGAGACCTAGAGATTCGAAGTAACAAGCGGAGCACTCCGGGTGATCTAACGCAGACAAACAACAAGCATACAATAAGTACTTATCTAATGCATAGGGAAAACTCGAATAAAAGATCTAACCAGAGAGTTCAACTTAAGAACCCTGGTTGCAAAAGAATCGAATCAAATAAAGCATCGAAAGTCGAAACTCGAGAGAGAACGACTCGGTTTAACAATCTGAAACTAGGTCAAAATTTTACAGTAGAAAAACTCTGTGTAAGTAGGTTAGTCGGAACGGCGGTTTCGTAACGAAACTCCAGGCGCTTGAATCACCTGATTACGATAAACGAGCGAGAAATTAAACAGATTTGAAAATCGGATCGGAAATCGAATCAGAAAATAACGGATTAAATCCGATTAAAAGAAAACGACGAACGGATTAAACAACGGACGTTCGTTAACAGAACTAATTCAACGAACACGTTCATTGAAACGAACGGTTTGGTGAACGTTCACTAAATAAGAAAACCGAAAAAAATAAAAACCAACTAGGGTTTTTGAAAAAAAACCGAACATCACAAAAAAAAACCGGATCGGGGGGGCGGCGAGGTGCTACCTCCGGCGAGGCTCAGCGGGCTCTCGAGGCGGCGGGGTCCGCGGGTCGGGAGGGTCGGCGGGCGGCGAGGGGCTCCGCGACGGCGGGAGACGCAATGGCGGCGGCCTCAGGCGGGTGGAGGGCGGCAATGGATGAGGAGAGGGGTGGCGGGTATAAAAGGAGGGTGGCGCCTTGGGAAGGGCAGCGCGGCCGGGTCCGAGCCGGACTCGAGGCGGCGGCGGGCGGCGTCTTGCGGCGGAGACCTCCATGCGGCGTCTGAGAGGAGAGGAGGGAGGCGGACGGGCGGTTGGGCAGGCCGGGCCTTAGCCAAAGTGAGCGACGCTGCTGCTTTTTTTAAAACAAACTTGAACGAAATAAAAATAAACCAAACGGACTCTAAAATTTATAAAAATAATTTTCCCCGACTCCTAAAAATGAGTCGAACAAAATGAACTTTAAAAACGGGCAAATATGCATATTTTTTTAAAATGCTCATTTTTGCCTAAAGCAAATAAATCCTCAAAAACCAAATTTTTGGTTTATTTATAATATCTTCATTTTTCCTAAATGTTGGGAAAGTCATATTATTCCCTCTCTTAACTTTTTATATCGGAAAAACTTTTGAAGATAAATAAATAAATCCAAATGATCCCATTTTCAAAATTTGAGAAATCTCAAATATGAAAATAATGAAATCTCCAACTCTCTCCGAGGGTCCTTGAGTTGCGTGAAATTTTCTAGGATCGTAAAAATGCGAAAAAAATATGATATGCATGATGACCTAATGTATAACATTCCAAATTGAAAATTTGGGATGTTACAAGTTTAACCCTAGGGCCCGTTTAGTTTATATTACGCACAGTGCGCAGTTTAGGCCCATTAGGCCCTTTTTCATTTATTTTTGTTTTCTGTTTTAGCAGAATAGTTCCTGTTTTGAAAAATTCATATCTTTTATTCTGTTTAATATTTTTAGGTGATTCTTTTTTTGTTGGTTTGAAAATTTTCTATAGTTTCTGTAGAATGTATAATTAGCTATGTTAAAATTAATTAAAATTGCTTTAATTTAGTTTTAGTCAGAATAGTAAATCTGCTATAACTTGAGTTAGAAAAAATATTTTTGGATGATTCTTTTGTCCCAACTTTATTTTGACATTGCCAAACCATAGGAATTAATTTGGGTATTTTAGGATTAATAAAAAATAGTTTTAAACAGAATCTTGTTAATCCTAATTAATTAACTAGCTACTGTTTTCCTATTATTTTAATTAGTAAAACCATTTATTTTTCACATGTGATTGATTATTCTAGGATAGTTTCTTTCACTTTAAGGGATGAACTTTTATTTATAATAAATAAAAGTTTTATTTTATTTTTCTTACTAAAAATTGAATTAGGCCTAATAGGAGTTTTATAATAGCTTTTAAATTTAATTCTTTTTGCTCCTAGTTACTTAATGCATTATTTTCTGTTAAAATAACATAGGGCCATGCTTTGGTTATGTTAAGAAAAATTTTATTATGTAAAACTATTTTAGTTGTTGCTTGAAATAAGAAAAAAACCTTGAGTTGGATTCTTTGAGTTTTTCTTTGGGTTTTGCTTCGTTTGTTTTGATGTGTTATGTTACTATGCTATTGTGTTACGTGATCATATGCTATGTGCTTACTATAGTTATTGTTTGCCTCGGTAGAATTTCCGGAGTGCGAAGCTTGCTCCCACGAATCCCTAGTTTTCGAAGATCGTCAGCAAGGCAAGTTCACTTTGACCATGCTTTCTTACCTATGTTTTATTGCATTTAGTGGCATCTTTGCAACCACCCCTCAGTAGTGTTATTGAATCCTTGTAGATGGGTAGTATGCATGAGGCAGGAACCCATCACCCTGTTACCAAGCCCGGGACGATATTTTATTTTAATGCTACGCTATAGTAGACGGGGTTTGGTATGAGTGCTCGAGAGTGGTGTGAAGAAGGACGACTCTACGTCAATGACGACACTCCATGATGGCACCTGCAAGGACTGCATTTTCAAGGCCTCAAGACTTCAAGACTCAAGACAAGAATTCAATACACACTCATCGGGTGAAGGATTTGTTGACGGCACCTGGAGAAACCAAAGGTTGGCTGGGATGCATGGAGAAGCGCCATGACATCTTGGAAAGCTTCACCCAGACTCAAAGAGACGGAAGAATACTTCACGCCGGAAGCTTACCCGTGCAACCGCAAGTCATTATGGGCTCGCTTGGTTGACCTTAGTTGTGACTCTGGCCGGGCGGTACTAGCAGATGTAGAACTACGGTAGGATGGGTTGAGTACGGACGGTGGTCGAGGAACTCTTCGGAAGACCATGTTTGGTCATCTTGTTCTCAAACACCTCAAGTGCGAGAACGTAAAGAGAGGGATCGAATCTTGCGGGTAAAGTGTACAAACCTCTGCAGAGGGTTTAAACCTAATCGATTAGCCGTGTCCCGATTCACGGACAATTTGAGCATCCGGACTTGGATCTATCTCGGAACTCTCAACACCGGATTGATAACTTAATTGTGGGCAACATATGATGATTTTGGGCTATGAGACATCGGTTGGCGGAACCATGTCATGATAGAAAACTCCATAGTACAGACTTCATTTATTTCTTTGATGTAGGGAAAATAAAATCAGCTTTTACGCAAACAAAACTCAGATACAGAGCCACAAAGCCAAATTGCATATAGTATAGTTTTACCATCTGTTTATTCATGTTGTGATCTTGCTGGTACATTCAATGTACTGACCTACACGGCTGCAACGTATCGTGTTGCAGGATTTTCTTCGACGAGTAAGAGTTACGATACAGGGTTACGGTCGACACTCAACCTGCCGATGGCGTTGATGGGACTCCACACCCGTTTGTTTGTTTCCGCTGAGTATTATGAGGTATATATCATTTTACGTTATTTATACATGTGATTGCACTTTGATATATACATTGATGTACTGTGTGTGCCAGCATACTGATCCAGGGATGGCACAGCAACATAGAGGCTTGACCGTTTGAGGTCGGGTCGCTACACTTGTAGTGTACTAGTGTAGCCATTTTCTTATCATTTTGTAATTTTCTTATCTTTTTGTAATTTTCTTTCCCTTTTGTAATTCTAGAGCATGGCTTTGTACTCTTTTACTTCCCAGGGATGGAAGGTTTTAATGAGGCAGCCCCTAATAAAGCTCAAAATTTATCCCAGATGATACATTACCTCAATTTTTAATTATGCATTATTGCTGCGGTGCCTAACTTGCCTAACGTGCCATTTTTTGCTATAAAAAGGGATGCCCACTTTCTCATTTCTCACACTCAAACTCCATCGCATTTTCACACACAAACATGGTTGTTCCTCTTCAAAACGTTATTCAGAGACAACCTAGTCCCATCTGGAGGTACTACGATGAAGAATCCGTTACAAATGACGAAGGTCTCACCAAGCTTTTTGCAAAGTGCAAAGAATGCAGTAAGAAGTTTAGCGTGCACCTAGATGATGGCAGGTATGCTGGAACCAGCCACCTGATGAGGCACAAGACGATGCACGTCAAGGCAGCCGAGGCGGCGGCTATAGCTGCGGCTGCGGGGCAAGGTTGAAAGGATCCCATTAGTCAGTTGTAGTATTTGTATTATTTTTTCTTTCTCTATCTTTTAATATTTTAGTATTTCTATAGCATGGCTTGTACTCTTTTACTTCTTTGGGATGGAAGGTTTTAATGAGGCGGGCGCTAATAAAACTCTAGATTCATCCCACATAATACTCTAATCGTCTAACGTGCCTAACATGCCTAGCATGCCTAACGTGCCATCTTTTTCCTATAAAAAGGGATGCCGGCCCTTCTCAAGTTCTCATTTCTCACACTCAAAATTCTCAAACTGCATCTCATTTTACACACACAATACAAACATGGATGAGAGAGGCTCCAGAATCTGGGACTACTACGATGCTGAAGTAGTTTTGGACGGTAGAAAATCCAAGCTAAAAGCACGGTGCAAAATATGTGGTAAGTTGCTGCGCATTGCCTGCCACGTTCCAGTAAACATCCTTACTAGGCACAGAGCAGCACACATTAAGAGAGACAAGCTGGCCGCGGCTGCCGGGCAAGGATGAATGATCCAAATTAGTCCAGTTCCAGTCTTGTAAATTGTTTTAGTTCAATTCTAGTCTTGTAATCTTTTTATTTCTACTTCTTTTAATCTTTTAGTATTTCTAGAGCATAGCTTGTACTCTTTTACTTCTTTGGGATGGAAGGTTTTAATTATGCAAGCGCTAATAAAACTCTACATTTATCCACATAATACTCTACATTTCTTTGCAATTTTCTATAAAAAAATTTGGTATTTTTTTGACATTTTTTCGCTGTATAAACTTCCCATCTCGCTCGCTAGTATTTGGCCAGATATAGCAATAGCAGCATGCAGCGTGCAGTGTGGCAGCGAGGCAGCATGCAGCGGTGCAGGTGCAGGGATGCAGCATAGCGTATATATGCAGCATGGGCGTGCAGCACCGCAGCATCACAGGCTGGCAGCGAGCTAGCGCGCAGCGACTCAGCGAACGGCGACTGCGAGCGCCAGGCCAGGCGGGCCAGCTAGCACCAAGCGGGCCGGCGTGCCTGGCCGGGCTGTGTGCCGTGCCTGGGCTGCGACCCCCCGCCCATGGGCCGGCACGACACGACCCGGCTAGTATTCGTGTCGTCGCGGGCCGGGCCGTGCCAGGCACGTTTAGCGCGGGCCGGGTCATGCCGTGCCGGGCCGGCCCATTTGGCCAGCTATAAGTAGAAGCACTCAGTTTCAGGCTTATGTCCAGACTTGGGTTTCTTCTCTTGAGCAGCAACTTGTTTGCCGTTCTTCTTGAAGTTCCCCTTCTTCTTCCATTTACCATTTTTCTTGAAACTAGTGGTCTTGTTAACCATCAACACTTGATGCTCCTTCTTGATTTCTACCTCCGCAGCTTTTAGCATTGCGAAGAGCTCGGGAATTGTCTTATCCATCCCTGGCATATAATAGTTCATCACGAAGATCTTGTAGCTTGGTGGCAGTGATTGAAGAACTCTGTCAATGACACTATCATCAGGGAGATCAACTCCCAGTTGAGTCAAGTGGTTGTGGTACCTAGACATTCTGAGTATATGTTCACTGACAGAACTATTCTCCTCCATCTACCAGTTATAGAACTTATTGGAGACTTCATATCTCTCAATCCGAGAATTTGCTTGAAATATTACCTTCAACTCCTGGAACATCTCATATGCTCCATGACGTTCAAAACAAAGTTGAAGTCCCGATTCTAAGCCGTAAAGCATGGCACACTGAACTATCGAGTAGTCATCAGCTTTGCTCTGCCAGACGTTCTTAACATCGCTCGCCAGCATCTGCAGCAGGCACGGCACCCAGCGGTGCTTCCAGACGTAATTCTTCCGGCAGCAATGAGGATAATCTCAAGTTACGGACCCAGTCCGTGTAGTTGCTACCATCATCTTTCAACTTAGCTTTCTAGGAACGCATTAAAATTCAAAGGTATGGTAGCACGGGCCATAGATCTACAACAACATAGACATGCAAAATACTATCAGGTACTAAGTTCATGATAAATTAAAGTTCAATTAATCATATTACTAAAGAACTCCCACTTAGATAGACATCCCTCTAGTCATCTAAATGATCACGTGATCCGTATCAACTAAACCATGTCCGATCATCACGTGAGATGGAGTAGTTCCAACAGTGAACATCACCATGTTGATCATATCTACTATATGATTCATGTTCGATCTTTCGATCTCAGTGTTCTGAGGCTATATCTGCATATGCCAGGCTCGTCAAGTTTAACCTGAGTATTCTGCGTGTGCAAAACTGGCTTGCACCCGTTGTATGTGAACGTAGAGCTTATCACACCCGATCATCACGTGGTGTCTGGGCACGACGAACTGTAGCAACGGTGCATACTCAAGGGAGAACACTTATACCTTGAAATTTTCTAAGGGGTCATCTCATAATGCTACCGTCGTTCTAAGCAAAATAAGATAAACATCACATGCAATCAAAATATGTGACATGATATGGCCATCATCATCTTGTGCTCATGATCTCCATCACCGAAGCATCGTCATGATTTCCATCGTCACCGGCATGACACCTTGATCTCCATCGTAGCATCGTTGTCATCTCGCCAACTATCGCTACCGCTTAGTGATAAAGTGAAACAATTACATGGCGATTGCATTGCCTACAATAAAGCGACAACCATATGCCTCCTGCCAGTTGCCGATAACGTTACAAAACATCATCATCTCATACAACAACTTATATCTCATCACGTCTTGACCATATCACATCACAACAAGACCTGCAAAAACAAGTTAGACGTCCTCTACTTTGTTGTTGCAAGTTTTACGTGGCTCCTACGGGCTTCTAGCAAGAACCGTTGTTACCTACATATCAAAACCACAAAGATTTTTTGTCAAGTATGTGTTGTTTTAACCTTCAACAAGGACCGGGCGTAGCCACACTCGATTCAACTAAAGCTAGAGAAATAGACACCCACACTACAAACAAAAGACTCATTTGTGACATTTTGGGCCGAACGAAATTTTTTTCTACAATACTTATGACACTTCTATGACGATAATTATGACAAAACCCGGTATAATCATAGATGTGGTAGGCTCCTACTTCTATGACAAAAAATCATGACAGAAAATGGGCTTTTCATCCTGGGCGGGCCGGAGACGCAGCTGCATGACATTCTTTGCGCTGTCCATGATGGAAAAACCGTGGTAGAAGCGAGGGCGAGGAAAATATCGGGGTGTTCCCGGTTACGGTGGGTGGTCGGGGCCGAGCGATGCACGGATGTTTGCACGTTTCTCTCGTACATGCACGTGCGTGGGTGCGAGGCGTTGGGCTCTAACTGAACCCGGGCGGGCGTTCGCCTACTAAACCCGAGCGATTACCCGCAGGCTACGCGTTCTCGAACCCGAGATTGCACCGCGAACTACGCGTTCTCGAACCCGAAAGCGATCGATCGATGGCTGTTAATCAACCCGATCGAGTGATTCTTCGCCATCGCTGCTAATCAAGCCGATCGATGCTGCCTCTGGATGAACAAAGGAGCAATGCCGGGGTTTGATGAACAGTTCCCTGTGGGGGTGGATGAACAGGACCCCGTGGTGTTTCCTCTGGATGAACAGGACCCTGACGATCGAGTCGGTTGGGGCTGGATGAACAGGAGACCCCGTGGAGGGCTGGATGAACAGGACCACCTCGTGGAGGGCTGGATGAACAGTAGATGAAGGATGGCTGGATGAACAGTAGCCCGTGGAGGGGTGGTTGAACAGGAGCCCGTGGAGAGGGCTGGTTGAACAGTAGCCGGTGGAGTAGCGCGCGGTGGAGGCTGGCTGAACAGGAGCCCATCGATGAACAGTCGCAGGTGGACGCTGGGAGGTTGATGGTGGATGAACAGAGCCCATGGAGGCTGGAGGGGTCGATGGTGGAGATGAACAGATCCGTGGAGTCTGTGCTTGCGGTGCGCCACACCCTCCCGGCGAACAGGACCCCATTTTGATCAGAAGCGCCCAACACAAGTCTGTTTCCTCCATTTTGCGGTACGCCACACTCCCCTGATCAACAGGACCCCGTTTCGACCGTAGGAGGTCCAACACAAGTTCTTTTCCTCCGTTTTGCAGTACGCCAGACCCCTCTCAATGAACAGGATCCCGTTTCGACCATGGACGGTCGAACACAAGGCTGATTCCTCTGTTGTGCGGTACGCCAGGCCTCGTTTCCATCGGCTGTTCCGTCCAAGCCGGTTGGCTCCCACGCGTTCTATTGCCTCCCGATGAACATGACGCATTCTGTTGCCTCCCCATGAACACGACGACGACGCAGTTTCTCTGTTCCAACCCAGCCATGTACACGATCCCTGGCCGTACGTACGCGCGAGTAGGCGTTTGAGACCCCGCACGTATGTACGTACGTGGTCGTATTTACTTTCTTGCACCCTAGCGGCTGTACGTATGTGTACGTGCTACGTACGCGCCTCTACTATGACACGTGCGCGCCTCTACATCGACCAGTATGTACATACACGTTCGTGACCAGAATGACAACGCTACATACGCTTCGACCAGGTTGGTCCCGACTGCCAGGCACTTCCTTGCGTGCGAAGATGTAGCTGGTGGGTCCCAACAGTCAGGGGGCGAATCATTTTTTTTTGCCCGGACGTACTTCCTTGCGTGCGAAGATGTAGCTGGTAGGTCCCAGCAGTCATGGGGGAAATGTTTTTTTGCGAAATACGGTTGCCCGTCCGGTGGTCCCTGGTGTCAAGTGGAGGAATCATTATTTTCCGTGTGATAAGGAGGCACTTCCTTCCTGCGGCCGTGGACCCAGCTATCAGCCTCTCCACGTACAATCCACGTCCGATGGAAGCCGTTCCTTGACCACGTTGACCACGCCGCGCCGAGAGCTCCAGGGAGGTGGACGACGGCGAGGCCTAGGAAGGAGACGACGCGGAGCCGGGGAAGACGCGGCAGTGGATGCCCACGCGTAGAGGAGTATGAGGGTTCACTGGTTCGCTGCGGTGTGAGGCTGCCGTCGCCGCAGAATAACAGGGGGTGTGGGTGAGTAGAGGGATGGCCTAGCCAGCCGTGGGAGTAGTAGGGGCGGTGAGGCCTCCGCGGCATCACAGCCGGCCAAGGGAGGCAGGAGCACGCAGCACGACCGGCGCTACTTTGGGCGGCTGGGGCAAGAAGACCAGAGGTTGAAGAAGCACTACGGCCTTTGGATGGACATTGTACAGCCACTGCAGCTAGAATCGTTTATGTTGACTAAGTTGACAAAGCCCTTGGTACGCGTCAACTTAGTAGGCCCACAGGTCAGCCTCCGAAACGGTGCGCCCCAGATGTCATGGGGAGGAATCATTTTTTCGGCAGCTGAAGCAAGAATATCCGAGATTGAAGAAGAAGCATGACATCCGTTGGATGGACATCCAACGGCCACAGCTGCCAGAACCGTGCGTTGTTGACAAAGCCTTGCATACGCATCAACTTAGTTTTTTTAGGGGATGCGTCAACTTAGAAGGCCCACAAGTGTGTGGCAGAGAACATATAGCCCATTTGCGATTTGTAAGAATGTACAGCCCATTTTTTAATTCTAATGGAATTTACTACAGCCCATTTGCAGTTTGTCAAAAGTACAGCCCATTTTCTAGCTAGGACAACGATTAATAATTTCAACCAACTGCTCAAAACAGAATTCAAAAGAAAATCCCACATTTTTATGGGATCCAGAATATTTTTATCCAAAATTTCTAGTCAGATTAAATATAATTTTAAAATAAAGTTGTATTACGTTAAAATCCAACGAAATATTGCGCGCGCAACAAGTATTGAAATTAAAATTTTCAAATTCCAAAAATAATATATTTTTTAAACTAATTACGCGTTTGGTGCACTTTTTTATAGTTACTGCCCAGTTATTATAATTACATCCCATTTATTATTTCTTAAAGTCCATTTTCTTGTTAAGCCTAATGCATACCTCCTAGAAAATTTGCAGCCCAACGAGGCGGAGAATAACAAGTTGACCCGGATATTGTGTACAACGGTCGACCCAGTTGCATTGCTGATGTTGAAAAAAGGCCTGTGTAGTACAATACAACCTAACATGGCTACTCAACCCACATTCAGCGACGCCGGTAAGGCCCAAACAAGGCTTCTGTACAACTTTTTGAAGTCAGTGAACTCAATTAATAACTTAAGAAAAAAGTTAGATTATAGTGGAACCTAATTAAAAGCTGTCACGAGCAAAGAAATAATTCAACGGGTGCCACTTGTGCGTGTGTGCATGTGTGCGTGTGTATGTGTGTGTGTGTGTGAGAGAGAGAGAGAGAGAGCGAGAGAGAAACCCATCGGTCGATGCTCGCAAATACATCTTTCAGCCGTATGCATTGTTGATGCTCAGTAAAAACTTATATAGTTGACACAATCATATAGAACATCATAGCACACTGAACTTGCATACAAAAATTTCACGCAGGCGGCACAATCAGGATGGAAGCAGTGGATCACTATGGGTAGGGCCATGTTGAAACCAACGAACTCGCACATAACGGTTCATCGTCTTTATCAATGACGGGGAAATATCTTGAATGTTGTGCAAAGAAAACAGACAGACAAGACAATAAGTTCTGCTAGCACATTAAGTTGACGTACAACCCTTTCTAAAAAAGTTCAGGTACAAAATTAGAACAGGTCATAATCAAATGTACTGGCACATCAGTGCTTCACACCCATAGCTCGGATTTAACTAGTATCTGACAAGATTCAGTTGTTACCTCAAATTAGAGCACATCCAGGCAGCCAGCCCTACCTCTTCTCCCAAAGAAGCAGTGGCCTCCGCCGCGCGATGGATTAGGCCCTGTGCCATCCATCATTCTGAGCAACATGGGGAAAGTCTGATGTTGACTCCTGTAATGGACGTCGTCGATGGACCCTGGCACCAGCGGCGGCGGTAGGACTTCGATTGATGGATTGACCACTTCTTCGACATGCACGAACACTCGATACAGGTACATCCCTAACGTGGTCCACGGTGTCCTTGGTGGCAACGAATAGTACAACCCCGGTTCCTGCACCGGTATCTCAACACCAATCACCTTCGGTATGGTGGACGGCTTCTTCATCCATGCCATAACCGTCAGAGCTCAGCTGTCTGGAGGAACAAACATACTTACGAGCTCACCTCCAAGGTCGTTGATAAGCTCATTCATGGACTAGTTGTTCCAAGCACGTCGAGGCATGCCGTGAAAGGTAAGCTTTGTTAAAAACTCAAGCTCAGAGGGCACCGAGCCCCATCCTGGACGCCATCGATCAAATCTCACCAGCGCGCCATCGCAGAACAAACGTCGGGAAGATTCGAACACACGACTACAATCTAAAGTTGTGCAGAACTTGACGAAGAAATCAGCCGGTAGCGGATAGACTTCGACGAGCAAGTCACTTATTTGGATGACGTGCGCAATGCCAAGAGCTTTGACAAGGTCGTCCGGCGAGACGGGAGGCCGGTCGCCGTTGATGGTTACCATCAGCACTTTGCCGGCAAACTGGTTGTCAAGCGCCGCCATGCCACTGTTGAGCGGCAGCACGCAGCGGTTGAAGGCAGGACGGACCTCAGGATCTCCGGCTCGGAGATCCGCGTTGACCGGCGACATGATAGTGCGCTTGAGTATAGGGAGTACAGGAGGGGTATTTGGGGGAACTGGAGTAGGAATCGAGATTCCAGAGGTGAGGGAGGGGCGGGAGATTGGGAATGAAAAGGTAGCATGAATTTCGAACACGCGCCAATATGATATTGGCGTGCAAGCGCACCAAAACACCGGTGGCGCCCACGTGTCGGCCTAAGAGTCATTATTATTTATTTTTTGGAGAGCCCGATCTTTTTTTAGGATCTTTTGAGAGCCCGGCCTGAGAGTCATAATTGACATGTTTGGCATTGCGTTACTACTCGGCCCATATTCAACGACACCTCACTGGCCCAAACAAGTGTACATCATCGAAAAGACACTGAGCTCAAATTATATAACTTGAAAAAAGGAGATACACTTTGAACATTAGAGAATGGTGATGCCCTCATTTAGCCCACCAGTAGTTCGAGACAATAAACAGTTCAAAACAACGATATATACAACATTTAAACACTAACTAGTGACTACTACTGACATAAACAAAGAAGACATGATAGTTCATAAGAAGTCTTGCTACACCACCAAAACGCACCCATCTCAAGACCGCCTGCACTCTCGTGATCCGCATTTAGAATGACATTCTAAATAGAGGCAACTATTACATAGTAAGAGTGACATAAACGAGGATGACCAAATGACAAGGAATATGCATAACAAAAGAAAGAACTACCCATCCAGAACAAGCAGCAAAGACAACAAAGTCATTCGAAGAGATGATCCAACACCATCATAATTTGTAGCCCCGCTTCAGCGACCAATGATCCATAGACACCAGTAATCCACCCTTTCGACGCAACAGCCCAATTACATATCAACCAGAAGGCTTGAACCACATTACTGCCTGTCGTAATTGAGACATCCAAGGATCAAAGTTAATCTGGATGCCTTTGTCATTCTCACCTTCTTTTGACTGCAGGCTGTATCGTTGACAATCAGGGGAGTTTGCTCCCCGAACTCCTAGGGCTCGCCGTCTAGACACAGTTTTCCATAGCAAACAGAGCCTCTCTGCCATCAAGGTCCTTGCCAACGGTGATCTCCTGGTTAATCGGATAATTGAGTCCGAGAAACAGAGAGTGTGAACCAAGGCTATTTACCCGCCTCCAAATAAAAAATCCTGAAGGCCCCAACAAGCTGGTATCCTTCTCATAGATGTAACAGCCACTGTCCGGATACTCACGTATTTCACGGTGCTTGTATACAGTGGGTATTTTGCAATATAAATTTTCCGGCTCATGTGTCCGAATGATCATCAGTCTTTTGCCGTCGTCTGATCGAGCGAGGAACGAGTTGTGGTTCCCTGTTTTTGGGAAAGGTGGTGTGATTACAAAGGGCAGTAACTGTGGGGACACTGCATCAAATCAAGAAGGACATGCATTGTTAATGTAAGATCAGCATTTTTCTGAGTATGAGTAGGATAATGCAAGAAACAACATTGATATGTCCCTGTTGGAACTGGGAGGAAAATACAGGGAAATGTATACTGGGTTCAAAAATATAGAAGTGCCATGCATGGTTATGCTCATGTTATCTCGCAATTGATTCTTCACAGGAAACTACCATGGCATGCATGTTATGTAATCATGTTCTGCCCTCACAAACAAATTCTTCAAGGTAACTAACAGACCATGCATTGTTATATACTCAAGTTCTGTGGGCAAATTTTTGTGAGGATATTATTCTAGCCATTGATTGTTGAAGGGCGAATATAGGTATCTACACATGGTAAGCATTACAGGATTTCAGTACTTCCAAATATAGAGTTCTCCATATGCACATTTACTTCCCAAATGTATGGTTAGATGAAACCAACAGTGTGGTGCATGTTTCTACATCATGAAAATGAGGAAACTAACATGGCCATTGATACACACTCATATTTAGTATTAGTATATAGATTACTGTAAAATAAGGAGAATATCCATATATTCCTAACTGTTTGATTATTCGGGGGTACAAATTGGCTGTAATGACATTGTCACAATCGCATGAATTAACTCATTCTAAATACAGCTTATTTATGGCGTCTCTAATACATTGCCATAGTTCTACTCAAATTCTGCTCAAACAGGGATATGCCAGTCATCACAAAAAGTTCAAACAGTGTCATGGCGTCATCATTAACATGAGACGGAAACAACTTATACGCGCCGTCCCAGCAATACGTGGTGCCATCTGCTTTTCGATCGCGTACATGATGCCATTGTGTTCAATAGCATCACATAAGTGTGTATCAGCTTTGACGATGATCCACTGTGAGCTGAGTTGTCTCCAGCGAAAGAAGGCACCAGCGTAAAGATAGGCGAGTCTGCAGTCGAACAAGGCAATTAGCTTGAATTCTGCGTAATTCGCATGTCGTGTGGGCACTTGGCAGATTACAATCTTCTGCAAAACAAGGTCCGTCCAACTGACGTGGTAATCTAGATGACTTGGACCGCGATGGTAAAACTCTATATAATCGAAAGGAGGAAGGATAATCTCATGGGAGGTCTAGAAGTTCACGAGCACCAACTTTTTACCATCTTCCCCTTCTCTGAAGGCAGCCATCCAGTGGGAGTTCATGCCGACCCAGTACATACCTGCCAAGAAGTTTCGGGCGATGGTGATCGGATCGAAGTCGAGGGAAATGATGTACGGTGACCCACTACATACCTGCAAAGAAGTTTCGGCTAATGGAGATCGGATTGAAGTCGAGGGGCATCATGTACGCCTTCATATCATGGTTAGCCAATCTCGCAAGACCAGATAGCAGCAAGCAGGGTGTCTTGAAAATCTTAGGCCTCGCTTCGACGATGGCCGTGTGCATGCCCTTCGAGCATGCAGCCAGCCGCAGGGCGCTCAACATATCCATACACGAACAACAGAGTTCGAGGATGTCACTGGGGAGACTTCTCCAATCGCGGCTCATATGGATGCTGCGCGGTTCTCATTCGGCCATGTTGGGTTTGGAAGGTGGTGGTTTTTGGGGGCTTGATTTACGGGGGAGAAGGCTGTCGGTGCGAGCGAGGCGACGGTACACGGGGGCGCAGTGAGATGGAATCGGAGATGGAGATGGAGATGGAGTGGTGCTATGGGAGGGGAGAGGGAGACGAGGCGAGGCATGCCAATGTGCTATACAGCGGCGGTGACAGACTGCAGAGTGCTCAGGGTGAGGCTGACTTTGGTAACCCGAACACGCCGCCTGGACTAGTGTCAGGCGCAGGGTGTTATCACTTCACTGTGAGGACCAGATGAATAGTATTTTGACCATCAAGTGTACCACAGTTGTAATACTACTACTAGTAGTAGGAACATGAGTACTCCAGTACTGTATAGCGGAAATAGGTCTCCCGTGCTAGCATGCATGTTCACTTCATCCTCCAGGTATCATCCATATTGCGAGCAGAACAAAATTCTCGTGCATGCGGAAGCACGAAGATGGGCCTTTTGTTTTTTGATGAGGATAACCGTGTATTCCTTAACCATAGAATGTTGTGTCTCCCACACATGCGCCAGTATCCATCTGAACCAGCTACGACACATTTTTTTATCTGCTTGCATAGGTCCCACCTATCAGGAAGGATGGGCACGTACACGAACAGGTACGACTCCTCAGTCTACCCACATAGCCTTTTTGTTTAGTCTACCTAGCCTTCTAATCAACTGCCTGCACGCCACTTCTCCCATTTACTTCTCCATCGGGAACCGATTTTCCTCGGCTTCTTCACCTCCCCTTTGTCTTCATTTGTATCCAAACCCCACTGCATTCACATTGTTTCAACCTCTTTAAATAATCATCTACTACTTCAGTTAGACTAGCCATCTAATCCTAATTCTCCAAACCATAGCCCCTCGTTCCAGCGGTTCCAAATGGAGAAAGAGATCGAGATGCAGGTTTTAGCGTCCAACATGTCCTCGTCGAAGGCTCGTTGAGCATAGTTGCCACCGTCAGTGTCCACCCAAGGGTTGTTCGGAAGTAGATCAACAATGTATCCAACTCCCTCGAAAAAGTAGAGACGAGGGTCATCGGTCTCGAGCAGAGTACACGGAGCGTGCCACTGGGAAGATCCAACACGCCGCCGTCCTTCAGCTGTGCCTCGAAGATGATGTTTTGGTGTACCACATCATACACGCGCCCTCCATACTAGGTGAGCTTCACGATTTCTTGTCTCGGGAGGACATATACTTCTATGGGGCGGCCATCGAAGGGGACAAACTGAAGCTGGAGCCGTACAACCTTGATTTGAAAAGCATCACTGACCTACAAACCAGAATCAAAATTCCTGTAGAAGATTGTGATAAACAGACACCATCCCTATTTGACATAGCAAATTTTGTGCTCGGTATAAATCTTCAGAAGGGTGACAAGACGGTGGCATTAAGGTCGTCTGGATGGGAGAATTATCCCTTGACGTACGAGCGGATAAAATATGCTACCCTAGATGCCCGTGTGAGTTTTGAGATAGCTGCAAGGTCCAAAGAGCTCGTTGCGAAGCCATCTCCCACAGAAAATGAGAACAACAACAAGAAGAAGAAGATAAGGCTGCACCAGCAGCAGGGCATGATGGATGGATGAATTATTTCCTCTCTTGTAAAAAAAATATTCCCTCTCGGTGTATATTTATATATATGGACTATTTCGATGGTGTGCATGTCTTTGGAACAAGTAGTAGGGTGGGTCCGCTTGACTATAAGGAACTATTTATCCGCCTAGCTTTCTCTACTACTCCTTCCAGTGATCGGTATGCAATGCATGTGTCCGTAGACATGACAGCTTATCCATGGAAGTTCAACTACGGCGACCATCATGTTTCATCCACTGCCACTCGCGATTCCCACGACGCCGCTCCAACCCACAGCACCATGTCCCCCGACGTGCACCTCACCCCTCTCGGCCGCACCGCCCCTCTGCCTTTGTGTGCATGACATGTGGGCCACCTTAAATGCGGCGAGCATCAAGTTTCTACCACAGCCACACGCGATTCCCACGACACCGCCCGAACCCATGACACCACACGTCCCCCGACCTGTGGCTCACCCCTCTCGGCCCCACTGCCCCTCTGCCTTCGGGAGCATTACATGTGGACCAGCCACCTATCGGGTCCACATGTTATTGACTCAAAGGCAGGTGTAGTAAGGCGCTGAAGCTCACTCCTGAGGGCCCTGAGAGGGAAATGTAACTCCTGCTCCAGGCTGGTGCTACCGCTGCACGAACTCGTGCCAAACTCGAGATTTGTTTCTTTACTATACATGCACACAACGATTTAATGGACATTGTAATCTCAACATGTGATGGGGAGCTCTAAATTTGAATTTGAAACTTATAAAACGAAAAGATTCAAAACACATAAACTGGGAGAGAGGGAGTATATCATAGGATGTGTCCCATATGAAACAAGTCCCCTGGTTTTTCACCGCGAAGATGTGGTTAGAAAGGAGCACAACGTCATCGTACTCGTACGGCAACAAATTGGCCGCAGACAGCATGGTCCACCTTTGACCGCCATGTGCAAGGTTCATGCTATCTTATTCAATCTCACTATGGTTCCATCGTACCAATTCATGCGGTGGCCCGTTGCATGGCTGATCCCAATGTTGGACAAAGGTTCTACGGGAACGGTGTCACCGTTGTAAATGTTGTGCAAATTGATGTTGGTACCCTCCCGTACATATGCAAGCCAATCTCCACTCGCACCGAGCCTAACCCATTAAATAGTGGGCAGGGGGAGAATTAGGAAATGGACATGGAAGTAGTCTTTAGAATGCATTTACTAAGTGATCAAACTCAACTTACCTGCTCATCGGAGGAAATCCGAGTGCCCCTCAACGTCAGCATCTCAAGGGGCGTCAACTTGCAACTATGGCCACGCCGCGCTGGAGAGACCCCCAAGGAAACATCCTCATGCGTTCCACGGAACATCAAGATGCATTTGTCTGAGTACTTTATCTTGTGAGAGAAAAGGATGAACGAGGGAAGGCCTCTAGAGATAGAGATAGACACTACTACTACCAATGTGCTGGCCTGTGCGCTGCAATGGATCCAAAGTAGTAGAATAATACTTGTTCACGTGCTTGAAATATAAACACTCCATTTTTGATATACATGTGTCAGCAGACATGACAGCTTGTCCATGGAAGTTGAACCACGGCGACCATCACGTTTCTTGTTTCTACCACTGCCACACCCACACGCGATTCCCACGACGTCGCTCCAACCCTACCTATAAGCACGACGTCCCCCGAGGTGGAAATGGATCCTCTGACGTGGCTATCACTGCCTTACCCTGCCTTTCCTTCGCTGACAGGTGGGACCCACACTTGGGGGTCCCACATGTCAGTGAAAGAATGGTAGGATTGTTCACGTCAGGGGATCCTCATACCTCAGATGTGCGCCTCATCCCTCTCGGCCCCACCGCTCTTTTGCCTTTGTGTGCATGACATGCGGGCCAGCTGAACTGCGGCGACCATCAACTTTCTACCACAGCCACACCCAATTGGACGCGGTTTGCTGCTCGCTTGCGTGTTCGATCCGTACTCCCGCACCATCAAATTTTCATCCAGCGGCTGTGACACATTTTGTCCCGGGCATCAATCCTCAGCTGGAGTACTTCTGTACTACAGGTAGTACCCGCCGGTGTGGCCATCTACGCCTCGTAACGCCCCGACGCCCAGCTGTGGCACCCTCGCCACGGCCACGCCACCACCGGTCGGTTCATCTCGAACGAGTGAGTCGCGAACCACACCACCACCATGAGAATGACATGTGGGCCAGCCGCATTTAAGGTCCGCATGTCATTGACTCATAGGCCGGGCACTAAGCCACTGAAGTTCGGTCCCGTGGGCCCTGAGAGGGAAATGTAACTCCTGCGGCACGCCTTGTGGTGCTCCCGCAGTACGAGCTCGTGCCAAACCCGGAATTTGCTTCTTACTACTACTCCCAACTACTAGTAAGGTACACGTGCATTGCACGCATGAGATTCGGGTGGTTTGTGCATGCTATGCTTCTACATGTGGAGTCATCTAGATTCTACATGTGGCAAAATCTGGTGGAATGTAGATGATATCCAACGGCCAGTAGTGCTCGGATTTGCCATCTTTGTACCGTCGGATTGGCTTCATCCAACGACCAACTTTCAAAGTTATCCACACACTATATAGGGGTATAGATGTTTGGTTTGCATCCTAAGGTTGCCACACCTAAGCTTAGGCATGCCACGAGTGTGTTTGGTTGTGTTCTCGTCTCAGCATAGTTGTTCCCTCTTCATGCATTGCTCAACTCAACACCCCTCTTCATGTATGCTGTCTTCATGCATGCTTCTAGTGTATTTGTGCTAAGCTAGTGTGGACTCATGCACCCTCCATACACTCTACCAAACACCCAAAAGTGGGTCGAGAAGGGAACTCTTGGGATCATGCACCCTTCATACACCCTACCAAACACACCAGCCATGTGTTTGGTACATTTCTACACTTGTGGCTTGCCACACTTTTCTAGCTACATGGTCCACATGTCATAGACTCAACTTCTTGCCAAATCTTGCCACACTTGTGGTGGCCATTTTGTTAGCCACATTTTTTGTGGCAGACACACTTTGCCTAAGATTAGTTGTGGCAAAGTTAGTCATGAATGAAGTTCAACCATGGAGTCTTCTAGATTCTACATGTGGCAGAATCTGGTGGAATGTAGATGATATCCAACGGCCAGTAGTGCTCGGATTTGCCATCTTTGTACTGTCGGATTGGCTTCATCCAACGACCAACTTTCAAAGTTATTCACACACTATATACGGGGTATAGATATAGATGTGCCGGCCCGTTGCAATGGATCCAAAGTATATCTATTTAGTGGAGTGCACTCTAAACACATTATCTATTTATTTTTCTCTAACCTTTCGTAGCCATGCAACCAAGCGACATAAGCTTCATGGGTGCCCCCCACATCATATTATTCATACTACATTGACTGAAAAAAGATAAATCACACAAAACAAGATCTTCCCGCTTTTTGTTCCTACGATGTTGTGTCGTGCACGTACCTACTAGTTGTATAGTGGTAGTACTAGTTGTACAGCACAAACTTGGTACTACTAGGGGAAGAGTAGTACGGAATGCTCCTACTCTATCAACGAGCCCCATCTGACACCAAATTTCTTGGCTTCCGTGCTACAGCTAGATCTTCCCCTCGTTTCTATTTTCCAACCCGGCGGCGGGCGGGGTGCGGTTTGCCAATAGTCGGTTTGCTCAACGATGGTCCCACATGAAAGTGAAAATGCTAGGCAACATGCCTTCCTTAAGCTATGTGTCGTGTCGGACGGGCCGTGGAGTACTCCCGATTCCCGGGCGTGTGGGGGGGAGTGCGACGCGAACGCGGCAGGCCTTTTCCTTTTACTAGCAATGTGCCCGTGCATTGCGACGGATCCAAAGTAGTAGAATAGTAGTACTTGTTCACAAACTTGAAAGAAATCACTCTTGTTTTGATATACTCCTAATATATTACTCCCTCCGTTCCTAAATATTTATCTTTTTAGATATTTCAAATGGACTATCACATACGGATTATATAGACATATTTTGAAGTGTAGATTCACTCATTTTGCTCCGTATGTAGTCACTTATTGAAATCTCTAGAAAGACAAATATTTAGGAACGGAGGGAGTACTTTTCACTCAAAATATATTTCTCAGGCTGTTTTGATGAGGTGAGGGAGGGATGTGGTTGCTTTGAAGATAATAAGGGGTTTTGTGCAAATTCGAGCAGAGAAGTGGGCTATTGTTGCAAAAATGCCACAACTTACCTCACAGCCATTAGATGCAGATCTAATGGTTAGAAACGACGGATGGCAGACACACCACCATCACCAATTGAGTCTTTTATAGGAGTAGGAGTAGACAAACATGTATAAATTGTAAAATTTTGGTTCTGCTCCTTGGCACGATCGATAGATAGAAATAACAATTGGAAACGCTAGGGTGGGGCTATTTCCGCCAGATAAGCAGGGTACGTAGTAGCTAGGTTGGCGCATCGTCCGTTTGGTCACACGCGGTCCGACATGTTCTAGTGTTTCTAACAAGATGCCCGCGCGTTGCATGATGTTGATGGAAAAGGTAAGCACAACTTATAAATTGACGGATGGAGTACTAGTTACAGTGATGCATATAATTAAGCAAAAGGATCGCACATGTCGGTATTGACTGGAACGAGAATGCAACAGCACAATAAGAATTAAGGCCACGATGATGATGCAATCACGGTGGTGGTTACAGAAGGCAAGAAGAAAGATGCATCCATCAACGTACGACCTCCTCCTCCTTAACTTAGTGCGCCGGGCCACCGGCCGGCGGCTAAGGAGCGGCGGCTTTTGTGGCGAGGTCGAGGTGCTTCTCAGCCAAGGCATCCAAGGCTTCCAGCCGGTTGAGGAAGGCCAGCGTCGTAGCGTCCTCACTGGCCTTGTAGATACCTATGTACACGATTTGCTCGTACACGTGGATGTGTAGGTCAACGAATTTTTGCAGGGCGAGGCGCCTCACAGCGAGCGCAACCTCCAGGTGGACATTCTTCGTGGCGTCGGTGGGCAGTCATAGGGCCACCAATGCTTGAAAGAGGTTCCGGCCATGGAGGCCGATTAGGGTGGCAGGCAATAAGGAGCCCGGGCGCGTGGGCTGGAGGAGTACGGCGATGTCGTTCGCGAGCTTCTTGAGGACGGTGAACTTGTTGGTGGTGGCAACGATCATCTGGTCCAACTGAGAGTCGTAGTTGGCATCGACGGCGGCCATCCACCAGCCGGTCTCCAACACTGTCTGGAGACGATCCTCGGCGCCATGCCGTAGGCCGACGTCGTGGACCATCTGGCACAGCCGCTGGCCGCTCGCGCGCATCGCCGCCATGGGTCTGGAGTGAGCTCTTTTGCGCTTAGTGTAGGTGCTTAGGAAAATGCTTAGGTGCGTACGATGTGGTAGATGCATTGGAATGGAGGGGCGCCTGTATATGAGGGCAAACTGCGTTGCATTCACATCGTGCAGCCTCTTTTCCCGGTCCTCCTCCCATTACTTCCCTCATGCATTAATTGAAGGGGGATGCATTGGCCATTCAACATTTCGGGAACCGCTACTCCCTCCCTTGTCTGCATTAAAGTCGTATCGGGAACTGCACCGCCCGCTGTCAAATCGAATAGTACTGCGCCGCCAACTGCACGCCCAGCTGAACACGCCTCCTCGTCTCCATTAAACCCGCATGCAAACTGAGAAGCCTACTCCAGCCACACGTCTGTTCGTGAGCGGGCCAGAATTAAATGCAACACCGGCTGAGCTCCTACCGTCCGCCCTCAGTTTAAACGAGGCCAGACGTCGGCCAAGCTCCTACTGTCCGCCCTCTATTTACACGAGGCCGGACAGACAGCGGGCAAGAATCGCACCCCTCCGCCGCTCCCCCATCTCCTCCTTCACCAGTTTCTCTACTCTTCCGATGGCTTCCGAGGAGCCGTTCTCCGGCATATTACTCGGCTGGGTGGCCCGCCGAGCCATCCCGATACGGGCGAGGCTACTCGGTGCTTCACCAACCTCGCTTGGCCCGACGGAGCCAGTTGCCGCCCCAAGCAGGCGCATGGTTCAGCAACTCGCCGCTACAGTTCAGCTCGATGGGGAGTGGCGAGTTGCTCCACGCCGGCACGACGGCGAGCACACCGGTACGGGCGTCGTCGCTGCCGCGTCGTACCGTGCCACCAGTGTCTGCGGTGTCGCGCCTCCCGTGTTTGTGGGCGCGCCTCCCGTGCATGCGGCAGCGCCATGCAGGAAGAGACAGAAGCCGGGTGCGTGGAGAGCGACGAGTCGTTGGCCAGCTTCTCCGTGTCTGTCGCCATCATCGAGGAGAAGTAGAACACGGGAGGCCGCCGCCACTTGGGTCCCATGATGGCCATCGCCGAGGCGATGACTGCGCATTCAGGTGGTTTCTTTGCTGCTTCGTCTCTTCCGAGGACCTTCGTCAACCCCGCAAGTGTCTTCCAGACATGAGGAAGACAAAAGGGATCCACAGGCGGCCATTTAGATTATGTACTCCCTCTCCAACTGACGGGAAATATTTGTTCTAAGAATGGATAAATTGTATGTATCTATAACTAAAATAAGTCTAGATACTTCCATTTCTAGGACAAGTATTTCCGGACAGAGGGAGTACTAATTATACCAAGAGAGACGGATTGGCACCACTTAGTTCATGTAAATGCAATGAAATCCATCATGTTTATATGAAGATCCGGCTTTTTATACGAAATCCTTCATGCTTGTATGAAACAGTCCGTGTTTGCACGAATTTCATCTGGTTGGTTAGAGTTGTGAAAATGTATGCGCTGGCATTTGATGTCGTCCTCCACGGAAGGAAGCGGGAGGAAATTTGCTGGCTGCCGTTGGAGATGCTCTTATGCTGGAAATAATATAGTGACATCCAATCCATTTGAGTTAATTGCGTGTATGATTGTCCCTCTTTAAAAAGTTAATTGCATGTAGAGTGTACACGTGACTTGCAGGGTGGCTACAACTTCGTACAGAAAGTTAAAAAGAAACAAGTCCATCCTTAATCTTGTATTCTAAGTACTCTATGGGTTCCACTGTCAGTACAGTAGCGAAAGAAGTATATATTAAATAAGTAATATATAATATAAAAATCTAAAGTTAAAGACATAATTCGAACTCATGTCATCGCGTTGCGAGCATCCGGCGCTAACCAGTCCAGCACATTTTTGTTGTAGACCATGCTGGAGATATATCTCCATGTCTACTCTTATACTCCATCCGTTCCTAAATACTCCCTCCGTTCCCAAATATAAGGCCTTTTAGGGATTCCACTATAGACTATATATGGAGCAAAATGAGTGAATCTACACTCTAAAGTATGTCTATATACATCCATATGTAGTTTATAGTAGAATCTCTAAAAGGTCTTATATTTAGGAACAGAGTGAGTATTTGTCTTTTTCATATTTCAAATGGACAACCACATACGGATGTGTATGTAGACATATTTTAGCGTGTAGATTCACTCATTTTGCTCCATATGTAGTCACTTGTTGAAATCTCTAAAAAGACAAATATTTAGGAACGGAGGGAGTAGAAAACAGAGTTGGTGACGATGGTGTGTGTGTCGTCCTGCAATATAGGCCGTCGGATTTATATCTAACGGATAGGAAGGAAACTATGGCAATTTTGCAAAAATATTCCCACACCCCTCTCCACGTTCGCAAATACGGCCTTCCCTCATTCATCCTTTTCTCTGACAAGATAAACTACTCATACAAATGCATCTTGATGTTCCATGCAACGCACGGGCATCTAGCTAGTTTCTTTTAAAATAGTTACTGCGATAATTGGGTTGAAGTGATATATTTTATGTCTGCCCCGAATGATTTCAGATTCACTAGTAGTAACAAAGAAAAGGTTGGCTTGTTAATTAACAGAAAACAGGGTGAAAACTATCACATGAGGCCGGTAAAAACGAGGCACACTGGATTCAGCGTCATCGTCACTACAGCTGTGCGCGCACGAGAAGTCTACATATCGAGGGGGCTACTGAGCGAGGCACAGCGACACAATGTTCGAGAGAGAAACCAATTGACAGATTACGATCAGATCGAGTTTTCACCCTTCTGCTATCATTGTTGGGGTGGGGGGAGGGGGAGGGAGAGAAAGACATATCGAGAGTGTGCGCGGTAGGCACAGAGGCACAACTAGCGAGTGTGTGTGTGTGTGTGTGTGTGTGTGTGTGTTTGAAAGAGGAGTAGATAGATTACTATCAAGATCGAGGTGCCACCCTACTCCATCGGTGTCGGGTAGTGTGTGTGTGTGTGTGTTTGAGAGAGAAGCCAGTCGATAGATTAGTATCAAGATCGAGGTGTCACCCTACTCCTTCGGTGTTGGGAAGTGTGTGTGTGTGTGGCTGTGTGGGTGTGGGTGTGTGTGTGTGGGGGCAAGGATAGCTACATATCTCTACTCTTATAAAAAACAGAGTTGGTGATGATGGTGTTCCTGCCATCCTGCAATATAGGCCATCCGATTTATATCCGACGGATAGGAAGGAAACTGTGGCAATTTTGCAAAAAGATACCCACACCCCTCTCCACATTTGCAAATAAGGCATTCCCTCGTTCATCCTTTTCTCCCACAAGATAAACTACTCATACAAATGCATCTTGATGTTCTGTGCAACGCATGGGCATCTTGCTAGTAGGGAGAAGGAGTTTGTGTGACACATATCTAGCTGTATTAAGGGATAGGTAGATAGCATTTGTGCGAGGCATACTTAAAGCATCACAAAGATAAACAAAACGGTGTGCATGCAAATGCAAGCGTGTGTGTGTGCGCGAGAGAGAGAGAGAGAGGGAGGGAGAGAGAGTGAAATCTCAAAACAGAAGGTGCTCTGCTGGAATCCCATTGTATGTATTCATATGGTTCCGGAACTCGAGTTAACCTTAGGCATATGTGTGAGAGACATTATTATACTTTGAGACATTAGTGGCTGTGGGTGGGCGGAATTAAAGGGGTGGGCGTGTTCGACAAAGAGAGCTTGTGTGTTTCTGTGTGAGAGACTTGTAGGACGGGGTAGAAACACGAATTCTAACCTTGACGGGGGGAGAGAAATACACGAAGTGCGTGTGTGTGATTCTGATGCCCACGGGGAAATGAGATATGTATGCGTGTGAGAGAGATTGCACAATTCATTCACGTATCACTATCTAGCGATCGTGGACGTGCATCGCTTGAATATAAATCAATATCTACTTCGTATCGTGGCCAAAGGTACAATATTGATTCAACGCTATAAAGATTGGACACTCACATATCACATTTTTTCTATTTAAATAAACCTTTTCAGTTTTGCATGCCAAAGTTACAGTGATGTTTCTTCAAACAACCAATGTAGCTATCATGTACATGCACCATTGTTACTCTTGCATTCAAAATCATTAGTCTTGGACGACTTAAGGTTCTATTATGAAGTAAGATATGTAATATTCATATATGAATTCAACAGGTACGCAATTTATGAAATGGAGGCTATGTAATCATATGAGGTAACACTTTTAAGTAGCGGACTACAATATCCATTTCTTTTTGTGCGCCTCTACACTAACACGTCAATGCATTATGTTTAAAGTAAATAACCAATTGCACTAAATTATCTATTTAAACCCAGGACGCCCCCGTCGACGGCCTCTGATCCTCTTCGCTGACACCTTCCTCAACCGTACCGGAGCCGCTTCGCCGACACCATCGTCAACCCTACCGGAGTAGCTTCGCCTATACCATTCTCAACCCTACCGGGGCCGCTTTGCCAACTAACAAGTCCACGGCCTCAGATCCGCTTCCTCGCACCCTCATCCAACCTACCGGAGCAGCTTCTGACGCCCCATCCACGGCTGCAGATCTGCATCGTCGACACCATCCTTAACCCAATCACCGGAGCAGCTTCACCTACGCCCTCGTCCACGGCCACAGATCCGCTTCGCCCACACCGTAGTCCACCCTACCAGAGCCGCTCCACAAACACCCTACTCGATGGTTCTAGATCTCCTTACCGGACCCTGATAGCCAGCGCAGCGTCATCACCCTTGACATTTCTAACCTGATTCCCACTGTCTGGCAAGATGCCAAGCACCCGCCACGGCCTAGGTACTTGTCACCTTTAAACCCGTCCAGCATCACCTGCCCGATGTACTTCAAATATACTAACATGTCGCTATTACCTGTTATGCAGCTGGCAAAAACTACAAGGACGGTGTTTCTTATGGATCTAACAGCTTGGCTAACCAAGATCATGGACTGAGGCATTGCTATGATCTTGTAAGTGCGTCTCTCTCTCTCTCTCTCTCTCTCTCTCTCTCTCTCTCTCTCTCTCTTGTATTGTTCTGTGCCTACCAGTGTGCTTTGCTAGGATTTTCGACCAGTAATCCCTTTGTGCAGACAATGATTTCTACTATTGGCTGCTAAATTAGATATGTAGATGTCACACATGATACTACCTTGTACCTCCGTTCCTAAATATAAGTCTTTCTAGAGATTCCACTATAGGCTACATACGGAGCAAAATGAGTGAATCTACACTCGAAAATGCATCTATATACATATGTATGTGGTCCATACTGGAATCTCTACAAAGACATATATTTAGGAACAGAGGCGGTACATTATACAAAATCATAGGTGGCATGTAGGAATTCCAGTGCACTACATTAGGATCCCTTAGAGTGCCTGCTAGTCCAGCACACAGAGTCATGGCTAGTTTATGCTACACACACAATCATTAATTGGTGGTTTAAATATGCGCAAGGGATATGCAATGTATTATCATGTAGAGATGTCTGAAATTAGCCGTGTCAACTTGCAGATAGGGTTACACAATGAGAAAGTACAAGATGTATGTGGAAATTTCATGGAAAATCGCAAAAAAAAGGAGAGGCAGCTGTGAGCCTATACAGTGTGCTATGGTACGTCACTCCTCCATTGCAATCATCGTGACATGTTATTTGTATGTCAGTTCTATTGGCCAAGTTTCTTAGGGACAGTTATTACGAGTTATCCTAAGAAAATAAGCACCTATGAATATAAGCTCCATGTAATAAGCCAACCAGTTATTTTCATTGCGTTTTCAGCTTATCTTTGGTATGATTAGTGAAAAGTCTAGATTGCATTATATTTTTTCATTTTGCTGCCCATATGAAAATTAATTTGACTTGCAAACATCACAAATTGAACCATTGCAGTAATTAATATGATAGGAAAACAGACCATCACTATTTGCTCAAAATGCAAATACAAAGATACCATCTACTTGGCACAATCTACTTTGGTCAATGTTTTCCATAGAGATCCCATTGCCTAATTTAAACGAAGAATGCATGACCCACATTTAAATGAAGAACAATTATTTATTAAAATTCGATGGTCCAAGTGGTTGGTTATTATCATATAGCAGCAGCACCTGAAACCATCATATAGCAGCAGCAGCAACTCATCATACAGCAGCAGCAGCAGTGTGCAATTCATCATATACCAGCAGCAGCTCATAGCAATTCATCATATAGCAGCAGCAGGAGCAGCTCATAGCAATTCATCATATAGCAGGAGCAGGAGCAGCTCATAGCAATTCATCATATAGCAGCAGCAGGAGCAGCTCATAGCAATTCATCATATAGCAGCAGCAGGAGCAGCTCATAGCAATTCATCATATAGCATTAGTAGGAGCAGCTCATAGCAATTCATCATATAGCAGCAGCAGGAGCAGCTTATAGCAACTCATCATATAGCAGCAGCAGCAGCTCATAGCAATTCATCATATAGCAGCAGCAGCTCATAGCAATTCATCATATAGCAGCAGCAGCTCATAGCAATTCATCATATAGCAGCAGCAGGAGCAGCATAGCAATGCATCACATAGCAGCAGCAGAAGCAGCTCATAGCAATTCATCGTATAGTGGATCAGAATGAAAATTTGGCAAAAAAATCAGAGGAGATCCTCACCTTGTTGGATGAGCTCATCCTTCAACAGAGACCTCAAGGCCACGGCCCGGGAGGTGGGAGGGGAATAAGGTGCCTTCTGCCGCAGTGTGGCATCAGCCGTAGTTGTGCAGCGCCTGCCGAAGTAGTGCGTTGGACGAACCATAGTGGAGCATGTGCTGGAGACCATGAGAATGAGGGGTGGCGCCAGAGGGAGGAGCAGCCAGGGAGATTTTCCCGTACCTGCCGGCCATGTAGCCTAGCTGGACCGAGCATCGTCGAGGACCAGGCCATATGGGACCAGTGGCGACGGCTCGCTGGAGGAACCCTAGTGCTACAGGCAAGGGATCGAGGTAGAGGGAAAGGGGAGAGGAGATGCAAGCGGGCAGGGCAATGTACGCTTGCATTTTTGTTTTTACTTGAGGGTGAGGTGTGACGCAAGCGTCAGCAGTTGCATTTTGAGTGTAATATAGGCAGACAACAGAGTCATTTCACTATTCCCCTTCCCTTCAATTTTTAGTGAGGTTCTACCCGGAACACCCCCCCTCCAAAGTGAAATTAGTTAAGCCCAAGCCCATAACTCAAAAATGACTTCTTTACATCTTTTATTGCTTATTTTGAAAATAAGCCCTGAAAAGGCGAAATAGAACTGGCCCTTAACCTGCAATTCAATTGTGCATGCGATGATGAATCACTCCTGCCTACTATAGTGTACATTTAGGCATCATCATACATGGCATAACCTAATACATGTGCATTCTATTGTAGAATCTGGAAATGCAATGTTTATGTTAGTTCATACGTTGCACATGATGTTTAAATGCCCCTTAAATCTGGTCAGTCAAGTGATGGTCTTTAAGCCTACTTCTTTGCTTCTTTTCTTGATATATAAGATTTGCTCACACATCTGTTCAATTGCTTGTTTGCATCAGCCAGCCATACTAGGACTGTTTGCTTTGATTACTTGTTGTTCTTGACCTAACACTCTAACGGAGCTTGTCAACGATTTAAACACTAAGGGCTGGTGTAGTGGGGCCTTTTCTAACTCATAGGTGACATAAAGGTTTGGATGTACACTAAAGTAGGATCTCCAAGAGTACCTGGAGATCCAGTTCGAAGGTATGCCTAGTTTTTACATAGTGCAGACATAGTAAATGCTCATTTCATTGTGCGCAAGTGCAAGAGATGCGGCATGTTTCATTATGTGGTGTTGTTTTGTTATAATCTCATCCTTTTGTGTTCACAAACTGGAAAGTATGCATATTTATCTTCCAAGGAGACGAGTAACTAGTTTGTGTCACCTTGCAGAGGGGGTGCAATGAAGATAAGATTGAGGATTTCCAAGTACAAGATGTTAGGAAGGAGCCTTGCAAGAGAAGTAGGAGCTGCGCTGAGCCTCTTCAACCTGTTAAGGTAAGTCACTGTATCCAACTCAACAGTTCAATTCCTTGTTTGTTTCAGGCATAGTTAATTTGCTCTTTTCAATTGCTTTATTTGTCCTCAGTTAATGAGATGCCCAAAGAATGATGCCTGATGTTGGGTACTTGTATAACTGTTAGTTGACATAATTAAAGGCCTTACCATTTAATTACTCTACCAAAGTGTGCCTGAAGCTTTGAAGTCTATTAACCAACTATTATTGCATGAGGCTCATAATCTAGTTTATACTAGGCTAATGATTGCATAGTTTTGCTTGCTGTAGTATGTTTGTATGAAACCATCTGCTGTTCATTATGCTCCCTAAGACTTTAATTGAGCTACAGAATGGCCAACTTCTTGCTTACTTTTACGCAACGTGCTGTCTAAATTTGTAACTTGTCTATGTTTTGGATTGGGCCCCAACATCATGCTTGTCTGGTGAGCTAAGAGAGATTTCTGTATACAGGCTGCACAGACTACCTTTTTTATAATTTTTAAAAAATCACCTGCTTATGCTTCATGACATGTAACATTATTGTTAGTCCTGTTTTGCCATGTACAAAATAGTCTGTCTTGCTTGCTTCACTGTTGTAACTATATTTTTTCCCTAGTCATGTGTACTTACAGAAACATTTCAGGATGAAGTGACATCAACACAAAGATCTCATGAAAGCAAAGCGGCATGGCCATTACCGAATGATTATGGATTGGAATTGGAATGTGCTGATGTTCTCGAGCATCAACTAGAGGTGGCAAGACAACGTGTACATGATTCTCAATGTACAATCAACAAGTTGAGACTAGACATGCAGGTATTAGATGCAGGAGTCAAAAAATGAAACAAGACACTGAGGTAACAATGAAGGAATTGGATATTTTGCAGACTGAAATTTGTGCTATCTAAATCCGGCCAATCCTATTTTCTGAAGAGATTATAGTTCAAATGGTAAGTTATGTTGATGCGCGTCCATGATGTAGGAGCTCTATTTGCCGAGTTTATGTAATTTGCTGTTCGTGTATGCTTTATTATCACTGGTGCTGAACCATAATGCCCAGTGGGTATAATCGGCTGTAATTTCTTTATTGTATAGTGTAGGATTATTCAACGTTTCTATGCCTTAGTCTCTTTATTGTATAGTGTATGTTTTTTAGAGGTGATAGTATAGAGTAGGATAATTCTTTGAATATGCTATATCGTTCAAATGGGGGCCAACTCGCCCAAACGTTGTAGTGACCATGGCCCTCCACAAGCCGTACGTTCCATGGGCCATCTACGGGACGGACGATCCATGGCCTTCTATGGCCGTCGGAACTGTGGGCCTTCTATGGGCTGTCGGATCCATGGGCCTTCTATCAGCTGTCGAATCCAAGGGCCTTCTATGGGCCGTCAGATCCATGGGCCTTCTATGGGCCATCGGATCAATGGGCCTTCTATGGGCCGTCGGATCAATGGGCCTTCTATGGGTCGTCTCATCTATGGGCCTTGTACGGGCCGTATAAGGGGCCGTAAACGGGCTAGAGTGGAAATCGTACATTTTATGAGCTGACCATAATGGGCCGTTAATAGGCCGTATTTGATGATGCTATGAAAATGGCCCAACAGATTAACGGGCCACAAACGGGCCGACTGTATCCACGGGCAGAATTTGGCCCACAAGCAGAAAAGGCCAGTAACGGGCCGTAAGTAACCGAATGCTGGAAATGAGCCCAAGAATAAATGGGCCCTGAGAAGGCTGAAAGGTAACACGGGCTGGAAACGACCCAATGGAATAATGGGTCGCTAATGGGTATAAAGCGATACACTGTTCATTACGGGCCGGTTTCACCATGGGTCGTTAATGGGCCAAGAGTTACAAAGGGACTCATATGAGCCGAAATACGTCATGGGCCATACATGGGCCGGAAGTTACAATGGGCTGGAATCATATTGGACGGCCCAGATGACGCTACGGTGCCTAATTCCGGTAGGCCGTAACGGGTCGTGAGTTAGCGGGCTATAAATGGGCTATATTTGAACATGCCATTAACAGGCTTTCTGTGGGCCGGCCGCCACCTTTTGACCAAGTCAAACGGGCCGGCCTTTTCACAAGAATGGGCCTCTGTTGGGCCGTGCCACGTGTCGACGTATCATAGGTGCCTTGTGTCCAATGAGTGGATGACATCTGTCCCAACGGTGAGCCGACATGTGTTTCCTCCAGCCAATGATGATTTTACACGTGGAAAATCCCCATTGGTCAGGGCTATTAACGGGTTATCGGATCCAAAACCGGACCCGATAGCTTAATGGCGTTCCGTTACGGTGGATGCCACGTGTCGGTCACCCTTGATGAAAGGACTTCTGTGACGCGCGATTTATCGTCATGGAAGTGGACACTTCCGTGATGATAATTTTGTAATGTCATGGAACACTTCTCGACAAAGACAGTATGACTATCTTGATTACGTCATAAAATCGTCATGGGTGTACATGCATGAAAAAAAGCGCGACCTACTGTGACAAACACGTATCATCACGGAAGTGTATTTTTTTGTAGTGCCACAAGCCACCTGTGTGCGGAGCACGTTGGTAGAACCAGTCTCGCGTAAGCTTACGCGTAATGTCGGTCTGGGCCGCTTCATCCAACAATATCGCCGAATCAAAGTATGACATGCTGGTAAGCAGTATGACTATTATCGCCCACAACTCTTTGTGTTCTACTCGTACATATAACATCTACGCATAGACCTGGCTCGGATGCCACTGTTGGGGAACGCAGTAATTTCAAAAAAAATCCTACACACATGCAAGATCATGGTGATGCATAGCAACGAGAGGGGATAGTGTCGTCTACGTACCCTCGTAGACCGTAAGCGGAAGCATCAAGTGACGCGGTTGATGTAGTCGAACGTCTTCGCGATCCAACCGATCAAGTACCGAAAGTACGGCACCTACAAATTCTGCACACGTTCGGCTCGGTGACGTCCCACGAACTCACGATCCAGCAGAGTGTCGAGGGAGAGCTTTGTCAGCACGACGGCATGATGATGGTGTTGATGAAGTTCCCGACGCAGGCTTCGCCTAAGCACTACAACGATATGACCGAGGTGGGTTATGGTGGAGGGGGGCACCACACACGGCTAAGAGATCAATGATCAACTTGTGTGTCTATGCGGTGCCCCCCTCCCCGGTATATAAAGGAGTGGAGGAGGGGGAGAGGGCCGGCCTCCTAGACACGCCCAAGGGGGGAGTCCTACTCCCGGTGGGAGTAGGATTCCCCCTTCCCTAGTTGGAGTAGGAGAGGGAAGGAAGGGGGAGAAGGAGAGAAGGAAAGGGGGTCGGCCCCCCTTCCCAATTCGGATTGGGCTTGGGGGGGCGTGCCCCCACCTTGGCCGCCTCCTCCTCCTTTCCACTAAGGCCCATTGACTCCCTAGGGGTTCCGTAACCCCCCACGGTACTCCGGTATATGCCTGAACTCACCCGGAACTATTCTGACGTCCAAACATAGTCATCCAATATATCGATCTTTATGTCTCGACCATTCCAAGACTCCTCGTCATGTCCGTGATCACATCCGGGACTCTGAACAACCTTCAGTACATCAAAACACATATACTCATAATATCGATCGTCGCCTAACGTTAAGTGTGCGGACCCTACGGGTTCGAGAACTATGTAGACATGACCGAGACACGTTTTCGGTCAATAACCAATAGCGGAACTTTGATGCTCATATTGGCTCCCACATATTCTACGAAGATCCTTATCGGTCAAACCGCATAACAACATAAGTTGTTCCCTTTGTCATCGATATGTTACTTGCCCGAGATTTGATCTTCGGTATCTCAATACCTAGTTCAATCTCGTTACTGGCAAGTCTCTTTACTCGTTCCGTAATACTTTATCCCACAATTAACTCATTAGCCACAATGCTTGTAAGGCTTATAGTGATGAGTATTACCGAGAGGGCCTAGAGATACCTCTCCGAAACACGGAGTGACAAATCCTAATCTTGATTCATGCCAACCCAACAAACACATTTGGAGACACCTGTAGAGCATCTTTATAATCACTCATTTACGATGTGACGTTTGATTACACAAAAAGTGTTCCTCCGGATATTCGAGAGTTGCACAATCATAGTCTAAGAAACATGTATAAGTCATGAAGAAAGCAATAGCAATAAAACTATAATGATCACAATGCTAAGCTAATGAATGGGTCTTGTCCATCACATCATTCTACTAATGATGTGATCCCGTTCATCAAATGACAACAGATGTCTATGGTTAGGAAACATAACCATCTTTTATGAATGAGCTAGTCTTGTAGAGGCATACTAGGGACACTTTGTTTTGTCTATGTATTCACACATGTATCATGTTTCCGGTTAATACAATTCTAGCATGAATAATAAACATTTATCATGAATTTAGGAAATAAATTATAACTTTATTATTGCCTCTAGGGCATATTTCCTTCACTATTTATCTTGCAATGGGAAGAGGTGCTTTCTGATGGGTTCGATCTTACGGTGCTTGATCCCAGTGACAAAGGGGAACCGACACGTATGTATCGTTGCTATTAAGGATAACAGGTGAGGTCTATTTCTACATGAATAGATCTTGTCTACATCATGTCATCGTTCTTATTGCATTACTCCGTTTCTCCATGAACTTAATACACTAGATGCATCCTAGATAGCGGTCAATGTGTGGAGTAATAGTAGTAGATGCTAGCAGGAGTCGGTCTACTAATCTTGGACGTGATGCCTATATAATGATCATTGCCTAGATATTGTCATGATTATTTGAAGTTATATCAATTTCCCAATAGTAATTTATTTACCCACCATTTGCTATTTTTCTTGAGAGAAGCCACTAGTGAAACCTACGTCCCCCGGATCTCTTCTTTAATATATTTTCCTTTGTGATCTATTCTTATTTGCTTTTATTTTCAGATCTATCAATCCAAAAACACAATAATACCTTGCTGCAATTTATTGTTATTTATTTTATCTCGCATTCCCGCGAGATCTATTTATCCAATCTACTACAATTTTACCTATCTTTTTACCCGTGAGGGATTGACAACCCCTCTCTTACGTCGGGTTGCAAATATTTGTTCTTTGTGTGCAGGAGTTGTTTACGTGGTGTTGCGTGGTTCTTGATGTCTACTACACAACCTTCTTCTTGTAGACGTTGTTGGGCCTCCAAGTGCAGAGGTTTGTAGGACAGTAGCAAATTTCCCTCAAGTGGATGACCTAAGGTTTATCAATCCGTGGGAGGAATAGGATGAAGATGGTCTGTCTCAAGCAACCCTGCAACCAAATAGCAAAGAGTCTCTTGTGTCCCCAACACACCCAATACAATGGTAAATTGTATAGGTGCACTAGTTCGGCGAAGAGATGGTGATACAAGTGCAATATGGATGGTAGATATTGGTTTCTGTAATCTGAAAATATAAAAACAGCAAGGTAACTAATGATAAAAGTGAGCACAAACGGTATTGCAATGCTAGGAAACAAGGCCTAGGGTTCATACTTTAACTAGTGCAAGTTATCTCAACAATAATAACATAATTGGATCATGTAACTATCCCTCAACATGCAACAACGAGTCACTCCAAAGTCACTAATAGCAGAGAACAAACGAAGAGATTATTGTAGGGTACAAAACCACCTCAAAGTTATCCTTTCTGATCAATCTATTCAAGAGTCCGTAGTAAAATAACATGAAGCTATTCTTTCCATTCGATCTATCATAGAGTTTGTACTAGAATAAAACCTTAAGACACAAATCAACCAAAACCCTAATGTCACCTAGATACTCCAATGTCACCTCAAGTATCTGTGGGTATGATTATACGATATGCATCACACAATCTCAGATTCATCTATTCAAACCAACACAAAGTACTTCAAAGAGTGCCCCAAAGTTTCTAGCGGAGAGTCAAGACGAAAACGTGTGCCAACCCCTATGCATAAGTTCACAAGGTCACTGAGCCCGCAAGTTGATCAAAAACATACATCAAGTAGATCACGTGATATCCCATTGTCACCACAGATAAGCACATGCAAGACATACATCAAGTGTTCTCAAATCCTTAAAGACTCAATCCGATAAGATAACTTCAAAGGAAAAACTCAATTCATCAGAAGAGAGTAGAGGGGGAGAAGCATCATAAGATCCAACTATAATAGCAAAGCTCGCGATACATCAAGATCGTGCCAAATCAAGAACACGAGAGAGGGAGATCAAACACATAGCTACTGGTACATACCCTCAGCCCCGAGGGTGAACTACTCCCTCCTCGTCATGGAGAGCGCCGGGATGATGAAGATGGCCACCGATGAGGGATCCCCCCCTCCGGGGGGTGCCGGAACAGGGTCCCGATTGGTTTTTGCTGGCTATAGAGGCTTGCGGCGGCGGAACTCCCAATCTAGGTTATGTTCTAGGGGTGTCTGAATTTATAGGAATTTTTTGTGTCGTTTTCACGCCAGGGGGGTCTCCGGGCTGTCCACGAATGCTCCGTGGGCTTCTTCTGGTCCAAAAATAATCTCCGTAAATTTTCAGGTCAATTGGACTCCGTTTGATATTTCTTTTCTGCGATACTCAAAAACAAGGAAAAAACAAAAACTAGCACTGGGCTCTAGGTTAATAGGTTAGTCCCAAAAAACATATAAAATAGCATATAAATGCATATAAAACATCCTCGTTGGATAATATAATAGCATGGAACAATCAAAAATTATAGATACGTTGGAGACGTATCAGCATCCCCAAGCTTAATTCCTACTCGTCCTCGAGTAGGTAAATGATAAAATCAAAAAATTTGATGTGGAATGCTACCTAACATATTTCTCAATGTAATTTTCTTTATTGTGGCATGAATGTTCAGATCCGAAAGATTCAAAACAAAAGTTTAATTGGCATAAGAATAATAATACTTCAAGCATACTAACCAAGCAATTATGTCTTCTCAAAATATCATGGTCAAAGAAAGTTCATCCCTACAAAATCATATAGTTTGGCTATGCTTCCATCTTCGTCACACTAAGTATCCAAATCATGCACAACCCCAGTTTCAGTCAAGTAATTGTCTCATACTTTAGCATTTTCAAACTTTTTCAACTTTCACGCAATACATGAGCGTGAGCCATGGACATAGCACTATAGGTGAAATAGAGTGGTGGTTGTGGAGAAGACAAAAAAGAGGAATATGGTCTCACATAAACTAGGCGTATCGAGGGGCTATGGAGATGCCCATCAATAGATATTAATGTGAGTGAGTAGGGATTGCCATGCAACGGATGCACTAGACCTATAAATGTATGAGAGCTCTACAAAAGAAACTAAGTGGGTGTGCATCCAAATTGCTTGCTCATGAATACCTAGGGCATTTGAGGAAGCCCATCGTTGGAATATACAAGCCAAGTTCTATAATGAAAAATTCCCACTAGTATATGAAAGTGATAAAATAAAAGACTCTCTATCATGAAGATCATGGCGCTTCATTGAAGCACAAGTGTGGGAAAAAAGATAGTAGCATTGTCCCCTTTTTTTCTTTTTCTCTTTTTTTTATTTGGCCTTGGCCTTTCCCTTTTTTTATTTGGCCTTTCTCTTTTTTAGGACAATGCTCTATTTATGATGAACATCGCACTTTTATTCATTTAAAACTCAATGATTACAACTCGATACTAGAACAAAATATGACTCTATATGAATGCCTCCGGCGGTGTACCGGGATGGGCAATGAATCAAGAGTGACACGTATGAAAAATTATGCATGGTGGCTTTGCCACAAATACGATGTCAACTACATGATCATGCAAGGCTATATGACAATGATGAAGTGTGTCATAATAAACAAAAGGTGGAAAGTTGCATGGCAATATATCTCGGAATGGCTATGGAAATGCCATGATAGGTATGTATGGTGGCTGTTTTGAGGAAGGTATATGGTGGCTATTTTGAGGAAGGTATATGGTGTATGGTACCGGCGAAGGTACTAGAGAGGCTAGCAATGGTGGAAAGGTGAGAGTGCGTATGATCCATGGACTCAACATTAGTCATAAAGAACTCACATACTTATTGCAAAAATCTACAAGTCATAAAAAACCAAGCACTACACACATGCTCCTAGGGGAAGGGTTGGTAGGAGTTAACCATCGCGCGATCCCGACCTCCACACAAAGGATGACAATCAAAGAAATACCTCATGCTTCAAATTTGTTACACAACGGTTACCATACGTGCATGCTATGGGACTTGCAAACTCCAACACAAGTATTTCTCAGATTCACAATTACTCAACTAGCATAATTTTAATATTACCATCTTCATATCTCAAAACAATCATCAAGTATCAAACATCTCATAGTATTCAATGCACTTTTTATGAAAGTTTTTATTATATCCCTCTAGGATGCCCATCATATTAGGACTAAATTCATGACCAAAGCAAATTACCATGCTGTTCTAAAAGACTCTCAAAATAATATAAGTGAAGCATGAGATTTCATCTATTTCTTCAAAATAAAACCACCGTTGTGCTCTAAAAGATATAAGTGAAGCACTAGAGCGAATGATAAACTACTCCGAAAGATATAAGTGAAGATCAATGAGTAGTCGAGTAATTATGTAACTATGTGAAGACTCTCTAACATTTAAGAATTTCAGATCTTGGTACATTATTCAAATAGCAATAAAAAACAAAATGACGCTCCAAGCAAAACACATATCATGTGGTGAATAAAAATGTAACTCCAAGTAAAGTTACCTATGAACAAAGACGAAAGAGGGAATGCCATCCGGGGCATCCCCAAGCTTAGGATCTTGGTTGTCCTTGAATATTACCTTGGGGTGCCTTGGGCATCCCCAAGCTTAGGCTCTTGCCACTCCTTATTCCATTTTCCATCGAATCTTTACCCAAAACTTGAAAACTTCACAACACAAGACTCAACAGAAAACTCGTAAGCTCCGTTAGTATAAGAAAATAAAACAACCACTTAGGTACTGTTATGAACTCATTCTAAATTCATATTGGTGTTATATCTACTGTATTCCAACTTCTCTATGGTTCATACCCTCCGATACTACTCATAGATAAATCAAAATAAGCAAACAACACATAGAAAACAGAAACTGTCAAAAACAGAACAGTCTGTACCAATCGGTAACTTTCGAACACTTCTGTAACTATAAAAATTCTGAAAAATTAGGAAGTCCTAGGTAATTTTTCTATTAATATTCTGCAAAAAAATCAACCTAAAATCACTTTCTAGTAAAAAAATGTCAGCAAATCTCGTGAGCGCAAAAGTTTCTGTTTTTTACAGCAAGATCGTAAAGACTTCATCCAAGTCTTCCCAAAGGTTCTACTTGGCACAAACACTAATTAAAACATGAAAACACAATCATAACAGTAGCATAATTGTGTAAACACACAAGAACAGAAAGCAAAAAATCAAAAATAAATTTTATTCGTTGGGTTGCCTCCCAACAAGCGCTATAGTTTACGCCCTTAGCTAGGCATGATGATTTCAATGATGCTCACATAAAAGATAAGAATTGAAACATAAAGAGAACATCATGAAGAATATGACTAGCACATTTAAGCCTAACCCACTTCCTATGCATAGGGATTTTGTGAGCAAACAACTTATGGGAACAATAATCAACTTGCATAGGAAGGCAAAACAAGTGCAACTTCAAAAATTTCAACACACAGAGAGGAAACTTTATATTATTGCAATATTTCAGAGCACATGTTCCTCTCCCATAATAATTTTCAGTAGCATCATGAATGAATTCAACAATATAACCATCACATAAAGCATTATTCTCATGATGCACAAGCATATAAATTTTACTACTCTCCACATAAGCAAATTTCTTCTCATGAATAGTAGTGGGAGCAAACTCAACAAAATAACTATCATGTGAATTATAATCCAATAGAAAATTAAAATCATGATGACAAGTTTCATGGTTATCTTTATTCTTTATAGCATACGTGTCATCACAATAATCATCATAGATAGCAACTTTGTTCTCATAATCAATTGGAACTCTTCCAAAATAGTGGAATCATCACTAAATAAAGTCATGACCTCTCCAAATCCACTTTTATCAATATAATCATCATAAATAGGAGGCATGCTTTCATCATAATAAATTTGCTCATCAAAACTTGGGGGACGAAAAATATCATCTTCATCAAACATAGCTTCCCCAAGCTTATGTCTTTGCATATCATTAGCATCATGGGTATTCAAGGAATTCATACTAACAACACTGCAATCATGCTCATCATTCAAATATTTAGTGCCAAACATTTTAATGCATTCTTCCTCTAGCAATTGAGCACAATTATAGGAATCCTTATTTTCACGGAAGACACTAAAAAGATGAAGCATATGAGGCATCCTCAATTCCATTTTTTTGTAGTTTTCTTTTATAGACTAAACTAGTGATAAAACAAGAAACAAAAAGATTTGATTGCAAGATCTGAAGATATACCTTCAAGCACTCACCTCCCCAGCAACGGCGCTAGAAAAGAGCTTGATGTCTACTACACAACCTTCTTCTTGTAGACGATGTTGGGCCTCCAAGTGCAGAGGTTTGTAGGACAGTAGCAAATTTCCCTCAAGTGGATGACCTAGTTTATCAATCCGTGGGAGGCGTAGGATGAAGATGGTCTCTCTCAAGCAACCCTGCAACCAAATAACAAAGAGTCTCTTGTGTCCCCAACACACCCAATACAATGGTAAATTGTATAGGTGCACTAGTTCGGCGAAGAGATGGTGATACAAGTGCAATATGGATGGTAGATATTGGTTTTTGTAATCTGAAAATATAAAAACAGCAAGGTAACTAATGATAAAACTGAGCACAAACGGTATTGCAATGCTAGGAAACAAGGCCTAGGGTTCATACTTTCACTAATGCAAGTTCTCTCAACAATAATAACATAATTGGATCATATAACTATCCCTCAACATGCAACAAAGAGTCACTCCAAAGTCACTAATAGCGGAGAACAAACGAAGAGATTATTGTAGGGTACGAAACCACCTCAAAGTTATCCTTTCTGATCGATCTATTCAAGAGTCCGTAGTAAAATAACATGAAGCTATTCTTTCCATTCGATCTATCATACAGTTTGTACTAGAATAACACCTTAAGACACAAATCAACCAAAACCCTAATGTCACCTAGATACTCCAATGTCACTTCAAGTATTTGTGGGTATGATTATACGATATGCATCACACAATCCCAGATACATCTATTCAAACCAACACAAAGTACTTCAAAGAGTGCCCCAAAGTTTCTATCGGAAAAAAACGTGTGCCAACCCCTATGCATAAGTTCACAAGGTCACTGAACCCACAAGTTGATCACCAAAACATACATCAAGTAGATCACGTGATATCCCATTGTCACCACAGATAAGCACATGCAAGACATACATCAAGTGTTCTCAAATCCTTAAAGACTCAATCTGATAAGATAACTTCAAAGGGAAAACTCAATTCATCACAAGAGAGAAGAGGGGGAGAAGCATCATAAGATCCAACTATAATAGCAAAGCTCGCGATACATCAAGATCGTGCCGAATCAAGAACACGAGAGAGAGAGAGAGGGAGAGATTAAACACATAGCTACTGGTACATACCCTCAGCCCCGAGGGTGAACTACTCCCTCCTCGTCATGGAGAGCGCGGGATGATGAAGATGGCCACGGTGAGGATCCCCCTCCGTGAGGTGCCAAACAGGGTCCCGATTGGTTTTTGGTGGCTACAGAGGCTTGCGGTGGCGGAACTCCTGATCTAGGTTATGTTCTAGGGGTTTTTGTATTTATAGGAATTTTTGGCGTCGGTTTCACGCCAGGGGGATCTCCAGGTTGTCCACGAGAAAGGGGGCACGCCCAGGGGGGTGGGCGCGCCCCCCACCCTCGTGGGCAGCCCGGGACTCTTCTGGTCCTTCTCCGATGCTCCGTGGGCTTCTTCTGGTCCAAAAATAATCTCCGTAAATTTTCAGGTCAATTGGACTCTGTTTGATATTCCTTTTCTGCGATACTCAAAAACAAGGAAAAAACAAAAACTGGCACTGGGTTCTAGGTTAATAGGTTAGTCCCAAAAATCATATAAAATAGCATATAAAACATCCTAGATGGATAATATAATAGCATGGAACAATCAAAAATTATAGATACATTGGAGACGTATCAGTTCTCCTACTGGTTCGATAACCTTGGTATCATCACTGAAGGAAATACCTACCGTGGTTGTGCTGCATCATCCCTTCCTCTTTGGGGAAATACCGACGTAATTCAAGCAAACATCACTCCCACTCACTTTTTTGTAAATACAAGTTTCTTGCAAACTTTGTAAAAACCAAAAACTTTGATCACCTCATCAAAGTGTATATTCCAATTCTGAGATGCTTGCTCTCGTCCATAGAAGGATCGCTGGAGCTTGCACACTTTGTCAGCATTCACTGGATCGACAAAACCTTCCGGTTGCATCATATACAACTCTTCCTTAAGGAAACTGTTAAGAAACGCTGTTTTGACATCCATCTGCCAGATTTCATAATCGAAAAATGCAGCTATTGCCAACATGATTCCGACGGACTTAAGCATTGCTACAGGTGAGAAAGTATCATCGTAGTCAACTCCTTGGACTTGTGAGAACCCCTTTTCCACAAGTCGAGCTTTATAGATGGTGATATTACCGTCCGTGTCCGTCTTCTTCTTGAAGATCCATTTATTCTGAATGGCCTTTCGCCTTTCAGGTAATACTTCCAAAGTCCATACTTTGTTTTCATACATGGATCTCATCTCGGCTTCATGGCCTCTAACTATTCTTTGGAATCCGGGCCCACCATCGCTTCTCCATAGCTCGTAGGTTCATCGTTGTCCAACAACATGACCTTTAAGACAGGGTTACTGTACCACTCAGGAGCAGTATGTATCCTTGTCGACCTACGAGGTTTGATAGTAACTTGATCTAAAACCTCATGATCACTATCATTAGCTTCCTCTTCAACTGACGTAGGTGCCACAGAAACATCTTTCTGCGCTGCGCTACTCTCTGGTTGAAGTAAAGGTTCGACAACCTCACCAAGTTCTATCTTCCTCCCACTCAATTCTTTCGAGAGGAACCCTTTCTCGAGAAAGGAACCATTCTTAGCGACAAAAACTTTGCCCTCGGATCTGAGATACAAGGTATACCCAACCATGTCCTTTGGGTATCCTATGAAGACGCATTTGTCCGCTTTGGGTTCGAGCTTATTAGGCTAAAGCCTTTTCACATAAGCGTCGCAGCCCCAAACCTTAATAAATGACAACTTAGGTTTCTTGCCAAACCATATTTCATATGGTGTCGTCTCAATGGATTTAGATGGTGCCCTATTTAAAGTGGATGTAGTTGTCTCTAATGCATAACCCCAAAGCAATAGTGGCGGATCGGCAAGAGACATCATAGAACGCACCATATCCAATAAGGTACGATTACGACGTTCGAAAACAATTCCACATTTTCTTAAGTGATTGCCAAACTCATAACTCAGATATTCTCCCCTTCGATCAGATCGTAGGAATTTAATCTTATTGTTACGATGATTCTCAACTTCACTCTGAAATTGTTTGAACTTTTCAAACATTTCAGACTAATGCTTCATTAAGTAAATATACCCATATCTACTCAAGTCATCGGTGAAGGTGAGAAAGTAACGATATCCACTGCGCGTGTCAACACTCATTGGACTGCACACATCAGTATGTATGATTTCCAACAAGTCACTTGCCCGTAAGGCATGGTTCGCATGTGTCAAGTGATTCAAAATCAAGTGACTCCAAAAGTCCATCAACATGGAGCTTCTTCATGCTCTTTACACCGATATGACCTAAGCGGCAGTGCCACAAGAAAGTGGTACTATCATTAATAACTCTGCATCTTTTGGCATCAATATTATGAGCATGTGTATCACTAAGATCGAGATTCAATAAACCATTCACATTGGGTGCATGACCATAGAAGGTATTATTCATGTAAACAGAATAACCATTATTCTCTGACTTAAATGAATAACCATATTGCAATAAACACGATCTAGTCATGTTCATGCTCAATGCAGACACCAAATAACATTTATCTTGGTTTGACACTAATCCCGAAGGTAAAGTGAGCATGCGATGGTGATCACATCAACCTTGGAAACACTTCCAACACACATCGTCACCTCGCCCTTAGCTAGTCTCCGTTTATTCGCAGCTTTTGTTTTGAGTTACCAATATTAGCAACTGAACCAGTATCTAATACCTAGGTGCTACTAGGAGTACTAGTAAGGTACACATCAATAACACGTATATCAGATATACTTTTGTTTAAGTTGCCAGCCTTCTTTCTCTACCAAGTATTTGGGGTAGTTCTGCTACCAGTGACCGTTCCCCTTAAAATAGAAGCACTTACTCTTGGATTTGGGTTCAACCTTGGCTTTCTTCACAGGAGGAGTAACAGCTTTGCCACCTTTCTTGAAATTCCCCTTCTTTCCCTTGCCTTTCTAGAAAATAGTGGTTTATTCACCATCAACACTTGATGCTCCTACTGGATGTCTGACTCTGCGACTTTCAGCATCGCGAACAGCTTAGAGATTGACTTGTTCATCCCTTCCATGTTATAATTCAACACAAACCTCTTGTAGCTAGGTGGTAGTGATTGAAGAACTCTGTTAGGGATAGCCTCTGGCGGGAGCTCAACTCCCAATTCAGCCAGACGGTTGTAGTACCCAGACATTCTGAGTATTTGCTCACTGACAGACCCGTTCTCCTCCATCTTGTAGGCATAGAATTTATCTGAGGTCTCATACCTCTCGATCCGAGCATTCTTCTCAAAAATAAACTTCAACTCCTGGAACATCTCATATGCTCCATGATGTTCAAAATGCCTTTGAAGTCCCAGCTCTAAGCTATACAACATGGTGCACTAACTATTGAGTAGTCATCAGCCCTCGACTGCCAGGCGTTCACAACGTCCGTAGTCGTTGGAGGGGGTGGTGCACCAAGCGGTGCATCAAGGACATAAGCCTTTTGGGCAGCAGTGAGGACAATCCTCGGACTACGGACCTAGTCTGCATAATTGCTTACAATATCTTTCAATTTAGTCTTTCTCTAGGAACGTAATAAAACAGGGAGCTATAGCTCGAGCTATTGATCTACAACATAATTTGCAAAGACAGCTTAGACTATTGTTCATGATAATGAGTTCAATTAATCATATTACCTAAGAACTCTCAATCAAATCACATCCCTCCGGTTGTCCGAGTGCAACATGATCCAAATTCACCAACCCAAGTCCGATCATCACGTGAGATGAGGTGGTTTCAATGGGAACATCTCCATGTTGATCATATCTACTATAAGACTCATGCTCGACCTTTCGCTCACTTGTTTTCCGAGGCCATGTCTGTACATGCTAGGCTCATCAAGTTTAACCCAAGTGTTCCGCATGTACAAAACTGGCTTGAACCCGTTGTATGTGAACGTAGAGTCTATCACACCTGATCATCACGTGGTGCTTCGAAATGACAAACTTTCGCAACTATGCACACTTGGGGAGACCACAATTTTATCTTGAAATTGAAGTGAGGGATCACCTTATATTGCTATCGTCGTCCTAAGCAAAATAAGATGCATAAAAGGATTAACATCACATGCAAGTCATAAGTGATATGATATGGCCATCATCTTGTGCTTTTGATCTCCATCTCCAAAGCACCGGCATGATTGATAACCCACAAGTATAGGGGATCGCAACAGTTTTCGAGGGTAGAGTATTCAACCCAAATTTATTGATTCGACACAAGGGGAGCCAAAGAATATTCTCAAGTATTAGCACTTGAGTTGTCAATTCAACCACACCTGAAAGACTTCATATCTGCAGCAAAGTATTTAGTAGCAAAGTAGTATGGAAGTAACGGTAACGGTGGCAAAAGTAACAGTAGCAGTTTTTGTAGCGATCGTAACAGTGGCAACGGAAAAGTAACTAAGCAAAGATCAATATGTGAAAATCTCGCAGGCAATGGATCAATGATGGATAATTATGTCAGATGTGATTCCTCATGCAACAGTTATAACATAGGGTGACACAGATCTAGCTCCAGTTCATCAATGTAATGTAACCATGTATTCCGAATATAGTCATACGTTCTTATGGAAAAGAACTTGCATGACATCTTTTGTCCTACCCTCCCGTGGCAGCGGGGTCCTATTGGAAACTAAGGGATATTAACGCCTCCTTTTAATAGAGTACCGGACCAAAGCATTAACACTTAGTGAATACATGAACTCCTCAAACTACGGTCATCGCCGGGACTGGTCCCAATTATTGTCACTTCGGGGTTGCCGGATCATAACACATAGTAGGTGACTATTGACTTGCAAAATAGGATCAAGAACTCACATATATTCATGAAAACATAATAGGTTCAGATCTGAAATCATGGCACTCGGGCCCTAGTGACAAGCATTAAGCATAGAAAAGTCATAGCAACATCAATCTTAGAACATAATGGATACTAGGGATCAAACCCTAACAAAACTAACTCGATTACATGGTAAATCTCATCCAACCCATCACTGTCCAGCAAGCCTAAGATGGGATTACTCACGCACGGCGGTGAGCATCATGAAATTGGTGATGGAGGATGGTTGATGATGACGATAGCGATGGATTCCCCTCTCCGGAGCCCCGAACAGACTCCAGATCAGCCCTCCCAAGGAACATTAGGGCTTGGCGGCTGCTCTGTATCGTAAAACAAGATGAATCCTTCTCTCTGATTTTTTTTCTCCCCGAAAGTGAATATATGGAGTTGGGGTTGAGGTCGGTGGAGTCCCAGGGGGCCCACGAGGCAGGGGCACGCCCCAGGGGGGCGCGCCCTGCACCCTTGTGGACAGGGTGTGGGCCCCCTGATGCTGATTCTTTTGCCAATATTTTTCATTAATTCCAAAACATGTCTTCGTGGATTTTCAGGTCATACCGAGAACTTTTATTTCTGCACAAAAATAACACCATGGCAGTTGTGCTGAAAACAGCGTTAGTCCGGGTTAGTTCCATTCAAATCATGCAAGTTAGAGTCCAAAACAAGGGCAAAAGTGTTTGGAAAAGTAGATACGTTGGAGACGTATCAACTCCCCCAAGCTTAAACATTTGCTTGTCCTCAAGCAATTCAGTTGACAAACTGAAAGTGATAAAGAAAAACTTTTACAAACTCTGTTTGGTCTTGTTGTTGCAAATATGTAAAGCCAACATTCAAGTTTTCAGCAAAGATTATGTACTAACCATATTCACAATAACATTTAGGTCTCATATTTACTCATATCAATGGCGTAATCAACTAGCGAGCAATAATAATAAATCTCGGATAACAACACTTTCAAAAAAACAATCATAACATGATATAACAAGATGGTATCTCGCTAGCCCTTTCTGAGACTGCAAAACATAAATGCAGAGTACCCCTGAAGATCAAGGACTGACTAGACATTCTAATTCATGGTAAAAGAGATCCAGTCATACTCAATGTAAATTAATAGCAATGCATGCGAATGACAGCGGTGCTCTCCAACTGGTGCTTTTTAATAAGAGGATGATGACTCGACATAAAATTAAATAGATAGGCCCTTCGCAGAGGGAAGCAGGGATTTGCAGAGGTGCCAGAGCTCGAGTTTTGAAACAGAGATAAATAATATTTTGAGTGGCATACTTTCATTGTCAACATAACAACCAAGAGATCTCAATATGTTCCATGCTACACACATTATAGGCGGTTCCCAAACAGAATGGTAAAGTTTATACTCCCCCACCACCAACAAACATCAATCCATGGCTTGTCCGAAACAACGGGTGTCGTCCAACTAACAACAATCCTGGGGGAGTTTTGTTTGCAATTATTTTGATTTGATTTGAGCATGGGACTGGGCATCCCGGTTACTGGCCATTTTCTTGTGAATGATGAGCGGAGTCCACTCATCGTGAGAATAACCCACCTAGCATGGAAGATATAGACAGCCCTAGTTGATACATGAGCTATTCGAGCATACAAAACAGAATTTCATTTGAAGGTTTAGAGTTTGGCACATACAAATTTACTTGGAACGGCAGGTAAATGCCGCATATAGGAAGGTATGGTGGGCTCATATGGAATAACTTTGGGGTTTATGGAAGTGGATGCACAAGCAGTATTCCCGCTTAGTACAAGTGAAGGCTAGAAAGAGACTGGAAAGCGACCAACTAGAGAGCGACAACAGTCATGAACATGCATTAAGATTAATCAACAATGAGTGCAAGCATGAGTAGGATATAAATCACCATGAACATAAATATCGTGGAGGCTATGTTGATTTTGTTTCAACTACATGCATAAACATGTGCCAAGTCAAGCCACTCGAATCGTTCAAAGGAGGATACCACCCTATCATACCACATCACAACCATTTTAATAGCATGTTGGCACGCAAGGTAAACCATTATAAACTCCTAACTAATTAAGCATGGCATGAGCAACTATAATCTCTAATTGTCATTGCAAACATGTTTCATTCATAATAGGCTGAATCAGGAATGATGAACTAATCATATTTACAAAAACAAGATAGGTCGAGTTCATACCAGCTTCTCTCATCTCAATCAGTCCATCATATATCGTCATTATTGCCTTTCACTCGCACGACCGAACAGTGTGGATAATAATAATAATAATAATAATAATAGCGCACGTGCATTAGACTAAGCTGGAATCTGCAAGAATTTAATACAAGGGAGAAGACAAGGTAATATGGGCTCTTGGTTAAATCAACAATAATGCATATGAGAGCCACTCAACATTTTCATCATGGTCTTCTCCTCTCGACCCCCCAAAGAAAAGAAAAGAAATAAAACTATTTACATGGGAAAGCTCCCAACAAGAAAAAGAAGAACGAGAAATCTTTTTGGGTTTTCTTTTAATTACTACTACTACAGGCATGGAAAGTAAACTGGCTAAAAGCTACAACCACTTTTTTTGGTTTTTCTTAAGGTTTTTCAGACACACAAGAAGAAAGCTTAGAAAAGAAAATAAACTAGCATGGGCAGTACAATGAAAAAGTATGAGCACCGACTGCTGGCATGAGTGTGTGAACATGAATGTAATGTTGGAGAGAAATACGTACTCCCTCAAGCTTAGGCTTTTGGCCTAAGTTGTTCTATGCCCATGGATCGAAGCTACTCTCTCCAGTGTACTGAGGAGGGTCCTCACGGTGCCACTGGTTGGCGATCTCCTCTGGATCCCACTGATAAACAGACTGTCGATAAGGGTCAAGTGGTGGCTCAGTCTCAGGCTCTGGCTCTGGGACTTGTGTCAGCCGCCAGTATGCATAAATGGCCTCAGGCAAGATGAGGTACGTGCCTGAAAGTATGTTAAACAAAGAGGGTGCAGGCAAGGTAATAGTCTCACAGTGAGTCTTATCAAATATCAAATTATACTTAAGCATCTTATTCTTATTTTAACAATAAATTCATGTGCTACCATACTCTTATAATCTAGAAAAATAGGGGGCATCAACTTTTCCTCTTTCTCATAATGCCTAATAGGTATCTCAACGTGTTTAGCAAGGCGTGAAGCAAACATGCCTCCGTACATGGGGCCATTTGTACGGTTCAGACTTAATCGTTTAGCAACAATAGCACCTAAACTGAAAGTTATATCATGAAACAAAGCATGGTGCAAAATGACAGGATCAGGAGCACTAAGATTTCCACTGTTCCTGCGACCAATTAAGCATCTACTAGCAAATATCACAAAGTAACGTAGAATAGGAAAATGTATACTAGTAATTCTTGCATCGGAAACTTTCCTCGTTTCCCCTACAGTAATTCTATCAATAAATCCATCCACATCACTACGATGTGGTTCCTCGATGCTGCCCACAAAGGGTATCTTGCAGACCCAACAAAAATAATGGAGTGACATCTCCTTAACCTCATCATATAAGTGAAACTCCACTGAAGGTGGTGATTTCTTAGCATGGAAATAAAAACTTTGCATGAAAATATTTGTGAGTAGGAGATACTGTTCGCGCTGGTCGTGGAGGAAGTCAGTGAGGCCTGCATTCTCAGCCAAGTAATAAAAGTCATCGTAAATTCTGGCGGCTCTCAAGAACGCATCACAAGGCCATTCACACGGCCGAACCTCCGCAGTGCGAGGAAGATTGTATTTGGGCTTTTTATTCTCCTCCTTCTGCTTATCCTTCGAGCTTCGGCTCGAAGAGCTCCTTAACAATCTCTTCATCATTTTCTTTCTCTAAAAAATTTCTGAATTTTTTTTAGTGACTCAAAATAAAAGTGAACCAAACTCAACAAGATTGGTAGCAACTACTCCCACAGGTGCCTAGAGGCTATATCATGCATTAAAACTACTTTTGACCATATAAATTTGACATGCAAGCTCAAGAACAGGGTCACCTTAGCAGCAAAAATTTGCAATAAAGAAAGCACTAGAACAAAAACTAATTGGACCATTGGAGGAGTCACATACCGAAGAACAATCCCCCAAAACAGTTTTGTGAGGAGCTTTGAGCAAAGAGATCGAAATGGCAGCAAGATGAGCTAGAACATGGGTTTGAGCTATGGGATGATTTTTTCTGGAGGAAGACGAAATGAGTGGGTGCTGAAATAAGTGGAGGGGGTCCATGTGGGGCCCACGAGGCAGGGGCCGCGCCCCAGGGGCGCGCCCTGTGCCCTCGTGGCCAAATGGTGGGCCCCCTAGTGTGTTCTCAGTGCCAGGAATTCTTAAATATTCTACAAAGAATCATATTTCATTTTCAGGACATTTGGAGAACTTTTATTTTTGGGGTATTTTTATTGCAAGGATAATTCAGAAAACAGACAGAAAATACTATTTTTGGTTTATTTAATCTAAATAACAGAAAGTAAAGGGAGGGTACAGAGAGTTGTGCTTTCTAACTTCATCCATCTCATGCTCATCGAAAGGAATCCACTAAGAAGGTTGATCAAGTCTTGTTAACAAACTCTTTCCGAATAACATGAAACCAGAGAATTTTCGAATAACACTAGGTTACCTCAACGGGGATATGCATGTCCCTAACAATAAGAATATCATATTTCTTCTTGACAGTAGGAAGAGGGAATTCAAAACCTTCAATAGTAATTGTTGAAATTTTTCCAATAGAATTGATACTGTGAACTTGAGGTTGTTTCCTCGGAAAGTGTACCGTATGCTCATTACCATTAACATGAAAAGTGACATTGCCTTTGTTGCAATCAATAACAGCCCCTGCAGTATTCAAAAAGGGTCAACCAAGAATAATCAACATACTATCGTCCTCAGGAATATCAGGAATAACAAAGTCCGTTAAAATAGTAACATTTGCAACCACAATAGGCACATCCTCACAAATACTGACAGGTATAGCAGTTGATTTATCGGCCATTTGCAAAGATATTTCAATAGGTGTCAACTTATTCAAATCAAGTCTACGATATAAAGAGAGAGGCATAACACTAACACCGGCTCCAAGATCACATAAAGCAGTTTTAACATAGTTTCTTTTAATGGAGCATGGTATAGTTGGTACTCCTGGATCTCCTAGTTTCTTTGGTATTCCACCTTTAAAAGTATAATTGGCAAGCATGGTGGAAATTTTAGCTTCCGATATCTTTCTTTTATTTGTAACAATATCTTTCATATACTTAGCATAAGGATTCATTTTAAGCATATCACCAAACGACATACAAAAAGATAGTTCTAATCATTTCAAAGAAAGCGCTCAAAATCCTCATCATCCTTTTTCTTGGGCGGTTTAGGAGGAAAAGGCATGGGTTTCTGAACCCATGGTTCTCTTTCTTTACCGTGCTTCCTAGCAACGAAGTCTCTCTTATCATAACGTTGATTCTTTGATTGTGGGTTATCAAGATCAACAGCAAGTTCAATCTCTACATCATTGTTATTGCTAGGTTGAGCATCAACATGAACATCATCATTATCACTAGGTTCATGTTCATTACCAGATTGTGTTTCAGCATCAGAAATAGAAATATCATTGGGATTCTCAGGTGTGTCAACAACAGGTTCACTAGAAGCATGCAAAGTCCTATCATTTTTCTTTTTCTTCTTAAAAGGACTAGGTGCATCAACATTAGTTCTCTGAGAATCTTGCTCAAATCTCTTAGGGTGTCCCTCAGGATACAAAGGTTCCTGAGTCATTCTACCCCCTCAAGTCATAACTCTAACAGCATTATCATTTTTCTTATTATTTAATTCATTGAGCAAATCATCTCGTGCTTTAAGCACTTGTTCTACCAGAGTGGTAACCATAGAAGCATGTTTACTAATAAGTTTAAGGTCACCTTTAACTCTAGACATATAATCACTCAAGTGTTCAACCATATAAGCATTTCGTTTCAATTGTCTACCAACATAAGCATTGAAGTTTTCTTGTTTAACAATAAAATTATCAAACTCGTCCAAGCATTGGCTAGCAGACTTATTACGAGGAATATCACCTTCATCAAATCTATAGAGAGAATTTACCTTTACTACCTGTGTTGGGTTATTAAGACCATGTATATCTTCAATAGGTGGTAAATTCTTAACATCTTCAGCTTTAATACCCTTTTCTTTCATAGATTTCTTTGCCTCTTCCATATCTTCGGGACTGAGAAATAGAATACCCCTTTTCTTCGGAGTTGGCTTACGAGTTGGTTCAGGAAGTGTTCAATCATTATCATTACTCAGTATATTATTCAATAGCAATTCAGCTTGCTCAATAGTTCTTTCCCTGAAAACACAACCAGCACAACTATCCAGGTGGTCTTTGGAAGTATCGTTTAGTCCATTATAAAAGATATCAAGTATTTCATTTTTCTTGAGAGGATGATCAGGAAAAGCATTAAGTAATCGGAGAAGCCTCCCCAAGCTTGTGGGAGACTCTCTTCTTCAATTTGCACAAAATTATATATTTCCCTTAAGGCAGCTTGTTTCTTATGAGCGGGGAAATACTTAGCAGAGAAGTAATAAATCATATCATGGGACAACGCACACAACCAGGAGCAAGAGAATTAAACCATGTTTTAGCATCACCCTTTAATGAGAACGAAAATAACTTAAGGATATAGTAGTAACGAATTTTTTCCCTCATGAGTGAATAGGGTGGCTATATCATTCAATTTAGTAAGATGTGCCACAACAGTTTCAGATTCATAGCCATAAAAAGGATCAGATTCAACCAAAGTAATTAACTCAGGATCGACAGAGAAGTCGTAATCCTTATCAGAAATACAGATAGGTGAAGTAGCAAAAGCAGGGTCATATTTCATTCTAGCATTCAAAGACTTTTCTTTCATCTTAGCTAACAGTTTCTTAAGATCATATCTATCTTTGCAAGCAAAAAGGTCTCTAGCAGTTTCTACATCCATAACATAACCCTCAGGCACATCAGGCAATTCATATCTAGGGGGAGAATCTTCATCATCACTTTCATCAATATTATCTGTTTCAATAATTTCATTCTCTCTAACCCTAGCAAGTTGTTCATCAAGATATTCACCTAATGGCACAGTATTATCAAGCATAGAAGTAGTTTCATCATAACCATCATGCATAGAAGAAGTGGCATCATCAATAACATGCGACATATTAGAATCAATAACAGGTGTAGGTGTCGCAAATTTACTCATAACAGAAGGTGAATCAAGTGCAGAGCTAGATGGCAGTTCCTTACCTCCCCTCGTAGTTGAGGGAAAAATCTTGGTTCTTTCATCTTTCAAGTTCCACATAGTGATCAACAGATATAAATCCCAAGTGACTCAAAGAATAGAGCTATGCTCCCCAGCAACGGCGCCAGAAAATAGTCTTCATAACCCACAAGTATAGGGGATCGCAACAGTTTTAGGGTAGAGTATTCAACCCAAATTTATTGTTTCGACACAAGGGGAGCCAAAGAATATTCTCAAGTATTAGCAGTTGAGTTGTCAATTCAACCACACCTGAAAGACTTAATATATGCAGTAAAGTATTTAGTAGCAAGGTAGTATGGAAGTAACGGTAACGGTGGCAAAAGTAACAGTAGCAGTTTTTGTAGCAATCGTAACAGTGGCAACGGAAAAGTAACTAAGCAAAGATCAATATGTGAAAAGCTCGCAGGCAATGGATCAATGATGGATAATAATGCCGGATGCGATTCCTTGTGCAACAGTTATAACATAGGGTGACACAGAACTAGCTCCAGTTCACCAATGTAATGTAAGCATGTATTCCGAATATAGTCATACGTGCTTATGGAAAAGAACTTGCATGACATCTTTTATCCTACCCTCCCGTGGCAGCGGGGTCCTATTGGAAACTAAGGGATATTAAGGCCTCCTTTTAATAGAGTACCGGACCAAAGCATTGACACTTAGTGAATACATGAACTCCTCAAACTACGGTCATCACCGGGAGTGGTCCCGATTATTGTCACTTCGGGGTTGCCGGATCATAACACATAGTATGTGACTATTGACTTGCAAGATAGGATCAAGAACTCACATATATTCATGAAAACATAATAGGTTCAGATCTGAAATCATGGAACTCGGGCCCTAGTGACAAGCATTAAGCATAGCAAAGTCATAGCAACATCAATCTTAGAACATAATGGATACTATGGATCAAACCATAACAAAACTAACTCGATTACATGGTAAATCTCATCCAACCCATCACCGTCCAGCAAGCCTACGATGGGATTACTCGCACACGGCGGTGAGCATCATGAAATTGGTGATGGAGGATGGTTGATGATGACGATGGCGGCGGATTCCCCTCTCCGGAGCCCCGAACGGACTCCAGATCAGCCCTCCCGGGCTTGGCGGCGGCTCCGAATCGTAAAACGCAATGAATCCTTCTCTCTGATTTTTTTTCTCTCCGAAAGTGAATACATGGAGTTGGGGTTGAGGTCGGTGGAGTCCCAGGGGGCCCATGAGGCAGGGGGCGCCCTGCACCCTCGTGGACAGGGTGTGGGCCCCCTGATGCTGATTCTTTCGCCAATATTTTTCATTAATTCCAAAACGTGTCTCTGTGGATTTTCAGGTCATTTCGAGAACTTCTATTTCTGCACAAAAATAACACCATGGAAGTTCTGCTGAAAACAGTGTCAGTCCGGGTTAGTTCCATTCAAATCATGCAAGTTAGAGTCCAAAACAAGGGCAAAAGTGTTTGGAAAAGTAGATACGTTGGAGACGTATCAGTGATCTCCATCATCACCGGCATGACACCATGATCTCTATCATCATGATCTCCATCATCGTGTCACCATCAGGGTTGTCACGCCAACCATGCTTCTATTACTATTTCTACCGCTTAGCGATAAAGTAAAGCATTACATAGCGTTTAATGATTGACACGCATGTCATACAATAATTAAAGTCAACCTTATGGCCCCTGCCGGTTGCCATATTCATCGACATGCAAGTCGAGATAAACTATTACAAAACATGATCATCTCATACATCAAATATATCTCATCATGTCTTTGGCCATATCATATCACAACATACCCTGTAAAAACTAGTTAGACGTCCTCTAATTATTGTTGCATGTTTTACATGGTTTCTATGGGTATCTAGCAAGAACGATTCTTAACTATGCAAAGCCACAAGGTGATATGCAAGTTGCTATTTAACCTTCTACACGGACCTCCTTTGTCAAATCCAATTCAACTAAGGTGGGAGAGACAGACACTCGCCAGCCATCTTTATGCAACAAAGTCACATGTCAGTCGATGGAACCGGTCTCTGATTTTGGTTGAACTACATCGGTATTTCCCCAAATAGGAAGGGATGATGCAGCACAGCAACGGTAGGTATTTCCCTCAGTGATGAGACCAAGGTCATCGAACCAGTAGGAGAACCAAGCAACACAACATAATCAGCACCTACACACAAATAACAAATACTCGCAACCCGACGTAAGAGAGGGGTTGTCAATCCCTCACGGGTAAAAGGATAGATAGTTTTGTAGTAATCTGGATAAATAGATCTCGCAGGAACGCGAGATAAAATAAATAACAATAAATTGCAGCAAGGTATTTTTGGGTTTTTGGAAATATAGATCTGAAAATAAAAGCAAAGGAAAATAGATCCCAAAGGCAAGTATGTTGAGAAGAGACCCGGGGGTCGCAGGTTTCACTAGTGGCTTCTCTCGAGAAAAATAGCAAACGGTGGGTGAACAAATTACTGTTGGGCAATTGATAGAACTTCAAATAATCAGGACGATATCCAGGCAATGATCATTATATAGGCATCACGTCCAAGATTAGTAGACCGACTCCTGCCTGCATCTACTACTATTACTCCACACATCGACCGCTATCCAGCATGCATCTAGTGTATTAATTTCATGGAGAAATGGAGTAATGCAATAAGAACGATGACATGATGTAGACAAGATCTATCTATGTAGAAATAGACCCCATCGTTTTATCCTTAGTAGCAACGATACATACGTGTCGGTTCCCTTTCTATCACTGGGATCAAGCACCGTAAGATCGAACCCACTACAAAGCACCTCTTCCCATTGCAAGATAAATAGATCAAGTTGGCCAAACAAAACCCAAATATCGGAGAAGAAATAAGAGGCTATAAGCAATCATGCATATAAGAGATCAAAGAAACTCAAATAACTTTCATGGATATAAAAAGATAGATCTGATCATAAACCCAAAGTTCATCGGATCCCAACAAACACACCGCAAAAAAGAGTTACATCATATGGATCTCCAAGAGACCATTGTATTGAGAATCATCCGAGAGAGAGGAAGCCATCTAGCTACTAACTACGGACCTGAAAGTCTACAAGGAACTACTCACGCATCATCGGAGAGGCACCAATGGAAGTGGTGAACCCCTCCGTGATGGTGTCTAGATTGGATCTGGTGGTTCTGGACTCTGCGGCGGCTGGATGAAAATTTCGTCGACTCTCCTAGGGTTTCTGGAATATTAGGGTATTTATAGAGCAAAGAGGCAGTCTGGGGGGGCACCCGAGGTGGGCACAACCCACCAGGGCGCGCCTGGGCCTCCTGGAGTGCCCTGGTGGGTTGTGCTCTCCTCGGAGCACCCCCCCAGGCGCAGCCAGGGCCCATTATGTGTCTTCTGGTCCATAAAAAATCTCCGTAAAGTTTTGTTGCATTTGGACTCCGTTTGGTATTGATTTCCTGCGATGTAAAAAAACATGCAAAAAAACAGCAACTGGCACTTGGCACTATGTCAATAGGTTAGTACCAAAAAATGATATAAAATGATTATAAAACATCCAAGATTGATAATATAACAGCATGGAACAATCAAAAATTATAGATACGTTGGAGACGTATCAGCATCCCCAAGCTAAACTCCTGCTCGTCCTCGAGTAGGTAAGTGATAAAAACAGAATTTTTGATGTGGAATGCTGCCTATCATGTCATATCATATTCTTTCTTTATAGCATGGACATTTGGACTTTTATATGGTTCAAACCAATAGTCTAGCTTTGACATAATGACTTAAATACTCAAGCATATCAACAAGCAACCAAGTCTTTCAAAATACCAACGCTAAAATAAGCTATCCCTAGCCTATCATGCTCAATCATTGATCCATTCATGAAACACATTCGCATATTAGCTACACCCAATACTCAAGTACGATCATATTACCTCCTAGTTGGTGCTTTTATAAGAGAAGATGGAGACTTAAATTCAAAAATAAAAATTGCATAAAGTAAAAGAAAGGCCCTTCGCAGAGGGAAGTACGGATTTGTAGAGGTGCCAGAGCTCAAAGCGAAAAAATTAGAGATAAAAACATTTTGGGAGGTATACTTTTCCCACCAACGAAAACGACTTAGAGTTCCCCACACCTTCCATGCTTAGATATGTCATAGGCGGTTCCCAAACAGAAAATAAAAGTTATTCCTTTTTCCATCAAACTTTCACTTTCCATGGCTAACTGTATCCACGGGTTCCCTCCATACCAACACTTTCCAAGGAATTTATTATTTGACAACTTAAAGTAAAAAAGTTTCATTTCGGGACTGGGCATCCCTAATACCTTTGCCTCTCTCATGCAATGACAAGTGAATAAACACTCATCATGAGAATAACACATCTTAGCATGGAAAACATAGGCCACCCTTCACCGCCTCACAAGCGGTACGAGCACACAAAAGGGAAATTTATTTTGAAATTAGAGATGGCACGTACAAATTTTCTTAGAACGGCACGGAAATACCGCATATAGGTAGGTATAGTGGACTCATGTGGCAAAAACTGGTTTAAAGGATTTGGATGCACAAGTAGAGCTCATACTTAGTGCAAAATGAAAGCTAGCAAAAGACTGGGAAGCGACCAACCAAGAAACAAATAATCTCATAAGCGAGCATTAAGCATAATTAACACCGAATAATGCACCACAAGTAGGATATAACTTCATTGCATAATTATTGACTTTCGTGCTTACATAGGGAATCACAAACCTTAACACTAATATTCTTACTAAAGCATAATTACTCATCAACATGACTCACATATCACATCATCATATCTCAAAACTATTACTAAGAATCAAGTTTATTTTGTCCAATGATCTTCATGAAAGTTTTTATTATATCCTTCTTGGATATCTATCACTTTGGAACTAATTTTCATGTGTTGCTTTTGATAAGCTCAAAAAAATATAAGTGAAGATCATGAGCATAATATTTCTTTCTCTCAAAATAATTTAAGTGAAGCAAGAGAGAATTTCTTAAAAAAATTACTAACTCTCAAATAAATCTAAGTGAAGCAAGAGAGCATTTCTTCAAAAATACTAAAGCACATTGTGCTCAAAAAGATATAAGTGAAGCACTAGAGCAAGTCCATAGCTCATAAGAAATTTAAGTGAATCATAGAGAGCAATTCTAGCAAGTCATGACCGAGATTCGATCATCGGTATGTTACTTGCCCGAGATTCGATCATCGGTATCTCCATACCTAGTTCAATCTCGTTACCGGCAAGTCTCTTTACTCGTTCCGTAATACAAAATCCCGTGAGTAACTCCTTAGTCACATTGCTTGCAAGCCTGTTGTGATGTTGTATTACCGAGTGGGCCCTGAGATACCTCTCTGTCACACGGAGTGACAAATACCAGTCTTGATCCATGCCAACTCAACAGACACCCTCGGAGATACATGTAGAGCATCTTTATAGTCACCCAGTTATGTTGCGATGTTTGATACACACAAGGTATTCCTCCAGTGTCAGGGAGTTGCATGATCTCCTGGTCTTAGGAATAAATACTTGACATGAAGAAAGCAGTAGCAATAAACTAATACGATCAAATGCTATGCTTACGGTTGGGTCTTGTCCATCACATCATTCTCCTAATGATGTGGACCGTTATCAAATGACAACTCATGTCTATGGTTAGGAAACCTTAACCATCTTTGATCAACGAGCTAGTCTAGTAGAAGGCTCACTAGGGACATGTTGTTGTCTATGTATCCACACATGTATCTGAGTTTCCGATCAACACAATTCTAGCATGGATAATAAACGATTATCATGAATAAGGAAATATGATAATAACCAATTTATTATTGCCTCTAGGGCATATTTCCAACACATGATTCATCAGACGTGACCCTATCACTCAACTGAGTCGCCTCTTTCTGAATCCAGCGTGGTCGCCGTCGGAATCGTCGCTTCCGCATCAGTCGCCCAGCCGCCAGGCAGGGATGGGAGCATGAGACCTTGTGAACGAAACGTCTAGGATCATCGCTAGGGACATTGATGGCATGAGAGGGCACGGAAGGTGCTCAGTTTTAATGTATCTAAATGTGTATGAGTAATTTTCCGTTGTTTTCATCATTGTAAGTGGTCGTTGGTCGCACACGGAGCCCCTTTGATTTAACAACTCTTCGAACCTTTTGAATTTCAAACCATTACCTTGAGGTTGTCTTTATTGAAAGGACCTCCATAAATATCTTTAAGCCACTAAAGTATAAAAACATAGTATGTTGTTTGATTTGTAGGATCGAATATGATGTCATGTTTAGATGTCTGTATTTAGCCTCTGAATTCTGTATTGGTATCACCACGATTTTAGTTTTTAGATGGTTTAGTGATAAGGAGTTCATATTGGAACTATGGAAGAGCATGTCTCCAATGGAGGGTGACACCTCCTATTAGCTATATGGAAACAAGCCTTGTCTGCTCTCTTCCCCTTTGATCTGACATCCACCGCCAACAACTTCTTCTCCAATGAGTACTCTGGCAGGCTCCCACCAACGCCATCGCTGCCCATCTGCTACAACCGCCGCACACAAAGAAGAGCTGACGGAGTTATGCCCACAACAGAGTGCGGTGAGCCTGCAACATCTCTCCCTTTGGCAGGAGTTGGAGAAGATAAGGGGTCAATTTCTCTAGAGTTGGGGAAGATGGGGCTCAATTTACCTGGCAATGACGGAGGAGGAGCTCCACGTCTGTTTCGTCTATAATGTCGCTTGAGAATGGGTTGCGTGCAAAAGACCATAGAATCAAGAGCGGGTGAGACTGGCTGTTGGTAGGAGGCGCAAGAGGTTGAGTCGTGCAAAGGCCTTGTTCTACTCCGGTGCAGTTGAGGGTCATCATCGATCATCTAAGGCCGGAAACCGTCCCAACTGACTCAAGGGACGAAACTTGTCTAGTTTTGAAGCTGAAAAACAAAACCTGCACTTCTTGATTAGTCGAAGGACTAAAAATAGGCTTTTCTCTTCATCAAGAACATTATTTGGAAAAGTTTGGTTGACATCTACAACTCGATAATAAGATGCATATAATTTAAAGAAACACAAAAAGAAGCATCATCATTTTGAGGTATAAAGTTGAAATTGGCGCCCTTATTAGGGCAGCTAGAATGGGAGCGCTTACCATGGGCGCTAGGATCAAATCCCCAGCAGTTAAGCCTAATATCCCAATCGTTTTTTCCTATTCCCGGCTAAGCCCAGGATTCAGGCTAGCGTCGACGCAACTTCTGGCCTTGGGCACTAGACCCAGCAGTTAAGCCTAATATCCTAGTCGTTTTTTTCCTATTCCCGGCTAAGCCCAGGATTCAGGCTAGCATCGACGCAACTTCTGGCCTTGGGCGCTAGACCTTTTTTCTTTCGGGCTATGGCTCGAAGTTCGCCCTGTTAAGCGCATGTACCTTGTTATTAGCGTTGGAAGACTAGACGCTAACGCTGCTGCTACATGATTTTTCTTTTCTTTTATTTCCTTAAGCGCATGTGCAAGCGCTCAGGCATTGAACATGCCCTTAGGGCGTCTTCAATGGGAGACCCTTGCACCGGCGCTTATTATGGAAAAAATAAATATCTCAGGAATCTAGGGCTTTCTATGCCAACGGCAAACTCTAATAGCGGGCGCTTAGGGCATCTCCAGCCGTTCGGCCCCCCAGGGCGCCTAAATAGAGCGGCCTGGAGGCGTGCCGGCGCTTAGTTCGCCCCGGGGCGACCTAGCTCCCGATCCGCCCCGCTACTGGCCGAGATGCGGAAATTTAAACTTGGTCCTTCCCGCTCTCAAAAGACGCCGCCAATCCGGCGATCGGACGTAGTCTGGCGTTATAAAAAACAGAGCGTCGCCGCCGCAAGTTCGCGTGCGCAACGATTCACTCGGCGGTGTCGGCTCCAGGCGTTGGCGGAGTCGGCGTGTTGTTGGGTTCTACGGTAGGGTGCGTCGACTGCAAATTAAAAATTGCTACGCGCAGAACATCCAGGAACATGCTACGGGAGATGGATCATAGTTCGTTAGCACTAGACGCGCAGTGCCGTGCAGCGGAAGAAGAGTTGGGGCAGCGCGTCTGCGTGGATCGTCTCCTCCTCGTTCGATCTCCCTCGAGCGGTCGGTCGTCCGATCCCACGTACGAGTTCGCCGGAGCGGCGCAAGTGCATCGCCTCTAACGGTATCCGCGCGTGCGGGAGGAACGTCGTGCGGCGGACTGCTAGGTCCGATCACACAGTCGGCGGCGAGTGGAGGTGGCTATTCGCAACACATGCAAACCCTAGTCGCAGCGCCGAAGCGATCAACCGCCTGAGTGTGCCGCACCTCCACTTTATATAGGCGTCCGTCGCGAGCTCAACACTTGGGCCTCGCACGGACCCTAAAGCAAAGTCTACTCGGTCACGTTCCTAGTCGATTCGGATCACATCCGACCGGTGTCCTCTGAACCGACCTCGTGGGTTCCTTCCCTTAAGCGCGCGACCCCTTAGGTTAAAGTCAGCTTGGTCACAGTTCGGATCACCTCCGACCTGTATGGTTGGTAGTGGCCTCTAGCAAGGCGTTCCGACCACCAAGCAGACTATGAAGCTGGTTAGGCGAACACAGTAAAAGCGTGTCACACTTCATTCCCTTTGCCGCACGATATATGTTGTCGGGCTCAAGGCGAGACTGTCATCCTTGTGCTAACCCGACCTCTTTCTCGTTCGGTGATACCGACCACCGTCCGGATTATCTCATAATCCTTGTCGCATGGCCATGCAGTTCTGGTCGATCACACGAGGGGCCCAGAGTATATCTCTCCCGATCGGAGGGGCAAATCCCATCTTGCTCGACCATGTCTCGCAAATGGGACTGGACAAACCGAAACCTACCTTTGTAACTACCCAGATCCACGGAGTAGCGTTTGGTCGGCCCAAAGCAAGTCTATCACCATCTCGAGTACATGCGTCACTCAGGTCTTAGGACATAGAACGTATGTTGTACTAGAGACTCACAGATGACATATCGCTGCGTCTCATAGTTGGGTCTGTCCGACTCGGACCTTATCTCGACTCGGATCCGACTATGTAGAATCCGACCAGACCTTTCCAAGTCCATATTATCCGGTTAGCATCCAATGCTCCATGGCTAGTGAGACCGAGCCATCGACCGTGTCATATGCTAGTCTAGTTGGCTGCGCGTCCACACAGCCCTTTCGACTAGGGACCTTTTAGGACAGTCATCATGCAATGCATAGTCCCACAAACAAGTCACGTACTTGCTGATACACATCATTGATAATGTCCAAGGACTATCTTTATTCATAAACACATAGGAAATATCATCATACATGATTGCCTCTAGGGCATATCTCCAACAGTCTCCCACTTGCACTAGAGTCAATCAAATAGACATCGAATGCCCATAGCTCTAACGTGCCCCTCATGCTTGGGTTGTGGAAGGCTTAGTCAACGGATCTGCAACATTTGCATCCGTGTGAATCTTGCATAACTCTACATCACCATTCTTTACGATCTTTCGTATCGGTGATATTTCCGGTCTATGTGTCCGACCTTGTGGTGATTCCTCGGATCCTTGGCTTGTGCGATGGCACCGAATTATCACAATAAAGGTCCAATGGTTTCACCGAGGCTGGGAAAATACCAAGATCATCCGAAAATGCGGATCCAAACACCTTCCTTTGCAGCTTCACAAGCCGCAATGTATTAAACTTCGTGGTAGAATCGCCACCGTATCCTGCTTGGAACTCATCCAATTACCTGCTCCTCCGTTCAGGGCGTACACGAATCCAGACTGTGATCGACAATCATCTCTGTCGGTTTGGAAACTAGCATCGACGTAACCCCTTACGACAAGCTCTTCCTCACCTCCATAAACTAGGAACATCTCTTTAGTCCTTTTCAGGTACTTCAAAATGGTCTTTACCGCTGCCCAGTGACTCTCACCTAGGTTGGCCTGGTATCTACTTGTTAGGCTTATTGCAAAAGCAACATCAGGCCTTGTACATATCATGGCATACATGATGGATCCGATTGCTGATGCATATGGAATCCTACTCATCCTGCTTCGCTCATCATATGTCGAGGGACTCTAAGTCTCGCTTAGCCTTATACCATGTGAGAGCGGCAAGAACCCTTTCTTCGCCTAACTCATGTTGAACCGCTTCAACACTTTATCTATGTACGTGCTCTGGCTTAGGCCGAGCAGCCTCCTCGATCTATCTCTATAGATCTTAATGCCTAAAATATAGACTGCCTCCCCAAGGTCCTTCATCGAAAACTTGCCATTCAATGATCCCTTGACCGAGTTTAACATCGAAACATCATTCCCGATCAGTAGTATGTCGTCCACATACAAGATCAAAAACACTATCGAGCTCCCACTTAACTTCTTGTATAAACAAGAGTCCTCTTCGCTTTTGATGAAACCGAGACCAGTGACGACCTCATCAAAACGAATGTTCCAACTCTGAGATGCTTGCTTCAACCCATAAATGGATCTCTTGAGCTTGCATACCTTACTAGTGCTAGTCGGATCGACAAAACCCTCGGGCTGTATCATATACACGTCCTCGGTTAAATTTCCGTGAAGGAAAGCCGTATTGACATCCATCTGCCATATCTCGTAATCGAAATATGCAGCTATAGCTAGTATGATCCTTACCGATTTCAGCATCGCTGCCGGCGAGTAAGTCTCGTCGTAGTCAACTCCTTGAACTTGTCCATAACCTTTAGCGACAAGCTGAGCTTTGTGGATCTGAACATTTCCATCCACATCAGTTTTATTTTTAAAGACCTATTTGCAACCAATGGCAGTTACGCCAGGTGGCGGATCAACCAAGTCCCAGACTTGATTCTCGTCCATGGACTTTAACTCGGATCTCATGGCCTCTAGCCATGCCTCGGAATCTGGGCTCACCATCGCTTCCGCATACGTGGTCAGCTCGTCGCTTTCTAGCAACAATACATCGCGCACTTTGCGCAATCTTTCCGACCTCCATGGTTCCGGTGCCGCTTCCACTACGGGTTCCCTGACAGACTCCGGTATGATCTCATCACCAGCTGAGCCGTCCCCGAGTGGTCCTCGAATTTCTTCGAGTCGAACCGTCCTCCCACCGCCTCCCGACCGAGAAACTCTTTCTCAAGGAAAACTCCGTTCGAGCAACAAACACTTTGTTCTCTTCCGGTTGTAGAAGCTATATCCCAAGGTTTCCCTCGGATATCCACGAATATGCATTTATCCGACTTGGGTGTAAGCTTGTCGACATAAGTCGCTTGACAAATGCTTCACAACCCCAAATCTTTAGAAAAGACAAACCGGGACTCTTCCCACCACATCTCATGTGGTGTCTTGTCTCTGATTTTGATGGTACCCTATTAAGTGTGAAAGCTGCAGTTTCTAGGCGTATCCCCAAAATGACAAGGGTAAATCCGATTTGCTCATCATAGACCGGACCATGTCCAACAAGGTCCTATTCCTTCGTTCGACACGCCATTTCTCCGTGGCGTGCTTGAGGTGTGAGCTGAGGTACTATACCTCGACTTTTCAGATGATCATCGAACTCTGGCTCATGTACTCACCTCCACGATCGATCGCGAAGCTTTATAGTCTTGCCGAGCTGATTCTCAACCTCGTTTGAAACTCTTTGAACTTTTCAAAAGTCTCCGACTTGTGCCTCATCAAATAGATATATCCATATCTACTCAAGTCGTCGGTAAAAGTCACGGCATCTTGATAGCCACCTCTGGCGGTTGTGCTCATTGGACCACACACACCACTATGTATAAGTTCCAATATCTCGGACGCCTCTCGCAACTCTTTGCGAAAGGAGACTTAGTCATCTTGCCGAGCAAGCATGATTCACATGTCTCGAACGACCAAGTCGGACGAAGTTAGGAGCCCATCATCATGGAGCTTCTTCATGCGTTTCAGACTAATGTGTCCAAGCCGGTAATGCCGAAGTATGTCGGATTTATCTCATTAGGCTTATGCCTCTTGACATTTACGTTATAGACCGGTTCTGTTCTAGATTCAATATAAATAGCCCATCAACAATGGGTGCATAGCCGTGGAACATACCATTCAAAAATATCGAACAACCATTGTCCTTTAAATTGAATTCATAACCCTGACTCATCAAACATGAGGCAGAAATAATGTTCCGACTAAGTGCAGGAATGTAATAACAATTATTCAATTCCATAATGAATCCGGAAGGAAGTGGAGCTGCATCGTGCCGACCTCCAACGCAGCAACTCTTGCTTTGTTGCCGACCACGATGTCAATCTCCCTTGTGCCACACGCCTAGTTCTTACCAGCCCCTGCATCGAGTTGCAAATATGAACAACCGATCCGGTATCAAATACCCAAGAGCTACTAGGTATGTCAGCAAGGTAAATGTCTATAACATATGCAACAAGTGTACCTTTGCCTGAAGAAGCATTTCCAGCCTTCTTGCCATGCTCTGCAAGCCACTTGCTACAGCCTCTTCCAAAGGACCGTCTCCTTGCAATGAAAACAAAAGGGTCTTTGAGTCCGGTCCAGACTTCGGCGCAGCGGCAGAGGTTACCATCTCCGTGCCCTTTGCCTTAGCCTTCTTTTTAGACCAACTCTTCTTGAACTTAGCGATTTCGCACCATCAACACTTGATGCGTGCCTTTCTTAATATCCTGCTCGCCACCTTGAGCATCCCATGCAATTCAGTGAGCTTCTTATCCATGCCATGCATATGATAGTTCGAGATGAGCGTCCCATAGCTGGGCGGAAGAGAACCCGAACTACATCTCGTAGCCAGCTCATCCAAGAGCGGGAAGCCCAAACGATCCAAAGCTTGCACATATCCGATCATCTTGATCACATGTGGGCTCGATGGATCACCTTCTTTCAGCTTGCAATCCATCAAGGATCGCCAGACGTTGAACCTTTCGGTCCTAGCACGTATTCGAAACATGCTCTTGAGACTCTCGATCATATCGTAAGCCTCAACGTTTTGAAATGCTGTTGCAAATCGGGCTCCATACAAGCCAACATCGACAACTGATCTCCGTTGATTCATCAACGAGTTTACGTAGGCATTTTAGCTGTGGCACTAGCATTATCAGCAGGTTCCTCCGAAGTGGATCCTCTAGAACATGTTCCTTTTATCGTGCTTGAGAACAATTCTCAGATTTCTATACCGGTGGTAAAGTTTGTTCCATTCAGTTTATCCTTTTCGAATTGATTTCAATGCAAAGTTGGGTTGAGCAGGTGGTGCCATTGATCTACAACAGAAAACATGCAATCACTAAGCAATGTGTTTATGTAGAGTAGTTCTAGCCTAAACAGAAATACTCCCATCAAGTCAGCACCCTTTGCAAACTCTCGGTGATTCAGATCCGACTAGCGCATGCGACTAGTGAGCTTTAGCATCACCGCTAGCCAACATACCTATCCTGTAAGCAACTCCTTGATAATCGTATCTCTATCGACTCACAGCCGATCGGGAAGGTATCTCATACCCGGCTCCCAACCTTCTTTGCCACAAGGCCCAAAACCGTTTTGATAGCCTTGTCAAGTTAACTTTGATGCGGGCATGTCCGTGTCCGACACGAACCCTTGATTCAAGGACACCCAGCAGCACCCCAATTTTATGAGCCCACTACTAGACGTACTTGGCGTGCGAAGGTGCAACATCGGGATGGCAATTCACTTGATATTCATGAGGATCTTTCTACCATTCTAACATGCATAGAAACAAAGAAGCATAACAATCACAAAATAACACATATTGTGAAATAGTATGGCTCCTTCATGGGCGTTCTTCCAGTCGGCTCCGACTCCGATGACCATCTCTGAACTCCATCTTGTTTGTCACGCTGGGGCGCAAGCCACCAACCTGATCTCTATTATCCAACTACTACAACTAGTAATGAATTTACATAGAGTCACAAGTCGACACGCAGGTCGTTATACATTATAATGACAGCACTTTGGCTCTGCCGGTGACAAACATGACACGCAGAGCCACGTATAAATTACACACATGCATCACATACACATGAGCCATACTATTCACATCAAACCTGCAAAACAAAGTTATGCATAGAATCGCATTCTACCGGTTTGTGTGTGGTCTGAAATACACGGCGCTTCGCACGGCGGTCCGATTCGGTTTACATTTCACCGTTAACCCGATGGCGGATGACCGACCGGTAGGGTAGATCGTGTCACGACCTCATCGATCTCGATTCTGAAAACATAGCCTCAACGATCCCCATGTGCGTTGATCACATCAACCGTGCACATAGCCGATCTCTTCAAGGACAACAGATCTCATCTGCCGCCTCCACATATCTAATATGCATACGATCTGAATCCAAATCCTATAACAAAGGCTCCGATACCACTGTTGAGTTCTACGGTAGGGTGCGTCGACTGCAAATTAAAAATTCCTACGCGCAGAACATCCAGGAACATGCTACGGGAGATGGATCATAGTTTGTTACCACTATACGTGCAGTGCCGTGCAGCGGAAGAAGAGTTGGGGCAGCGCGTCTGCGTGGATCGTCTCCTCCTCGTTCGATCTCCCTCGAGTGGCGGTCGTCCGATCCCACGTCACGAGTTCGCGGGCGGCGCAAGTGCACCGCCTCTAATGGTATCCACGCGTGCGGGAGGAACGTCGTCGGCGGACTGCTAGGTCCGATCACACGATCGGCGGCGAGTGGAGGTGGCTATTCGCAACACATGCAAACCCTAGTCGCAGCGCCAAGCGATCAACCGCTGAGTGTGCTGCACCTCCACTTTATATAGGCGTCCGTCGCGAGCTCAACACTTGGGCCTCGCCACGGACCCTAAAGTTCAAAGTCTACTCGGTCACGTTCCTAGTCGATTCGGATCACATCCGACCGGTGTCCTCTGAACTGACCTCGTGGGTCCTTCCCTTAAGCGCGACCCCTTAGGTTAAAGTCAGCTTGGTCACGATTCGGATCACCTCCGACCTGCACGGTTGGTAGCGGCCTCTAGCAAGGCGTTCCGACCACCAAGCAGACTATGAAGCTGGTTAAGCGAACTCAGCATAACGTGTCACACTTCATTCCCTTTGCCGCACGATATATGTTGTCGGTCTCAAAGCGAGACTGTCATCCTTGTGCTAACCCGACCTCTTTCTCGTTCGGTGATACCGACCACTGTCCGGATTATCTCATAATCCTTGTCGCATGGCCATGCGTTTCTGGTCGATCACACGAGGGGCCCAGAGTATATCTCTCGATCGGAGGGCAATCCCATCTTGCTTGACCATGTCTCGCAGCATGGGACTGGACAAACCGAAACCTACCTTTGTAACTACCCGATCACGGAGTAGCGTTTGGTCGGCCCAAAGCAAGTCTATCACCATCTCGAGTACATCGTCAGCTCAGGTCTTAGGACATAGAACGATGTTGTACTAGAGACTCACAGATGACATATCGCTGCGTCTCATAGTTGGGTCTGTCCGACTCGGACCTTATCTCGACTCGGATCCGACTATGTCGAATCCGACCAGACCTTTCCAAGTCCATATTATCCGGTTAGCATCCAATGCTCCATGGATAGTGAGACCGAGCCATCGACCGTGTCATATGCTAGTCTAGTTGGCTGCGCGTCCACACAGCCCTTTCGACTAGGGACCTTTTAGGACAGTCATCATACAATGCATAGTCCCACAAACAAGTCACGTACTTGCTGATACACATCATTGATAATGTCCAAGGACTATCTTTATTCATAAACACATAGGAAATATCATCATACATGATTGCCTCTAGGGCATATCTCCAACAAGCGTGCGCGGGCTCGTCGGTGTCGGAGCTGCTTCGGCGCTGGGCTGCGTCGGCGCGGCTTCGGCACTGCTGGGCAGCGATGTAGAGGCGTCGTTCGGGCTTGGCGTCCGTGTGGTCGTGGGCGTCGGCGTCGTCGGCGTTGCCGTCGGCAGCTCGTTCAGGATGAGGCCGCGCTGCACCAGGTACCACGCCTTGAGCTTCGTCGTTGCTCGGAGCATGTCTGCCCGCCCATCAGAAAAGCCATGTCGGTGTTCCTCTTCTTCGCGGCGACGTACGTCCGGAGCAGGTCGAGCTTGATGGCGTTGGTCTTCATTAGCGACGACCACCGCGCCTCGGTCTTCTCTTCGCTTAGGACGGCCCGGGCCTGGGCGTCGGCGAGGCAATGCTCGATGGACTCCTGCAATCGCGCGGTTGCCGCGTCGGCGCATTTCCCCTTCTTTGCCAATTTGTTGCCGTCCGGCCGCCCCTCTGACGCGCCCGGAGTCATCGCGTCCGGGTTGTATGTCTCCTTGGCCTTGTCGAGGGCACGTCAGACTTCCGCCCACTTCTCGCACTTGTCAATGTGCTTGTAGACGTGGAGGTGCTTGAAGTCGGCGTCTTGGTTGTCGCCCCGATACATGGCGAACATACGCAGCAGCTGCGCGGAGGGACAAACAGTTGGCGGGCGGCGGGCGTAGGGGACGAAGATATGCGGTCGAGCGGCGTGCGTACACGATCCTCAACGCCGGCGCCGCTCTCCGGCGAGCCGCGACCTCTCGGCGATTCCATGCCATTTGTTGCACGCCAACCGGATATGCCCCAATGGTTCGCCATCGCCTTGGAGCCGTGCTGCATGTGAGACGCCTTTGAAGTAGGGGTCGACGAGCTTCCGCTTCGTCGAACTTCGCCTTGATGTGGTCCCAGACGTCTCAAGCTCGGTTCGTGCGGTGGTCGGGTCGAGGCAGACGACTTTCCATGCTTCGCGAGGCATTCCTCCTCCTTGGGCGTCCACTTGATGCGCGGTTACGCCGACCTAGCCGCCCGCTTCTTCTTCTTCTTCGCCCCTTGCCGAACAGAGTCGCTCCTCCTCCTCCTCCTCCTCCTGGTCCTCCTCCTCCTCCTCGGGTTCCTGCGCGTCGTCGCCGTAGACGTAGCCAAGCTCGGCCTTCATGTCGCCGCTGAGGTCCACTACCTCGTCCTGGGTGGCGAACCCGGGAGACGCGGCGGCCGCGGTCGATCCTGCCGCGATGATGTCGTCCATGTCGGCTCCCGTGTCGTCGGCGTCGCCGAGGTGCGAGAAGGGTAGCGGTCCACGGTAGAGATGGGGCGTCGGTGTGGACGCGTAGGCGGCGGGCGGCGAGTAGTTGTATGGAGGGTACTGCACGCCGACGAAGGCGGGCGAGGGCGTGCGCGTAGCGGGGTGTGAAGGAAATATGCCCTAGAGGCAATAATAAAGTTATTATTTATTTCCTTATTTCATGATAAATATTTATTATTCATGCTAGAATTGTATTAACCGGAAACATAATACATGTGTGAATACATAGACAAACATAGTGTCACTAGTATGCCTCTACTTGACTAGCTCGTTGAATCAAAGATGGTTAAGTTTCCTAGCCATAGACATGAGTTGTCATTTGATTAACGGGATCACATCATTAGGAGAATGATGTGATTGACTTGACCCATTCCGTTAGCCTAGCACTTGATCGTTTAGTATGCTGCTATTGCTTTCTTCATGACTTATACATGTTCCTGTAACTATGAGATTATGCAACTCCGTTTACGGAGGAACACTGGTGCTACCAAGCGTCACAACGTAATCTGGGTGATTATAAAGGAGTACTGCAGGTGTCTCCAAAGGTACATGTTGGGTTGGCGTATTTGAGATTAGGTTTTGTCACTCCGATTGTCGGAGAGGTATCTCTGGGCCCTCTCGGTAATGCACATCGTTATAAGCCTTGCAAGCAATGTAGCTAATGAGTTAGTTACGGAATGATGCATTACGTAACGAGTAAAGAGACTTGCGATAACGAGATTGAACTAGGTATTGGATACCGACGATCGAATCTCGGGTAAGTAACATACCGATGACAAAGGGAACAACGTATGTTGTTATGCGGTTTGACCGATAAAGATCTTCGTAGAATATGTAGGAGCCAATATGAGCATCCAGGTTCCGCTATTGGTTATTGACGAGAATAGTTCTAGGTCATGTCTACATAGTTCTCGAACCCAAGGGTCCGCAACAAGGTTTCGATGATGGTTATATTATGAGTTTATGAGTTTTGATGTACCGAAGGAGTTCGAGTCCCGGATGAGATCGGGGACATGACGAGGAGTCTCGAAATGGTCGAGACGTAAAGATCGATATATTGGACGACTATATTCGGAGTTCGTAAAGGTTCGAATGATTCGGTATTTTTCGAGTACCGGAGAGTTACGGGAATTCGCCGGGAGAAGTATTGGGCCTTATTGGGCCTGCAGAAAGAGAGAGGGCTGCCTAGGGCATGCCGCGCCCCCCATGGCCTAGTCCGAATTGGACTAGGGAGGGCCGCACCCTTCCTTCCTTCCTTCTCTCTTCCCTTACTTGTCTCCTACTCCTAATACATGGAAGGACTCCTAGTTGGGGAATCCTACTCCGGTGGGAGTAGGACTCCCCATGGCGCCCCTCCTAGGGCCGGCCTCCTCCTCCCTCCTCCTTTATATCTGGGGCAGGGGCACCCATGAACACACAAGTTGATCTCGGATCGTTCCTTAGCCGTGTGCGGTGCCCCCTCCATCATATTCCACTTGGTCATATCGTCGCGAGCTTAAGCGAAGCCCTGCGCCGATAGAGTCATATCGTCATGAGCTTAGGCGAAGCCCTCGCCGTGGAGCATCATCATCGTCACCACGCCGTCGTGTTGACGAACTCATCCCCGACGCTTTGCTGGATCGGAGCCGGGGATCGTCATCGAGCTGAGCGTGTGCTGAACTCGGAGGTGCCGTCGTTCGGTACTTGGATCGGTCGGATCGTGAAGGCGTCGACTACATCAACCGCGTTGTCATAACGCTTCGCTTCGGTCTCACGAGTGCGTGGACATACACTCTCCCTCTCGTTGCTATGCCATCACCATGATCTTGCGTGTGCGTGGAAATTTTTGAAATTACTCGTTCCCCAACAAAGGCATCGAGCCTAGTTTTATGCGTTGATGTCATATGCACGAGTAGAACACAAGTGAGTTGTGGGCGATATAAGTCATACTGCTTACCAGCATGTCATACTTTGGTTCGGCGGTATTGTGAGATGAAGCGGCCGGACCGACATTACGCGTCGCTTACGCGAGACTGGTTTCACCGCTTGAGCACTAGTTGCTTAAAGGTGACCGCGGGTGTCTGTTTCTCTCACTTTAGTTGAACCGAGTGTGGCTACGCCCGGTCCTTGCGAAGGTTAAAACAGCACCAACTTGACAAACTATCGTTGTGGTTTTGATGCGTAGGTAAGAACGGTTCTTGCTCAGCCCGTAGCAGCCACGTAAAACTTGCAACAACAAAGTAGAGGACGTCTAACTTGTTTTTGCAGGGCATGTTGTGATGTGATGTGGTCAAGGCGTGATGCTATATTTTATTGTATGAGATGATCATGTTTTGTAACCGAGTTATCGGCAATGGCAGGAGCCATATGGTTGTCGCTTTATTGTATGAAATGCAAGCGCCATGTAATTTCTTTACTTTATCACTAAGCGATAGCGATAGTCGTAGAAGCAATAGTTGGCGAGGCGACAACGATGCTACGATGGAGATCAAGGTGTCGCGCCGGTGGCGATGGTGATCATGACGGTGCTTGGCGATGGAGATCACAAGCACAAGATGATGATGACCATATCATATCACTTATATTGATTGCATGTGATGTTTATCCTTTATGCATCTTATCTTGCTTTGATTGACGGTAGCATTATAAGATGATCTCTCACTAAAATTATCAAGAAGTGTTCTCCACGAGTATGCACCGTTGCGAAAGTTCTTCGTCTTTGAGACACCACGTGATGATCGGGTGTGATAGGCTCTACGTTCAAATACAACGGGTGCAAAACAGTTGCGCACGCGAATACTCAGGTTAAACTTGACAAGCCTAGCATATAACAGATATGGCATCGAACACGAAGACCGAAGGTCGGCGTGAATCATATAGTAGATATGATCAACATATTGATGTTCACCGTTGAAACTACTCCATCTCACGTGACTATCGGACATGGTGTAGTTAATATGGATCACGTAATCACTTAGAAGATTAGAGGATGTCTATCTAAGTGGGAGTTCTAAAGTAATATGATTAATTGAACTTTAATTTATCATGAACTTAGTCCCGGTAGTATTTTGCAAATTATGTTGTAGATCAATAGCTCGCGTTGTTGCTTCCCTATGCTTTTATATGTTTGTTTTGATATGTTCCTAGAGAAAATTATGTTGAAAAATGTTAGTAGCAATGATGCGGATTGGATCCGTGATCTAAGGTTTATCCTCATTGCTGCACGTAAGAATTATGTCCTTAATGCACCGCTAGGTGACAAACCTATTGCAGGAGCGGATCTGACGTTATGAGCGTTTGGCTAGCTCAATATGATGACTACTTGATAGTTTAGTGCACCATGCTTAAAGGCTTAGAATCGGGACTTCAAAGGCGTTTTGAGCGTCATGGACCATATGAGATGTTCCAGGAGTTGAAGTTAATATTTCAAGCAAATACCGAGTTGAGAGATATGAAGTCTCCAACAAGTTCTATAGCTAAAAGATGGAGGAGAATCGCTCAACTAGTGAGCATGTGCTCAGATTATGCAGGTACTTCAATCGCTTGAATCAAGTAGGAGTTAATCTTCCAGATAAGATAGTGATTGACAGAATTCTCTAGTCACCATCGCCAAGTTAGTAGAACTTCGTGATGAACTATAATATGCAAGGAATGACAAAAGTAATTCCCAAGCTCTTCGTGATGTTGAAATCGACGAAGGTAGAAATCAAGAAAGAGCATCAAGTGTTGATGATTGAAAAGACCACTGGTTTCAAGAGAAGGGCAAAGGAAAAGAAAGGGAACTTCAAGTAGAAAGACAAGTAAGTTGTCACTCCTGCGAAGAAGCCCAAAGCTGGACCAAAGCCTGGCCGAGTGCTTACACCGCAAAGGAAATGGTCCTTTGGGCGGAAATGCCCTAAATATTTGGTGGATAAGAAGGATGGCAAAGTGAACAAGGGTATATTTGATATACAGGTTATTGATGTGTGCTTTACTAGTGTTTATAGTAGCCCCAGTATTTGATACTTGTTCGGTTGCTAAGATTAGTAACTCAAACAGGAGTTCTGAATAAACAAAGACTAGTTGAAGGGAAGTGACGATGAGTGTTGGAAGTAGTTCCAAGATTGATATGATCATCATCGCACACTCCCTATACTTTCGGGATTAGTGATAAACCTAAATAAATGTTATTTGGCGTTTGCGTTGAGCATAAATATGATTTGATCATGTTTATTGTAATCTGATTATTCATTTAAAGTCAAAGAATAATTGTTGTTCTGCTTACATGAATAAAACCTTCAATGGTCATACACCCAATAAAAATAGTTTGTTGAATCTCGATCGTAGTGATACACATATTCATAATATTGATGCCAAAAGATACAAAGTTAATAATGATAGTGCAACTCATTTGTGGCACTGCCGTTTAGGTCATATTGGTGTAAAGCGCATGAAGAAACTCCATGCTAATGGGATTTTGGAATCACTTGATTATGAATCACTTGATGCTTGCGAACCATGCCTTATGGGCAAGATGACTAAAGACTCGTTCTCGGAACAATGGAGCGAGCAAATGACTTATTGGAAATAATACATATTGATGTATGCGATCCAATGAGTGTTGATGCTCGTGGCAAGTATCGTTATTTTCTGACCTTCACAGATGATTTGAGCAGATATGGGTATATCTACTTGATGAAACACAAGTCTGAAACATTTGAAAAGTTCAAAGAATTACAGAGTGAAGTGAAGAATCATCGTAACAAGAAAATAAAAGTTTCTACGATATGATCGCAGAGGAAAAAATATTTGAGTTACGAGTTTGGTCTTCAATTAAAACAAAATGGAATAGTTTCACAGCTCACGCCACATGGAACACCACAACATAATGGTGTGTCCGAATGTCGTAACCGCACTTTATTGGATATGGTGCGATCTATGATGTATCTTACCGATTTACCACCATCGTTTTGGGTTATGCATTAGAGACAGCTGCATTCACGTTTAATAGGGCACCATCTAAAACTATGGTTTAGCAGTAAACCTAAGTTGTCGTTTCTTAAAGTTTGGAGTTGTGATGCTTATGTGAAAAAGTTTTCACCTGATAAGCTCGAACCCAAATCGAGAAGTCGTCTTCATAGAATACCCAAAGGAAACTGTTGGGTACACCTTCTATCACAGGTCTAAAGGCAAAACATTCGTTGCTAAGATGGATCCTTTCTAGAGAAGGAGTTTTCTCTCGAAAGAAGTGAGTGGGAGGAAAGTAGAACTTGATAAGGTAATTGTACCTTCTCCCTTATTGGAAAGTAGTTCATCACGAAATCAGTTTCGGTGATTCCTACACCAATTAGTAAGGAAGTTAATGATAATGATCATGAAACTTCAGATCAAGTTGCTACCAAACCTCGTGGGTCTTCCGAGTAAGATCCGCACTGAGTGGTACGGTAATCATGTTCGGAAGTCATGTTACTAGACCATGATGAACCTACGAAATATGAGGAAGCGATGATGAGCCCAGATTCCGCGAAATGGCTTGAGGCCATGAAATCTGAGATGGGATCCATATATGAGAACAAAGTGTGGACTTTGATGAAGTTGCCCGATGATTGGCAAGCCATATTATATAAATGGATCTTCAAGAGGAAGACAGATGCTGATAGTAGTATTACTATCTACAAAGCTCGACTTGTCGCAGAAAGGTTTTCGACAAGTTCAAGGTGTTGACTACAATGAGATTTTCTCAAGCTGTAGCGATGCTTAAGTCTGTCCGAATCATGTTAGCAATTGCCACATTTTATGAAATCGGCAAATGGATGTCAAAACTACATTCTTTAATGGATTTATTAAAGAAGAGTTGTATATGATACAACCGAAGGTTTTGTCAATCCTAAAGGAGCTAACAAAATGTGCAAGCTCCAATGATCCATCTATGGACTGGTGCAAGCATCTCGAGTTGGAATAAGCGCTTTGATAGTGTGATCAAAGCATATGGTTTTATCTGAGACTTTTGGAGAAGCTTTGTATTTACAAGAAAGTGAGTGGGAGCACTACAGCATTTCGATAAGTATATGTGAATGACATATTGTTGATCGGAAATAATGTAGAATTATTCGCAAAGCATAAAGAAGTATTTGAAAGGAGTTTTTCAAAGAAGGACCTCGGTGAAGCTGCGTACAAATTGAGCATCAAGATCTATTGAGATAGATCAAAACGCTTGATAAGTTTTTCAATAAGTACATACCTTGTCAAGATTTTGAAGTAGTTCAAAATGGAACAGTCAAAGAAAAGTTCTTGCTCAGGTTGCAAAGGTGTGAAATTGAGTAAGACTCAAATCCCGACCACAAAGAGAAAATAGAAAAGAGAATGAAAGTCATTCCCTATGCCTCACCATAGGTTCTATAAAGTATGATATGCTATGTACCGGACCTATTGTATACCTTGCTCTGAATTTGGCAAGGAGTACAATAGTGATCTAGGAGTAGATCATCGGACATTGGTCAAGAACATCCTTAGTGAGGACTAAGGAAATATTTCTCGATTATGGAGGTGATAAAAGAGCCCGTCGTAAAGAGTTACATCGATGCAAGCTTTTTACACTGATCCGGATGACTCTAAGTCTCAATCTGGATACATATTGTAAGTGGGAGCAATTAGCTAGAGTAGCCCGTGCGAGCATTGTAGACATAGAATATTTGCAAAATACATACGGCTCTGAATGTGATGAGACCCGTTGACTAAGCTTCTCTCACGAGAAAACATGATCATCCCTTAGTACTCTTTGGGTGTTAATCACATAGCAATGTGAACTAGATTATTGACTCTAGTAAACCCTTTGGGTGTTGGTCACATGACGATGTGAACTATGGGTGTTAATCACATACGATGTGAATATTAGTGTTGAATCACATGATGATGTGAACTAGATTATTGACTCTAGTGCAAGTGGGAGATCAAGGAAATATGCCCTAGAGGCAATAATAAAGTTATTATTTATTTCCTTATTTCATGATAAATGTTTATTATTCATGCTAGAATTGTATTAACTGGAAACATAATACATGTGTGAATACATAGACAAACATAGTGTCACTAGTATGCCTCTACTTGACTAGCTCGTTGAATCAAAGATGGTTAAGTTTCCTAGCCATAGACATGAGTTGTCATTTGATTAATGGGATCACATCATTAGGAGAATGATGTGATTGACTTGACCCATTCCGTTAGCCTAGCACTTGATCGTTTAGTATGCTGCTATTGCTTTCTTCATGACTTATACATGTTCCTGTAACTATGAGATTATGCAACTCCGTTTACGGAGGAACACTTTGGTGCTACCAAGCGTCACAACGTAATCGGGTGATTATAAAGGAGTACTACAGGTGTCTCCAAAGGTACATGTTGGGTTGGCGTATTTGAGATTAGGTTTTGTCACTCCGATTGTCGGAGAGGTATCTCTGGGCTCTCTCGGTAATGCACATCACTATAAGCCTTGCAAGCAATGTAGCTAATGAGTTAGTTACGGAATGATGCATTACGTAACGAGTAAAGAGACTTGCCGATAACGAGATTGAACTAGGTATTGGATACCGACGATCGAATCTCGGGTAAGTAACATACCGATGACAAAGGAACAACGTATGTTGTTATGCGGTTTGACCGATAAAGATCTTCGTAGAATATGTAGGAGCCAATATGGGCATCCAGGTTCCGCTATTGGTTATTGACCGAGAATAGTTCTAGGTCATGTCTACATAGTTCTCGAACCCAAGGGTCCGCACGCTTAAGGTTTCGATGATGCTTATATTATGAGTTTATGAGTTTTGATGTACCAAGGAGTTCGAGTCCGGATGAGATCGGGGACATGACGAGGAGTCTCGAAATGGTCGAGACGTAAAGATCGATATATTGGACGACTATATTCGAGTTCGGAAAGGTTCGAATGATTCGGTATTTTTCGAGTCTGGGAGAGTTACTGAGAATTCGCCGGGAGAAGTATTGGGCCTTATTGGGCCTGCGGAAAGAGAGAGGGCTGCCTAGGGCAGGCCGCGCTTCCCCATGGCCTAGTCCGAATTGGACTAGGGAGGCCGCACCCTTCCTTCCTTCCTTCTCTCTTCCCTTACTTGTCTCCTACTCCTAATACATGGAAGGACTCCTAGTTGGACTAGGAAGGGGAATCCTACTCCGGTGGGAGTAGGACTCCCCATGGCGCGCCCTCCTAGGGCCGGCCTCCTCCTCCCTCCTCCTTTATATACGGGCGGGGGCACCCATGAACACACAAGTTGATCTACGGATCGTTCCTTAGCCGTGTCGGTGCCCCCTCCACCATATTCCACTTCGGTCATATCGTCATGAGCTTAGGCGAAGCCTCGCACCGTAGAGTCATATCGTCATGAGCTTAGGAAGCCTGCGCCGGTGGAGCATCATCATCGTCCTGCGCCGTCGTCTTGTGGAACTCATCCCCGACGCTTTCTTTGGATCGGAGCCGGGGATCGTCATCGAGCTGAGCGTGTCTTGAACTCGGAGGTGTCGTACGTTCGGTACTTGGATCGGTCGGATCGTGAAGACGTACGACTACATCAACCGCGTTGTCATAACGCTTCCGCTTACGGTCTACGAGGGTACGTGGACATACACTCTCCCCTCTCGTTGCCATGCCATCACCATGATCTTGCGTGTGCGTAGGAAATTTTTTGAAATTACTACGTTCCCCAACAGGGTGACCATGAGGGAAGGTCACGTTTGGGTTGAACCCACCGTGCGCGTCGCCGTCGGCGTAGCCGGGCGACGATGAACCCCATGGAGATCCGGCGCCTTGCTGTCCTCGTAGCGTCTTCGGGCGTGGTGACGACGGTGGATTCATCCCGCCGGTCGACCGATGAGGAAGACGCCCCTGCTAGCCGCGTTGTCGCGGCCTTCTTGGCTATGGTTTGTTCCGCTTTGTCGGCGGTGGCCGCTTCAGCGCCATTGAACTTCCACCTCCACTCGGCGTTCGACAGCCCGGTGGCTTCGATGGCGGCGCCCTCGGCTTCCTCTGCTTGGTGAGCCCGCGCGCGATCGCGGTTGCCGCCAAGGCAAGATGGCGTACTTCTTCGCGGCATGGCGTGCTTCTTCGCAGGCGAGCGGGAGGGGGTTAGGTGGAGAAAGGAGAGAATGGCGGAAGGAAGGCGAGCGCGGGAGAGATGCGAGGAAAAGCGTCAAGAAACGGCGAAAAAAGGCCTCGGGTCGCCTCGAGGCGAGCCACGCGCTTTTTTCGCTTGTGCCGCTGCCTAGCGCCCCAGGCGCCGGGTTCAGCCTGGGACCGCCGGCACCAGTTTTGGCCCGAGCCGGCGAAAACGAGCTTCTGGGGGCGCGACTGAGGCCTTTTTTAACGCCGGCGCGGCAAAATCATCTAGGGAGGGCCTGTTGAGGGCGCGGCTGGAGATGCCCTTAGCGGTAGCACAAAGCATTTCAATTCACGCGGAGGAAGACAAAAAAAGGCTAGCGCTCGCCTCCAGCTTTGGCATCAAGGCCGGGTTAGACGTCAGGATTTGTCGTTCTAACTGCCGATTGGGGAGGATACAGATCCTGTCGTCCACTCCTAGCGCCTCGCGTTGTACATGCCCTTGAGCATCTAAAATGGGGCGTTAAGGATCAGAATCTTAGCCGTTTCACTCACCCGGAGAAAAAATCCTAGTGCCTTCTAAGCACAGTTGCCAGACTTGGCAGCGAGCGCTATAGTACAATGGTAGCTGATTTGGCATTGAACAATTAGCGTCTTGGCGGGTCTGCGCGTTGGAGGGTGAGGCTCTTATACAAACGCTAAGGCAATTTTCTGATATTTTTTATTCTTAAGAGCCTATGCAATGAAGATGCCCTTTGTGCATATGTTTTTTTTTTAACATAAGTAGAGCCAAATTGTAACTACTCCATCAATATGTAAATTTTGTGATACAAAATCATGGACACAATAAATACTTTGGGATATGAATACAATGAATTAATTTTATGCCACAGAAAATATAATTTCGCATAGCAATTGTTGGTCAAATGCTTATCCTAACGAACCCAATATTTTTTTGGAAGGTATGGGGCACAAATGGCTTCTCAATCCAAACAAGATATTAGAGAGAGAGAAAATAACCTAAGCAATAAAAATGTGGTCATTTCACTATGGTTAAATTCAGTATGCCGTTTGGAATGCAAAAACCAAAAACATAGGAATAGGTAAAAGAAACGCATGAATTCAGTGTCCTGTGTTGCCGATTTCTGCATAAACAGAAACTGTGGGTATTCCACAAAGTTGTTGTTTGGATGCACTACAGCAATTTTGCAGAAAATGGTGTCTTACATGGAGACAAGGGAAGGGAAAGAAAAACTCTTGGACTTCCCAAAGAAATTTCACCATGAGGTTGGACCTCATGTATAGAAACTCCTCCAAAATGTGAAGGACAGGAATAATTTATATAAATAATAAATACAAGAATTCATAGGTCCATTCCTACAATCCAAAGTGCCTCATAGGAAAATTCCTATAGGTTTACCAATGAGATTCCTTTGTTCCAAAAAAGAAGAGCTTAACCTCATGAAAACGGTAGATGGTCTATTGCATCTATTTACAAATGTGTTTTCTCAATTTTGACAACTTTCTCAAACGTAGTAATTCGCAACCCCGACATAAATATTCTCTGGCTCCGCGGGTGGTCGCTCGATCACTGTTATATTTTCTGTCTCTACAAACTCCCACTTTCCTAGCAGTTGATGCCACAGGTTTGGATATTTGGGCCAGCGAGACGGGTAGTGAATGGATCAACGCGAACCCACAGCAAGGAGAAGATAGAAGCGAGGAGGACAGCCCAGACGATGACAATCGTCGGTGTGCGGTTTTGCCTGCCCATAAGACCCTTGAGGAATGGGTATAAGTGAACAATCACCCAGAAGGCAAAGAAGAGCTTCCCAAAGAGCGGCCCCCATGATTGGTAACCACTGTTGATGGCGTAGGAGGTACCAGCAACGACACCGACCATGTTAATGATCAAAATGGTCGTCGGAGGGATGAGAAGCGTCGTCCACTTGAACATGTAGAGCTCAGCAAAGTCGCCCTCTTCGTCATTAGCCTTTGAGGTGACTGTGAAGTTGGTGTCGATACCGGCAAGCACCTTCAGAAGACCCTGAAAGACGGCAAACAGATGGGCAGAGATACCTCCAATGACCCAGAACTGTTCATTCCTCCACCACTCGTCAATGCCAACACCACTCCACCTCATCTCAAGGATACCAGTGGCGAAAATTGAAAGGAAGAGCGCAATGAACCAGATACTGGCCAAGTTGCTAATCTGCATTCCAAGAAATGAATATGGTCAGTTTTATTGCTGCAACCTCTTTCAACTAAATGAATAAAAGATGTATGCAACCAATGTTTACCTCTGGCATGATGAACTTTCCAGTGAGCAGACAGATAGCAGGCAATATACAATAGACTAGAAGCGGGAGAGAGGTTAGTGGGTAAATGGTGGTGTTGATGTAAGCGAATCTCTCCAGGAACTTGAGGCGCCCTCCATACCCATACCATAAGGGGCAATGCCGGCTGAAAAGAATTTCAACAGAACCGAGAGCCCACCGCAGAACTTGGTTCAGACGATCTGAAAGATTGATGGGGGCAGATCCCTTGAAAGCTGGGCGCTTGGGCATGCAATAGACTGAACGCCAGCCTCTTGCGTGCATCTTGAATCCAGTGAGAATATCTTCTGTGACAGATCCATAGATCCAACCAATCTGCAATCAGAACAACCTCGTTACAGTTAACCAGGAACTGGCCTTACTCATGCCAACTGAGACATATCATTTGCAATTCGTAACAAAAATAGCCAGTATAAAGTGTATTATGAACTTGTGCAAAATAGTACTAAGATATTTTTGTTTCTCCAGAGAAAAGATACCAAAACACTAGTTGCATCGACAATTTTGCATACTGGTACCTCACTTCTATTTTATTGTTTTGCACAAATTTTGTGTAATAGACAATATGAATGAACATTATTGGAATGATTGTTATGTTACCTCAGTTCCCCATTCAGACTTGTCCTCATAGCCACAACTTATGACATGGATAGCTTCTTTCAAAAGAGATTCTGGAGTGGAGGACTGAGGAACACCACCATATTCCATCAGAGTGGAGGCAACAAATGCTGCTGACTGGCCAAATCTCTTCTCTAAGCTCATTTGAGACATGAGAACTGATTTCTCATCATCAAACCCAGCACCTGCCACATGTTGACTGACATGTCAATACTCTTACATGCTGGTTAAAACTCCAGAAATGTACAATAACTGCTGCAGATGACAAAACAGTATAAGGAATTGGGCGGTGGAAGATGCAAGAAAATAAAGATGGTACCTTCAACACCCTCCTCTATGTCTTCGAGATTGAATACTGGAACAGAACTGTCCACATGCTTGTTCGACTTTTTCTTATCTGAGCTCCTTTTCTTTGACTTGCTTGCCTTCTTCTTGCCCCCACATAGTGATGCCAAGAAACCTGGCTTCTTCGCCTTAATTGGGGGCTCATAACCATAGATAGCCGTTCTGTTGAAAACACAACCAGTTCCCACATAAACAGGTCCTTGAATGCCGTCAAGGCCCCTCAAGTTAATCTGCAGCAAGCCCAAAAATCATTGGACGTGGTTAGAAATTTTAAAACCAGTCCATCGACCAATCTTAGAATCTTAGCATCACTTATTAAGTATCTAAAGGAGCATCACATGTTACGCTATTGATTACTTGAAACCAATGAATTTAGGAGAGAACTGCGAACTTACATCAAAAAAGACAGTGTTCCTGTTTGCATATCGATCATTCCTATCAATCCCATCAAACCTTTGTGGGAACTGCACATAACAGACTTGCGGACCTAGGTTTGGATCCATTAGGAAGCACATAGCTTCTCGGACAGCCTTGCTGTTGTTGATGTAGTGATCACAATCAAGATTCAACATGTATTGTCCGTTAGTAAGGACAGCTGAGACACGAACCTGTGGAAAAAAATTGATCTGACACATTAGAACCATCAAATGGAATGAATTAGATAATTTAACTTCAGTAAGAGTACTAATTACTCACAAGGGCATTCATGGCACCAGCCTTCTTGTGGTGCTGGAATCCAGGACGCTTTTCACGAGAGACATAAACTAACCGGGGGAGCTCATTACCCTCAGTATCAAGGCCACCACTGTGACCAAGGAAAACCTGAGAATGGTCAGAAAGAGGAGTTAGCCAAGCAATTAACTTTCTAAATGGTAGAATACAAAAAAATAGCTAGATAACCAGGCCTGTCTAGCTTTCAATTCAGTAATAGTAGTCTATATTGGAAATACGCTAACCTGAATCATTCCAGGATGATCCCTGGTATTGTTTCCTGGCCATGGTGTGCCATCTTGCATGATCCATCCTTCCTCGGGGACTTTCAATGCCTTAGAAACTAGGGCATTTATCCTAATTTTAAATTCTTCATATTCTCTCTACAACAGTTTTTTGTGAGACACGTTAGCATAGGATCAGAAAATGTGAAATCAATACCTATATGTTCACAAAGCAAACACACCTTCATGGCCCGGCGGTCTTTAACAAATGAAGGCTGGACTTTATCTTTCAGGTAATCAATTTTCTGGCAAAAGTAAAATTCAGGAGCTCTGGGTTCAATGTCATACTTCTTCACAAATGGTACCCATTTCCTAGCAAACTCTGAAGTCTCAGCCAATGCGTCAAAAGTCAGCATTGAAGCTCCGTCATCAGATACATAGCAAGAGACCTTGTCCACGGGATAATCAACAGCAAGAATGGATAGCACAGTGTTGGCAGTGACGATAGGTGGCTCCTTCAAGGGATCGACTGTACTGACAAATATGTCAACAGCAGCCAACTGAGACGGTTCACCTTCTCGGTCATACCTGTTAACAGAAATGAAATGGTAGCAACATCAGGAATAGTTAATAAACAAAGTCTGCTTCAACTAAGTACAGAAGAAACTGTTAAGAAGATCACCTTAAAGCCAGTCTATCAAGGTAGGTTTCCGGTTGATTGGAAACCACTTTGGGAACTGATCCAGTATCCAGGATAAAGCAAACCAAATCTCACATATAACAGATAAAAGCCACAGTGGGTATGCATTACGCACAGGATTTGTGAGACGGTAGTGCAGGAAGATGCTTAGAACAACCAACCGCAGAACAATGACCATTCTGTAGGGATTTATTTTGGATGAAGCAATGGGGACTTTTCTAGATAGAGGCTGGCGAGTTTCATCATTCCTGTAATTTAGATCGAATAAAATTAGTGCTGCAAGACAGTAGGCTAGAACATTATAATGAAAAGAACATGGCCAATATTCACAAAAAAGAAAAGCTTAGTAGTAGCGGTGCAAGTATAAAGGCATTCTCCTAACTCTGTAACTTCAATCAGGTTTTGTACTGACAAACAGCAGATGCTGCTGTAAGATATGAATGTGAAGAGGAGAGTGTTGGAACTCACAGTAAAGCGTCTTCCATGTTGTATTCAGTAGATGCATCGATGTCAGTAGCTGCCCGACCTTCAGAGGGAGCAATACTTGTCCCATTAGTCATGGGAATCGCACCCTTGTCCTGCTTCATTTTCCAGCCATCGACTCTCTCTTTCCAGGCAACATTCCCAATACTGCCAGAGAACTCCCTCGACGGATTTGCTGGCAAGGAGCACGAAACAATAATCGTCATATTCACATCTCAAGTGAGTGTTGCAAAATGGAACACGAGAGATCATGTCAAGAAATAAACGTACGTGAATGATTCACATAAGGAAACGGAGCACGTCTGCTGATGTTCCCCGTAGGAGACATCATATGATGATCAGGGGAAGCTCCAGGGATTTCTCCTGACATCTGCAAGCAATTAAAATCCAACTCAATAAACTGAGCAATAGCGCATAACCCAGGATATTCTCATCAAAACCTATTAAATAGAACTCTTTAGCACCAACCTGGCTGTTAGTGACTGAAGGGACGTATCCCCTAGGGATCTCTCCACTGTCATACTTGGAGAGCCCGATCTCGCCACTGTCATACTTGGGGTGGCCAACATTGCCACTACCCCCGGTGTTCATGCGCCAGCTGCGCATCCTATCGGCAATCTTCTGCTTCTGGTCCTCAGTGCCAGATGCAGGGTAGTTGAAGTCGCTGCCATCATCGGCGTCAGTGTCGTCGCCTTCCTCCCCGCGGATCGCTGGGCTCCCTGAAGAAGCCATACACAGCTCAGCATAGACTTGACAAAATGTTTCAACACTAAATTGCCGTCAATGACTAGGAGGCCCAAAATTGGGCTTCATATACTGGTTCTCCAAAGCTACAATTCACCCAGACAGACAAATTCTAAGAATGGTGTAAGATCTACTAAAGGGAACCATCCGACCTTCATTACTAGCTCACGACAAGAATGATGCAGCAAGATCTACAAAAGGGGATCCCCATTATGGCTGTTGTTAACTACTCGTAGACTCGTAGTATAAACTTGTCAGGTGCGCTCAGCTCAATTGTACCCCGAATTGCAGGCGGCGAGAGAGAGAGAGAGAGAGAGAGAGAGAGAGAGAGATCCGTCGGTGGGGTATTGGATGGCGGGCGTTACCTCTGTGGCGCTTGTACTTGGTCTTGCACTGGAGGCAGGCCTGGGTGCCCTCCTTGCGCTCGTGCTCGTAGCAGGGGCGGCAGACCGGGAAGCGGCAGACGTCGCAGGCGGTGAAGACGTCGCCGTCCACCGTGGTGCCCAGGCCGTCGGCGCAGATCTGGCACACGTCCCCGGCCCCGTGCCTCCCGGACTTCTGCGCACGGCAACAACGAGACGCGGTCAAGATCGAGGCTTTACATCCACAGACCGCAGATCCGGCCCGGGAAATGCAAAGCGAGGTTCTTGGAAAAGAAAAAGATCCGCGGGGGGCTCACCAGGGCGTCCGCGTCGCCGTCCATGGCGCGGCAGGGCGATCCACCCGGCACCGACAACCGAGCTGGAGCAGCTCCTCCCACCCAATGTGCGGAGCGCGGAGGGGGGTTCCGGGGGGCAGTGGGGATGGCAGCGGGAGTGCCGCTGCTACTAGTAGTGGTGGTGGTGGCGCGGGGCGGGGGCGCAGCGCTTAACTACCGGACGGAGGGGAGGGGAGGGGGTGAAAGGGACGGGCCACCAGACCAGCGGTGTGTTGGTTCCGCTGTCGGTTTCCATGAGGGCTTGATTAATTAGCCATTAGCGAGGGATCTCCGCGTTTTTGTTTATTCCGATTGAGAAATTATCTTGGGCCAGCGAGGCGGGAGGTGGAAGAAAGGCGAGCTGGGGCGGCTGGGGCCGGGGCGGCAGAGAGCGGGCACCGTCGGTGACCGACAAAGGGGAATCCCTGGCGTGGGAGGAGGAGGAGGAGGAGATCTGCCCCTGGTAGCGGTAGGTGCGACGCGCACGGAAAATGTGTGATTATTTCCCAACAACTGCTGTGCAATCAAGCCGAGTGGAAGTGAAGTGGTACGGTTAAACGCAAGGCGGCGCATGAAGAAGAGCGTAGAAGAGAATAAACAGATGTCAGAATTTATACGTACGTACGAGGCAAATTATTTTATTTTCAAACTGTCAAATAAAATTTTCAAACTGATGTCATAATTTGGGCAACTCCAACAGCGTGAATCAAAACAGACACGACAAATGTCTACGGACACCTCACGCAAAAATAAAATGTCTACCAACACGTCCGGTGTGTCCACGGATAGTAGATAGCATGACGGTCATCCAACCCGACACAGTGGATATGGCGTCCATGTCACTAAATGTCTGCCTTTGTTTTTTTATACATCCGGAGCACTCAAATAACTAAAAGTAAAAAAAAAGCATCCGTAAATAATCATGTTGTGCAAATATTCCAGTGAAATAATAATTCAGATATAAATATTATAGTTCAAACATGAAGCTTTTTAATAGAATAGTTCAAATCTGAACTCAACTTATTTGAAGATATTTTTTAGTTCTCCCCTCGAAGCGCCCACAAATGCTCAATCAAATCATTTTGAAACTGCTTATGAGTTGCTCGATGGTGAATATGTTGATGCATTTGGATAAAATCCTCAAACGATGTCAGATTTTGCTCTGTAAGTTGGATAGGATCACTCATGTGCTCAAATTCCAGACCATGGCGGACTTTGTCACCCTCATCCTCCACAATCATGTTGTGCTTGGTCACCCAAGTTGGCATGAACTCCCACAACTTCTCTGCATCAGAATAACCGCAAAAACAGGCTTGGAGCAACTTCAAATGCTCTCTCGACGTCCTTGAAGGAAATATGCCCTAGAGGCAATAATAAAGTTATTATTTATTTCCTTATATCATGATAAATGTTTATTATTCATGCTAGAATTGTATTAACCGGAAACATAATACATGTGTGAATATATAGACAAACAGTATGTCACTAGTATGCCTCTACTTGACTAGCTTGTTAATCAAAGATGGTTATGTTTCCTAACCATGAACAAGGAGTTGTTATTTGATTAACAAGGTCACATCATTAGTTGAATGATCGATTGACATGACCCATTCCGTTAGCTTAACACTTGATCGTTTAGTATGTTAATGCTTTCTTCATGACCCATACATGTTCCTATAACTATGAGATTATGCAACTCCGTTCTGGGAGGAACACTTTGGTACTACCAAACGTCACAACGAATCGGGTGATTATAAAGGAGTACTACAGTGTCTCCAAAGGTACTTGTTGGGTTGGCGTATTTGAGATTAGGTTTTGTCACTCCGATTGCCTGGAGAGGTATCTCTAGGCCTTCTCGGTAATACACATCACTTAAGCCTTGCAAGCATTACAACTAATGAGTTAGTTGTGAGATGATGTATTACGGAACGAGTAAAGAGACTTACCGTAACGAGATTGAACTAGGTATTGGATACCGACGATCAAATCTCGGGTAAGTAACATACCGATGACAAAGGGAACAACGATGTCGTTATGCGGTTTGACCGATAAAGATCTTCGTAGAATATGTAGGAACCAATATGGGCATCCGTGTTCCGCTATTGGTTATTAATGAGAATGGTTCTAGGTCATGTCTACATAGTTCTCGAACCCGTAGGGTCCGCACGCTTAACGCTTCGATGACAGCTCATTATGAGTTTATAAGTATTGATGCACGAAGTTTGTTGAGTCCGGATGTGATCACGGACATGACGAGGAGTCTCGAAATGGTCGAGACATAAAGATTGATATATTGGAAGCCTATGTTTGGACTTGGAAGGGTTCCGAGTGAAAGCAGAAGTTCTTAAACACCGGGTTACTGGAACCCCGGGGGTATATGGGCCTTCATGGGCCACAAGGGAGAAGAGGAAGGGCCGGCCGGTGGGCTGCGCCCCCTCCCCTCTAGTCCGAATAGGACAAGGAGAGGGGCGCGCCTTCCTCTTCCTCCCCAATCCTACTCCAACTAGGACAGGGGAGTCCTACTCCCGTGGGAGTAGGACTCCTCAGCGCCGCTTTCCCAGTGCTGGCCGCACCCCCTTGGCTCCTTTATATCTGAGGCAGGGGCACCCCATGACACACAAGTTGATCTCGGATCTTTCCTTAGCCGTGTCGGTGCCCCTTCCACCATATTCCACTTGGTCATATCGTCATGGAGCTTAAGCGAAGCCTGCTGCGGAGAAGTCATATCGTCATGAGCTTAGGCGAAGCCCTGCATCGGTGGAGCATCAACATCGTCCACCACGCCGTCGTCTTGTGGAACTCATCCCGACACTTTCTTTGATCGGTCCGGGATCGCCATCGAGCTGAACGTGTGCGTAACTCGGAGGTGCCGTGACGTTCGGTGCTTGGATCGGTCGGATCGTGAAGACGTCGACTACATCAACCGCGTTGTTATAACGCTTCGCTTTCGGTCTCACGAGGGTGCGTGGGCGGACACTCTTCCTCTCGTTGCTATGCCATCACCATGGTCTTGCGTGATCGTAGGAAATTTTTGAAATTACTACGTTCCCCAACAATGGCATCCGAGCCTGGTTTTATGCGTTGATGTCATATGCACGAGTAGAACACAAGTGAGTTGTGGGCGATACAAGTCATACTACCTACCAAATGTCATACTTTGGTTCAGCGGTATTGTGAGATGAAGCGGCCGGACCGACATTACGCCAGACGCTTACGCGAGACTGGTTTCACCGCTCGAGCACTCGTTGCTTAAAGGTGACCGGCGGTGTCTGCTCTCTCACTTTAGTTGAACTGAGTGTACTCCCCGGTCCTTGAGAAGGTTAAATGGAGTCTATTTGACGAAGTATCGTTGTGGTTTTGATGCGTAAGTAAGAACGGTTCTTGCTCAGCCCGTAGCAGCCACGTAAAACTTGCAACAACAAAGTAGAGGACGTCTAACTTGTTTTTGCAGGGCATGTTGTGATGTGATATGGTCAAGACGTGATGCTATATTTTATTGTATGAGATGATCATGTTTTGTAACCGAGTTATCGGCAACTGGCAGGAGCCATATGGTTGTCGCTTTATTGTATGAAATGCAAACTGTTGGGGAACGTAGTAATTTCAAAAAAATTCCTACGATCACGCAAGATCATCGTGATGGCATAGCAACAAGAGGGGAGAGTGTCCGTCCACGTACCCTCGTAGACCGTAAGCGGAAGCGTTATAACAACGCGGTTGATGTAGTCGTACGTCTTCACGATCCGACCGATCCAAGTACAGAACGTCGGCACCTCCGTGTTCAAAGACACGTTCACTCGATGACGATCCCTGACTCGATCCAAAGAAAGTGTCGGGATGAGTTTCACGACGACGGCGTGGTGACGATGTTGATGCTCCACCGACGCAGAGCCGCCTAAGCTCCTGCGACGATATGACTTCTCCGACGCAGGCTTCGCCTAAGCTCCGCGACGATATGACCAAGTGGAATATGGTGGAAGGGGCACCGCACACGGCTAAGGAAAGATCCGTAGATCAACTTGTGTGTCTTGGGGTGCCCCTGCCTCAGATATAAAGGAGACAAGGGGAGGTGGCGGCCCTATAGGAGGCGCACAAGGAGGAGTCCTACTCCCACCGAGTAGGACTCCCCCCTTCCTAGTTGGACTAGGATTGGAGGAGGAGAGAAGGGGAAGGGCGCCCCCTTCCTTGTCCTATTCGGACTAGAGGGGAGAGGCAGCAGCCACCTTGGGCTGCCCTTCCTCTTCTCCTATGGCCCATTAAGGCCCATTGACCTCCCGGGGTTCCAGTAACCTCCCTAGATCTCTAAGAAAATCCCAATTTCACCCTAACACTTCCGATGTCCAAATGTAGGCTTCCAATATATCAATCTTTATGTCTCGACCATTTCGAGACTCCTCGTCATGTCCGTGATCACATCCGGACTCAACAACCTTCGTGCATCAATACTTATAAACTCATTATGAACTCGTCATCGAAACCTTGTTGCAAGCGGACCCTACGGGTTCGAGAACTATGTAGACATGACCTAGAACTATTCTTGGTCAATAACCAATAGCGGAACCTGGATGCCCATATTGGCTCCTACATATTCTACGAAGATCTTTATCGGTCAAACCGCATAACAACATACTTTGTTCCTTTGTCATCGGTATGTTACTTGCCCGAGATTCGATCGCTTTATCCAATACCTAGTTCAATCTCGCCACCGCAAGTCTCTTTACTCGTTCCGTAATACATCATCTCGCAACTAACTCATTAGTTGCAAGGCTTAAGTGATGTGCATTACCGAGAGGGCCCAGAGATACCTCTCCGACATTCGGAGTGACAAATCCTAATCTCAAATATGCCAACCCAACATCCGCCTTTGGAGACACCTGTAGTACTCCTTTATAATCACCCGATTCGTTGCCAGACGCTTGGTAGTACCCAAAGTGTTCCTCCCAGAACGGAGTTGCATAATCTCATAGTCATAGGAACATGTATAAGTCATGAAGGAAGCAATAGCAACATACTAAACGATCGTGTGCTAAGCTAACGGAATGGGTCATGTCAATCGATCATTCAACTAATGATGTGACCTTGTTAATCAAATAACAACTCCTTGTTCATGGTTAGGAAACATAACCATCTTTGATTAACAAGCTAGTCAAGTAGAGGCATACTAGTGACATACTGTTTGTCTATATATTCACACATGTATTATGTTTCCGGTTAATACAATTCTAGCATGAATAATAAACATTTATCATGATATAAGGAAATAAATAATAACTTTATTATTGCCTCTAGGGCATATTTCCTTCACAAACGCCATGTAATTGCTTTACTTTATCACTAAGGAGTAGCGATAGTCGTAGAAGCAATAGTTGGCGAGACGACAACGATGCTACGATGAAGATCAAGGTGTCGCGCCGGTGACGATGGTGATCATGACGGTGCTTCGGCGATGGAGATCACAAGCACAAGATGATGATGACCATATCATATCACTTATATTGATTGCATGTGATGTTTATCCTTTATGCATCTTATCTTGCTTTGATTGACGGTAGCATTATAAGATGATCTCTCACTAAAATTATCAAGAAGTGTTCTCCTCGAGTATGCACCGCTGCCAAAGTTCGAGTACCCGCACACCACGTGATGATCGGGTGTGATAAGTTCTACGTCCATCTACAACGGGTGCAAAACAGTTGCACACGCGAATACTCAGTTAAACTTGACGAGCCTTGCATATAACAGATATGGCCTCGGAACACGGAGACCGAAAGGTCGAACGTGAATCATATAGTAGATATGATCAACATAGTGATGTTCACCATTGAAACTACTCCGCCTCACGTGATGATCGGACATGGTTTAGTTGATTTGGATCACGTAATCACTTAGATGACTAGAGAGATGTCTGCCTAAGTGGGAGTTTTTAATATGATTAATTGAACTTAAAATTTATCATGAACTTAGTACCGATAGTATTTTGCTTGTCTATGTTTACCGTAGATAGATGGCTCGTGTTGTTGTTCCGTTGAATTTTAATGCGTTCCTTGAGAAAGCAAAGTTGAAAGATGATGGTAGCAATTACATGGATGGGTCCGTAACGAGGATTATCCTCATTGCTGCACGTAAAAATTACGCCCGGAAGCACCGCCGGGTGTGACAGTTCTGCTGCAGATGCCGAGCCGGTTGTGAACGTCTGGCAGAGTGATGACTACTCTATAGTTCAAGGTGCCATGCTTTACGGCTTAGAACCGGGTCTTCAACGACGTTTTGAACGTCATGGAGCATATGAGATGTTCCAGAGTTGAAGTTAATATTTCAAGCAAATGCCCGGATTGAGAGATATGAAGTCTCCAATAAGTTCTATAGCTGCAAGATGGAGGAGAATAGTTACAAGGGTGAGCACATACTCAAAATGTCCGGGTATAACAATCACTTAATTCAGCTGGGAGTTAATCTTCCGGATGATAGTGTCATTGATGTAATTCTCCAATCATCGCCACCAAGCTACAAGAGCTTCGTGATGAACTATAATATGCAAGGGATGACTAAGACAATTCTGAGCTCTTCGCGATGCTAAAAGCATGAGGTAGAAATCAAGAAAGAGCATCAAGTGTTGATGGTCAACAAGACCACTAGTTTCAAGAAAAGGGCAAAGGAAGAAGAAGGAAACTTCAAAAGAACAACAAGAAAGTTGCTGATCAAGAGAAAAAACCCAAGTCTGGACCTAAGCCTGAAATCGAGTGTTTTACCGCAAGCGACCGGACATCGAAGCGGAACTGCCCCAAGTATTTGGCGGATAAGAAGGATGGCAAGGTGAACAAAGGTATATGTGATATACATGTTATTGATGTGTACCTTACTAGAGCTCAGAGCAAAGACTGGTATTTGATACTGGTTACTTGCTAATATTTGCAACTCAAACAGGACTACTAATAGACGAGCATCGGCAAAGGACGAGGTGACGATGCGCGTGGGAAATGGTTCCAAAGTCAATGTGATCGCGGTCGGCACACTACCTCTACATCTACCTTCGGGATTAGTTTTAGACCTAAATAATTGTTATTTGGTGCCGCGTTGAGCATGAACATTATATCTGGATCTTGTTTAATGCGAGACGGTTATTCATTTAAATCGAGAGAATAATGGTTGTTCTATTTATATGAGTAATATCTTTTATGGTCATGCACCCTTGAAGAATGGTCTATTCTTGTTGAATCTCGACGGTAGTGATACACATATTCATAATGTTGAAGCCAAAAGATGCAGAGTTGATAATGATAGTGCAACTTATTTGTGGCAATCGCCGTTTAGGTCATATCGGTAAAACGCATGAAGAAACTCCATACCGATGGGCTTCGGAATCACTTGATTATGAATCACTTGGTACTTATGAACCGTGCCTCATGGGCAAGATGACCAAAACGCCGTTCTCCTAACTATGGAGCGAGCAACCGATTTGTTGGAAATCATACATACCGATGTTTGTGGTCCAATGAATGTTGAGGCACGCCATGGTATCGTTATTTTCTCACCTTCACAGATGATTTGAGCAGATATGGGTATATCTACTTAATGAAACACAAATCTGAAACATTTGAAAAGTTCAAAGAATTTCAGAGTGAAGTGGAAAATCATCGTAACAAGAAAATAAAGTTTCTACGATCTGATCGTGGAGGAGAATATTTGAGTTACGAGTTTGGTTTACATTTGAAACAATGTGGAATAGTTTCGCAACTCACGCCACCCTAACACCACGGAGAAATGGTGTGTCCGAACGTCGTGTCGTACTTTACTAGATATGGTGCGATCTATGATGTCTATTTCGATTTACCGCTATCGCTTTGGGGTTATGCTTTAGAGACGGCTGCATTCACGTTGAATAGGACACCGTCAAAATCCGTTGAGACGACGCCTTATGAACTGTGGTTTGGCAAGAAACCAAAGTTGTCGTTTCTTAAAGTTTGGGGCTGCGATGCTTATGTAAAGAAACTTCAACCAGATAAGCTCGAACCCAAATCGGAAAATGTGTCTTCATAGGATACCCAAAGGAGATCATGGGTACACCTTCTATCACAGATCCAAGGCAAGATTTTCGTTGCTAAATTCGGATCCTTTCTAGAGAAGGAGTTTCTCTCGAAAGAAGTGAGTGGGAGGAAAGTAGAACTTGATGAGATAATCAGATCTGCTCCCTTATTGGAAAGTAGTTCATCACAAGAAATGGTTCTGTGACAACTACACCAATTAGTGAGGAAACTAATGATGATGATCATGAAGCTTCAGATCAAGTTACTATGAACTTCGTGAGGTCAACCAGAGTAAAATACGCACTGTGAGTGGTACGGTAATCTTATTCGGAAGTCATGTTACTTGACCATGGCAAACCTACGAACTATGAAGAAGCGATGGTGAGCCCAGATTCGCAAAATGGCTAGAAGCCATGAAATCGAGATGGGATCCATGTATGAGAACAAAGTATGGACTTTGGTTGACTTGCCCGATGATCGGCAAGCCATTGAAAATAAATGGATCTTTAAGAAGAAGACCGACGCTGATGGTAATATAACTGTCTACAAAGCTCGACTTGTTGCGAAAGGTTTTCGACAAGTTCAAGGGTTGACTACGATGAGACTTTCTCACCAGTAGCGATGCTTAAGTCTGTCCGAATCATGTTAGCAATTGCCGCATTTTATGATTATGAAATTTGGCAAATGGATGTAAAACTGCATTCTTGAATGGATTTCTAGAAGAAGAGTTGTATATGATGCAACCGGAAGGTTTTGTCGATCCAAAGGGTGCTAACAAAGTGTGCAAGCTCCAACGATCGATTTATGGTCCAGTGCAAGCCTCTCGAGTTGGAATAAACGCTTTGATAGTGTGATCAAAGCATATGGGTTTGTATGCACTTTTGGAGAAGCTCAGATTTACAAGAAAGTGAGTGGGAGCTCAGAGCATTTCTAATATTATATGTGGACGACATATTATTAATTGGAAATGATATAGAATTTCTGGATAGCATAAAAGGATACTTGAATAAAAGTTTTTCAATGAAAGACCTCGGTGAAGCTGCTTACATATTGGGCATCAAGATCTATAGAGATAGATCAAGACGCTTAATTGGACTTTCACAAAGCACATACCTTGATAAAGTTTTGAAGAAGTTCAAAATGGATCGAGCAAAGAAAGGTTTTTACCAGTATTACAAAGTGTAAGATTGAGTCGGACTCAATGCCCCACCACAATGAAGATAGAGAGAAATGAAAGATGTTCCTATGCTTCAGCCATAGGCTCTATCATGTATGCAATGTTGTGTACCGGACTGACGATGCTTAGCTGTAAGCTTGGCAGAAGGTACCAAAGTAATCCAGAGTGGATCATCGGACAGCGTCAAGAACATCCTAAATACCGAAAAGGACTAAGGATATGTTTCTCGATATGGAGGTGACAAAGAGCTAGTCGTAAATGGTTACGCCGATGTAAGCTTTGACACCGATCCGGATGATTCTAAATCGCAAACCGGATACGTGTTTTATTAAACGGTGGAGCTGTCGGTTGGTGCAGTTCTAAACAAAGCGTCCGTGGCGGGATCTACATGTGAAGCGGAGTACATAGCTGCTTCAGAAGCAGCGAATGAAGGAGTCTGGATGAAAGAGTTCATTTCCGATCTAGGTGTCATACCTAGTGCATCGGGACCGATGAAGATCTTCTGTGACAATACTGGTGCAATTGCCTTGGTAAAGGAATCCAGATTTCACAAGAGGACCAAGCATATCTAGAGACGCTTCAATTCCATTCGGGACCAAGTCCAAGTGGGAGACATAGAGATTTGCAAAATACATACGGATCTGAATGTTGCGCACTGCTGACTAAGCCTCTTCCACGAGCAAAACATGATCAGCACCAAGACTCCATGGGTGTAAGGATCATTACTTTGTAATCTAGATTATTGACTCTAGTGCAAGTGGGAGATCAAGGAAATATGCCCTAGAGGCAATAATAAAGTTATTATTTATTTCCTTATATCATGATAAATGTTTATTATTCATGCTAGAATTGTATTAACCGGAAACATAATACATGTGTGAATATATAGACAAACAAGATGTCACTAGTATGCCTCTACTTGACTAGCTTGTTAATCAAAGATGGTTATGTTTCCTAACCATGAACAAGGAGTTGTTATTTGATTAACAAGGTCACATCATTAGTTGAATGATCTGATTGACATGACCCATTCCGTTAGCTTAACACTTGATCGCTTAGTATGTTAATGCTTTCTTCATGACCCATACATGTTCCTATAACTATGAGATTATGCAACTCCGCTTACGGAGGAACACTTTGGTACTACCAAACGTCCACAACGTAATCGGGTGATTATAAAGGAGTACTACAGTGTCTCCAAAGGTACTTGTTGGGTTGGCGATTTGAGATTAGGTTTTGTCACTCCGATTGTCGGAGAGGTATCTCTAGGCCTTCTCGGTAATACACATCACTTAAGCCTTGCAAGCATTACAACTAATGAGTTAGTTGTGAGATGATGTATTACGGAACGAGTAAAGAGACTTACGTAACGAGATTGAACTAGGTATTGGATACCGACGATCGAATCTCGGGTAAGTAACATACCGATGACAAAGGGAACAACGATGTCGTTATGCGGTTTGACCGATAAAGATCTTCGAGAATATGTAGGAGCCAATATGGGCATCCAGTTCCGCTATTGGTTATTGACCGAGAATGGTTCTAGGTCATGTCTACATAGTTCTCGAACCCGTAGGGTCCGCACGCTTAACGCTTCGATGACAGCTCATTATGAGTTTATAAGTATTGATGCACCAAGTTTGTTCGAGTCCCGGATGTGATCACGGACATGACGAGGAGTCTCAAATGGTCGAGACATAAAGATTGATATATTGGAAGCCTATGTTTGACTTGGAAGGGTTCCGAGTGAAAACAGAAGTTATTTAACACCGGGGTTACTGGAACCCCGGGGGTATATGGGCCTTCATGGGCCACAAGGGAGAAGAGGAAGGGCCGGCCAGGTGGGCTGCGCCCCCTCCCCTCTAGTCCGAATAGGACAAGGAGAGGGGCGGCGCCTTCCCTCTTCCCTCCCCAATCCTACTCCAACTAGGACAGGGGGAGTCCTACTCCGTGGGAGTAGGACTCCTCCAGCGCGCTTTCCCAGTGCTGGCCGCACCCCTTGGCTCCTTTATATACGAGGCGGGGGCACCCCATGACACACAAGTTGATCTACGGATCTTTCCTTAGCCGTGTCGCGGTGCCCCTTCCACCATATTCCACTTCGGTCATATCGTCATGAGCTTAGGCGAAGCCTCTTGCGGAGAAGTCATATCGTCATGAGCTTAGGCGAAGCCCTGCGTCGGTGGAGCATCAACATCGTCACCATGCCGTCGTCTTGTGGAACTCATCCCGACATTTTGCTGGATCGAGTCCGGGATCGCCATCGAGTGAACGTGTGCGTAACTCGGAGGTGCCGTGACGTTCGGTGCTTGGATCGGTCGGATCGTGAAGACGTCGACTACATCAACCGCGTTGTTATAACGCTTCCGCTTTCGGTCTACGAGGGTACGTGGACGGACACTCTTCCCTCTCTTTGCTATGCCATCACCATGGTCTTGCGTGATCGTAGGAAATTTTTTGAAATTACTACGTTCCCCAACAGTCCTTTCTAACTCATTCTTGTCTTTGGACAAAGTGAGATCTTTTCTCACCCATTGGATCAGAAATTATCTTAATGAAGGTCACCCACGTAGGATAGATACCATCATATAAATAATAGCTCACGTTGTAGTCATGACCATTGATGGTATAGTTGCACGGGGAAGCTTCTTCCGCACACAACCTTGCAAACAATTGAGGTCGATGCAGCACGTTGATGTCATTGTGAGACCCGGGCATCCCAAAGAAAAAGTGTCAAATCTAGAGGTATTGTGATGCAACTGCTTCAAGAATGATGGTGGGCTTCTTACAATGGCTTTGATATTGCCCTTGTAGAATACATGGCAATTCTTTTGTTGCCAGTGCATGCAATCTAGGGATCTGAGCATACTTGACCACCTTCTTGCTTCCAATAGTGCCATGAGGCTTGCGGTGTCTTCGACGGTTGGTTCTCTCAAGTACTCATGTCCAAACAGCTCGAAATCGTAGTAGCTAACCTGGCATGGCTCCAAGATATGTGCTTACGGACATTCAAAGGTGCTCGTCCCATGAATCTACGGTTGTGCCATAGGGAAGCATCCTCAATGCAGTCGTGCACTTCTGGTAATCAGAAAATCCAATGTTTCCAACAACACCCTTCTTCAAGATGAAGTGGTCATCATAGGCCCGAACGACATTGTAGAGGCGATCAGACATAGTTCACTACATCCGAAAACGACAGTGTGAATAGGTCTCGAGTAGCGCATCAGGGACAAAGTAGTTGCCCATCAGCATCAAAAGCTCACATGCTATTTTCTAGATCAACACTCGATGTCTCTTAACTGATCCCTTATAATCGAGGCATGCTCCTTCGCGTGTTCTGCGTCATCAAGAATTGCCATCATCATCGCCATTTTGTGCTCATATTCATCCTCCTCATCCCACGAAGATGTGTCAATGAACTCATCATAGAAGTACTCCTTGTCTGAATCCATCGTGTTTGCTTCAAATCAAACAACAAAAACTTCGAAATATTGGCTATGGTATTTGTTCAAACACTTGTCGGGCATGGTGCCCGCCATGGGCGGTAATGTGCAGGGACGCGGAGGCCGGAGGGTATCTGGGTGGCGGCCGAACCAGAGGTGGAAGGGAGGCATAGGCAAAGCGGGCTGGCGCCCGGGTGGAAAGGTGGAGGTCCGGCAAGGCCTGGAGGCAGAGTGGGTGGTAAGTGGCGGCGTCGATCTTGGACTACACGAGTAAAGCAAAGGTGGAGGGATGGAGTGATAAAATCGAGGCTCCGGTTGGGGTTTCTGTGTGGGTCGGGAGTGTCGAAGGCCTACGTGGTGGAGGTCCAAACGCCACAAACCTCCCCCAGCTTTGCTTCTGGGTTGTGGGATTTCAGACTCCCGGACCGCGCCACAGACGTTTGGTACATGGCGTTGGATGGCCTAAAGTGTCATGACAGCTGACAGCACATTCTAGACATTTGTAGGTGTTTTGGTGCACGGCGTTGGAGTTGCCCTTACCCTGCTACTAGAACGAAATGCGGGATACAATGGCCTTAGGGCAACTCCAGCGCGAATCACCCCTAAATGTCTGGATTGGACAGTCCGAACATCGTTTACCCTCCAAAGTCAGTCATCAAATTTATCTGAACCGATCCGGATATCTAAAATGTCACAAATCGGAACAAAACCTAGGGGTGGTTTGTGGGAGTTGGACGTCCGCTACGTCGGACTCTGACACCACCAACCCCCCCTCCCCCCCCCCCCCAATATTCCACCTGAAGCCTTCTTTGCACTCAATGCTCTTCCCCTGCTCTCTATATCCGCACCCTCAGTGACCGACGCCACTACTGTACCATCCCGGTTGCCGCCCAGGCATTGCCGGACCTTCGTTGCTCTAACCAGACACATGCCCGCCTTGGCCTATGTCGTCGTTCTGCCCCGGATCCCACTGGCGCCCAGGTACCATCCGCCCCTGCCGCCATCATCTATGGCGGACGCTAAGGCCAACAAATGTTCGGCTAAATCCCATAGTGGAATATTTTGATGTTATCATTGTTAGCTTTGAAGGAAACACAATGGTTGTGTACTCGATGAAGGAGAATGAATTGTTGCGCATGTTTGGTTCAATAAGCACAAACAATACACGTCCTATGACATGGAAGTGATCCATGATCGCAGTGTGAGGTCGCTACTCCATCAAGGGAATATATCTGATGCACCCGCACTTGTGGTGCTATTGGTGCACCGAATGCCATAGAATATATTTTTTAAATCTGAAGAAATTCTAGCATGTTAACACAACATCTATGTATGATGTCACAAAATTTCAAATAAAAATTTAAAATCTTTTTTGATATACAAAAATGACAAATTTGACACGAGTGTGATAATGGGCCAAATCTAAAGCCCAAGCTATTTTTTGTACTATTCAGTGTTGAATTTGTCATTTTTGTTTTCCAAGTTATATTTCAAATTTTGACTTAAAATTTTGTGACAAGCTACATTGATGTTGTGTGAGTGTGATAATTTTTTTCATATTTTTTTGTACATTTTAAAAACACAATATGAGTTCGGTGCATCGGTAGCACCACAAGCTCCGGTGCACCAGATATTTTCCCACTCCATCAAGATACACCATTCAGTGATGTCAACAAGTATTGCAGTGTGCATGCACAAGTGTGAACAAGGTGGCCAATGGGGACGTCACTCGAAGAGCTCATAAAATCTGCTTCGCATTGCTCTATGTGCTGATCATTTCCTTAATTTTCTCAATGTTGCAACTTGCTGATTATGTAGTTGTCTAGCCCGGACGTGCATGCGTGTTGTACATAGGGCGGCGAGCAAGCCCTTCACAACGATGCACTGTTGGATGAAGCTACGTGAACATGGGAACTGGATCAATTAGCTATGAAGAAGTTCAACCTCGAGGAGAGGAATCTTGAGGCAAAGGCCACTTTTGGGATCGATGAGTTTTAAAAACCTATTGAACATCTTTTGAATTTTGAACATCTTTCTAGGAGTGCTTTCGGATTAAATGTATGGTTGAATTGCTATGGATCTAGATACATTTGTCAAAGTGGCCAAAGGTGGTCATTTTGGTTTAGTTTTATTCATTTTCTTGGAAAAGGGGCATGCATTTGGTGCATTGGCGTAGCTAGGGGGTGGCCAGGGTGGTCCATGGACCACCCTGGAATTTCCCCATAGCCTGTATATAGTGTAGTAAAAATATTTTTTTAAAAATAAATAAACTTATGTAAATATTTCCATTAATGGACCACCCTGGAGTATTGGGCTGGATACACCACTGATTTGGTGCCTACGGTTAGATAGCCTTCGTCCCTATTCATGTACACGAAACATGACCAGGCATGTCCATGGACATTTGCTGATGTACGTTTTTGGTGAACCGCCTTGTAGTTGCCCTTAGGGGCAACATCTACTCTCTCAGCCAGCGATATGCAGCACCGTGGAACACAATCTATCTATTTACTAAGATTACAACAACCACTTGTAGTAGTAGTTTCGCCCGTTTGCGTGTAGCTCGCGTTGTCCTAGTTTCCGCAAACTAGCCCAACAAGTCAACCACCGTGTCGGTTGCACAATTACACTAGAAGGATCATAGGAAAAACATTACAAAACACAAGCCGCAATCCTAGTTTTTCAGAGTGACCAAATGACAAGAATTACTCCAACAACAACTAAACCTCGAATGTTCAAGTACAAAATTCAGAAACATGTTTAAAAATTCACATCTACGCCAAAAGCACATCTCACCAATTCCATGGCATACCTGGCTATTGAGGAGTGCACAAAGATGTTATCCACACTGTCTTTTCTACTACAGATATACATTTGTTGTTACCTACCGAACCCTTTGTCGGTAGGTTATCTCTTCAAAATATGAGACAATGGTTGTTAGAAAAAAAAATACTATGCAATCATCCTCGTCTCAATGCACCTCCAATTCCACAACACTCACAACCACATTCCCTTGCCAAGCAATCATCTTTCAACCGGGCGCTTTCCCCTTTATCTTTTTGTTCTGCCTCTTATTCAACATGCTTATATTCCGTCTGGATATACAAAAGCAAATATATAATATAGATGCATATTATTTTTGTGGATTTATATAGACGTACGTACGCATGCGCATAATCGTTACATGCACACAACATATATTAAAGATTGACGAAGTCATCAACATGCACCTCACTATCGGCAAAATATGAGTTCTCACTGACTAATATTTCTCCTTCATGAGAATACATCACATTAAACTTGGGGTTTGATCCTTAGTGGGTCGAGATATAACCACCATCCAAACCATCCAACTGCATATTGATTCTCATCATACACCATGTCAATAAAACATGTCATGAGTCTTATCATCCATCATGGCTTTAAGGACTGAGAGCCTACCGAACATGAAATTTGGACTCCCTGCCCGAATTCTTATTTGGATAGGACTACTATGTGTCGCCATATTAGAGCCTTCCCATTTTGAACACCCTCCACTATATAACACATCTATATCTATACCAATATAAAAAGACCCAGTGAGGCAGATCCAACAGATCTCGGCCATCCATTAGCATTAATCCGACAGTCCTTATTATCTTAATGGTGAGCAACCAAACACATTTAGCGCTAAACACGTTTACTGCTAATCAATCCTTTCTCTCCCCGATCCCCTTCCTTACGCGCCCTTTCACACGAAAGGAAACTGCCACAACGAACCCTCGTGCGATCCCCTTCCTTACGTACCATTTCACACGAAAGGAAACTGACACAGCGAACCGTCGTGTGATCCCCTTCCTTACGTACCCTTTCACACGAAATAAAACTGCCACAGCGAACCGTCGTGCGACCCCCTTCCACAGCGGACAATCGTGCAACCCCCTTCCTTACATACCCTTTCACACGAAAGGAAACTGCCATAGCAAACCGTTGTGCGACCCCCTTCCTTATGTACCCTTTCACATGAAAGGAAACTGCCACAGCGAACCCAATATAAAAAGACCCAGTGAGGCAGATCCAACAGATCTCGGCCATCCATTAGCATTAATCCGACAGTCCTTATTATCTTAATGGTGAGCAACCAAACACATTTAGCACTAAACACGCCATCGCTAATCAATCCTTTCTCTCCCGATCCCCTTCTTACGTGCCCTTTCGCATTTAAAGGAAACTGCCTAACGAATCGCCGTGCGATCCCTTCCTTACATACCATTTCACACGAAGGAAACGACACACGAACCGTCGTGTGATCCCCTTTTCGTGCGCACTTTCACACGAAATAAAACTGCCACGGCGAACCGTCGTGTGACCCCCTTCCACAGCGGACAATCGTGCAACCCCCTTCCTTACATACCCTTTCACACGAAAGGAAACTGCCATAGCAAACCGTCGTGCGACCCCCTTCCTTATGTACCCTTTCACATGAGAGGAAACTGCCACAGCGAACCGTCGTGCGGTCCCCTTCCTTACGTACCCTTTCACACACAAAAGGAACTGCCACAGCGAACCGTCGTGCGATTTGTCGGGAACGCCGCCTAGACCGCATGGTCGTCCGTTGGCGTCGGGCCGTCGGACCATCATGGACACTGCCTGAACCGCCCACCCGTTCTTCTCCATCAGGGGACATGTCGCCGTCAAACACGCAACCAACTAGCCAGAGGTTTTTCATCTCTGCTTTCTTCATTTCTTCCGGAGAAGATTGATTCATGTTTCACTAAACAGAAAACCAGTTTGTATGCACTAATTAAGCTTCATTATCCACGTGCACTATGAAACAACTACGTTACATAGTGAGATGGAACTTTTGGTAGCACCTGGGTAGTAGGTCAGGTGTGCTGATTTCAATGGATTGTGCTTACATTTTTGGATTTCTCTTTTAGCGGCCTGAGGACAAGGTATGTGCCTCCTCCCCTGGTTACTTGATATACCATTAACTACGTTGGATTAGTACAATTTTTAACCTATTTGAAGGAAGAGATGGACCTGCCGCTGATGGTGCTTACACAAAATATTTCTACATACCTCCTCCCCTGGTTACTTGATATACCATTAACTACGTTGGATTAGTACATTTTTTAACCTATTTGAAGGAAGAGATGGACCTGCCGCTGATGGTGCTTACACAAACTATTTCTTTTGATGCTACTTTTCTAAAGAAAATTCAGGTATATCTTCAAGCCGGATTAAGATTACGTGTGTTGCACGTGCGTATTTACTAGTGAATAAATAAAAACATGATTGTACACAACAAAACCATAGACTACCAGCATGACGTCAATGAGATTCTTTTCTTTTTTTTTCAAAAATATTTCTCTCTAACCGTTAACCAGATTCTTTCAGCATTAGTTTTAAATTGCCATAATTCTTTGAAAGTATAATTAGTTACCGGGCTATCATACTATAACCACTTGTGTTACCGAGCTATAGTAATTTAGGCACACAAAAAAACTTAGTCACAAAGTTATTGAGTGTTACTCTTTACTCATACAAGACTTGCATGATACTACTTTGATGCACTAATACCATCTCTTGTTCATAACACTTCGATACTACATTTTGAGCATGCACTATTAGGATGGTAAGCGTTCACTACCAACATGGCAATCATTATAATCTAGTAATTTTTTAGGCAAAAAAAGTCTCTGAAAACATAACAACATGAGATTTTGCTCTAAATCCGTCGTCGACATAAAAATGAGGATGAAGACGAACCGTGAATCAAATTGTAGGTTTGGAAGATAATCATCTTGAAAGTTTTAGAGTTAACATGTAATGTTGATGATGTCAACATAAGCTAGAATATTCCACCTCCATAAAGAAAAAATTCCATTGAAAACCCGGCCGTAGCACCGACAGACTAACTAACAACCCTGTGCTAGTTAGACAGTCCATTTTGCTTTGAATAGCGCATCAACGTTTCTAAAAGAACCATTTCTTTCTGCGGGGCTAACGGAACTATTCTTAATCCGGCCTAAATTGTGCCGAGAGATCTTCATCAATGCCTCTCATAATCTCGATGAGTGTAGGTGATGGCAATGCCTTAACGGACCAAACTAATTAGTATTTTTATGGCGACAGCATGCTAATTAGCTACCACTGCAATGTGGAGGACAGCTCAGGAGCTTCCCTCAACAACAGAAAAAGAGAAAAAGGACAGCTCAGGAGCTGCACATGACTCTCATGTGCGTCTATAATTGATTTGCCATGCTTTGACGTAACAAAAGTAGATCAGGAAGATTAATCAATCAACGCATCGCATCGCCAAGAGAATAGCTGGAGGAAGGTTGGTTTTCTTGACCACCGCATGTGACAACTAATATTATTGTTAGGAGATTCCGTGCACTAGCAAGAGTGGCAGTGCAAACAATAACCGGGGAATGATAGAACAATGAAAGCGCACATGGGCTAAGGGATAATTGCGTGAATTAAGGGGCCTTTTGGGTTTTACCAAGTTCCAAATTTTTTTCATGTACAAGAGCCTTTTAAACACAAGGACATATATAAATCAATTAAATGGAAAAAATAACGGAGTTCAAATTTCCGATTTTTAAAAGTTCAGTGCACTCTTCTCATTACTACAATATCACGTGTTTTGTTCCATGAACCATTCGGGTGCACTAGTTCAAAAATTCCAACACTTTTAAAGCTGCACTTTTTAAAAAGGAGTATATGAGAAAAATAAATAAATAAAAATTAAACAATAAACTATTTTAAATAAGTAAGTAAATAGAAATAAAAACCCAACGCATGGGCCAACCTATCTGGCACGCACTTTAGGCAATTTGCCGGTTCTGTTTCGCGCATTTGAATCCTACTAGCGGGGGTGACCCAATAATATTTTCTTTTTTTCCTTTTTTTCCTTTTCTTTTTGTTTTATTTTTTACTTTGATGTCTTTTCCTGTTATTTATTTATTTACTGGTTTCATTCTTCACATTGTTTTATTTTCAACTTTTTTGTTTTTTTGCGGAAACATGTAAACAGTTTTAAATTACATGAACATATATTCTGACACATATGATTTTTATTAGATGTATAATATATGTTTTTCTGAATGCACATTTTAATGATGCGAGATGAACTTTTTTATATATGGATGTTTATATTTAGGTTCATTAATGTTTTCTTCTAATGCATGTTTTTTTGTATATGTAAATATTTCATATTTATGGGAACCGTAATACTTCTTATAAAATACGGTTATACATGCTTATTAGAAAATCAACATATTTTTAGATTATAAAAAACATACATGTTAACGGGCCACGACACTGTCTGGTCCGTTTATGCTTCCATTCAGGCGGTGCTTCCTTGTACGTCAACTCAAGGCTTATATGTCGCTTAGGGCAATATCTTGTTTGTATGGTAGTTGCACAAGACTAGGGCGACACTCGTCACGTAGCACAAAGAAAGGTGTTTTCCATCAATAAAACAGAGAACCAATTTGTGGTTGTGGTGGATGTTTAGGAGGGGGGTTGTACTCTTAGCCCATCAAAGATAAAACCACATGTTTAAAATCCTTGTGTGAGATATTCATTCAATGCAAGATGATGTTCCCGTCGATAGCGAGGCGCCTGTAGTGACCTTGTCAATCTCAAGATCCACTGACTCGATCTCTCGAAAATGCTCATAAAGGTCTAGCGTACGTACATGCATTCATTTATGTGCATATACCTGAGTGTCTACGACCGCATTGCATTTCTTAAAAAAAGTATCCTTCATTGAAAAACGCACAACAAGATTTTTGGGGAGCGAATAAGGCCCAGTTCTTTTGGCCGATTCTCCCATAATCTTGAGAATCGACCCTCCACCTAGCTTCTCCCAGAATCTTGAACCCATTTTTTTTTTACAATCCTAGCTAGTTAGGATGTGAATAGTTAGGATTGTAAAAAATATATAGATACAAGATTCTGGGAGAAGCTGGGTAGAGGGTCAATTCTCAAGATTCTGGGAGAATCGCCCAAAAGAACTGGACCTAAGTTGGGGTTAAACCCTGATTGGGAGCGTGTGGCCGCGCTCTAGTGTTGACACATGTTACACGTGGCGCACATCTCCGCATGAATCGATTTTCTGTTTTTGCCTTTCTTTTTCTTGTTTGCTTTGAGGTTTTTTTTATGCTTTGCACGTTTTTTCTTTTTCTTTTTTGTTTCTTTGTTCATGAGTATATGTAAGTTGCATTGGTGGATTACATATGTGAATCCGAAGTACATACACCACATGGGGACATGCAACCACGAGGAGTATATGCATTATACACGGGGTACCCTATGCGAGAGGGTACATGTTGCATTGTGCGTACAATTCACGCAGAGAAGTACTCATAAAATTAGTGGCACGAGCTATCCCCACATTCTCGATGGCGCGCTTTTCTGTTACCTCGTGGTCTATGCCAACATATTGATGCAATGTTGAGGGATTGTGGGGCAACAGGAAAGGAGAGAGGAAGGTTGCACATGTGTCATGGGAAACTCTTGTTGGAAATATGCCCTAGAGGCAATAATAAATTAGTTATTATTATTATATTTCCTTATTCATGATAATCGTTTATTATCCATGCTATAATTGTATTGATAGAAAACTCAGATACATGTGTGGGTACATAGACAACACCATGTCCCTAGTAAGCCTCTAGTTGACTAGCTCGTTGATCAATAGATGGTTACGGTTTCCTGACCATGAACATTGGATGTCGTTGATAACGGGATCACATCATTAGGAGAATGATGTGATGAACAAGACCCAATCCTAAGCCTAGCACAAAGATCGTGTAGTTCGTATGCTAAAGCTTTTCTAATGTCAAGTATCATTTCCTTAGACCATGAGATTGTGCAACTCCCGGATACCGTAGGAATGCTTTGGGTGTACCAAACGTCACAACGTAACTTGGTGGCTATAAAGGTGCACTACGGGTATCTCCGAAAGTGTCTGTTGGGTTGGCACGAATCGAGACTGGGATTTGTCACTCCGGTTGACGGAGAGGTATCTCTAGGCCCACTCAGTAGGACATCATCATAATGTGCACAATGTGACCAAGGGGTTGATCACGGGATGATGTGTTACGGAACGAGTAAAGAGACTTGTCGGTAACGAGATTGAACAAGGTATCGGCATACCGACGATCGAATCTCGCAAGTACAATACCGCTAGACAAAGGGAATTGTATACGGATTGATCGAATCCTCGACATCGTGGTTCATCCGATGAGATCATCGTGGAACATGTGGGAGACAACATGGGTATCCAGATCCGCCGTTGGTTATTGACCGGAGAACGCCTCGGTCATGTCTCAAGATGGTTCCGGACCGTAGGGTCTACACACTTAAGGTTCGGTGACGCTAGAGTTGTTATGGAAAATAGTATGCGGTTACCAAGGTTGTTCGAGTCCCTGATGAGATCCCTAACATGACGAGGAGCTCCTAATGGTCCGGAGGTGAAGATCGGTATATTGGACGAAGGGTATTGGAGTCCGGAATTGTTCCGGGGTACCAGTGATGACCAACGTGTCCGAAAGGGGTTTGGAGGCCCCAAGCTTTGGGGGCCTTATGGGCCAAGGGAGAGGGCACATCAGCCCACTAAGGGGCTGAGCGCCTCCCACCCCATCTCACGTAACTGGAGAGGTGGGGCGCCACCCCTAGGGCAGCCGCCCCCCGGCTTGGGGGCAAGTTTCCTAGGGGTGGGGCGCCAAAACCCATCTAGGGTTTCCCCTATGGCCGCCGCCTCCCCTAGGGCGCCTCCCTCCTCCCTTCCCCTATATATAGTGAGAGAGAGAGAGAGGCAGCTGCACCTTCCCTGGCGCAGCCCTCTCCTCCTCCAACACCTCCTCCTCCTCCGTAGTGCTTGGCGAAGCCTCGCCGGAGAACCACGAGCTCCATCACCACCATGTCGTCGTCTTGTCGGAGTTCTCCTCAACTTCTCCTCTCCCTTGCTGGATCAAGAAGGAGGAGACGCCCCGGCTGTACGTGTGTTGAACGCGGAGGCACCGTTGTTCGGTGCTTAGATCGGAATCAACAATGATCTGAATCGCCATGAAGTACGACTCCTTCATCCGCGTTTGTAACGCTTCCGCTTAGCGATCTTCAAGGGTATGAAGATGCTCATCCTCTCCTCTCTTGTTGCTAGAATCTCCATAGATTGATCTTGGTGATGCGTGAAAATTTTGAATTTCTGCCACGCTCCCCAATAGTGGCATCATGGGCTAGGTCTATTGCGTAGATTCTATGCACGAGTAGAACACAAGTTGTTGTGGGCGTTGATTCTGTTCAATATGCTTACCGTTACTAGTCCAATCTTGTTTCGACGGTATTGTCGGATGAAGCGGCCCGGAAAGACCTTACACGTACACTTACGTGAGACAGGTTCCACCGTCTGACATGCACTTGTTGCATAAGGTGGCTAGCGGGTGCCAGTCTCTCCCACTTTAGTCGGATGGATTCGATGAAAAGGGTCCTTATGAAGGGTAAATAGCAATTGACATATCACGTTGTGGTTTTGCGTAGGTAAGAAACGTTCTTGCTAGAAATCCATAGCAGCCACGTAAAACATGCAAACAACAATTAGAGGACGTCTAACTTGTTTTTGCAGGGTATGCCATGTGATGTGATATGGCCAAAAGAATGTGATGAATGATATGTGATGTATGAGATTGATCATGTTCTTGTAATAGGAATCACGACTTGCACGTCGATGAGTATGACAACCGGCAGGAGCCATAGGAGTTGTCTTTATTTATTGTATGACCTGCGTGTCATTTGAATAACGCCATGTAATTACTTTACTTCATTGCTAAACCATTAGCCATAGTAGTAGAAGTAATAGTTGGCGAGACAACTTCATGGAGACACGATGATGGAGATCATGGTGTCATGCCGTGACGATGATGATCATGGAGCCCGAAGATGGAGATCAAAGGAGCAAAATGATATTGGCCATATCATGTCACTTTTTGATTGCATGTGATGTTTATCATGTTTATGCATCTTATTTGCTTAGAACGACGGTAGTAAATAAGATGATCCTCATTAAAATTTCAAGAAAGTGTTCCCCTAACTGTGCACCGCTATAAAGTTCGTTGTTTCAAGCACCACGTGATGATCGGGTGTGATAGATTCTAACGTTCACATACAACGGGTGTAAGACAGATTTACACACGCGAAACACTTAGGTTGACTTGACGAGCCTAGCATGTACGGACATGGCCTCGAACACAAGAGACCGAAGGTCGAGCATGAGTCGTATGGTAGATACGATCAACATGAAGATGTTCACCGATGATGACTAGTCCGTCTCACGTGATGATCGGACACGGCCTAGTTGACTCGGATCATGTAATCACTTAGATGACTAAGAGGGATGTCTATCGAGTGGGAGTTCATAAGATGAACTTAATTATCCTGAACATAGTCAAAAGGTCTTTGCTAATTATGTCGTAAGCTCGCGCTTTAGTCCTCTTGCTTAGATATGTTCCTAGAGAAAATTCAATTGAAAGATGATAGTAGCGATTATGCGGACTAAGTCCGTAAACCGAGGATTGTCCTCGTTGCTTGGAAGAAGGCTTATGTCCTTAATGCACCGCCAATGTCTTTGAACCTCGAACGTCGTCTGTGGATGTTGCGAACATCCGACATACACGCTTTGATAACTACGTGATAGTTCAAGAATGTTAAATGGTTTAGAGTTAAGGCACCAAGACGATTTGAACGTCATGAAACATCTGAGATGTTTCGAGGGCTGAAATTGGGATTTCGGGCTCGTGCCCACGCCAAGAGGTATAAGACCTCCGACGAGCTTCTTGGCCTACAAACTATGGGAGAAAAGCTCAATCGTTGAGCTTGTACTCAGATTGTCTGGGTACAACAATCACTTGAATCGAGTGGGAGTTAATCTTCCAGATGAGATAGTGATGTTTCTCCAAAGTCATTGCCACCAAGCTACTAGAGCTTCGTGATGAACTATAACATATCAAGGATAGATATGATGATCCTTGAAGTATTCGTGATGTTTGACGCCGTGAAAGTAGAAGTCAAGTAGGAGCATCAATTGTTGATGGTTAGTAAAACCACTAGTTTCAAGAAGGGCAAGGGCAAGAAGGGATACTTCATGAAACGGCAAAACAGTTGTTGCTCCAGTGAAAACCCAAGGTTGAACCCAAACCCGAGACTAAGTGCTTCTGTAATGAGAGGAACGGACACTAAAGCAGAACCACCCTAGATACTTGGTAGATAAGAAGGCAGGCAAGGTCGACGGAAGTATATTGGATATACATTATGTTAATGTGTACTTTACTAGTACTCCTAGTAGCACCAGGGTATTAGATACCGGTTCGGTTGCTAAGTGCTAGTAACTCAAAATAAAAGAGCTACGGAATAAACGGATACTAGCTAAAGGTGAGATGACGATGTGTGTTGGAAGTGTTTCCAAAGGTTAATGTGATCAAGCATCGCCTGCTCCCTCTACCATCGAGATTGGTGTTAAACCTAAATAATTGTTATTTGGTGTTTGCGTTGAGCATAGAAATGATTGGATTATGTCTATCGCAATACGGTTATTCATTTAAGGAGAATAATGGTTACTCTATTCATTTTAATAAGACCCTCAATGGTCTTGCACCCAAAAAGAATGGTTTATTGAATCTCGATCGTAGTGATACACATTTTCATGCCAAAAGATATAAGATAGTAATGATAGTACCACCTACTTGTGGCACTGCCATGTAAGTCATATTGGTCTAAAACGTATGAAGAAGCTCCATGTTGATGGATCTTTGGACTCACTCATTTTTGAAAAGTTTGAGACATGCGAACCATGTCTATTGGTGTATATGCATGAAGAAACTCCATGCAAATGGACCGTTTGGACTCACGTGATTTTGAATCACTTGAGAAATGCAAATCATACCACATGGGCAAGATGACTGAAAGCCTTGTTTTCAGTAAAATGGAACAAGAAAGCAACTTGTTGGAAGTAATACATTTTGATGTGTGCAGTCCAATGAGTGCTGAGGCACGCAGTGGATATCGTTATGTTCTTACTTCACGGATGATTTGAGTAGATACTGAGCATATTTACTTGATGAAACACAAGTCTGAATTATTGAATGGTTCAAGTAATTTCAGAGTGAAGTTGAAGATCTTCGTGACAAGAGGATAAAATGTCTATGATACGATCATAGAGATGAATATCTGAGTTACGAGTTTTGGCACGCAATTAAGACATTGTGGAAATTGTTTCACAATTAATACCGCCTGGAACACCATAGTGTGATGGTGTGTCCGAACATCATAGTTGCACCCTATTGGATATGGTGCGTACCATGATGTCTCTTATCGAATTACCACTATCGTTCATGGGTTAGGCATTAGAGACAATCACACTCACTTTAATAGGGCACCACGTAATTCCGTTGAGACGACACCGTTTGAACTATGGTTTGGAGAAACCTAAGTTGTCGTTTCTTAAAAGTTTGGGGCTGCGACGCTTATGTGAAAAAGTTTCAGGTTGATAAGCTCGAACCCAAAGCGGAGAAAATGCATCTTCATAGGACACCCAAAATAGTTGGGTATACCTCCTAATTCAGATCCGAAAGCAATAGGGATTGTTTCTAGAAACGGGTCCTTTCTCGAGGAAAAGTTTCTCTCGAAAGAATTGAGTGGGAGGATGGTGGAGACTTGATAAGGTTATTGAACCATCACTTCAACCAAAGGTGTAGCAGGGCACATGAAGTTGTTCTGTGGCACCTACACCAATTGAAGTGGAAGTTGATGATAGTGATCATGAAACTTGGATCAAGTCACTACCGAACCTCGTGAGGTGACAATGATGCGTACTACTTCAAATGGTACAAGAATCATGTCTTGAAGGTCATGTTGCTAGACAACAATGAACCTCGAGCTATGGAGAAGCGATGGTGGGCCCGGATTCGACAAATGGCTCGAGGCCATAAAATCCGAGAGAGGATCCATGTATGAAAACAAAGTGTAGACTTTGGAAGAACTGCTTGATGGTCGTAAGGCTATTGGGTACAGATGGATTTTAAAAGGAAGACAAACAATGATGGTAAGTATCACCATTAAGAAAGCTCGACTTGTCGTTAAGATGTTTTCCGACAAGATTCAAGGAGTTGGCTACGGTGAGGCTTTCTCACTCATAGCGATGCTAAAGAGTCTGTGGAATTGGATTAGCGATTCTTGCATTATTTATGAAATCTTGCGATAGGATGTCAAAACATTGTTTCTCGACAATTTTCTTGAGGAAAGGTTGTATGTGATACAACCGAAAGGTTTTGACAATCTGAAAGACGCTAACAATATGCAAAGCTCCAAAGAACCCTTATAAGGACCGGAGTAAGCATCTCGGAGTTGGAATGTACGCTTTGATGAGATGATCAAAGATTTTGGGTTTGTACAAAGTTTATGAGAAACTTGTATTTCCAAAGAAGTGAGTGGGAGCACTATAGAATTTCGATGAGTATATGTTGTTGACATATTGTTGATCGAAATAATGTAGAATTTCGGAAAGCATATAGGGTTATTTGAAAAGTGTTTTCAATAGAAAACCTGGATTAAGCTGCTTGAACATTGAGCATCAAGATCTATGAGGATAGATCAAAACCGCTAAATGGTACTTTCAAATGAGCACACACTTGACATGATCTTGAAGGTGTTCAAGATGGATCACCAAAGAAGGAGTTCTTGCCCGAGTTGTAAGGTATGAAGTTAAGAGTTAAAGCTCGACCACGGAAGAAGAGAGAGAAAGGACGAAGGTCGCCCCTATGCTTCGATGTAGGCTCTATAGTATGCTATGTTGTGTACCACACGGAAGTTTGCCTTGCCATGAGTCGGTCATAGGGTACAAGAATGATCCAGAATGGATCATTGGACAATGATCAAAATTGTCCTTGGAGTAAATAAGGACACGCTTTCTCGATTATGGAGGTGATAAAGAGTTCGGCGTAAAGGGTTACATCGATGCAAGCTTTAACACCTATCCGAGTGACTCTGAGTAGCAAACCGGATACGTATAGTGGAGCAACCATTTGGAATAGATTCAAGTGGAGCGTGGAAGCAGCATTTACAATATGACCTAGAGATTTGCGAAGTGCATACGGATCTGAATGTTGCAGACCCGTTGACTATAATCTTTCTGAAAGTGCAACTAACCCTAGGTGGTTTTGGTAATTCATAACAACATATAGCTCATTGAGCTAATGCTATTCCAAGACGAACATTTCAGGAAAGCTCAATGAATGGCATGGCATGGATGATGAAAGTGGACCCCTCAAAATGCTAATGACAAAGGATTGGCTCAAGCTCAAAAGCTCAAGACTCTTCATTTTATATTTTAGTGATTTAAGATCACATTGAGTCTATAGGAAAAGCCAATACTATCAAGGAGGGATGAGGTGTTGCTTAATGAGCCTCTTGCTTCATGTGCTTAGTGATATGCTCCAAAACCCTCAGCTACTTTCTCACATCCACATATGACATAAACCCAGAGCCAAAATCTGTCACAATGATTCTTCCTACCCGGCGCCACCGATTCCAAATGTCATAGCCACTGCCACAAACCCTAGGCAAATCGGTTCTACCGATAGGGATCTCGGTCTCACCGAGATGGGATTGTAATCTCTCTGTTTCCTTTTCAGAACTTTTCGGTCTCACCGAAAGAGCGGATCAGTCCCATCGAAATTGCAATGTAAACTTTCCTTTCCCTTTTGTAACGCTTTGGTCTCACCGAAAGAGCGAATCGGTCCCATCGAGTTTACTCCGACCAACTCTCGGTTAGCTAATTACCAAAATCGGTCTCACCGAGTTTGTGTAATCGGTCTCACCGAGATTACGTTATGCCCTAACCCTAACCATATCGGTCCTACCGAGATGCAAGTCGATCCCACGAAAACCCTAACGGTCACTAGGTTTACTAAAATCGGTCTGACCGAGTTTGTTGATTCGGTCCCACCGAGATTGGTAAATTGTGTGTAACGGTTAGATTTTGTGTGGAGGCTATATATACCCTCCACCTCCTCTTCATTCGTGGAGAGAGCCATCGTAACAAACCTACACTTCCAACTTACCATTTCTCGAGAGAGAACCACCTACTCATGTGTTGAGACCAAGATATTCCATTCCTACCATATGAATCTTGATCTCTAGCCTTCCCCAAGTTGCTTTCCACTCAAATCTTCTTTCCACCAGACCCAAATCCTATGAGAGAGAGTTGAGTGTTGGGGAGACTATCATTTTGAAGCACAAGAGCAAGGAGTTCATCATCAACGCACCATTTGTTACTTCTTGGAGAGTGGTGTCTCCTAGATTGGCTAGGTGTCACTTGGGAGCCTCCGACGAGATTGTGGAGTTGAACCAAGGCGTTTGTAAGGGCAAGGAGATCGCCTACTTCGTGAAGATCTACCGCTAGTGAGGCAAGTACTTCGTGGGCGACGGCCATGGTGGGATAGACAAGGTTGCTACTTCATGGACCCTCCGTGGGTGGAGCCCTCCGTGGACTCGCGCAACCCCCTTCGTGGGTTGAAGTCTCCATTAACGTGGAGGTACGATAGCACCACCTATCGGAACCACGCCAAAAACATCCGTGTCTCCAATTGCGTTTGAATCCTCCAAACCCTTCCCTTTACTTTCTTGCAAGTTGCATGCTTTAATTTCCGCTGCTCATACACTCTTTGCATGCTTGCTTGAATTGTGTGATGATTGCTTGACTTGTCCTAAGATAGCTAAAATCTGCCAAACTCTAAAACTGGGAAAAGGCTAAGTTTTTAATTGGGCAAGTAGTCTAATCATCCCCCCTCTAGACATACTTCAAGGTCCTACAAGTGGTATCAGAGCTTGGTCTCCATTTGCTTTGATTTCCATAGCTTTTGGTGGTCATAGCCTTGGTTTCATAACCTAGGAGAGTATGGCGTCTAGCGAGGGAAATTATCACCGTAGAGGTCCTTACTTTGATGGTACTAATTTTGCTAGTTGGAAACATAAGATGAAAATGCATATTCTCGGACATAACCCCGCCGTTTGGGCAATTATTTGTATTGGCTTGCAAGGTGATTCTTTGATGGGAGAGAGCCAACCGTGAAGCTAATGCGAAGAATTGAAGATGCTGCAATACAACGCTCAAGCTTGTGATATCATCTTCAACGGATTGTGCCTCAAGAATTCAACAAAATCACCGTCTTGAGAATGCAAAGGAAATTTGGGATACTTTGATTGATATGCATGAAGGTACCGAATCCGTCAAGGAATCCAAGTTGGATGTGCTCCAAAGTCAGCTTGACAAGTTCAAAATGAAGGATGGTGAAGGTGTCATTGAAATGTACTCTAGGCTTGCACTTATCACAAATGAGATTGCCGGCTTAGGGAGTGAAGAGATGACCCATGATTCATCATCAAGAAGATCCTAAGAGCATTGGATGGAAAGTATGATACCGTGTGAACATTGATTCAAATGATGCCAAACTACAAAGATCTCAAGCCAACGGAAGTCATTGGAAGAATTGTTGCTCATGAGATGTCACTTAAGGATAAGGAGGAACTTCACAACAAGTCAAGTGGTGCTTACAAAGCCTCAAGTGAAGCCCCCACATCATCAAGTGAGAAACACACCTTCAATGAAGAATTGAGCTTAATGGTGAAGAACTTCAACAAATTCTACAAGAGTAGAAGCAAAGAAAGAAGCTCCAAGTCAAGGTCTTACTGTTGGAACTATGCCCTAGAGGCAATAATAAAAGCATTATTATTATATTTCCTTGTTCATGATAATTGTCTTTATTCATGCTATAATCAGATTATCCGGAAATCGTAATACACGTGTGAATACATAGACAACAATACGTCCTAGTAAGCCTCTAGTTGACTAGCTCGTTGGTCAACAGATAGTCATGGTTTCGACTATGGACATCGATGTCATTGACAACGGATCACGCCATTAGGAGAATGACGTGATGGACAAGACCCAATCCTAAGCATAGCACAAGATCGTAGTTCGTTTTGCTAGAGCTTTTCCAATGTCAAGTATCTCTTCCTTAGACCATGAGATCGTGTAACTCCGGATATCGTAGGAGTGCTTTGGGTGTACCAAACGTCACAACGAATCGGGTGACTATAAAGGTGCATTACGGTATCTCCGAAAGTGTCATTGGGTTGACACGGATCGAGACAGGATTTGTCACTCCGTACACGGAGAGGTATCACTGGGCCCACTCGATAGTGCATCATCATAATGAGCTCAAAGTGACCAAGTGTCCGTCACGGATCATGCATTACGGATGCGAGTAAAGTGACTTGCCGGTAACGAGACTGAACGAGGTATTGGGATGCCGACGATCGAGTCTCGGGCAAGTAACATACCGTCTGACAAAGGGAATAGTATACGGGGTTGCTTGAATCCTCGACATCGTGGTTCATCCGATGACATCATCGAGGAGCATGTTGGAGCCAACATGGGTATCCAGATCCCGCTGTTGGTTATTGATCTGAGAGCGTCTCGGTCATGTCTGCATGTCTCCCGAACCCGTAGGGTCTACACACTTAAGGTTCGGTGACGTTAGGGTTATTAGGAAGACTTGTATGTGATTATCGAATGTTGTTCGAGTCCGGATGAGATCCCTGACGTCACGAGGAGTTCCGAATGGTCCGGAGGTAAAGATTTATATATGGGAAGTTGTCAAACGGACACCGGAAAGTTTGGGGCATATCGGTATTGTACCGAGGCCACCGAAGGGTTCCGGGTCCACCGAGGGGCCACCTCCCGGGGCCACATGGGCTGCGTGGGGAAAGAGCCAGCCCCGGTGGGCTGGGCGCACCCTCCTTGGGCCCTTGCGCCTAGGGTTGAGGGGAACCCTAGAGGCGCCCCTGCTTGGGGGGCAAGTCCCCCTCCCTTGGCCGCCGCCCCCTCTAGATGCCATCTAGAGGGGCCGCCCTCTCCTTCCCCTATAAATAGAGGGCAAGGGAGGGCTGCAACACACAAGTCAAGGCGCAGCCCTCCCTCCCAACACCTCTCCTCCTCCGTGCGTGCTTGGCGAAGCCTCTGCCGAGATCTTCTGCACCAACTACACCACGCCGTCGTCTGCCGCTTGAGCTGTCTTCCTCAACCTCTCCTTCCTCCTTGCTGGATCAAGACGGAGGAGACGTCGTCCGTGCACTGTGCGTGTGTTGAACGCGGAGGTGCTATCCGCTCAGCACTTGGTCATCGGTGATCCGAATCACGGCGAGTACGACTCCTCATCACCATCCCCTTGAACGCTTCCGCACTCGATCTACAAGTGGTATGTAGATGCAAACTCACTCCCTTGACTCGTTGCTTAGATGAACTCATAGATGGATCTTGGTGAAACCGTAGGAAAAATTTTAATTTTCTGCAACGCTCCCCAACAAAGGCATCATGAGCTAGGTCTATGCGTAGTTCTCTATTGCACGAGTAGAACACAATTTGGTTGTGGGCGAGATCTTGTCAACTTGCTTGCCGCTACTAGTCTTATCTTGCTTCCGCGGTATTGTGGGATGAAGCGGCCGGACCAACCTTACACGTGACACTTACGTGAGACCGGTTCCACCGACTAACATGCACTAGTTGCATAAGGTGGCTGGCGGGTGTCTGCTCTCCCACTTTAGTTGGAGCGGATTCGATGAAAAGGGTCCTTATGAAGGGTAAATAGAAGTTGACAAGATCACGTTGTGGTTATTCGAGGTAAGAAAACGTTCTTGCTAGAACCCAATTGCAGCCACGTAAAAGATGCAACAACAATTAGAGGACGCCTAACTTGTTTTTGCAGCAATTGTCATGTGATGTGATATGGCCAAGTTGTGATGAATGATGAATGACATATTGTGATGTATGAGATCATGTTCTTGTAATAGGAATCACGACTTGCATGTCGATGAGTATGACAACCGGCAGGAGCCATAGGAGTTGTCTTTATTTTTGTATGACCTGCGTGTCATTGAAGAACGCCATGTAAATTACTTTACTTTATTGCTAAACACGTTAGCCAGTAGAAGTAGAAGTAGTCGCTGGCGTGACAACTTCATGAAGACACGATGATGGAGATCATGATGATGGAGATCATGGTGTCATGCCGGTGACAAGATGATCATGGAGCCCCGAAGATGGAGATCAATGGAGTTTTATGATATTGGCCATATCATGTCACTACTATATAATTGCATGTGATGTTTATTATGTTTATGCATCTTGTTTACTTAGAACGACGGTAGTAAATAAGATGATCCTTACAACAATTTCAAGAAGTGTTCTCCCTAACTGCGCACCGCTGCTAAAGTTCGTCGTTTCAAGCACCACGTGATGATCGGGTGTGATAGATCCTTACGCTCACATACAACGGTGTAAGACAGTTTTACACATGCAAAACACTTAGGGTTAACTTGACGAGCCTAGCATGTACAGACATGGCCTCGGAACACGGAGACCGAAAGGTCGAACACGAGTCGTATGGAAGATACGATCAACATGAGAATGTTCACCGACGATGACTAGTCCGTCTCACGTGATGATCGGACACGGCCTAGTCGACTCGGATCGTGTAACACTTAGATGACTAGAGGGATGTCTAATCTGAGTGGGAGTTCATTTGAATAATTTGATTAGATGAACTTAATTATCATGAACTTAGTCTAAAACTTTTGCATAATATGTCTTGTAGATCAAATGGCCAACGCCATGTCAACATGAACTTCAACGCTGCTCCTAGAGAAAACCAAGCTGAAAGATGATGGTAGCAACTATACGGACGGGTCCGGAACCCGAGGATCATCCTCATAGCTGCCAAGAAGGCATATGTCCTAGAAGCACCGTTAGGTGATCCACCTGCTCTCCCAAAGACTGCAAGACGATTTGAACGCTTGGCGGACATACCGATGATTACTCCCTCGCTCAAGGCGGCATGCTTTACAGCTTAGAACCGGGCTCCAAAAGCGTTTTGAGCGACACGAGCATATGAGATGTTCAAGAGCTGAAACTAGTTTTCCAAGCTCATGCCCGGTCGAGAGATATGAAGTCTCCGACAAGTTCTATAGTTGTAAGATGGAGGAAAACAGTTCACAAGGAGCACATACTCAAAATGTCCGGGTTGCACACCGCTTGTCCCACTGGAAATAAACCTCCCAGACGAGGCGGTCATTGACAGAATCCTTCATCGCTCCCACCAAGCTACAAGAGCTTCGTGATGAACTACAATATGCGTGGGATGGTGAAGACCATTCTGAAGTATTTTCAATGTCAAGTCAGCAGAGGTTGAAATCAAGAAAGAACATCAAGTGTTGATGGTCAATAAGACCACTAAGTTTAAGAAGGGCAAGGGTAAGAAGAACTTCAAGAAGGACGGCAAAGATGTTGCCGCTACCGTAAGCCATTGCCGGAAGAAGTCAAATAATGGACCCAAACCCGAGACCGAGTGCTTTTATTGCAAGGGAAGGGTCATCGAAGCGGAACTGCCCCAAATACTTAGCGGATAAGAAGGCCGCAACACCAAAGGTATATTTGATATACATGTAATTGATGTGTACCTTACCAAGACTCGTAGTAACTCCCGGGTATTTGATACCGTGTCGTTGCTCATATTTGTAACTCACAGCAGAGCTGCGGAATAAGCGGAGACCGGCGAAGGGCGAGGTGACGATGCGCGTCGGGAATGGTTCCAGTCGATGTGATCGCCGCCGGCACCCTACCTCTACATTTACCTACGGGATTAGTTTTGAACCTTAATAATTGTTATTTGGTGCCAAGTTTGAGCATGAACATTGTATCCGGATCTCGCTTAATGCGAGATGGCTACTCATTTAAATCCGAGAATAATGGTTGTTCTATTTATATGAGAGATATGTTTTATGGTCATGCTCCAATGGTCAATGGTTTATTCTTAATGAATCTCTAGCGTAATGTTACACATATTCATAGCGTGAATACCAAAAGATGTAAAGTTGATAACGATAGTCCCACATACTTGTGGCATCGCCGCCTTTGGTCACATTGGTGTCAAGCGCATGAAGAAGCTCCATGCCGATGGACTTTTGGAGTCTCTATATTATGAATCATTTGACACATGCGAACCATGCCTCATGGGCAAGATGACCAAGACTCCGTTCTCCGAACAATGGAGCGAGAAACCAATTTGTTGGAAATCATACATACCGATGTAAAGCGGTCCAATGAGCGTTGAGGCTCTCGGAGGATATCGTTATGTTCTCACTCTCACGATGACTTGAGTAGATATGGGTATGTCTACTTGATGAAACACAAGTCCGAGACCTTGAAAAGTTCAAGGAATTTCAGAATGAAGTAGAGAATCAACGTGACCGAAAGATAAAATTCTTACGATCGGATCATGGAGGAGAATATTTAAGTCACGAATTTGGTACACACTTAAGAAAATGTGGAATCGTTTCACAACTCACGCCGCTGGAACACCTCAACAGAACGGTGTGTCCGAACGTCAGAATCGCACTCTCTTGGATATGGTGCGATCCATGATGTCTCTTACCGATTTACCACTATCATTTTGGGGATACGCCTAGAGACAGCTACATTCACTTTAAATAGGGCACCGCCTAAATCCGTTGAGACGACACCGTATGAATTATGGTTTGGGAAGAAACCTAAGCTCGTTTCTAAAAGTTTGGGGATGCGATGCTTATGTCAAGAAACTTCAACCTGAAAAGCTCGAACCCAAGTCGGAAAAATCGCCTTCATAGGATACCCTAAAGAAACCATTGGGTATACCTTCTACTTAAGATCCGAGGGCAAGATCTTTGTTGCCAAGAACGGATCCTTTCGAAAAGGAGTTTCTCTCGAAAGAAGTAAGTGGGAGGAAAGTAGAACTCGATGAAGTACTACCTCTTGAACGGGATAGTAGTGCAGCCCAGAAAATGTTCCCGTGATGCCTACACCTCTCAAGAGGAAAATAATGATGATGATCAAGGTACTTGGATCAAGTTGCTCTTGAACTTCAGAGGGTCCACAAGGACACGCCCGCACTGCAGTGGTACGGCAACCCTATCCCGGAAATCATGTTGTTAGACAACGTGAACCTTCGAACTATGAAGAAGCGATGGCGGCCCAGATTCCAACAAATGGCTAGAAGCCATGAAATCGAGATAGAATCCATGTATGAAAACAAAGTATGGACTTTGACCGACTTGCCGATGATCGGCGAGCGATAGAAAACAAATGGATCTTTAAGAAGAAGACGGACGCAGATGGTAATGTCACCATCTATAAAGCTCGACTTGTCGCTAAGGGCTATCGGCAAGTTCAAGGGATTGACTACGATGAGACTTTCTCTCCGTAGCGAAGCTTAAGTCCGTCCAATCATGTTAGCAATTGCCGCATACTATGATTATGAGATATGGCAATGGATGTCAAAACAGCGCTCCTTAACGGTTATCTTAAGGAAGAGCAGATATGATGCAGCCGGAAGGTTTTGTCGATCCTAAGAATGTCGACAAAGTATGCAAGCTCCAATGATCCATTTATGGGCTGGTGCAAGCATCTCGAGTTGGAACATTCGCTTTGATGAGATGATCAAAGCGCTTGGGTTTATGTAGACTTATGGAGAAGCCTCTGCGTTTACAAGAAAGTGAGTGGGAGCTCAGAGCATTTCTCATATTATATGTAGATGACATACTTTTGATGGGAAATGATATAGAATTCTTGGACAGCATTAAGGCCTACTTGAATAAGTGTTTTCAATGAAGGACCTTGGGAAGCTGCTTATATATTAGGCATCAAGATCTATAGAGATAGATCAAACGCCTCATAGGTCTTTCACAAAGCACATACCTTGATAAGATTTTGAAGAAGTTCAAAATGGATCAGTCCAAGAAGGGTTCTTGCCTCAGACAAGGTGTAAGATTGAGCTCAGCTCAATGCCCGACCACGGCAAAAGATAAAGAAGAGATGAGTGTCATCCCTATGCTTCAGCCATAGGATCTATTATGTATGCCATGTTGTGTACCGACTGATGTAAACCTTGCCGTAAGTTTGGTAGGAGGGTACCAAAGTAATCCCGCAAGGAACACCGGACAGCGGTCAAGAATATCCTAAAGTACCGAAAAGGACGAATGACATGTTTCTCGTTTATGGAGGTGACGAAGAGCTCGTTGTAAAGGGTTACGTCGACGCTAGCTTCAACACAGATTTGGATGACTCTAAGTCACAAACCGGATACATGTATATGTTGAATGGTGGAGCAAGAAGCTGGTGCAGCTGCAAGCGAGCGTCGTGGCGGGATCTACATGTGAAGCGGAGTACATGGCAGCCTCGGAGGCAGCACATGAAGCAATTTGGATGAAGGAGTTCATCACCGACCTAGAGTCATACCCAATGCGTCGGGGCGATCAAACTCTTCTGTGACAACACCGAGCTATTGCACTTGCCAAGGAGCCCAGGTTCCACAAGAAGACCGGGCACATCAAGCGTCGCTTCAACTCCATCCGTGAAAATGTTCAGGATGGAGACATAGAAATTTGTAAAGTGCATACGGATCTGAATGTCGCAGATCCGCTGACTAAACCTCTTCCGCGGCAAAACATGATCAACACCGTAACTCTATGGGTGTTCGATTCATCACAATGTAACTAGATTATTGACTCTAGTGCAAGTGGGAGACTGTTGGAAATATGCCCTAGAGGCAATAATAAAAGCATTATTATTATATTTCCTTGTTCATGATAATTGTCTTTTATTCATGCTATAACTGTATTATCCGGAAATCGTAATACACGTGTGAATACATAGACAACAACACGTCCCTAGTAAGCCTCTAGTTGACTAGCTCGTTGGTCAACCGATAGTCATGGTTTCCTGACTATGGACATCAGATGTCATTGACAACGGGATCACGTCATTAGGAGAATGATGTGATGGACAAGACCCAATCCTAAGCATAGCACAAGATCGTGTAGTTCGTTTTGCTAGAGCTTTTCCAATGTCAAGTATCTCTTCCTTAGACCATGAGATCGTGTAACTCCCAGATACCGTAGGAGTGCTTTGGTGTACCAAACGTCACAACGTAATCGGGTGACTATAAAGGTGCATTACGGTATCTCCGAAAGTGTCTGGGTTGACATGGATCGAGACAGATTTGTCACTCCGTACACGGAGAGGTATCACTTGGGCCCACTCGGTAGTGCATCATCATAATGAGCTCAAAGTGACTAAGTGTCCGGTCACGGATCATGCATTACGGACGAGTAAAGTGACTTGCCGTGCTTGAGACTGAACGAGGTATTGGGATGTCGACGATCGAGTCTCGGGCAAGTAACATACCGTCGACAAAGGGAATAGTATACGGGTTGCTTGAATCCTCGACATCGTGGTTCATCCGATGACATCATTGAGGAGCATGTGGGAGCCAACATGGGTATCCAGATCCGCTGTTGGTTATTGACCGAGAGCGTCTCGGTCATGTTCGCATGTCTCCGAACCCGTAGGGTCTACACACTTAAGGTTCGGTGATGCTAGGGTTATTAGGAAGACTTGTATGTGATTACGAATGTTGTTCGAGTCCGGATGAGATCCCTGACGTCACGAGGAGTTCGGAATGGTCCGGAGGTAAAGATTTATATATGGGAAGTTGTCAAACGGACACCGGAAAGTTTCGGGCATATCGGTATTGTACTGGGGCCACCTAAGGGTTCCGGGTCCACTGGAGGGGCCACCCCTCGGGGGCCAAATGGGCTGCGTGGGGAAAGAGCCAGCCCCGGTGGGCTGGGCGCACCCTCCCTTGGGCCCTTGCGCCTAGGGTTGAGGGGAACCCTAGAGGGGCGCCTGCTTGGGGGCAAGTCCCCCCCCTTGGCCGCCCCCTCTAGATGCCATCTAGAGGGGCGAACCTCTCCTTCCCCTATAAATAGAGGGGCAAGGAGGGCTGCAACACACAAGTCAAGGTGCAGCCCTCCTCCCCAACACCTCTCCTCCTCACGTGCGTGCTTGGCGGCCTGCCGAGATCTTCTTGCACCAACTACACCACGCCGTCGTGCTGCCGTTGGAGCTGTCTTCCTCAACCTCTCCTTCCTCCTTGCTGGATCAAGACGGAGGAGACGTCGTCCGTGCACGGTGTGTTGAACGCGGAGGTGCTGTCCGCTCAGCACTTGGTCATCGGTGATCCGAATCACGGCGAGTACGACTCCCTCATCACCATCCCCTTGAACGCTTCCGCACTCGATCTACAAGTGGTATGTAGATGCAAACTCACTCCCTTGACTCGTTGCTTAGATGAACTCATAGATGGATCTTGGTGAAACCGTAGGAAAAATTTTAATTTTCTGCAACGTTCCCCAACACTTACAATGACAAAAGATCTTCTAGTCGAGAGCGAAATTGCTACAATTGTGGGAGACCCGAACACTATTCCAATGAGTGTACGACACCCTACAAAAGAAGAGAAGACTCTCCAAAAAGAAGAAGTAGAAGAGAAGAATTGCCACCAAGAGAGAGGAGGAGTAGAGATGATCGTTATGAACGAAGACCCTCACGGAGAAGCAAGGATTCGGAAAGGAAGGACAAGTCATCAAAGAGCTACATAAAACGAGGACATCAAGCTCATGTTGGTGAATGGGTATCCGGCTCCGACTCCGACTATCACTCCGAGAGAAGCTATCACTCCGACTCCGAACATACTCAAGATGAAGGTGTTGCCGGTCTAGCACTTGTGTCAACCAACTCCTACGACATATTTGAATCACCAAATGAAGGAATTGGAAGATGCTTCATGGCCAAAGGTCCAAAGGTAACACATCCTGAGTTTGTTGATTTCAATAGTGATGAAGATGACTTGCTTGTGGATGATGATTTACTTGTTGACAACTCTAGTGATGAATACTATGATGAAACATCAATTAATCATGCTAATCAAGATAAACTGAATGACAATGATAAGGAGAAGATTGAGCGTCTAACTAAAGAACTAAACTCTCTTAAGTTAGCTCATGAAACTTTCTTCGAAGATCATCGAGAACTTTTAAGGGCTCATGAGAAGTTACGCTTTGAAAAGCTCAATCTTGAGCAAGAGCATGAGTTCTTAAAAGCAATCAATGATGATCTCCGTAAGAAAAGTTCTTCTTACATTGCCAAGCGTTTACTCTTATCTACTCACATGCCTCAAGTCAAGTCTAGTAACAAGATCAAGAAAGATTCTTCCTCTAGTAGTAACAATAATAATGTCAAATCCAATATTGTTGCTTCTAGTAGTTCTCTTGATTTCACTAATGATTCTCTTAGCCAAGTTACACTTGAGCAAGAAAATAGCTTATTGAAGGGAATTATAGAGAAAGGTGTATACAAGAGCCTTGCTGGGAGTAAGCAATTCGAGTAAATTGTACGCAAGCAAGGAAGGCACCAGAAGAATCAAGGTGTTGGTTTTGAACGAAATTTCAATGCCAATGGAGTTGAGTGGGAAGAATATCAATACCCCAAGACGAAGTTTGTTCCTCAACAAGAGAAGTATGATCCTACTTCCTTCAAGGGAACACAAGCACAAGATGATCTTCCACCACAAGACCACAAGAACAAAGGCAAGGACAAGCTTCAAGAAGAGATTGATGCATTTGAAGAGGCACCTAAGGTCTCGGTCAAGTGGATTCCCAAGACTACGTCAAGTTCTACCTCAACAAGTACAACTACAACTCCAAGGATTCCCATCAAGATGATGTGGATCCCGAAGAAGAAGAACTAGAGATTTCTTGAGGGTGACTCCGCCAACATATTTCACTCATATCATTATGGCAAGGACAAGTGCAATCAACTTCCTTATCTTGCACTAGTTCAAGGAGTCACAAACCCTCATGTTGGTAAGGCAAGGGACAAGGTAACCTAATGATTTCATGGACATCATTTTGTGTGTGCATCACTCTATGTCTATGGATATACTTGTTTGTTCCTTGTGGGACTAACCCATGTAGGTATTGAAAGTGCAACTCACTCCAAAGGATTGCTCCAAAAAGATCTACATCAACATTGAGCATCCACATCTTCAACACCTACATGAAGTCATCATCGACAAAACCCAAGGTTAGTTCATCCCTCTTAGGGGGGATCTCACATCTAGGGGGAGCTTAACTCTAAGAACTGAGTCAAAGCAACTCTAATGATGTGAACACATAAATGCTTTATGTAAAAGTGGTAACCCCACTTGAGCTTAAACGATGAGTATGACCTATGATCAAATGTCTATCATTTGACTCCTAAGTCAATATACTCATATATAGATGACCTAGTCATCGCCAATTGTTTGATAGATGCTAGAATTGGTTGTGCATGCTTTGCCACATATTTCATTTGCCATCTTATTGTGTGAGCATGTTGGTTGCATACTTTACTCATTCGAGGACATCCACTTGTTGTTTTGATTGATTGGCTTCTTTTTCTTTGGCCAAGTGGATGGACAAGAATGCCTAAGAACCTTCTCTAGCTATCTATGCTTTTCTCGTCTCAAACTCTATTCATGCTACATCACAAAATCTGATCAAGTCAGATTCGAACCACTCTGTGTGAGGAGCACTCGGAGTCCCCGATTCGTCATAGACTTAAACTTCCAAAACTTCTTTGTGATTCTCGGTCTGGCCGATTCCTCCATTTCGGTCTTACCGAGATCACTTAGTCGATCTAGGTTTTCAATCTCAGTGCAACCGATCTGAACTCTTCGGTCACACCGAGTTGCAATAATTGTACACAGTTTTGCATCTTGGTGCCACCGAGTTGTTCCACTCGGTCACACCGACAGGGTCGGGCTATATATAGTCACGGGCAAAAATTTGGAAATTTCTCCTAACCTCTTCGCCCGCGCAATAGCTCGCTCTGCCTCTGTGGTCTCCGGATCGTCTCCTCGTCGCCAGCCGCCTCCTGTCGCTGGTCTCCGCCGCCGTCAACAGAATTCAACCCCACCGTTGCCGCCGTAGCGAGTCTCCGCCGAACTAGGGTATGGACTCGATCACAGTGCTTTCCTCGTCCGATTCTCAGCACATTGTGTTCTTATTGATTCTTTCCACGATTGAAACACTCCTTTCTAGTCAATGCAATCCTTAGAATAGTTTTGATTCAAAAATTTAGGGTTAGGTTTCCGCCGAAACCATCTCGGACCCACCGAGTTGAAAAACTCGGTCCCACATAGTTGGCTTATGCCATTGCACTAGTGAGACTCGGTCTGTCCGAGAATTGCTAATCGGTGAGACCGATTTTAGGACTTTGTGAAACCCTAGTAGTCTCGGTGCCACCAAACTGTGACTCGGTCTGACCGAGTTCATCAGTTCAGGTTCCAAAACTGCTTCGGTATCACCGAGTTTGAAAATCGGTTGATCCGAAATGCTTTCTGTGGAAAACTAAAACTGAATTTTTGAGTCATTCTTTGCAAAAATCTCTGCATTTTGTGATGCTCATCCACTCTACCTCATCTATAACTCTTCACGTGGTCAGCATCGGTGTTTGCAGCATGTCGCACCAGAGTGACAAATGTAACAGGTCGAGGAGCAGGTGAACATGAGTGAGGGCACTAGTCCCTCCAGCTCTTGAGATGAAGGCAGCAGGAGCACCCCAAGCAATTTGCCTAAAGCTGCCACCAGTAAAGGAAGAAGAAAACCTCAGATTCAAGATGAGGATTACATGGCGAAGAGGATGAGGCAACCTCCAAGAAGGCAAGGCTCAAAAGGAGTATGGCTCAAGACATAGCACAAAGCCCGGACTCAATAGGAAGGTTCCTGCCAAGAGGACACCCATGCCAAAGGTCGAGCATCAACTCAAATTCTGAAAAGCCCGATCCCAAAGAGCCACCGTCTTCTGCTGAAGGAAAGAAAAGGAAAGAAAGGGTCAAGAAGACCACAATCGAGTTATTGGGAAGCCTTCCATGATGGAAGAGGAAGAAGAGATTGTTGCACCAAAGACCCAAGGCACCAAAGCTTATGGGTGATGCTATAAGATCGAGGGCTGCCACATCTAAGCCCAAGAAGCACCCAAAGCTGCCCCAAGGCCAAGTCTGCACCAAAAAGGAATACCAGGAGTATTCCAAATTCTTTGAGAAGAACAAGGCCCCAAAGGCCTAAGGTCACTGATGAAGAAGATGAAGAAGGACAAGTTACGAGGAAGCTCAAGCCCAAGATACTGGACCACAATGATGCCCATCATGTGGCCGAGGACATGAAGATCGAAGAGACAATGGGTTGAGGCTATGGAGGATGACAGATCCATATGCCACAAGGAAAAGAACTGTCAGGACTACTAGTGTTCCACACCAAGGAACAACAGGACTTTTATGAGACTATTTTGCTGGATAAGAAGCCCATAGTGTGTGATATGAGGTGGGTCGATTGGACCTACATGAAAGAAAATGTAGAGCACTATCCTCGAGTGCAAGACAGTTTTGTTGTTGTTGGAGTTGCAGACTTCGTCGGGCAAAAGCTCACCAACTGGAACGATGAACTTATCATGCAATTCTACTCCACAAAGACACTTTTATCCAGATGGCGTGATAGTGTGGATGTCTCAAGGTACAAGGTACCAATCAACTGTTGAGGAGTGGGCAAAGCTGATAAATGCCCCAAAGGAGAATGAAGATGACACGGATGTATATGCCAAGAAGAAAATGGATCACAATTCCATGGCACACATGTACAAGGAGATCCTGACACAACCATTGAGACACATAAGTTTGGATCAGTCCACTTCCTTCATCGCTGGGCTGCCAACTATCAATCTGCATCTTAAGGCATACTCTCATCGCCTAAGTCTGGTGACCACAACATGATTAGAGGGCATGCAATCAACATGTTGCATTTGTTTGATGTGCCACGAAATTCAAAGTCATGAGCCTTATGGTTGAAACCATTAAGAGGACTGCAGCAGACTGTAAGAGAAGTTGTGGATATGCCCCTCGATCCGTGGAGTTAATTAACTCAAAGATGGGCACAGCAAATATCTATTGGATAAAGAACATTTTCCAATTTATCCAGACTTTGAGGACAATGAGGTTGTCATGAATGAGAATGATCCATCGTCAGTTCAAGCACAAGAGAAGAAGGAGAAGGCAAGGAAGGAGAAGGCTGCCAGGATGCCAACTCAAGAGGAGGCATCTGAGTATTTCTTGAAGAACAAGCAGGAGCAGCTCGTATACTTAATAGCATCAACACTGAGGATTGATAAGGGATTGGCCACCCTCACTCAAAACCAGTAGAGCTTGGAGAGGATCATGGAGCAGAAGTTCTATGACTTAGATGTGAAAGTAACTGAGATTCAGTTTGCTGTGGAGCAACTACAGGATGACATGCAGGAGAGGAAGGGCAAAACAACAACTGATGCATTTGCGAGAGTGCCTAGAGCCCAGAGGTCATCTGCTGTGCGCCCTCGACACTAGAGCCACTTCATCTGCACCAGCTACAACCTCAGTGCCACCAGCTCCAGCTCCATCTACTTGAACTGAAGCCTTCGTCCTCGGCGATATCTGGACACCACCACCTGAAGATCAAGCCTGAGAGTCAATCTAGCACTATGCATTTTCTATGAACTTTTTGGTAACTTGTTGCCAAAGGGGGAGAAAAATGTATAGATCATAGGCTTCGAGAGAGAGAGTGTGTTGCTTTTGTTCTCTCTTGATTTGGTGGCTTTTAAACTTGTTTGCTTTTGATTGCTTGATATACTATGTTTGTGAGACATTGATGATCATGTGTTTGATCATAAGCTACACTCATGCATGGTTGATGATATTATCTTATCTATCCTGTGTGATCATTCACTGTGCTTGGTGATGAGTGCATGTATTCAATCCGTATCATTTTGAGCGCTCCACCAAGATGTATGTGACATGGAAGAGTAACCCATGAGCCTAATTCCTTGTGCATTTGCAGTCCAAAGCAAATCGTAATCTATGCACAAATTTAGGGGGAGCTCTTGCTTATCACATACTTCTCAAAGTGACGATGTTTTTCAATCTTATTATCATTTGTCGAAGCTTTGATCTATATGTTGTCATCAATTACCAAAAAGGGGGAGATTGAAAGTGCAACTATCCCTAGGTGGTTTTGGTAATTCATAACAACATATAGCTCATTGAGCTAATGCTATTCCAAGATTAACATTTCAGGAAAGCTCAATGAATGGCATGGCATGGATGATGAAAGTGGATCCCTCAAAATGCTAATGACAAAGGATTGGCTCAAGCTCAAAAGCTCAAGATTCTTAATTTTATATTTTAGTGATTCAAGATCACATTGAGTCTATAGGAAAAGCCAATTCTATCAAGGAGGGATGAGGTGTTATATAATGAGCCTCTTGCTTCATGTGCTTAGTGATATGCTCCAAAACCCTCAGCTACTTTCTCACATCCACATATGACCTAATCCCAGAGCCAAAATCGGTCACACCGATTCTTCCTACCCGGCGCCACCGATTCCAAATGTCATAGCCACTGCCACAAACCCTAGGCAAATCGGTTCTACCGATAGGGATCTCGGTCTCACCGAGATGGGATTGTAATCTCTGTGTTTCCTTTTCGTAACTTTTCGGTCTCACCGAAAGAGCGGATCGGTCCCACCGAGATTGCAATGTAAACTTTCTTTTCCTTTTGTAACGTTTGGTCTCACCGAAAGAGCGAATCGGTCCCACCGAGTTTACGACCAACTCTCGGTTAGCTAATTACCAAAATCGGTCTCACCGAGTTTGTGTAATCGGTCTCACCGAGATTAGGTTATGCCCTAACCCTAACCATATCGGTCCTACCGAGATGCAAGTCGATCCCCAATCAAAACCCTAACGGTCACTAGGTTTATTAAAATCGGTCGACCGAGTTTGTTGATTCGGTCCCACCGAGATTGGTAAATTGTGTGTAACGGTTAGATTTTGTGTGGAGGCTGTATATACCCCTCCACCTCCTCTTCATTCGTGGAGAGAGCCATCAGAACAAACCTACACTTCCAACTTACCATTTCTGAGAGAGAACCACCTACTCATGTGTTGAGATCAAGATATTCCATTCCTACCATATAAATCTTGATCTCTAGCCTTCCCCAAGTTGCTTTCCACTCAAATCTTCTTTCCACCAGACCCAAATCCTATGAGAGAGAGTTGAGTGTTGGGGAGACTATCATTTTGAAGCACAAGAGCAAGGAGTTCATCATCAACGCACCATTTGTTACTTCTTGGAGAGTGGTGTCTCCTAGATTGGCTAGGTGTCACTTGGGAGCCTCCGACGAGATTGTGGAGTTGAACCAAGGAGTTTGTAAGGGCAAGGAGATCGCCTACTTCGTGAAGATCTACCGCTAGTGAGGCAAGTCCTTCGTGGGCGGCGACCATGGTGGGATGCATAAGGTTGCTACTTCATGGACCCTTCGTGGGTGGAGCCTCCGTGGACTCAAGAGAACTGTTACCCTTCGTGGGTTGAAGTCTCCATCATCGTGGAGGTACGATAGCACCACCTATCGGAACCACGCCAAAAACATCCGTGTCTCCAATTGCATTTGAATCCTCCAAACCCTTCCCTTTACTTTCTTGCAAGTTGCATGCTTTAATTTCCACTGCTCATACACTCTTTGCATGATTGCTTGAATTGTGTGATGATTGCTTGACTTGTCCTAAGATAGCTAAAATCTGCCAAACTCTAAAACTGGGAAAAGGCTAAGTTTTTAATTGGTCAGGTAGTCTAATCACCCCCCCTCTAGACAAACTTCAAGGTCCTACACTCTCTCACAAGCAAAACATGATCAAACCCCAGAACTCATTGAGTCTTAATCACATGATGATGTGAACTAGTTTAGTGACACTAGTAAACTCTTTGGATGTTGGTCACATGGCAATGTGACCTGTGAGTGTTAATCACATGGCGATGTGAACTAGATTATTGACTCTAGTGCAAGTGGGAGACTGTTGGAAATATGCCCTAGAGGCAATAATAAATTAGTTATTATTATTATATTTCCTTGTTCATGATAATCGTTTATTATCCATGCTATAATTGTATTGATAGGAAACTTAGATACATGTGTGGGTACATAGACAACACCATGTCCCTAGTAAGCCTCTAGTTGACTAGCTCGTTGATCAATAGATGGTTACGGTTTCCTGACCATGGACATTGGATGTCGTTGATAATGGGATCACATCATTAGGAGAATGATGTGATGGACAAGACCCAATCCTAAGCCTAGCACAAAGATCGTGTAGTTCGTATGCTAAAGCTTTTCTAATGTCAAGTATCATTTCCTTAGACCATGAGATTGTGCAACTCCCGGATACCGTAGGAATGCTTTGGGTGTACCAAACGTCACAACATAACTAGGTGGCTATAAAGGTGCACTACGGGTATCTCCGAAAGTGTCTGTTGGGTTGGCACGAATCGAGACTGGGATTTGTCACTCCGGTTGACGGAGAGGTATCTCTGGGCCCACTCGGTAGGACATCATCATAATGTGCACAATGTGACCAAGGGGTTGATCACGGGATGATGTGTTACGGAACGAGTAAAGAGACTTGCCGGTAACGAGATTGAACAAGGTATCGGCATACCGACGATCGAATCTCGGGCAAGTACAATACCGCTAGACAAAGGGGATTGTATACGGGATTGATCGAATCCTTGACATCGTGGTTCATCCAATGAGATCATCGTGGAACATGTGGGAGCCAACATGGGCATCCAGATCCTGCTGTTGGTTATTGACCGGAGAACGTCTCGGTCATGTCTGCATGGTTCCCGAACCCGTAGGGTCTACACACTTAAGGTTCGGTGACGCTAGAGTTGTTATGGGAAATAGTATGTGGTTGCCGAAGGTTGTTCGGAGTCTCGGATGAGATCCGGACATGACGAGGAGCTCCGAATGGTCCGGAGGTGAAGATCGTATATTGGACGAAGGGTATTGGAGTCCAAATTGTTCCGGGGTACCAGTGATGACCAGCGTGTCCGAAAGGGGTTTGGAGGCCCGGCAAGCTTTGGGGGCCTTATGGGCCAAGGGAGAGGGCACATCAGCCCACTAAGGGGCTGAGCGCCTCCCACCCCATCTCACGTAACTGGAGAGGTGGGGCGCCACCCCTAGGGCAGCCGCCTCCCGGCTTGGGGCAAGTTTCCTAGGGGTGGGGCGCCAAAACCCATCTAGGGTTTCCCCTATGGCCGCCGCCTCCCTAGGGAACCCTAGGCGCCTCCTCCTCCTTCCCCTATATATAGTGAGAGAGAGAGGCAGCTGCACCTTCCTGGCGCAGCCCTCTCCTCCTCCAACACCTCCTCCTCCTCCGTAGTGCTTGGCGAAGCCTGCCGAGAACCACGAGCTCCATCACCACCATGCCGTCGTCTTGTCGGAGTTCTCCTCAACTTCTCCTCTCCCTTGCTGGATCAAGAAGGAGGAGACGTCCCAGTGCTGTGTGTGTTGAACGCAGAGGCACCGTTGTTCGGTGCTTAGATCGAATCAACCGCGATCTGAATCACTGCGAGTACGACTCCTTCATCCGCGTTCTTGTAACGCTTCCGCTTAGCGATCTTAAAGGGTATGAAGATGCTCATCCTCTCCCTCTCTTGTTGCTAGAATCTCCATAGATTGATCTTGGTGATGCATAGAAAATTTTGAATTTCTGCTACGTGCCCCAACAACTCTAACAATTCCTAAGTACCTAGGAGGGTTAGGCTTTCGGGACACACATGTTTTCAACCTCGCAATGTTGGCTAAACCATCATGGCGCCTGCTACAAGACCCTGGTTCTTTGAGCGATAGAATATTAAAAGCAGTGTACTTTCCACAATCAAACTTGCTAGATGCAGAACTGGGAAGCCATCCATCACAGGTATGGAGAGCAATTCTGTGAAGGAACTTCTGTGTTAAAGCAGGGACTAACCCATGGAATTGGCAACAGATAAAGCAGAAGTATCCGAAACCAACATTGGATCCCTATGGTCCATATGTTGCGAGCGTTGCACCCCCGGTCTCAAAACCCTTTAGAGCTAGTGTTAGGCCTGATTGATCAATCTAGAAAGAGTTGGGACAAAGCCAGATTGAGGGAGCACCTCCAGCAGATTGATGTGGAGAAAATCTTGCAGATTCCGTTGAGTTTCTATAATAAACCGGATACTTGCGCATGGCACTATGAGCCCTCGTGGAACTTCTTTGTACATTCTGCACACTGGATGTTTATGGAGACTAAGAGGATCAAAGAAAATTGGTTGCACAAAAGTTCACGGGAACTCAAACACCGTGAGTAATAAGAAGAATTGGAAGAAGCTATGGAGTCTACAGGTACCTGTGAAACTGAGAATTTTTGTGTGGCACTTAGCAAGAAACTGGTGTTGACCGCAGGCATCGCAACATGACTGATCCAAGCGTATGCCCAATCTGTAGTTCAACTGAGGATACTTGGAGACTTACGCTAATTCAGTTCTCAATAGCGAAGAGTGTGTGGTCACTAGCAGATGAGGAGCTAGTTGAACATATGATTGCATGCAATCACATGGACGCGAAACTATGGCTAATAGGACTACTAGATTCTATGGGACAGGAAACTTTTGTGAAGTTGCTTGTGACTCTCAGGTCCATTTGGTGGGTCCGAAGAAAGGCAGTGCATGAAGATCAATTTCAGTCCTCACTCACCACGTTCTCATTCATTCAGAATTACCTTTCTAAGTTAGAGACTCCGAGAGTGCAAAAATATGACCGAACATCACTTACCTCACGCCAGACTCCATGATGGATCACACTGCCCGAAGGTTCAGTGAAAATACATGTAGATGCCGCAGTTGGAGAAATAGGGATTGTGGTGCAGTTGTCGCTATCTGCCGAGATGAAACAGGAGTTTACCGTGGTTCTTCAGCACTATCAGTTGCGTATATGACAGACCCAAAAATATTATAAGCTATGGTAGGTTATGAGGCTCTCCCTTTAGCAGCCGATTTGGGTTATCAGAAAATACAAGTCTCCACTAACTGTGGCAGCAATCGTGCATGAATATAATGGGTCATATTCAACATTCATACAAGATAACGGAGGAAGAATGTATGACTTTGTGTTAGTGGAGTATATCCATGAGAATAGGGATCCGAATGTTGATGCTCCTATCCTCAAGGCAGCAATTACTTTATCTTTTGGTCGCCATGTGTCGCTTCCGATTTTACCAGAAATTAATTGTATTCCTGAAGTTATTTGGAGTTAAATAAAGTTGTTGCCACTAAAACAACATGTTGCATATGTGGATAGTAAATGTTGCATTGTAGGAGAGTATATGCTGCACTTTGCAATTAGTACAAGTTGCACTACGCAGGAGGACATTGTACTTGTGGAAGTACAACTGTGTTTTGATTGGAAGTACATATATATTTTTGTTGGAAGTACAAGCTATTCCGAGAAAAAAATTCACCAAAATGTATTAAGACAGGATTTAGTTTTGAAATATTGATGCAAAACAGTTCGTAATTTGGACATTCGGTTTAAAATATATTTCATTAAAATTTTGTACCAATGTACAAAGAGCCTCCCATTCTTTAAGCCACATCTAGAGATGAGATGCATTTGAACTAACCTTTAAAAGAGTAGATTATCAGATTTTTTTTCCACCCTAGAGTCGTACTGCGTCTGGAGTGCGATGGGTGGTGGCCCATTTGGCATGCATGCTAGTAGACCCTACAAATGTGCCATGACCACGCCACCACATACGTCCTTGTCTTCGTGCCACACACGCCACTCGAGAAAGCCATATCAAACACGTAGGGCGTGGGAAAGCGAGTAAACACGGTGTTCTGGTGATGGGAGCTAAAATGGGCTGGGTCTGTGTAATCGACCGGGCCAAATTTGTTTTTTTTAAATCACAATTTTCTAAATCAGCTAAAAATAGAAAATAATAAGAAATGTTCAGAAAATATTATACAATCCCAAATTTTTGAATTAAGTTTTTAAATACAAACTTTGAAAATGTTCATAAATTCAACATAATTATATTTTAGACATAATCAAGAATTAAAAAAATGTTCACTAATAATAGAAATGTTCAAGTTAAAAAAATCATATCACATTAAAAAGTTATCGATATTTGAGAAATGTTCAGCCTGTATTTAAATAACACCCATCGTGTATTTTCATAATGTTCAACATGTATTAAACATGCAAGGATTTATAAAATGTTCATCACATATTAAAAATGTCCATGCCATATTAAGAAATGTTCACTGTGTATTCATCAAGTATAAAATTGTCCATGTTGAATTTGTGCATATTTTAAAAATATTGTGTATTTAAAATGCACGATTAGAAATATTGGTCACATATTTACAGAATGTCCATCCATAAAGAAAATTATTCATCTCACATCTAAAATTAAGAGTATTTGTAAAAATATTTATCACATATTGAAAATGGTCATCACATATTTATTAAAAGAATTCTTGTATTAAAGAGAGAAACAATAAGAGAAACAAAATGAAAAGAGAAAAGAAATGAGAACCAACAAAAACCCATACACAAATGGAAGGAAATAAAATACTAGAACAAACCATGAAAAAAGAAGCGAAAGGGAAAGAGAAACAGACAAAGGAACTAAAATGGATATACCAAACAACACATGAAAGAAAAATATTGGGGAGCATCTCTAGCAGACCCCGCATAAGTGGTCAAACCCGTAAAATAACTGTCTTTTGCAGTTCCAGTTGAAAAAACGAGCCCGGACAGACCCCGCAAAATCGTCCGAGCTTTAAAATTTTTTAAGGGACCCTGTGAATGTGAACGTGAAACCCTCATATATACAGTTTTGAAGGTAACTTTACCAGTGCCCTGCATACCGGTCAACATTGGCGGTTGAGGAATCTTTGCTTCCGCCAACGCCATGAAGCTCGCCCGTCCGCCGCGCCCGTCTGTCCTGGCCACCGCGCTCGCCCGCCGGCCGTCTGATAGCCGGCCGGCCCTCCGTCCCCGCCGCCGCGCTCGCCCGTGGCTCCGCGGCTCTCGAACGGAGCTAGCTAGCTAGCTCAGTCCATTCGAATGGAGCTAGCTAGCTAGCTAGCAGCTCAATCGGTTCAAAGAGCTAGCTAGCTAGCAGCTCAATCGATTCGAAGAGCTAGCTAGCTAGCTCGATGCGCCGGCCGTTCGATCCGGCCGCCGCGCCCCGACAGCCCTAGGCTCCGCAAGCGCCGCACTCGCCCCGGCCGCCCTGGCCTCCGCCTGCGCCGCGCTCGCCTCGCGTTTTCCCTCGTCCGCCTGTTTGCCGGATTGACATGAGGAAGAGGACGACTAAAAAAAAGAGCTAGCTCTGGGTCTGTTTGGTATATTCAAAGAATATTCTTTTTTATGGATTGATTATACGGGGTTTGAGTTTGTCCTCGTCCGCGCCGGCCTGTATATACCCTTTTCTACGAACTGCAAAAGACTTATGCGGGTTGGGATTTTGTAAGATCTGATAGAGATGCTCTAACGGACCTGCTCAACACGTGCATGCCCCTACGAATGTGCTCTTATGGTTGATATTTTCTTCTGCAGAAGCTAAATTTTGCTTACTCTAAGACATCCATTTGTCTTGCCTGCAACGTTCGCCCCGGATGTGCCCGTAGGGTAGTGTGGTTTTGGGAACCATCTATGTACATTGTGCACCGGATTTGGGAACCATCCATCTGGTTTCGGGAATCTTCTGACTAGTTTGTTCTTTTATGTTTTTCTATGGGTTTCTCTACCTTTTTATCGGTTTTCTTTTAGTTTTTTAGTTTTAGTTTTACCTTTTTCATATTTGTCTTTTATTGTAATTTCTTTTTTCCTCTTCTAAATTCGTGTTGACTTTTTTCAAATGCACGTTGAACATTTTCTGAATACGCATTGAATAATTTTTGATACACATAAAAAAATAGATACATGTTGAACATTTGTCAAATGCACGTTGACCATTTTTAAAAATATATGGGATATTTTATAGAATACCCATTGAAAATTTTAAAATGCAGATTAATTTTTAATACACAGTACACATTTTGTAAGAAATGTCATTAATTTTTTGTAAAACATGCAAAATATTTCTTAATTTTTCATGAACGTTTTTTATAAAACGGCACAAACATTTCTTATGTGTTATGCATTTCAAAAAATTGCATGAACATATTTTTACTTTTTATGATTTTTTAGAAAAAGTGTTATCATCGTATTTTAAATGCTTCCCCTGCCAGTGTCCATTACTAGAGCCCCGTTTGATAGCAAAGTATATTTTTATGTATTTTAAGAATACTACAGTTTCTTGGAATACCATGGTTTTAATTACTGTGAGATGTTTGGCAGCAACAAAAAACTGTAGTATTCATACTATAGTTTTCTCAAAACCATAGTATTTTCTCTATAGATAAAAAAGAACCTTCGACCACTTTTTTTAAAAACAGAGAATGCAAAAAGAACGAGTGTTATCTTCGACTCACTCCAAACTCGTCACCACCACCTGTCGTCTTGGTCGGCGGTCATGGACAAATAAAAAAACAACAAGGGGAGGAAAATGGTTAGTACACTGTCCTTCATTGCATCCTCCTGCTTGCTGCTTCCGATTTTCCCTACTGAAGTCATCTCATCCCAATTTGTGTTCCCTACATTACCAGACCATCATCTAGCGAAGGTGTGTGGGGGATTTGGTTTTGTTTTTGCTATGTATGTTGGACTTGCCAGGTCGAGATGGACTGGTCATGTCCTTGTTGCACATGATGACATGTGTGGTAGTCGACAACCAACTCCCTTTTATCAGTGTAACATCGAGCTTGTGTATGGTGTGTTCATATTGGCTGTTCAGTTAGTGCATGGTCGTACTAGTTTGTGTATGGCCGTTCATCAACTTGCAACTTCTAGCAAGCTAGAAATGAGTGTGTTTGTAACTGGAACGCATACATGCTTTGCCAAACAGGTCCAAGGTATTCTCAATACTTCAAAATTTGTTGTAATGTCAAAACTGTGGTATTTTATACCTACTTGTTAAATTACTGTAGTTTTCCAATACTTTAGTTTTTCAATACTTCGCTATCATACACAACCTAGGTGGCGAATTTGCCTTTTAAATTTCCGTATGCCGAGACCCTCTACAAATACCATTGTGTTAAATAGTGGATTATGTCAAATAGCGGCGGTCCTTCAAATCAACTATAGCGAGGGTATAACCGGCTATTTCAGAACTTTTTCTGACAATTGTACAAAAACCTATAGGCTACCATTTAGCGGTACTGCTCAAAGCCTCAAACTGCTATAGCGTGGGCTATAGCCGGCTATTTAAAAAATTGACAAATACTAGCATTTCGAACTATTAGTGCCCCAAGAATTAAAATTATCTATACAAAGCTACATCAATTGTTCGGAGTCGGAGAGCATATATTTTCACACTGAGAATGTACGTGGCAGCTACACCTTCTTTGCTGCGGGTAGACATAAACGAATGCAGTACTGTGCATGAAACATACAGGGCAAATATGGAACATCGATCGAATTACCACGAAAAACAACGTGCGGAGAGGTCGAACAGCGCATGCATGCATGCACGAACGGCCGGTCGCTGGCCTGAGAATCACATGACGGTGCACGCACTGGGTGGGTACTCCTCGTAGATGAACCTCCCCTCCTGCACGATCCGGCAGCCCTTGCACCCTCTGCACGACGACGCCGGCCCGCCGCAGCCCATCGGCGGGGGCTGCATCATCTGCAGCGGCGTCGGCATCGCCGGCGGCCACGCCCCGTACCCGCCGCCACCGCCGCCGCCGCCGCACGAGCCGCACCCTCCTCCGCAGTACGCCGGGCCTCCGCACGGCTGCCTCTTCGGGGTCGCCGGCGCCGCCCAGGGCGGGTGCTGAGGAACCGGGTGCTGAGGGTGGTGGGGGGCGGGGTACGCCGGCATCTGCGGCGGCTCGCATGGCCACTGCGGCTGGGGATGCGGGTACTGGTGCACGCCTCCCCAGTGGCTCGGGTCGCTGCACGGCCACGGGTAGCAGAGGTTGCAGATCTGCGTGAACTGCAGGTTCACCGTCGTCGACGGCGCGGCTGGTTTGGGCTCCTCCTTGGGCTTCGGCTTCTCCTCCGGCTTCTTCTCGTCCGGCTTCTTCTCGTCGGGTTTCTTCTTTTCCTCCGGCTTCTTCTCGTCGGGCTTCTTCTTCTCATCCGGCTTCTTCTCGTCGGGCTTCTTGCAGCAGCACTTGCAGCCATCGGCGGCCGGCTTCTTCTCCTCGGGTTTCTTCTCCTCCGGCTTCTTGGCGTCGGGCTTCTTCTCTTCGACGATCTTGATGTCCTTGATCGCCTTGCAGGCCTTGCATCGCAGCTTCTTGGACAGCTTCACTGGGTCAAACGGACCGGAGACGGTCACCGTGTTCTTCTTCGTGTCGAAATTGATGGTCCTGATCTTCTCCTTCTCTGATCCATCAAAGTTAATTGCGTCGAAGTCAATAAGCAAAACACAAAATGGATCCACTTCGTATTACAGGGTTAATTTGACAAAATTAAACTGAGCACTTGACTATTGTGCTGCGTACCTTGGAGTTTACATAGCACTTTCTGAATCTTCTTGTAGCATTTCTCGCATTCGAGGTTGGCTTCAATGATCAACGTAGCTACCTGCAGGTGGATACATGCATGGCAGGAGAATCAAACAAAGAGCTCACAACACCACTACTACACCTGCGAAATTAACCATGCATGTACGCATGCAGATGAAGGTAAGCATGTATGCATGAAACAGGGCGCTCACCTTCTCTGCCATGGCTGGAGCTGAGGCGACCTCCAACGAACGTTTAATGGCCGAGTTGCCACAAAAGGAAGAGGGGATATATATAGGGGATTCTAAGAAATATATTACGGCACGAACTTTCATTGTTGCAGTGCAGCATATCACACTTGTGGTCATCTTGATGAGATGACGTGGCAGTGGTTACGTTCCACCGTCGCCATGACTCGTCACACACCGAAATCCATGCCATCATCTAATGAAATAACACATTTTTTTAGCTAGGCATAGTCGAATAGGAGTAGTACGTACACCACTACACCCACCCACCGTATATTGCACTCCAAGAAAGAACAAAAGTATAATTGCATGCAAGGCGCCGGCATAGCCGGTGAAGGAGGAGGAATATGGCATCACATGAGCGTGATGAAGACCTAATCACTAGTTTAAGCGTAAGATTCGGGGCAACAACCTTTCCCTGCCATGATCATCACGGAGCATGAGCTAGCCTGAACATGGGACAAATAAGTCGCCGTAGTTGGTCCGGACACTGCTGGCACTACGCCGGGGCATGTTGCCAAAACGCCACGAGACGAACCTTCTCACGACTCATTTCCCGCACCGGGGTGCATAGAAAACGCGCATGTCGGCCGCACTGATGAACTATCGTCACGTACGTACATGGAACTCGATGACGATTTGGAGCCGTTTTGACGCGATCTGTGCAGGTGCTCATGTGGAAATGAAAATGATCACGCAGCTAGCTAGGCTGCGTACACATGGATGCCAACAATGGTCAACGACGACAGCTATGTCGAAATGATCAGCTGGCTGGCATGTACGATTGGATCGTCGCCAACCACCGATATCGATGGGTGGGCGGCAAGGTGCTGCAAACCGGGGGAGAGCATGTCGTGGAGCATCTTTCTTGTGACCTGGGTTGTTTGCTATACTGATAACTGATGATTAACGTGCATTTGCCATGAGACGGGCGACCGCTTTTCCCGCTCGCTGCGGTCATGCACCATCGCCAAGCGCTGTGAGGCGGCCACGGCAAACGATGGTGGACTGGCCGCGGCAGCTCGCCGGGATTTGGCTTCGGCGAGGTGACGGAGTGGACGGAGGTGCAGCCGAGGTGGTGTCATCACAGAATGAAACGACCGGCCGGGTATGTTTTGTGTTTGTAACAAAGGGCTTCTTGAACCAGAATGCGAAATACTTTCAAAATAGAGCATCCCATCAGAAACGCAAAAATACTGTCAAGTCATTGATCAAGGAAGACGGAGCCAAGTGCACGGACGACGCTAGAATGAGAGAGATGGCAGCTGTATTCTATGAAAAGTTATTCTCTTCTGATGGGACCCGTGAGAGTGAGCGTATTTTGGCGCTTTTTGATCAGCTGCTCACTAATGACATGAACGCCAAACTCACGGAAGCGGTATCTGATGAGGAAATTGAGAGGGCCCTATTCCAAATGGGGCCAACAAAGTTACCGGGCCCCGATGGTTTACCGGCTATGTTCTATCAACGACACTGGTCGTTGGTGAAGGACGATGTGTGTTCGGCGGTTCTGGCAGGCAAGGAAGCTCCAAACGGATTCAACGACACCATTATCGTTATGATCCCGAAAGTAAACTCGCTAGAGTTACTTTCACAGTTTCAACCTATAAGCCTATGCAATGTTCTTTATAAAATAGCGGCGAAGGTGTTGGCTAATAGACTCAAAGTGGTGCTGCCTATTATGATATTCGAGGAGCAGAGTGCGTTTGCACTAGGGAGACTAATCACGGACAACGTTCTTGTAGCTTATGAATGTGTCCATGCTATTCAGAAGAGGAAGCGTAGGAAACCCCTATGTGCAGTGAAACTGGATATGATGAGGGCCTATGACAGGGTGGAGTGGGTTTTCCTACGACGGATGATGGAGAAACTAGGGTTTGCTGGGCAATGGATAGAAATGATTATGCGCTGTGTAACATCCACTAGGTTCCAAGTCAAGTTGAATGGTGGACTCTCGCATGGTTTTAATTCATCTCGGGGTCTCCGACAAGGAGACCCTCTGTCACCCTATCTGTTCCTATTTTGCGTAGAGGGTTTCTCAGCCCTTCTGCGACATGCCCAACAGAGGAAGGAGATTAAGGGGGTTTCATTTGGGAGCACTGGCCCCACGGTAACTCACCTCCTTTTCGCTGATGATAGTGTGGTATTCCTCGAGGGATCTAAGGAGAATTTGGAGGTGCTCCGTACTATCTTGCATGACTATGAGATGGCCTCTGGACAAAAGGTAAATCTGCAAAAATCATCCATCTTCTTCGGCAAGGGAACTAAGGAGGAGGACAAAGTGTTATTGAAGCGAACAGTGGGCATCTCATCGGAGGCTCTGAGTGAGAAATAGTTGGGTTTGCCTACGGTGGTGGGAAGATCCAAAGATGGGACTTTCAAGTATGTCCGGGAGAGTGCAGGAAAGAAGGTTGCGGGATATAAAGGTCAAGGACTGTCAAAAACTGCCAGGGAAGTTCTAGTGAAGTCCGGACTCCAATCCACACCAACATTCACCATGAGCTGTTTTCAACTCACAAAGAAAATGTGCGGGAATTTGTCATCAATCTCATCGAACTTCTGGTGGGGTGCAGCAAACGGTGAGAAGAAGGTGCACTGGATTGCGTGGGATAAAATGTGTACGAGGAAGCAGGAAGGAGGACTAGGCTTCAGAGACCCGGAGGTTTTTAACCAAGCTTTGCTAGCTAAACAGGCTTGTCGGCTTTTAAAAGCTCCTAATTCACTTTGCGCAAGGGTTTTGAAGGCTCGGTATTTTCCTGACAGCTCAATTCTTGGTGCAACTTGTCCTGGAGGGGGCTCATATACCTTCAGGAGTATTATACATGGACGGAATCTCTTACTGGACGGTCTAATTTGGGGAATAGGAGATGGAAGTAAGATAAGGATCCATCATGATAATTGGATACCGCGGAAGGGTAGTTTGACGCCATTGGGCCATAACTACACTCATGGTATAAACAGGGTTTCTGATCTGCTGAACTCACATGGTACGGTGTGGGACCAAGCCAAGGTTCACGAGATGTTTTCCCCGAACGAGGCTCACGAAATCATGCAAATCCAGATAGGGGCGTGAGGATTACCAAGCCTGGAACTTCACAAAAAATGGTATTTTTACCATCCGATCGGCCTACCATTTCAAGATGATGCAACAACGCCTTAAATCCGGACGGCCAGAGTCCTCGTCGTCGGTCGCTACACATCGAGCGTGGCTAGGTTTGTGGGACTCGATCACGCCTGGGAAGGTCAAAACGCACACCTGGCGGCTAATTAGGAACGGGCTTGCTGTTGGGTCCGAGCTTCAGAGGAGAAACATCAAGGCAGGTGTGGTTTGCGTTGCTTGTGGCAGGGAAGAAACGAACTACCATCGCTTCTGGGGCTGTTACCACTCAGCCAAGTTTTGAAAAATTCTTCACTCGGAATTGGGAGCTCCGTGTGGCGATCCCGCCGGTTACAGTCTGCTCTCAGGGTGACCTATCCAACTGGCTGCTAGCTTGGTTTGCGGATGCGTCGGACGACGAGAAAGCAGTAATGCTTCAAGGAGTATATGGGCTCTGGCTTGCTAGGAATAACTCAAGAGATGGAAGGAAGATTGAGGAGGCTGGAGATATAGCACGCACTGTTATCAAGGTGATGGAACAATGGCAGGCTACGAACGGAAGTACGAGCAGGAGGTCGAAACCTATTCCAGTGCAGAAATGGGTGCCCCCGGAGTTGGGCTGGATCAAAGTAAACGTGGATGGTGCTACGTCCAAACTGGGATCAAAGGGAGGAGCCGGTGTTGTATTCAGGAATCATGAAGGGGCTTTCCTTGGAGGCGCATGCCATGTCTTGCTTGGATGTCCAGATCCTGTGGCTAGTGAACTGCATGCTTGTCGACGAGGAGTCCAATTAGCGGATGAGCTTAATGTCAGTCGCCTGCATATTGAGACAGATAGCCAAGAGATAGCTAGCAAGCTTCAGAACAGGGAGAAGGACTTGTCCGTGCTGGGACCACTAGTAGAAGAGGTGAAAATGATGTTGCACGCGCGAGAGCATTGGAAGATTACCTGGGTTCGCCGCTCGGCGAATGGTGCAGCACACGCGTTAGCTAGAGAAGGGATTTTTAATGACTTATGTAAGGTCTGGTTACACCAACCGCCTGATTGTATCTTGCACATTTTATCGGCAGAGATTCCTGCCTTTTATGAATAAATAGGGACGGTGTGAATTTAAAAAAAAAAGGGCTTGTTGCAATCGTTGCAAAAGGGTGTTTCAGCCTGGGAAAAAATCACAACTTTTTTCTTGCGAAGGACTTATGTTGCAGCTGTAACATGACCTCTATTAGACCTTTGTTGTAGAAAACTGCAACACCGCTTTTGCTGCAAAGGGAGGCTGCTCCCGGGGGGCGCATTGGATGGTCATTGTCGGGTCCATCCAATGGATGGTCAGCAAGGCGGTGAATATCCCTCGGTTATCCATCAAAAGACGCACATAACTTGGTATCGAAACAACCCCTATGAGACTATAAAGGGAACGTGCCCTCATCACATATAAGATTAAGATGATTGCTATTTCAACCATAAATTGCGACTTTTGCATCGCTTGGCAGGTTATAACATTGATTATACATGTCTTGCTTACAATGTGTTGAGCATAAGGATTATTAGGAAATATATGATAGACTAGAATTTGGTCATGCCTTGTCTTGTACTTCAAGTTGGTCTTTGTACTCCTATATATATGCCCACGAGGCTCAAGCAATACAACAACAATTACACCAATCCTCTCTCTCTTTTCTAACATGGTATCAGTTTCCGGATTCTAAAACCTAGCCGCCGCCGCTTCCGCACTCGCGCGCGCCCTCGGGGCGGTCGACCTCCATGACCGCCGTCGGGGGCCGCGCCGCCCGTACCTAGGGTTCGTCCGCCACATGTTGACCGGCTGCCCTAGAGAGTGCTTTTTCGATCCTTTGATTCGGGTTTTTCTCTCTCTCGCCGGTAGCTTTGATCGGCGTGTTTTCCTTTTTGGTTTTCCGATCTATACTTGATCGGTTTGCGTCGCCCGTCGTCGCCGTCGACACCCCCGCCTCTACTCCGACACCGGCGTGACCGGCCGGATACTTCACCGACCCAGCGGCCTCGCGCGACAGGTGGCCCCTCAAGACCGCCGTCCGCGCGCCGGCCGCTCGTCGCCCTGCGCCGGCTGTCACCGCCCTGCTCCGACCCGGACACCTACATCGCCTACACCCAGCGGCCTCACGCCACGCAGCGGCCAATCATAGTTGCCGCTTGCGCGTCGGCTCGCCAATCGATCCACCCCACCCGCCTTCGCCGCGTTTCCACGGGGGCCCTGCGGGTTGTCTCGTCGGCCTCGTCCCCGGCTGCGTTGAGCCGTCTGCGTCATGCCCGTCGGCTGCCTTGAGCTCGTGCGTCGCTGCTCCGTTGGTCGCTCGGGCCTCGCTGCCCGGGCGCTGGCGCTGCTTTGGTGGCCCTGGTGCCGGTGCTGGCGCGCTCGTCCGCACGTCGTCCATCGTCGCCGGCTTCATCTCGGACTCCGTCGCCACCTCGTCTTCACCAAGCAGCGTCCCCGACCTCGCGCGCAATTGGATTGATCACCCGCCCGCCGCCGCGATCCGCCTCATCTACGCTGTGCGACCGACCTAGCCCGTCGGTTCCGCGCGCCTCTCCAGGCCCCGTGAAGACTGTCCCGAGTTCAGCGCGCTCCTCTACCGATCGAGCAACGGGCTGCCACTGCATCGCCCCGTCGGGCCGCAGCGCCGCCGCCCCGTGGTTCTTCTCCCGGTTGCACCGACCCGCGTCAACGCTGCGTGGCCCCTTCGGACCGTAGTGTCACGGCCCCGGTCCACCACTGCCCCGGGGCCGTCCGCTCCAGGCCGTCCCCGTAGCTGCACCGACCCTCGCGCCACCACTGCGTCGCCCCGTCGGGCCGTAGCGAGCATGGCACGCGATCCATGCCGCCACTCCGAGGCTATCCCCGTGGTTGCACCGACCCGCGCTCCGCCGCCCGTTCGGGTTGTAGCGCTGCGCCCGCGTCCTCGCGACCGCCCGAGGTCTTCCCGTCGCCCGACACCTGCTTCGCCGCCGCTGCGTCGCCCCCCGAACCGTGGCGCCATCGCCGCGGTCCACTTCACCGTCCACGTGTGTCGACTTCCCGTGGTATGCGTCGCGCCGTCTCCCTTGGCGCGGGAACGCCACCGTCTGCACCGGTCTTCGTCACGCTATCAGAGTTCTTTGCCTACTTCGAGCATCGCCGCCATGCTCCTAACCTAGTCACCGTCACCACCGTCAGGCCGCCGCCGTCGCTACCCCCGTAGCCGTCGCAGCCGCCCGTCCACCCCCTTCGCCTTCGTCCAGCACCAGCCCGTCGCCAGCGTCGCCGTCATCTACCCCGACCGCTTCGTTTACTCCGACAACCGCGGGCGATATTGGCCCCGCGCCGATTGGCGCCGCAACCATCGTCGAGTCCTTCTCTGCTGGCCTCTGCGACTTCTTCGACATGGCGTACAGCTCGTGCAGGTCCCAGTCTACGCATGCCCGGTGATGGCAACACCGCCGCGTGCCCTCGTCCATGACGTGTCCCTGGGCCGGGCAAGCCTGGTGCGGCGCTTCGTCAACTTCGTCTTCGTCCGTCTACGCATGCCCGGTACTGGCAACACCGATGCGTGCCTTCGTCTACGATGTGTCCCCGGGGTTGGCAACACCGGCGCGACGCGTCGTCAACATCATCTACTTCCTGGCGCACCACTACTTCGACACCACTGCGCCCTTGACTAACTCGGCGCCTCCTTGCGCCCGCGGCTCCACGGCGACTTCCTCGACACCGGCTACCCTGACTCGACATCGACCACTGCATTCTTCACTCGGCTACCTCGACCACGGCTCCACCACCCAGCTCTCGGCTACATCGACAAACGGCACAAAGGACTACCGCCTGCTTGAGCAACCTCGTCGGTTTTCACTCCAGTCGCGACTCCGCGATGCATCGACCGTTACTACGGGGGGTGTCCGTCAGCTTGCCTTCAGATTCTTCTCCAGTCTCACCATCTGCGTCACTACCGTTGTGACTGCGGGGGGATGTTGAGTATAAGGATTATTAGGAAGTATATGATAGACTAGGATTTGGTCCTGCCTTGTCTTGTACTCCAAGTTGATCTTTGTACTCCTATATATATGCCCACGAGGCTCAAGCAATACAACAATTACACCAATCTCTCCCTTCTAACACAATGGGTGTAAACATACAAAATTGTGCATCAATGATATTCGGATTATCTAAAGTATTTGCTTCTACAAAAGTTATGTGTACCATCTAAAACCAAGTTTAATGAACATGGTTATCTATGTTTTGAATCAGAAATGATCGAATCAATCGATCAATGGTTACAGGCCCCCTTTTATATGTCCCGAGGAGACACGACGATCCCTCGAGGAGGCGTCGGTTCTAGGAGATCGAAGGGAGGCGTCTGTTGCTGGACAAACCGCAACGACGGTTTGGGCAAGGGGAGATTTTCCCCTAATTATAGAATTATTTTTAACACTCCCCCTAATCTACGCTTGACCATGTAGATCATCTTCACGATTGTCTGGGAAGCTCTATCATCTCAAAAGATTCTCCTTCAAAAGTTCTTCATAAAATCTTTGATGAGATCCTGAAACATACACTCACAAAGAAAGATAGCATAATGTGATGTCATTAAAATGAGGATATATCAAGAAGAGACTCCCCCTGACACCTGCAAGTCCCTAAGTCTTCGCATACCAATTCCATGAACACATTTCTGGAATGTAGAATTAGGTAGAGACTTGGTAAATAAATCAGCAAGGTTGTCGCATGATTTGACTTGCAGAATGCTTATTTCCCCGCTTTTCTGAAGATTATGTGGGGAAAACCATTTAGGAGAAATATGCTTGGTGATATTACTCTTGATGTATCCTGTTTGCATCTGCGCAACACAGGCCGCATTATCTTCATAGATAATGGTAGGTGATTTTATCGAACCCATTCCACATGACTGTTGTATGTGGTTTATCATTCTGATGACCATACACATTCGCATGTTGCTTCAAATAATGAAATTATTTCAGAATGATTGGTAGATGTTGCCACCGTGTCTGTTTCAAGACTTCCATGATATAGCAGTGCCACCATGTAGGAACACGAAGCCGGTCCGAGATCGGCATTATGGGGATCGGACAAATAGCCGCATCTGCATACCCAATCACATCGAGTCCTGATTTTTCTAGAAGTGGAAAATAGACCAAGATCCTTTGTGCCTTGGAGATATCGAAGATATTCTTCACTCTGCACCAATGACGTTTGGTGGGAGCTGTGCTATGTCTAGCAAGTAGATTCACCGCAAATGCAATATCGGGTCTTGTGCAATTTGCAAGATACATAAGCGCTCCAACGGCACTGAGGTATGGAACTTCAGGTCCCAACACCTCTTCTCCATCATCCCTTGGTTTGAACGGATCTTTCTCCACGTCTAGAGCTCGAACCACCATAGGAGTTTTGGATGGATAGGATTTGTCCATATTGAATTTCTCCAATATTTTCTGGATATAGGCAGATTGGTGTACCATGATTCCTGAGGGAAGATGCTCAAGTTGAATACCTAAGCAAAATTTGGTTTTACCCAAATCCTTCATCTCAAATTCCATCTTTAGGTGATTGCGTGCTTCATCAATGTCTGGTGTGCTGCCGATGATGTTGAGATCATCAACATACACAGAAATGATGCAAAATCCTGTAGAGGACTTCTTGATGAAAACACATGGGCAATCAGCACTATTGGAGTAACCTTTCTGAAGAAGGAACTCACTGAGTCGGTTGTACCACATCCGTCCCGACTGCCTTAAGCCATATAATGACTTATTCAGCTTTACACAATACATGTTATGTTTTGCATTTTTATTCGGGACAGAGATTCCATCAGGAACCTTCATATATATGTCCGAATCTAGTGACCCGTAAAGATATGCGGTCACGACGTCCATCAACTGCATAGATAGACGATTTTGCACTGCCAAAGATATAAGATATCGGAAAGTGGTTGCACTCATTCTTGGAGAATATGTTTCATGAAATCAATGCCGGTTTCTGCGTGAAACCTTGTGCTACGAGCCTTGATTTATATCTCACCACCTCATTGTTCTCATTCCGCTTCGGAGAAAAACCCATTTGAATCCCACAGGAAAACACTTTGGGAGGTGTAGGTATTGCTTGATGAATACCTTTCTTTTGTTAAGTGATGCAATTTCTGCTTGGATTGCATCCTTCCATTTAGGCCAGTCGGAGCGCTTTTGGCACTCAACGATAGACCTTGGATCATGATCAGTGAGAAGGGTATCTGCAATCTTTTCAGCAAAATATATGTCGACAGTCGTAGTCTTACGGTCAAATGATTCTCCAGAATCAACATAGTTGATGGAAATTTCCTGCACCCCTAGTGACTCTTCGTGATTTCCCAATACGATCGAGTCTGGGTGTTCTGATGTCCCAGTCAGTTTATGCATACTGGAACTGGGTTGTGGAGGTTGCCCTTCCACTGGGTGTATACTACCCATCAGGTGTTTGTCAACGTTGAGTTGACCTGCATTTGCTGACTCCGAGGTTTTTCTCCTCGATTTCCTTTGCTGCTTGCTAGAAGCATGCTCCGGGTCAGAGGCCGTACTACTCCCCCTCTTTTTAGGAATAGGGAGTTGAGTGGTTTTTATTGGTACCTCCACTCTTTCTGGTGCATTTCTGGACGGGTTTAAGGATTTTGTAACACCTTTCAAATCAGTAAATGGATCTGGCAGATTATTTGCAAGATGTTGCAAATTAATGATCTTCCGAACTTGAAGTTCGGTCTCATGGGTGCGTGGATCAGAGGATGAAATGGAATGAGCATTCCAATCAATTTCCGGGCATTCTTTCTGGTACTTGAAATCTCCCCCTAATGCCGGAAAATGTTCCTCATTAAATATGCAATCAGCGTGACGGGCTGTGAACAGATCCCCAGTCAGGGGTTCCAGGTACTTAATAATCGACGGCGATTTGTACCCCACATAGATCCCCAACTTCCTGTGTGGGCCCATAGATGTCCGCTGTGGTGGTGAGATCGGGATGTATGCAGCACATCGAACTTACGCAGATGGGAAATGCTTTGAGGATTTCCACGTACCAATTCCAGAGGGGAAGAACTGTGATATGCAGTTGGCCTCAATTGTATCAAGTCAGCAGCGTGTAAAACAGCGTGACCCCAACAAGAGGTTGGCAAATTGCAATTCGTCAACAAAGGTCTTGCAATGAGTTTGATCCTCTTAATCAATGCTTCAGCCAAACCATTTTGTGTATGGACATATGGAACAGAGTGCTGAACTTCAATCCCCAAAGCCATGCAATAATCATTGAAAGCACGTGAGGAGAATTCTGCAGCATTGTCCATTGAAATTGACTTAATTCGACTTTCAGGATAATGGGCTTGCAACTTAATGACTTGCCTCATTATCTTGGCAAATGCATGGTTTCGTGTGGATAGAAGACACACATGTGACCATCGTGTAGATGCGTCAATCAGAACCATGAAATACCAGAAAGGTCCAGATAATGGCTGAATGGGACCACAAATGTCTCCTTGAATACGTTCAAGGAACTGAAGTGGTTCAGCTTGCATTTTGAGGTGTGAAGGCCTCAAAATTAGCTTTCCCGTGGCACAAGATGTGCACACAAAATCAGAAGATTGAGGAAATTTTGACTCAAGCAAATTATGACCAATGGAATTGCTAGTAATTTTTCTCATCATCCCTATTCCAGGATGGCCTAGGCGATCATGCCAGGTTTGGAATGCGTTAACATTCTGAAAAATTACTTTGTATGCAACATGTTCCATGGGTTTGATGTACGTATAGTACAAACCAGACGATAGAGAAGGAATTTTCTCATGTACCTTTTTGCCATATCCGTCATCTTTAGTAAAGAGTAGATACTCCTCTTTGTTGTCTTCATGGGTTTCAATATGAAAACCATTTTTACGGATATCTCGATAACTGATCAGGGTACGTGCACAATCGGGATACAGAAAGCATCCTCAATTGTCACATATGTACCACTTGGGAGGGTGAATATGGCACGCCCAGTACCAACAATCACAGTATCGCGTCCAATGATAGTTAGAATATCTCCATTTGTCTTTTTCGAGTTTGGAAATATTTCATCTCCTCAAGATGGAGTTTGTGGCACCACTGTCCACAAGGCATAATTCCTCTTCCATCAGATTGTCCCGAGAAAACTATATAAAACAAAGAATTTTCAATAAGAAAACCTCATAGTAATATATAGAATACAATCTTTATTATATCAAATGTGTTGATACAATACAATATAAAGACAACAATAAACTTATGTTCTTATTACAATCATCACAAATGGACATAATTAAGTAGATCACTAAGGAGATTGAGGGACTAGTCGAAGTCGCCAAACACGTTGTTTGCTGTGTACTCAATCAACGTGTTCTCCATTTCAGCAGTAGCCTCAGGCAGATAAGGAACCACGGCGTTGCTCGGTCCAGGAGGAACATCGTGCGAACCACCAGCTCCTTTTGTTCTATCCGGATGAGGTTGAAATTGGCTTCAAACCTTTTCCCTTGAGGTGCTTTGCATCCCTGAGATTGCTGGTACAGCATAACCAGATGCTTGGGCATTGTGGACTTTTCAGTAGAATGAGTGGAGCATCCACACTTGTTGTAAAGCTTAGATTTATCAAACCTGGGCTTTGAAGTGCCTTTTCCCTTGCCTGGGTGTCTAGATCTCTTGTTCCCATTGCGCTTTCGCTTATGCTCGAAATTGGATTGTTTACCCCGAGGGGTACCATTAAACTTTTGTCTATTTGCAACATTCAGATGGACTTCAGGTAAAGGTTGTGCGCCAACTGGGCGCTGAGAGCCATTCTTAGCGAGTAGCTCATCATGCTTCTCGGCCTGAAGTAACATGTGAATAAGCTCGGAATAGACAGTGTAGTTTCGAGCACGGTATTGCTGTTGGAGGATTCTATCTGAAGGGAGCATAGTAGACAAAGTTTTCTCGATCTTCTCCCCCTCAGTAGGTTCCTTCTCACAAAAGCGCAGTTTGGAACATATCTTATGAACATCATGATTGTACTCACCAATGGACTTGAAATCCTGAAGACGGAGATGCGTCCAATCATGGAGTGCTTCTGGCAGGACTACTGCCTTCTGCTGTTCATACCTCGTTTTGAGGGCCAGAAACAGAGTACTAGGAGATTCCTCCTGTAAATACTCGGACTTGAGATCTGGATGAATATGGTGCCTTATGATGAATAAGGCAGTATAGTTCTGTTGTTCTGTCAGCGGCGTGGCCCCATCCGGGAGAGGAGTCTCCGGGGGTTGTATTGCACGCGCTATCCCACGGGACGCAAGACTGATCTTGATGTCCATAGCCCATGTAGGGTAATTGTGGCCATTGAGGGCAAGCTCCTCAAACTCTTTGGCAGTCATCTTTGCCTACATGGGAAAACCAGAGATAATTAATTTACAGGTGGTAAATTAAAAACCATCATGGTTCTGTAATAAGAATGCAAAAATTTGGTACTCAAGTGTAAACTTGAAAAATTCTCAACCTCAATTGTGTGAACATAACACTTTGAAGATCATTTAGATCTCACAGTAATAGGCTATATCGCCATTACCTTGTGTATGCTACAATTCAGATACAAGGAATACACGTTGGAGGTAATCGCTTGTCGAGAATGACAAAGCGTAGACCTCATAGTAAGAGGGGATAATCTGCAAATGAGCAGTAGATCCCAACTCATTACCTTGTGATTCCAAATATAATGAGGGAGAAATATTCAAAAATTTGCAAGTTTGGTGTGCGAGAGAAGATGATCTCGATCGCTGAAACATGTTCAAGAGAACTTGATATGTGGTAAACACATGGAACATGTCATACTTCCCAGATGAAATCCGGTACTTTATTTATATTATCAATCCATTACATAATATAAACACACTAATAACACAAGTCCTAGTCAGATGTAATCTAGAACAGGACTTGAATGTAAGTAACAGTCAAACTAGGTACTAAACAGTACTAAACATAGTCTAAAACTGCACTAATACAATAATTAGTACTAATGATCAATGAAACAGATAAAAAAAAATTCGTAGCCACCACGAGGACCCGTATGCGCCTAGGCCTAGGCTTGCGCGGCCTTTGGCCAGCCCATCCGCCGCCGCACCGCATAAAGCAGAGGGGGAAGAGCGGTTACGGATACGGGTCGGATACTCCGACCCCCCGCACCACTGCTCGATCCCCACCTCTGGTCACAGCGCCGCAGCGAGGAGGAGTGGCCGCCACCGCATTCCTCCTTCTCCATTGGTTACCGGCGCAGCCCCGCCGAGCTCTCCTCGTTCGAAGAAGAAGCAACGACGACGGGGTCCAGCTGGAGGCACGGCGCTGGCGAGGCCGAGACTCGCCGGAGCCCACGAGCCGGCGCGGCGGCAGGGCGACGACGGCGCGCTCAATAGGTGGCCAAGCGCTGCTCAAGACGGCTGCTCGAGCCCGCGCCGCTCCTGTTGAGGCGTGGCGGTGGCGGCACCGTCCTCCATGCTGCTCCAAGGCGGACGACTCGGAGGCACCGGTCGGCGCGAGACGAAGGCGAAGCGCCTCCTCCTCGTTCACGACGCGCGCGACGGCACGGGCAGTATCCGGCGGGCGGCGGCCTCGGCGGCGGGCGTTATGCGTCGACAGCGCGAGCCACGCGGCCGGGCGGAGGAGGTGGTGGAGGCGGAGATCCAGGGGTGGTGCAGCGCGATCGCAGCCTCAGCACCATGGAGGCGCTGGGCGCCACTAGCTGGTCGAACCCCATGGGCGCCGCCACGGGCGCAGGGAGCACCATCGTGGCGCGCGTCAGGCGAGGGAGCACTGCGGGCGCGTCAGCGGCGCGGTGGTGGCCAGGAGCACCACGCCCAGCGCGCGCATGGTGGCGAGAGCGCCACGTCCAACGCCGCGGTGGTGGCCAGGAGCGCCACGTCCAACGGCGAATCAACGGATGGCTTGCATCCGGCGACGGAAACGGCGGTGGCCACCAACTCCATGGCGGCGAAGGGCAATGAGGCGGTAGCGGCGACCGTCCTCGTGGATCAGACGGAGGAAGAAGGAGACGAGGCCTGTCATCTCACCGGCGGCGAGTGCTTCCTCTCTTCTCCTTTTCTCTGTTGCCTTTCGCTCTCGCTAGCTGTTCTACGTAATCAATCGATGGTTACAGGCCCCCTTTTATATGTCCCGAGGAGACACGACGATCCCTGGAGGAGGCGTCGGTTCCAGGAGATCGAAGGGAGGCGTCTGTTGCGGGACAAAGGTTTGGGGAGATTTTCCCCTAATTACAGAATTATTTTTAACAATCTACATGTATCAAGATTTTGTGCCAAGCACGACAGATTATACATGCACAAGTTGAGCACATAAGAAGATCACCAGAAAAAAGATAAAGATATATAGCAACAAACCAAATAGAGAGCAACAATACTACGAGTACAAAATACCACAAACCAATACAAGACAAGTTCATAATTTTGCCAATAATTATTTAAGGGCTGCACCAACTCCTGGACCCACAAAGCTGCACTTGGCACCTCAAGTGTCAAGTCAGTACAAAGAACACTAGAAGTGTCAAGTCGGTACAAAGAACACTAGAAGTAAAAATGACATCCAGATCCGTAGACCACAACTAACGACAACAAAAAGCACTAGAGCGAGCCAAAGGCGCATCGCTGTCATCGTCCCTCCATCACCAGAGCTGGGCAACCTTGTTGTAACAGACAATCAGGAAGTCGTCGTGTTAAGACCCAATATGACGGAACAACAACCATCGCCGATGAAAAAATACATAGACCGGAAGGATCCAACCTGAAGAACACATACGGTGATACGAACGAAAACCGGATACAAGTGGATCCAACAGAGACAAACGCCAACCGAAACCCACGTAATCCGTCGAGACAGATCTCCACACACCTCTAATCCAGCCGAACTAGGGCTAGACAGGATAACCTTATTCCAACTTCAAGGAGTCATTGTCGTCTCTTCTTCCAGAATCAAGAGGCCGAGATCCATCTTCTTCCTGAGCCCGACAAGGCCGAGATCCACCGCACATTCATGGTGTAAGGCCACAAAAGGCCAAGCCGATCTGCTTGGCGGCGACAGCGGGAGGCACACATTCCTAATCGCCCTTGCGCGAGCGCACGAGGTGAAGGGCCGGGAGTAGCGAAGACACTTCTTTTAAGTGGTAGAAAAGAAAAGCAATGGAAAACTACTGTTAGAACAAAGAAATAAACTCGGTTTAGTGATCAGATTCTTGGCAATCTTTTCACCATTATAGAACCTGAAAACAAGATAAATGCATTTTTGAAAATTTGACCTTGTAAGTTTACGTGGTAGTTAGCCTATTTAAAATGCATCTGTTTGACATGGCGTCATAGGTTGCTATGGAGGGTTCAAAACAGGTCAAATTTTGAGTCTTTGTGCAGGACTTTTTCAGAAGTAATGAATGTAGTAGGAGCAAAGGATAATGATTGGTGGTTTCTTCTCACTTGCCAAATCCATATCGAGGATGTATGGTTCCTACCGAACTTATCATAGTCTAGTAGCCGATACTCACCAATTAGTAATGAGGATATAAGCAGCTCGACCAAACAAATGGCTTTTATGGCCTACCATTTTCATAACAGAATTTAGTAATGGTTACGTACAACAGAGTTCACCATAAACAACAATAGAAGACGTTCATAAGTTTGCCAATTAATTATTGAAGGGCTGCAGTAGCTCCCTCGAAAGCTGCACTTGGCACCTGAAATTCCATGAGAAGCACCATAGAGCATAGAAACACGATACTTCCAAAGATCTGAGTTTTACATAAACCATAAGACAAGACGAGTTCATAATTTTGCCAATTAGTTATTTATTTAAGGGCTGCACTACCTCCCGACCCCGAAGCGGCACTTGGGACTGACCAAAGGTAGATAGATACACATGTGTCAATCTAAATCATTTTGAAAGTGTATGAAAGACACTTTTTAGGTGATCTGATAGCAATGAACAACTACTGCTAGAGCGGAGAAATAAATTCAGTTTAGTGGTCTACTTGTTGCCGTATTTTCACAATGACAAAACCTAAAAAATAACACAACTATTTAATACATTTTTGAAAATTTGGTCCGCCAAGCTTGTCAATCTCCATGGCAATTAGAGCAAATTTAAAATGCCTCTGCTTTTACGGGTTGCTACGGAGGGTTTAAAACAGGTCAAATTTTGAGCCTATGTGCAGGGTTTATCATGAAGTAATGAAGGTAGTAGGAGCAAAGGATAAGGATTGGTAGCTAACTAATTGCATCTTCTCTCTGCCAAAGCCAAACCCATATGAGCAATGTATGGTTTCTCATGATAAGAGCAGAACTTGATATTTTCACCAGTCTTGTTGGCAATGCTCAGCCAAATAGTATAGGGGATCTAAGCAGCTCGACCACACAAATAACTTCTATGCCCTACACTCTTCATGAAACAATTTAGTGATGGTTGTGTGCAGAATGCAAGCTAAGAAGACCGACTGAACATAACAGGTTGATGGTGGCAAAAGAACTGTCTTTATACCCTAAAAAACCAAAACTGCCTGCCAAGTTCACTACACATAAGAGCGGAAGAAATACATGCAAATACAGGAAGTATAGCTTTTATTAAAACTAGATGAGTTCATATAATAACTTAGTAATGCACAGTAGCGCTGGTAGAGCTTGGATTATTTTTCTTACCACGAGGAGGAATCATGCGAGCAATCTCCGCCTTGGACATATTTGCAAATGGGCCCAGTTGAGACACTTGCGACGATCTAGAATTGTTGTTTTTGTACACACGCATTGCACAAGCCCTAAATGAACTGAACCGACGGGTCATTTCTTCATAGCTCTGAGATACCCCATGATACTTGCACCAGCATTTATACAAGGCCCACAGAGAATCCTTGGACTTAATGGAATTCTCATCAACAAGGGAAATTTTCTTCGGATTTATGTCCGCCTCAAAGCCATGGAGTTTGAAAAAATCTGCTGTCTCTGAACCGTCTGCCGTTCGATGTACGGAGTTAAAATTCGATTGTAAAATAGCATCATTTGTAATAATGCTCTCAGCGGAAGTAATTTGATTGAAGGCGAGACATTAAGACATCATGAATCATCATAAACCAGTTTTTAACCACTTAGTTTTACTAAGAAAATATGCTTGCCGGATGTCCGAATGAATCTTATTCAAATAGATCCACTGACAAGAAGAAATAATATGGGAATTTTGGATATTATTAAATTCAGATCCAAGTAAGGCGAATTCCTTTTCATATCCAAAGCCCAAGAATCCTTAGTATTCAGATACAAATTCTGTAAGAGTATAATCCAATTAAGGAGAATTAATTCGGGATTCAGATCCGATTTCGAAAAGAGCTATCAAAATAACATGGGAATTTTAGGTATGAAATTCAGATCCAAGTAAGAAGAATTACTTTGGGAATTTTGGCATTCAGGACTTAGATCCAAATTACGAAAGAGCTGTCTCGGATTACTGCAGCTGCAGACATGCGACGGATGGAATCGCCAATCGAGATAGAGCCGGGAGGCACGGAGAGATGACACCAGCAATATCTCCAGCGGGCGTGATCGAGGCTGCTCGAGCGAGCTTGGACACGATGAAAGCCATAGCCGAGGTGCGTGAGGAGGCAGCGAGGCGAGAACCTCCTCGTCACGGTTAGACCCCGTTCGTTCGCGGAGATCGCGGAAAAGTGGACACGGATGGGAACAATTAGGGCTGACCGCTTTGGTGAGCTTAACTGAAATAGGAAGGTGATTTTTTTTTTCAGTTTTGCTAAAGCACATCTAGATATGCCATAAGTATCGCACATCTAATTTCTATGTCATTGATCTTACGTCAAGATTCGTATGAATATTTTCTTTTTCTTTTTTCTTTTTCTCTTTATGTTTGATTCACTCACTTAAATGTGCAATAATTAGAGCACATCTAGATGTGCCCTAGATGCACCTATCTTTTTTTTACGATATTATAAGGAAGGTGATTGTACATGTCATATGCTTTTTCTCCGTGGCGTGCATGTCGGAAGATTATAACCATGAAATTATGAGATATATATACTAGTACAAATGGCGTCGTTGCACGGGCAAAAAATTAAATATAACCTGTTCTCGTGTCATTATGCAACACTTTTTAAACTAATTTTTCGCAAACGTTAGAAATAAGGTTACACTGAGTATTTCTTTTGGACAATGAAATTTGGGCGTATCCTAACAATGCTCGCCCTGACCTATTTCAGCTCCGCACTTTCATTTCATCCGATAATAGAGTAGTTGTGTATAGAATAGTCTCTCAAGCCATTTTTATTTTTGTTGTCCGAAAAGCATGAATTACTAATTTTTTGTTTGAGAAGGTGTTTTTTATTTTAGTTTTGTCTATTCGATCCAAAACATCAACTTTGCTCTGGGACAAAAATATATTATTTTCATATCCTTAGCTCAAAGCACTCATATGTGCATGGATCATATAGTCAAGTGATATTATCAAGATTTGTCATAGCTAAAAAGTTCATTAAGCTTAATCCACTTTTGTAAAAGCATCATACATGCAGCCATGCTTTGCTATGAAGCCGACATTCCTGAAAAGGATGACACTTTGTAGGCCAAGTAATATTTTCTAACTTTTATTTGTGAATGCAGGCCAAGTAATTTAGCTGATGTTCCATTGAAAGGTTAAAACATCGTGAATCACAAGGTTCCAGGATAATAAAACATACACATACCCTTTTTAAAGTGCTGTATGAGAAGAAAAGCGGTAGATGGATCTCACTGCCTAAAAGTCATTTTTCTGCAGCCAGGCCGCCCAACTCTCCTCTTTCTCTTTTTTTCCATAGCAGCCTCCAGGCCCAACAGCCTGCCCACCTCCACCGAAGCAGTCGAGCAAAATCCTCCCTAACCCTAACCGGTCGAGCAACTCCAATCGACCCTCGTCTTGTCTCTCCTTCCCACGCTCGATCCCCTCACACGCCTCCTCTCACACGCAGACACACACCGCCACCACCAGAGGCCTGGATCCCTGGGCGCCTCCCGGCAGAAATCACATATTGACCTAAGACCCAAATCAAATCACAAACCGACCTGGTCATGAAAAAATTCACTCTGCTGACCCTTTGGTGTGGCGCCCGACAGTGGGCCCGCACCCTCTTGTCTGCGCCCTTCCCTTAGGCGTCGCATCCTGCCAGCGTGGCAGCCCTGGTCGATTCTTGGCCCCACGCACTTTGTCAGTGCCTAAGGGCTAGGCGCCACACTTTGGCGTCAGCGCCTAGCCCTTGGGCGCTGCACGATGACTTCATGCTGCCGCCCCAGCCCGACCAGGCAGTTCTTCATCTCTCCGCTCTCTGGGACAGAGAGCAGCGGCGCGCCCCATCTAATCCCCCACATCCCTCTCAGATCTGAAGATTTGATCCGTGGATTCGATCCCCAATCCATCCTACTAGGTAAACTCTTCCGTTCTCTTTCTTTTGCTCCGTAAATTTGTTGCCATTTTAGAGATTTGTCCAAGATTTGATGGAACCCTTGATTTGTTTGGTTTGCTCGATTTAGGATGTGTATTCATGTTGGTAGTACCGTAGTGTTATTTATTAGTTCACAATATATGATTCTTGTTAGTGAAACCCTAGATTGTTTAGTTTTTTAGATATATATGAGATGCCTATTTTATAGATAACTATGAGATGTTGATTTTGTAGACATATATGAGAAGTTTGTTTAGATATATATTAGATGTTGAGTTTATTTCAAATATTAGATGTTGACTTTATTTGAAATATTAGATGTTTAGTTTATTTGAACACATATGACATATTCATTGTGTGAGAAGGAGATGTTGAGATTCTTGTAGTTGAACACATGTTATATGTTTAGTGTGTACCGATATTTGAGATGAAGATGAACTCTTATATGTTTATTGTTTGAAATTGTAAGGATGGTTTGGCTTACGGGCGATGTCTCTGACGTGCAACACCGGGCCTACATGATGCTTGAGAAGGATAAGGTAATAATGAGTAATCTAAATATTTTGCAAATTTGCCTTTAGTTGAAATTTACATGCCCTAAGATTTGTCATTACTTGTTTTTGCGAAGCTTGAACCTCTCAAGATTCGGTATCACGGGTCTCTGGTCCTGCCATGCCTTACGATGAGTGGTACACACCGTACATCAAGCGGCAGGACTACTCCGTGGATTCTGTTGGTCGGCCGGTCCACGCCGAATCTGAACGCTCCACCGGTGTCCGCTCTTGTTGATCGGTGGAGGCCGAGACCCACAGCTTTCTATCTTCGGACGGGAGATGACCGTGGCGCCGAGGATGTCTCGTTGATCACCGGTCTTGCTATCGACGGAGGCCTCTCTGTATGAGCACCGATTCTGATGGGTGGCGCGAGCAGATGATTGCTCTTATCGGTATGGCTCCTACCGAGGCTGAGGATGATGTAGAGGAGGGAGAAGAGAAGACGAAGAGGGAAAGGAAAGCAGCCGGAGCTGCTTTCACGTGGATTCAAAATAACTTTGCGACGTGCCCTCCGGATGCCACTGATGATGTGATCCAGACACATGCTCGTGTGTATATGTGGTACGTTGTGTCGTGGACTTTGTTTCTTGACTCCACTGGCAAGAACGCTCCATGGATGTGGCTGAAGGCGATGACCGTCTTCGATAGCAAATGGAGCTGGGGTTCAGCGACTCTTGCCTACTTGTACCGACAGGTAGTTGGTCTGTTTTGTGATCAACTCATTTCTTCATTAGCAATGCAAGCTTGCTGTCAAGTTAACATTGTTTTTCTTTCATATGTAGCTGGACGATCGTGTTGCGGGATCACACCTAGTGCGAGGCATTGGTGGTAATCTGCTTCTACTTTACGTATGGAGTGGGAGTGTCTTCTGTTGGACACCAAGAGCGTCGAGTTTGATCCTTGGTATGCGAGATGAACATGACGAATTACGGCGCCCATTGGGCTTACAAGTGGGATATCCTTTCCGAGATGACGGACGATGTCAATCTCATGTACCAAAAGTACATTGCCGAGTTGGATACGATTACGCTTTGAAAGGTAAGGAGGTCATTACTTCAGTCCTTTCTCATGCTTGCTTGAAAAATAGTCATCAAATTTGCATTGTTGCCTGTTTCATAGGTGGAATGGCAGCCATATGGCGCGGGTGAGAGCTTAGGGTACACCGGAGTTCCGCCTCAACCCGATGTGCTTATGGATAAGGATCTACGGCTTATCGGGCCCACCGATATGCAATCTGGCGGTTGAGTTTCATTTGCCGCATCGCGTGTATCGTCGATTTGGTCTTTTCCAGCTTCACCCGCGGATTGGGTGGACACGGACAAAGCACTTCATAGGTAAGAGAGCATGTCCGTGTATTGTCTAATCATCGGGACTCATTTTGATTGTGCTAATGTTTGGTTTTATACCACGCAGGTTGGACGAGAGAAGGCAGCGGAAGATAAAGGATCGGGACAAGCATCATTACGCCTATGTTACCCGCTTCGACTTTGTGTGGAGCAAGCTCGTAGCATCTGCTGCGCCCGCCGTGAGCACAACCCACTTGCTTTTGATAACTACGTGCGATGGTTTATTGGAACTACTCGAGTTGAGATATGCCCGCCGGCATATAATGAGGATATTCTTGAAGAACCCGTAAACTTTGAGGATCTAGCAAAGGGGAAGTACAACAGAGATGTTAGGCAAGGGCAAGGAGTCCCTGCTGTTCCGGTGATTAACTATGTGGTAAAGTGTTCCCTCTTTAATTTCCGTTGACCGTATTACACATGTTTGAATGGCTAACGCATTCTTTCTTTCTCATCCATGCGCACATCGAGATCAAGAAAGCAGTGATGAGAGCCACCTATTCGGAGAAGACACCGTTGGGCCGGCAATGATGATGGTTCACTACGAGCATTCCTCAAGGTACATATTGCATTCACTATGAGAGCCAGTCTATGTTGCGAAGTTTGATATCTTACACACTTGTTCATGTTACAGCCGTCGGGCCAAGAAGTTAAAGGCGGTTATCGAACCTTCTCGGTTGCCGTGATCCCGAATATGATGAACCATCGCCTCTAGGTGCAGTACACCATCGGACCTCGCATCTCACCATGAGGGGGACGATGTGAGTTCCTCGTATGCTTATATGGATGATGAGGTGGGATCACCCAAGAGGTATGACTAATCCTTTAGATGTGATTCTCACTTGATTCGACACCGCCTTCACCATATTGTTTCGTTGTGTGATAGGGCCATGAGCTTGATGATGACATGACTTTGGCGGACGCTCAAGCTCGGTCCGCATATGTGTTCAAGCCTAGGAAGCCCAGACGCCTGTACCGCCCTCGACTATGACAATAGAGGCAACCCAAAGGTGGTCGTAGGGACCTCGCGGATGGCCAGCTTGGATGATGAGGCGGAGGCTGAGGCGGAGGCGGAGGCGGAGGCGGAGGCGGAGGCGGAGGCGGAGGCGGAGGCGGAGGAGGAAGTGCACGAAGAGGAGCCTCGTGCTCCTAAGAAGAAGAAGATTGCTGCGCGTGGCACCGGAACAGCGGAAGGCATTAGTGCTTGTTCATGGTACTTGTAGCCGTTTAATTAGGTTGATGAACTTGTGAGGTTATGTTATATGTTGGTGAACTCTTACTAGTGTGGTATTTGTGTTTGCGAACTTGAAGTAATGTTGAATTGTCTTAAATGATATGATGTTCAAGTTATTAGTTCTCTTTGCTTAGCATGTGCAGTTTATGATACTTTTATTATGTGAGTCTTTGCTGCAGAGGCCAAAATGGCATCTGTTTACGCAGTTTTGCTTATAGCAACACTGCAGCGCCTAACCTGTTAGGCGCTGCCTTTGTCAGTATGGCCCAACTCTTAGGCGCTGCACTATATAGTGCAGCGCCCTGCCCTTAGGCGCTGCACTACTTCCATGGCTATCCAGAGAGCCACAGTTGGCTTGCATCACATCCATAATACTTACAATGACTGCAGCATCACAGCAATTTGAACAAACACAAATTTTATGCCGAAGAGTTCATAACTTAAGACAATTCAAACATTACTACGACATGGTTTATGACACATTCATTACAAATGACAAATGGCAGCTTGCCCTAGAAGATAGTTCACCAACATCTCACATGCCCTCACAACTTCACGACACATTCATTAGAAGATAGTTGACGACGAGTGCACCGAAGCGAAGTCCCTACTGAGTAGAGCGAGGCCATTTCCCCTTCTTGTCACGTGCCGAGTCCTCCTCTTGCGCCTCGCGAGCCTTTGCAAGCTTTCTTGCCCTCTCCTCCTCATGAGCAAGTTTCACTTGGCGTGCCCTCTCCTCCTCTCGTTTCTTCCGCTCCATTCTCTCCTTCTGACGACGCTCTTCCTCCAAGCCTCTTCGAAACGATTCTTCGAACCGCCGTTGCCGCCTAAGACAATCTGCGTATTGGTCCTTTTTCACATCTTCTGGCACTTCAAGATCTATCCACGTGAAGTACTTGCATAGAGGAGGCGGTGACTGCATAAAAATTTGTTGTTAGTGTTGACACACATTTGAGAGTAACATTTTACTTCTCGAGCTTACCGGTGGTTGGTCATAGGCGTTAGTTGGAAGTGCACGATCATAAGCATAGTCCGGGCATACAAAATATCTCCACCCTTCCGTCCATGCTCTCTTTCGGTCGGTGGACACCTTCACCTTGCAAACATCTCCACACCAACATGGCGGGATGTTGACATCTTTCTCCTTCACCTTGTCCAAAGATGCGTCCTCCCACTTGTTCGGCAAGTCTTCTTGGTTAGCACACGGTGGCCTCGTCATGGAACCGGATGAAGCCATGCCTACAAAACCGAGAATTATTGGTCAACCCTAACCCCCACTTAACAATAACCACAACCCTAACACCAACATCAAACACACATAACCCTAACCCTAGCATACTATGAAAGCCTGAAAGTGCGTTATATCGACTAGAGGGGGGGGGTGAATAGGCGATTTTTATGAATTCTTCAATGAGGAATTTGCCGGTGAGGAAATTCCTAAGTGAAGAACTACTTGCAGCGGAATAAGTACTCAGAAGTAAGCATAAGAGAATGCGGGCATGGTCATCATGATGAAATGAAGACAATCAAAGAGTACGAAAAGCGTAAACACGAGGATAGCACAAGATGAAGACAAACAGTGAAGAAATTGAACTGAGGAAATTGAGAAAGTCTTGATCAAAGTCTTCAAACACAGATATGAATGAACACTCAACACGAGAATGAGGAAATGAAAGGGTTGAGGAAATAGAACCAGTAGGTTGGTGAAGACAATGATTTGGTAGACCAGTTCAAGCTGATGTCTCGGTTATACGTCTGTTGGGCGGTGAGTATTTAAACTCGAGGACACACAGTCCGGACACCCGATCGGCTGAGCACGCAGCTCAGACACCAAGTCCTCACCGTATTCTCCTTGAACTAAGGTCACACAGAACTCGTCCAATCACTCGTGGTAAGTCTTCAGGCGACTTCCAAACCTTCATAGACTTGGTCACTCGGCGATCCACAATTCCTCTTGGATGCTCTAGACCATGACGCCTAACCGTCTGGAAGAAGCACAGTCTTCAAAGGTAACAAGCGTCGGATCCATGCAGGATCAATCTCTTGATGATGCTCAATCACTTTGGGTTTATAGGGGTTTGGTTTTGGGTTTTCCTCACTCGATGATTTTGCTCAAAGTCCTCGGAGGATGGGTTGCTCTCAAATGACAAGTGTCAAGTTTCTCTCGGAGCAGCCAACCAGCTAGTGGTTGTAGGGGCGGCTATTTATAGCCTAGGGAGCAGCCCGACATGATAAGACATAAATGCCCTTCAATGATATGACCGTTAGGTGGATAAGATATTTTGGGACAGGTGGCGCAAGCGACACAGAACGGTCGGAAATTTGACTCTCAAATTCCTCGGGGCTATCATGTTCCTCCTTGTAGGCAATCCGCCTTTGGCGAATTCCTAACTCCTCGGTCGAACAAATTCCTCGTGACGTAAGAACTTCGTCTCATCCTTCAAGAAATTGGTGAAGCTGTATGAGATTTCAAAGGCTTCACTCGAAGGGATTGGTAGGTGTAGGATTTTGAGTTGAGCATCACATGGAAATTTTTCCTTAGTATTTCCTCGACCCCTTTAACAATCACGGTGTTTCCTATGACTCAAGAAAGAGAAAACGAAACTATGAAAACAAAAGTCTTCACGCTTCATGTTCCTCAAATGAATACCAAGTCTTCAAGGTCACACCAATTTCTTCACTTTCAAAGTCTTGAAAGTCTTGAGAAAGTCTTGAATATCAAAGTCTTGATCGAAGAACTTCATTTTAGGGTCGACTTTCTTTGTAAATATCAAACTCCTCATAGACTTATAGACCTGTGTACACTCATAAACACATTAGTCCCTTAACCTATAAGTCTTCAATACACCAAAATCACTAAGGGCACTAGATGCACTTACAATCTCCCCTTTTGGTGATTGATGACAATATAGGTTAAGTTTTCAACGAGGATAAACATATGAAGTGTAAATACTGATGTTGAGGAATTTGATTGCAAGATATAGAAGAACTCCCCACGAAGATGTGCATAGTGAGGAATTTGCTTTTGAGGCAATGCACATTTGAAGAGTTGAATCATGGAGATCTCCCCTATATCTTGTAATTCATACGCGATTTGACATATAATATGAAGAATTTGAAATGCATGATGAAATATGGTGCTTGATGAAATTCAGCATGCGTGCGATAACATTAATGAGGAACAAGCATGCAAAATAACGCATCAAGAGTATCAGAGCACAGTGCATCAAAAGTATCAAAGCACCATCGGGTTTAAGATTACAACTCGATCCAATAAAAGTTTCAGAAGAACGAGAGTTGTAACTTAACAAAAAATGCCCATATAATAGACCCGCTTGAAGACTAACTCAAATTTCTCCCCCTTTGTCATCGAATGACCAAAAGGATCGAAACTGAGGACTAACGCCCCTGAAGAATTTCAAGTTGATGAAGGAGCGCCAGCGTTGTTGGGGTCGGTTGTTGTAGTAGGGCCTGCCGCAGTGTCGTCCAAGTCTTCATTTTCATCAGTGTCTCGTGATGAAGAATAGGAGCTGGCCACCAAGGAAGGAACTTTGACCTTCTTGTATTTCTTCGGAGGAGGTGCAGACCAGTCAAATTCTTCCTTGAGACCCATTGTCGTAAGTTCTTCCGTCTTTGTAGACATTTGAAAGAACAGCCAGTGCGTTTGAAGGTTTCATGGAGGTAGTAGTGGTTTTCTTCACTGCATTGTGTGTAGAGGTCATGTTGTGAAGAATTGAACCAAGCGGACGCTTGACCCATTTATGATTGCGATCAACCTTCCGATGAAGGCGAGGAGTAACTCACGATCGATCATCACCACAGGTCTTTGTGGCTTGAGGACTTTGCTTGGTTTGAGGTATTTGCGGCGAGTCATCATTGGTGGAGTAGGATGCAGCTTTGCGAAACTGACCATCAATGGGCGAGTGCCTTCATCGATCACAGCAGTTGCCTTGCCCTTGTCATCACCGAGGTAAATGTCCGTTTGAGGACTTCAATCGGGGCAAGTAGCTGCAGTGGTTGAGTATCGACCTTGTAATTGAGTGAAGACCTTGTCTGATGAATCTCATAATCCAAGGCGCATAAGGCTTCACTCAAATGGTGACATAGCAATGTTTGCGAGTCCTCATGAAGAAATCATGGAAGTTGGCGAGAGCGCCATGAATGATATTGAAAAGCATATTCTTCATGATGCCAACGACTTCTTCATCATTTGAGTCGTGGCCTTTGATAGGACTCATTGTCTTCGTCGAAATCCGATAGACAGTCCGAGGCACATACAATAATTCCTTGACGAGGAATTTGGTTCTTGGGGCCTGCCACGCTTCAAAGGCTTCATCGGCACTTGCATATAGTGATTTGAAAGCTCGGGTTCGTTGTAGATACAACGAGCACCATCAAGGGAGGACTGAGTGGTAGAGCACGAAGCAATTCATTCTTTGGTGCCTTGTAGTGAGTATTTTCAGACATCGATCTAACACCCATGAGTTCACGTCTTGAGCGTCTCGGTGATGTGCAGCGTTGCATAGAATTGAAGAATGAGTTCTTCATTCCAATCACGAGATGTCGGTCAGAAATTCAGAAGTCTGCGTCGTGAAGAACACCGAGGACTGGCTCGAAGCTGGCGAGAGACTCCATGTCCACATGAGGAATATGTGCATGATCGAAGACTTTGTCTTTGTTGAAGAGCACTAAGGAATAGAAATTGGCTTGACTGGCAGTCGAAGCGCCTCTTCCTTATCGCGCGCAGAATCATATGGATTATGTCGATGAAGAATACGTGCTCGCCAAGAAATCTTCAGCCTTGAACTTTTGCTTTGTTGAGAAGGATTCTTTGGCTTTGGCGATGGAGTGTCGATGAGTTGCATCACGACCTCTGGAATCGCAATCTCAGGTTCTTGGTGAGGAATTTCTTGTTCCTCTGGTGCGGTCGAGGATCAACAACAGCAGTTCATCAGCGCTAGTGGCTGGAATTTCTTCATGGACGGATGAAGTGGGATGAGTTTCTTGAGCCCATTTGAACTGTTGGAGCGGGGGTGAGGAATCTGTTGAATTGGGGTGAAGAGTGGAGAATTTGGATCTTGACTTTCCCAAAGTCATCGTTCATCACTGCGTTGTGCTTCCAATATCCACATCTTCTTCAATTTCCTCAACACGGCCTCTTGACCGTGAACTGAGGCATAGGCGAGGAAATGATTGGGGTTGAAGGATTGCTTCCACTTCAATTTCTTCATCAATCTGCTCTGACGAAGCAGAAATGATCTTCTTCATCGAGATCCGCTTGGGATCTCATAATCTTCACCAAAAGGAACAAGGTCCTTTGATGGAATTGAGAAAATTGGAACAACATCAATAGGATTTTCAAAGGAGCTGGTCATTGGCTTCATTTTCTTTGCAGCCAAAGAATTTGGCGCAGTGATGCTTTCCTTTCTTCACTGCAGCTCGTTCGCAGCCTTGGTCTTCTTCACATCGAGGCGATGGAAGAATTGGAGTTGGTGTTGGCGCGGGAGGAGCCGAGGAATCTGGTTGATTTTCCTCGGTATGGCGATCTGATTGCCTGACTTGTTCAGTTTCTTGAGCGCACCACTAGTGGATGCCACAGCAATTTCTTCAAATTTGGAATGGGATCATCAGCCTGGAACTAGCATTGTCTTGACATCCTGAACTTCATCAGCGGTGCTAGCATGTTCTTGATCTGCTGAGTGAGGCTCCACCTGAGGAATTTCATGTTGCGTTGGGGCAGCAACATTGGTGAACTTCTTCGTCGAGGTTGATTTAATCGACTTTGGCTCCTTGCCAATCAGCATAATATGAGTCAAATTTGTTCTTTGAGGGCTTTGATGTCACTGCATCTTGATAAGTTCTTGATTGTCATCTTGACAACGTTTTTCTTCAGAATTTCTCCTTTACGTACTATGATTTCTTGATCTCTCGGCCGTATCAAATTTCCATTTCTCCTCTTGGATGAAATGAGTCGACATGTGACTTTGGCGGTGTCAACTTGAAGTCGAGGCATAGGAGTGTTTGGGTCCTTGTGCCAGAGATCAATGTAGTCGAGGATCGCTCTTGGATCCAACAGCAGAGGCACAGGTGTGCCTTTGGCTCTAGCGGCCCTTTCTTGGCGGTCCCTGATGATTTCCATAAGTTCATCATCATCAGCCTCATCATCTTCGGTGGCTCTTGGAAGGCGACTGTTTCTTCTTAGGACTTGGCGAGGACCTCGTCCATTGTGGCCTTAGTCTTCAGCAGAGTCGGGCGGATGAAGAATTTGGTGCAGGTGAGGAACTTCTTGAAACACGGAGGCAATGGAGATGCCTGCAGTCCTTTGTACGTGGCGGATGCACAGTGCTAAGGACTTTGTCGAACTGTTGAGGACTTTGTAGGAGCAGCCGAGGACTTGGGAGGAGCAGGAGCAGCATGAGGAATTGGCCGTGAGGGCACAATCGAGGAACTTGGCCGTGAGGGCACTTGTTGGTGAAGCACTTGGCTTGTGCGGGCTTCTTTGCCATAGATTTTCTTGGCTTGCAGAGGCCTCGATGGCAGCAGCGATGGCGAGTCCTCATTAAATTTCCTCACAGCCTCATTGGCTTGTCTTGCCAATTTGGCTTGGCGCTTGGCCCATTCTTGGGAAAGTCCTCACCACGCTTGATCTTTGGTGGGGTCGACTTCTTGACCGGTGCCAATGGAGCTCTTGGGCATGGAGGATTGAGGCGAATTTCTTCATGTACTTTGGAGTTACATATCTGTACTCCCTCCATTCCCTTGCCCATCTCCTTTCAATCCTTTGAATCGCACCTTACGCTGATTTTTGTTTTCTTTGCGAATTCGGCTTCATCAGTGTGCAATAATCAGCATATATTTCCTCGGGGATCTCAAACGCAGTCATGACCTCGGGCCTCTTTCCTCCTTTCTCGTGGCTTCTTTCCTTCGCCATATTCTTGGTGAGGAATTTGAACAAGCGAATTCTCTGAAGAAGTATGCAACTTTTCTTCGAGGAACGCTGCAAATGAGTTAAGTTGATGAGAACCTAGTGATTCAGCGGCGGACATGAGTACCGTGAGCAGTATAGTTGCGAGGAATTTGGAGAGGTCATATCGTTCTCGGAAGGTTTTCAAAAGAACTAGTTTGAGGAATTTGACCAGATGAGCCTTGAAGAATTTCACTAAGCGATCTTTGTCTTAGGTTCGAGTTGTATAGATCGAGGATCCACACAATTGAGGAATCTTGAAGAAAATCATTGCTTAGAGAAGCGAATCAAGAGCATATTTTGTTTGAGGTGTTCATATGTGTGAAGATTTGAAGAATAAACACCTTTGAAGATTTTCGGAAGGTTTGAGAATCAAAGCGAGTAATAAAAGTAACTTTTAATTACCCGAATTGAAGAACACGACGAACCGAGAAGAACAGATGGGAAGTTAAATCGAGTTAGATCTTCCACGCCCTAACTTGGCGGAGGAAGACAGCTACTGGCGGCGGAGTGAAGATTTCATGCGGTCGGCGCGAGTACGTCGGCGACGAGGTCGAGCGATGAAGCTTTTCCTCACCGCTGACGATGGAGTAAGCGGCGGTGCTAGGGTTTGAAGCTCGGCGAGAGAGAGAGAGAGCGGTCGGCGGAGTAAAGGAAGTGAGGAAGGGAGAGGGGTATATATAGCCACGGTGAAAAACTGTTAGCCAAGATTTGGGACGAGCGTGCCTGACCCTTCTCATTAAACTGACATGTGTCACCCACATCTTGAGAAGTGGAGATTGTGTTAGATCGTGGGTGAATAGATAAATTTATCGTGGAATGCGGAGCGGTTTGAGCGGCAAAAGCGAAAGTTTGGATAAGATCAGTTTTAAAGTTCCGTTCGCAATTTCTTCAAATGACAAGGACACAAAGAAGATTTTGAGCGAGTTTCAAATAGAACGCACATGAAGAATTTGTGAATAGATTGGGTTGAGTATAGCATAGAGGGAAGGGTCCGATCACATTCACTTAGCGAAAAAGCGACTTGAAGAAATAGCCATAAGTGAATGCTTGTAGAGGACATAAACCCATATATATATATAGCTAATGAAGAAAAAGCAGCGGAAACAGTGAAGATTTTGCAAAGTTGAAGAATTTGAAAAAGCTGAAGAATTTCAAAAACGAGGAAAAATTCAAACAGAAGATTTTCAACTTTTGTGGTGGCGTGACCCACCGTATAAGAATGATGATTTCAGACACCGAGTACAATTGTCGTAGGGTTACGAGAATCAAATTCTTCATTAATTTCTTCACACTTAGAGTGTTATTCTTCATTGATTGAAGAAAACGTTTCTTCATGTGTTGCACATCTAAGTCATCAATTTTGCATAAGTGTCGGGATGTGTGTCCTTTTCAAAGAACATTCAAGATTCTAAGATATTTAGCTCACACCGCAACTTGCTAAATCTCTTCTCATCCAAGGGCTTTGTGAAGATATCGGCTAGTTGTTCTTGGTCTTCACATGCTCGATGGAGATGTCGCCCTTCAACACATGATCACGAAGAAAATGATGGCGAATTTGAATGTGCTTTGTCTTGAGTCTTGAACTGGGTTGTGAGCAATCTTGATGGCACTCTCATTGTCACGATGAGAGGCACATTCTTCACGTTGATGCCGTAGTCCTTGAGAGTTTGCTTCATCCACAACAATTGAGCACAACAAGAGCCAGCAGCAATGTATTCAGCTTCCGCATGAAGCGGTGATCTGCATTCTGTTTCTTGAGGACCAACGGACCAAAGATCGTCAGGAAATGACAAGTACCAGATGTTGACTTGCGGTCCACACGATCACCAAAGATAGTCGAGTCGAATATCCAATGAGATCAAAAGTAGAGCCCTTGGGGTACCATAATCCTAGTGTTGGTGTGTGAGCTAGATATCGAAGAATATGCTTCTGACCTTATGGTGTGATTCCTTGGTGTAGCTTGAAATCGGGCACACATGCAAACACTAAGCATTATATCTGGCCTAGATGCACATAAGTACAATAGAGAACCAATCATGGGCGGTATACCTTGTGATCGAAGTCAATACCATTTTCATCGATTGCATAGATGGCCATTTGTGGGCATAGGAATTTTGACACCTTTGCAATCTTGCATGCGAATTTCTTGAGGACATCTTTGAGGTATTTCTCTGAGATATGAATATGCCATTGTGTTGTTGATGAATTTGAAGACCTAAGAAGAATTTCAACTCTCCCATCATAGACATTTGATATTCTTCACTCATCATATAGGCAAATTCATCACTATAACGTTGGTCGATCTGCCAAAGATAATATCATCAACATATATTTGGCACACAAACAGTTCACCATCATATGATTTAGTAAAGAGAGTAGGGTCGAGTGAACCGGTGTGAAGCCATTCTTCACGAAGAATTCCTTCAATGTATCATACCACGCCTGTGGGCCTGTTTGAGACCATAGAGGGCCTTGTTGAGTCTGAAGACTTTGTCGATTCTTTGGATCTTCAAAACACAGGGGTTGAGCAACATATACTTCTTCCTCAAGCTTACCATTGAGGAATGCACTTTTACATCCATTTGATATAAAGTGATATTATGATGGTTAGCATAAGCAAGTAATATCTGAATAGCCTCAAGTCTAGCAACAGTGCAAAAGTTTCATCGAAATCAATTCCTTCAACTGTGTGTAGCCTTGAGCTACAAGTCGTGCCTTATTCCTCACCACAAGGCCATTTTCATCTTGCTTGTTGCGGTAGATCCACTTTGTGCCAATGATATTATGCTTGCGAGGATCTGGACGTTTGACCAGTTCCTTAGACATTGTTGAGCTCGAATCGATGTAATTCTTCTTGCATTGCCTGAATCCACTCGGGCTCGAAATGCTTCATCTACCTTAGTGGGCTCTGTGATAGAGACAAAAGCATAGTGCCCACAAAAGTTAGATAAATGTGAAGCTTTTGGCGTGTGAGAGGACTGGCGCTTCAATGTCATCGATGATCTTGTCAACTTGCACTTTTTTTGCAGCGAGGATGAGCTGGTTGTCGTCGAGGAATTTGATCATTTTCCTCGGCACCATTGTCTTGACATTATCTTGGTGCATCACTCGGCGTTCTTCAGCGTCTGAGAATGAATTCTTGACAGATTCTTGATGGGAATGACATCCTCGGTTGCCTTGAACTTGATAGATTCCTCGGAGCTGGTTCATCTAACACGAAGGTAGGTGCTCTCTTTGCGAGCCATTAGTTTCATCGAACCGCACATCTGATATCAACAATCTTGTGAAGAGCGATGTTGAAGACTCTGTAGGTGTGCGAGTCCTTTCCGTAACCAAGCATAAAACCTTCATGTGCTTTCGGTGCAAATTTAGAATTGTGATGAGGATCTCTAATCCAGCATTTAGCACCGAAGACTTTGAAATAACTCACATTGGGTTTCTTGTTAGTGAGGAGTTCATAGGCAGTCTTCTTGAAGAATTTGTGAAGATATACTCTGTTGATGATGTGGCACGCAGTATCAATTGCATCAATCCAAAAACGACTAGGCGTTTTGTATTCATCAAGCATAGTGCGAGCCATCTCAACAAGAGTTCTGTTCTTGCGCTCCACGACGCCATTTTGTTGAGGAGTATAGGGAGCAGATAACTCATGAGTAATACCAAGTTCATCAAGATAGGCATCAAGACCGGAATTCTTGAACTCAGTTCCATTGTCACTCCTGATGTGTCTGATCTTCACACCAAAGTTAGTTGAAGCCCTCGAGGAAAATCGTTTGAAGACTTCCGCACTTCATTTTTGTAAGTAACAATGTGTACCCATGTGTAACGAGAGTAATCATCAACAATAACAAAGCCATATAGAGATGCATCATTAGTATTTCTTTGAGTGATTAGGACCAAAGAGGTCCATGTGAAGCAATTCAAGGGACGAGTAGTGGTCATGATAGTCTTCACTTTGGATGCTTGGCCTTGGTCATTTTCCAGCTTCACGGGCTCCACACAAGTGATCCTTGAGGAATTTGACATTCTCAATGCCAATGACATGCTTCTTTTTACAAGCGTGTGCAAATTCCTCATGCTGCGTGACCAAGTCGCCGATGCCATAGCCAGCCTTCGAAGCTTTTGCAAGTAGACACACGGCTGGTTGTGGTCTGTAGAAAATCAACAATATACAAGTCTCCTCTCCTAAAGCCTTGAAGACTTTGGAATTGTCGACTTCCATAATCACAACACAACGATACTTGCCAAAGATAACAACCATATCAAGATCACAAAGCATTGAGGCTGACATGAGGTTGTATCCTAAGGACTCAACAAGCATGACTTTGTCCATGTGTATGTCCTTAGAGATCGCAACCTTACCAAGACCCAATACGACTTTTGCCTTTGTCAAGAAAGATGATATGCTTCAGATGTGGCGGTGATAAGGAGCATCCATCAATAGATTCTTGTCACCAATCATGTGATTTGTACATCCACTATCGAGGACCCACTCATTGGCTTTGGGTTGATCATCCTGCGGATGAATTAGTGCAACTTACGATCTCATATACTTCATCGGTGAAGAATATGATATCAAGTTCATCGATGAATTTCATCAGCGATATAACAGATAAGTAGTATGAGGGCGTGTGAAATGAAAGTTCATTTCTTCATGATTAGCCTGCATCCTTTCGAGCATTTTTGTCGAGCCCCAACAAATTCTTGAGACGTTTAAAGCACGTCCGGAGACTGACCTGCAAAGAGGTTAGTTCTTTTCTTCACCACCCACATCTCAAGGGGTGGCAAAGAGTTCATCACTCTGCGAGCACCATATGAGAATGGTGGCATAGAGGCCAATCCATTTCGTTTCACATAAGAGGGTTAGGGTAAGCATATGAATAAGCGAGAAATTCTTGAGGACTTATGAACATATTGGTTTGAAGAATAATGCACATATTCATAGCCCTTAGCTCTACCTGCGAAAGCAGAGTTGTTAGCACGATGATAATCATATGAGGACTTTGATCCTTTTGAGGAATTTGATCCACGTGAGGAATTTGGTCCGTATGAGGACTTGGATCCATATGAAGAATTTGGTCCATATGAAGAGTTTGAACTGGGGTTCCTATTCTTCACAGGTGGTGCCATGAGGACATTCACCTGAAGACTTTCAAGGCACTTCTTGGGAACCCAGATTTTCTTCATAGGGGAACCGTTCCTGCAGTTAGTGCCAACATATCTAGCAAATACTTCACCATTCTGATTTTTGAACAGTTTATAGTTGGAGTCAAATGACTCATCATAAGAATGAGGAGATTCGCATGTAATGCTTCAACTGGAGGTCCCTTTGCAGCAACCCATGAGGTTTTGGGGTACTGCTCAGGCTTCCAATATGTCCCATCAGCATTGAGTTTCCTCTCAAAGGCAATACCCTCTTTCCTAGGGTTCTGTTGAGGATCTGCTTTTAAGCACATCACAAAGAGTCGATGCCCTTTGAGGCTTTTGTACATGCTGTCATGTACAATTCCTTCAACCCTGCATCGTCGGTGATACTAGCAATGTCCTCGGATGAGGAATTAGTGATAGCAGAGGCAGGTGAAGAATTTGTAACAGTTGAAGCATTTGAACATTGGTGAAGAATTAGCGATTCACGTTCAATGCACTTTAAGCATGGAGGAACAAATTCTTCACGAGAAGCGCTGATTTGTTGAGCAAGTAATGAATCGCGCTCCTTCTGAAGATCTTCATAACTCACTCTTAGCTTCTCAAGATCTTGCTTTCTTTGAAGAAATTCATAAGAAAGTTTCTCATGATCAGACAAGAGAGTGTTATGATGACCTTGAAGGCTGTCAAACCTAGACTAGAGTCTCTGAATATTTTCAGTCAGGGCTTTAGTGCGATCCATTTCTTCACCCAACATATCATCACTTTTGTCTAGCATGTTTTGAACCTTTTCCAAGGCATGTTGTTGTTTGGTGGCAATACAAACAAGCTTGGTATAGCTAGGTTCAATATCATCATCAGATTCATCATCACTATACTCGGATGAGGAACATTCGGTTACCTTGTCACCCTTTGCCATGAGACATGATGCAGAAGATGATGATTCTGGTCCGAAAGTCATCGTTTTGAGAGATTCCTTGAAGTCCTCAAACCAGGGATCATGACGGGTTCGATGACCTTCATAGACGTCGGAGATTCGGTCCCAGATAAGCTTCGCATTGCAAAGATGCATAATGCGCTTGAATTCATCTCTAGATAGGCTGGAACAGATGATATCCTTCGCCATGATGTCAAGTCGAGTATACTTGCGAATATCATCTGTGTTCGCCGTCTTGCATAGATCAGTAAGGCCAATTTCAATGACGGTCCACAGCTCGCTGTCCATTGCCATGAGGCGCTTCCTCATCATGGCCTTCCACTTGGGATAATCATGACCGTCAAAGATAGGGCATGTCACTTTCTTCATACCTGCGGTCGACATAACTAAAACTCCGGTGGTTAAACCAAAATCACACGAACAAGGAGTACCTTGCTCGATACCAATTGAAAGTCGTTATATCGACTAGAGGGGGTGAATAGGCGATTTTATGAATTCTTCAATGAGGAATTTGCGGTGAGGAAATTCCTAAGTGAAGAACTACTTGCAAATGAATAAGTACTCGAAGTAAGCATAAGAGAATGCGGGCATGGTCATCATGATGAAATGAAGACAATCAAAGAGTACGTAAAGCGTAAACACAGGATAGCACAAGATGAAGACAAACAGATGAAGAAATTGAACGAGAAAATTGAGAAAGTCTTGATCAAAGTCTTCAAACACAGATATGAATGAACACTCAACACAAGAATGAGGAAATGAAAGGGTTGAGGAAATAGAACCAGTAGGTTGGTGAAGACAATGATTTGGTAGACCAGTTCAACTGCTGTCTCGGTTGTTCATCTGGTTGGCGCGGTGAGTATTTAAACTCGAGGACACACATCCGGACACCCGATCGCTGAGCACGCAGCTCGGGACACAAAGTCCTCACCGTATTCTCCTTGAACTAAGGTCACACAGACACTCGTCCAATCACTCGTGGTAAGTCTTGAGCGACTTCCAAACCTTCACAGACTTGGTCACTCGGCGATCCACAATTCCTCTTGGATGCTCTAGACCATGGCGCCTAACCATCTGGAAGAAGCACAATCTTCAAAGGTAACAAGCGTCGGATCCATGCAGGATCAATCTCTTGATGATGCTCAATCACTTTGGGTTTGTAGGGGTTTGGTTTTGGGTTTTCCTCACTCGATGATTTTCGCTCAAAGTCCTCGGAGGATGGGTTGCTCTCAAATGACAAGTGTCAAGTTTCTCTCGGGCAGCCAACCAGCTAGTGGTTGTAGGGGCGGCTATTTATAGCCTAGGGAGCAGCCCGACATGATAAGACATAAATGCCCTTCAATGATATGACCGTTAGGTGGATAAGATATTTTGGGACAGGTGGCCTTGCGCCATGATAAAGAACGGTCGGAAATTTGACTCTCAAATTCCTCGGGGCTATCATGTTCCTCCTTTGTGTAGGCAATCCAAGACCGGCGAATTCCTAACTCCTCGGTCATAACAAATTCCTCGTGACGTAAGAACTTCGTCTCATCCTTTGAAGAAATTGACTGAATCTGTATGAGATTTCAAAGGCTTCACTCGAAGGGATTGGTAGGTGTAGGATTTTGAGTTGAGCATCACATGGAAATTTTTCCTTAGTATTTCCTCGACCCCTTTAACGATGCAGTGTTTCCTATGACTCAAGAAAGAGAAAACGAAACTACGAAAACAAAAGTCTTCACGCTTCATGTTCCTCAAATGAATACCAAGTCTTCAAGGTCACACCAATTTCTTCACTTTCAAAGTCTTGAGAAAGTCTTGAATATCAAAGTCTTGATCGAAGAACTTCATTTTTAGGGTCGATTTTCTCAGTAAATATCAAACTCCTCATAGACTTATAGACACATGTACACTCATAAACACATTAGTCCCTTGACCTATAAGTCTTCAATACACCAAAATCACTAAGGGGCACTAGATGCACTTACAAAGCCTAACCATACCAAATTAGCAAAGAAACACAAATTTCCAAATCCTATCAAAAACTAGGGTTTCCCCCAAACTAGCAATATTTGAGCAAATGTGACAATTCCTATGGATGAAAACGAGGGGATCGAAGGAGATTACCTTAAGGGAGGGGTTGGCTTCGAAATCCACGGTCAAATACTCCGGATCTGAGAAGGATTTGAGAGGGGAGAGAGGAGGCGGAGGGAGGCAGGAGCTACGGGTTTGTGTGGAGAGTGGGGTGTGTGGGGTGGGGATGGGTGGGAGGGAGTTGGTGCAGCCTAATAAATGTCAGTGTGCGGCGCCCTAAGGGAAAGACGCCACACTACACAAAGGGCGCCTTGCCCTTAGGCGCTGCACACCTGGACATGCCATCGAGAGCACCGGGAGGCGTTCGGTAGCTTTTCCACCCCAAAATTTGCTAAGTCGGTGTGCAGCGCCCAAGGGCAAGGCGCACACACACTGCTCAGCCCAAGAAATAGGCGCCAGCCTTTGTATAGTGTGGCGCCTTGCCCTTGGGCGCTATGATGACTTAGCAAATTTTGAGGTGCAAACCCTTCGGAATGATTTTGTTGCTCTCGATCTAGCATGTCCAGTGTCTGGCGCCCAAGGCCAAGCGCTGCAGACTGTAGTGGCGCCTCGCCCATAGGTGCTTGCACACTGACATGCCGGTCGAGAGAGCACTGGGCGTTCAAGAGCTTTTCCACCCCAAAACTTGCTAAGTCGATGTGCGGCGCCCAAGGGCAAGCGGCAGACACTCTGCAGCGCCCAAGAAATAGGCGTTACACTGTATAGTGTGGCGCCTCGCCCATAGGTGCTGCACACGGACTTATAGCATTTTGAGTGCAAAACCTCTTGGAATGATTCATTACTCTCTGGGTCAGCATGTCAGTGTGCAGCGCCCAAGGCCAAGCGCCAGACTGTAGTGTGGCGCCTCGTCCATAGGCGCTGCACACTGGACATGTCGGTCGAGAGAGCACCAGAGGCGTTCGATTGGTTTCCACGGTCAGCGCCCTAGACCTTGGGCGCCACACTACAGTGCAGGCGCCTTGGCCTTGGGCACTTGCACTAGCTGCTGTTTTCAAATACCTCTGGTTTTTTGTTTTGTGATTCATAAAGATGCCACATAATCATATCCAAATTACATGTAGTAGTCCAAAACACGTAAATAGTAGTCTAAATCACATAGTCATACACACATAGCACATATACTTGTCCAAATCACATAGTCATACACACAGGGATCTCACATAGTCATACACGAAATATTAGTCCCTCACATAGTCATACACACATAGCACATATACTTGTCCAAATCACAGTCAATGTAGTTTCTTCTTCTTCCTCTCTTCTTCTTCTTATTCTTCTCCCTCCTCCCACCACCAAGGGATCTCACCTTCCCCCTCTGTGTCCTCCACCCCCTTCATTGTTTCCATACCTATGAAAATGGCAATATAATAGTTAGTCACACAATACAAAATGACAACACAAGCATTGAGCCAAAAGAACAAGATCATAGTAAGTCACATACGGCAATGGTCCATTGAGCCAAGAGAACATTCCTCCACTCACGGCCGCCAAGGCCAAGATCACCACCACCGCCTCCATCATCACCACGGCCTACACCACCACCGCGGCCTCTACCGCCACCACCACGGCCTCTACCACCACCACCACCACGGCCTCTACTAGCACCACGGCCAAGACCATCACCACGACCTCTACCACCACCACGGCCAAGACCATCACCACGGCCAAGACCTTCACCACGACCAACACCATCACCACGACCTCTACCACCACCACGGCCAAGACCATCACCACGGCCAAGACCTTCACCACGACCAACACCATCAGCACGACCTCTACCACCACCACGGCCAAGACCATCACCACGGCCAAGACCTTCACCACGGCCAAGACCATCACCACGGCCTCTACCACCACCACAGCCTCTTCTAAGACCAAGTTGACTCCCTCTTTGTTGCCTAGTTCCTCGTTGGCTTGTTTGATTTGAGCGGTTTGGCACTCCACCACTTGTTTGACTTGGTTGGCTACCCCTTGGTTCACTTGGTTGGCTATCATTTGTTTGGCTTGTGCTTGCACCATTTTCTTTGATCTCTTTCTTGGTTTGGGACAAGTTCTTGTGTTGTGTCCCCATTCTGCAGCCCCCACAGCGGGATTGCTCACGAGGCTCTTGGAATTGGTCGGTGCCGTATTCTCCACCGCCACCACGGCCCCATCCGTCCATGTCACCTCTAAGGCGCTTTGTCTTACGTCTTCCCGTCTAACGATCTTCAATTCCGGTCCGCCATAGTTGAACTCCATGATACTCCGCCATTGTGATTGGTCCAAGTATGGCTGGAACCGTGGAGTCCATGTATTCTTCTACCGTCATGATTGAGAACTCGGACTCCCTCACGGTAAGAGGGTGATTGACGTCCACATTCCTAACCCGGGATGCATTTAACAAGTGCGAGCATGGGAGATGAAGCAAAGACGGCCTCATGCAGCTGCAATCACACCGTGTTAGGGAGACCTTGAAAGCCCGGCCTCCGTGTTGGCGGCCATCGTTTGTGGTTCCTCCGGGCTCTTTCACCTCATACTTCCACTCGTTGTCGTCATATAGTACAGCTTCTTCGGAGTCTTCCTTTCGTGATTGAAATTCCAACCATTCTTCAACCTTTGGTGGGAAATTGTACTTGGGCTTATCCTTCTTCTCACCAGCAATCTGCTAATCAGTCTCCATTGAGTGCTTTAAAAAGTATTCATTCATCTTGCCAAATGTGTATTGAACTATTATCGTCACGGGTAATGCACGTACACCCTTGAGCACCTTATTGAAGCATTCTGCCATATTGCTTGTCATTTGACCGTACCTCCGGCCATCTTCATCGAAAGCACGTGCCCACATATTCCTTTCGGCAATGTTCCTATTGAGAAACTCCTGACCGCCGGGGTCAAGTTTCTTGTGTCTGAGCAATGCATTGAACAATGTGGAAAACCGCTTGTTGGTGAAAGCGAGACAACAATCCTGAAGATCATCGGCCAACTCCTTCATACCACATGCCCTATAAAAGTTTGCACAAAAGTGCCTCATGCACCATCGATGATGCAACTTTGTATGTCCGGGAATGTCAACCACCACCGCATTTAGAATTCCGGGATGGCGATCCGATATGACACAAATTTCCCTTTCACCAATAATACCCTTGTTCTCGGTTGGCGCAAGAACCACTCCCAGTTATCATTGTTCTCCACCTCAACCAAAGCGAAATCCAAAGGCAACACCCGGTTATTGGCATCACTTGCTATTGCAACCAATAAAGTGCCCTTGTATTGTCTGGTCAAGAGCGTGCCATCAATGGCGATGACGGGCCTACAATGCTCAAAAGCCCTCACGCATTGCTCAAAGGCCCAAAATGCACGACCAAATACTCGGACGGTCCTCCCGTTATGAATCAATGTTTGGTGCCCATGAGGCTCAACCATGTGAACCATGCCTGGGTTTGTGGCGGCCATAGCTAACAACAACCTAGGGAGTCGGTTGTGTGCTTCCTCCCAATTGCCATACAACATCTTGAATGCGGCTTGCTTCGCCTTCCATGCCTTGCCGTACTTCACCTTGTAATGAAAGATGGCTCTCACAAGGTCAATGACACTCTTGATGCTCATTGTTGGAAGTGTGGATATTTGGTTGGAAAGCACATGGCGATGAACTTCGGATGTGAGTTATGCGTGTTGTTGGTACACAAGCTTGCCATCCGCATTCTTGTGCGGCACATGTGAGTTGGTAGACAACTCACTACGCGCCAAGTGGGACCTCCTTTCCATGGCCTTGCACGCACAATCCATGGACATGTTGGCACTTCACATTTGACCATGTAACGCACATTCACGTCCGAGTTGGCCACTTTATGTGGACGATAATGTGTAACCAAGTAGTTGTCGAGCCACATCTTCAATTCCAAGAAGGATTGAAACTCACAACCGGATATATCCCGTTCTTGCCGTCTTCAAATCACGGTGAGAACTTGGCCTAGCTCAAGAGATATGCATTTGCCACCATCCACAACGGCTTCATCCATGAGACTAAGATCCTTGAACAATGGTGTCTTGTGATCCCGAATACCTTCTTGAATGCTTGGCCTCCTTGGCGTGAACCCCTCCTCATCAACTTCTTCATCGGGACCATCGTCATCCGAGTCCGATGCATATGCACGGGAAAAAGGGATGGATTGGTCCATTGTCTCTTGCACATGATATTGGTCGAGATCACCCACATTGTTGTCATGGAGGTCAACTTCGTTGTCATCCTCCTCGTACTCATCATTCTCCTCTTCAAAACCTTCATTTTGGTTGTTTGGAGTCGGGCTCAATGTTGGCCAATCTTGTTGCGTGAATTGAGGTTCACTCATTTGATCTTGGTTCATGGGTGGGGGAGTGCTAGCAACCAGCGGGGGGGTTCGGTTCAAGTCTACATTCAAAGTAGACTCAACCTTCTTGGAGGCAAATAACTCAAGAGCCTTGTCTAGAGATTGACAACCGTCTCCTTGTATGCAACCCAACGTTGCTCGGAGTTCTACGCATTGTCTTCCAACGGATCGCATTCCAAAACCAACATTATGCCTTCCTCGAACTCAACAACGTCACTTGGGTCCATCCAATTCAAATCTTTCCTCACTTGTTCCAAAAGCTCCGTATAGCTAGGACTACTCTCAAACACCATGTCAAGCTCATCCGGGTCCGTCTCAACATTGCCTTTCATAAAGGCCTCTTTATCCACATGATGAACATAAACACATGTTCTCCCCATCCCTACAATAATCAAAAACACACATATATCAAGTAAATACTTAAGAAAAATATTTGCACACATATGCCTAACATATATATGAATTAATAACCCTAACCCCACATAACAATTACCACAACCCTAACCATAGCATAACCCTAACACCAACATCAAACACACATAACCCTAACCCTAGCATACTATGGAAGCCTAAACAACCCAAATTAGCAAAGAAACATAACATCATTCAACACAAATTTGCAAATCCAAGCAAAAACTAGGGTTTCCCCAAACTAGCAAGATTTAAGCAAATGTGACAATTCCTATGGATGAAAATGAGGGATCGGAGGAGATTACCTTAAGGGAGGTTAGCTTGAAATCCACGGTCAAATACTCGGTTTGCAAGATTTGAGAAGGATTTAAGAGGGAGAGGGAAGAGAGGAGGGCCGCAAGTCTAAGGGTTTGGGTGGGGTGGGGGTGGGAGGGAGAGGGTGGGGCCAGCCAAGTGGAACCTGTGATCGGCAGCGCCCAAGAGCTAAGCGCCGCACATTACAGGTGTGTGGCGCCTAAGTCTTAAGCGCCTGCAGTGTTGTATGTGGGCCACAATCGGACCAGGCTGCCACGCTTAGCGTGATGTCTGACGCCTAAGGGAAGGGCGCTGCAGAGGGGTCTGCGCCACCGTCAGGCGCCACACCAAAGAGTCAGCAGAGTGAAATTTTTTCGTGACCAGGTCAGTTTGTGATTTGATTTCTGCCTCAGGTCAAATATGTCATTTCTGCCACGCCTCCCCGTCCCCTGCTCTCTCCGTCCGGCATGTCCTCGCGCGGGCGCCTTCCATGGAGGCGCTGGAAACACGCTACAGAGAGCACGTGCTGATGGCATCGGCGTTCAGAGATAGCAACAATGCAGTGACGGTGGCAGCACTTCTGACCGCCATCGAGAAGCGTGCGGCATCCTCCCCTTCGAGGTTGGCATCGATGTCTTGTGCCCCAGCACGACCTGTAGCTGTCATTCTCGACGCCGGAGCAGTGCACCCGTGTTATAGAGGCGTCCATGAAGTTCAAGTGTTGGCTCTGGCTAGTTTGTTGCTGTGTAGTGAATTTGTGAGCCGTGTCTTGTTTGTTGAGTGAACTTGGACGCGAGCTGCTGAATGTGTAGTGAGCTTCATTGCTGAGTGAGCTTGTGGGTGTTGAAATTATGTGTAATTTGAAATTTTCTATCTAAGTTGATGTGTACTGAACTTCAGTACAATTGAAGTGCAATGTGCTATCAAAGTTGTCGTGGAATCACGTGGTGAAGGGTGGTTGAATGAACAATATTTTGACAATAGATTGAATTCTCAGAGAGGAACATATAAACTGCTATTCTAACTAAATTTGGCCACACATCTAACAAAATTTGGGCATATATTGACAACATTTTGATAGAGAGGAACATATAGCTGCAACTCCTTTTGTCATCTCACTAAATATGGGCACATTTTGACAACACTTCTCTGAATTCTCGAATCGAGACAACATATAATTGAAAATGCTTGAAAGATAGCATTGTTTAATGGAAGATAACGAGAAAACACATTTAACTGAATTTTGTTTGGTGAACAACATATATGTATGACTTTTTTTAAGCTACATATATGTATGATGAATCTGCATGAAACACAACACATATCAACCGACAATTCATGAAACACATCATATATCAGCAAGTACATATTATGCGTTGGTGCAGCCACTTCATCCGGCCGTCGTATAGGGGCACCCATCCGCACCACAAACCGCCACCCGCGTTGCATCTGGCCGATTCCTTCCTTCGCCATCCCGGCACCCGGCAACCTCTTCCGGGTGATGATCACACCACCGCCTCCATAGTGTAGCGGCTCCACTCCAAGCACGCACACAAAACTCCACGAACAGATGGGGCGGGCGCATGAGGCAGTTCTTTAGAAACGCCAGGCGAGCGAAAAAAGACAATCCAACCGCACGATCCGCACTGATTGCCCTCGAATCTTTTGTTTTTCTCTCTGCTGGCGTGGCGGTCTGGTGTATGCAATTTGTACACGGCGACGTATCCAGGACCTATTGCCCAAGTTTGAGGATCGTGTTGCCGTTCTATTTCCAACTTCGGGGCTGTATTGGCGCCATTCATGAGTACTAGGATGGTTGTGGACATTGCCACCAACTTGCGGGACCATAAGTGATTGTGTTTTAGCGCACGCATAAAATATTACGATGATTGCATTGGTTGGGTTTCTAGAGAAATAACATTGCATTAATTAAATTCTGGTACAACGGTATGTGGTTATGCTTGGAAATTCTATGGGTAACATTTTGGAATGACCATATTGATCAATTCAAGAAACCAGTCTATAAACACTAAAGCGAAGTCATTCGATTGCAAGAGAAGCATGACCATTCTACAATTTTTATAGATTATTATCATCCTTAAAAAGTCTAATGGAAAAATGAGATAAAAATAGAGGAAGAGGTCACCTTTGAGTAATGAAATGAAGGACAAATCTGTCCAACCGACAACCTCTCCTCATGTAGTCGGTGGCCTTGAAGGGATCGCATATCATAGGATCAATCGGGATTTGTTAAAAGCGAGCTATGTGTATCCAAATAAAGAGAGTGCTGGAATAAGTAGGTTACATTTTGGTTTAACCTAATAGGCTTGCATAAACACCGCATATAATTTCAAATGAATAAAATATTTTTGTATGATCAAGGAGAACATAGTTGGTTAATCTTGAGTAAGTTTCAGCTACTGTAATTTGAAGGACCATTAAAATTAATTGTTGTGGTAAGTAACTAAAGAGTTGCAACTCTAGTTAAATTCATCGATAATAATGGCATTCATGATAGCATAATTTTCAGCTGTAATTAAATTCAGCTCGTGCCTCCCGCGTCATAGTTGGTAATTAAATTCTACACCTTACCATGCCCATAGCTCGTGCCTCGGCCGCCTTCATCTTTTTTCGCAGCACTACTCTACAATTGGGTTCTCCCACCTAGGCCAAATGTCGGTCTGTGCTGTTGTAGACTCGTCTGAGAATGCAGTGCCCTCCGCCTCTGGCACCATCTCAGAAGACCGGCGTCATTGCCACACCACCATTAACGATACCATATGGAGCGTCCGCTCGGCGATGGAGAACACGGAGGCTATGTAGAGATTCATACAATCGGAGGTTTAAATGGTAGATAAGCGATACTTCGTGACCTTTCCAAAACCTACTAACTAAAGTTGTGTCGTCAGAAAATGTTGTGTTAGAAAATCAATATCAGTCACCGTGAGATAATTTGATTGCATGGGAAACGAGCATCATTTTTGTAGAGCGGAAGGAGGAAATACCAAATCCAGTCTTTACTAAATTGGGCATGCACTTTCAGTATTAAAAACTAAAGCGAGAATATGAAAGCTAGCGAATCTCGTTCCTAACACAAACATCCATCGAGAAATATGTAAAAAAACACGTAGTAATACAACATAACCAAAAGTGCGCAAAGAGATATACTACAGATATGATGTTAAATCGGTCAAGTAGGAATAGTACTTGCTGAATATAAGAGGATTCTCATTGTAAGGCACCTATAATTTACTTTGTTATCATCATAGCATGGAAAATCGGCGTGCAAAGAACATTATACTTGCATAATCTAATCACCGTAAGTAGAACAATATTCTTCCGCGATCTCAACATAAATTCAATTGCAATGTAATCGTAACCGACACATCACGGGATAGATCAAACAATTCCATGGTAAAGTTATTTGGGCGAGTGTTTTTCAAAGGGAAAAGTGTTTCATTTGGAGTGGAATTTTGAGATGCCTTGCACGTTGTACTATTTTCGATGTATTATATCATATTCTTAGAAGCTAAATGCAGTTTGAATATAAGACAAACACCATGAAGCTACCTATCATTATGCTTTGCTTTCTCTACCTGCAGCTTTGTTTTCACCTCAGATGTTGGGGGTTGGGTGCGACATATATCAAAGGATGGCTTATCATGGAGGGGGCGAGTAGAACGTCGCGGTGCACGAAGCAGGATGGGCGAAGACATGCACGCCGCGAATCTTACCCAACTTGTGGCTCTCCGAGGAGATAACACCCCTCTGCTTTGCTCTGCATGGTCTCCGCATGATCACTATGGCAAAGTGAGTACAAGATGCTCCTTGAGCTGTTAGGGGTGAGGAAGGAGAAGGGCACGGCTAGCTCTTCTCTCCCTCTATCGTTTGTCTAAAACTACTAGATTCCAACCCTTTGCATTGGTGCCGGGGGTTTATATAGGCCTACCCCGGGGTACAACGTAATCCGGTGAGTCGGGTCCAAGCCGTCGATCTCTAAGTCGCCGTCTTCTCCATGACTTACGGGCCCGCCGATGGCCCAAAGATGGGGCCGACACTTTGTCCGCTTGTGGTAGTCTTGCCACCGCAGACATGTGTAGTGCTTCTAATGACGCGAGCTTGGTCATGGGGTCATGGCAGCAGTGCCGCCACGGCGGCGATCACTATTGCCATTCCCGTCTTGTCTGGTTAATGGCGCGTGGAGCCCGCGGGAGGGGCCGGCCGACTCCCGGAGGCCGACCCCATCGGGTCCGTCTTTGGGGCACTCTCGCCGTCTTGGTACTCCGCCGACAAAGCGGTCCCGCCGCTTGGTCGTCTGCAGACGAGGCCATCGTGGGTACAGGAATCGCCACGGGCCGATGTCGAGGCCGCGTGTAACGATCTTGCCACGGACGGAGATCTCCGTCGATCGACGCTCTGTAACCATACCGCCCTTTATGGGCAGAGCGATGGGATGGGCGGCTTTATCCCATCCCGTTCGTAGTCGCTCAGGCAAGAGATGGTTGGGGTCGCGGGCCGACTACCTGTAGCCGGCCTCGCCTGAGGTCGCCGGCTTGGAGTCGGCTTGTCCTGAGGTCGCCGGCTTAAAGTCGGCTCGTCTTGAGGTCGCCGGCTTAAAGTCGGCTCGTCTTGAGACCGCCTCTAGGACTCGGCCCAGAGGGGTAGTCGCCGACTCTGTTGCCGGCTTTCTGAAGGCGGCTTTTCGTCTTGGCGTCTTGAGGCGCATCGCCGATGTTTTGAAAGGTTCGAGGGCTCGGGTTTGCCTACCCGTGGCCCATTACTCCGACAAGAGTCCCGATTTGGTGAGGCGCCGAGGGCAGCCTGTCGAGGAGCCTCGATAGCTTCATCCCTTTGGTAGGAGAATCTGGACTCGGCCCTCCGTCTCCATCTTGAGTCGGCCTTGCAGGGGCCGTCTTGCTCTTCAAAGGTTTCGAAGGTCGCAGCGGGATCCGGGCGGCGTGCTGATAAGCTTCCGGCGACCGCCCGCTCTCGCCCTTCTGTGATGCCACGCGGCAGGCAGTCTGCCACACCACAGCATGACAAGACAGGCCCGTCGGCGGGCTCGCCACTACCCTCGCCACAGCCGTGGTGGCCGATCCGCTGCGATCGTGCGGCCGGTTGGGCTCCCCGCCCGTTCTGCGCGCGATAGCGTCGTGGGTTAAATCATGGGGCGTGGGGACATGGGCGCGGTTAATCCCGCCGCCCCTCGGCCATGACCTAGGCGCTTATAAGTAGGCGGGGAGGAGGGCGGTGGCGCTTGCGACTCTCTCATCCCCGCCTGCCTCGTCTTCTTCCTCGCTCCACCTTGACGAGCCTCGTTTTCTTCCTCGCTCCACGCGCGCGAGCCTCGCCGGGCGCGGAGATGAGCTCCTCATCCGCCGCGCGCCCCCACCTTGGCTCGGCGTGTGGGGCGGCTCCGTCATCGGCAGCGACATCATCGAATTCGCCGTCAAGCAGCGCGCATCCCCGCAGCCACCTAGTGCTGGAGACCACGCCACGGACGGTGAAATCACGCCGGTGCGGGAGGAGGCGAGCAGGTGATCTTCCTTCGCACCTCATGCGCGGGCTAGGGCTGCCGGGCGGCTTCTTCCGACGTTCTTGGAGTTCTTGGGCTCCAACAAGCCACCTCACCCCCAACACGGTGGTGCTGCTGGCGCCATATCCTTATCACGAAGGTTTTCTCGAGTTCTCCCCACCATCGAGTGTGGGGTAATTCTTCCAGCGGCTTCGGGACCCATGTCGCTCGCGTCTGGGCTCTGGTGGCACGTCATCGCCAAGAGGAGGCGGTGCGAGAACCCTTTTCCGCCATCTCCTCATCAAGTCGGTGAAGATGTGGCGCGCTCATACTTATCGTCAAGAACGTCGCCCCGAAGGCGGCCAATCAACTTGCCGCCCTTACGTGGGCGGCGAAGGTATGGGCCGACCCACCACCGGTCCTATAGGGCGGACGCCGACTCCGCGAGTAACGCCGCCGTCATGCGGCTCACGTGATGATCTGATCGAAGAGCCTGGCCAGGGCGACTTGTTGCCGCCTTGTGGCGCGCCGAGTTCTCCCTCTTCAGGCCGACCTCATCGACTGTCGATGATGGCCGCCGGACCCAATGGGATGTGCTCCAGGACATGCCCCACGCGAGGTGGTGGACACGGTGAACTTCTTGGCGAACTGCGACCTCACGGAGGAATGGCGATTCAGCAAGGAGCCATACTCGTTCGCGCCAATCCCCGCCGCTGGTAAGTCGTCTCTTGCTTCTCCGTTTCCTTCTTGGTAGGATCCGGCTCTAATTTTCCTTGGTTTTTTTCCGACTCGGAATCCTCTCATGCCGCCTTGGCCGGCCCGTGGGGCGCTCGTGAATCTGCCTGACCGGGCGGAGAGCGGCGCCGACGACCACGACTTGGTGTGGCGGCGATGGAGGCCGGCCGAGGAGGGAGGGACCAACGACTTCAGTGCCCTCGGCCACCTTTGCCGAAGCCGGCCCAATGATGACGTCGAGAAGGAAGTCGCCCCGCCAGCCAGAAGCCGGCCATCCAGCGCGAGCTCCTTCGCCGCCTTTGGGGGTCGAGGCGGCGAAGAGGCGCTGGCCGGGCCGAGTCGATAATGCCGAGCCAAGAAATTGAGGGCGCCGCCATGACTTCATGAGAAGCGGTCGCGAGGCTAACCTTCTGTAAGGAGGTGAAGAAGCCACCGCTGGTCTCCGTGTAAGTATTTTTTATTACATCTTGTTTTCTTACGTCCGTCTTGCCCGAGTCTTCTCATGTCCTTTTTTTCTCATCGGGGCTCCCTCACCTTGGAGAGGGTCGCCGCCGCCTCCGTCATGGAGTCGGCGGAGACGTCCGCCAATAGTCGTGGGTTGACCCTCGGCCGCCCTCAGGCAACAGAGCGGAATCTGCAGGAGAAGCGCAATGAGGAGGAGGCCGCCCGTCGGGAAAAGCGGAGGCCAAGAAGGCGGTCGAAACCTGCCCGCAGACAAAAGCGGCGAAGCCGAGGAGGCCGCGCCTTGATCCGGCTGCTCGTCCTCCATGAGCTCAGCGCCACCACCGCCGGAGTTCACGAGGCGGTCGGAGGGAGTCGGTGGTGAGGTCCCGTCGCAGGGAGGAATCGGCGAGGTCTCTTCGCCGGCGCGCGCCGCCACCTCCGCCATGATCCGAGATCGCCTGAGGCAAATAGCCGGGCGGACCCGCTGTCTTGCCGCCGACCGACGACGAGGCCGTGGCGCATGTTGCTTCTTCAAATCGCCGCCCGGTGGCGTCGTCTTGAAAGCGACCTCGGCCCGCGCCCCAGAGACCGGGCGCCACTTCGGCCATCCGACTCTGAGGCGACAAGCTGCGCCCGTTGGGTGGAGTGCGAGGAGGCGCAGGCCCATCGAACACGGCGCTCTGGGCGTCAAGCGAAGGCTGCGGGCTGGCGGCGCCCTCGAAACCTTTCAAGGCGCTTTGCATCGCGATCCGCCGTGCGGTATGTTTCATTCCGAATTTTCTCTTGCTCTTCTCCGTAGAGGCGCGCCCGACTCCACCGGTGTAGTCCCGAGTTTGGGCGGTGCCGAAAGCAGCGTCTTAACTTTATTTGCTTACTTCCAAGTTTTTTACCTATGTGCGGAATTCTTGTTACAGGAGTATCACAACCTCCACGCTACCGCCTTCAACATAACGTTGAAGAAGCCGAACAAGCGACTCTTGACTGGCGAGGAGCCGAGGTGAGTTTTTCTTCTTGGCGTATTTGGCGCACCACCAGCTGTAGTCCCGAGATTCGACCGATCGCTGCTTGATCGGGCGGATCTTCTGGCGACCTTCTTAACCGAGCGACTTCAAGCGTCCTTCTTCTTCTTTTGTTCTTTAGAGTCCAACACCGCTCTGCTGAAGCAGCTAGGTCTGGCCGAGACCGCTTTCTTGTGACAAAGAGGAGGAATCGGCAAGCTTCGCCCTTGATCTGCGACCTCTGCTACGCAACTGGGCGGACGGAGGAGCTGCTCAAAGTGGCCTTGAGGCGGATAAGAAAGAGGCCGCTCTCTGGCGAATTTGAGAGCGAAGCGCTCGGCTTTGACCGACAGTGGAAGCGCGGTGACCTCCGCTTCCATGAAATCGAAGATATCGCCGATGGTAAGTTTGCTTCTACTTTCTCTTTTGAGTTGCCGACTATAGGTTAAGCAGGCTCCCTGTTTTTCGACTTGCTTTTCTTCTTCTTGGCGACTTCTTCCCCGGTCACACGAGCGCCAATCGAGCCATCGAGGCCGCCTTGGCCTTGGAGGGCGGTGGCGCCGAGATCGCAGCGCCCGGACCCTTGACGAGCAGCTCCCGAGCATTGAGGCTCGTCTGCGGCAGCACATCGGATGATCGCCGTCTTCAACGTGTCGGTGCCAGGCGATTCTTGCCACAATGGCCGACATCTTGATTCTGCGCCTCCAACGGACCGCCGACCGGCCGGAGGTCATGGCCCGCCGTCTTGAGGCTTGGAAGGGCTCGCATGCTCGCCGGAGCTCGCCGAGCCCACAGGAATTCGTCAGGCGTGGTATCGAGGGCTCGACACAGACCGGCCGGCAGCGTTCGGTTAAAGCCAGCGCGGAGCTGCTGGCGCGGAGGACGCCCTCGTCGGCGTCTTGTGGCGATCGCCGACTACTACGGACACGGTGTCTTCGTCCCTCGGGTGAAGCGGTGGGAAGCACCGCGGAGTGGTTGAGATGAACCCGGACTCTGGCGAGACTTCAGCGAGTGATCGACTCAGCGCCGAGATGAGGACGAGGCGGAGGGCGGAGACGGCATGGGCGCCCGAAAACAAGCGGGCAACCAGCCTCGGCTCGATGCGCGCCTCCGAACGAAGTCGCGCCCATCTGGCGAAGCTCTTTGCCGAAGAGCGATCAAGCGAGACCGTTGACCCGGCCGCCCGGCGCTGACGCCCGCCGCCGCCTCCCGCCTTCCAACCCCATCCGCGCTTCTTAGGCATTGCCTTGCCTTTATTTTATCATTTGCTAGTCTTTTGAAAGAACTTTGTTAATTTGCACAATTCCACCCGCGGGGTGTGAAGGAAATATGCCCTAGAGGCAATAATAAAGTTATTATTTATTTCCTTATTTCATGATAAAATGTTTATTATTCATGCTAGAATTGTATTAACAGGAAACATAATACATGTGTGAATACATAGACAAGCAGTGTCACTAGTATGCCTCTACTTGACTAGCTCGTTAATTAAAGATGGTTATGTTTCCTAACCATAGACATGAGTTATCATTTGATTAACGGGATCACATCATTAGGAGAATGATGTGATTGACTTGACCCATTCCGTTAGCCTAGCACTTGAACGTTTAGTATGTTGCTATTGCTTTCTTCATGACTTATACATGTTCACGTAACTATGAGATTATGCAACTCCGTTCTGGGAGGAACACTTTGGGTGCTACCAAGCGTCTGGCAACGCTGGGTGATTATAAAGGAGTACTACAGGTGTCTCCAAAGGTACATTTTGGGTTGGCGTATTTGAGATTAGGTTTTGTCACTCCGATTGTGGGAGAGGTATCTCTGGGCCCTCTCGGTAATGCACATCACTATAAGCCTTGCAAGCAATGTAGCTAATGAGTTAGTTACGGAATGATGCATTACGTAACGAGTAAAGAGACTTGCCGATGCTTGAGATTGAACTAGGTATTGGATACCGACGATCGAATCTCGGGCAAGTAACATACCGATGACAAAGGAACAACGTATGTTGTTATGCGGTATGATAGATAAAGATCTTAAGTAGAATATGTAGGAGCCAATATGAGCATCCGTGTTCCGCTATTGGTTATTGACCGAGAATAGTTCTAGGTCATGTCTACATAGTTCTCGAACCCGTAGAATCCGCAACAAGGTTACAATAGCGGTTTTATTATGAGTTTATGAGTTTTGATGTACGAAGGAGTTCGAGTCCGGATGAGATCGGGGACATGACGAGGAGTCTCGAAATGGTCGAGGCGTAAAGATCGATATATTGGACGACTATATTCGGACTTGGAAAGGTTCCGAGTGATTGGGTATTTTAGAGATCTGGGAGAGTTACGGGAATTCGCCGGGAGTATATGGGCCTTGTTGGGCCATACGGGAATAGAGGAGAGAGGTCGAAAGGAAGGAGGCGCGCAGCCCCTCTGGTCCGAATTGGACAAGGGTGCGGCCCCTTTCCTTCCTCCTCTCCCCTCTTCCCCTTCTCCTACTCCAACAAGGAAGGAGGAGTCCTACTCCCGGTGGGAGTAGGACTCCCTTGGCGCGCCCTCCTAGGCCGCCGCCTCCTCCCCTGCTCCTTTATATACGGGGCAGGGGGCACCTCTAGACACAACAACAATTGATCCCTTGGATCTCTTAGCGTGTCTTGGTGCCCTCTCCACCATAGTCCACCTCGATAATATTGTAGCGGTGCTTAGGCGAAGCCTGCGACGGTAGAACATCAAGATCGTCCTGCACGCCCGTCGTCTGACGGAAGACTCCTCGACACTCGGCTGGATCGGAGTTCGAGGGGCGTCATCGAGCTGAGCGTGTGCTAGAACTTCGGAGGTGCCGTAGTTTGATGCTTGATCGGTCGGGCGCGAAGACTTACGACTACATCAACCGCGTTGTGTTAACGCTTCGCTTACGGTCTCACGAGTGCGTGGACAATACTCTCCCTCTCGTTGCTATACCATCACCATGATCTTGCGTGTGCGTAGGAAATTTTTGAAATTACTCGTTCCCCAGCGATGGCATCCGAGCTGGTTTTATGCGTTGATGTTATATGCACGAGTAGAACACAAGTGAGTTGTGGGCGATACAAGTCATCTTGCTTACCGACATGTCATACTTTGGTTGGCGGTATTGTGAGATGAAGCGGCCGGACCGACATTCTGCGTGCGCTTATGCGAGGCTGGTTTCACCGCTGCGAGCACTTTCGTTGCTTAAAGGTGATCAAGGGTGTCTGTCTCTCTCACTTTATTGTATGAAATGCAAGCGCCATGTAATTGCTTTACTTTATCACTAAGCGGTAGCGATAGTCGTAAAGCAATAGTTGGCGAGGCGACAACGATGCTACGATGGAGATCAAGGTGTCGCGCGGTGGCGATGGTGATCACGGCGGTGCTTTGAGATGGAGATCACAAGCGAAAGATGATGATGGCCATATCATATCACTTATATTGATTGCATGTGATGTTTATCCTTTATGCATCTTATCTTGCTTTGATTGGCGGTAGCATTATAAGATGATCTCTCATTAAATATCAAGAAGTGTTCTCCACAGTATGCACCGTTGCGAAAGTTCTTCGTCTTTGAGACACCGCGTGATGATCGGGTGTGATAGGCTCTACGTTCAAATACAACAGGTGCAAAAGCAGGTTGCACACGCGAATACTCGGTCAAACTTGGCGAGCCTAGCATATCTGAGATATGGCCTCGGAACACGGAGACCGAAAGGTCGGCGTGAATCATATAGTAGATATGATCAACATATTGATGTTCACCATTGAAACTACTCCATCTCACGTGATGATCGGACATGGTGTAGTTGATATGGATCACGTAATCACTTAGATGATTAGAGGATGTCTATCTAAGTGGGAGTTCTTAAGTAATATGATTAATTGAACTTAAATTTATCATGAACTTAGTCTGGTAGTATTTTGCAAATTATGTTGTAGATCAATAGCTCGCGTTGTTGCTTCCCTATGCTTTTATATGTTTGTTTTGATATATTCCTAGAGAAAATTATGTTGAAAAATGTTAGTAGCAATGATGCGGATTGGATCCGTGATCGAGGTTTATCCTCATTCTTGCCTGAAGAATTATGTCCTTGATGCACGCTAGGTAGCAGACCTATTGCGAGAGCGGATCGGGCGTTATGAGCGTTTAGCTAGCTCAATATGATGACTACTTGATAGTTTAGTGCACCATGCTAGCGGCTTAGAATCGGGACTTCAAAGGCGTTTTGAGCGTCATGGACCATATGAGATGTTCGAGAATTGAAGTTAATATTTCAAGCAAATACCCGAGTTGAGAGATATGAAGTCTCCAACAAGTTCTATAGCTAAAAGATGGAGAGAATCGCTCAACTAGTGAGCATGTGCTCAGATTATGCAGGTACTTCAATCGCTTGAATCAAGTGGGAGTTAATCTTACGAGATAAGATAGTGATTGTGAAATTCTCTAGTCACCATCACCAAGTTAGTAGAACTTCGTGATGAACTATAGTATGCAAGGGATCTAAAGCGATTCCCAAGCTCTTCGTGATCTTTGAAATCGACGAAGGTAGAAATCAAGAAAAACATCAAGTGTTGATGGTTGACAAGATCACTAGTTTCAAGAAAAGGGAAAGGAAGAAGGGAACTTTAAGAAGAACGACAAGCAAGTTGTCTGCTCGGGAGAAAAACCCAAGTCCGGACCTAAGCACAGGCCGAGTGCTTCTCTTGCAAGCGGTAGTCCTTTGAAGCGGAACGCCCCAAGTATTTGGCGGATAAGAAGGATGGCAAAGTGAACAAAGGTATATTTGATATACATGTTATTGATGTGTACTTTACTAGTGTTTATAGCAACCCCTAAGTATTTGATACTTTCAGTTGCTATGATTAGTAACTCGAAACGGGAGTTGCAGAATGAACAAAGACTAGTTAAGGGTGAAGTGAAGATGTGTGTTGGAAGTGGTTCCAAGACTGATATGATCATCATTGCACACTCCCTATACTTTCTGGATTAGTGTTGAACCTAAATAAGTGTTATTTGGTGTTTACGTTGAGCATGAATATGATTTGATCATGTTTATTGCAATAGGTTATTCATTTAAGTAAGAGAATAAATTGTTGTTCTGTTTACATGAATAAAACCTCCTATGGTCATACACACCAACGAAAATGGTTTGTTGGATCTCGATCGTGTGATACACATATTCATAATATTGAAGCCAAAAGATGCAAATTAAATAATGATAGTTCAACTTATTTGTGGCACTGCCGTTTGGGTCATATCGGTGTAAAACGCATGAAGAAACTCCATACTGATGGGCTTTTGGAATCACTTGATTATGAATCACTTGGTACTTGCGAACCGTGCCTCATGGGCAAGATGACTAAGACTCCGTTCTCCGGAACAATGGAGCGAGCAACAGATTTGTTGGAAATCATACATACTGATGTACGTGGTCCGATGAATATTAAGGCTCGTAGCAAGTATCATTATTTTCGACCTTCACAGATGATTTGGCGAGATATGGGTATATCTACTTGATGAAACATAAGTCTGAAACATTTGAAAAGTTCAAAGAATTTCAGAGTGAAGTGGAAAATCATCGTGACAAGAAAAATAAAGTTTCTACGATCGTCGCGGAGACAAATATTAGAGTTCTGAGTTTGGTCTTCAATTAAAACAATGTGGAATAGTTTCACAAATTCGCCACAGGAACACCACAACATAATGGTGTGTCCGAGCGTCATAACCGTACTTTATTGGATATAGTGCAATCTATGATGTTTCTTACCGATTTATCACTATCGTTTTGGGGTTATGCATTAGAGACAGCTGCATTCACGTTTAAATAGGGCACCATCTAAATCCGCTGAGACGACACCGTATGAACTATGGTTTAGCAGTAAACCTAAGCTATCGTTTCTTAAAATTTGGAGTTGCGATGCTTATATGAAAAAGGTTTTCAACGATAAGCTCGAACCGAAATCGAATGCGTCTTCATAGAATACCCAAAGGAAACTGTTGGGTACACCTTCTATCCACAGATCTTAAGGCAAAACATTCGTTGCTAAAATGGATCCTTTCTAGAAGGAGTTTCTCTCGAGAAAAGTGAGTGGGAGGAAAGTAGAACTTGATGAGGTAATTGTACCTTCTCCCTTATTGGAAAGTAGTTCATCACGTAAATCGGTTCGATGATTCCTACACCAATTAGTGAGGAAGCTAATGATGATGATCATGAAACTTGAGATCAAGTTACTACAAAACCTTGTAGGTCTTCCAAAGTCTGATCCGCTTTTGAGTGATGCGGTAATCCTGTTCTAGAAGTCATGTTACTAGACCATGATGAACCTCGAACTATGAGGAAGCGATGATGAGCCCAGATTCAGCGAAATGGCTTGAGGCCATGAAATCGAGATAGGATCCATGTATGAGAACAAAGTATGTACTTTGATTGACTTGCTCGATGATCGGCAAGCCATGTTAAATAAATGGATCTTCAAGAGGAAGGCGGAACATCGATAGTAGTGTTACTATCTACAAAGCTCGACTTGTCACAAAAGGTTTTCGACAAGTTCAAGGTGTTGACTAAAATGAGATTTTCTCAAAGCGTAGCGATGCTTAAGTCTGTCCGAATCATGTTAGCAATTGCCACATTTTATGAAATCGGCAAATGGATGTCAAAACTACATTTTTAATGGATTTATTAAGGAAGAGTTGTATATGATGCAACGGAAGGTTTTGTCAATCCTAAAGGAGCTAACAAAATGTGCAAGCTCCAAATGATCCATCTATGGACTGGTGCAAGCATCTCGAGTTGGAATACACGCTTTGATAAGTTGATCAAAGCATATAGTTTTATCTGAGACTTGCGGTGAAGCTGTATTTACAAGAAAGTGAGTGGGAGCACTCTGACATTTACGATAAGTATATGTGAATGACATATTGTTGATCGGAAATAATGTAGAATTATTCGCAAAGCATAAAGGAGTATTTGAAAGGAGTTTTTCAAAGAAGGACCTCGGTGAAGCTGCTTACATATTGAGCATCAAGATCTATTGAGATAGATCAAGGCGGCGATAAGTTTTTCAATAAGTACATACCTTGTCAAGATTTTGAAATAGTTCAAAATGGAGCAGTCGAAAGAAAGAGTTCTTGCCTGTGTTGCAAAGGTGTGAAATTGAGTAAATACTCAAATCCCGACCACGGCGAGAAAATAGAAAAGAGAATGAAAGTCATTCCTATACCTCGATCATAGGTTCTATAAAGTATGCTATGCTATGTACCGGACCTATTGTATACCTTGCTCAATTTGCCAAGGAGTACAATAGTGATCTAGGAGTAGATCCTTCGGACATTGGTCGAGAACATCCTTAGTGAGGACTAAAGAAATATTTCTCGATTATGGAGGTGATAAAAGGCCCGTCGTAAAGAGTTACATCGATGCAAGCTTTTACACCGATCGGATGACTCTAAGTATCAATCTGGATACATATTGAAAGTGGGAGCAATTAGCTAGAGTAGCTCCGCGAGCATTGTAGACATAGAATATTTGCAAAATACATACGGCTCTGAATGTGACAGACCCATTGACTAAGCTTCTCTCACGAGCAAAACATGATCATACCTTAGTACTCTTTGAGTGTTAATCACATAAGCGATGTGAACTAGATTATTGACTCTAGTAAACCCTTTGGGTGTTGGCCACATGACGATGTGAACTATGGGTGTTAATCATATACAGATATGAATATTGGTGTTAAATCACATGAAGATGTGAACTAGATTATTGACTCTAGTGCAAGTGGGAGACTGAAGGAAATATGCCCTAGAGGCAATAATAAAGTTATTATTTATTTCCTTATTTCATGATAAAATGTTTATTATTCATGCTAGAATTGTATTAACCGGAAACATAATACATGTGTGAATACATAGACAAACAGAGTGTCACTAGTATGCCTCTACTTGACTAGCTCGTTAATTAAAGATGGTTATGTTTCCTAACCATAGACATGAGTTGTCATTTGATTAACGTGATCACATCATTAGGAGAATGATGTGATTGACTTGACCCATTCCGTTAGCCTAGCACTTGATCGTTTAGTATGTTGCTATTGCTTTCTTCATGACTTATACATGTTCCTGTAACTATGAGATTATGCAACTCCGTTTACGGAGGAACACTTTGGTGCTACCAAGCGTCCTGGCGTAATGGGTGATTATAAAGGAGTACTACAGTGTCTCCAAAGGTACATGTTGGGTTGGCGTATTTGAGATTAGGTTTTGTCACTCCGATTGTCGGAGAGGTATCTCTGGGCCCTCTCAGTAATGCACATCACTATAAGTCTTGCAAGCAATGTAGCTAATGAGTTAGTTACGGAATGATGCATTACGTAACGAGTAAAGAGACTTGCCGATGTTGAGATTGAACTAGGTATTGGATACCGACGATCGAATCTCGAGCAAGTAACTATACCGATGACAAAGGAACAACGTATGTTGTTATGCGGTATGACCGATAAAGATCTTAAGTAGAATATGTAGGAGCCAATATGAGCATCCGAGGTTCCGCTATTGGTTATTAACCGAGAATAGTTCTAGGTCATGTCTACATAGTTCTCGAACCCGTAGGGTCCGCAACTTAAGGTTACAATGACAGTTTTATTATGAGTTTATGAGTTTTGATGTACCAAGGAGTTGAGTCCCTAAGAGATCATGGACATGACGAGGAGTCTCGAAATGGTCGAGGCGTAAAGATCGATATATTGGACGACTATATTCGGACTTGGAAGGTTCCGAGTGATTGAATATTTTAGGAGTCTTAGAAGAGTTATGGGAATTAGCGGGAGTATATGGGCCTTATTGGGCCATACGGAATAGAGGAGAGAGGCCGAAGGAAGGAGGCGCGCAGCCCCTCTGGTCGAATGGACAAGGGTGCGGCCCCTTTCCTTCCTCCTCCCCTCTTCCCCTTCTCCTACTCAACAAGGAAGGAGGAGTCCTACTCCCGGTGGGAGTAGGACTCCCTTGGCAGCGCCCTCCTAGGCCGGCCGCCTCCTCCCCTGCTCCTTTATATCTCAGGCGGGGGGCACCTCTAGACACAACAACAATTGATCCCTTGGATCTCTTAGCCGTGTCTTGGTGCCCCTCCACCATAGTCCACCTCGATAATATTGTAGCGGTGCTTGGCGAAGCCTGCGTGACGCAGAGAACATCAAGATCGTCCTGCCTTGCGTCGTCTTGTGGAACTCTGCCTCGACACTCGGCTGGATCGGAGTTCGAGGGGCGTCATCGAGTGAGCGTGTGCTAGAACTCGGAGGTGTCGCGGTTTGAGCTTGATCGGTCGGGCGTGAAGGCGTCGACTACATCAACGTGTTGTGTTAGCGCTTCGCTTCACGGTCTCACGAGTGCGTGGACAATACTCTCCTCTCGTTGCTATACCATCACCATGATCTTGCGTGTGCGTAGGAATTTTTTGAAATTACTACGTTCCCAACAGGTGTATTCTGAACCTCTGTTGAAGATCCGCCAAGGGCCTAAGTTTGTGTAAATATTATTCTAATTTTATGTTTCCTTGCTTATTGCTCTTGTGGCTTTTCCTTTGCCTTCCCTTAGATGCCGCCTTGCCGGTGAGGCAACCGCTCTGGATTGCCGTCTAGGTCAAGTGCTTGGCTACTTTGAGAAGGCAAGTACTTGGCCATTTTTAGAGTCGTTTAAGCAAGTTGGGTGAACAACGACAAGCCGGCTTCTCAAGAGTCGGTTTAAGTGAAGCGGCCGAAGCCGATTCAAACTATGTTTATACTTTGGGTCCTTAGCCATTTTTTTTTTAGTGTGGGCGCCCACTCTACCTTACTCACCTTACCAAGCAGTCGCTCTGCGGCTGCGGCTTCAGGCAGAGGCGGCTTAGGCACCGCCGCTACTTGTCGACTTGGGAAGCACTTCATAGCTCAAAGGCGGCGAGTCCCGGGCCGACTAGTCGAGCCGGTGCCAAGCAGCATAATCAAGGGTAACATACTCAAAGGCATAATTCTTATCATACAGATAACAAAGAGGGCAGTCCCCGAGCTCGTCTCGGGGCCCGAGTCTTAGTACTTTAAACACAAAAGGGTAGCGTGGTACATCTGCGTCAACTGTAAAATCTTGGAGGAGATTCAGCATTCCATGGCCGCTCGTCTCCTTGCTTGAGTCGTCCTCTTGCGTGCTTTCGGGGCTTTTGGCGTCGATCGGTAGTAGGTCGTTGCCCAACACTTTCTTGATGATGAATGGGCCTTCCCAAAGGCGCCGAGCGACTTGTCTTTGGCGGTATTGTTCATTGGTCGGTCAGGAGCACAAGGTCGCCTCTAGGAATGATCTTGGCTTGACCTTCTTGTCGTAGTAGTGGCAAGCAGCTCGGTAGGTAGATCTTTGGACGGTGAGTGCCAACAACCGACCCTCTTCAATGGATCGGCGCCGTCTTGGCGTGCTTCTTACGCTTCCTCCTCGGTGTACATGGTGACTCATGAAGTCGAACTCTATATCCGTTGGGATGGCGGCTTCGGCCGTGAGCGAGGAAGAAGGGTGTGAAGCCGGTTGACTTGTTTGGAGTCGTCTGCAGACTCATGAGGACGGTAGCAACTCCTAAAGCCGTGATCGGCGAACGCTCCGATGGTTCGACGATCGAGGCTTGATGCCGAGACGAGATGAGGCCGTTCGCTCGCTCCACTGGCCGTTTGTTGTGGATGGGCAGCGGACGCTAAGTCGATCGGATGCCTGCGTCGCAGAACGGGCGAGCGCCCTTGGCGAAATTTGTGCCGTTGTCGGTGATGATGCTGTGTGTGATGCAGCGTCGAGTCGTGATGTCGGCGATGAAAGTCACCGCCAGAGGACCATTCAACTTCTTGATGGGTTTTGCTTCTATCCACTTGGTGAACTTGTCCACCGCGACAAGCAAGTGAGTTAGGCCACCTCATGCCGTCTTGAATGGTCCCACCATGTCCGAGCCCCAAACAAAGAAAGGGCGGGCGATAGGGATAGTCTTGGCTGAAGCCGGTGAAGCGGCTTGGAAGCGAACACACAGCCCCTTGCATTTTGAACTAATTCCTTGGCCTATTCTAGGGCGGTTGGCGGAAAGAAACCGTGTCGAAGGCTTTGGCGGCGAGTGCTCTGGAGAGTTTGCATGATGGCCGCTTTCATACGATGGATGTCTTCAAGGATTGCTTGGCCTTGCTCGATTCGATCTTGTTGGTAGACACCGGTGACCTGCGCTGACCAACTCTCTATTAACTATAGTGTAGGCTGCCGCTCGGCGTTGCACTTCTTAGAGGCAAGGTTTCATCGATTGGTAGCTCTCCGCTTACTAAGAACTTGAGGATGGGTTTGGGCCCATGAGGTCTTCACTATTTCTTCGTTGCCAAGATCTTGCTACTTGGACGAGGGTGGGTACCGAGGCGGCGGAGTTAAATCTGCAGCAGCTTGCTAGGTTGAAGAAGTCCCAAAGCCGATGGCCGCATCCCCGCCGGCAATCTTGGAGTCTCGCAATAGTCGCCGCATGATCCGGGCGGGTTCTAAAGTCCGGGCCGGCTTCGCCCGCGTTCTTGAGAAGCGTCTGCAAGAGATTCTTGTCTTGCGTCTCTTTGAGGCTCTGAGTCGGATCCGACTTCTTGAGGCCGAGCACAAAAATGGAGTTGACTCGGTGACGGTTTGACAGATGGCTTGAGAAAGCGGCGAAGGCGGCGCGGATGGTATTACTGACGGTGGAACCGATTCTTGCCAGGGCATCTGCTTAGTCGTTGTCGTTTCTTGTACGTGGAGAATTCGCATCCTCAAAATATCCACTCATTCTTGTACCGAAAGCGGTAGCTTCGCCATATTGCATCTTTGGCGTCCCATCCGGGATGATTGTTGGACCACCAAGTCGAATCGCCATAGCACAGATCTGGCGAATCTTGAAGCTCTTTAATGGCCGAGCCCGTGGATGGCGCCTCGTATTCGGGCGACGTTGTTGGAGGCGGCGAAATGGATCTGCGGTAGCGTACTTGAGCTTATCGCCCTTAGGGGAAGTGAGGACCACGCAGGGCTCCCAAGCGGTCGCATCTTGGAGCCATCAAAGTGCATCGCCAATGGATGGAGTCGGTATTGGCGGCGAATCTTGGTCTCGGCCCAATCGGCGAGAAGTCGGCCGGTCTTGCGACTTGATGGCGGTCGGGGCTGGTAAAGATGGTGTAGGGGCCAACTCTATGGCCCATTTGGCCACTCGGCTGAGGCATCTTAACCCGATGATCTCTGCTAGTGGGGCCGTCTGCAAACCACGGTGATTGGATGCTCTTGAAAGTAAGGCTTCAACTTCTTGGCGGCAAAGTGCCGCGCCAGAGCACATCTTCGGTAGTGGGGTAGTTACGCTTGGAGGTCGATAAAGACCTCGCTCAGATGTCTACTTGGTCTCTCAGGACAGTGGCGCCTTGCCTTCCTCCTTGCGTACAACTACAATGGTATCTTGACTACCTATTTGGTGGCGGCAATATCTGAGAACATGGGCTCCTTTGGAGTCGGAGCCGCCAACCTTTGGGGAGTAGTCGACATTCTCTTCAAGCGGAGAAAAGCCGTCGCTTGGGAGTTCCATTCGAAGAAGGTGGTCTTCTTCATAAGCCGGTCTGAGGAAGAGCTTTCTGCCCGGATGATGAATCGGTGATAGGCGTAAGCGGTAGGTGAACTTACGCACATATAGCGATCGGTAGGTACTTCCATCCTTCGATCGCCTTGATCTTCACGGGTTGCACTCTATCTGCGTCTGAGATACCAGAAGCCAAGGAGCTGGCGGTGGCACTCGAAGACGCATTTCTCTGGGTTGAGCTTGATGCGGAATCGGCGCAGTTTTCAAAGGTCTCTTTGAGGTCTTCCAACAGCGTTCCCTTCTCCGTCTTCACCACCACGTCGTCCACGTAAGCGTGGGCGTTTATAAGCTGCTTGAGGAGGCGCGCATGCGGTATTTGAAAGATGGCGCAGCGTTCCTCATGCCGAAACGTCATGGTCGGTGCGAAGGCTCAAATGGGCGTGATGAAGGCGGTCTTCAATCTGTCGGCGGGTTCACGATCTGGTGATATCTTGAATATGCATCTAAGAAGCTCAACACCTCGCATCCGTTTGTGGAGTCTATCACTGATCAATTCTTGGCAAAGCAAGCGGGTCCTTAGGCGAGCTTTGTTGAGGCTTGTGTAGTCGATACACATCCGCCTTTCGCTTATTCCTCTTTAGTACCAAGACCGGGTTAGCCAACCATTCTAGAAAGAAAACTTCCATGATGAAACCGGCTGCGAGGAGCCGCTATCTCTTCTCCAACAACTCTTCTTTTCTCTTTTGGCCAGTAGCGCAAGGGTGCTGCACGGGCTTCATCGGATCGGACATGTAACTTGTGCTCGGCGAAATCCGTCGGTACACAGCATGTCTTTGGGGACCATCGAAGATGTCCCGATTCTCACGGAGGAAATCGACGAGCTCGCCTTCCTATTCTTTGTCAAGGTTTGCACCTATGGCGTATTTCAGTGCTCGGGTCCAAGGGTATCTTCTTGGTCTCTTTGGCGGCAGAGCAGGCCCTCGACTTCCGACTCCTTGAGGTCGGGTGATATCTCGGCTGCTTGCCATTTGCCTAACCCGATCCGGAGCCGCTTCTCGGCCGCGATCACGGGGGACTCGGCCAGTAGGCGGTGCTTTTGTTCACCAGGCGGACGACTTTACAGTCGCCCGGCTCTGGTCGAAATCCTTGGAGCTCGGCATCTTCATCTTGAGGTAGGCGTAGTGGGGACCGCCATGAACTTAGCCAGCAATCGGCCAAGCAAGGCATGGTAGGGGCTCTCGAGGTCCACCGCCGAACCAGGCCGCTCTCGGCGAAGTGATCCTTGTCCCCAAAGAGGGCGTCTATCGAAATCTTGCCAATCGGTGGCGGGAAAGGCGAGTGCAATCCGTGGAACACAAATCCGACTATCTTTGAAAATGTCTTTGCTTGATTCCTAGCTTCTCCATCGTATCCTTATGCGGGATGTTGATGTTCTTTGCCTCCGTCTATCGGCTTTCGCGAAAAGCGGCGGCCCGCCTATCCGTGGCAAGGTGGCTCCCAAGACGAGCGTAGGGCGGATTGACATCACCTCACGGGTGATCGGCAGCTCCGGCTAATTGGTTTCTCGGACGATGCATGAATTCAGGGTGTGCGATGCTCTTGCATTCACTTCTTATTCTTGCTTGCCGCTTCTTTGCGGCGATCATCACCACTCCTGCAAACCACGACATAAGCGTTGTGCTCTTACAGGTAGTCGTCTTGTCTTTGCGTCGGCCTTTGACAATGCATTTCTTTGAAGGCGGCGGTGGAAGCGGCGGCCAAAGAAAGCGGAGGAGAGCAAAGCCGTCTCCTTAGCGATCTGGTGAGCGATGGCACTCCGGGTGGTGTGGTTTGGCGACTTGGCGCCGCTGTGGTAAGAGAAGGCGGCAACAGTTGGACTTACCGCCTTCGCGCTTGGCGGGAGGCGCCCTCGGCGGCGGTCTTGACTCGCCACCACTGCCATTGTTGGAAGCAGTGCGGGCCTTGCGCTTATGATCATTCTGCTGCTTCGTGCAATGGCGTCGCCAGTAGGAGTTCTGGGAGCATGAGGAGCTACTTTGCGGTCGCCGGACTTGATCTCAGACTTCATGGAGGAGTCGGTGTCAAGCGTACTTATGCTGCTATGACCGGCTCGTCGAGGTCTCGGCTCGTCATAAAGGAGCTTGTGCTTGAGGAGGTGCCTTCTCGCACCCCGTGGTGAAGTACTCGATTACTGCACCTCGTGCACTCCTTGAGGAGTTAGGAGCTCGGCCAGTAGCGTGAGGTAGTCGCGAGTGGACTCGTTGGGGCCTTACACGCTGGGACGGTGAGCGAGGCTTGGGAGGTCGCTTATGTGCTCGTGAAGTTGCGGACGAAGGCCTCGGTGAAATCGACCCATTTGTTGATCTTTGCGGGGCTTCAAGCTGTTCAACCATGTCCGGGCGTGCCACAGGCATGAGGAACATACTTTGACGGCAACACGCTTGTTGCCGTTAAGCTATCTTGACGGTAGTGGAGTAGTCCACGGCCCGTCCTCGGCTTCCGCGGGCGGTGTATTTAGGTGTGTCTCGGGGAGTGTGAATCCTCGGGGAAGGGCTCGTCTGGATCACGAGTCAAAGCGGCGGGCCCAACTCGTCTTCTTCTTCTAGTGCGAGGATCGGTGGAGTCGCTCGTCCGGTGGCGAGCGTCATTCTCCGACTCCTCTCGGCGGCGAAGGCGGTCGCCGAGTCGGATCTTCGGCGGATGGCGGGGAGACTTCGCCTTTCTGCGGGAGGAGGAGCACGATAGTCGTCCGCCGCTCCACTTTGCTCTCGGCGGCCCGTCTTCGTCGCTTCGATGGAGATGTGAGTCCGGCTATGGTGCGATCGGATCCTTGTTCTTTCTTCGCGGACGCCGCCCGATCGGCGTCAAAGGCATCGCGCCTTGATCTCGGCGAGAGCAAATCGGCGATGTTGTCGTCGTGGCGCCTCCGTCGCGGCGGCCGGCTTCGTCTTCGCGGCGGCGCGTCGAAACTCTTGGACTCGCTCCGTCATCGGTAGCGCTCCTCGCCCTCGAAGTTATCGGCTCGTCACTTGCCGCCTTTGGCGTGCGAATATTCTCCATGGCGTGGCGTACAGGCGTAGCCCCAAAGCAATTGGCGATAGCCACGCCGCGCTTCTTTGGACGCGCCTAAGCGGCTAAACCCGGTCGGGCCGTGGCCGCCCACGAGCGATCCATCTCGGCGATAGGCTTCAAACAAGCGTCTCATGCTTGCGACTCTTGTCGCCCACGAGGCTGGAGCGGCGTCTTCAGCGTTCGGCGTCGGCGTCCTCCGGAATGGGCGGTCGGTCTTCTGAGAACCGCGTCGAGAGGTCACGAGCTCCCTCGCGGGAAGGCTCGCCGTGACCGATGGCGAGTACTTTTGTGGCGGTGCTCCGCCGCTCTCCGCGTGAGGAGAGGCTCGTCGTGAACCACCACGTTGGTGGGGAGCAGCGTCGGCGGCGGTGTCGAGTCGACCGACGCCGAATTCGGTGGAGCCCTACGGACTCAGTCGGCGAGGCTCGCCCGGCGGCGTGGAGCTGCTCGAGAGGCCGCGAGGAGCTTCGGGGCCGTCCGTTACTGCGTCGGATCACGAGCTCGTCGGAGGCGAACCTCGCCGACAAGTTAAGCGAGCGCGCTTCGCGTATGACGACCTCAGCGCCATCAATGTGCGTCAGCGCGAACTCCGTCTGGCGTCTTGGTAGCTGCTCTTCGCCGAGGAGGAAGAGGTTCCGTCAGGCGAGTCTCCGGACGGCGGTGCACCGAGCCCCACGGTGGGCGCCAAATGTCGGGGTTAGGTGCGACATATGCCAAGGATAGCTTATCATGGAGGCGAGTAGAGCGTCGCGGTGCACAGAAAGCAGGATGGCGAAGACATGCAGCGGCCGTGAATCTTACCCGGCCGAGGGCTCTCAGGAGATAACACCCCTCTGCTGCTGCTGCGGGGTCTCCGCATGATCACTATGGCAAAGTGAGTACAAGATGCTCCTTGAAATTGTTCGAGGTGAGGAAGGAGAAGGGCACGGCTAGCTCTTCTCTCCTCTGTCGTGTGTCTAAAACTACTAGTTTCCAACCCTTTGCATGGGTGCCCAGGGGTTTATATAGGCCTACCCAGGAGTACTGCAGTAATCCATTGGGTCGGGTCCAAGCCGTCGATCTCTAAGTCATTGTCTTCTCCGTAGACTAGTGGGCCCGTCGGCAGCCCGACATGGGGCCGAGCCCTTGTCCATGTGGTAGTCTTGCCATTGCAGATTCTGTGTAGAGTGCTTCTAATAGCCTGAGCTTGGTCATGGGGTCATGTAGCAGTCTGCATGCCCGGGCGGCGATCCTTGCCATTCCCGTCTTAATGCAGTTAATGGCGTGGAGCCCGGGGAGGCCGGCCGACTCCGGAGGCCGACCCCATCGGGTCCATCTTTGGGGCACTCTCGCCGTGTTGGGTACTCCGCCAGGCGGTAATCCCGCCGTCTTCGAATTCGTCTGAGACGAGCCATCGTGGAGTGCAGGAATCGCCTACAGGTGATGTCGAAGTCGGCGTGTACATGATCTTTCGCCCGGACGGAGATCTCCGTCGATGCTGGCTCTGTGGCCATACACGCCCTTTATGGGCGAGCAAGAGATGGGCAGGGCGGCTTTATCCCATCCGTTCGTAGTCGCTCGAGCGAGAGATGGTTGGGGTCGTGAGGCGACTACATAGCCGGCCTACTTTGAGGTCGCCCGACTTAGGTCGGCTTGTCTGAGTCGCCGGCTTAAAAGTCGGCTCGTCTTGAGTCGCCGGCTTAAAGTCGGCTCGTCTTGAGACCGCCTCTGGGACTCGGCCCAGAGGGGTAGTCGCCGACTCTGTTGCCGGCTTTCTGAAGGCAGCTTTTCGTCTTGGCGTCTTGAGGGGCGCAGTCTGCCCTGATGTTTTGAAAGGTTTAGGGGCTCGGGTTTGCCTACCCGTGGCCCATTACTCCGACATCAGATCCGTAAGAAGGAGTGCAGACAGAGAATTGTACAGAGGGAAAAGATTTTCAGACACACTTAGCTTATCACCAGACAATCCATCGAAGTATTAGCACAGAATGTGGAACTACAAATTACCATCTCCACTCCACCAGTAGTTCAAAATCTCTCGGGACTTTTAACCTGACACAACATATGCTAATATCCCTATACATGTATCAGCTGTAATTTTAGCTAGCTATAGGAGCAGAAGTAATTAGGAAGCAAAGCTTGTTATTGCTGTACCTGGAACTAAGGCCAGATGAGAACCACCGCAGCAGCTGTTCCAATTTTGTTTTCTCTGTTCAGAGAACAACACTATCTGAAGGAATTGATGACAGTTCCAGCGCTTCGTTCAACAGACCAACCACACAACATGGGTGTCTACAATCACAAGAAGGCAATAACATCTAAACTGACGTACCTCGCAACAATATCTTTACCTCTGAACTCCATATTAGAAGGTACACAGAGAAACAGGGGACAGGAAAATAACTCAAAACAGGGGTCAAGGGATACATACCTCTGTTGTAGCCGACGCAGGCGAGATTGGACAGCTCGACGGCTGTTCTTCTACCTTCGGCGAACTCAGCGCTTCTTCTACCTCCGGCGAACTCGGCGCTTCTTCCTGCAGCGAACTCGGTGTCGACATTGGATGCTTCGTCCAAAATTGAGCTGATGGAGATTCAGGCCGAGGACCCTCCTTCTTATAGAAGCCAACAACAATCCTGGTCAGCAGCTCCATTGATTTGCGTTGGACAAGGACACGGACTGCAATCCATCCAAATCGATTTGTGTTGGACAAGGAGACTGCAATTCCATCCAAATCATACACGGGAGCAGATGCATAGGTTGAGAAGGTTACGTCGGGGAGGCGGGAGAGGACTGGCTGTGGCGGACAGGTCACAGCGGGCGTGCTCGCCGCCGGCCTGGCCGACAGCGTACCCAACCTGAGCTGTGCCCCTTCGCAGCGCCAACGAGGTCCGGCGCCCTTCTCGCGCGCAAGCACGGCAGCCGCCTTCTTCGCCAAATTCCTGAGCACGGCACCGCACAGGGACAGGTGCCGGCACCGAAGCAGCAGAACGCAGGCGACCCACGACGACGGCGCAAGGGGGCTGCAGCAGCTGGGCCAGCGTGGCCACAAGCTCATCACCAAAACTCTTCTTCGCCCGCCGCGCCGCTCTGAACATCTTCTCCTGCTCCGTCGCGCCGCCTCTTCTGCCACAGCTCCGCCCTTCACTTGTCCGCGGGGCTTTTGGATAAAACGTACTTTTTTTTAACGAAACGTAGAGACGCAGCGGTCAGAATAGAGAGACGGGCCAAGGCCCAACTGAATCGCAACCCAGCTAAACGAGTTGCAGAGACAAAATTTAGTACCACCTTGAATATGTTTTAAAATTCAAACTAAAAGCGTAAAATCACGGAAAAAGCGCATTGTGACGGTGAACCCATGGAGTCAATCCGTGCTTTATTATTGTGACGGTGAACCCGGAGTCAATCCGTGCTTTATTATCTAGCAAAAGGGCGCATGCGTTGCAACGGAGAAAAGAATACCACACTCTTAATTTATAAAAATGGTCTATAACCCAGTATTTGTAGCTCTGGCCCAAACAAAGATGGTCTTTGCCTACAAAAGCGCAAGTTCAAGATTCCACATGTCTTTTATTTAAGCGCGGCTTGCATGTAGATTTAATACATACAAAAGCGGGCAAGTGACCTTCAATTTAGTCTCAATCCTGATTTTCCTGAGATGTTCATCCATAATCCGGATCAGTACCGATATGAAAGAAAGGCGGATAATGCACTGTTGATTAAGATTGCACCTAGATAGTATTCTTATTAAATGGTGGACAGATAAAATAATATCATTTTCAGATTCTATATATTTTATAATCAAATTTCATATATAACATATTAAATTTGGAGTTACGGTTTAGAAAATGTGAGTATTTAAAAACATTTAATATATACTCGGGTCTAATATCAGAAACATCAAGGGTTTTATATAAAATAGCATGACGGACTAAGAATACCTATTTCTTTTATTAGTAGGTAATAGAAAATAAATAAATAAAATAAATAAAATAAGCGCAAATGCTTTAGTGCGTTGCAGCGGAGAAAAAATTGATGTGTGTTCACCAAAAGAAGGCGGCACGACGACATTCGTATGTTGCCACATAGTGGTCGCATAAAAAAGGCCATGCTGAGATTTAGAAGAAAAGCATCATTAACTACACATTAGTCATAATGAAAGAAGCCTTAACACCAATAATAAGAAACGCTTTTTTTTTGCAACCCTGAAATCTACTCTCTCCCTTCGGGTTTCTCAGGCCTATCTCACAAATCTCAGCAAATAGGGTAGATAGTGATTGAAGAGAATGGATATCACATGCTCAAAACCACACAATTAACACACTTGCGTTTTTCATAAAATATTGGATTGGAAAGATAACTGTTGCATGAATATGCAACTACTATCCACTGTTCAGTTTGTCATCTTGTTTGCAACAACTTCTTTTCGGGGCGCTAGTTCAGGACATGTCATAGTGAATTGATCCGGGTGAATAACACTAACTTTTGATTGACATGTTGGTCACATCCTCCTCGACCCCGACATAATGTATTGCTGGTAAACATTGGTAAATATGTATTGTCATTGAATTCTGATAAACTAACATTTTTTACGTTAGACCTATATAAGAGAGCATAGAGCTAGAAAAGTAACGAAATTAACCAATAAGGCCTTATATATAGCATTTTCTTGTCGGCCTTTTAAAATTAATCAGTAATATGAATCATGCTAAACTGCAGAATGCACTCTCATTAAGTGAGATTTAACCGGTAATTCCATGAAGTGCCAATGTATGCATGGAGAGTACATATAAACCTCTAAAGGAGAAACACCCTAAAATTTTAAAACATAATGATATACAAGAAAATTAATACCAAATCCCTATAATTGAGCGATGACAAACATGGCACTGCTGCTAATTTGGAGGGTTAAATTATTAGTGTAACCTATGTTGTTGAGAATTTCATCAAACACGTGAAAAGCACGTATAGTATGCCTGCAATACGATAGATCAGCACCATTCCCAGCATAACAAAGAACACAAATTGTAAAAAATCTTGACCTCTAGTTGTGGATTGGTGCAGCACTTGAAGGTTTCCTGCCACCACATTAGGGCATGCTATTGGTGCGAAGCGGCACACTAGAAGCAGAGGGGCTTAACCTCATTATTTCTCTAGCAGGTGGAGAACACGGCCACGTGAGGTCGCCATGGTGATACATGCAGTCAGCAGCATTGATCGACCAAGCGTTTTGCCCATTCTTCCTAATCAAGGAGCGATGTCACTGTTCTCTTCTAATCCAGCAGCGGCGCACTGTTCGGTGAAAGCGGCGATGTTTTCCATACGTCATGTCAGCTCTTATTTGAGGCGGGCTTGGCCACCTTCTTGACCTCCTGCCGGACCGAACAATTTGCACCGGGAAAGGTGTCATGCCGAGTCTTTGCACAATTTTTATGATCAACTCCCCGTCCACCCCTTGGTCCTCCTCCCCGACCCCTCCTCCTTGGCATCTTCCCCAATCACAGCCTCTAGTAGCCCACGGATCCGTCGACCGCGAGCTACCGCCCCACGCAACACGTCCGCTTCTCTGCCCGCCCACAATGCATGCATCGGCGATAATGTGGGTGTCCACCATGGCCAGAATACCACCAACGACATTGGCGCGGGCCCCACGCCCTCAACCACACATGGAGGTAGCTTTGCTGCTACCTCAATCGACTGATCCTCTTTATTAGGCCCTGGATCGGCGGTAAATAGCAGGCTGGAAATTACGTTGAGTCCGTGAAGGACACAAACATCATGATCGGTGGCAGTTGCCTTCCAGCTTTGGAGCAAGGAGGAGCAGCGGTCTACGGCACAACACCGAACAATTTGGCGGATCGGGTGCGGGAGGCGTCGACAATGGTGATCTCGGCGAGCTCTATCATCATGAGGTTTGTCAGGACAGATCCAATACTAACTCAAATCGCTGTACTTGGTACGCTGAGGCCCAGCGATTATAACTTGCCGTGTACGGCGTGACCGTGAGGCAGGACCTGAACTGATTCGCCCAAACATTGCCTCTACAAGGCCGCCACCAAGAGCCGCCCAGATTGTACTCGTTCTTGGCCTCGGCGACCGCAACAAAGACTATGCATAAGAAGATTCATTAATCACACAAGATGAAGCGATAGCAAAAGTCACGGTTTATGCGTCGGAAGTTCAGAACCCCTCTGAATTCATCATGGCTGAAGTAGAGCAAGAAAAGCCTTGGACCCTCATCTCAAAATTGCTTCCGCATCTCAACCAGCGCTACACAATTTATTTACACCATCCCACCCTGTTCTCGACGTTTGCCTTTGCACCACTTTGCGCACGGGCACCCGTTCGCTAGATTCTGAACCGCAATCTACCGAGGAGCAAGTCGACTACCACATCCACATGGCCGACCCGCGTAAGTGTTGGAAATATGCCCTAGAGGCAATAATAAAAGCATTATTATTATTTTCTTGTTCATGATAATTGTCTTTTATTCATGCTATAAGCTGTATTATCCGGAAATCGTAATACGTGTGAATACATAGACTACTGTCGTCCCTAGTAAGCCTCTAGTAGACTAGCTCGTTGGTCAACAGATAGTCATGGTTTCTGACTATGGACATCGGATGTCATTGACAACGGGATCACGTCATTAGGAGAATGATGTGATGGACAAGACCCAATCCTAAGCATAGCACAAAGATCGTGTAGTTCGTTTTGCTAGAGCTTTTCCAATGTCAAGTATCTCTTCCTTAGACCGTGAGATCGTGTAACTCCGGATACCGTAGGAATGCTTTGGGTGTACCAAGCGTCCTGGCGTAAGCGGGTGACTATAAAAGTGCATTACAGGTATCTCGAAAGTGTTTGTTGGGTTGACGGATCGAGGCGGTTTGTCACTCCGTGTGACGGAGAGGTATCCTTGGGCCCTTTCGGTAGTGCATCATCATAATGAGCTCAAAGTGATCAAGTGTGCGGTCACGGGATCATGCATTCGATCTGAGTAAAGTGACTTGCGGTAGCTTGAGACTAAGCGAGGTATTGGGATACAAGCGATCGAGTCTCGGGCAAGTAACATACCGGTGACAAAGGGAATAGTATCTGGGGTTGCTTGAACCCTTGACATCGTGGTTCATCCGATGACAACATCGAGGAACATGTAGGAGCCAACATGGGTATCCAGATCCGCTGTTGGTTATTGACTGAGATCGTCTCGGTCATGTCGCATGTCTCCCGAACCCGTAGGGTCTACACATAAGGTTCGGTGGCGCTAGGGTTATTAGGAAGACAAGTATGTGATTACGAATGTTGTTGGTCCGGATGAGATCTCGGACGCCACGAGGAGTTCGGAATGGTCGGAGGTAAAGATTTATATATGGAAGTTTCCAAGCGGACAGGAAAAGTTTGGTCATATCGGTATTATGAAGGGTCCACGGAAGGTTCGGAGGACCATCGGGAGGCCACCCCTTTCGGGGCCACTTGGGCTGCATGGGAGGCAGCCAGCCCACAGTGGGCTGGGCGCACCCCCTCCCTTGGCCCATGCGCCTAGGGTTGAGGGAAACCCTAAAGGCGCCCCTGGCAGGGGCAAGCCACCTCCCTCCTCCTTTGGCCGCCGCCCCATCTAGGGTTCCCCTAGATGGCGGCCCCTGCCTCTCCTCCTATAAATAGAGGGGTGGGAGGGCTGCAACACCATTGAAGGCGCAGCCCTCCCTCCCAACACCTCTCTTTCTCCACGCTGAGCTTGGCGAAGCCCGCAAGAAGAACTGCCGTACCAACTGCACCACCCGTCGTGCTGCCATTGGAGTTGTCTTCCTCAACCTCTCCTTCCTCCTTGCTGGATCAAGGCAGAAGGAGGCGTGTAAATCCGTATGTGTGTGTTGAGCGCGGAGGTGCTGTCCGTTCAGCACTTGGTCATCGGTGATCGGAATCACGTTGGGAGCGTCTCCATCATCACCACTCCCTCGAGCAGCTTCCGTACTCAATCTACAAGTGGTATGTAGATGCAAACTCTCTCTCTTGACTCGTTGCTTAGTAGAACTCATAGATGGATCTTGGTGAAACCGTAGAAAATTTTAATTTTCTGCAAGCGTTCTAACGGTGGCATCATGAGCTAGGTTTATCGTAGTTCTCTTTGCACGAGTAGAACACAATTTAGTTGTGGGCGTAGATCTTGTCAACTTGCTTGCCGCTACTAGTCTTATCTTGCTTCCGCGGTATTGTGGGATGAAGCGGCCGGACCAACCTTACGTGCGCTTCGTGAGACAGGTTCCACCGACTAACATGCACTAGTTGCATAAGGTGGTGGCGGTGTCTGTCTCTCCACTTTAGTTGGAGCGGATTCGATGAAAAGGGTCCGATTGTACTCGTTCTTGGCCTCGGCGACCGCAACAAAGACTATGCATAAGAAGATTCATTAATCACACAAGATGAAGCAGTAGCAAAAGTCACGGTTTGCGCCGAAGTTCGAACCCCTCCCGAATTCATCATGGCTGAAGTAGAGCAAGAAAAGCCTTGGACCCTCATCTCAAAATTGCTTCCGCATCTCAACCAGCGCTACACAATTTATTTACACCATCCCACCCCTGTTCTCGACGTTTGCCTTTGCACCACTGCTGCGCACAGCACCCGTTCGCTCGTTCTGAACCGCAATCTACCGAGGAGCAAGTCGACTACCACATCCACATGGCCGGCCACGTAAGTGTTGGAAATATGCCCTAGAGGCAATAATAAAAGCATTATTATTATATTTTCTTGTTCATGATAATTGTCTTTTATTCATGCTATAACTGTATTATCCGGAAATCGTAATACACGTGTGAATACATAGACTACAATCGTCCCTAGTAAGCCTCTAGTAGACTAGCTCGTTGGTCAACGGATAGTCATGGTTTCTGACTATGGACATCGATGTCATTGACAACGGGATCACGTCATTAGGAGAATGATGTGATGGACAAGACCCAATCCTAAGCATAGCACAAAGATCGTGTAGTTCGTTTTGCTAGAGCTTTTCCAATGTCAAGTATCTCTTCCTTAGACCGTGAGATCGTGTAACTCCGGATACCGTAGGAATGCTTTGGGTGTACCAAACGCGTCAACGTAATCGGGTGACTATAAAAGTGCATTACGGTATCTCCGAAAGTGTTTGTTGGGTTGACGCGATCGAGGCAGGATTTGTCACTCCGTATGACGGAGAGGTATCACTGGGCCCACTCGGTAGTGCATCATCATAATGAGCTCAAAGTGATCAAGTGTCCGGTCACGGATCATGCATTACGATCTGAGTAAAGTGACTTGCCGATAACGAGACTAAGCGAGGTATTGGGATACCGACGATCGAGTCTCGGGCAAGTAACATACCGATCGACAAAGGGAATAGTATACGGGGTTGCTTGAACCCTTGACATCGTGGTTCATCCGATGACAACATCGAGGAACATGTGGGAGCCAACATGGGTATCCAGATCCGCTGTTGGTTATTGACTGAGATCGTCTCGGTCATGTTCGCATGTCTCCGAACCCGTAGGGTCTACACACTAAGGTTCGGTGGCGCTAGGGTTATTAGGAAGACAAGTATGTGATTACCGAATGTTGTTCGAGTCCGGATGAGATCTCGGACGCCACGAGGAGTTCGGAATGGTCGGAGGTAAAGATTTATATATGGGAAGTTTCCAAGCGGACACCGAAAAGTTTGGTCATATCGGTATTATGAAGGGTCCACGGAAAGGTTCGGAGGACCATCGGGAGGGGCCACCCCTTCGGGGGCCACTTGGGCTGCATGGGAGGCAGCCAGCCTGGTGGGCTGGGCGCACCCTCCCTTGGCCCATGCGCCTAGGGTTGAGGGGAAACCCTAAAGGGGCGCCCCAGCTTGGGGGCAAGCCACCCTCCCTCCTCCCCTTGTCCGCCGCCCATCTAGGGTTCCCCTAGATGGCCGCCCCCTGCCCTCTCCTCCTATAAATAGAGGGGTGGGGGAGGCTGCAGAACACCATTGAAGGCGCAGCCCTCCCTCCCAACACCTCTCTTTCTCCACGCGAGCTTGGCGAAGCCACGCAAGAGAACCGCCAGTACCAACCGCACCACGCCGTCGTGCTGCCATTGGAGTTGTCTTCCTCAACCTCTCCTTCCTCCTTGCTGGATCAAGGCGAAGGAGACGCCGTAAATCCGTATGTGTGTTGAACGCGAGGTGCTGTCCGTTCAGCACTTGGTCATCGGTGATCGGAATCACGTTGGGAACGTCTCCATCATCACCACTCCCTCGAGCGCTTCGTACTCAATCTACAAGTGGTATGTAGATGCAAACTCTCTCTTGACTCGTTGCTTAGTAGAACTCATAGATGGATCTTGGTGAAACCGTAGAAAATTTTAATTTTCTGCAACGTTCCCCAACAAAGGTGGCATCATGAGCTAGGTTTATCGTAGTTCTCTTTGCACGAGTAGAACACAATTTAGTTGTGGGCGTAGATCTTGTCAACTTGCTTGCCGCTACTAGTCTTATCTTGCTTCCGCGGTATTGTGGGATGAAGCGGCCCGGACCAACCTTACACGTACGCTTACGTGAGACAGGTTCCACCGACTAACATGCACTAGTTGCATAAGGTGGTGGCGGGTGTCTGTCTCTCCCACTTTAGTTGGAGCGGATTCGATGAAAAGGGTCCTTATGAAGGGTAAATAGAAGTTGACAAGATCACGTTGTGGTTATTCGTAGGTAAGAAAACGTTCTTGCTAGAACCCAATTGCAGCCACGTAAAAGATGCAACAACAATTAGAGGACGTCTAACTTGTTTTTGCAGCAATTGACATGTGATGTGATATGGCCAAGTTGTGATGAATGATGAATGACATATTGTGATGTATGAGATCATGTTCTTGTAATAGGAATCACGACTTGCATGTCGATGAGTATGACAACCGGCGGAGCCATAGGAGTTGTCTTTATTTTTGTATGACCTGCGTGTCATTGAAGAAAGCCATGTAACTTACTTTACTTTATTGCTAAAACGCGTTTAGCCATAGTAGTAGAAGTAGTCGTTGGCGTGACAACTTCATGGAGGCACGATGATGGAGATCATGGTGCCATGCGGTGACAAGATGATCATGGAGCCCGAAGATGGAGATCAATGGAGTTTTATGATATTGGCCATATCATGTCACTACTATATAATTGCATGTGATGTTTATTATGTTTATACATCTTGTTTACTTAGAACGACGGTAGTAAATAAGATGATCCTTACAACAATTTCAAGAAGTGTTCTCCCTAACGTGCACCGTTGCTAAAGTTCGTCGCTTCTAAGCACCACGTGATGATCGGTGTGATGGATTCTTACGTTCACATACAACGGGTGTAAGACAGATTTACACACGCAAAACACTTAGGGTTAAACTTGACGAGCCTAGCATGTACGGACATGGCCTCGAACACGGAGACCGAAAGGTCGAACACGAGTCGTATGGAAGATACGATCAACATGAGAATGTTCATCGCGATGACTAGTCCGTCTCACGTGATGATCGGACACGGCCTAGTCGACTCGGATCGTGTATCACTTAGATGACTAGAGGGATGTCTAATCTGAGTGGGAGTTCATTGAAATAATTTTGATTAGATGAACTTAATTATCATGAACTTAGTCTAAAACTTTTGAATGATATGTCTTGATGATCAAATGGCCAACGCTCATGTCAACTTGAACTTCAACGCGTTCCTAGAGAAAACCAAGCTGAAAGATGACGGCAGCAACTATACGGATTGGGTCCGAACTTGAGATCATCCTCATAGCTGCCAGAAACAATATGTCCTAGAAGGACCGCTAGGTGACGCTCCGTCGAGAGAACCAAGACATTATGAATGCTTGGCAGTCTCGTCTTGATGATTACTCCCTCGTTCGATGCGGCATGCTTTACTGACTTAGAACCGGGCTCCAAAAGCGTTTTGAGCATCACGGAGCATATGAGATGTTCGAGGAGCTGAAACGGTATTCCAAGCTCACGCCGGGTCGAGAGATATGACATCTCCGACAAGTTCTATAGTTGTAAGATGGAGGAAAACAGTTACGTCGGTGAGCACATACTCAAGATGTCCAGGTTGCACAACCGTATGACCCAGTGAATATTAACCTCCCCGATGAGGCGGTCATTGATGAATCCTTGATCGCTCCCACCAAGCTACAAGAGCTTTGTGATGAACTACAATATGCGAGGGATGGTGCAGACCATTCTGAAGTATTCTCTATCTTTGAAGTCACCGAGGTAGAAATCAAGAAAGAACATCAAGTGTTGATGGTCAATAAGACCACTAAGTTCAAGAAGGGCAAGGGCAAGAAGAACTTCAAGAAGGACGGCAAGGAGGTTGCCGCTACCGTAAGCAAGTTGCCGGGAAGAAGTCAAAGAATGGACCCAAGCACGAGACCGAGTGCTTTTATTGCAAGGGAAGGGTCACTTTGAAGCGGAACTGCCCCAAATACTTAGCGGATAAGAAGGCCGGCAACACCAAAGGTATATTTGATATACATGTAATTGATGTGTACCTTACCAGTACTCGTAGTAACTCCCGGGTATTTGATACGGTGCCGTTGCTCATATTTGTAACTCACAGCAGGAGCTGCGGAATAAGCGGAGACTGGCGAAGGACGAGGTGACGATGCGCGTCGGGAATGGTTCCAGAGTCGATGTGATCGCCATCGGCACGCTACCTCTTCATTTACCTACGGGATTAGTTATGAACCTTAATAATTGTTATTTGGTGCCAAGTTTGAGCATGAATATTGTATCTGGATCTCGTTTAATGCGAGATGGCTACTCATTTAAATCCGAGAATAATGGTTGTTCTATTTATATGAGAGATGTGTTTTATGGTCATGCTCCGATGGTCAATGGTTTATTCTTAATGAATCTCGGCGTAGTATTACACATGTTCATAGCGTGAATACCAAAAGATGTAAAGTTGATAACGATAGTCCCACATACTTGTGGCACTTGCCGCCTTGGTCACATTGGTGTCAAGCGCATGAAGAAGCTCCATGCTGATGGACTTTTGGAGTCTTTAGATTATGAATCATTTGACACATGCGAACCATGCCTCATGGGCAAGATGACCAAGACTCCGTTCTCGGAACAATGGAGCGAGCAACCAACTTGTTGGAAATCATATATACCGATGTGTGCGGTCCAATGAGCGTTGAGGCTCATGGAGGATATCGTTATGTTCTCACTCTTCAGATGACTTGAGTAGATATGGGTATGTCTACTTGATGAAACACAAGTCGAGACCTTTGAAAAGTTCAAGGAATTTCAGAATGAAGTAGAGAATCAACGTGACCGAAAGATAAAATTCTTACGATCGGATCGTGGAGGAGAATATTTAAGTCACGAATTTGGTACACACTTAGGAAAATGTGGAATCGTTTCACAACTAACGCCGCTGGAACACCTCAACAGAACGGTGTGTCCGAGCGTCGTGTCGCACTCTATTGGATATGGTGCGGTCTATGATGTCTCTTCTGATTTACCGCTATCATTTTGGGGATACGCTCTAGAGACAGCTACATTCACTTTAAATAGGGCACCGTCTAAGTCCGTTGAGACGACACCGTATGAATTATGGTTTGGGAAGAAACCTAAGCTATCGTTTCTAAAAGTTTGGGGATGCGATGCTTATGTCAAGAAACTTCAACCTGAAAAGCTCGAACCCAAGTCGGAAAATCGTCTTCATAGGATACCCTAAGGAAACCGTAGGGTATACCTTCTACTTAAGATCCGAGGGCAAGATATTTGTTGCCTAGAACGGATCCTTTCTCGGAAAAGAGTTTCTCTCGAAAGAAGTAAGTGGGAGGAAAGTAGAACTCGATGAAGTACTACCTCTTGAACAGGATAGTAGTGCAGCTCGGAAAATGTTCTGTGATGCCTACACCAACCGAAGAGGAAATTCATGATGATGATCAAGGTACTTGGATCAAGTTGCTCTTGAACCGTGAGGTCCACTAGGACACGTTCCGCACTGCAGTGGTACGGCAACCCTGTCTTGGAAATCATGTTGTTAGACAACAATGAACCTTGAACTATGAAGAAGCGATGGCGGGCCCAGATTCCAACAAATGGCTAGAAGCCATGAAGTCCGAGATAGAATCCATGTATGAAAACAAAGTGTGGACTTTGGTGACTTGCTCGATGATCGGCGACGATAGAAAACAAATGGATCTTTAAGAGGAAGACGGACGCGGATGGTAATGTCACCATATATAAAGCTCGACTTGTCGCTAAGGGTTATCGGCAAGTTCAAGGGATTGACTACGATGAGACTTTCTCTCCGTAGCGAAGCTTAAGTCCGTCCGAATCATGTTAGCAATTGCCGCATACTATGATTATGAGATATGGCGAGATGGACGTCAAAACAGCGTTCCTTAACGGATATCTTAAGGAAGAGCTGTATATGATGCAGCCGGAGGGTTTTGTCGATCCTAAGAACGCTAACAAAGTATGCAAGCTCCAGCGATCCATTTATGGGCTGGTGCAAGCATCTCGGAGTTGGAACATTCGCTTTGATGAGATGATCAAAGCGTTTGGGTTTATCTTGAGACTTATGGAGAAGCCTGCGTTTACAAGAAAGTGAGTGGGAGCTCTGTAGCATTTCTCATATTATATGTAGATGACATACTTCTGATGGGAAATGATATAGAATTCTTGGACAGCATTAAGGCCTACTTGAATAAGTGTTTTTCAATGAAGGACCTTGGAGAAGCTGCTTATATATTGGGCATCAAGATCTATAGAGATAGATCGAGACGCCTCATAGGTCTTTCACAAAGCACATACCTTGATAAGATTTTGAAGAAGTTCAAAATGGATCAGTCCAAGAAGGGGTTCTTGCACAGATTACAAGGTGTGAGATTGAGCTCAGCTCAATGCCCGACCACGGCAAAAGATAAAGAAGAGATGAGTGTCATCCCTATGCCTCAACCATAGGATCTATTATGTATGCCATGTTTGTGTACTGACTGATGTAAACCTTGCCGTAAGTTTGGTAGGAAGGTACCAAAGTAATCCCGCAAGGAACACTGGCAGCGGTCAAGAATATCCTGAAGTACACGAAAAGGACAAAGGACATGTTTCTCGTTTATGGAGGTGACGAAGAGCTCGTCGTAACGTTACGTCGACGCTAGCTTCGACACGATCTGATGACTCTAAGTCACAAACCGGATCGTGTATATGTTGAATGGTGGAGCGAGAAGCTGGTGCAGCCGCAAGCGAAGCGTCGTGGCGGGATCTACATGTGAAGCGGAGTACATGGCAGCCTCGGAGGCAGCGCATGAAGCAATTTGGGTGAAGGAGTTCATCACCGACCTAGGAGTCATACCCAATGCGTCGGGCCGATCAAACTCTTCGTGACAACACCGGAGCTATTGCACTTGCCAAGGAGCCCAGGTTTCACAAGAAGACCAGCACATCAAGCGTCGCTTCAACTCCATCCGTGAAAACGTTCAGGATGGAGACATAGAAATTGTAAAGTGCATACGGATCTGAATGTTGCGAGATCCGTTGACTAAACCTCTTCATGGGCAAAACATGATCAACACCGAACTCTATGGGTGTTCGATTCATCACAATGTAACTAGATTATTGACTCTAGTGCAAGTGGGAGACTGTTGGAAATATGCCCTAGAGGCAATAATAAAAGCATTATTGTTATATTTTCTTGTTCATGATAATTGTCTTTTATTCATGCTATAACTGTATTATCCGGAAATCGTAATACACGTGTGAATACATAGACTACAATACGTCCCTAGTAAGCCTCTAGTAGACTAGCTCGTTGGTCAACAGATAGTCATGGTTTCTGACTATGGACATCGATGTCATTGACAAACGGGATCACGTCATTAGGAGAATGACGTGATGGACAAGACCCAATCCTAAGCATAGCACAAAGATCGTGTAGTTCGTTTTGCTAGAGCTTTTCCAATGTCAAGTATCTCTTCCTTAGACCGTGAGATCGTGTAACTCCGGATACCGTAGGAATGCTTTGGGTGTACCAAACGTCACAACGTAATCGGGTGACTATAAAGGTGCATTACGGTATCTCCGAAAGTGTCTGTTGGGTTGAGCGGATCGAGACGAGGATTTGTCACTCGTATGACGGAGAGGTATCACTGGGCCCACTCGGTAGTGCATCATCATAATGAGCTCAAAGTGATCAAGTGTCAGTCACGGGATCATGCATTACTGATGCTGAGTAAAGTGACTTGCCGATAACGAGACTAAACGAGGTATTGGGATACCGACGATCGAGTCTCGGGCAAGTAACATACCGACTGACAAAGGGAATAGTATACGGGGTTGCTTGAACCCTTGACACCGTGGTTCATCCGATGACAACATCGAGGAACATGTGGGAGCCAACATGGGTATCCAGATCCCGCTGTTGGTTATTGACTGAGATCGTCTCGGTCATGTTCGCATGTCTCCCGAACCCGTAGGGTCTACACACTTAAGGTTCGGTGACGCTAGGGTTATTAGGAAGACAAGTATGTGATTACCGAATGTTGTTCGGAGTCCCGGATGAGATCTTGGACGTCACGAGGAGTTCCGGAATGGTCCGGAGGTAAAGATTTATATATGGGAAGTTTCCAAACGGACACCGAAAAAGTTTCGGGTCATATCGGTATTATGAAGGGTCCACCGGAAAGGTTCCGGAGGACCATCGGGAGGGGCCACCCCTTTCGGGGGGCCACTTGGGCTGCATGGGAGGCAGCCAGCCCCTGGTGGGCTGGGCGCACCCCCTCCCCTTGGCCCATGCGCCTAGGGTTGAGGGGGAAACCCTAAAGGGGGCGTCCCCCTAGCTTGGGGGGCAAGCCACCCTCCCCTCCTCCCCTTTGGCCGCCGCCCCATCTAGGGTTCCCCCTAGATGGCCGGCCCCCCCTTGCCCTCTCCTCCTATAAATAGAGGGGTGGGGGGGAGGGCTGCAGACACCATTGAAGGCGCAGCCCCTTCCCTTCCCAACACCTCTTTTTCTCCACGCGAGCTTGGCGAAGCCCTGCCGGAGAACTGCCGTACCAACTGCACCACGCCGTCGTGCTGCCATTGGAGTTGTCTTCCTCAACCTCTCCTTCCTCTTTGCTTGATCAAGACGAAGGAGATGACGTCGTCCCGTACGTGTGTTGAACGCGGAGGTGTTGTCCGTTCAGCACTTGGTCATCGGTGATCGGAATCACGTTGGGAACGTCTCCATCATCACCACTCCCTCGAACGCTTCCGTACTCAATCTATAAGTGGTATGTAGATGCAAACTCTCTCTCTTGACTCGTTGCTTAGTAGAACTCATAGATGGATCTTGGTGAAACCGTAGAAAAATTTTAATTTTCTGCAACGTTCCCCAACAGTAAGCTATACAAGTCAGAACACCGACGAGAAGTCCGACGACGACGAGCCCGACTCTGGAGGCGGCGGCGCCAACGGCTGGTGGAGCTTCTTGAAGTAGTCCCTCACGTCGAAGCCCTCGCCGTCGGCTGCGTTGTCCTCCGCTGGTGGCGGGATGTAGGGCGTGCGGGTCACATCCGCGAGCATGTCCCACGCCATCCCGGCGAAGAACGGGTGCACCGGATCTCGTCAGTGCCGCCGGCGTACCGAGCCGCCTCGCGGGTCCCGCTGCAGCAGCCACGAGATGAGGTCGGCCAGCTCCGGCATCCGGCGCTGGGTGTCGCCCCGGAACTCGACCTCCCTGTGCTGCACGTTCCGGAACGTCTCCTTGCGGTTCTTGCCCTTGAACGGCGTGCGGCCGAACGCCATCTTGTAGACGAGCACGCCCACGGGTCACTTCCCACCGCGCGCGGCGGTCGGCGTCGGGCTTGGTCGGACTCCGATGAGAACAACCACCATGAACGCACGTCTCGCGGCATCGCCTCCCATCGTGAGTTTATGTAGGCGTCAGGAAGGCTAATAGATGTCGGGTCGGTCTCGTATTTTTCTGAGTTTCTTGCTGTGGTTTTTTTTCTCGAGGAAAGGACGGGAGACGTGTCCTGCATGGAAGATATATAGGTTGCACCATCGATGGATATGGATATCAAATTGGTTGTATATAGGACATCCCCAAATTATTAGTACCACCTCGTTTATAAAGAAATTTTATTTATACAAAGCGCAAAAACGTATTACGACATGAGAAGAAAGCGTATTGTAACGGTGAACCCACGGAATCAATCCGTGCTTTACCCGTGCGTTGCAACGGGAGAAAACTGAATGTTATATCTAAGCATAGTGCATCATGGGAATTTTTTGTCAAACGCAACTTGTTTGCAACGTGATAAAAAGTTGACATGTAAGAGTACACTTAGATGCATCCACGTCGCTACGAAGCCGTCGTGAGGGCGCGCTGATTGCGCACCGTGGTGGACGGCCGGTGGCGCGAGAAGAACATGGGTGCGTGAGAAGCAGCGGAAGAATTAGGTTTTGTGGCCAAGGATCTGAACCTAACCTCGTGATACCATATAGAAAGATAGAATCGGTATAACTAATGGATTGATTGTATTGCATTGAGGCCTCGGCCGGTATGTATAAGAGTACAGGACTTGGGGTGCAAAGCAACCCCGGATACATATGGCAGTCTACGATATGAATATCTACAACTACCCAATACTAAGAAGACTAGGCCCGTAAGGGTTCCTTTTTTCTGGTTTTTCTAGATTTTTTTTTATCGTGGTTGTTTGAGCGACACGTGTGCATGATGGTTTCCTAGAAGTGATCGATCTCATTTCTTTCCTGCTCAAGTTGTTTACGCACGTTTTTCTCAGCGTTGCCATTGCCACGTTATGTGCTTCTGCCTATCGACGCGTGTGCATCGGGAAGGTTCTTCCTTGTTTTTTGAAGTTGGGTTGACTGTGAGCACAGTAGGCTTGATTTCACGTGCCTGTTCTAGATGTGTGTGGGCTGGTCTTGTCCCACATGACGCGGTCTGGTTCATGCATGTGGCCACGTTTGCCTGATGCATTGTTGACTCTCCTATGCCATCGATGGGCACGTAGCGTTCTGGGCAGTTTTTTTATTGTCTCACGTTACCTTGAGGGGTGGCTTTTTAGATATTTTATTCGGTGTCCTCTGGCGAAGACTCGAGATGAGTGTGGTGCCACCGGTCGGCCGCCGTATACGCCTATAAAAGGGTCTTCTCCTTCCTGAAGGTCACTGCCTCGCGTACCTCACCACGCTGCTTCCAACCCCGATCTACCCTACCCACGCTGCTTCCAAACCCGGTCTTCTCTCCGCGTGGAGCTGGTGGCAGACGTACAGCCGAGGGGACGAAGCAACGGCAGCGTGCCACCGCCACCTCCAATGCACAGCAGCCACGCCACCAACGGCACAAGATTCGCGTGGGGAGGCCAGCCGTCGAGCAAGAGACATCGAGGACCGGCTAGATTAGAGGTGAGGTGGATTCTGCGTGCAAGGCCCTCTACCCTTTCTCATGTTCTGCGTGATCTCGGGCGGGAGGCGGTGTATCCATCCTGATTTGGCCTTCTTCCTCTTCGATTTTGCATTCTTTCCGGCCTACGCTCATCTCCGGCCGGTCATCATTCCATTCCCGTGACTCGTGCACCAATGGGAGACCCCGGCCTCGCCTCCTCTGAACGTCCCAGTTCTTCTCCGTGAAGACCATGCCCTTCATGGTTCAGCGGGGAGGTCACTGTTGTCAACGTCTCCGTGCCCTTCCCGCCCGAGGAAAATAGCAGATGGTGTCGTCCATGGCGTCGTCGCCAACTCTAGCATGTCGGAGATGACGTGGCCACCAGATGACGAGCTCCGCCATGGTAAATTTTTCTGTACTTCTGCCTATTTGCTTGGCACTTTTTATTCAGATGTTCTAATTCTTATTTTCTGATGTGTTGTGTGAAGGTTTATGGCGAGGAGAGGAGAAGTGGTCGTTCGGGTTCTGTGAGAATGCGCGTGCAGGTTAACTCAGAAATTCCGGATTTCGGTCTTCATATTTACATCCGAGAGGAAAGGAAGTGTTGCACAGTCATATTTTATTTCAGTGTTAATATTCCATAATTGTATGATGAATTGAACCTGAACATCGGAAGTGGCAATTGCAATACACTAATTTTCAGTTTTGATTGATTCTTTATGAAAGAATATGTTGGCGGACATGGCAATGCAGTTTCATGTCGACATCCACTCGAACTGAAGTTTCCGCGAAAGTGAGAACATAGTAAGTGTCTGGACCTCTCGATGTAGTTAGTGGCATCAGTTATATAATTACGTTTCATATATCAACTAATTAAATGTTGCACTATTCATCTAAAAAGTAGCACTACTGATCTACTGTATGTAAGTATTGCAGATTCATGTACAATGTTGTTTGATAAATTGGTGGCAAATAGCTGTGTGAGCTTCATTTGGTGATCTATTTTTTTATATCCTTCTTTCATCTGGTATAACTACATGGGACTGTAATTGTTTACTGCATTTTGCATCACATACTTTATTACTGTACATATTACTTGTATTTTTGTTTTTCCTTATTGCGTCTGTGCTACTGATTTCGCCACAGCAAATTTTATTTTGTTCTCTGGTGCAGAACATCACACAATGCCATGTTAGAAGGACCCTTGATTTCATCATAGCCAGATGGTTTAGTTTCTAATGATGGTTGGGGAAGTAGCCTCTGACCAAGCTATACTATGATGACGAGTAGAGTCAAGATTTTTGTTGTTGCAAGGATCACAAAGAAAGAAATCAGTATTCAATAGACAGTAGATTGATCTTTTGTAGCACCTTTCTTATAAATCAGTTTGGTTCACAATCAGTTGCTCTATCCAGGTTCTTTGGAATGCATGATGAGACATGGATTCCTAAGGATTGTTCAAGTGCATTCAATGTTAAGGGATGGAACACGGAATAGCCTTGGCCACAATGAGCAGGTGAGTCTTGTCATCTTGCATCTTCGTTAATCTCATGCATTTCATATAGATATGCTACAAAACATACAACAGAAGTGCTACTTTTTATTTTATTTCCTTGTATCATCTGATTTCTTATCAAAGAAAAAGAACCACATGTTGTTACTTGAAACAGGCAAAGATCTCAAGTTTCATTCTTCATTTTTGATGTTGGCAGTCCCAAACTTCACACAAGTATGTTCTCTTTTCCACAGAAGGAGTACAATATGGGTGACTGCAGGTACGTCCCCAGGGACACTGCTACTACCGTCACTGTTGAAGGAATCACAGTTGTGCTGGAAGGTCTTGCCTTCCTGCTTGTTGTGTCTGCCTTCTCATCTTATTTATGATCGTTTATGTGAAGAAGCAACAGCAACCTCATATGTTTTCTTGTGTAGTAATATGTGACCTGGATTTGCAGACATATATACTCCGTATATGGGTCAAGTCACTCTTTGTTAGTTATTAGACGTTGTTAGTGTTTTTCTACTGCAATGGGCTTGACTGCTTAAGTCTCACTCAGATTTTTGACTTGATTATTAACTGCTTCCTTTCATTAAGATGTGAGGTCCTGATCCCAATGATAGAGCATCATCGCCCTCTGAAATAATATTCATGAGAGTTCACTGTTTGATTTTGTTGAACCATGCAAGTTCAAATTTTGATGAAGCCATGCAACTGGTAGATGCTTCAACAAAGCATATTTTTGCAGTGTTCCTCTGGAACGAAAATACTCTGGTCCTTCTGTACTTGATAAAATTAGTGTTGTATTTGCCTGGTATAAGAAAGATAGTGCAATGCCGACAGATAGTGTTGTATTTGCCGGGTATTAATTTACATGTGTTGTGTCGAAAGCAGGCTGAGGAGAACACACATGCACGGCCAGCTGCATGGATTAGCCGATGGAACCAATTAATAACAGGAGAAAGGGCGGAAAATAGGAGGGAGATGGTGATATTGACAATGGGCAGTAGTCTGCAGTTGTGTCACGCCGTGTTGGTCGGATTAGGCCCACCTAATCAATTGTTTTTGGGCAGCACTAGAAAATTAATGAATGCATGCTGTACAATTTTCGCTGATCTTCTCTGATTTTCTAACAGATGTGAAATGGTGCCCAACTAATATTTGAGATGTAAATTAATATTCAGTCGTAGAAATTGATATATGTACGCCGTCATTTTCTGCATTTTTTTCTACTTATGTGTTCATGCCTTCAAGTCCAGATGACAATTGTTCTTGCTATTTAGATCTGCTATTTCGTAATTTTTCCTACAAATACAGTGAAAGTTAAATTGAGAAGATTGCATGAATAGAATAAACACACTATTATTTCTATGTCTCTTCATGCTTTCAAATTCAAAGGAAACATTATTCCCATTCCGGTCGCCGTGCCTCAGTTTGTAATTTACTTTACAATGTCATGTCGAATCAAATCCACGTGTATATTGTATGTGCAAAATTATAGTACTCCCAGAGACCCGTAGTCAACAAGTATAAATATGAAAAATTATAATACCCTGAAAATCAGTAGGGAAGAGCTAGCCTCTGACCTCTGTCACTACATCACCGAGACAAAGTAGCTGTCTCTGCCCTCTGACTATATATCACCGAGAGAAACCAGCAAGCTTTAACTTCTGCCCTCCGTCAACATAACCCAATAGGCAATTCCACCTTAGCTCTAAATATCACGTTATAAAGATGAATAACTCGATTGGTAGAGCTAATCTTCCCAGATTCTTTGTATCCACGTTCGTATTATGTACAAAATGCACTAATAAACAACCAGGGCACAATCGTCTCTCACATCTTGTACAAGAGCTGCTCAGCCGCAAGAATGGAGTAAGACCAAGGAACAAGAATTAGAAATACAGAAACAGTAAAAAGCAAGCCTTGTTGTCAAGGCAAACAACAACCACAAAATTGTCTTTAATTTTAAAATATTTTGCCAATCCGTTGAGAGCTAGATAACGTGCATCCAGCAACAACTTTAACATTGTTTACACAGGAAACAAACCACCAAGAATGAGAGAAGAAGAACTAGGTTCATTTCTCTAGCACTACATCACAGAGACAGACTCAACTGAAGGATCAACATCTCAAGTCTAAGAAAAGAACAAGAGCTTCCAACATCTCAAGTCTAAGAAAAGAACAAGAGCTTCACAACTCTGCGTCCAGTACTCACTATCACTATGTGTTGTAGATAACTTATGCATGTAGGCACCAACTAAATGTACCCATTCCTTGTATGATCTACTTTGTCACGAATCAAGTCTTCAAATGACTTACCAAATATTACAAAAAAGTAAATTGCTTATCGATCCACGTGGGCGCACTACCCGCTAGTATACTCTAACACACACAACCCATCCCCTCTCCTCTTGTCCTCGAGCAGACCTCTCTTCTCTTGAGATCAACCATGCATCAAATCACATCGCGTCTAGAAATCTGTCCTCATTGGTCCCATGAGGCCATCACATCTCGTCTATCCATCCTTTCTTTGCAGCCATCGGCCATCATCACATCTCGTATTCAAATTCAGTCAGCAGCCAGCTCCCACGTCAGTGCAAGTTTCAGAGACATATATGAATTGGTCTAGATGGAGCTAAGAGACCGAGGTGGTATTATTTAATGGCTGAATTGATCGATGCAAGCTCCTCACACCAGCATATTTTAGCGAGGAACAGATCTCGGACGATAAATTAAATGGGCTATGGGCCATGCTGGCGTCTAAACTAAATGGGCTCAAGCCCAGGCTAGCGTGCCCTCGGGAATTGTACCACCTAATAGGAACCGGTAAAGAGATTAGGGATAGATTATCTCTCCCTAATAATAATAAAGCACTTTTTTTTCACTCTCCCGTACGTGGCCTCTTTGATCGGTTCTACAAGGTGGTACTATTCCCCTGCCTCCGCTGTTGAGCGTACGCCCTGGGTTGCATTTTTTTGGCCTGCACCCATCCACCCCGCACCCGCTTGGGCCTCATGAAGCCGGCCCACCTACACTGGGAAAGGCAAAAACAATGGCGCGTTGTGTCGCTACCAGGGATCGAACTCACAACCTCCATGGAAATTTCTAAGGCTGCAACCAATTGAGCTAGACAATGTTTCTGTTTAGTACCACCTCGCTTTAGTACATCCCATATCACCAGTTTAAATATGTGTGTGAAAACTGCACCTACGTGGAACCTGGCTACTCGATGGATTATATTGCCGTAATGAGAAAACTCATGCACACAAATCGGCCCAATGACTCCGCATCTCTCAAAAAAATAGAGAAATACAAGAAGGATAGTTCAAGGAAGGATTGAGAATTGTTGAGAAAATTAGGGACAGAAATATAAGAAAGTTAATTCAAGGAAGGATTGCGAATTGAGGACAAGTCAATAATATAGATTGAGATAAATAATAAAGGAAGGAACGGGAATTTGAGGGAAAAGTCAATAATATAGACTGAGAGAAATAATAAAGGAAGGAACCAGAATTGAGGGAAAATTGTGCCAAATTTCCATGATATCCGTACGTGAAGGCTAATCTTCTACTGTATTTAAGTGGTGGGCTAATATTGAAAGCGCCGACGTAATGCCGGCAATGAATATATTTTCAAACTTTAAGAAGAAAGTTATGTTCACGACTACATTGGATGTTTTTTTCTCCATTGCATCTTTGGTATGACCGAGTCGAACAACAGATGCCGGTGACTGACATGCTCCTCTACTAGACATCATCACGTATAAGCCAGCCTCGCTCAGCCCAGTGGCACCAGTCACAACGCATGAGGAGTGAGACTCAAATTTCATGGTGTTTCCAACACAACTACTTGATTTTTCCTACTATATTAGCCAACATGATAATAAATCTTTGCCCAACATTCTTAGTCTAGCCGAACATGAAGGATGCTAAACCATCCAGTTCTTGGGCCTGGCCAACCTTGCTTAGTAACAATTGGTAGGGCGGCTATCGACGACGAGGGTGGAAAAGTGGATAAGCGAAAACTTGATTCAGGTGTCATGTCCAAATAGAGGACGCCGACCTAAGGGTGGGGTCTTAGTCATGTTTATTTGGTTAGGGCATGGAGTTGAGGTCTTACACCATGCGCAATTGGTTGAGTTAGGACTTGTGTTGTTTGTTTGCTCCCGTTGCAACGCACGGACATTTTTGCTAGGAATGCTTCGACCCGTGGTCAATTTTGCTAGAACCGGCAGTGCGGTTTGTTTCATAGGGGCAGACCCCATGCGGAGCGGCGAGCGGCCCGACAAGCTGTGCCGGCGAGCGTCGACGGCGGCGAGGCCACAACTAGCGAGGAATGCTTCGACCCGTGGTCAATTTTGCTGGAACCGGCAGTGCGGTTTGCTTCATAGGGGCAGACCCACGCGGAGCGGCCAGCGGCCCGACGAGCTGTGCCGGCGAGCGGCGTCGGTGGCGAGCCGACGAGCTGCGCGAGGGATCTTCAAGAGAGAGACTGCAGGGGGAGCCAACAGAAGCAAGCATGTGCAGGGGAAGAAGACGACATGTGCAGATGCAGGTTGAGGCGAATCGTGCGGCTGCTAGCGCATGCATCTGGCGGCTGCGAGTTGACCGGCCTAATTTGGGCCGGTCGACCGGCGTAGAGTACTGCTCTAAAAACTTTTCCCGTAGCAACGCACGGGTATTTTTGCTATCTTTTCCCTATAATAATAATAATAATAATAATAATAATAATAATAATATGATAATAATAATAATCTATCCCTAATAATAAAGCACGGATTGACTCCGTGGGTTCACCGTCACAATGCGCTTTCTTCTCATCTTATAATACGCTTTTAGTTTGAATTTAAAACATATACGCGAGGTGGTACTAATTCGACGTACGCACTCAACGTTTCGCTAAAATTCGTGAAGACAATCTTTCTGGCTCGCGTGGGCCTTAGCCCATCCATCGACCAGACAGCCCGGCTGAAGCGGCAGCCCACCCGCAAAAATTAATATGATTGCGTGAGGGATCGAACTTCGGACGTGAGTTCACCTGTCAAAGGGTGGGCCCAACTAAGCTAAGCTCCACATGATGTATTTTTCATAAGAGATCGTTTGTTCAAATATAGTACCACCTCGCTACTGTACATCTAGACCCATCAACTTAAATACGGTTATGACTTCAAATCTACAAGCCACATGAAAGATCATTATGCAGAGGGAACAAACGCACTGTTGTATGCGTTATATTGGGTATATATAATATAATATACAGTACAAGCAAAGAAAGATGTTGCCATGGAGGAATTAATTGTAAATCCCCAGAATTGCGAAGCTGCCATGAAGGAAAATAAATCCTGGGCCATGCATGCACACATCACGTGGAGGATCATATAGGGTGAAGGAAAATAAATCCTAGAATTGTTTTTTGTTTTCCATAGGGCCTCAGACCGTCAAATATGTTTCTTTTTGGTCCATCGCTCCCTTGGGCCCAACATGAGCCAGTTTTTCAGCAGCCCAGTTTGCTTCACCAATGTCCATCTGCTAAACAATTTTGCTCAAAAAAAGATTGCCACATGATGTATTTTTTATAAGAGATCGTTTGTTCAAATATAGTACCACCTCGCTACTGTACATCTAGACCCATCAACTTAAATACGGTTATGACTTCAAATCTACAAGCCACATGAAAGATCATTATGCAGAGGGAACAAACGCACTGTTGTATGCGTTATATTGGGTATATATAATATAATATACAGTACAAGCAAAGAAAGATGTTGCCATGGAGGAATTAATTGTAAATCCCCAGAATTGCGAAGCTGCCATGAAGGAAAATAAATCCCGGGGCCATGCATGCACACATCACGTGGAGGATCATATAGGGTGAAGGAAAATAAATCCCTAGAATTGTTTTTTTGTTTTCCATAGGGCCTCAGACCGTCAAATATGTTTCTTTTTTTGGTCCATCGCTCCCTTGGGCCCAACATGAGCCAGTTTTTCAGCAGCCCAGTTTGCTTCACCAATGTCCATCTGCTAAACAATTTTGCTCAAAAAAAGATTGCCACATGATGTATTTTTTATAAGAGATCGTTTGTTCAAATATAGTACCACCTCGCTACTGTACATCTAGACCCATCAACTTAAATACGGTTATGACTTCAAATCTACAAGCCACATGAAAGATCATTATGCAGAGGGAACAAACGCACTGTTGTATGCGTTATATTGGGTATATATAATATAATATACAGTACAAGCAAAGAAAGATGTTGCCATGGAGGAATTAATTGTAAATCCCCAGAATTGCGAAGCTGCCATGAAGGAAAATAAATCCCGGGGCCATGCATGCACACATCACGTGGAGGATCATATAGGGTGAAGGAAAATAAATCCCTAGAATTGTTTTTTTGTTTTCCATAGGGCCTCAGACCGTCAAATATGTTTCTTTTTTTGGTCCATCGCTCCCTTGGGCCCAACATGAGCCAGTTTTTCAGCAGCCCAGTTTGCTTCACCAATGTCCATCTGCTAAACAATTTTGCTCAAAAAAAGATTGCCACATGATGTATTTTTTATAAGAGATCGTTTGTTCAAATATAGTACCACCTCGCTACTGTACATCTAGACCCATCAACTTAAATACGGTTATGACTTCAAATCTACAAGCCACATGAAAGATCATTATGCAGAGGGAACAAACGCACTGTTGTATGCGTTATATTGGGTATATATAATATAATATACAGTACAAGCAAAGAAAGATGTTGCCATGGAGGAATTAATTGTAAATCCCCAGAATTGCGAAGCTGCCATGAAGGAAAATAAATCCCGGGGCCATGCATGCACACATCACGTGGAGGATCATATAGGGTGAAGGAAAATAAATCCCTAGAATTGTTTTTTTGTTTTCCATAGGGCCTCAGACCGTCAAATATGTTTCTTTTTTTGGTCCATCGCTCCCTTGGGCCCAACATGAGCCAGTTTTTCAGCAGCCCAGTTTGCTTCACCAATGTCCATCTGCTAAACAATTTTGCTCAAAAAAAATTGGCTAAAAAAACTGCTAGACAATTGATGTGTGGGTTGGAGTCGACCCGACAATCACAATATCAATCTAACCTCGGCAACCAACTCGCGAGCTAGCTATTTGCATACGTGCTCTATTTATATTGTATGTTAAGTGAATTATACAAGCACAATTTGCATCTAGCACTGGTTTGGATATGTGGGCCTTGTGCTTTTGCAGATGCACGCGTGGTGCAGCCTCCACCTGTCCTCTAGCACTCGTAACTATCATTTGTTTTTAAATTTTCCAAACATTTTTGGCAACAATAATCCTTTCATATCGATGTGATATATATTGATATGTTTGGAGATAATTTACATGTGTATCCATTTTTCTGATATATTTCTAATTCCTACAAACACAAAAATATCCTTAACAAAATTGTTTCTATATTTAATACTAGCATTGACCTTTTCTACGTTATCAAACATGTTATGATGTAAAGATCGTGCCTCTTAGCAACCGTTTCGAAACACACATTAGCATTGACCATGAATGAATCTCACTAAGAAGTAGTGTCCGACTCGCATTTTACACATTGTGCCCTTTAGTAGAAGGGCGTAGGTTTTTGCTCCCATGACAATAGGGAAGGGCGTAGGTTTTTGCTCCCATGACAATAGGGATTTTTTTACCCGGTGCAACGCACGGGCTCTTTTGCTAGTCTATCCCTAATAATAAAGCACGGATTGACTCCGTGGGTTCACCGTCACAATACCCTTTCTTCATGTAAATTTATGTTTTCAGTTTAAATTTAAAACATATACCCGTAAAAGTAAATTTCGCCGGCTCTCGGCCCAATAACAAGCGTGTTCCCATGGGCCACCCAGCGGACATCCAAGGAAAAGCTAAGATGAAAAGGCACCGCGTTTCAAGAATTCGAACACACGACCTCGCTAATCCTGAGATGGAAGTCATGCCATTCTAGCCAATTGAGTCTGCTAGCTGATGTGAATAAAATAAAGTTATTTCTTAGTTGTAGACTACAGCCAGACGTGGAGGTTGTGGGCTAGCTGACCATGCAGGTAGCCATAATAAGAATCCTAATTCAACTTAGCAACATGTACAAGTCTGTAGAAAGAGTACCTATGTTTTCGGTCCGTGTCATACGTACTTCTTACAAGCTACATTGTTTCTCAGCTGCAAAAAAAAGAGGTCTTCTCTATTGGGCCGTCGGCAACAAGAATGGGCTCTGCTGGAAGTCACGAAAAAATAGCACCGAAAAATAATACTTCACTAAGGATCGAGCTTATAACTTCCCGTCGAGTATAAGCTGCAAAAATCAATTATCATTAGTCCCATATTGCTCCCTTAAACTTATTCACATCAATTTATATACGTTTTTAGTTCGTTGTCTGGCGTGAGCTAAGACTCAAGATCCATAAGACATGGATGTTGGATTTATTGGGACAGAGGGAGAAAAACCACTAGATTATATGTTGGCTAAATTGAACAGAATTTGTGAGACGTTTGTGGTGGAATTAAAGGAAGAGAAGAGAGAGACCATCGAATTATATGTTGGCTAATTATGATGGGATTCATTAGACACGGGAGAGACTGAGGTGAGCAATGATGAAACGAGTGGGGGCTCTCCGATTAAATCTAGAAACACATATTTGAGGGAGAGAGTGGGATTCGTGAGCCCATTTGGAGATTAAATCGGTGCTTCATGCATGCAATCGACTAATCAAACTTGATTTGTGAATCACATAACCAAAGGGTGGGGTCATGGGGAGTACATCGCCTGTTCTGTACCAGACGCCTTGAAGGGAGATTGGAGGATTTGTGAGTCCTTGGAACAAAGTTGCACATTGCGGTTGGATCTAGGACCTTCATGTATAGAGAAAATCTTACCTCTAAACTATAACCATGTTATTATGGAAAAAATATCCTATTAAACCCGTGAAAAAAGCCAAGTAGTTATGCTTCCCCTTAATATTTATATCCACAATGGTCATGTATATTCTACAAGATGTGATTTTTCAGCCACATAATTCTTAGCTTTTGTTGCATTATATTTGCCGAACTATGAATAAAATGACATATCTTCTACTTCCTCCGTTCCTAAATAATTGTCTTTCTAGCCATCTCAAATGGACTACAACATACGGATGTATGTAGACATGTTTTAGAGTGTAGATTCACTCATTTTGCTCCGTATGTAGTCACTTGTTGAAATCTCTAGAAAGACAATTATTTAGGAACGGAGGGAGTAGATTAATTCCTCAACAACTTTTGTTCCACTCTATTTATACAGTGGAAAATTAATCATCTATAGCGGTGCTATAGTGGTTTTAGCAGGCAAAGGTGCACGCATTTTTTATTTTTACCCGTTGCAACACACGGGCCTTTTTGCTAGTCTCCCTAATAATAAAGCACGGATTGACTCCGTGGGTTCACCGTCACAATACGCTTTCTTCCTGTGAATTTACACTTTCGGTTTGAATTTAAACGTATAAGCGAGGTGGTACTACAGAGTTGCCTCGATCGATAGAATGAGATCGGTCGTGGAATTCAGGGGGGCTTCGATCTAAACACGCCGCTGGATCGAGAACACAGCCGATTGGAGGTTGGACAACACCGCCACCCCCTCGATCTCCGGCCACCGGAGCCGCTGCGCTCCTCCGGCCGGTCGAACGGAACAGTCTTTGCCCCGGACTCCTCCCCGTAACCGTTGCCCAACCGCAGACGATCCCCCATCTCCAATTTCTCCGAAATTGAGGTCGGCCGCGGCAAGCAGGGGCGGTTCCTCAACGACGCCGACATGATGGGCTTCGTGGGGTCCGTCATGGACGTTGACAACGGCGCGGAGCTCCGCCGAGGGTAGATGCGATAGATGTGCCATTCCTATCTGGTTTACTGCCTACCTCTCCCCCTGCTCCCATGTCCCCTCCTGCTCTAGGCAAGATCGAGAGCCGTCGTCTACCTTCTGAGCGTGCTGCGCCGCCAGCGTCCGCCGCGAGCGCGAGCAACGTCGCCCACCTGCGCCACCCTTGCCACTGCCGTCCTTCAGGTCTGCCGTGTCCATGCCTTTAAGCTCCTGCTCTGCCCCGAGCTGGTGACCTTCGAGCGGCACGGGAGCAATGCCGAGAGCGATCTGCAGCCGCGGTCCTCTCTTCTCCTGCCTACGAGTGCCCAAAGGAGGTCCTCGTCGCCGTGTATTGAGCAGGCACTGGACGGAGAGCTATTGAACTACTCTCTGAACCACTAACTCCTTGATGAGCAGCGACAGCTGCAGTAAGATATCTGAATCCGCCGCGCCCCTGCCTGGTAAGTCCTTCTAATCGATGTCTCATTGCTGAAGGTTGCAGCACTGCCGCGTACAAAACTTGAGGTTTAATCTTCATTAGCCCATCCAGCCGTCTGTCATTCGCAGCTAATGTCCGGATGCTCACGGTCGATTGGCTTGGTGATTACTTCGAACGCCAACTGAACTCATGGTGATTACTGGCTAGCTTCAAGAATAACCTGACGGATGGATAACCAACCCTAAATAGTATAAATACCGCCATATTATTTTACAAGAAAACTAAAGATGTATGAGCGTGTGAAACCAACCAAAGCTCAAGTCACATCAGTACAATTCGTCCTGTAATTCATATAATTTTGCTTCGATTAAATATTACAATCTTTTATTAAATATGAGTAATGGATCTATGGATGAAGATACAAGAAAGTTTATCGACTATTTTGTTTTTGGGAAAGTAAATGACAGACGTCGTCTCCTTTTCAACCGGAATTCTTTATGGTGGAATAAGGAAGTAAAATTTAACATAGTTCTAACGGTTTGAAACAAAATTAAAAGAAGACATGTTGCTGTCCTGTATTTTGCCATGTATATGTTTATTCTAGAGCCGTAGCAACGCACGGGTCTTATTACTGGCTAGCTTCAAGAATAACCTGACGGATGGATAACCAACCCTAAATAGTATAAATACCGCCATATTATTTTACAAGAAAACTAAAGATGTATGAGCGTGTGAAACCAACCAAAGCTCAAGTCACATCAGTACAATTCGTCCTGTAATTCATATAATTTTGCTTCGATTAAATATTACAATCTTTTATTAAATATGAGTAATGGATCTATGGATGAAGATACAAGAAAGTTTATCGACTATTTTTTTTTGGGAAAGTAAATGACAGACGTCATCTCCTTTTCAACCGGAATTCTTTATGGTGGAATAAAGAAGTAAAATTTAACATAGTTCTAACGGTTTAAAACAAAATTAAAAGAAGACATGTTGTTGTCCTGTATTTTGCCATGTATAGGTTTATTCTAGAGCCGTAGCAACGCACGGGTCTTTTGCTAGTCTCTCCCTAATAATAAAGCACGGATTGACTCCGTGGGTTCACCGTCACAGTACGCTTTCGTCCCGTCGTAATACGCTTTTATGATTCGTATAGACAAAATCATAATATAAACGAGGTGGTATTTAATAGCACGTTCGTCCGTCCTGATTAGTTTTCCATACCGCTTTTGTGCCGCCTGGCCGAGCTTCGCCCACCTATCCTGGCCTATTTAAGACACATGTGAAGGATACGATCGGCGAGCACATATACTGCAGCTAAAAATAAATAAAGCCAACGATCCTCACGGGGATCGAACACAAGACGTCTTGCATGAAACAACCCGAAAGTACCAGCTGAGCTAGCACTCATTATCTATCACCATTAGCCGGATTTTCTTGTGTTAATCGGCTACGCCCGTCTAGCAGAATTCTTGGGCCTCAGTCCATCCATCCATCCTCTGTGACGTGGCCCAAAAATACGGCAAAAATAATTGCCTGATCAAACTCCTAATCCTAATCTCACGAACTGTTCACAACATAATCCCATATCGTTTTTCTTTACAAAATCCCACCAGTTTAAATATGTTTGTGAGCTCAAGACAAATAAGCAGCCTCCAATCAAGGATTCTTTCAAAGATGGAATTAATGGGAAAGAGATCCAACATATATTGGCCCAATTAAACGGAGGGAAAGACCTGCCGATTTATAAATCAGCATCTACAAAAAGAGAAGTCGGGAGGGAAAGGAAGGAGGAGGGCAGAGAAAGGTGAAGGAATCAAAACTTATTTGAGAAGAAATCAAAATAATTCTGTGTAGTCTCGACCAACACAGAATTCTGATGTCTCGACCACTTGAATGGGCTGGTTAATCTCGACCAAATATTTTGTCTAGCGTTACTCTGGCAAAAGGAAAATGTTACCTTTTTTCTAAAGCATTCTGACTTGAGAAGAAATCCAAAAAGATGACAACTTATTTCATGGAGGAGCCGATGGCTTCATGACATCGAAAATTATCACCATCCTAAGTGGTACGTGTAGGGTGTAGCTCACAGAGAGTGTCCCTCATGGCCAACTCGACGGGATTAGTTTTTAAAGTATAAACACTACCTTGCGCTGGCGTATCTCAATTGCAGGTGTGTCGTGTAGAGGCGGGAGATCACCGTGTTCGAATTGGTCATGTTCGAACGCATTGCCTTCAGAGGATGAGACACCGTGGCCACTATTGATGAGGATGGGAAGAAGTATAATTTCAACCGGAGGACATAGACCTTTGGAGGGTCATGAGTTGTGTTTATTGAGCTAGGTGCAAAGGATTTTTTTGTAAAGAACTAGGAATTGTTTGTTCAAATGCGAAAGAATTATAATTCATTATTTATAAAGCTTAGTGAGATTTTTTTCATGACAGCTTACAAATAATGCCTTTAAGATTTAAAAATTAGGGGGATTTTTAAGATCAGAATCATCGTATAAAAATCGTATCAAAAGCATTATATATGTAGCATGCTTCTTAATGTACAACTGGGAAAAGACTTCCTCGCCTGCGAGCGTTGCAACGCTCCGCAACGCATCTGGGGACAAAGCCACGTAAATCTCTCCTCATCCTAATTAATTTCTCTCCCTGGTGAATTCAAGGGTGGGCCCACACTAACTAACCACCCTCCTAATTCAACTGTGGGGCCCACCCACTTGAATTCGCGTGAATTGGCCACACCCGTACAATTGATATGATATGAAATATTACTAGACCTTGGTGCGCGCCTTCTTGCCGTTGCCGGGTGGCATCATTGAGATGTTCTTGGGACATGTTGCTGGATATTTCGGTGGATACGCCACTATATCTTCCGTTGCAACGCACGGGCATATGTGCTAGTAATAATAAAGCACGGATTGATTCCGTGGGTTCACCGTCACAATACGCTTTCTTCTCATGTCATAATACGCTTTTACGATTTGTATAGACAAAATCGTAATACAACCGAGGTGGTACTAATTTGGGGTCACAAAAAATAGCTGGCGGCCTGCTACACAACCGACTAACAAGAAATAAAAATAAAGCTCAAGGGTGGTGTTCGGACCCATGCCACCCCGTTTGATAGTGAAGACAACGACCAACTGAGATACGATTTGTTCATGCCAAGTATTGGGTTGGTTGCCCAATAGTCCCACCTCGGTTCTTTACATGAAATTCTACTGACATATATACGTTTACAGAGTTTCCTATAGCAAGCCTCGAGAACCAATAACCAAAGGAACAAATCGATAATAACTCGATAAAGGAGGAGGGAGATGCCGGTGCTTTAAATGGATTTGTGGGCTGACGGAGGAACGAACATCCCTGATGGATGGATGGGGGGAGGAAGGAGCAATATGATGACACTGCTGGACATGCAAATGTATCTACACCTGTTGGGTAGATGTCATGTGATGTGAGGTGTGTGTGGTATTATGTGTGTACCGCTGAGCGGTTTGTGACGGTTTTCGCCCGGAAGTTTATTAATGAGATGAGCCAAAGCTTTTGCCTCCGTTTAAAAAAAAAATAGTTGGCTCTAATCTACATTTATCAGCTATGATGGGAATGTGCGTTGTGCATGGCGGCTGCTTTCAAAGAGAGATTTGTGGGCTTGCTTGCGTGGGGAATAAATAAGTACAAGATTTCATATTAACTTACTTTTATTTTTGAGAATTCATATTAACTTACTTAGTAGAGGAGGGAAGGACGAGATGCCCAACAGATAGGGCCGTGAATATGATCCAGAAAACGGGAACACACACGTGGCAAGACTGCCGATCACACATCCCGCGTCTTGCTGCTCTCCGTAAAAGATGTCTTGCTCGCAAACTTCATTTTATTTTGAATATGTACACAGAATAATTACTCACACAGCTAATCATGTCTCTAAAACTTGAGGCCTACCAGGAGTAAATATATCTATCACTGCATTACTTGGAGCTAATATATGTCATTATTTTGATCCGTGTCTAATAATAAAATTTTCAATCAAAGGAAAATAAGGTGAGGCAAAAACAATGGATTGGGACTTACAGTGCACTACGTAAATTCTCGAATACGACACAAACTATCAATTTTTTTATACCGTTGCAATGCACAGGCAGACAGATTGGGATATCTATATGACTTAGATAGGATGGAGAAGGCATAGGAAATCATCCATGAAAATTTAGTGACTTCCCAGCCGTTGTCATTGAGCTTCATCGCATAGGACCTTTGTTATTTGATACAAATTTATCCAACAATAATTTTTTGTATCATCAGCGACAATGGCGAGGATGAGAGGCGGTAATATGGATGGGTCGCCGTTGGGGACGTGCAAAGATTTCTTTTTTCTCCCGTTGCAACGCACGGGCACATTTCCTAATCTCTTCCTAATAATAAAGCACGGATTGGGTCTTCGGGTTCACCGTCACAATACGCTTTCTTCTTGTAAATTTACGCTTTCACCAATTTATAAAACATATAAGCGAGGTGGTACTAATTCGGGGAACCACGTCATGATGCAAACAATACCCGCCCGTGCGTTTCGGCCCAGTAAATCAGGCCCACATGCCCGTTTGCAGCCCAACAAATAATGGCGCAAGCACCCGATCTAGCTGTGTTAGTTGTAGAAAAGCACGGGCTCTCCCTCTCCTCCCGACCTCAGCCGCCACGAGGCGACCGACCCCGGCGACGCTCGATCCGGTGCTGCACCGGCCGCCGGTCGACGCCGGCGAGGATTTGTGCCCTCTCCCGACCCACGTCTCCCTCTACGTCTCCCTCTCGCGAAATAGGATTGGGCGCCGCCGCCGTTTTCCTGGTTGAAGGCGGCCAGAGCGCCGCACGGGAGGCCTTTGTCGAGCGAACCCTGGATCACGGCGTTCCCGCGGAGGGACTGGGCGGCGGATTCGAGGATGGGCGCGGCAGGCGGAGCTCTGTCCTCCTTTGTCCTCTCCCATCGAGCGATGGATCGAAGAAGCATCATCTCTCCCTACCTCCATCCCGTCTCCTCTCCTACATCGGCCACACCACGCCGCGCTCGTGGAGCGGAGTCGCAGAAGGACGACGCCGACTGCGGCGGAGTGACGAGAGCTCGTCCGGTCGTCTTCTCCCTCCAAGGCAGGATCAGGCCCAACCTCCACGCCACCAGCTCCACCCCATATCTCTTGCCTTTCAGGTTAGTTTCAGGTCCGCTTAAAAGTTTCAGGTTAGCTCATCTAAAAAGCAGTTTCAGGTTTCCGCATAATTTAGTTACGTACAAGTGTTATTTGGTTGACTGTCGTTGTTACTTATCCGATCTTAATCTAAAGGTTCCATGTTTCTGACAAAACAATGGCTGATTTGCTAGCTGTAGAGCGCAAGCTAAATGATACAGGCTCTGCTGTGAAAACCAACGGGTCTCTTCTTTTACAAGCTTTTGCTACAGTTGAATTACTCAATATGTGTGTGTGTTTTATATCATCTGGTGATCAAGTTTTAATGTATCTTGATGAAATTTAGACCTTTGCAACATATTTGCACCTTTGGAGTAACAGATGATGTCCTTTATCAGTATGGCTGATCCTTCGCCCTTATTTCCTCTACTTGTTGATATGTGTCTGCTGGAACAAGCTGGTTCAATGGTGCCTTCAGCAAAGTCGCCGAGGCTGGTCATGTTGCCGGTTCAAGAACAACAGAAAAGTTCCAGATAGTTGTGTCAAATATATCAGCCAAAGTAAGTCAATAATAAATTTTACTTGGTAAACTAATGACCAGAAAGATAATCAGTGCCATTAAAGACATGTACAAACACTAAAGAGCTGCATTCTGCACTTATTGTGTAGTCCAAACTGCGATGAAGCAGAACTTTATTTGCATTATGGTCAATAGGCATGCCCAGTAAACATACCTTTGAAACATCCTCCTGCTGCTGCCAGTGCACACATGATTCTCAAGTTTGGGAGCTAACCGATCATAGTTCTAGCGTTAGGTGCTACTCTCTTCCCCTGAACATTAGCAAGCCAACATCATATTCTTGCCTGCAGATAGTAGAGCTAACCGATCATTTAGATAAACTCCCAATTAAGAGACAAACACCCAGCAAGGGATATAGAGTCGAGTGCTGGAACAATTGGTCCATTCAGTCATAGTTTTTTTTTTTCTATTCACTCTAGGACGTATATGTTTTGAGATATTTGCAGAATATATGATGTTGTGATAACAATAGTGCCGTTGCTCGCTGCTTTTTTTTAGCTTTTGGCAACATAAGTGCCATTTCGGAAGGTAATTTCTTTTTTTGCATAGCTCCACGAGTAAATGTGCTTTTAAAAAGTCTTTCTTTAGCGAATCTACATGCACATTTTCTCATTCTTTATGTATATTATTTCAAATAGTGTGGTTTATTTGCAAGCTTACTGTGTCACAACATTGTTTGCTGCTTCTCATTGTCCAATTCCTCTTTTTTTCCTCTTGCTGTAATAGGGACCTGCTGTCGTTGCTTGAGCTTGTTGAGTTTGTTCTGGGAGCTCCTCTTCCTGGGGAAAATCTGTTGGAAACCTTGAGCAAGCATCTTATGTTGGTTGTGTCATCAACCTTTGGCTTGTAACTGTGTATTTCTCTCCTTCTCATCTTCTTCTTTGAGGAGGTTTATTTTCAGGAGTCTTGACAGATTTGGTAGAGGATCTAAATTTTCTTTAGAATTTTAGAACCACTATCCTTTTAGTGTCGGTGTTCAATTGATTACAGATGATAGTGACATTTTGGACCATGGTCCTGGTTCGGTGTGGTTTCATGATTGTCATACAGTACACTAAATTTTCTGAGTATTGCACAAGCCTGAGTAAATATGGGTGGAGGTAATCTAACCTTATACTACATATTCAATTAATTCACGTTCTTATTGAAAAAGATATACCAAATACTATTTTGTAATGGATAGCACACTTTTAAATAATGGACGTAACAATTAACGCTTTCCTTGTAGTGAAGAACAACTGTGTTTGCACATACAATTTTCATTTAATTTGAGGACATGTCCAATTTTTCTCCCGTTGCAACGCACGGGCATATGTGCTAGTCTCTCCCTAATAATAAAGCACGGATTGGTTCTCCGGGTTCACCGTCACAATACGCTTTCTTCCTGTGAATTTACGCTTTCGGTTTGAATTTAAACGTATAAGCGAGGTGGTACTAATTCTTCTAAAAAGCGATTCGAATCACTGCTTTGTGCTACGTCGTTCCTCCAACTTCGTTTACGCTTTCGGTTTGAATTTAAACGTATAAGCGAGGTGGTACTAATTCTTCTAAAAAATGATTCGAGTCACTGCTTTGTGCTACGTCGTTCCTCCAACTTCCTACGCTAGCCATATATTGGGCCGATATATGCTGATGGGCCTCCTCCCAGGCTTCATTGGATTACGATCCAAAAATCAGCAGTCGTGGGGATCGTACTCTGGTCTCCACGCCCCGAACCAACTCACCTAGGTTATTTGTCTCAAAAACAAAACTAACCCTGGTAATGATTGCAACTTCTGGCGTATGATGATATGCGTGGCATGCTCCTCGGGGTAGCTCCTTTTTTTCATGCACGCGCATGCACAACCTTCTTTAAGTGCTGCAAGCATTTGGTTTGGAGCTGCAAACGTAAATCTCTTCATTACTCGCATTTTTCCTGCTATAAAAATTCATTTTTTAAAATATACCTGCTTGGTCTACGTGCAACTTCGCTCAAGTTTCACTACTTCAAACGGCAAACACTACACTGCAAGCGGCACACGTCGCTGTAAGGTCGAGTGCCCACTGCATCTAGCTAGAAACACGTCAATGTAACATCAGTCCCCGATGTCCTTTTTTCTATTGGCAATTCGGTCCAAAGTGCTGCAAAATTATTACATGGACGCTGGAAGGGCGGTCTTTTGTCCTACCAGTTGGATGAGAAACACTGCAAAGGTGACCACGTGGAAGTTGCAAGGATGACTGGCGATGCTACAGATCGGACGCATGTCATTGCAAGGTCGTTTCATGATTATACATTTCTTCTAGATATGGACATGCACCTTCTTGTAGCTACCGGCTGGCATCGTCCAAACGCTATCGTGATGTTTGGAGGGACATGCTATTTTTTATTCGATCTTGTTGCAATGCACGGCATATGCGCTATTATAATAATAATTAAAGTCATCAATTGCTCCCAAACTTATAAAATATTACCCAGTAATGTCATCTATAAGTTGAAAAGAAACATTTCACACTGGGGAATCCCCTGCCTGGGCCATCCCACGCAGTAGTGATCTCCTATACTGCGCTCTGCACGCAGCAAGAAGACGCAGCGCTCCATTAGGGCCGGCCCATGTGCAGGCGGCCTGTTTTTAAATTTTGTTTTTTATTTTTATTTTTTATTTTCCATTATCTTTTTTCTCCTTTAAATAATTTGTACTTCAAAAAACTCCGAAAATTAAAGAAAAACTTTTATATAAATTTTTGAATAAAGCGTAAAATAATTGTGAATTAAAAAAATGTTCGCATATTCAAAACATGTTTGAAATTTTTAAAACAAATTTTGAGAAATCAAAAATATTCATTATTTAAAAACATTATTACAAATTATTAATGAAATTGAACAAAATGGTTGTGTTTGACAAAAAATTCCCATGATGCACTATGCTTAGATATAACATTCAGTTTTCTCCCGTTGCAACACACGGGCCCTTTTACTAGTATATATATATAGTGATGCTATTCATCACCCAGGGTGTAGAAAAGTTATTCTTCACCCGGGGTAATCTTACGATCACTTCATAATTAAATTACATTTTAAATTCAAATAGTTACATTCCTATTGATTCAGTACGTAAAATTTGATATAAGAAAATAAAAATATAGGTCATAAGACAAGAAAATTTGGAGTTTATGTATATTTTACACTATGTTTTTACGTTCGTAATTTTACATGACATAAAATATTTTTTACGGTGATTATATATTTTCTTACGGTCTCTTTTTACGTCAGAAATAAGACAAAACTTACGGAACGTAAAATTACAGTGCATTGGTGGTAAAATAGAGGGGGTGAAGAATAACTATTCCTCACCCAAGGTGACAATAATAAAGCACGGATTGGGTCTCCGGGTTCACCGTCACAATACACTTCTTCCCGTGATTTTACGCTTTCAGTTTGCACAAGCCGCTAACGAGGTGGTACTAAAATAACGTACATGTCTGATTTTTCTTTCCGGCACGTTCATGGGCCAGATGGGTCGAGCTGGGCCTGCCTTTCTTTTCCCTTGTTCGTTGGAAGAATTGATCAGCTAAACAAAAATTGATCTCGATTGGAGTTCGATCCCAAGAAGCTCCGATCTGGTGAAGAAGGCAAGAACCTACTGAGACACGCACAACTTTGCAACTCAACTGGGTTCACCGTGGAATAGTCCCACCTCGATTCTTTACTCCAAGTTTCATTGGTTTATATACGTTTTGAAGTTGACCATCAGCAAGCCTCGAGGACCCCAAAAGCAAAGGAGAGAAGGAAGGAATGAATCAAGAAAAGGGAGGGGGCATGCAAGATGCAACGGGTGCACATGCTGTGATTGCGGGGCAGCAATGGCGGGACGAGGCATGGCGCTGATGAACAGAGGCCGTGGTCATGGCCCGAATGGCATGGCAGGGGGGGTCTCGAGGAGACCGGCGTCCTTGACGAAGTGGCGGCAGGGGCGCCAAAGGAGAGAAGAAGAGGCGGCACGGCGCTGAGCATGGGCGCAGCAAAGGCCTCCAAAGGAGAGAAGAAGATAATAGGCCGCGCGAGCGGGGCGAGGTTGGGGAGGAGGAGAGGGGAGAGAGAGAGAGCCGAGCTACTGTGGCCCGGCGGGTCAGCGGCGAGCGAGCAAGGGTGTTGTTTCTCCCGTTTACGCACAAGAACGGCGGTTGGTTTCGTCTAAACCGGAGACGGCAAAGATGTGCTCCGAGGAAACGTTCATTTTGGCCTAAGTGGAATTTTGACCGTGTCTTTTGCAGCATGGTCTTCTTCCGTGTCTTTTGCAGCATGGCATAATGTAACACAGACCTCCCAAATCACGTCAACTAGCTGATACTTTTTTTATAAAGTCATGGAGCTATTACTGTACAATGCAAATGTTAAGTTATTTTCAATATATATCGGTTACCTCTTTTGATGCAAAGCATGCCCTGCTTAATAAATTATGTAGCTGCAGGCACAAGTTTGCCACATTGTCATTCATCGCGGAGACCATTATGTTTCTTATCATGGGATGGACGAGGTGAGCAACAATGCATGCATGCTTCCTCTAAAAAACAATGCATGCATGTTGCCACATTTTCTTTTCTTTTTTTTAGAAGAAAATAGTCACAATAATTTAATCTGTTATTTAGTACAACTAGTAAATGTGCACGTGCAACGCACGTATTATCATGTGAAAAATTATCATCATTCATTCTAGAAAATAATGAACAAAAATATATTGTGCTAACACAAGAGACAATATAGATGTTTAACAATGTTGTGATACAAAAAATGTCACTTGGACTAAAAATGAGTGAACATATTTGTCATCAATCATGAGTAAACCGGCAATGTTCGAGGGAAAATTTCAAAGAAGTATATCATGATTTTCTATTTTTCTTGACCAAATAATTTTCTAATCCTTGCCAACAATGATTGACAAGTGGTATAGACATATTATCTTATTGTGATTAACAAGTCATGTGAATATAATTATACATTGGTACTATGGTTTTTTTTTCAAAAATAGAAGGCATAACCATGAAGAAATCGATGCACAACAATAAGTATTTTTAAAGGACACCACCAGTTGACACACATAAATGATATACATGTTTAGAAACATAACAAAAATAAACATGACTATACTGAGTAATCATGCACCTCATGCACGCAGGCATGGCACAGAGGGAGTACAAATGATCCCTTCATCTCTAGAGAAAAGGGGGAATGTCCCAATCAGTTCTGGAAACATAGTCATGGGGTACAAATGTTGAACCTACTGGCAAAACTTGTGCCTGTCTGCTGAGCACATCATTCATTATATTCAACTCCATTCTCTTAGAACAAATCTAGAAGGATGGAAACACAAACCAACTCATGCACAAAAAAAAGCTCATTATATTCGTATGGATGTTCTTTTTCGAAAAAAGTCCATTTTACTACCCTGAAAAAAATTGGTGATTCACATAACCCCCTGATCTTTATTTCTGTTCCCTTTACCCCCTGAACAATCTCATACCGGAAAAAATCAGTCCATGGGTGGTTTTACTTCACTGGTTGCTGACGTGGCAAAATCAGTCCATGGGTGGTTTTACTTCCATGCTGCCGCCTGACGCCTCAATTCTCCTTTCTCCCATCCCTTTCCTCTCCTTCTCTCTTCTCCGGCTCACGAGTCAACCATCGTCCCTCCCCCGAGCACCGCGCCCGACCCTGCCGCCTCTAGATGCCACACCGAGTTCCAAGCTCGCCATACGGCCGCTTCTCCTTTCTCCCATCCCTTTCACGATAGGTCAACCATCGCCAACTCCGGATCCGAACTCGGATCCGACCGGAACCAGACCATATGGGGCCGCTACCCCCGGATCTGGTCGCCCCCTCGGGCTCCCGCTGCACCTGCATCGCTGCAGCGCCGCTGCCGCTGCCCTGCTACCTCCCGCACGAAGACAAGGACGACCATGCCTGGGGGTTGAGCCGCCGCCGCCACAAGCTCGCCGCCGTGTCATCTTCACACCCACGCTAGACTCCAGACCGGCCAGAACCAGACCTAATGGGGCCGCCATCCCTGGATCTGGCCGCCCCATGCCTCCCCGCGCCGCCTGCCTCACTGTCTCGCTACCTCCTGCGCGAGGAGAGGGCGACGATGCCCGAGAACTGGGGCACCACCACCCATTTTACGCCCAGTGCTGCTCCATCGCCAGCCGCTGCAGCACCTCCCCGCCGTTCGTGCCCTTAGCTTCGTCGTGCTCCGGCTAGCCACCGGCTAAACCTGCCATTAGCACTTAGTTAATCCACCGCCAAGCGGGTCCCATTGCCTAATTAACCATGGGCTAATTTCCTGTTGCAGTTAAGTTAATCCTCGTGGCCCCACCCGCAGGTCAAACGACCATTGACCAGCACCACATCAGCTGGAAGTTGAGACAAACCACCCATGAGGGTCTTTTGTCCGGTTTGAGATTGTTTAGGGGGTGAAAAGAGCAGAAAAATAGATCAGGGGTAATGTGAACCACCAACTTTGTTCAGGGTAGTAAAATGGACTTTTTTCTTCTTTTTCTTGACACTGTATTTGGAAACTCGGAGGTTGCAGTAAATTGAAAGTCTTGCAAGAGCGGGTTTGGTCAAGTCAGGCATGTAGTAGCTTCCAGTGACCTGGTTCTTGACAACATTGGCCATCTTGCGGAACTCATTGTGCATGCGAGTGGAGAACACATAAGGCTTGGTCTACTGCGTCTTCATCTTCGTTGTCAAGAGGACCACAATCATCTCCTTTTCAGCAGCTAGCTGCACCATCTCTTATTGCTTGACAGTTCAGAGAACAATAGGAGTGGACATTGCAGGTAAGCTTAACAGGTAAGCATAAAAGGTTTCTAAAAGGTTCAGGCGGTATTTACATTTCCAGTGAACTGGACAAATAAAGTAGAAATGGACAAGCTAATGCCATGTGTGCACAACCAGCATATGAAAGACCAATGTAGTACAGGAGCGGGGCATGATTTCAGTTCATAGATAATCAGTGAACAAGAGGGAATCATTTTAGTTTAGAAACAATACAAATTGGCAATGGATGTCAAACTGCAAGAACATAAGAGACAGGTGAAACTATCTTACATAGTTGTGCATGTTTAGCTTAGTATGTGAAGCATTTGCCAAACGCCCAAGAAAACAATACGAAAATAGATCGAAGCACACGTACGACCGAGGCTGCGGTGGAATTTGCCAGAGATGAACGTGACCTTCGACGCGCAATAGACCGTTGGAAGGACCTGATCGGACCTGAAGATGCAGAAACCCATAATACCTTATTATTTATAATTATGACATGCCTCCGAAGTATCAAAACGTGTTTATGAACAGAAATACATTGAGATAGGATGCAGATCAGGAAAAAGTACCACTCACTTTGAACCAACCCGATGTAGTTGGGTTCACCGGATCTTCTCCACCGACAACTTCATTGTAGTTTCTGCACAATAACACATTCTCTGAAGAAATATATTCTGTGCACAACAACGGGTTCTCTGAAGAAATGTATTCTGCACAATAGATTAAAGTTTCAGCACGATAGCTCAAAAAAGATGGACATTAACAACAAGCAAGCGGGCTGAATGGAGAAACCATGTAATTCAAGTGTGCTCCCAGTTGCCAGTGTATACTGCACTGAAGAAGCTGCAACACCTACACCAACTTTTAAAAGCTGGATGGGGATCTCCCATCCAACTTCATCCAAGCAATCAAATGCTACATAAAGATATGGTAGTCGTTCAGTGAAGTTGTATTAAAACTGCCATTGTTTTCCCTGTAAAGACCTTGGATCATTAGATGGCATATTAAATACTGGATTATAATAAGGTTAGAAAAAACCAAACTTGATCGGAGGCACTGGTAAGAAAGCACTCAAGGTGTTTATTTTTATTTTTAGAGAATGGCTCAAAGACTCGGATAGTGTTGGAAACTGATATAAATTCAAGCAGTATTGATTATATTAAAGCATCTTGTTTATAACCGTGCTTAGCTTTGAGTTGACTAAGGAAGTTTGTGCTTGTAAGTTTCAGGAAGAGAACTTATCTTCAGTGAACATAGATCCATGGTATTCAGCATATCACTACTCGCATCCATCCATGAAATACCGGAAAGGTCCAGATAATGGCTGAATGGGACCACAAATGTCTCCTTGAATACGTTCAAGGAACTGAAGTGGTTCAGCTTGTATTTTGAGGTGTGAAGGCCTCAAAATTAGCTTTCCCGTGACACAAGATGTGCACACAAAATCAGAAGATTGAGGAAATTTTAACTCAAGCAAATTATGACCAATGGAATTGCTAGTAATTTTTCTTATCATCCCTATTCCAGGATGGCCTAGGCGATCATGCCAGGTTTGGAATGCGTTAACATTCTGAAAAATTACTTTGTATGCAACATGTTCCACGGGTTTGATGTACGTATAGTACAAACCAGACGATAGAGAAGGAATTTTCTCATGTACCTTTTTGCCATATCTGTCATCTTTAGTAAAGAGTAGATACTCCTCTTTGTTGTCTTTATGGGTTTCAATATGAAAACCATTTTTACGGATATCTCAATAACTGATCAGGGTACGTGCAGAATCGGGATACAGTAAAGCATCCTCAATTGTCACATATGTACCACTTGGGAGGGTGAATATGGCACGTCCAGTACCAACAATCACAGTATCGCGTCCAGCGATAGTTAGAATATCTCCATTTGTCTTTTTCAGAGTTTGGAAATATTTCATCTCCCTCAGTATGGAGTTTGTGGCACCACTGTCCACAAGGCATAATTCCTCTTCCATCAGATTGTCCCCGTAGAAAACTATATAAAACAAAGAATTTTCAATAAGAAAACCTCATAGTAATATATAGAATATAATCTTTATTATATCAAATGTGTTGATACAATACAATATAAAGACAACAATAAACTTATGTTCTTATTACAATCATCACAAATGGACATAATTAAGTAGATCACTAAGGAGATTGAGGGACTAGTCGAAGTCGCCAAACACGTTATTTGCAGTGTACTCAATCAACGTGTTCTCCATTTCAGCAGTAGCCTCAGGCAGATAAGGAACCACGGCGTTGCTCGGTCCAGGAGGAACATCATGCGAACCACCAGCTCCTTTTGCGCTATCCGGATGAAGGTTGAAATTGGCTTCAAACCTTTTCCCTTGAGGTGCTTTGCGTCCCTGAGATTGCTGGTACAGCATAACCAGATGCTTGGGCATTGTGCACTTTTCAGTAGAATGCGTGGAGCATCCACACTTGTTGCAAAGCTTAGATTTATCAAACCTGGGCTTTGAAGTGCCTTTTCCCTTGCCTGGGTGTCTAGATCTCATGTTCCCATTGCGCTTTCGCTTATGCTCGAAATTGGATTGTTTACCCCGAGGGGTACCATTAAACTTTTGTCTATTTGCAACATTCAGATGGACTTCAGGTAAAGGTTGTGCGCCAACTGGGCGCTGAGAGCCATTCTTAGCGAGTAGCTCATCATGCTTCTCAGCCTGAAGTAACATGTGAATAAGCTCGGAATAGACAGTGTAGTTTCGAGCACGGTATTGCTGTTGGAGGATTCTATCTGAAGGGAGCATAGTAGACAAAGTTTTCTCGATCTTCTCCCCCTCAGTAGGTTCCTCCTCACAAAAGCGCAGTTTGGAACATATCTTATGAACAACATGATTGTACTCACCAATGAACTTGAAATCCTGAAGACGGAGATGAGTCCAATCATGGAGTGCTTCTGGCAGGACTACTGCCTTCTGCTGTTCATACCTCGTTTTGAGGGCCAGAAACAGAGTACTAGGAGATTCCTCCTGTAAATACTCGGACTTGAGATCTGGATGAATATGGTGCCTTATGATGAATAAGGCAGCATAGTTCTGCTGTTCTGTCAGCGGCGTGGCCCCATCCGGGAGAGGAGTCTCCGGGGGTTGTATTGCACGCGCTATCCCACGGGACGCAAGACTGATCTTGATGTCCATAGCCCATGTAGGGTAATTGTGGCCATTGAGGGCAAGCTCCTCAAACTCTTTGGCAGTCATCTTTGCCTACATGGGAAAATCAGAGATAATTAATTTACAGGTGGTAAATTAAAAACCATCATGGTTCTGTAATAAGAATGCAAAAATTTGATACTCAAGTGTAAACTTGAAAAATTCTCAACCTCAATTGTGTGAACATAACACTTTGAAGATCATTTAGATCTCACAGTAATAGGCTATATCGCCATTACCTTGTGTATGCTACAATTCAGATATAAGGAATACACGTTGGAGGTAATCGCTTATCGAGAATGACAAAGCGTAGACCTCATAGTAAGAGGGGATAATCTGCAAATGAGCAGTAGATCCCAACTCATTACCTTGTGATTCCAAATATAATGAGGGAGAAATATTCAAAAATTTGCAAGTTTGGTGTGCGAGAGAAGATGATCTCGATCGCTAAAACATGTTCAAGAGAACTTGATATGTGGTAAACACATGGAACATGTCATACTTCCCAGATGAAATCCGGTACTTTATTTATATTATCAATCCATTACATAATATAAACACACTAATAACACAAGTCCTAGTCAGATGTAATCTAGAACAGGACTTGAATGTAAGTAGCAGTCAAACTAGGTACTAAACAGTACTAAACATAGTCTAAAACTGCACTAATACAATAATTAGTACTAATAATCAATGAAACAGATAAAAAAATCATAGCCACCACGAGGACCCGTATGCGCCTGGGCCTAGGCTTGCACGGCCTTTGGCCAGCCCATCCGCCGCCGCACCGCATAAAGCAGAGGGGGGAGAGCGGTTACGGATACGGGTCGGCCCGCACCACTGCTCGATCCCCACCTCTGGTCACAGCGCCGCCGCGAGGAGGAGTGGCCGCCGCCGCATCCCTCCTTCTCCATTGGTTACCGGCGCAGCCCCGCCGAGCTCTCCTCGTCCGAAGAAGAAGCAACGACGACGGGGTCCAGGCGGACTCCTGGAGGCGCGGCGCTGGCGAGGCCGAGACTCGCCGGAGCCCACGAGCCGGCGCGGCGGCCGGGATGGCGGTCGAGGCTGCGACGGCGCGCCCGAATAGGCGGCCAAGCGCTGCTCGGTCGCGGCTGCTCGAGCCCGCCGCCGTCTCTGAGGCGTGGCGGTGGCGGCAACGTCCTCCATGCTGCTCCAAGGCGGACGACTCGGAGGCACCGGTCGGCGCGAGAGACGGCGCCTCCCTCCTCGTTCACGACGGCGCGCGCCGGCACGGGCGAGATCCGGCGGGCAGCGGCCTCGGCGGCGGCGTTAGCGTCGGCGGCGCGAGCCACGCGGCCGACGGAGGAGGTGGTGGAGGCGGAGATCGGGGTGCGGCGCGGCTGCAGCCATGCACCATGGGCGCTGGGGCGGCCACTAGCGGGGTCGAACCCCATGGGCGCCTGGCCACGGGCGCAGGGAGCACCATCGTGGGCGCGTCCAGGGGCGAGGGGAGCACCGCGGGGGGCGCGTCCAGCGGCGCGGTGGTGGCCAGGAGCACCACGTCCAGCGCCGCAGTGGTGGCCAAGAGCGCCACGTCCAGCGCCGCGGTGGTGGCCAGGAGCGCCACGTCCAACGGCGAATCGACGGATGGCTTGCATCCGGCGACGAAAACGGCGGTGGCCACCAACTCCATGGCGGCGAAGGGCAATGAGGTGGTAGCGGCGACCGTCCTCGTGGATCAGACGGAGGAAGGAGACGAGGCCTGTCATCTCACCGGCGGCGAGTGCTTCCTCTCTTCTCCTTTTCTCTGTTGCCTTTCGCTCTCGCTGGCTGTTCTACGTACGTGATAACGTGTTTTGAATCAGAAATGATCGAATCAATCGATCGATGGTTACAGGCCCCCTTTTATATGTCCCGAGGAGACACGACGATCCCTCGAGGAGGCGTCGGTTCCAGGAGATCGAAGGGAGGTGTCTGTTGCGGGACAAACCGCACCGACGGTTTGGGCAAGGGGAGATTTTCCCCTAATTACAGAATTATTTTTAACAATCTACATGTATCAAGATTTTGTGCCAAGCACGACAGATTATTCATGCACAAGTTGAGCACATAAGAAGACCACCAGAAAAAAGATAAAGATATATAGCAACAAACCAAATAGAGAGCAACAATACTACGAGTACAAAATACCACAAACCAATACAAGACAAGTTCATAATATTGCCAATAATTATTTAAGGGCTGCACCAACTCCTGGACCCACAAAGCTGCACTTGGCACCTCAAGTGTCAAGTCAGTACAAAGAACACTAGAAGTGTCAAGTCGGTACAAAGAACACTAGAAGTAAAAATGACATCCAGATCCGTAGACCACAACTAACGACAACAAAAAGCACTAGAGCGAGCCAAAGGCGCATCGCCGTCATCGTCCCTCCATCACCAGAGCCGGGCAACCTTGTTGTAACAGACAATCAGGAAGTCGTCATGTTAAGACCCAATATGACGGAGCAATATGACTTGCACGCCAGAACAACAACCATCGCCGATGAAAAAATACATAGACCGGAAGGATCCAACCTGAAGAACACATACGGTGATACGAACGAAAACCGGATACAAGTGGATCCAACAGAGACAAACGCCAACCGAAACCCACGTAATCCGTCAGAGACAGATCTCCACACACCCTCTAATCCAGCCAGAACTAGGGCTAGACAGGGATAACCTTATTCCAACTTCAAGGAGTCATTGTCGTCTCTTCTTCCTGAACTGAAGAGGCCGAGATCCATCTTCTTCCTGAACTGACAAGGCCGAGATCCACCGCACATTCATGGTGTAAGGCCACAAAAGGCCAAGCCGATCTGCGGCGGCGCCAACGGGAGGCACACATTCCTAATCGCCCTTGCGCGAACGCACGAGGTGAAGGGCCAGGAGTAGCGAAAGACACTTCTTTTAAGTGGTAGAAAAGAAAAGCAATGGAAAACTACTGTTAGAACAAAGAAATAAACTCTGGTTTAGTGATCAGATTGCTGGCAATCTTTTCACCATTATAGAATCCTGAAAACAAGATAAATGCATTTTTTGAAAATTTTACCTTGTAAGTTTCTGTGGTAGTTAGCATATTTAAAATGCATCTGTTTGACATGGCGTCATAGGTTGCTATGGAGGGTTCAAAACAGGTCAAATTTTGAGTCTTTGTGCAGGACTTTTTTCAGGAAGTAATGAATGTAGTAGGAGCAAAGGATAATGATTGGTGGTTTCTTCTCACTGCCAAATCCATATCAGGGATGTATGGTTTCTACCAGAACTTATCATAGTCTAGTAGCCCATACTCACCAATTAGTAATGAGGATATAAGCAGCTCGACCAAACAAATGGCTTTTATGGCCTACCATTTTCATAACAGAATTTAGTAATGGTTCTGTGCAACAGAGTTCACCATAAACAACAATAGAAGACGTTCATAAGTTTGCCAATTAATTATTGAAGGGCTGCAGTAGCTCCCTCGAAAGCTGCACTTGGCACCTGAAATTCCATGAGAAGCACCATAGAGCATAGAGCAACGATACTTCCAGTACAGAGTTTTACATAAACCATAAGACAAGACGAGTTCATAATTTTGCCAATTAGTTATTTATTTAAGGGCTGCACTACCTCCTGACCCCCCGAAGCGGCACTTGGGACCTGACCAAAGGTAGATAGATACACATGTGTCAATCTAAATCATTTTGAAAGTGTATGAAAGACACTTTTTTAGGTGATACAGTAGCAATGAACAACTACTGCTAGAACGGAGAAATAAATTCAGTTTAGTGGTCTACTTGTTGCCAGTATTTTCACAATGACAAAACCTAAAAAAATAACACAACTATTTAATACATTTTTTGAAAATTTGGTCTGCCAAGCTTGTCAATCTCCATGGCAATTAGAGCAAATTTAAAATGCCTCTGTTTTACACGGGTTGCTACGGAGGGTTTAAAACAGGTCAAATTTTGAGCCTATGTGCAGGGTTTATCATGAAGTAATGAAGGTAGTAGGAGCAAAGGATAAGGATTGGTAGCTAACTAATTGCATCTTCTCTCTGCCAAAGCCAAACCCATATGAGCAATGTATGGTTTCTCATGATAAGAGCAGAACTTGATATTTTCACCAGTCTTGTTGGCAATGCTCAGCCAAATAGTATAGGGGATCTAAGCAGCTCGACCACACAAATAACTTCTATGCCCTACACTTTTCATGAAACAATTTAGTGATGGTTGTGTGCAGAATGCAAGCTAAGAAGACCGACTGAACATAACAGGTTGATGGTGGCAAAAGAACTGTCTTTATACCCTAAAAAACCAAAACTGCCTGCCAAGTTCACTACACATAAGAGCGGAAGAAATACATGCAAATACAGGAAGTATAGCTTTTATTAAAACTAGATGAGTTCATATAATAACTTAGTAATGCACAGTAGCGCTGGTAGAGCTTGGATTATTTTTCTTACCACGAGGAGGAATCAGGCGAGCAATCTCCGCCTTGGACATATCTGCAAATGGGCCCAGTTGAGACACTTGCGACGATCTAGAATTGTTGTTTTTGTACACACGCATTGCACAAGCCCTAAATGAACTGAACCGACGGGTCATTTCTTCATGGCTACGAGATACCCCATGATACTTGCACCAGCATTTATACAAGGCCCACAGAGAATCCTTGGACTTAATGGAATTCTCATCAACAAGGGGAAATTTTTCTTCTGGATTTATGTCCGCCTCAAAGCCATGGAGTTTGAAAAAATCTGCTGTCTCTGAACCGTCTGCCGTTCAGTAGCACAGAGTTAAAATTCGATTGTAAAATAGCATCATTTGTAATAATGCTCTCAACGGAAGTAATTTGATTGAAGGCAGAGACATTAAGACATCATGAATCATCATAAACCAGTTTTTTAACCACTTAGTTTTACTAAGAAAAATATGCTTGCCAGATGTCCGAATGAATCTTATTCAAATAGATCCACTGACAAGAAGAAATAATATGGGAATTTTGGGTATTATTAAATTCAGATCCAAGTAAGGCGAATTCCTTTTCATATCCAAAGCCCAAGAATCCTTAGTATTCAGATACAAATTCTGTAAGAGTATAATCCAATTAAGGAGAATTAATTCGGGATTCAGATCCGATTTCGAAAAGAGCTATCAAAATAACATGGGAATTTTAGGTATGAAATTCAGATCCAAGTAAGAAGAATTACTTTGGGAATTTTGGCATTCAGGACTTAGATCCAAATTACGAAAGAGCTGTCTCGGATTACCTGCAGCTGCAGACATGCGACGGATGGAATCGCCAGTCAGATAGAGCCGGGGGAGGCACGGAGAGATGACACCAGCAATATCTCCAACGGGGCGTGATGCGAGGGCTGCTCGAACGAGCTTGGACACGATGAAAGCCATAGCCAGGGTACGTGAGGAGGCAGCAGAGCAGAGAACCTCCTCGTCACGGTTAGACCCCGTTCGTTGCGGAGATCGCGGAAAAGTGGACACGGATGGGAACAATTAGGGCTGACCGCTTTGGTCAGAGCTTAACTGAAATAGGAAGGTGATTTTTTTTTCAGTTTTGCTAAAGCACATCTAGATATGCCATAAGTATCGCACATCTAATTTCTATGTCATTGATCTTACGTCAAGATTCGTATGAATATTTTCTTTTTCTTTTTTCTTTTTCTCTTTATGTTTGATTCACTCACTTAAATGTGCAATAATTAGAGCACATCTAGATGTGCCCTAGATGCACCTATCTTTTTTTTACGATATTATAAGGAAGGTGATTGTACATGTCATATGCTTTTTCCCTGGTGACGTGCATGTCAGAAGATTATAACCATGAAATTATGAGATATATATACTAGTACAAATGGCCGTGCGTTGTACCGGGCAAAAAATTAAATATAACCTGTTCTACGTGTCATTATGCAACACTTTTTTAAACTAATTTTTCGCAAACGTTAGAAATAAGGTTACACTGAGTATTTCTTTTTGGACAATGAAATTTGGACGTATCCTAACAATGCTCGTCCTGACCTATTTCAGCTCCGCACTTTCATTTCATCCGATAATAGAGTAGTTGTGTATAGAATAGTCTTTCAAGCCATTTTTATTTTTTGTTGTCCAGAAAAGCATGAATTACTAATTTTTTGTTTGAGAAGGTGTTTTTTTATTTTAGTTTTGTCTATTCGATCCAAAACATCAACTTTGCTACGGGACAAAAATATATTATTTTCATATCCTTAGCTCAAAGCACTCATATGTGCATGGATCATATAGTCAAGTGATATTATCAAGATTTGTCATAGCTAAAAAGTTCATTAAGCTTAATCCACTTTTTGTAAAAGCATCATACATGCAGCCATGCTTTGCTATGAAGCCGACATTCCTGAAAAAGGATGACACTGTAGGCCAAGTAATATTTTCTAACTTTTATTTGTGAATGCAGGCCAAGTAATTTAGCTGATGTTCCATTGAAAGGTTAAAACATGCGTGAATCACAAGGTTCCAGGATAATAAAAACATACACATACCCTTTTTAAAGTGTTGTATGAGAAGAAAAGCAGGTAGATGGATCTCACTGCCTAAAAGTCATTTTTCTGCAGCCAGGCCGGCCCAACTCTCCTCTTTCTCTTTTTTTTCCATAGCAGCCTCCAGGCCCAACAGCCTGCCCACCTCCACTGAGCAGTCCGAGCAAAAATCCTCCCCTAACCCTAACCGGTCGAGCAACTCCAATCGACCCCTCGTCTTGTCTCTCCCTTCCCACGCTCGATCCCCTCTCACCGCCTCCTCTCACACGCGCACACACACCGCCACCAGAGAGGCCCTGGATCCCCTGGACGCCTCCCGGCAGAAATCACATATTTGACCTAAGACCCAAATCAAATCACAAACTGACCTGGTCATGAAAAAAATTCACTCTGCTGACCCTTTGGTGTGGCGCCCGACAGCTGGGCGCCGACCCTCTGGCAGCGCCTTCCCTTAGGCGTCGCACATCCTGCCATGGCAGCCCTGGTCCAGCTTCGGCCCCACACGCACTGCAGTGGTGCCTAAGGGCTAGGCGCCACACTTTGACGTGCAGCGCCTAGCCCTTGGGCGCTGCATGAGATTCTTGCGCGCCGCCCAGCCCGACCAGCAGTTCTTCATCTCTCCGCTCTCGACAGAGAGCAGCGGCGCGCCTCCATCTAATCCCCACATCCTCTCAGATCTGAAGATTTGATCCGTGGATTCGATCCCCAATCCATCCTACTAGGTAAACTCTTCCGTTCTCTTTCTTTTGCTCCGTAAATTTGTTGCCATTTTAGAGATTTGTCCAAGATTTGATGGAACCCTTGATTTGTTTGGTTTGCTCGATTTAGGATGTGTATTCATGTTGGTAGTACCGTAGTGTTATTTATTAGTTCACAATATATGATTCTTGTTAGTGAAACCCTAGATTGTTTAGTTTTTTAGATATATATGAGATGCCTATTTTATAGATAACTATGAGATGTTGATTTTGTAGACATATATGAGAAGTTTGTTTAGATATATATTAGATGTTGAGTTTATTTCAAATATTAGATGTTGAGTTTATTTGAAATATTAGATGTTTAGTTTATTTGAACACATATGACATATTCATTGTGTGAGAAGGAGATGTTGAGATTCTTGTAGTTGAACACATGTTATATGTTTAGTGTGTACCGATATTTGAGATGAAGATGAACTCTTATATGTTTATTGTTTGAAATTGTAAGGATGGTTTGGCTTCTGGACGATGTCTCGACGTGCAACACCGGGCCTACATGATGCTTGAGAAGGATAAGGTAATAATGAGTAATCTAAATATTTTGCAAATTTGCCTTTAGTTGAAATTTACATGCCCTAAGATTTGTCATTACTTGTTTTTTGCAGAAGCTTGAACCTCTGAAGATTCGGTATCACGGGGTCTCTGGTCCTGCCATGCCTCAGGGTGGTTGAATGAACAATATTTTGACAATAGATTGAATTCTCAGAGAGGAACATATAAACTGCTATTCTAACTAAATTTGGCCATACATCTAACAAAATTTGGGCATATATTGACAACATTTTGATAGAGAGGAACATATAGCTGCAACTCTGGCACACATCTGACTAAATATGGGCACATTTTGACAACACTTCTCTGAATTCTCAGAACTGAGACAACATATAATTGAAAATGCTTGAAAGATAGCACTGTTTAATGGAAGATAACAGAAAACACATTTAACTGAATTTTGTTTGACTGAACAACATATATGTATGACTTTTTTTTGAAGCTACATATATGTATGACTGGATCTGCATGAAACACAACACATATCAACTGACAATTCATGAAACACATCATATATCAACAGAAGTACATATTGTACGTTGGTGCAGCCACTTCATCCGGCCGTCGTATAGGGGCACCCATCCGCACCACAAACCGCCACCCGCGGTTGCATCTGAAGCCGATTCCTTCCTTCGCCATCCCCGGAGCACCCGGCAACCTCGCCTGCCGGCGATGATCACACCACCGCCTCCATAGTGTAGCGGCTCCACTCCAAGCACGCACACAAAAACTCCACGAACAGTGGGGCGGAGGGCGCATGAGACAGTTCTTTAGAAACGCCAGGGGGCGAACGAAAAAAGACAATCCAGCCGCACGATCCGCACCAGTTGCCCTCGAATCTTTTGTTTTTTCCTCTGCTGGCGTGGCGGTCCTGGTGTATGCAATTTGTACACGGCGACGTATCCAAGGACCTATTGCCCAAGTTTGAGGATCGTATTGCCGTTCTATTTCCAACTTCCAGGACTGTATTGACGCCATTCGCGAGTACTAGGATTGTTGTGGACATTGCCACCAACTTGCAGGACCATAAGTGATTGTGTTTTAACGCACACATAAAATATTGCGATGATTGCATTGGTTGGGTTTCTAGAGAAATAACATTGCATTAATTAAATTCTGGTACAACAGTATGTGGTTATGCTTGGAAATTCTATGGGTAACATTTTGGAATGACCATATTGATCAATTCAAGAAACCAGTCTATAAACACTAAAGCCGAAGTCATTCAGTGCAAAGAGAAGCATGACCATTCTACAATTTTTATAGATTATTATCATCCTTAAAGAAGTCTAATGGAAAAATGAGATAAAAATAGAGGAAGAGGTCAGCACTGAGTAATGAAATGAAGGACAAATCTGTCCAACTGACAACCTCTCCCTCATGTAGTCAGTGGCCTTGAAGGGGATCTGCATATCATAGGATCAACTGGGGATTTGTTAAAACAGAGCTATGTGTATCCAAATAAAGAGAGTGCTGGAATAAGTAGGTTACATTTTGGTTTAACCTAATAGGCTTGCATAAACACTGCATATAATTTCAAATGAATAAAATATTTTTTGTAGGATCAAGGAGAACATAGTTGGTTAATCTTCAGAGTAAGTTTCAGCTACAGTAATTTGAAGGACCATTAAAATTAATTGTTGTGGTAAGTAACTAAAGAGTTGCAACTCTAGTTAAATTCATCAGATAATAATGGCATTCATGATAGCATAATTTTCAGCTGTAATTAAATTCAGCTCGTGCCTCCCGCCGTCATAGTTGGTAATTAAATTCTACCTGCTTACCATGCCCATAGCTCGTGCCTCGCGCCGCCTTCATCTTTTTCGCGGCACTACTCTACAATTGGGTTCTCCCAGCCGGCCAAATGTCAGTCTGCTGTTGTAGCTCGTACAGCCGCGCAGCTGCCCCTCCGCCTCTGGCACCATCTGTAAGACCGGCGTCATTGCCACACCAGCCATTAACGCATACCATATGGAGACGTCCGCTCGACGATGGAGAACACGGAGGCTATGTAGAGATTCATACAGTCGGAGGTTTAAATGGTAGATAACTGATACTTCGTGACCTTTCCAAAACCTACTAACTAAAGTTGTGTCGTCAAGAAAATGTTGTGTTAGAAAATCAATATCAGTCACCCGTGAGATAATTTGATTGCATGGGAAACAGAGCATCATTTTTGTAGACGGAAGGAGGAAATACCAAATCCAGTCTTTACTAAATTGGGCATGCACTTTCAGTATTAAAAAACTAAAGCAGAATATGAAAGCTAGCGAATCTCAGTTCCTAACACAAACATCCATCGGTAAAATATGTAAAAAAAACACAGAAGTAATACGACATAACCAAAAGTGCGCAAAGAGATATACTACAGATATGATGTTCGTCAGTCAAGTAGGAATAGTACTTGCCTGAATATAAGAGGATTCTCATTGTAAGGCACCTATAATTTACTTTGTTATCATCATAGCATGGAAAATCTGACGTGCAAAGAACATTATACTTGCATAATCTAATCACCGTAAGTAGAACAATATTCTTCCGCGATCTCAACATAAATTCAATTGCAACAGAATCAGAACCGACACATCACAGGATAGATCAAACAATTCCATGGTAAAGTTATTTGGAGCGAGTGTTTTTTCAGTGGAAAAGTGTTTCATTTGGAGTGGAATTTTGAGATGCCTGCACGTTGTACTATTTTCTGATGTATTATATCATATTCTTAGAAGCTAAATGCAGTTTGAATATAAGGCAAACACCATGAAGCTACCTATCATTATGCTTTGCTTTCTCTACCTGCAGCTTTGTTTTCACCTCAGATCCGTAAGGAGGAGTGCAGACAGAGAATTGTACAGAGGGAAAAGATTTTCAGACACACTTAGCTTATCACCAGACAATCCATCGAAGTATTAGCACAGAATGTGGAACTACAAATTACCATCTCCACTCCACCAGTAGTTCAAAATCTCTCAGGACTTTTAACCTGACACAACATATGCTAATATCCCTATACATGTATCAGCTGTAATTTTAGCTAGCTATAGGAGCAGAGGTAATTAGGAAGCAAAGCTTGTTATTGCTGTACCTGGAACTAAGGCCAGATGAGAACCACCGCAGCAGCTGTTCCAATTTTGTTTTCTCTGTTCAGAGAACAACACTATCTGAAGGAATTGATGACAGTTCCAGCGCTTCGTTCAACAGACCAACCACACAACATGGGTGTCTACAATCACAAGAAGGCAATAACATCTAAACTGACGTACCTCGCAACAATATCTTTACCTCTGAACTCCATATTAGAAGGTACACAGAGAAACAGGGGACAGGAAAATAACTCAAAACGGGGGTCAAGGGGATACATACCTCTGTTGTAGCCGACGCAGGCGAGATTGGACAGCTCGACGGCTGTTCTTCTACCTTCGGTGAACTCGGCGCTTCTTCTACCTCCGGCGAACTCGGCGCTTCTTCCTGCGGCGAACTCGGTGTCGACATTGGATGCTTCGTCCAAAATTGAGCTGATGGAGATTCGAGCCGAGGACCCTCCCTTCTTATAGAAGCCAACAACAATCCTGGTCGGCAGCTCCATTGATTTGCGTTGGACAAGGACACGGACTGCAATCCATCCAAATCGATTTGTGTTGGACAAGGAGACTGCAATTCCATCCAAATCATACACGGGAGCAGATGCATAGGTTGAGAAGGTTACGTCGGGGGAGGCGGGAGAGGACTGGCTGTGGCGGACAGGTCACAGCGGAGCGTGCTCGCCGCCGGCCTGGCCGACGGCGTACCCAACCTGAGCTGTGCCCCCTTCGCAGCGCCAACGAGGTCCGGCGCCCTTCTCGCGCGCAAGCACGGCAGCCGCCTTCTTCGCCAAATTCCTGAGCACGGCACCGCACAGGGACAGGTGCCGGCACCGAAGCAGCAGAACGCAGGCGACCCACGACGACGGCGCAAGGGGGCTGCAGCAGCTGGGCCAGCGTGGCCACAAGCTCATCACCAAAACTCTTCTTCGCCCGCCGCGCCGCGCCTGAACATCTTCTCCTGCTCCGTCGCGCCGCCTCTTCTGCCACAGCTCCGCCCTTCACTTGTCCGCGGGGCTTTTGGATAAAACGTACTTTTTTTTAACGAAACGTAGAGACGCAGCGGTCAGAATAGAGAGACGGGCCAAGGCCCAACTGAATCGCAACCCAGCTAAACGAGTTGCAGAGACAAAATTTAGTACCACCTTGAATATGTTTTAAAATTCAAACTAAAAGCGTAAAATCACGGGAAAAAGCGCATTGTGACGGTGAACCCATGGAGTCAATCCGTGCTTTATTATTGTGACGGTGAACCCACGGAGTCAATCCGTGCTTTATTATTACTAGCAAAAGGGCCCGTGCGTTGCAACGGGAGAAAAGAATACCACACACTCTTAATTTATAAAAAATGGTCTATAACCCGAGTATTTGTAGCTACGGCCCAAACAAAGATGGTCTTTGCCTACAAAAGCGCAAGTTCAAGATCCCACATGTCTTTTATTTAAACGCGGCTTGCATGTAGATTTAATACATACAAAGAAACGGGCAAGTGACCTTCAATTTCGTCTCCAATCCTGATTTTCCTGAGATGTTCATCCATAATCCGGATCAGTACCGATATGAAAGAAAGACGGATAATGCACTGTTGATTAAGATTGCACCTAGATAGTATTCTTATTAAATGGTGGACAGATAAAATAATATCATTTTCAGATTCTATATATTTTTATAATCAAATTTCATATATAACATGTTAAATTTGGAGTTACGGTTTAGAAGATGTGAGTATTTAAAAAACATTTAATATATACTGCGGGTCTAATATCAGAAACATCAAGGGTTTTATATAAAATAGCATGACGGACTAAGAATACCTATTTCTTTTATTAGTAGGTAATAGAAAATAAATAAATAAAAATAAATAAAATAGCACAAATGCCCGTGCGTTGCAACGGAAAAAAAATTGATGTGTGTTCACCAAAAAGAAGACGGCACGACGACATTCGTATGTTGCCACATAGTGGTCGCAAAAAGGCCATGCTGAGATTTAGAAGAAAAGCATCATTAACTACACATTAGTCATAATGAAAGAAGCCTTAACACCGATAATAAGAAACGCTTTTTTTTTGCAACCCTGAAATCTACTCTCTCCCTTCGGGTTTCTCAGGCCTATCTCACAAATCTCAGCAAATAGGGTAGATAGTGATTGAAGAGAATGGATATCACATGCTCAAAACCACACAATTAACACACTTGCGTTTTTCATAAAATATTGGATTGGAAAGATAACTGTTGCATGAATATGCAACTACTATCCACTGTTCAGTTTGTCATCTTGTTTGCAACAACTTCTTTTCGGGGCGCTAGTTCAGGACATGTCATAGTGAATTGATCCGGGTGAATAACACTAACTTTTGATTGACATGTTGGTCACATCCTCCTCGACCCCGACATAATGTATTGCTGGTAAACATTGGTAAATATGTATTGTCATTGAATTCTGATAAACTAACATTTTTTACGTTAGACCTATATAAGAGAGCATAGAGCTAGAAAAGTAACCGAAATTAACCAATAAGGCCTTATATATAGCATTTTTCTTGTCGGCCTTTTAAAATTAATCAGTAATATGAATCATGCTAAACTGCAGAATGCACTCTCATTCGTGAGATTTAACCGGTAATTCCATGAAGTGCCAATGTATGCATGGAGAGTACATATAAACCTCTAAAGGAGAAACACCCCTAAAATTTTAAAACATAATGATATACAAGAAAATTAATACCAAATCCCCTATAATTAGACGATGACAAACATGGCACTGCTGCTAATTTGGAGGGTTAAATTATTAGTGTAACCTATGTTGTTGAAAATTTCATCAAACACGTGAAAAGCACGTATAGTATGCCTGCAATACGATAGATCAGCACCATTCCCAGCATAACAAAGAACACAAATTGTAAAAAATCTTGACCTCTAGTTGTGGATTGGTGCAGCACTTGAAGGTTTCCTGCCACCACATTAGGGCATGCTATTGGTGCGAAGCGGCACACTAGAAGCAGAGGGGCTTAACCTCATTATTTCTCTAGCAGGTGGAGAACACGGCCACGTGAGGTCGCCATGGTGATACATGCAGTCAGCAGCATTGATCTGACCAAGCGTTTTGCCCATTCTTCCTAATCAAGGAACGATGTCACCTGTTCTCTTCCTAATCCAGCAGCGACGGCACCTGTTCAGACTGAGCGAGCGATGTTTGCCGCACGTCATGTCAGCTCTTCGCTGAGACGGGCTTGGCCACACCTTCTTGACCTCCTGCCAGCACTGAACAGCTGCACCAGGAAAGGTGTCATGCCGAGGTGCTGCACAATTTTTGCGATCAACTCCCCCGTCCACCCCTTCAGTCCTCCTCCCCCGACCCCGTCCTCCTTGGCATCTTCCCCAATCACAGCCTCTAGTAGCCCACGGATCCGTCTGACCGCGAGCTACCGCCCCACGGCACGTCCGCTTCTACGGCCCGCCCACAATGCATGCATCAACGATAATGTGGGTGTCCACCATGGCCAGAATACCACCAACGGCATTGACGCCAGGCCCCACGCCCTCAACCACACATGGAGGTAGCTTTTGCTGCTGCCTCAATCGACCTGATCCTCTTTATTAGGCCCCTGGATCGGCGGTAAATAGCAGCTGGAAATTACGTTGAGTCCGTGAAGGACACAAACATCATGATCGGCTGAGCAGTTGCCTTCCCAGCTTTGGAGCAAGGAGGAACGCGGTCTCTGGCACAACACCGAACAGCTGAGCAGATCGGGTGCAGGAGCGTCGACAGTGGTGATCTCGACGAGCTCTATCATCATGAGGTTTGTCAAGGACAGATCCAATACTAACTCAAGTACGCTGTACTTGGTCGCCGAGACTGGCTAGTAGAACTTGCCGTGGCACAGCGTGACCGTGAGACGGGACACAGAACTGATTCGCCCAAACATTGCCTCACAAGGCCGCCACCAAGGAGCCGCCTAGATTGTACTCGTTCTTGGCCTCGGCGACCGCAACAAAGACTATGCATCAGAAGATTCATTAATCACACAAGATGAAGCAGTAGCAAAAGTCACGGTTTGCATCAGAAGTTCAGAACCCCCTCCTGAATTCATCATGGCTGAAGTAGAGCAAGAAAAGCCTTGGACCCTCATCTCAAAATTGCTTCCGCATCTCAACCAGCGCTACACCGAATTTATTTACACCATCACACCCCTGTTCTCGACGTTTGCACTGCACCACTGCCTGCACAGGCACCCCGTTCGCTCGTTACGGAACCGCAATCTACCGAGGAGCAAGTCGACTACCACATCCACATGGCCGGCCACGTAAGCTATACAAGTCAGAACACCGACGAGAAGTCCGACGACGACGACGACGAGGAGCCCGACTCTGGAGGCGGCGGCGCCGGCGGCTGGTGGAGCTTCTTGAAGTAGTCCCTCACGTCGAAGCCCTCGCCGTCGGCTGCGTTGTCCTCCGCTGGCGGCGGGATGTAGGGCGTGCGGGTCACATCCGCGAGCATGTCCCACGCCATCCCGGCGAAGAACGGGTGCACCCGGATCTCGTCAGTGCCGCCGGCGTACCCGAGCCGCCTCGCGGGGTCCCGCTGCAGCAGCCACGAGATGAGGTCGGTCAGCTCCGGCATCCGGCGCTGGGTGTCGCCCCGGAACTCGACCTCCCTGTGCTGCACGTTCCGGAACGTCTCCTTGCGGTTCTTGCCCTTGAACGGCGTGCGGCCGAACGCCATCTTGTAGACGAGCACGCCCACGGGTCACTTCCCACCGCGCGCGGCGGTCGGCGTCGGGCTTGGTCGGACTCCGATGAGAACAACCACCATGAACGCACGTCTCGCGGCATCGCCTCCCATCGTGAGTTTATGTAGGCGTCAGGAAGGCTAATAGATGTCGGGTCGGTCTCGTATTTTTCTGAGTTTCTTGCTGTGGTTTTTTCTCTCGAGGAAAGGACGGGAGACGTGTCCTGCATGGAAGATATATAGGTTGCACCATCGATGGATATGGATATCAAATTGGTTGTATATAGGACATCCCTAAATTATTAGTACCACCTCGTTTATAAAGAAATTTTATTTATACAAAGCGCAAAAGCGTATTACGACATAAGAAGAAAGCGTATTGTAACGGTGAACCCACGGAGTCAATCCGTGCGTTGCAACGGGAGAAAACTGAATGTTATATCTAAGCATAGTGCATCATGGGAATTTTTTGTCAAACGCAACTTGTTTGCAACGTGATAAAAAGTTGACATGTAAGAGTACACTTAGATACATCCGCGTCGCTACGAAACCGTCGTGAGGGCGCGCTGATTGCGCACCGTGGTGGACGGCCAATGGCGCGAGAAGAACAGGGGTGCGTGAGAAGCAGCGGAAGAATTAGGTTTTGTGGCCAAAGATCTGAACCTAACCTCGTGATACCATATAGGAACCGGTAAAGAGACCATGTATCTTTCCCTAATAATAAAACACGGATTGGGGAAAGGCAAAAACAATGGCGCGTTGTGTCGCTACCAGGGATCAAACTCACAACCTCCTAGGAAATTCCTAAGGCTGCAACCAATTGAGCTAGACAATGTTTCTGTTTAATACCACCTCGCTTTAGTACATCCCATATCACCAGTTCAAATATGTGTGTGAAAACTGCACCTACGTGGAACCTGGCTACTCGATGGATTATATTGCCGTAATGAGAAAACTCATGCACACAAATCGGCCCAATGACTCCGCATCTCTCAAAAAAATAGAGAAATACAGGAAGGATAGTTCAAGGAAGGATTGAGAATTGTTGAGAAAATTAGGGACAGAAATATAAGAAAGTTAATTCAAGGAAGGATTGCGAATTGAGGACAAGTCAATAATATAGACTGAGATAAATAATAAAGGAAGGAACGGGAATTTGAGGGAAAAGTCAATAATATAGACTGAGAGAAATAATAAAGGAAGGAACCAGAATTGAGGGAAAATTATGCCAAATTTCCATGATATCCGTACGTGGAGGCTAATCTTCTACTGTATTTAAGTGGTGGGCTAATATTGAAAGCGCCGACGTAATGCTGGCAATGAATATATGTTCAAACTTTAAGAAGAAAGTTATGTCCACGACTACATTGGATGTTTTTTCTCCATTGCATCTTTGGTATGACCGAGTCGAACAACAAATGCCGGTGACTGACATGCTCCTCTACTAGACATCATCACGTATAAGCCAGCCTCGCTCAGCCCAGTGGCACCAGTCACAACGCATGAGGAGTGAGACTCAAATTTCATGGTGTTTCCAACACAACTACTTGATTTTTCCTACTATATTAGCCAAAATGATAATAAATCTTTGCTCAACATTCTTAGTCTAGTCGAACATGAAGGATGCTAAACCATCCAGTTCTTGGGCGTGGCCAACCTTGCTTAGTAACAATTGGTAGGGCGGCTATCGACGACGAGGGTGGAAAAGTGGATAAGCGAAAACTTGATTCAGGTGTCATGTCCAAATAGAGGACGCCGACCTAAGGGTGGGGTCTTAGTCATGTTTATTTGGTTAGGGCATGGAGTTGAGGTCTTACACCATGCGCAATTGGTTGAGTTAGGACTTGTGTTGTTTGTTTGCTTCCGTTGCAACGCACGGGCATTTTTGCTAGGAATGCTTCGACCCGTGGTCAATTTTGCTAGAACCGGCAGTGCGGTTTGTTTCATAGGGGCAGACCCATGCGGAGCGGCAAGCGGCCCGACGAGCTGTGCCGGCGAGCGTCGACGGCGGTGAGGCCACAACTAGCGAGGAATGCTTCGACCCATGGTCAATTTTGCTGGAACCGGCAGTGCGGTTTGCTTCATAGGGGTAGACCCACGCGGAGCGGCCAGCAGCCCGACGAGCTGTGCCGGCGAGCGGCGTCGGTGGCGAGCCGGCGAGCTGCGCAAGGGATCTTCAAGAGAGAGACTGTAGGGGGAGCCAACAGAAGCAAGCATGTGCAGGGGAAGAAGACGACATGTGCGAGATGCAGGTTGAGGCGAATCGTGCGGCTGCTAGCGCATGCATCTGGCGGCTGCGAGTTGACCGGCCTAATTTGGGCCGGTCGACCGGCGCAGAGTACTGCCCTAAAAACTTTTCCCGTAGCAACGCACGGGTATTTTTGCTATCTTTCCTTAATATATATATTATTATAATAATAATAATAATAATAATAATAATAATCTCTCCCTAATAATAAAGCACGGATTGACTCCGTGGGTTCACCGTCACAATACGCTTCTTCCCGTGATTTTACGCTTTCAGTTTAAATTTAACACATATTCGAGGTGGTACTAAAACGTGCATCCATCTGCCAGAAAATACGCTGCCTCCCTATGCTTGTACGTGCGGCTGGGCCTTGTGCTTCTGGCTGGGCCTTGTGCTTCTGGCTGGGCCTTGGCCGAAAGAAGCACACGCAATATTTCGTCCATCCTGACCTTTGATAAAATACCTACCTGTACATGAGTCGCATCAATGGCTTCACATATTTAAAAGTACCACATCGGTCTTTCACATCCACCTAGACCAGTTAATATACCTCTAGAAAACTAACAATCACGTGGCACCTGAGATGTGGGAAAACAGCAAGAGAAAAAGCAGGCATTGATGAGGCGATGTGAGAAAACGACGGGAACATCAGCCACCCGGCCGGCACCACCACCGGCCGGTGCCGCCTCGCCTGGAGAGGCAGGGATGCTCTCGACGGCCGGGAGCGCGCCGCTCGCTGGTTGCCGGGCAGGACGAGGCATGGCGCCGCCGACCTTAAACGTCGCGCAAGGTGCGGAAGGCCAGACGGTACTCAGGCGGCCGTGGACGGGCAGCAATATCTACGAGGAGGCTAGCTAATAACTGCTTTAATTAAGCCGGTGAAAAGGGACGCGGCTTCAGTAGGAGAGAGAGAATCTATCAAGTGGCTAGCTAATAATTAAATAATAGAGGAGCACCCCATATACTTTGAGATATGTACGTGCATGATGATGCCATCCATACTTAAAATCTCCTTTATATTGATATTTTACATTTTTTGTGAGAAGGACCCCAGATTATATTGATATTGAAAATAAACAGTGATACAACACAACACAAGAAAAATATGAAATTAAAAAATGCACCAAGGGGAACCAATCTAGCCACACCTCAAACAAGGGATGATGGCGCGCCGCTGTCGCCATATCCGCCGCTTCCTACCAGAGCCAGGGAAACCCTTAGTTCTGCGCATAGAATAAAGACGTCAGGAAATCACATCCTTAGTCCAAGAGGACTAGCACGACTGAGATAAGCCAGATCAGAACTACGCCGCCACTTGCGTCGGTTTGTTGAACGATGATGATGAAGCGCCGCCACCCACGAGAACCTGCAAATCCGGAGTCACCACGCTCCTACTAGAGCTCCATGCCCCCATGTTGAGGCCGGAGCACGCGTCACCATGACGACGGGCCCAAAGCAAAAAAAGAAAAAGTTCCACCTCGAGATCGGCAACGCCGCCGCGCCAGCCTCTATTGGTTAGCTTACTACCAAATTCGCCGCCGACCGCCTCACAGCAACCCACTGGAATCGAATCCGAAGCAGATTTTCCATGCCGCCACCACCATAACCGTCAATACAGAAACTGGTGAAAGAAGAAAACCTAGCCCTAACCTAACTACACGCCATCGACGAGACGGTGAGGTTCTCCCTTCTCCCACCGCCGTCGGAGCGGCTGCCAGAGAGAGGAGGAACCCCTCGAGTCGCTAGCGGAGGACGGTGGTAGCCGGGTCGCCTTCGGTTCCGCCTCTCTCGTAGGGGAGGGGAAACAAAACGAAAGAAAATGAGTTTTATTATTATTTCTAATTCAACACTTCCCTTAGGGCGATTGACCCCTTTAGGTTGATATGTTTTTTTTCTCAGCTTGACTATTTTTTTAAGTTTAAAACATTTTCTTGCTCCGGCATGGTTCATCAAACTCGATGACATTATTTTAGATTTTAAACATTCTCTTGCGCTAGCGCGGTTAAGCAACACATGTGCCGTGTGTTGGACGTGCTCACCGCCTTGAGATGATTGACCATGTTTGGTGACCACTACAACCACCATTGACGAGGATGGACAGGAGGATAAACAACAACACTAATAAGATGAGTCTTATAGGATACCGTGTTAAAATATAAGACATGGATCCGGGAGAGAGAGACTTGATCTATACATGTTTATTGGTTATGGGTATATGATGTTTTATTCTCCCGTTGCATCGCACGAGCATTTTTCCTAGTAATAATAAAGCACGGATTGACCCGTGGGTTCACCGTCACAATACGCTTTCTTCTCATGTCATAATACGCTTTTACGATTTGTATAGACAAAATCATAATACAACTGAGGTGGTACTAATTTGGGGTCACAAAAAATAGCTGGCGGCCTGCTACACAACCGACTAACAAGAAATAAAAATAAAGCTCAAGGGTGGTGTTCGGACCCATGCCACCCCGTTTGATAGTGAAGACAACGACCAACTGAGATACGATTTGTTCATGCCAAGTATTGGGTTGGTTGCCCAATAGTCCCACCTCGGTTCTTTACATGAAATTCTACTGACATATATAAGTTTACAGAGTTTCCTATAGCAAGCCTCGAGAACCAATAACCAAAGGAACAAATCGATAATAACTCGATAAAGGAGGAGGGAGATGCCGGTGCTTTAAATGGATTTGTGGGCTGACGGAGGAACGAACATCCCTGATGGATGGATGGGGGGAGGAAGGAGCAATATGATGACACTGCTGGACATGCAAATGTATGTACACCTGTTGGGTAGATGTCATGTGATGTGAGGTGTGTGTGGTATTATGTGTGTACCGCTGAGCGGTTTGTGACGGTTTTCGCCCGGAAGTTTATTAATGAGATGAGCCAAAGCTTTTGCCTCCGTTTAAAAAAAAAAAGTTGGCTCTAATCTACATTTATCAGCTATGATGGGAATGTGCGTTGTGCATGGCGGCTGCTTTCAAAGAGAGATTTGTGGGCTTGCTTGCGTGGGGAATAAATAAGTACAAGATTTCATATTAACTTTTTTTTTTTGAGAATTCATATTAACTTACTTAGTAGAGGAGGGAAGGACGAGATGCCCAACAGATAGGGCCGTGAATATGATCCAGAAAACGGGAACACACACGTGGCAAGACTGCCGATCACACATCCCGCGTCTTGCTGCTCTCCGTAAAAGATGTCTTGCTCGCAAACTTCATTTTATTTTGAATATGTACACAGAATAATTACTCACACAGCTAATCATGTCTCTAAAACTTGAGGCCTACCAGGAGTAAATATATCTATCACTGCATTACTTGGAGCTAATATATGTCATTATTTTGATCCGTGTCTAATAATAAAATTTTTAATCAAAGGAAAATAAGGTGAGGCAAAAACAGTGGATTGGGACTTACAATGCACTACGTAAATTCTCGAATACGACACAAACTATCAATTTTTTTTATACCGTTGCAATGCACAGGCAGACAGATTGGGATATCTATATGACTTAGATAGGATGGAGAAGGCATAGGAAATCATCCATGAAAATTTAGTGACTTCCCGGCCGTTGTCATTGAGCTTCATCGCATAGGACCTTTGTTATTTGATACAAATTTATCCAACAATAATTTTTTGTATCATCAGCGACAATGGCGAGGATGAGAGGCGGTAATATGGATGGGTCGCCGTTGGGGACGTGCAAAGAATTTTCTTTTCTCCCGTTGCAACGCACGGGCACATTTCCAAATCTCTTCCTAATAATAAAGTACGGATTGGGTCTTCGGGTTCACCGTCACAATACACTTTCTTCTTGTAAATTTACGCTTTCACCAATTTATAAAACATATAAGCGAGGTGGTACTAATTCGGGGAACCACGTCATGATGCAAACAATACCCGCCCGTGCGTTTCGGCCCAGTAAATCAGGCCCACATGCCCGTTTGCAGCCCAACAAATAATGGCGCAAGCACCCGATCTAGCTGTGTTAGTTGTAGAAAAGCACGGGCTCTCCCTCTCCTCCCGATCTCAGCCGCCACGAGGCGACCGACCCCGGCGACGCTCGATCCGGTGCTGCACCGGCCGCCGGTCGACGCCGGCGAGGATTTGTGCCCTCTCCCGACCCACGTCTCCCTCTACGTCTCCCTCTCGCGAAATAGGATTGGGCGCCGCCGCCGTTTTCCTGGTTGAAGGCGGCCAGAGCGCCGCACGGGAGGCCTTTGTCGAGCGAAGCCCTGGATCACGGCGTTCCCGCGGAGGGACAGGGCGGCGGATTCGAGGATGGGCGCGGCAGGCGGAGCTCTGTCCTCCTTTGTCCTCTCCCATCGAGCACTGGATCGAAGAAGCATCATCTCTCCCTACCTCCATCCCGTCTCCTCTCCTACATCGGCCACACCACGCCGCGCTCGTGGAGCGGAGTCGCAGAAGCACGACGGCGACTGCGGCGGAGTGACGAGAGCTCGTCCGGTCGTCTTCTCCCTCCAAGGCAGGATCAGGCCCAACCTCCACGCCACCAGCTCCACCCCATATCTCTTGCCTTTCAGGTTAGTTTCAGGTCCGCTTAAAAGTTTCAGGTTAGCTCATCTAAAAAGCAGTTTCAGGTTTCCGCATAATTTAGTTACGTACAAGTGTTATTTGGTTGACTGTCGTTGTTACTTATCCGATCTTAATCTAAAGGTTCCATGTTTCTGACAAAACAATGGCTGATTTGCTAGCTGTAGAGCGCAAGCTAAATGATACAGGCTCTGCTGTGAAAACCAACGGGTCTCTTCTTTTACAAGCTTTTGCTACAGTTGAATTACTCAATATGTGTGTGTGTGTTTTATATCATCTGGTGATCAAGTTTTAATGTATCTTGATGAAATTTAGACCTTTGCAACATATTTGCACCTTTGGAGTAACAGATGATGTCCTTTATCAGTATGGCTGATCCTTCGCCCTTATTTCCTCTACTTGTTGATATGTGTCTGCTGGAACAAGCTGGTTCAATGGTGCCTTCAGCAAAGTCGCCGAGGCTGGTCATGTTGCCGGTTCAAGAACAACAGAAAAGTTCCAGATAGTTGTGTCAAATATATCAGCCAAAGTAAGTCAATAATAAATTTTACTTGGTAAACTAATGACCAGAAAGATAATCAGTGCCATTAAAGACATGTACAAACACTAAAGAGCTGCATTCTGCACTTATTGTGTAGTCCAAACTGCGATGAAGCAGAACTTTATTTGCATTATGGTCAATAGGCATGCCCAGTAAACATACCTTTGAAACATCCTCCTGCTGCTGCCAGTGCACACATGATTCTCAAGTTTGGGAGTTAACCGATCATAGTTCTAGCGTTAGGTGCTACTCTCTTCCCCTGAACATTAGCAAGCCAACATCATATTCTTGCCTGCAGATAGTAGAGCTAACCGATCATTTAGATAAACTCCCAATTAAGAGACAAACACCCAGCAGGGGATATAGAGTCGAGTGCTGGAACAATTGGTCCATTCAGTCATAGTTTTTTTTTTCTATTCACTCTAGGACGTATATGTTTTGAGATATTTGCAGAATATATGATGTTGTGATAACAATAGTGCCGTTGCTCGCTGCTTTTTTTTAGCTTTTGGCAACATAAGTGCCATTTCGGAAGGTAATTTCTTTTTTTGCATAGCTCCACGAGTAAATGTGCTTTTAAAAAGTCTTTCTTTAGCGAATCTACATGCACATTTTCTCATTCTTTGCGGTATATTATTTCAAATAGTGTGGTTTATTTGCAAGCTTACTGTGTCACAACATTGTTTGCTGCTTCTCATTGTCCAATTCCTCTTTTTTTCCTCTTGCTGTAATAGGGACCTGCTGTCGTTGCTTGAGCTTGTTGAGTTTGTTCTGGGAGCTCCTCTTCCTGGGGAAAATCTGTTGGAAACCTTGAGCAAGCATCTTATGTTGGTTGTGTCATCAACCTTTGGCTTGTAACTGTGTATTTCTCTCCTTCTCATCTTCTTCTTTGAGGAGGTTTATTTTCAGGGAGTCTTGACAGATTTGGTAGAGGATCTAAATTTTCTTTAGAATTTTAGAACCACTATCCTTTTTAGTGTCGGTGTTCAATTGATTACAGATGATAGTGACATTTTGGACCATGGTCCTGGTTCGGTGTGGTTTCATGATTGTCATACAGTACACTAAATTTTCTGAGTATTGCACAAGCCTGAGTAAATATGGGTGGAGGTAATCTAACCTTATACTACATATTCAATTAATTCACGTTCTTATTGAAAAAGATATACCAAATACTATTTTGTAATGGATAGCACACTTTTAAATAATGGACATAACAATTAACGCTTTCCTTGTAGTGAAGAACAACTGTGTTTGCACATACAATTTTCATTTAATTTGAGGACATGTCCAATTTTTCTCCGTTACAACGCACGGGCATATGTGCTAGTCTCTCCTAATAATAAAGCACGGATTGGGTCTCCGGTTCACCGTCTGTCACGCTTTCTTCCTGTGAATTTACGCTTTCGGTTTGAATTTAAACGTATAAGCGAGGTGGTACTAATTCTTCTAAAAAACGATTCGAATCACTGCTTTGTGCTACGTCGTTCCTCCAACTTCGTTTACGCTTTCGGTTTGAATTTAAACGTATAAGCGAGGTGGTACTAATTCTTCTAAAAAATGATTCGAGTCACTGCTTTGTGCTACGTCGTTCCTCCAACTTCCTACGCTAGCCATATATTGGGCCGATATATGCTGATGGGCCTCCTCCCAGGCTTCATTGGATTACGATCCAAAAATCAGCAGTCGTGGGGATCGTACTCTGGTCTCCACGCCCCGAACCAACTCACCTAGGTTATTTGTCTCAAAAACAAAACTAACCCTGGTAATGATTGCAACTTCTGGCGTATGATGATATGCGTGGCATGCTCCTCGGGGTAGCTCCTTTTTTTCATGCTCCTCGGGATAAATGAGTTGTATCAGTGTCGTAATGTTGCTTAACGTATAATTAACATGACTTCTTGTGCACATATAAGCTTTGTTGTGGATAACATGACCCATCATGTGGAGATTGTCTGTGGCTTTCTTTTTGTATAAGGTACTGGAACTTGATGTATCACGCTGCATTTCCTATGAGAATGCCTCACTATAGGTAATGAAATTTGACACTTCGAATCTTTATGTTTAACTTTATATATACAATGCTCCAATTGCTTTGTTACCGGTTGGATATGACTGCATCCGTCAAGGACGCATTACTGGTATGTTGAACACGATGTGATCCTGAAAACGAACAGAGGTTTTCTTTCAAGATATAGAGCACATTGGCTAAGCTTGGACAAAAAACATCAAAATGCTGCATAGTAACTCGGTGTTAGTTTGCTTAAGTATTGTTGGATACATATGAACAATGAGCTTAAGAGGACTTTATTTATCTGGTGCTGCATACTTGAATATCACCTGTGGATATGCCTTTGAATGTCCACATCTAATTGCTTTATCATCCCCAACATCCAGGATACATAGATGGGATTGGCATTGCTCAAAGGCGAGCATACGTGACCGTGTTAAAAGAGTTTTGCCCTCTGTCTGTGCCTCAAATGTCGATGATGCCTCTCTGTGCTATCACTCCAATGTCCTTTTTATTTTGTTTATTTAGTGAATGTGATTTATTCATGCTGGATCTATACAACTATGACTATTCATGCAATCTTTTATTTAAGCTTTGAAATGAGAGAATTGGATGCTGGATTTGAGCGATGGTGTTGCATGCTTTTTCTTAATGTTAGATTATCTATTGCCATTTTTGTGTTCTGAACTGGTGCATAGGCTCTTGCTCTTGAGTGATCGGTTTTTGCAACATATCACGACAGCTCTTCCAGTACCATCTCTATATGAACTTTTTTGTGTTTGTAATGTTTTACACTTGAAATGCTTAAGTGGTTGTATAAATGGATTGAACATAACTATACCGGGCAGCTATGCTGCCGGGTGCGGCAAGCCGCACTTCCTACCTAGTGTGTGCGGGTGTGAGACCAAAACTCACAAGCTCCAACATCTATATGTAGTGGTGTGTATAAAGCCCATCAGCCCAACCCAGTGAATAAAGCAACCCAACAAGTACTGAAAAGAATTCTTGAGCGACCTCAACCTTAGCCATCATCGACCAAGCTCTCCGCATGGCCCACCGCCACATCGGCCCCTTCCTCTTCCCCCTCCGGCGGTCTCGCCATCGGCAAGATGATTCGTCTGTTTGTTTCTTTTTTTTCTCCTTTGGTTTTTGTTTTCCGGGCGGCATTGAGGAGGTGTGTGTGAGGAGGGGGGGGGGGGTGATGGTCTTGGAGTATTTTTTGGCAGATCCCTCGATAGGGTATTAAGCCTAGGTGAGCAGACCGAGAGGAAACATGAGATTGTTTTACCCAGGTTCAGGCCCTCATGGTGGAGGTAAAGCCACACTTCCTGCTCGTGTTGTATTGCTTGAGTATAGGGGTGTAGAATCGAAAGTATATTTCTCAACTCGAGCTCAAATGTTCCTGGTACGAATAGTAGATTCCAAAATAAATTCAAAAAATCTGATTTTTTTGGGCCGCAAAACATTAAGTAATTTTTGAAGTGCTTGCAAAGTTTCATCATGGAATCACATTCGTGGCAAAAAAAATAGAGCCTGAAAATGCGTTCAGAAGTACCATTTTTTGAGCATCAATTTTTTTAATCATGACTTCCACGAATATGATTTCATGATGAAACTTTCCAACAACCCGAAACATTCCTTAATGTTTTTTTTAAATTGGCATTTTCGAATTTTATTGTCATTGTTTCCGAATTTACTGTTCATCGAGGAGCATATGAGCTCACGAGCAGATAATCTGCATCCGTGTACAATGACAGTCGGGGGATTGAGAATAATCTCTATGGTTCTCTCTCTATCGACTAGCCTGGCTCTAACTTATATGGTTACTTGCGCCTAGGTTAAAAGGTCCTAGTTGGTAAGGATTACGGAGGAATCTCTTGGACGCCATTTGCCTTGCAATGTACTCCAAGTCTTACAAGTCCTCATCTGTAATGTGCCCGTAGGTCGGTACAACGGCCCTGGGCATGAACCGACCTAGGGGCCATGGGCTGGCCTGCTTGGGTCGACTTCCGGTATGATGAGGCACCCATGGGCCATTACACCGTCTGTAGCCCCTGGATCAGTCTTCAAACTTGGCGCCATCATAGTTGGTGCCAATCTTGAGGCACCGTATTCTGTAATTTTTTTGAGGCTGTACCGTCACAAAGCTCTCCGAAGTAAACATGCATAACAAGTTCTCCTAAGAAAATGGGACATGCTTCACAGCCGACCCCTTTCATGTGTCATGTCCTTCGATCTCGGCCTTACATCTTGAATGGCGGTCGCATCTGGTCTTGAGTTGCCGGTGTAGATCTCCGACCTCCATGGAAAGGTTCTCTCACGAAGCCGGGGCCCACGAGCTGATTTCCCGTGGAATACTCACAGAAAATTTTGAATTGGGCACCAGCCTGCGTGTTGGGGGAACCAGACCCGGCTCAGATCTAGCTGGTCGATCCGGACCAAGTTGTCCTGCTAAATATTGGTCGAGCAGACGTGCGCTCGTAGAGAAGTAGACCCCATCAAGGACACATCCCATCGTGGCGATGCCTCGATCCTCATGCAACTTAGCTGCCTTTTAGTGGGAAGTGGGCAAAGCTATCTTATCCCGTATCACAGCGCGGTTGTTGTCGTTACTTCTCTCGCCAGGGCATTATAAGGGAGGGGCATATCAGTTCGTTCATTTCCCTTTCTCCATCTTTCTCCAGCGCCCTGGCTGTCATTGCTCTTCTCACCGGAGCTCTCCCTCCATCACCTTCTCCACACGCACGCCCACTGACGATAGATGGCTGCCTAGTCGACCAAGATCCAGGCAATGAAGAGGGGTGCCACGTGCAAGGAGACCGGCATCGGCAGGGGAAAGCTAAAGGTTGCCTCCACCACAAAGGGGAAGTGGATGGCCTCCACCAGCACTATTGCACATTGACGGTGCAATACATTGGGGTGGCTCATCGGCCAGAAAGTCCGCAATTGAGCCGGCCTCGGGGCCCAGGGGTCTGGAGGCTGTCCGGCTCGGGAGAGGAGCCCGGGGGGCCAGCTCGAAAGGGGGAGAGGGGGCCATCTTGGTGTACAAGCCAAGAAAGCCACGACGCGAGATCAGTTGGGAACATCTAAACCATGGGTCTCATTCCCCACATAAGGCGACGGTAGGGGTAGTTATCAGAGAAAAAATAAAATCTTGTAGGTTTTTGGAACCCTAACCCGAATTGTAGTAGTTTTATGCTATTTACTCGCTTAAGTTTCAGAAGATACTTAGGGTTTGATTCGTGTGCAGATAAATGACGTGTTTTTAATATGCAGACAACTTTTCTTATGCTATATAAAGTTTGGATTAGTTGTACCAGGATACACAATTTTCTAGCTTTGCAGTCTGTGTGTCATACATGAGGATGGTCAATCCTGACACGAACACGGATAAATAACAGCCATGGAAATAAGTTGCATGTTCTTCTAGGATGGATAAAATAAACATACATATTTCATTTATATATACGGGTGAAAATTCCTATTGTTCTATCAGAAAATATGGACAGGCGCTGCAAAACATGCCATCAATGATCTAGAAAGCAGTAAGACCAGCAGAAATAATGCGAAGTTATTTCAAGTCTAACTTGCTTCCGTGAGAAGCACCATAGAGCAACAATACTTCCAGCACAACAGAGTTCACCATAAACAACAATAGAAGACAAGTTCATAATTTTGTCAATTAACTATTCAAGGGCTGCACTAGCTCATGCGCCCCCCAAACAAAGCTGCACTTGGGAACATAACATTCCATGAGAAGAACCATAGAGCAACGACGCTTCCAGTACGACAGAACTTACCATAAACTACAATACAAGACGAGTTCATAATTTCGCCAATTAGTTATTTATTTAAGGGCTGCACCACCTCCTGGACCCCCCAAAGCGGCACTTGGGACCTGACCAAAGGTAGATAGATACATATGTGTCAATCTAATGAATCATTTCGAAACGTAAGTGTACGAAAGGCACTTCTTTAAGGTGATATAGTAAAGAAAAGCAATGAACAACTATTACTAGGACGGAGAAATAAACTCAGTTTAGTGGTCTGCTTGTTGCCAGTATTTTCGCAATGACAAAACCTAAAAAAAACACAACTATTTAATAAATTTTTTGAAAATTTGGTCTGTCAAGCTTGTGAATCTCCATGGCAGTTAGAACATATTTAAAATGCCTCTGTTTTACGCAGGTTGCTACGCAGGGTTTAAAACAGGTCAAATTTTGAGTCTAAGTGCAGGTTTTATCATGAAGTAATGAAGGTAGTAGGAGCAAAGGATAAGGATTGGTAGCTAACTAATTGCATCTTCTCTCTGCCAAACCCATATGAGCAATGTATGGTTTCTCATGATCACAGCAGAACTTGATATTTTCACCATAGTCTTGTCGGCGATGCTCCGCCAAATAGTATTGGGGATCTAAGCAGCTCGACCACACAAATAACTTCTATGCCCTAAACTTTTCATAACGTAATTTAGTGATGGTTGTGTGCAGAATGCAAGCTAAGAAGACTGACTGAACATAACAAGTTCATGGTGGCAAAAGAACTGTCTTTTATACCCTAAAAAACCAAAACTGCCTGCCAAATTCACCACACATAAGTGCAGAAGACATACATGCAAATACAGAAAATAATAAAAACTAGATGAGTTCATATAATAATGAAGTAATGCACAGTAGCGCTAGAAGAGCTTGGATTATTTTTCTTACTACGTGGAGGAAACAGCCGAGCAATCTCCGCCTTAGTCATATCTGCAAATGGGCCCAGTTGAGACACTTGCGACGATCCAGAATTGTTATCTTTGTACACAGCCATTGCACAAGCCCTAAAAGACCTGAACCGGTGGGTCATTTCTTCATGGTCACGGGATACCTCATGATACTTGCACCAGCGTTTATACAAGGCCCACAGGGATTCCTTAGACTTAATAGAATTTTCATCAACCAGGGGAAAGGTTTCTGGATCCATGTCCGGGACAAAGTCGCTGAGTCTGGGATTTTCTTCTAACTCAGAACCGTCTGCCATTCAGTAGCACAGAGTTAAAATTCGATTGTAAAATAACATCATTTGTAATAATGCTCTCAACAGAATTAATTTGATTGAAGGCAGAGACATTAAGACAAAACAATATGGGAATTTCAGGTATTAAACTCAGATCCAAGTAAGGACAATTGCTTTGGTATTCAGGATTCAGATTTATATTCCTTGGACTTAATAGAATTCTCATCGGGGATCTTCTTTTGACTTGGGGCTGCCTGCCGTTCAGTAGCACACAGTTGCAATTTGATTTGTGGTGCGGAATTAGTTTGATTGAAGGCAGAGTCATTACGACATCATGAATCATAATAAACGAGTTGGCATTACTAGATATGCTTGCTAGACGTGCGAATGAATATGGCCCAATCCTTGCCTGCTATTCAAATAGATCTACTGATAATAAAGATATAATACCGGGATTTCAGGTATTCAATTCAGATCCAAGTAAGGAGAATTCCTTTGGTATTGAGGATCCAGATCCAAATTCCGAAAGAGCTATGGAAAGAGGGATTACCTGCAGCTGCAGACATGCGACGGATGGCACCGCCGGTCAGGTAGAGCCTGGGGAGACACGGGGAGATGCCACCAGCAGTACCTCCAACGGGGCGGGATGCGAGGGCTGCCCGCGCGAGCTTGGACACGATCGAAGCCATAGCCAGGGTACGTGCGCAGGCAGCAGAGCAGAGGACCACGTCGTCACGGTTAGACCCAGTTTGTTACGGAGATCCGGAAGAGAACACAATCAGGAGCAGGATTCTAGCTGCACGAGAGCTCTGTCGGGCAACTTCACGCCGTGCCCCACACGCATGCATGGTCAGGGAAAAAAAAATTCTATGAGACCAGGTCTCATTGGTTAGCAGGTGAGACCCATCCTGATGGATAACACGTGACATTCACAAATCACGCTTCGAGAGTGAGATGGGAGTGGCTGAGAAGGACGGACCCTGAGAGGCCGTGGCAAGGGCTCCCAATGGCCGTGGACAAAGAGGCTCGAGTGGTCTTTGATAGTTTGGTACACATTGAGGTTGGTGGGGGCAACAGAGTGCTGTTCTGGAGAGATAGATGGATACACGGCTTTGCGGTCAAAGACATTGCACCATACATATATGCCTTGGTTGGCACGAGAACGATCAACCGTCGCACGGTTGAGGAAGGCCTGCAAAACGATAGTTGGTTGCATGACATTTTCGGTGTAGTTAACTTTGGTGGCCACTTGCAACTACTTCACCTAAACCTTGCGATCAACACGTTGAACCGGGACCCCCTTGCGGAAGATTCTTTCTCTTGGCCGGCTGATCCTTCTGGTGGTTACACGGCTAATCCACATACCTCGGGCTCTGTTTCGGCACTGAGAGGGTCCCTTACGCTGCATGCATATGGAAGAGCTGGGCCCTCCTCAAGTGCAATTTTTTTGTTTGGCTGGCAGTTCAACACCGAATATGGACTTCTGATCGTAGAGCGAGGCATGGCCTCCAGGACGCTCCTTCTGCCTGCTACACGTGCCTCCAAGATGAAGATAACGCAGAGCACATTCTTGTTCAATGCGTTTACGCGAGAGAAGTGTGGCATTACATGTTCGACGTGCTCAGCCTGCAGGGCAGCATCCCGGAGCAAGAGGACTGTTTGTTGGAGTGGTGGTTAGATAGGAGAGCCCATTACAGAAAGGGTGCCAAGCGTGGGTTTGACACGGTGATCATTGCTACCACCTGGGCCTTATGGAAGCAGCGTAACGCTAGAGTGTTCCATAGGACTAATCAACAGATGACGGCGCCAGACCTGGCCCTTGCCATCATCGCGGAGCTTAAAGAATGGAGACTAGCTGGTTTGGGAGGAGGAGGATATGGCACGTTTTGTGAGAGTGTTGGCATAGGTTAATTTGTAGGGTGTGCTAGGGCTAGGGTGTGCGCCCGATGGAAGCTTGCTTCCGTCCAAACTCTCTTGTATATTTGTGCTCTTGTTTCTCCCCTTCTATAAAAGTAAGGTACGCCCTTGGCGTACTCTCGAAAAAAAACATTCACAAATCACAAAGTATCTACCTCATCCCCACTTGAAATCAGGGGGGAGAGATTAGATGCTTTGTGATTTGTGAATGCCACGTGTCATCCATCAATGCGGGTCTCACCTGCTAAATATGAGACCTGGTCTCATATTATTTTTTTCCATGGCCAGGGGGCTTTTTTTTGGCGGGGAAATCAGAGAGCTTTATTCATATGAAGGCATTCTTAGGACAATCAGCCAAGAGGCTGGTCACTAAGAAGCCAGGAGTCTCCTTAAGCCAGCTATCGGTCACATTCAAAGTGCAAGCACGCTTTGCACAAAGATGCGCCGGAACGTTAGCTGACCTGTTTACATCCTGAATATCAAACAAAATAAAATTATTACATAGCTCCCCTATCTCTACTAATAAAGGAGCCACAATTGAACGAGAATTGTGACGAGTGGTCCAGAGCGTCACCATCTCCAAGCAATCAGTTTCCATTATCACATGCGAAAAACCTCGGAGAGAAGCGAACCGAACTCCGTCTCGCAGTGAAAAACCCTCCATAATCAAGGGATCAGAGATACCCAAGTATGGCTTGCACCATGCTCCCAGGAGCGCCGAAGAGGATCGAGCCACCCCTCCCGCACCGCCCCTGCCATCAGCAAAATTTAAGGCTCCATCCGTGGTGATCTTGACAACACCTTCATCAGGTGGTCTCCAGCCAAAACCAGGCAAGATCATCGCATCTCTCTGTGGTAAATGAAGAAGGGCGATCGCCTCCTTAGTGGCCCTGATCGTAGCCGTAGGATTCCTTCCCTCTTCGCAATGTTTCATTCGGTTCCGGGAGTGCCATATAGACCACATTATCGTGGTGATCTTGGCGCGGTCATCATCTGTGAACCTGGGATCGCATGTGATATCCCGCGCCCATGAGTCTAGATGAAGCCGAGGCAATCTAAGGCCAAACCATGCAGCCGCTTCCTCCCAGAAGCATTTTGCATGTGAACAGTGTATGAGTGCATGCTCCAAATTTTCATCCATAGCCAAACAAACTTTGCATCGACGAATCTCTGCAATATGTCGATAGTTAAGAGTGGCTTCATCCGGGAGAATTCCACGAAGAACCCTCCACCAGAACACTCTCACCTTCGGAATGACATTCAATTTCCATAGGGATTTCCACATCTGTGTATTATCCTCTGAGGTTCCGGTAGCCGTCCCTTCCCCTAGAGCAACACGCTCTTTCTGAGTCACGAGAGCACGGTACGCCGACTTCACAGTGTAGTTCCCCGATCTTTCAAATGCCCATGCAATAAAATCATCTCCACCTCCTTGCCGAATAGGGATGTTCAATATTGCTTCAGCATCAGGCGCAATGAAATTGTACCGAACAAGATCTTGTCTCCACGACCAGTTAGATGGATCAATAAGCTCAGACACACGCTCAATAGTCGTATGCTGAGGTCGAAACATAGGAGACATAGATATTGTACCTGGGATCCACTTATCGTTCCAGGCTGATATGGAGGAGCCATCGCCCACTCGAAAGATCAGACCGGCTCGAAGGGCTTCTCTCCCCTCCATGATCGCCCTCCAAGTGGCCGACGCTGACTTGGGTATAGTAGCATTCATGAAATCAGTGTCGGGAAAGTAACGGCCCTTCAAAACTCTTGCACAGAGGGAATTCGGGTTGGTGAGGAATCGCCATCCGTGTTAGCCCAGCATAGCAAGATTGAAAAGATGCGGATCTCTAAACCCCATCCCGCCCTTGCACTTGGATGTAGCTAGCTCCTTCCAGGATACCCAATGCAATTATTTATTGTCAAGAGAACTACTCCAAAAATACTTGGCCATTGGTGAAGTAAGACTCTTACAAACTTTCTTGGTCAGAAGGAATGTACTCATTGGATAAGTAGGAATTGATTGAACGACGGATTTGAGAAGAGTCTCTCGACCTGCACACGCCAATAATTTTTCCGACCAGCCTTGTATTTTCCCACGAGCTCCTTCGCTGATATGATCAAATGTGCCGCTGGTAATCCGACCCACAGCAGTAGGGAGCCCCATGTATTTCTCACTGAATGCTTACACATGGATATTTAATGTTGCTTGCAGAACCTGCATCAACGAATCAGGAGTGTTAGTACTAAAGTATATTGTGCTTTTGTCACGATTAACACTTTGTCTCAAAGCCTCTCCATAAATCCGGAGAATCTCATTGAGTCTGAGAGCACTTGGATTACTTGCATTGATGAAAATCAAACTATCATCCACAAATAATAAATGTGTGACCCATGGTGATCTATAACTCACCCTCAAACCCCTGTCTATGGTTACTCCACTGTAATATTTCAACAGCGAGGAAAAGCCTTCCGCACATAGCAGAAAAAGAAATGGTGAAACTGGATCACCTTGTCGGAAACCTCTGGATGGTGTGAAGTATGGTAAAAGTTCACCGTTAACCCGCACCGAGAAGCGCACCGAGGAGACGCACTTCATTATCAATCTAACAAAGCTCATACAGAAGCCAAGCCGAACTAGTATAGCTTCGAGATAATGCCACTCAACGCGATCATATGCTTTCATCATATCGAGCTTGACCGCACATGAATAATTCTTGCCCTTCTTGCTCCTCCTCATCGTATGTACACTTTCATACGCAACTAGCACATTGTCAGTAATGAGGCGGCCGGGAACGAAAGCACTTTGCTCTTCACTTATAACCTCATCCATAAAACATCTCAAGCGATTGGTGATTGCATTAGCAGTAATCTTATACAAAACTTGGGCACAATGCAATAGGACGGTATTGTGAAATTGATTGGGGGTGTCTAACCTTAGGGATGAGGGTAATAGAGGTGTCATTCAGTCCCGATGGCAGCTCCCCACCCCCATTGAGAAAATCAAGTACTGCCTCGGTTACGTCATTACCAAGTAAATCCCAGTGACGCTGATAAAAACCTGCAGTAAAACCATCAACACCGGGTGCCTTCAAAGGAGCCATTTGAAACAGCGCCACTTTGACTTCCTCTGGGGTATAGGGTTTGGATAGTTCTATGTTCATCGCTTGTGTCACTTTAACTGGCACATGTGATAACAACAGTTGGGGATCCGCAAAACCCTGTGATTCATAAAGTTGCTGATAGAAGTTCTGCACCTCCACCTTGTCCTCATCTCCACTAGCGCAAATCGTGCCATCCGCTCGGCGAAGATCTGAGATCTTATTGAGATCTTATTCATATGTTGGCGCTGAGCTGCTTGCGCTTGGAAATATGATGTGTTACGGTCGCCCTCTCGCAGCCACGGAACTCTCGAATGCTGTCAAGTCCAAATCTCCTCTTGATGCAAGGCTTCTTTCAGTTTCTTAACAATACTTTTATCCTCATCCGAAGGCCCAGTGCCTATAGCCTGACACCGAACATGGTTCAACTGTTGTTGGAGTTGTCTGATAGTATGTGCCAAACACCCAAACTCCTTCAAACTCCACGGCTCTAGGGTTGTCTGCAAGGTACCAAGCGTCGATGCAATGCCTTGGAGGCCCGGAGTGCGTGTTATGCCCCACCATGTCTGCTCAACTAGGCGGTCATAATCAGTATGAGTTTGCCATACATTTTCATAACGAATTGTTTCTTCGCCCTAGGACGATCCGACAGTACCTCTTTAATTTCTGCTATCACAAAACAATGGTCAGACTCAACTGAAGGAAGATGTCGAACCCGTATATGATGAAAATACTACCGAAATTCCTCATTCGCAAAAACTCGATCTAGTCGTGCCTTGACATTTGCTTCTCCCATTTGATGATTATCCCATGTGTAGGCCGTGCCAGACCAGCCTAGATCTTGGAAAGATATCTCATCCACAACCTCCCTGAATGATCTCATGTGAGTTTCAGACCGAGCCGCTCTACTGAAGTGCTCACACGCATACAAAGTTTCATTAAAATCTCCCATGCACAACTAGGCACTATGGGGAATGTTATGAAAAGTACGCAAGAACCACCAACTGTGGTGTCTCTCCTCCGCACACCCTATCTCTGTCCCTCTGATTCTCAAATTCTGCTACAAACACGTTGACGCCCGCTGATCTAAAGTGCAAACAACGCGGGTTGCCCCATGCCGGACGAAGCGCATTAGTGATGGTCTGGATGTGTAGATGGTTCCGGTGGAGCACCTTCCCGGCCAAAAGCCACTTCGCCGGCCTCCCCTCGATGCGATTGTCGAGGATCAGAGGAGTAGCCTCTTCTTCGGATATGTCAAGTTTCCCCAAGGCCTCCTCTAGTTTCCTTCTGGCGGCACAGCCTGCCTGGGGATCGCTCCCCTCCCCCGAGCCCGCGGCGCTAGGCGCAACCATGAGCCCGGAGCACTTGCCTCTTCCTCTCTCTCTTGCACCGGTGACGAGTCGTTGGGCAAAGTCGAGTCCACGTCAAACCCTAATTGCCGCCAGCGCCGCCAGGGGTTTTAGGGTTTGGGGAAAACTTGGCCGGTGCATACCCTTAATTTTGAATTGCATGGCCAGGGGGCTGACCGCTTTGGTCAGAACCCAACTGAACATTTTATTTTCGGACGGGAACCCAACTGACTATTAGGAAGGTGATTGTACGCATGTCATATGCTTCTTCCCCGTTGATGTGCATGTCAGAAGATTACATCATGGAATTATGATGAGTACTGTATATATTAATCCCTTTAATATGAATCTCTACAGAAATGATTCTGGATTTAGGGGTTGTGCATGTTGGTGGACACAATTTATAGTAGTAAAATGTTCGTGTGTTGTTACAGATTACGATACATATAAATGAGTCAAACACATGATGAGTGTCTTTTCTAAAGTCAAAGCTCATTTATTCCTTATACATCCGGGCATGTTCACATCAAATGGGACCCTAGCAGGCTCCCAAAAATTCAATCGTCTGAACAGTTTGGACTCTCCCAAATCCAGACCATATGTGGGGGAACTCACCCCACAACACATCATCTCCTTTTTCTTGCCGGGCCCTCTTCTTTCCGTTTGGTTTCCTACCGTAGAGGGACGTTTCTCGCTGGAGCGCTCTCCTTTAAAACCAGATGACGCCCACCTCACCTTAGCCATGATGCCCTCTCTCCTTCACACCATATTTCTTCATGGACCGCCAAGGAGAAGTCTCCCACTAACTGCCGTGCTCTCCGCCCTGATCCCCTCCCCCATGTTTGTGCCGATCCGCCAACCCCATCAAGGGGTAAAAGGCATGCGCCTGATACGTCTCCGTCGTATCTACTTTTCCAAACACTTTTGCCCTTGTTTTGGACTCTAACTTGTATGATTTGAATGGAACTAACCCGGACTGACGCTGTTTTCAGCAGAATTGCCATGATGTTGTTTTATGTGCAGAAAAAAAAAGTTCTCGGAATGACCTGAAACTCCACGGAACCCTCCACCCCTCCTGGGCGCGCCCCCTACCTCGTGGCCCCCCTGGAGACCTTCCGACGCCAACTCCAACTCTATATATTGGCTTTCGGGGAGAAAAAAATCAAGGAGAAGAAATCATCGCATTTTACGATACAGAGCCGCCGCCAAGCCCTAAAACCTCTCGGGAGGGTTGATCTGGAGTCCGTTCGGGGCTCCGGAGAGGGGGATTCGTCACTGTCGTCATCATCAACCATCCTCCATCACCAATTTCATGATGCTCACCGCCGTGCGTGATTAATTCCATCGTAGGCTTGCTGGACGGTGATGGGTTGGATGAGATCTATCATGTAATCGAGTTAGTTTTGTTAGGGTTTGATCCCTAGTATCCACTATGTTCTGAGATTGATGTTGCTATGACTTTGCTATGCTTAATGCTTGTCACTAGGGCCCGAGTGCCATGATTTCAGATCTGAACCTATTATGTTTTCATGAATATATGTGTGTTCTTGATCCTATCTTGCAAGTCTATAGTCACCTATTATGTGTTATGATCCGACAACCCCGAAGTGACAATAATCGGGATACTTCTCGGTGATGACTGATGAAGTCATGTACCTGGGGTAGGGTCATAGACCTGCCCAAAGGTACCTTCCACAAGGACACTCACAAGAGAAGCAACCTTCCAGTCGACCTGGTAGGCTCCCACTCGACAGATTCAAAGACACTCGACTATGAAGACCCACTCGACCACCAAGAGTCCAAGAGCCGCTCGGTGTCCAAACGGTCTGTAGTTAAATAGTCTTTATGACCTTAATGACACTTTATGTAAGGCGTTACCAGTAACGCCTAGCCTTAACGTAACTTAAACCCTCTACTGCATGGGCTGGCTGGGGTCTGGCGTACTCTATATAAGCCACCCCCTCCACAGTAGAAGGGTTCGCACCCTAAACACATACGCAGATAATCCAATGACCGCCTCGGGGCTCCGAGACGTAGGGCTGTTACTTCCTCCGAGAAGGGCCTGAACTCGTAAATCTCTTGCGTATACAACTACTCCATAGCTAGGATCTTGCCTCTCCATACCTATCCCTCATTCTACTGTCAGACTTAGAACCACGAAAGTTGGCGCCCACCTTGGGGCTGGTGTTCTAGCGAATTGTTGGAGAAGTTGGGATTCTCTCGATCTCCGGCATCATGGTTTCAGGTGGAGTTCTGGTCGACGGCCACGAGATCCGTCTCGGTGCGCTCATGTTCGTCGAGACGACTCGCTTAACTTCAGGAGGCTCCACTCGACGTGGGCCGCGCTCCCCATCCGCTGGGCGACGACTTTCGCGCGTGTGTCCGCGGCGTCCTCCTGCGGCAACCGTCGACCCAGTATGGGTCGGCTCCTGCGCCATCTTCACTCCCAGTCTCCCACCGGCGCAAGCGTTCCGGTCGGTCGAGGCTTCAGCGGTGGGTGAGGCATGAGGTGGCCCGCCAGTCGGCCATCCCCCAAGTCGCGGCGATCGAGCCCGACGAATCTCTCTACGGCCTGTTCGACTGGCTCCGTAGAGACCGCGTCCGAATGCGATTGCAGTGACCCGGCGGCCGAGGTTCTGATGGTCGATGGACCACGCAGTCCCCCTGGATTCACTCGCACCAACGAAGGTGGCGGTGGAGGCGATCCGGCGCAAGCCCATGAAGAGTACTTGCCCGAGCCCCTCACTTCGCTCCAGAGGGAGGAGCTTCGTCGTCGGAACATGGATGCACTTCACACTCCTATCGTTGGAGAAACCCCCGAGGCTCACGCCTTGGAGGATGCGCGCTTGGCCAACCTGGCTGAGCGCACTCGACTGGAGAATCTTCAGCGAGTTCTGGACGAGCGTACGCGACCGAGGGTTCCGAATCCGCCGACGCCACTCTTTCAACCGCCAACCCAGTATATCGAACTCCGATTCAGAATTTAGCAGCTGCCGCCCGTATAGCAGAATCAATTCAGCCTTCCCAGTCGGAGGCAGATAGAGGTTTGCAGCAAATCAGGGATTTGCTCCGGGCGGCAGGAGATCAAAACTCAGTTGTATCCCAGTCACGGAACAGGGTTCACAGCCGATCCGTCGCTGCGAATTCATTCCAGTCGGCCCATAGTCCAAGATCGCCCCCGAGGCCTGAGGAACGTGGAGGCCGGCGTGATGATCAATACAAGGGCCGTGAGCAGTATAAGCACCTATTCAATCGCAACGATCGACGTCGAGTGCCCACTCCTCCCCCAAGGGGTGGATCATACGCTCCTTGGCAGCAGGATGACAGACGCCAAAATAGTGCTGGACGAAGAGTTCCAGTCGACCCTAGGGAACCAGGCTTTGATGCGAGATCCATTATCGTTCAAGGTTTGGTCGACAGGAACAGAGCTCAACGAGACGGCCATGATAGAGACGCTCCTTCCAAAGTAGAGTCCATGTCTCGGGACCAGAGTGTTTCAAAGAGAGCCATCGTGGCTGCGGTGATTCCCCAACTTCAGGTTGGCGATCGAGTCGCAAGTTCATTTGGAGAATCCAAGCCCGACACCTGGCTTGAAGATTACCGAGTGGCGGTTCAGATCGGCGGTGGCAACGATGAGGTAGCCATGAAGCATTTACCTCTTATGTTGGAGGGTTCAGCCGGTATGCGGTTGAATCGATTAGCACCAAAGAAGATTTACACTTGGGAAGATCTTGCCCGAGTGTTTGTCGACATTTGAAGGAACTTGCAAACGACCAGCGGGTTTGACAGAGTTGCGATCGTGCGTGCAAAAGTCGAGTGAAACCTTGAGAGATTATATCCAGAGGTGGATCACTTTGCACCACACATGGAGAATGTATCGATCACCAGGCGATCAGGCCTTCAAGGAAGGCGTCAGAATGAGAATTGAGTTTGAAATTTGGTCGAACCGAGATATGACCCTGAGTCGGATGATGGAGATTGCCACCAAATATGCAAATGGTGAAGAAGAGGATCGGCTTGAGTGGTAAATATAAATCTGCCGCCAATGAGACCGGGCGGAGGAAATTCCAATGGAAGCAAAAGCGCAAAAGCAAGCCGGCTGCTCCGGAGAGGCCCCGGCAAAGTGACCCTGTGAAAGTTCAAGGGGAAACCCAAGGGTCCTTGGAACCCTAAGAAGGTGAAAGACCAGGATGGGAACGACGTGTTGGATTTACCATGTCATATTCATACAAAGAAAGATGAAGAGGGTAAACTCATTTACCCGAAACATACCACTCGACAGTGTCGGCTCTTGATTCAGCAGTTCCAAGGGAAACAGCCCAAGGATAAGGATAAGGAGACAGACAAAGTTGAGGATAGAGATGACAGTGATGGTGGATATCCCCAGGTCAATTCCACCCTGATGATTTTTGCTGACGTCGAAAGCAAAAGTCGATTGAAGGTTATCAATCGGGAAGTAAACTTGGTTGCTCCGGCGACTCCCAATTATCTGAAATGGTCCCAGACCGCCATCACATTCGACCATTCTGATCACCCGACGCACATTGCCACCCCTGGGAGGCAAGCATTGGTGGTCGACCCAATTGTCGAAGGCACTCGACTGACCAAAGTCCTGATGGATGGTGGTAGTGGTTTGAATATATTATATGCGGAGACATTGAAAGGGATGGGCATTCCGATGTCCAGACTCAGTACCAGTAACATGAGCTTCCACGGAGTCATTCCTGGAAAGAAGGCTGAGTCACTCGGCCAAATTGCTCTTGATGTAGTTTTTGGTGATTCAAAGCATTTCCGGAAAGAAAAGTTGACCTTTGAGGTCGTGGATTTCCAGAGCGCTTATCACGCTATTCTAGGGAGACCAGCTTATGCACGTTTCATGGCCCGACCATGTTACGTGTATCTTAAACTGAAGATGCCTGGTCCCAAGGGCGTGATCACTGTCACGGGCAATCGGAAGAAGGCAGAAGAGTGCTTCCAGAAAGGCTCTAAGATCGCCGATGCTCAGTTGGCAGTGGTAGAGCTACAAGAGTATCAGAAAACTGCAGATCCGAGTGATTTGTTGCGAGCTAAGAAGCCCGCTACGGAGTCAGCATTCCAGTCGACTGGCGAGACGAAACAGGTTCACATTCACCCGACTGATCCCGACGCTGCTCCGACCAACATCTCAACAACACTCGACTCAAAATAGGAAGAAGCGCTCATCCAGTTCCTCCGTGAGAACTGGGACATCTTTGCATGGAAGCCTGCTGACATGCCGGGTGTTCCCAAGGGGCTGGCTGAGCATCGCCTACAAGTCGACCCAAAATTCAAACCAGTTAAAGAGTATCTTCGGCGGTCCGCCGTCCAGAAGAGAAAGGCCATTGGCGAGGAGGTGGCACGTCTCTTAGCAGCAGAGTTCATCCGAGAGATCTACCACTCCGAGTGGCTCGCCAACGTTGTCATGGTTCCCAAGAAAGACAAGTCGTTGCGCATGTGCATCGATTTCAAGCATATCAATCGGGCCTGCCCGAAAGATCATTTCCCTCTTCCTCGCATCGACCAAATAGTCGACTCAATCTGCGGGATGCGAGAGGTTGTCTTTTTAGACGCCTATTCCGGTACCATCAGATCCGTCAGATGGACCCGATGAGATTAAAACAGCGTTCATCACTCCATTCGGGTGCTTCTGTTATGTCACCATGCCATTCGGTCTCAAGAATGCCGGAGCCACATTCATGAGGATGATTCAGAAGTGTTTGCTCACTCAAATCAGTTGGAATGTGGAAGCATACATGGATGATATAGTGGTCAAGTCACGAAAGGGTTCCGACCTGTTGACTGACCTTGCTGAAACATTTGCCAATCTCAGGAGGTATGATATCAAGCTTAATCCATCAAAGTGTACATTTGGAGTTCCTGGTGGAAAGTTACTCGGTTTTCTCGTTTCCGAGCGAGGAATCGATGCTAACCCAGAAAAGGTTGGCACCATACTCCAAATGAAGCGCCTGTCGGTGCACGGCGTCCGTAAACTTATCGGATGCTTGGCCGCTTTAAGTCGATTCATCTCTCGCCTCGGTGAAAAGGCATTGCCTCTTTACCGATCGATGAAGAAGTCGGACAAGTTCGAGTGGACTCTAGAAGCTGATGCAGCGCTTGCGAGCTCAAAGCTCGCTCTCCACCCACCGGTGCTTGCTGCTCCAATCAGCAAGGAGCCTTTGCTGCTTTACATTGCAGCCATCGGACAAGTCGTCGATACCGCATTTACGGTCGAAAGGAAGAAGAAGGAAAAGCCTTCAAAGTTCAACGCCCGGTTTATTATCTTTCAAGCATCGACCCGTCAAAGCAAAGATACCCTCACTATCGTAAGCTTGTTTATGGGATCTATATGACCACGAAGAAGGTTGCTCATTATTTCTCTCGATCATTCCATTACGATGTCGTCGACGCCTTTGTCGGAAATTCTTCATAACAGAGATGAAACTGGTCGAGTGGCAAATGGGCGATTGAACTCCCTCCCTTGATATCAAATTCGAGGCAAAGAAAGCCATCAAGTCCCAAGCAATAGCAGATTTCCTCACCGAGTGGATCGAACAGCAGCTTCCACCCAAGTTCACTCGAACACCGGACTATGTTTTTGATGGTTCCAAGATGCTGAACGGTTCTCGTGCGGGGTTGTATTGGTTTCCCCGAGGAGATAGGCTCAAGTATGTTCTCCAGATTCACTTTGATTCTTCCAACAACCAAGCAGAATATGAAGCACTCTGTATGGGTTGCGCATGGCCATTTCACTTTCGGCGTCCGTCGCCTTATGATTTATGGCGACTCAGATCTGGTTGTTAATCAAGTGATGAAGGAGTGGGATATCAGAAGCCCAGCTATGACAGGTTATTGTAATGCAGTGAGAAAGCTGGAGAAGAAATTCGAGGGGTTAGAGCTTCATCATATACCCCGACTGAAAAATCAAGCTGCGGATGATTTGGCGAAGATAGGGTCCAAGTAGGGCTGGACCAAAAGCTCGTAGCTCGCGAGCTTAATGAGCACTCGATAGTTCGGCTCGTTAAGCTCGTAGCTCACTTCTTAATGAACAGAGCCAATCATTGATCTTAGCTCGTTAAGCTTAACGAGCTTAACGAGCGAGCTAACGAGTTTCACGAGTAGCTCGGTAAGCTCGTTAGTAACAACACAACATATATTTTCATATTATGTGACAAACTTTTTTAGCACCCCAGCCCATCTATTTAATCTAATCGACATATGAGGCAACATACTACTTCATTTCTTTTCTTAGTCATAATATTTTATCTTGAAAACCATACCTACGCATTCATCATGTATATTGTAACACATTATAATCTGTTAACGAGCGCTCGCGAGCGCTCACGAGCTTAACGAGCTTCAAACGAGCCGAGACGAGCAGGGTTTTTTGCTCGTTAATCTTAACGAGCTTAACGAGCCGAGCCTTAACGAGCACGAGCTTAACGAGTACGAGCTGTGGTCGACCTAATTATGGAAGTTGTGGTCATCACTCCCGACTGGACAGTGCCATACATCGCATATATCCTTAGGAAAGAGCTCCCAGAGAATGAAGAAGAGGCTCGACAGATCGTCCGTCAATCCAAGGCCTTTACAATAATCAAGGGACAATTGTACAGAGAAAGCGCGACTGGAGTCGGCCAGAAGTGTATCACGCCAGAAGAAGGTCAGATAATTCTTGAGGATTGTTGGAAATATGCCCTAGAGGCAATAATAAAAGAATTATTATTATATTTCCTTGTTCATGATTGTTGTCTTTTATTCATGCTATAATTGTATTATCCGGAAATCGTAATACACGTGTGAATACATAGACTACAATACGTCCCTAGTAAGCCGCTAGTTGACTAGCTCGTTGGTCAACAGATAGTCATGGTTTCCTGACTATGGACATCAGATGTCATTGACAACGGGATCACGTCATTAGGAGAATGACGTGATGGACAAGACCCAATCCTAAGCATAGCACAAGATCGTGTAGTTCGTTTTGCTAGAGCTTTTTCAATGTCAAGTATCTCTTCCTTAGACCATGAGATCGTGTAACTCCTGGATACCGTAGGAGTGCTTTGGGTGTACCAAACGTCACAACGTAACTGGGTGACTATAAAGGTGCACTACAGGTATCTCCGAAAGTATTTGTTGGGTTGACACGGATCGAGACTAGGATTTGTCACTCCGTATGACGGAGAGGTATCTCTGGGCCCACTCGGTAATGCATCATCATAATGAGCTCAAAGTGACCAAGTGCTTGGTCACGAGATCATGCATTACGGTACGAGTAAAGTGACTTGCCGGTAACGAGACTGAATGAGGTATTGGGATACCAACGATCGAGTCTCGGGCATGTAACGTACCGATTGACAAAGGGAATAGTATACGGGGTTGCTTGAATCCTCGACATCGTGGTTCATCCGATGACATCATCGAGGAGCATGTGGGAGCCAACATGGGTATCCAGATCCCGCTGTTGGTTATTGACCTAAGAGCCGTCTCGGTCATGTCTGCATGTCTCCCGAACCCGTAGGGTCTACACACTTAAGGTTCGGTGACGCTAGGGTTATTAGGAAGACTTGTATGTGATTACCGAATGTTGTTCGGAGTCCCGGATGAGATCCCGGACGTCACGAGGAGTTCCGGAATAGTCCGTAGGTAAAGATTTATATATGGGAAGTTGTCAAACGGACACTGGAAAGTTTCGGGGGCATATTGGTATTGTACCGGGGCCACCGGAAGGGTTCCGGGTGTCCACCGGGAGGGGCCACCCCTCCCGGGGGGCCACATGGGCTACGTGGGGCAGGAGCCATCCCCTGGTGGGCTGGGCGCACCCCCCCCCCGGGCCCTTGCGCCTAGGGTTGGGGTGGGGGAACCCTAGAGGGGGCGCCCTCCTTGCTTGGGGGGCAAGTCCCCCCTCCCCTTGGCCGCCGCCCCCCTCTACATCCCATCTAGAGGGGCCGGCCCCCCTTGCCCCTTCCCCTATAAATAGAGGGGTGAGGGGAGGGCTGAAGACACAAGCCAAGGCGCAGCCCCTCCCCTCCCCAACACCTCTCCTCCTCCGTACGTGCTTGGCGAAGTCCTGTCGGAGTACTGCTGCACCAACAACACCACGCCGTCGTGCTGCCGTTGGAGCTGTCTTCCTCAACCTCTCCTTCCTCCTTGCTGGATCAAGACGGAGGAGACGTCGTCCGTACCGTACGTGTGTTGAACGCGGGGGTGCTGTCCGTTTAGTACTTGGTCATCGGTGATCTGAATCACGGCGAGTACGACTCCATCATCACCATCCCCTTGAACGCTTCCGCACTCGATCTACAAGTGGTATGTAGATGCAAACTCACTCCCTTGACTCGTTGCTTAGATGAACTCATAGATGGATCTTGGTGAAACCGTAGGAAATTTTTTTAATTTTCTGCAACGTTCCCCAACAGTGGCATCATGAGCTAGGTCTATGCGTAGTTCTCTATTGCACGAGTAGAACACAATTTGGTTGTGGGTGTAGATCTTGTCAACTTGCTTGCCGCTACTAGTCTTATCTTGCTTCAGCGGTATTGTGGGATGAAGCGGCCCGGACCAACCTTACACGTACGCTTACCTGAGACCGGTTCCACCGAATCGACATGCACTAGTTGCATAAGGTGGCTGGCGGGTGTCTGCTCTCCCACTTTAGTTGGAGCGGATTCGATGAAAATGGTCCTTATGAAGGGTAAATAGAAGTTGACAAAATCACATTGTGGTTATTCGTAGGTAAGAAAACGTTCTTGCTAGAACCCAATTGCAGCCACGTAAAAGATGCAACAACAATTAGAGGACGTCTAACTTGTTTTTGCAGCAATTGCCATGTGATGTGATATGGCCAAGTTGTGATGAATGATGAATGACATATTGTGATGTATGAGATCATGTTCTTGTAATAGGATCACGACTTGCATGTCGATGAGTATGACAACCGGCAGGAGCCATAGGAGTTGTCTTTATTTTTGTATGACCTGCGTGTCATTGAAGAACGCCATGTAAATTACTTTACTTTATTGCTAAACACGTTAGCCATAGAAGTAGAAGTAGTCGTTGGCGTGACAACTTCATGAAGACACGATGATGGAGATCATGATGATGGAGATCATGGTGTCATGCCGGTGACAAGATGATCATGGAGCCCCGAAGATGGAGATCAATGGAGTTTTATGATATTGGCCATATCATGTCACTATTATATAATTGCATGTGATGTTTATTATGTTTATGCATCTTGTTTACTTAGAACGACGGTAGTAAATAAGATGATCCCTTACAACAATTTCAAGAAGTGTTCTCCCCTAACTGTGCACCGTTGCCAAAGTTCATCGTTTCGAAGCACCACGTGATGATGGGGTGTGATAGATCCTTACGTTCACATACAACGGGTGTAAGACAGTTTTACACATGCAAAACACTTAGGGTTAACTTGACGAGCCTAGCATGTACAGACATGGCCTCGGAACACGGAGACCGAAAGGTCGAACACGAGTCGTATGGAAGATACGATCAACATGAAAATGTTCACCGACGATGACTAGTCCGTCTCACGTGATGATCGGACACGGCCTAGTCGACTCGGATCGTGTAACACTTAGATGACTAGAGGGATGTCTAATCTGAGTGGGAGTTCATTTAAATAATTTGATTAGATGAACTTAGTTATCATGAACTTAGTCTAAAACTTTTACATAATATGTCTTGTAGATCAAATGGCCAACGCACATGTCAACTTGAACTTCAACGCGTTCCTAGAGAAAACCAAGCTGAAAGATGATGGCAGCAACTATACGGACTGGGTCCGAACCCGAGGATCATCCTCATAGCTGCCAGAAACAATATGTCCTAGAAGGACCGCTAGGTGACGCTCCGTCCCGCAGAACCAAGACATTATGAATGCTTGGCAGTCTCGTCTTGATGATTACACCCTCGCTCAAGGCGGCATGCTTTACACTTAGAACCGGGCTCCAAAAGCGTTTTGAGCAACACGGAGCATATGAGATGTTCGAGGAGCTGAAACTAGTTTTCCAAGCTCATGCCCGGTCGAGAGATATGAAGTCTCCGACAAGTTCTATAGTTGTAAGATGGAGGAAAACAGTTCATCAAGAGCACATACTCAAAATGTCCAGGTTGCACAACCGCCTGTCCCACTGGACATAAACCTCCCGGACGAGGCAGCCATTGACAGAATCCTTCATCGCTCCCACCAAGCTACAAGAGCTTTGTGATGAACTACAATATGCAGGGGATGGTGAAGACCATTCCCCAAGTATTCTCAATGCTGAAGTCAGCAGAGGTTGAAATCAAGAAAGAACATCAAGTGTTGATGGTCAATAAGACCACTAAGTTCAAGAAGGGCAAGGGTAAGAAGAACTTCAAGAAGGACGGCAAAGATGTTGCCGCTACCAAGCCAGCTTGCCGGAAGAAGTCAAAGAATGGACCCAAGCCTGAGACTGAGTGCTTTTATTGCAAGGGAAGGGTCATCGAAGCGGAACTGCCCCAAATACTTAGCGGATAAGAAGGCCGCAACACCAAAGGTATATTTGATATACATGTAATTGATGTGTACCTTACCATTACTCGTAGTAACTCCCGGGTATTTGATACCGTGCCGTTGCTCATATTTGTAACTCACAGCAGAGCTGCGGAATAAGCGGAGATCGGGCGAAGGGCGAGGTGACGATGCGCGCCGTCGGGAATGGTTCCAGAGTCGATGTGATCGCCGTCGCACGCTACCTCTACATTTACCTACGGGATTAGTTTTGAACCTTAATAATTGTTATTTGGTGCCAAGTTTTAGCATGAACATTGTATCTGGATCTCGCTTGATACGAGATGGCTACTCATTTAAATCCGAGAATAATGGTTGTTCTATTTATATGAGAGATATGTTTTATGGTCATGCTCCGATGGTCAATGGTTTATTCTTAATGAATCTCGAGCGTAATATTACACATATTCATAGCGTGAATACCAAAAGATGTAAAGTTGATAACGATAGTCCCACATACTTGTGGCACTGCCGCCTTGGTCACATTGGTGTCAAGCGCATGAAGAAGCTCCATGCTGATGGACTTTAGAGTCTCTCGATTATGAATCATTTGACACATGCGAACCATGCCTCATGGGCAAATGACCAAGACTCCGTTCTCTGAACAATGGAGCGAGCAACCAACTTGTTGGAAATCATACATACCGATGTGTGCGGTCCAATGAGTGTTGAGTCTCGCGGAGGATATCGTTATGTTCTCACTCTGACAGATGACTTGAGTAGATATGGGTATGTCTACTTGATGAAACACAAGTCTGAGACCTTTGAAAAGTTCAAGGAATTTCAGAATGAAGTAGAGAATCAACGTGACCGAAAGATAAAATTCTTACGATCGGATCGTGGAGGAGAATATTTAAGTCACTAATTTGGTACACACTTAAGAAAATGTGGAATCGTTTCACAACTCACGCCGCTGGAACACCTCAACAGAATAAAGGTGTGTCGAACATCGTAATCGCACTCTATTGGATATGGTGCGATCCATGATGTCTCTTACCGATTTACCGCTATCATTTTGGGGATACGCACTAGAGACAGCTACATTCACTTTAAATAGGGCACCGCCTAAACCGCTGAGACGACACATATGAATTATGGTTTGGGAAGAAACCTAAGTGTCGCTTTCTAAAAGTTTGGGGATGCGATGCTTATGTCAAGAAACTTCAACCTGAAAAGCTCGAACCCAAGTCGGAAAAATGTGTCTTCATAGGATACCCTAAAGAAACCATTGGGTATACCTTCTACTTAAGATCCGAAGGCAAGATCTTTGTTGCCAAGAACGGATCCTTTCTTGAAAAAGAGTTTCTCTCGAAAGAAGTAAGTGGGAGGAAAGTAGAACTCGATGAAGTACTACCTCTTGAACGGAAAGTAGTGCAGCTCAGAAAATGTTCCCGTGATGCCTACACCAACCAAGAGGAAAATAATGATGATGATCAAGGTACTTCGGATCAAGTTGCTACTGAACTCAGAGGTCCACAAGGACACGCTCCGCACTGCAGTGGTACGGCAATCCTGTCCCGGAAATCATGTTGTTGGACAACGGTGAACCTTCGAACTATGAAGAAGCGATGGCGGCCCAGATTCCAACAAATGGCTTGAAGCCATGCAATCCGAGATAGGATCCATGTATGAAAACAAAGTATGGACTTTGACAGACTTGCCCGATGATCAGCGAGCGATAGAAAATAAATGGATCTTTAAGAAGAAGACGGACGCGATGGTAATGTCACCATCTATAAAGCTCGACTTGTCGCTAAGGGTTATCGGCAAGTTCAAGGGATTGACTATGATGAGACTTTCTCTCCGTAGCGAAGCTTAAGTCCGTTCAATCATGTTAGCAATTGCCGATACTATGATTATGAGATATGGCGATGGACGCCAAAACAGCATTCCTTAACGGTTATCTTAAGGAAGAGCTGTATATGATGCAGCCGGAAGGTTTTGTCGATCCTAAGAATGCTAACAAAGTATGCAAGCTCCAGCGATCCATTTATGGGCTGGTGCAAGCATCTCGGAGTTGGAACATTCGCTTTGATGAGATGATCAAAGCGTTTGGGTTTATGCAGACTTATGGAGAAGCCTGCGTTTACAAGAAAGTGAGTGGGAGCTCTGTAGCATTTGATGGGAAATGATATAGAACTCTTGGACAGCATTAAGGCCTACTTGAATAAAAGTTTTTCAATGAAGGACCTTGGAGAAGCTGCTTATATATTAGGCATCAAGATCTATAGAGATAGATCGAGACGCCTCATAGGTCTTTCACAAAGCACATACCTTGATAAGATTTTGAAGAAGTTCAAAATGGATCAGTCCAAGAAAGGGTTCTTGCCTGTATCTGCAAGGTGTAAGATTGAGCTCGCTCAATGCCCGACCACGGCAAAAGATAAAGAAGAGATGAGCGTCATCCCTATGCCTCGCCATAGGATCTATTATGTATGCCATGCTGTGTACTGACCTGATGTAAACCTTGCCGTAAGTTTGGTAGGAAGGTACCAAAGTAATCCCGCAAGGAACACCGGACAACGGTCAAGAATATCCTGAAGTACCGAAAAGGACAAAGGACATGTTTCTCATTTATGGAGGTGACGAAGAGCTCGTCAGAAGGGTTACGCCGACGCTTAGCTTCGACACGATCTGATGACTCTAAGTCACAAATCGGATACGTATATGTTGAATGGTGGAGCAGAGCTGGTGCAGCTGCAAGCGAAGCGCCGTGGCGGGATCTACATGTGAAGCGGAGTACATGGCAGCCTCGGAGGCAGCGCATGAAGAAATTTGGGTGAAGGAGTTCATCACCGACCTAGGAGTCATACCCAATGCGTCGGGGCCGATCAAACTCTTCTGTGACAATACTGGAGCTATTGCCCTTGCCAAGGAGCCCAGGTTTCACAAGAAGATAGGCACATCAAGCGTCGTTTCAACTCCACCCGTGAAAATGTTCAAGATGGAGACATAGATATTTGCAAAGTACATACGGATCTGAATGTCGCAGATCCGTTGACTAAACCTCTTCCGCGGGCAAAACATGATCAACACCAGAATTCTATGGTTGTTCGATTGATCACAATGTAACTAGATTATTGACTCTAGTGCAAGTGGGAGACTGTTGGAAATATGCCCTAGAGGCAATAATAAAAGCATTATTATTATATTTCCTTGTTCATGATAATTGTCTTTTATTCATGCTATAATTGTATTATCCGGAAATCGTAATACACGTGTGAATACATAGACTACAATACGTCCCTAGTAAGCCTGTAGTTGACTAGCTCGTTGGTCAACAGATAGTCATGGTTTCTCGACTATGGACATCGATGTCATTGATAACGGATCACGCCATTAGGAGAATGACGTGATGGACAAGACCCAATGCTAAGCATAGCACAAGATCGTAGTTCGCTTTGCTAGAGCTTTTTCAATGTCAAGTATCTCTTCCTTAGACCATGAGATCGTAACTCCGGATACCGTAGGAGTGCTTTGGTGTACCAAACGCCACAACGAATCGGGTGACTATAAAGGTGCACTACGGTATCTCCGAAAGTGTTTGTTGGGTTGACACGGATCGAGATCGGATTTGTCACTCCGTATGACGGAGAGGTATCTCTGGGCCCACTCGGTAATGCATCATCATAATGAGCTCAAAGTGACCAAGTGCTTGGTCACGGATCATGCATTACGGCACGAGTAAAGTGACTTTGCCGGTAACGAGACTGAACGAGGTATTGGGATACCGACGATCGAGTCTCGGGCATGTAACGCATCGATTGACAAAGGGAATAGTATACAGGGGTTGCTTGAATCTCGACATCGTGGTTCATCCGATGACATCATCGAGGAGCATGTGGAGCCAACATGGGTATCTAGATCCCGCTGTTGGTTATTGACCTGAGAGCCGCCTCGGTCATGTCTCAGATGTCTCCGAACCCGTAGGGTCTACACACTTAAGGTTCGGCGACGCTAGGGTTATTAGGAAGACTTGTATGTGATTACCGAATGTTGTTCGGAGTCCCAGATGAGATCCCGGATGTCACGAGGAGTTCCGGAATACTCCGGAGGTAAAGATTTATACATGGGAAGTTGTCAAACGGACACCGGAAAGTTTCGGGGGCATATCGGTATTGTACCGGGGCCACCGGAAGGGTTCCGTGTCCACTGAGGGGCCACCTCCCGGGGGCCACATGGGCTACGTGGGGCAGGAGCCAGCCTCGTGGCTGGGCGCACTTCTTGGGCCCTTGCGCCTAGGGTTGGGGGAACCCTAGAGGGCGCGCCCCCCTTGCTTGGGGGGCAAGTCCCCCCTCCCCTTGGCCGCCGCCCCCCTCTAGATCCCATCTAGAGGGGCCGGCCCCCTTGCCCCTTCCCCTATAAATAGAGGGGTGAGGGGAGGGCTGAAGACACAAGCCAAGGCGCAGCCCTCCCTCCCAACACCTCTCCTCCTCCGTGCGTGCTTGGCGGCCACAGCCGAGTCTCGCTGCACCAACAACACCACGCCGTCGTGCTGCCGCTGGAGCTGTCTTCTCAACCTCTCCTTCCTCCTTGCTGGATCAAGACGGAGGAGACGCCGTCTGCACTGCACGTGTGTTGAACGCGGAGGTGTTGTCCGTTCAGTACTTGGTCATCGGTGATCTGAATCACGGCGAGTACGACTCCATCATCACCATCCCCTTGAACGCTTCCGCACTCGATTTACAAGTGGTATGTAGATGCGAACTCACTCCCTTGACTCGTTGCTTAGATGAACTCATAGATGGATCTTGGTGAAACCGTAGGAAATTTTTTCAATTTTCTGCAACGTTCCCCAACAAGGATATCCACTCGGGGACCTGTGGCCATCATGCGTCCTCTCGGACCATTGTGGCTAAAGCATACCGAGCGGGATTTTACTGGCCGAAAGCAAATGAAATGGCAAAAGAAATAGTCGACAAGTGTGAAGGATGTCAGTTTTATTCCAACATGTCGCACAAGCCAGCCTCAGCCTTGAAGACCATTCCACTCGTTTGGCCCTTCGCTGTTTGGGGATTGGACATGATTGGACCTTTGAGAACTGGCAGAAGCGGCTTCACTCATTTGCTAGTAGCAGTCGACAAGTTCACCAAGTGGATCGAAGCCAAGCCCATCAAGAACCTCGATGCATGCAATCGCTATCGCTTTCATCGAGAGTTGATATTCAGATATGGAGTTCCACATAGCATCATCACGACAATGGGTCAAACTTCGATAATGACAAGTTCAAAGCCTTCTGCGCCTCAAGGCACGCGGGTCGACTATGCTTCATGGCTCATCCTCGGTCGAATGGACAAGCGTAACGTGCAACGGCCTCATTCTCAAAGGGCTGAAACCTCGGCCGATGCGTGATCTCAAACACGCAGCAGGAGCTTGGGTCAAGAACTTCCATCAGTTCTCTGGGGATTGAGGACCACTCCTAATCGGTCGACTGGGAGAACTCCATTCTTCCTGGTCTATGGAGCTGAAGCAGTTCTGCCGAGTGACCTGCTTCACAATGCGCCTCGAGTCGAGCTATATTCGAAGAGGAAGCGTAACAAGCCCGACAAGATGCAATCGACCTCTTGGAAGAGGAGAGAGATGGCCTTGATCCGCCGACTATCTATCAGCAAGACTTGCGCCGATTCCATGCCGAAATGTGAAGAGTCGAGCCTTCCAAGAGGGAGATTTGGTCCTCCGAGTGGATCAACAAAACCACACAAGCTTGCTCCCACTTGGGAAGGTCCTTCATCGTCACGAGTCCTCCACAACGGAGCATATCATCTCTACAATGTTGATTGCCAGATCGACGAGCCTCGAGCTTGGAACGCGGAGCTGCTCCGCCCCTTTTACACTTAAAACTCACTCCGTTGAGATGTAATAAAAGTACCTTTCACTACTGGAATCTGGCACTTTGCCATCTGCCAGGCAGATGGCAAAGGCATGGTCGGCGGATGGCAAAGGCTTTGCCATCCGCCAACAGATGGCAAACAGTTTGTCTGAAACCTGCGGTAAAGGCTTCTTTGCCATCTCTTCGGCCGATGGCAAAGAGCTCAGGCCTTTGCCATCACCGGCAGATGGCAAAGCCTCTTAACGGGTTAGCCCGTTAGAAGGTTAACGGCATACTTTGCCGTCTCGCCAAACAGATGGCAAAGGTCAGAGGCTCTTTGCCGTCCGCCAATGGATGGCAAGGCTGCATGCTTTGCCGTCCCGCCAAATAGATGGCAAAGAGCCCAAATAGGCCAGCTCAAATTTTACATGTAGATGGCACATGGCCTCTTTGCCATCTGCCAGCTGATGGCAAAGCTCTTTGCCATCTGCCAGCAGATGGCAAAGTGACTATATTGCCCCATTTAATTTTGATTTTTCTTATATCAGTTCCTTTTCATAGAAAATCAAACACAAATATATTTATATGACTAATATAGCATATTCAACACATATTACCAATAGTCATGAACACATATATATCCAACACATGTTTCCAATTGCAAGCAATTAACCAAAGTGGTGGCATGGAGCATCCAACTGCTAGTACCTCTGCTCAAAAACCTTTTATAGCATAGCATTTCTTGTCCCTAGTATGCACCACATGAAGGTTCCATGGCCTTATCTCAGGCATGTTCTTTTTCAAAGTGACATGTACTTTAACATCATCTATAGTCCTGTACAGAGATCACCATTACCCACATAAAAATCATAGAGCAACAGAAAATGCTACTTACTAAGTGTGATTGCATAAAGTTACCCCGGTGCTAAACCTCATATTAGTGCATGTTATCGCTAATTATTATTTTATCACACCCTCATGCCGCCGTCATTGTCAATCTGGGACACCTGGCCGCCAAAGCCATGCTACATGATGGAGGAGGTAGACCGAGAGGACTTGATGTGGGTGCCGAGGCGGATCGGGAGGCTGCCACATGACATGACACATCGCCTGCTTCGGCATGCTGCAACAAACATACATATTAAAGTATAAATATGCAACAAAACCAACATCACAAAAACGATAGGACAATATAATATTGCTGGAACAAAAGGTGTATCGATCATCAAATTTCTTTGACCTACAAACCAGCCTAGGAGAAGTTCATATATGTGAGAAAACCAAACATCAACTCAGCTAGTGGAGAACTGAGCATAATATTGTAAGCAAGAAAAGATAAATAAGTAAACAAAATAAGTTATCTCGGCAAGCAAACACTATGCGGCCCCTCTCATCACCACCATTCTGCTCATCTATTTTCTTGGCCCCTCTACTGTCTAAACAAAGTTGCAAGCTTTTCCGAAACAAGAAAGCTTGTCATCTTTGCTTCTCAAGAAAAACCTTGAAACCCATCACCATTGCATAGGTGCAGTTTACAATAAAGCTAACCTGGTTTTACCAAACAGGAAATAAAGCCACAATCAGTAGATAAGCTAACAATTAACAACTATGAAAAGATCATTGACGCTTTTCAAGTTGAAGTAGTAGTTCACACTGCAATATCTGGTGGGTTCAGAAATTATTTGAAGTTTTACATATGATCTACTTCAAATAATTCAAGAAAAAAGCCTGATTCTCTATTCAACACTGTGAACTTCTAACCCCAGCTCATCATATCACTATTTTTTACTGCACTTCCGGGCAGCCTAGATTATATGTGGTACAAGCATATGCTATTCATATGGTCGTACCATTCAGCTAACAAAATGAATTAAGTCATCTTGGAGATTTATTCCACCAAGCACAAATATTGTATCATTAATCAGACAACAAACTTTTATTTGATTAGGAGTCTACCTCTAGAAATAGTAGCACATGAGGACATGACTTCCTATGCCACATCTGAAGAAATTGAGTTGTTGCGACTGTACCTATTGAGCATGCGCACACACTGCAGAGGCATCAAAACCGGGCCAAATCAAACTAAGCTCATGAAGGAAGCGCTTCTTAACATCGACTACAGGGACAAAAAGCTATAATTAAAACATTTAAATTTGAACCACTGTGAACAAGAACTATTTGTTTGGCCCATCATACTTCTCACTTTGCACACTATCGCAGTGTAGAGAAACTGGCGAGCCACAATCAGTCACTATAGGAAGCAGCTTGCCTACACTGCTGAGCATGCGCACACACCGCTGGTAGGAAAGGTCAAGTAGAACTTCTTTGAGATATAGTAGTTCTCTTCAATGGCAGGAAAAAATTCATCCTCAGTGAGCGGTCTACACTTCCAAACAATATTGAAGCAAACCTAGGGGAAACAACAGCTCAAAACCAAATTAAGAGTTATTATCGTTAATCAATAAGTGGCACTCAAGAATACAAGGAAAGCAACATCTCGTCACAACTAAATCTTAGACAGTTCACCACAACCTTTTACACCATGTTCCTCATTATAAGTGGCTAGTAGTAGATGAATGATGATTTTCAACAATATTTCAGAATACATAATCCCACCAACTATTAAATACAGTTGTAAATGAGCCTTTAGAATCTTTATGTGAACCAAAGAAAAGGACAATTGCAATTTACAGATCATTCAACTAATACTTTCTCGAGTTCTCTAAACCTAACAGAACCATATTATGATCATCAACAGTCAAGAAACATGGCACTGGCAATTGCACTTCATAGATCATTCAATCACTACCTTTTGGGGTTTTCTAAGCCCAAGGGTTTAACAGTAGCATATTATACCGGATTAATAATCAAGAGGCAAACAAGGGTTATTGCAATTCACACTTCAGAGATGATTCAATCACTAGCTACTCGTGTTCCCCATGCCCAAGGGTGTAGCATAACAGAACCATAATAGTAATTACTAGATCATTGATGGCGCGCGTTGCCGCGCCCGTCTATTTAGAATTTTCTTCAATAAAATTTGCAACTATTGACCTATTTGTTAGCAATAAAAGAGAGGTAAACTTTAGTTGGCTTGCAAAGAAGTACTGGGGTAGTACGGCAGGATATGGTTTTGTGCGTCTAATGAGCTTCAAACGGAGCTAAACGCTTGATGGGGTAGATAGTTAAACCAAGAAAATTAAGTGTGGTTCATATTTGGGACTGTAGATTCATACAAAATGTATACTACTATTTCTAGAAAAGAATGATTAAACTGCACTTTGTTTTCTTTGGCGTAAAGGAGGACACATACTACAATACAACATTTTGATATTTTGGCATGGGAAATTCTAGAAATTTTTAGTGTGGGGAGAAATTACATGATACACTAAATGTTTTTATCTGCTATATGTAGCTAAATAATAGATCCTTAATAAAGTTGCAGACAATTATTATTTCATGATGTATTTGCCGATAATTACATGCACATTTTCAATGTTCGCTTTCATGAATTGGAGACTTAAGGGAATGCATACATAGAGATCCAAAGAAGAAAACTGTTTTATGATTTCATCAAACAAAGGACTGGCCAAATCTAGAGATAAGAAAGGGGGCAAAGATAGTAGCATGAACGGAAGGCACTTACGATTGGAGTGTCCTTTGAGCTACAGGAATGGTTCAGTGGCACACATGCACTGGAGTGAGGGGGCTCCTATGACGCTGACGATCAGCAGCCGAGGGCTGCTGCCCGCCACGCAAGCACGGGCCACCATGGCACCTGCCCAAGATGGTGTTCGCCGAGTTGGCGATGGATCTAACAGCCAAACCACTCCATGCTCCTGCGCGCCTCTCCAAGACCGCAGCAAGGAGCCTGTATCTGCATGGGAGGAGACCTGAATCGATCAGCAAGGCAAGCATCGCCTCACTCCGATTAAGCCGGCACCGAGAAGTTCATCTCTCATGTGTTCGATGTTATACAATGCTTCAAGTCTACAGCCAAAGAGAAAGATTGTTTGACTTTTGATAGAATAAAGTTTGTTTAATTGAGAGGCCACATCTCTACTTGAATACTTAAAATCAGTTTCTTTTCTTGCAGAAATATATTACCAACAAAAAGATAATCCCGAAGTAGGAAAACACCAACGATCTTGTCTGTAATGGCACTTGGCAATTGACACCCAAGGGAGGAATACGCAAAAATGCATACCTTCACCACGACAGGACATAGATGCAAATTCAGGTTGCTATTACCCCCCGGCCTCCCGCCCGCGCATGAAAATACAGATCGAAATCGAAAAAAGGGGCTAAAATTAGCCGGGAGGCGGCCGCGCGTGGATCCAAATTTGACTGGCCGGCGGAACCGGGCGGCAAAAAACTAGCGCTACAGCCCTATCTTGTTCTTCGAAAAAGCAAACAGACAGAGCAAGGCCGACCGGAGGCCGGCACGGCAGGATGAACTAGTAGTACGGTAGCAGCAGGGGAAAGAACATACGTGCGTGCACCGGCGGTTTGTCGTGCGCCTGCGGCGGCGGCGGCGGGGCGCTTGCTTGTTGATTCTAGGGGCTCGGGACGCAGCAGGGCGGGCCGGTGGAGGAGTAGCAGCAGGGCAGCGGCGGGGATCCTAGGGCGCAGAAGGGGGAGGAGGAGGAGGAGGTGGGAGGGAGCGGCGGCGGGTGAGGAAGGAAGGAGCGAGGGGCGTGGGGCTGTGGATTGGGGCTAGGGTGAGGAAGAAAGGAGCGAGCGACGGCGGATGTTTTTTTTACCTGGATGGGTCGGGAGAGAGGGAGGGGATAACCCACAGTTTTTTTTACCTGGAAAAAATAACCCATCTCTTTGCCATCCGCCAAATAGATGGCAAAGAATCTTTGCCGTCTGCGATGGCAAAGACGTAGGGCTGGTACGCCGTTACACTCGTGACGGCCACAGATTTGCCAACCTCTTTGCCATCTGGCGGCGGATGGCAAAGATTATTTGCCATCCACTAACACATGGCAAAGAATTGGCTGATGGCAACCATGTTCTTTGCCGTCTGTCAGCTTCTTTGCCATCTGTTTTATAAGCAGATGGCAAAGACGTTTTTGCCATCACCGGCAGATGGCAAAGAGCTGGCTGATGGCAAATTCCAGCTTCGAAAGAGTGTTTGTAGTTTTGTTTATCTAAGACAAGAATGTTATAATTTTCCCGTGATTGATATTGCTTTTTGTTGAATTTCCCCGGTGGGTGGCTTAGCTGCGAATCCGATTCGCCTAAGTTTGTAAAAAAATCATTTCCGTGCGAGCCAGTCTCTCACTCGGGGCTTAGCTGCGAATCCGCTTCGCCTAAGTATCCAAAATCCTACCGAGTGGCGAGCCAGCCTCCCACTCGGAGGCTTGGCTGCAGTCCAAGTACTCGCCTAAGTATCCAAAATCCTACCGAGTGGCGAGCCAGCCTCCCACTCGGAGGCTTGGCTGCAGTCCAAGTACTCGCCTAAGTATCCAAAATCCTACCGAGTGGCGAGCCAGCCTCCCACTCGGAGGCTTAGCTGCAGTCCAAGTACTCGCCTAAGTATTCAAACCCTGCCGAGTGGTGAGCCAGCCTCCCGCTCGGGGGCTTATAACGGCCCAAGGATTTGCCTCAAAACATCCAAAGTGATAAAAATCCTACCGAGTGGAGAGCAAACCTCCCACTCGGAGGCTTAGCTGCAGCCCAGTGCTCGCCTAAGTAATAGAAATCCTACCGAGTGGAGAGCAAACCTCTCACTCGGGGGCTTAGCTGCAGCCCAGTGCTCGCCTAAGTGATAAGAATCCTACCGAGTGGAGAGCAAACCTCCCACTCGCGGGCTTAGCTGCAGCACAGTGCTCGCCTAAGTGATAAAAATCCTACCGAGTGGAGAGCAAACCTCCCACTCGGAGGCTTAGCTGCAGCCCAGTGCTCGCCTAAGTGATAAAAATCCTACCGAGTGGAGAGCAAACCTCCCACTCGGAGGCTTAGCTGCAGTCCAGTGCTCGCCTAAGTGATAGAAATCCTACCGAGTGGAGAGCAAACCTCCCACTCAGAGGCTTAGCTGCAGCCCAGTGCTCGCCTAAGTGATAAAAATCCTACCGAGTGGAGAGCAAACCTCCCACTCGGAGGCTTAGCTGCAGCCCAGTGCTCGCCTAAGTGATAAAAATTCTACCGAGTGGAGAGCAAACCTCCCACTCGGAGGCTTAGCTATAGCCCAGTGCTCGCCTAAGTAATAGAAATCCTACCGAGTGGAGAGCAAACCTCTCACTCGGGGGCTTAGCTGCAGCCCAGTGCTCGCCTAAGTGATAAAAATCCTACCGAGTGGAGAGCAAACCTCCCACTCGGGGGCTTAGCTGCAGCACAGTACTCGCGTAAGTAAGGAATTCATCCCAATCCGCAAGGACGACGAGGTGCAGGTCAACTGCTACCTCCTCCTTCGGAGCTTCGCCACAAGTACAACGTGTGGTCCATCCCAATCCGCAAGGACGACGAGGTGCAGGTCGACTGCTACCTCCTCCTTCGGAGCTTCGCCACAAGTACAATGTGCGGTCCATCCCAATCTGTAAAGACGACAAGGTCAGTCGCAGTCTGTGTTCCATCTCTACCTTCAGGATAGATGAAGCTCAAGTTGATTGGAATTTCAACGGAATATCTTCCGAAATGAAGAATAAAGTTCTCTCGAAGGCAAGCAAAGCATGTTAAAGGAAAAATCAAGTTCGGATAAACGTCCTACGGATCCAAAGGTGCTCAAAGCGTTAAGCCCGTTAAAGTTTATCGATTACGTAAACCACTCGGCATTCCGAGGCAAATTTAAAGTGGGACTCGAAGTTTTTACTCCTCCGGTGGAGGATGGAAGGTGCAACAAACTGGTCGAGGTCGACTCCGTCGGCAATACGGGTAGCAGCAGCAATGAAAGTCTCCATGAAAGATCTCAAGTCGTGCTTCCTCAGATTGGCAACCTTGAGAGACACCAGCTTGTCCTCTTGCGCTTCTTTGCAAAGGGACACGAACCGAGATAGAGCAACATCAGCACCACACCGGCAGATGACTTCTTCCATTCCTGCACTCGACTTGGAATCTCATTCAATCGAGTCATCAAAGATTCAAGATCATTCGAGAGTCTGCATTCGCCGAGAGTCGAGTCGATCCGCGACACTGCAACTTTCAGTCGAGCAAGATAATCCACTGCGCTAGCGACACGAGACTCCAGTCGGAGTACATTCATAGCAGCTTCGTCCTTCACAGGAGAGTTGATGGGGTCCAAACTGGTTTCCACTCGACTGGTTTCTTCTTCAAAGTTTTGGCAGAATTCTGAAAACACAACTCAGATTCAAAATGAAGATCATATGATGAGCCGGTGAGAGCAAGACAGTTGGATAAAAGAGATTACCTTCGAGCATGAGAAACAGCTTCTTGGCGAACCCACCAAGATAAATCTCCAGGTCGTTTCGCTTCCCCGCCAGCTGGCCAACCTTGTCAGACAGAACATTCTTGTCGTTCTTCACCGACCGACTTCCTTGTTAGTCACACAAGAGAGGCTTTCAGCTTGGCATTTTCATCTTCAAGTTTGTCGACCGAGGCGAAGCTTCTCTTCAATGAGCTTTGTTTTCTCAAAGCCGCCTTTCATGCCTCTCGCAAGGTCAAGGTCCTTCTTCTTCAAAGTCTCTTCCAGTTTATCTGCAAAGTAACAATGAGAACAGAGTTGAGAATGAGCAGAAAACAGAGGCGATCGTCAAAAATTCTCACCAGCCATACCTTTTGCTTCATCCTGTGCTTTCGCAAATTCTCCCGAGCAAGCTTCAAATCGAGGTTGAGCTGAATCTGCTTTTCTCTAATCTCGAAGATAGCGAGCCACAAGCTCGCAAGATTTCTACAAAGAGTCAACCAACGAAAGACATCAAAGACAGATCACTTCCGAGTGACTAAGGAAAAATAGTAGCATTTCTAAGACTACGGTCGAATAAAACATTCGACAAGAGTCTCGGGATTACACCCAGCGGGTGCACTCAGCGTGCCCCCACTGGTTTACCAATTTGGTTCGATCAATCACCAAAAGAGGCAAAAAGGCTACGATTCTAAAAACATGGCTAATTGTCGCCGTCACCGCAGTAAAAAAGTTCTTAGACTATAGTCAATCGCACGCAATGACCATAGTCTCGGGACTACACCAGTGGGTGCACTTAGCGTGCCCCCACCGTTTTATAGCCCATTCGACTTGGTCCGTCCCAAGTCGAGTGAAGAAGATCACAGCATAAAGACCATAGCCGATCGCACGCAATGACCATAGTCTCGGGACTACACCCGGTGGGTGCACTCAGCGTGCCCCCACAAAAGTTCAACGACATACACACCCGGTGGGTGTACAGACATGGAAATCTCCAAGAAAGCAGTTTCAGATAGTATATCCTAACAAAGCAAGCGACGATCGACTTACTTGGACATTGCTCGAGAGCTGAACTAGCATCATAGGCCGCCTGACTTGCCTCTCGAGCCGCTTTCACCTGCTCCATCATGATCCCTGCCTGGCGTATGGCCTCTTTAGTAGCACTTACTTGGTCTTCCGGGACGTGGTGTGTAGCAAAGAGAGATGGTGGATCAGCAGTCGACGAAGTGGGTCGGGCACTTGTTAGCGGTACAGCGAAAGATACAGAAGTCTGAGTGGGGTTGCCTCCCTCGTAAATCAACGTATCAGGAGTCGCCACGACTTGAGCAGCCTTGCCAGCAGGCACTTTCTTGTTCCTCCTCTTCCTCAATGGCGCTTCCTCGTCATCATCGGGAAGATCAATGACGTGAGGCGGAACTACAAGAGAGATCCGTATAAACAGGAAGCCCAATCGACTAAAAGCTCCAATCGGCTAAAAGTGAAATCTCGTAGATCTTACCAAGATTGAAGTGGCCGCATCCTCCATTTCCCGATCATCGTTCTTGGCTGAAGTCTCGGAGGTAGCGGCTGTGAGATTTCAAGAGTCGGCTGATCACCATCAATTCGACTAAAAGTTCACTCATGTTGAAAAAAATACAAGGTTCTGTTGGTTACCCGGAGATGGTGGGGATGACCATTCATATCTTGGGCAGGGCCTTCGCCGCTTCGACGACGCCGCCGAGGTTGCTTCGGCGGCTTCTCGATCGGCGCTGGAGAAGTTGTCCTAGGTCGCTTCGCCGACCGACCGTGGGCACATCAGCTTTACCGCTACCGCCACTGGTCGTCGGCCGACTTGGACCTTCCCTCCGAGGGAGGAGGGTCGACGTCTTCCTCCTCTTCTTCCTCCTCCTCCTCATCATCAGAGCCATCATCCTCCTCATCCTCTTCGCCGTTGGACTCCCATTCCTCCGGACTCTCACCTACACTTCCTTCTTCTTCTTCGGCTGCTTCCTGCGCCCCGTTGGGCATCGAGTACATCTCAGTGGTGACCTAGAAGACAACAAAACAAGGTGAAAGTCAGTCGACGAAATTGACATCAAAACAGAATGAATGCAGCAGAGTCACAGTCGAAGATAAGTAGTGATACCTTGTCTGGTTGGTAACTCTGGTCGAGTGGTGGAATCCTCCTAGCTCCGCGAGGGTTGTCTTTATTTCCTGTGATGGCAGTCATCCACTTCTCCAGTATGACGTTATCAACCTCCTCCGGATGGACCCGAGTGGTATCATCTGTGCCGGAGTACATCCACATCGGATGACCTCGGTATTGGAGTGGCTGAATACGCCGTCGGAGAAAAACCTCCAGGAGATCCATGCCGGTCACCCCTTCGCGAATAAGCTGGACTACACGCTCCATCAGAAGCTTTACTTGGGCCTTCTCCTCTGGCAACACCTTCACGGAAGACGGCTTGTTCACTCGACTCATGGAGAAAGGAGGGAGCCCAGTCGACTACCCCGGCGTCGGCTGGTCTTGGCAAGAAACCAGGTCGATCGCCACCCTCTAACCGAGTCGGGAGAGTCATAGCTGGAAAGGCGCTCTTCCCCTCATCTGACTCCGAGTCCCCACACATTTGGATTACTTGGGTCCTCTCGTCATTCGGGCTCGTTTTCTTCACCGTCTGAGAGCGACAGTGAATATGTGCTTGAAAAGACCCCAATGCGATCGACAACCCAAGAAATTTCGCAGAGCTAAACGAAAGCAGCAAGATACACAATGGAGTTCGAGGAAATGGTGGAGTTGCGCCCAAAAAGTTCAGAAACCCCGGAAAAAAGGATTTGGCGGCAGAGAAAACCCCTATCTACGTGGGTGGCGGGGAGGACGACTCACCCTCTTCAGCTGCGGTTGCCACTCCGCGCCCGTAAGCCTCGCCGACCCATGGGGATCAGTCCTTCGCTTGCCGATCGGTGAGATCTTTTTCGGTGATGGTCGATCGGATCCAGCCTCCTTGACCCAGCCTGCGGCAGCTTGGACCGCGAAGAGGAACCGCCCGATCGGGCGCTCTCCCTTGGCCTTCGCCGCCTTCTTCACCTGCTCAGTATGGCAGTCTTGTCCTTCACCATGGTCGCCGGCGAGTAAAGTACCGAGCTGCGGCGCTGGGCGGACGGAGAGCGTGGCGAGAAAGTTTTGGAGGCGGAGGGAGGAGAAATCTGAGGGCGCACTGTTCAAAATGCCCGGTCCAACGCCTTATATGGGGTCGCTTCCGAGTGGCTGACCGGTAGGCCCAGGCAATCCCGTCACGATCCCGCAGCAGGCGCGCGCACGATACGTGGCGAAAAAGGCGGCGCGAGGATCGAGGTGTCATCGTCTTATCCCATCCGTGTGCCGCGGTTTTCTCCGCTTCGCGCGCTTCCCAAAATTCGGATCCCGCGAAATCCGCTAACCGCAGAGCAACTTGTCAGATAATAGATTTCCTCAGATCCGTCGCTCGGAAATCCTCAGGTTCACAAAGTTCACTCGACAAACGTGAAGAATGGATCAAGGCGACTGAAAGAAAGGTTGATGCCATCACCAAAAGGTCGTTGATCCAGAGTAAGACACACTCACAACACGAAGAATAGGTCGGAAAGATTATCAACTCCTTCCTCACTCAAACCTCGATCCATTCGGGGGCTAATGATGAAGTCATGTACCTGGGGTAGGGTCATAGACCTGCCCAAAGGTACCTTCCACAAGGACACTCACAAGAGAAGCAGCCTTCCAAATGACCGGTAGGCTCCCACTCGACAGATTCAAAGACACTGACTATGAAGACCCACTCGACCACCAAGAGTCCAAGAGCCACTCGGTGTCCAAACGGTCTGTAGTTAAATAGTCTTTATGACCTTAATGACACTTTATGTAAGGCGTTACCAGTAACGCCTAGCCTTAACGTACCTTAAACCCTCTCTCGTGGGCTGGCTGGGGTCTGGCGTATTCTATATAAGCCACCCCCTCCACGTAGAAGGGTTCGCACCTCAGAACACATACGCAGATAATCCAATCGACCGCCTCGGGCTCCGAGACGTAGGGCTGTTACTTCCTCCGAGAAGGGCCTGAACTCGTAAATCTCTTGCGTATACAACTACTCCATAGCTAGGATCTTGCCTCTCCATACCTACCCCTCATTCTACTGTCAGACTTAGAACCACGACAATGACCATAGTTTGAGGAGTTCATGTATTCACTATGTGCCAATGCTTTGTTCCGGTTCTCTATTAAAAGGAGGCCTTAATATCCCTTAGTTTCCATTAGGACCCCGCTGCCACAGGAGGGTAGGACAAAAGATGTCATGCAAGTTCTTTTCCATAAGCACGTATGACTATATCCGGAATACATGCCTACATTACATTGATGAATTGGAGCGAGTTCTGTGTCACCCTATGTTATGACTGTTACATGATGAACCGCATCCGGCATAATTATCCATCACCGATCCAATGCCTACAAGCTTTTCATCTACTGGTTTACGCTTATTTACTTTCTCGTTGCTACTGTTACAATCACTACAAAATACCAAAAATATTGCTTTTGCTTTCATTATTCTTTTGTTACCGTTACCACTACTATCATACTACTTTGCTACTAAACACTTTGCTGCAGATATTAAGTTTCCAGGTGTGGCTGAATTGACAACTCAGTTGCTAATACTTGAGAATATTCTTTGGCTCCCCTTGTGTCGAATCAATAAATTTGGGTTGAATACTCTACCCTCGAAAGCTGTTGCGATCCCCTACACTTGTGGGTTATCAAGAACAATTTATGGCGCCGTTGCCGGGGAGCATAGCTCTATTCTTTAAGTCACTTGGGATTTATATCTGCTGGACACTATGAAGAACTTGAAAGACGCTAAGACAAAAATTTATCCCTCAACTACGAGGGGAGGTAAGGAACTGCCATCTAGCTCTGCACTTGATTCACCTTCTGTTATGAGTAAGCTTGCGACACCTAAGCCCTCGCTTCGCTATTCGCTCGATATGTCGATGTTATTGATGATGCCACTTCTGCTATGCATGATACTTATGATGAAACTACTTCTATGCTTGATACTACTGTGCCCCTTGGTGAATTTCTTGATGAACAAATTTCTAGGTCTAGAGAGACAGAAACTATTGAAACTGAGTATGTTGATGAAAGTGATGATGAAGATATGCATGCTATTCCTGAGGGTTATCTTTTCGATATGGAATCTTCTGCAGCTATTTTTGCCTGCCATTATAGATACGAACTTAAGAGTCTGTTAGTTAAATGGAGTAAAGAATCTCTTAGAGATAGAATGAAACCTGACCCTGCTTTTGCTACTTCACCTATTTGTGTTCCCGATAAGGATTATGAATTCTCTGTTGATCCTGATATAATTACTTTGGTTGAATCTGATCCTTTTCATGGTTATGAATCTGAAACTGTTGTGGCACATCTTACTAAATTAAATGATATAGCTACCCTGTTCACTAATGATGAGAGATCTCGCTACTTCTATATCCTTAAAATATTTCCGTTCTCATTAAAGGGTGATGCTAAGATATGGTTTAATTCTCTTGATCCTGGTTGTGTGCGTAGTCCCTAGGATATGATTTATTACTTCTCTTCTAAATATTTCCCTGCTCATAAGAAACAAGCTGCTTTAAAGGAAATATACAACTTTGTGCAAATTAAAGAAGAGAGTCTCCCACAAGCTTGGGGGAGGCTTCTCAAGTTACTTAATGCTTTGCCTGATCATCCTCTTAAGAAAAATGAAATACTTGATATCTTTTATAATGGACTAACCGATGCTTCCAGAGATTACCTGGTAGTTGTGATGGTTCTCTTTTTAGGGAAAGAACACTGAATGAAGCTGAAATTCTATTGAATAATATGTTGACAAACGAAAATAATTGGTCACCTCCTGAGCCAGCTCCAGAGCCAATTACTGAGCCTGTTCCTAAACCAACTCCGAAGAAGAGAGGTGTTCTATTTCTCAGTCCTGAAGATATGCAAGAGGCAAAGAAATCTATGAAAGAAAAAGGTATTAAAGTTGAAGATGTTAAGAATTTACCTCCTATTGAAGAAATACATGGTCTTAATCTACCGCCTGTTGAAGAAACATATGATCTTGATCCATTACCTATTGAAGAACCTCCTGATCCCGATAACCCGACACAGGTAGTAAAGGTAAATTCTCTCTATAGATTTGATGAAGGTGATATTCCTCACTATAAGTCTGCTAGACAATGCTTGGATGAGTTTGATAATTTTATTGTCAAACAAGAAAATTTTAATGCTTATTTTGGTAGACAGTTGAAATATGATTGCGATATGATTAAATACTTGGGTGATTATATGGCTAATGTTAGATGTGAACTTAAACTCATTAGCAAACATGCTTCTATGGTTACCACTCAAGTAGAACAAGTGCTTAAGGCTCAAAATGATTTGCTTAATGAAATGAATAGTAAGAAAAATGATTATGCTGTTAGAGTGGCTACTAGAACTGGTAGAATGACTCAGGAACCTTTGTATCCTGAAGGCCACCCTAAGAGAATTGAGCAAGATTCTCAGAGAAATAATACTGATGTGCCTAGTTCCTCTAAAAGGAAGAAAAAGAAAAATGATAGGACTTTGCAAACTTCTAGTGAACCTATTGTTGAACCACCTGATAATCCAAATGATATATCTATTTCTGATGCTGAAACACAATCTGGTAATGAACATGAACCTAGTGAAAATGTTAATGATGTTGTTCATGATGATGCTCAACCTAGTAATGATAATGGTGTAGAAGTTGAACCCGCTGTTGATATTGATAACCCACAATCAAAGAATCAACGTTATGATAAGAGAGACTTTGTTGCTAGGAAACATGGTAAAGAAAGAGAACCATGGGTTCAGAAACCCATGCCCTTTCCTCCCAAACCATCCAAGAAAAAGGATGATGAGGATTTTGAGCGCTTTGCTGAAATGATTAGACCTATCTTTTTGCGTATGCGATTAACTAATGTGCTCAAAACAAATCCTTATGCTAAGTATATGAAGGATATCATTACCAATAAGAGAAAGATACCGGAAGCTAAAATTTCCACCATGCTTACTAATTATACTTTTAAGGGTTGAGTACCAAAGAAACTTGGAGATCCAGGAGTACCCACTATACCATGCTCCATTAAAAGAAATTATGTTAAAACTGCTTTATGTGATCTTGGAGCCGGCATTAGTGTTATGCCCCTCTCTTTATACCGTAGACTTGATTTGAATACGTTGGCACCTACTGAAATATATTTGCAAATGGCTGATAAATCAACTGCTATACCTGTCGGTATTTGTGAGGATGTGCCTGTTGTGGTTGCAAATGTTACTATTTTAACGGACTTTGTTATTCTTGATATTCCCGAGGACGGTAGTATGTCTATTATTCTTGGAAGACCTTTTCTGAATACTGCAGGGGCTGTTATTGATTGCAACAAGGGCAATGTCACTTTTCATGTTAATGGTAATGAGCATACGGTACACTTTCCGAGGAAACAACCTCAAGTTTATAGCATCAACTCTATTGGAAAAGTTCCATCGATTATATTTGGAGGTTTTGAATTTCCTCTTCCTACTGTCAAGAAGAAATATGATATTCTTATTATAGGGGATGTGCATATTCCCGTTGAGGTAACTTAGTGTTATTCGAAATTTCTTCGGTTCCATGTTAATCGGAATGAGTTTGTTAACAAGACCTGATCAACCTTGTTAGTGGATTCCTTTTGATGAGCATCGATGCATTTAAACTAGAAGCACAACCTTCTCGTATCTCTTTATACTTTCTGTTATTTAGTTGAAATAAAGTAAAAATAGTATTTTTCTGTCTGCTTCTGATTTATCTGCAATATAAAAATATCCCAAAATAAAAGTCCTCAGAATGCCATGCCAATTTAATATGATTTTTTCGAATATTTGAGGATTTATCAGTGCAAAATTACATGGGGAGCTGCCACCTGGCCACGAGGGTGGAGGGCGCGCCCTACCCCCCAGGGCGTGCCCCCTGCCTCGTGGGCCCATGGTGGCCCTCCTCCGCTTATTCCTGCACCCATCCTCTTCTTCTTCCTCCCACAAACACGAATAACCAGCTCAAACACGAGTTCCAGTCCCCGTTGCTGTGATTTTCGATCTCTTTGCTCAAAGCACCTCTCACAAAACTACTTGGGGAGATTGTTCCTTGGTATGTGACTCCTCCATTGGTCCAATTAGTTTTTGTTCTAGTGCTTTTTTCATTGCAAATTTCTGCTACATAGGTGACCATGTTCTTGAGCTTGCATGTCAATTTTATATGGTTCCAAGTAGTTCTAATGCATGATAAAGGCTCTAGGCACTTGTAGGAGTAGTTGCTATCAATTTTATTGAAGTTGGTTCATTTTTGTTTCAAGTTACTAAAAATTTCAGATTATTTCAGAAAATAATGAAGAGACTTTTGAGGGGCTCGTCGAGCCGAAGCTCGAAGGAAAAACAAAAGGAGGAAGCACAGAAGCCCAAATATAATTTGCCTCGCACCGCGGAGGTCCGGTCGTGTGAATGGCCTTCCGATGACTTCTTGAGGAGAGCCGGAATTTATGAGGATTTTTATTTATTGATTGAGAACGCCGGTGTAGTGACCCGACCTCAGATGGTCAAGTCTCTGTGCTTCTGTGTCATCCCTGGATCGGTAATGCTTGACACACAAGATCAAGGATTTATAACAGAGTAGCAATCACACACTTATTACATCGAATGTCTCAAAAGAGAACTTATTACAATAATATGGCTTAAGGCCATCTAATGTGATAATAGCGGAAGGCTTGGAAGATAAAGTGAGTCCATCAACTCCAACGGCATAACTGAGCTGCACGGCAACGACCTACAATCCTTACTCCTCGTCTGAAAATTCTGCAACATAATACGTTGCAGCCCGAGAACGGGTCAGCACATGGAATATGCTGGCAATGTAACACAATAGAACAATAACAGAATAAAGCTAACACTACATGCAAGTTTGGCTGGTGGAAAGCTCTATGGTTACAGTTTTGCAAGAAGCCAATTTTTCCCTACATCAAAGGAATAAATTTCACTTTAACTATCATGGTGGTTGAAACATCATTGAGAAGGTGTAACCCCAACTCAATCCCAATTAAAGTGATTAACAACCCAACAGTATTAATTTAGAGTGATGAGATACATGTGAATACTCAAGTACTAGATACTCAGAATCGTCCATAACCGGGGACACGGCTAACCATGATTAGATTGTACACTCTGCAGAGGTTTGCGCACTTTTTCTCACAAGACTCGATCGCCTCCGCTGGTTTCTCGACTTTGCATGGTGTTTGAGAGACGGATGACCGAGACACGCTCTTTCGAAACATTAACTCTCTACTCCTGGATAGATCATACCAAACCTATAAAACCCACTACCTGCTGATCTACCTCTTCGAAAGCTTCACGTAACTTACTCAACTATGGTAGAGCCCATAATAGCTTGTGGCTGCACACGGAAGTTTCTAGCATGAATAATCTCAGTTCCCTTTGAGCCTGGGTGGCGGTCCATAGGAAGATCACACGGGACCCCGGGATTTCCAAAAATAAAATAGACAACACTGGGTTCCCCAGGTGCCTCAATCCACCCAGATGTGTATTTAAGTTGCCACCTTAAAGTAAACCATTAATTAGTAATATCACATCTGTCGTGAATATCTCTCAACCCAAACCACGTCTACGAGCATAGCATGGCAATGTAAGCAACACGTAGAGTAACTCCCAAGGGTTTGATAACAACAGGGCAATAGGTTCCTACCTCATCATCTACTTCCCAACCCACAAATTAATGACATCCTAATCATGCAATGTTGGAGGGTTGAGCTAATGCATAAAAACTAGGTATGAAAAGGTATGATCAAGTGTTACTTGCCTTGCTGACGATCCGTGAATCCTGGAGACTCGTAGTAACACGCTCCGCACTCCGACAATTCTATCGTAAGCAAACAATACATACATAAGTAACAAACAAAGATGCACAAATGAAACTTCAACTGAAAGAGGTTTACTGGAGAGTTCAACTTCAGAACTCCGGTTTGCAAAAAAAATCAAACCAAATGGAACAACGAAACTCAAACAGCGAGAAAAACAAGGTCCGTTTACTAATCTGAACTAGAGTCGAATTTTACAAAGATAAAAACTGGTTTAAGTTGACTATTCAGAAAGAGGGTTTCGAGATGAAACTCCAGGCGTTTGAATCGCCTGATTCCGATAAACGAGCAAAAAGTTATACTAGTTTGAACATTGGTTCAGAAATCGAATTCGGAATAATCGCGGAATAAAACCGATAAAAGAAAACGACGAACGGCTAAACGAACGAACGTTCGCTAGCTGAAACTAAATGATGAACATGTTCGTAAAAACGAATCGAACGGGTGAACGTTCTCAAAATAAATAAACCGGGAAAAATAAACCGATCTAAAAAAAACGGGCTAGGGTTTTTTTTTTAAAACCGAAGGGATATTTAAAGAAAAACCGGCGACGGGGCTACCTCCGGCGAGGTCGTCCGGCGGGGCGGCGGCTTGGCGAGGGGGCGACGGCGACGGCAGCCAAGGCGGCGGGGCGGCGGCTCGGCTCGGGCTTTCCCGGGTCCGGGCGGGCGGCGGTGGCGATGGTGGCGGCGGTGGTGGCTAGGGAGGGGGGGCTATTTAAAGAGGGGAGGGGAGGTGGCTTGGAGGAGGGGGCAAGGCGGCGGGCGGAGTCCGGCTCGGCGGCGGCAGGCAGCAGCAGGGGGGGTGGTGGCGGCTTGGCCGGCCTGCTCGGCTGGGCCGTTGGCCCGATCAGTATGCGGTTTCCTCTTTTTTTTTTAACATTCCGCCGAAAATTGTAAAAATCCTAGAAAAATAAATAAAAATCTAAAAATGCCAAAACAAGTTTTCTTTGCCTAAATAAAATATTTAGAACAAGATGAACTCCTCTTGGCCCCTAAAATGCAAATGTTTAAACATATGCAATTTTTTTCACTAGGCAAATAAAATTCCAAATAGGTAAAAAAAATCCCAAAAAATGATTTTAACATTTTTCCTCCAGCATTTCAATTAGTTTTGGAGAAGTCATATTATCTCCTCTCGTTTATTTTAAACTTGAAATATTTTTCCGGAGAGAAAAATAATAAATCCAATATCCTCGTCTTTCATTATTTGATAAAATTCAAATATGGAAATCGAAAAATCCCCAACTCTCTCCGAGGGTCCTTGAGTTGCTTAGGATTTCGAGGATAGCAAATGAATATGCAATAAAATATGCTATGCATGGATGACCTATGTATAACATGCCAAATTGGAAATTTGGGATGTTACAAACCTACCCTCCTTAAGATGAATCTCGTCCTCGAGATTCGGGTTGGCTAGAAAATAGGTGCGGATGGTCCTTGCGAACTTCATCTTCTCGCTCCCAGGTGGCTTCCTCCTCGGTGTGGTGGCTCCACTGAACTTTACAAAACTTGATAACTTTGTTGCGAGTGACTCGGCTGTTGAAATCCAAAATCTATACTGGTTTCTCCTCATAAGTCAAATTACTATCCAATTGAATCGCCTCCAGGGGCACTGTATCCTTTAACGGTATGTCGGCCATCTCGGCGTGGCACTTCTTCAGTTGTGATACGTGAAACACATCGTGAACTCCTGATAGTCCTTCGGGTAACTCCAGTTTGTAGGCAACTTCTCCCATTCGTTCAAAAACATGATACGGCCCTACAAATCTTGGGGCTAACTTTCCTTTACTCCAAAACGTTTCACTCCCCTCGGGGTGATACTCATGATAGGCTCATCTCCGATTTCATAGGTTACTTCCTTGCGTTTTGAATCTGCGTAACTCTTCCATCTAGACCGAGCAATCTTTAGTCTGCTCTCGATTAGTTTAACCTTCTCCTCTCGAGTCTTTGATCAAATCTGGTCCAAACAATCGACGGTCTCGGCCTCGTCCCACATCAAGGGTGTTCTACACTGCGTCCGTCAGAGCTTGAACGATGCCATCTTCAAACCGGCACGGTAGCTGTGTTATATGAGAATTCTGCGTCGGCAAATTGTCATCCCAACTAGATCCATAATCCAAAGGCATGTGCTCTTAACATATCCTCCGAATCTGGTTAACTCTCTCTGTCTCATCCATCCGTCTGTGGGTGGAACGCAGTCTTGAGTTCCAATCTGGTACCCAAAGTCCGTGTAGTTGATGCCAAAACTTTGAAGTAAACTGTGTTCCTCTATCGATCGATGCTCCTCAGAACTCCATGCAAACATACGATCCTGGTCATATATATCTTGGCCAACTTGGCACTTGTATAAGTTGTTTTCACTGGGATGAAGTGAGCTACTTTGGTCAACCGATCCACTACTACCCATATTGAATCATATCCTGCCTTGGTTCTGGGTAACCCGGTGATAAAATCCATGCCAAGTTTGTCCCACTTCCATTCGGGTATTGGCATAGGTTGCAACAGTCCTGCTGGCTTTTGATGCTCTGCCTTCACTCTCTGACATACATCGCAACGGCTACATACTCGGCAATATCCTTCTTCATACCAGTCCACCAGAAACGTTCCTTCAAGTCCAAATACATCTTGGTGTTTCCGGGGTGAATCGAGTATGGTGAGTCATGGGCCTCTTGAAGTATTAACTTCCTGATCTCCGAATTGTTGGGCACATAAATCCGATCCTCAAACCACAAGGTATCGTGCTCATCCTCGCGAAACCTTTGGCTTTTCCTTTGCCCATCTTTTCCTTTATCTCAGCAATCTCTTTATCCTCCTTTTGAGCGTCTCGAATCTTGTCTAACAAGGTCGACTGAACCTCCATTGTTGCAAGAAAACCTCTTGGAACAACCTCCAACTGAAGTTCCATAATATCCTCTGCTAACTCCTTTGGCAGTCCTCTACCTTCAAGGATATTGGCATAACTCTTCCGACTCAAAGCGTCTGCTACAACGTTGGCCTTTCCTGGATGATAGTGTAGCTTCATGTCGTAATCCTTTATAAGTTCCAGCCATCTCCTCTGCCTAAGGTTTAACTCTTTCTGTGTGAAAATGTACTTTAAACTCTTATGATCTGTGTACACATCACAACGGTTTCCCATGAGATAATGTCTCCAGGTCTTCAATGCATGTACTACAGCTGCTAACTCCAAATCATGTGTGGCATAGTTCAACTCATGAGGCTTCAGTTGTCGTGAGGCATATGAAACAACTTTTCCGTCCTGCATAAGAACACATCCAAGTCCCAAGCGAGAGGCATCACAATACACTTGAAACTCCTTATGTATATCGGGCAAGGTCAAGACTGGGCTGTAGTCAACCGTTTTTCAACTCTTGGAAGATTGTCTCACAATCCTCATCCCATTTGAACTTGGTATCCTTCTTTAGCAATTCTGTCATTGGTTTAGCAATCTTAGAAAAATTCTCAATAAATCTCCGATAATATCCTGCCCACCCAGAAAATCGCGAATCTCGCCGATGAAGTGGGTGCCAACCATTCAATGGATCGACTGAATTTTATGGATCTCTTGCTATACCCTCTCCGATATAACATGCCCAAGAAATCCAACTTCCTTTAACCAAAACTCGCACTTGCTGAATTTGGCATATAACCGGTGTTCCACGAGTTTCTCAAGAACCAAGCGTAAGTGTTCTGCGTGCTCCTCTTCGTTCTTCGAGTAAACCATAATATCATCGATAAACACCACAACAAACTTGTCCAAATACTCCATGAACACTTTGTTCATCATACTCATGAAATAGGCAGGGGCGTTAGTCAGTCCAAACGACATGACCGTATACTCATATAATCCATATCGTGTGGTGAATGCTGTCTTTGGTATATCCTTCTCTCGGATCTTCAACTGATGGTATCCTGATCGTAGATCAATCTTAGAAAACACCTTAGCTCCTTGCAACTGATCAAACAGATCATTAATCATTGGTAAGGGATACTTGTTCTTTATCGTTACTTCATTCAGAGCTCGATAATCAACAACCATCCTTAGGGATTTATCCTTCTTCTCCACCAAAAGTACTGGAGCTCCCCAAGGTGATGAACTTCTACGAATGTAAGCTTTCTCCAATAGCTCCTTGATCTGCTTCTTAATTTCCTCCAGATCATTTGCGGGCATCCGATAGGGTCTCTTAGATATTGGTCCTGTACCTGGCATTAGTTCTATCAGAAACTCGATGTCTTGATCCGGTGGCATGCCCGGTAACTCTTCTGGAAAAACATCTGGATAATCCTTCACTACAGGTACTTCCTCTTGTACAACTCCCGTGAGGGTATTCACTTGGCTCCTCCTAGGCACATGCCTAGATACATACTTAATCCTTTTTCCCTCTGGGGTAGTAAGATAAATTGACTTGCTAGCACAGTCAATACTTCCTCCAAACTTCGACATCCAATCCATACCTAATATCACATCCAATCCTTGCGACTCCAAGATAATTAGGTCAGACGGAAAAACATGCGTGCCAATGATTAGGGTATCTAGGTGCACCACTTGCTAGCCATGTACTCTGCTCCAAAGAGCTCACTAAAGAGGGGTTCTAAGGGTCTAGGTTGGTAACTTAAACTTATCCACAAATCCCTTGATATGTATGAATGCGATGCACCAAGATCGAAAAGAACAATAGCGGTAAATGACTGAACCAAAACTTACCTATTACGCGTCCGGCTGCTCTTCAACTTCCTCCACGTTAACGTGGTTCACTTGTCCTTTGTTGAATGGATTGGGCTTCTTCCCAGCGCTCCCATTTCGTTTCCATTCTTTCCTTCAGAGGCGATCGCTGGCATAGTGCCCTGTCTTCCCGCACTTAAAGCAAATAACTTGGCTCAAGTCTCTCTTGGCGGGTGTAGCTGGGTTAGAGCGATTCGATTATTGTTGGCTGCATTTCCATTCCCATTCTTCGCACCATTATGCGATCCTCCTCCAAGATGGTTATGTCCTCCATGGTTATGAACTAGTCCTCCTGAGTTCGGGGTTGAACGGGACTTCTGGTGAGCTCCCGAGTTATACTTCCCTTGTCCATACTTCCTCTTACGATTTTCAATTTGCTGCTGCTTTCCTTCAATCATTAGGGCCTTATCTACCAACTCCTGGTAGTTGTTGAAAGTTGCCACCATCAGCTGCATACTCATCTCATCATTCAGTCCTTCCATAAACTTCTCTTGCTTCGCGGCATCCGTGGCCACATCATCAGGGGCATAGCGTGATAACTTGCTAAACTCATCCACGTACTGAGCCACAGTACGGTTCCCCTGGCGTAAGTTGCGGAACTCACGCTTCTTTATCTGCATGGCTCCAGTTGAAACATGAGCCGTGCGAAAAGCTTGTTGGAACTGGTCCCAAGTGACATTGGCTATAGGAAAAGTAGCCGTGTAATTCTCCCACCATGCGGCTGCTGGTCCATCCAATTGATGTGCAGCAAAACGCACTATTTCAGTATCCATGCATCCTGCGGTGGTTAACTCCCTTCCAATACGGCGTAGCCAGTCATCTGCAACTATTGGCTCGGTGCTACTGGAAAACACCGGCGGTTGTAACCTTAGAAAGTGGGCTAAATTGTCCACTGGCGGTGGGTTGTTGTTGTTGTTGTTGTTGTTGGCATTGCCCTGGTTCTGAACTAGCAATTGCATCAAAGCATTCTGCTGTTGGATTAGCTGAGTGAGCTCCGGTGGGAAAACAAAACCGGGTTCACATCTCGGAGGCATCTGAAGGTTTAGATGGGAGAGATTTAGAATAGAAAGAGGTCTAGTGAGAAAAACACTACCCATATGCACATGAGGCAAACACACATTCATTCAATCAAGCAAGCAAGGGCATACAAAACGATCTAGGACTATCGCATAAGTGCTCAACTACTACTAGTTACATGGGGTAATACTACTATTATATGGTGGTCATCTAGAAATTTTGATCGGTGGAAGACTCCATGATGTCTGCTCCAGCTTCGTCTTCATAGTCATCATCACTTGGGTCTGAGTCGGTGTCGTCGATGATGATGTAGTTTTTTGGACAAGCGGGATCTTCTTCCTCTTTTTGCTCCTCTTCCTTGGGTGCTGGTCCTCCCATGAAGACTCCGATCTTCTTGACTAGGTCGTCGTTCTTCTCCAGTAGTATCTTGATTTCTTCCTCATATCCATCGCGTGTAGACTTGAGTTCTTCCTCCAACTCGATGATCTTAGTTTTCGCCTTCTTCAAATCCAGCATGTCTGCGCACATCTGGTTCTCATGACGTCGAATGTGCTGGTTTAGCTCCTAGATGTAAGCTGCAATGGATCTATCCTTCTTGGTGCTAATTACTTCCCATTGCTCGTCTCGGCGCCCACATATTTGGTATATGGTGTCTTTAAGCTCCTTATTGTAGACTTCTCCAATGCGTCCCATGGTAATGTGAGCTGCCATACTCTTTCCCAAACTCCATGTTGGTGCATTGAAAACACATACTATGGGCTCCGTTCTTGGTGCAAACGTCCTTCCGGGAACTAGAGCTTGAATCTTCCAGCATTCTTCTTCTGGTAAGGTGGCGTTGTACGTCCCGGTGAAGCTTGGTATTCCAATATTCAAGTACCTAGTGACTTCCTTCAAATGGCGTCCGAAAGGTGTGTCTTCATCCGGTTGGGCAAACTTGTACTTCATCTCCGTCATCCTAAAGGGTGGGAAAATGGAGAGGGGTCAGAAATGAGTAGAGAGGAGTGACCTATGGTTTTATCTTAGTGGTCGTGTCCTACACTCAGCGTGTGCTCGATACCATCTTGTAGCGACCCGACCTCGGATGGTCAAGTCTACGTATTCATGTCATCCTGGATCGGTAATCTTGACACACACGATTACTCGAAGGATTTATAACAGAGTAGCAATCACACACTTATTACATCGAATGTCTCAAAGAGAACTTATTACAATAATATGGCTTAAGGCCATCTAATGTGATAACAGCGGAAGGCTTGGAAGATAAAGTGAGTCCATCAACTCCAACGGCATAAGCGAGCTGCACGGCAGCGACCTACAATCCTTACTCCTCGTCGAAAAGTCTGCAACATAATACGTTGCAGCCCGAGAACAGGTCAGCACATGGAATATGCTTTGGCAATGTAACACAATAGAACAATAACAGAATAAAGCTAACACTACATGCAAGTTTGGCTGGTGGAAAGCTCTATGGTTACAGTTTTGCAAGAAGCCAATTTTTCCCTACATCAAAGGAATAAATTTCACTTTAACTATCATGGTGGTTGAAACATCATTGAGAAGGTGTAACCCCAACTCAATCCCAATTAAAGTGATTAACAACCCAACATTAATTTAGAGTGATGAGATACATGTGAATACTCAAGTACTAGATACTCGAAATCGTCCATAACCGGGACACGGCTAACCATGATTAGATTGTACACTCTGCAGAGGTTTATGCACTTTTCTCACAAGACTCGATCGCCTCCGTTGGTTTCTCGCCTTTGCATGGTGTTTGAGAGACGGATGACCGAGACACAGTCTTTCAGAAACATTAACTCTCTACTCCGGATAGATCATACCAAACCTATAAAAACCCACTACCTGCTGATCTACCTCTTCGAAAGCTTCACGTAACTTACTCAACTATGGTAGAGCCCATAATAGCTTGTAGCTGCACACGGAAGTTTCTAGCATGAATAATCTCAGTTCCCTTTGAGCCTGGGTGGCGGTCCATAGGAAGATCACACGGGTACCCCGGGATTTCCAAAAATAAAACAGACAACACTGGGTTCCCTAGGTGCCTCAATCCACCTAGATGTGTATTTAAGTTGCCACCTTAAAGTAAACCATTAATTAATAATCTCACATCTGTCGTGAATATCTCTCAACCCAAACCACGTCTACGAGCATAGCATGGCAATATAAGCAACACGTAGAGTAACTCCCAAGGGTTTGATAACAACAGGGCAATAGGTTCCTACCTCATCATCTACTTCCCAACCCACAAATTAATGACATCCTAATCATGCAATGTTGGAGGGTTGAGCTAATGCATAAGAACTGGGTATGAAAAGGTATGATCAAATGTTACTTGCCTTGCTGACGATCCGTGAATCCTAGAGACTCGTAGTAACACGCTTCGCACTCCGGGAATTCTATCGTAAGCAAACAATACATACATAAGTAACAAACAAAGATGCACAAACGAAACTTCAACTGAAAGAGGTTGACTGGAGAGTTCAACTTAAGAACTCCGGTTTGCAAAAAAATCAAAACAAATGGAACAACGAAACTCAAACGGCGAGAAAAACAAGGTCCGTTTATTAATCTGAACTAGAGTCGAATTTTACAAAGATAAAAACTGGTTTAAGTTGACTATTCGGAAAGAGGGTTTGAGATGAAACTCCAGGCGTTTGAATCGCTGATTCCGATAAGCGAGCTTAAAAGTTATACTAGTTTGAACATTGGTTCGAAATCGAATTGAATAATCGCGGAATAAAACCGATAAAAGAAAACGACGAACGGCTAAGCGAGCGAGCGTTAGCTAGCTGAAACTAAATGATGAACATGTTAAGTAAAAGCGAATCGAGCGGGTGAGCGTTCTCAAAATAAATAAACCGGGAAAAATAAACCGATCTAAAAAAAATGGGCTAGGGTTTTTTTTTAAAACCGAAGGGATATTTAAAGAAAAACCGGCGACGGGCTACCTCCGGCGAGGTCGTCCGCGTGGCGGCGGCTTGGCGAGGCGGCAACGACGGCGCTGGAGGCGGCGGGCGGCGGCTCGGCTCGAACTTTCACGGGTCCCAAGGGCGGGCGGTGGCGATGGTGGCGGCGGTGGTGGCTAGGGAGAGGGGGTCTATTTAAAGAGGGAGGGAGGGGCAAGTCGGCGGGCGGAGTCCGGCTCGGCGGCGTGTGCCAGCATGTGAGCAGGGGCGGTGGCGGCTGGGCCGGCCTGCTAGGCTGGGCCGTTGGCCCGGTCGGGCGAGGTTTCCTCTTTTTTTTAAACATTCCGCCGAAAATTGTAAAAATCCTAGATAAATAAATAAAAATCTAAAAATGCCAAAACAAGTTTTCTTTGCCTAAATAAAATATTTAGAACAAGATGAACTCCTCTTGGCCCCTAAAATGCAAATTTTTAAACATATGCAATTTTTTTCACTAGGCAAATAAAATTCCAAATAGGTAAAATAAAATCCCAAAAAATGATTCTAACATTTTTCCTCCAGCATTTCAATTAGTTTTGGAGAAGTCATATTATCTCCTCTCGTTTATTTTAAACTTGAAATATTTTTCCGGAGAGAAAAATAATAAAATCAAATATCCTCGTCTTTCATTATTTGATAAAATTCAAATATGAAAATCGAAAAATCCCCAACTCTCTCCGAGGGTCCTTGAGTTGCTTAGGATTTCGAGGATAGCAAATGAATATGCAATAAAATATGCTATGCATGGATGACCTATGTATAACATGCCAAATTGGAAATTTGGGATGTTACAGCCGGCCTCACCGACTTCCTCCGCGACCAACGTCATCAATATCTCTTACTCACTAATACTTTCGTGCAGAACTTCTACTATTTTCCTAAGGAATCACCTCCATCAGTAGAGTTTCATTTATATGACGTTGTTAAGAAGATGCCATTAGCTGAATTTTGCGAGGTTTGCAAAATACCCTTTGAGGGTACCTTGGATGAACCACACCGTAATGAAGTGAAAGCTTTTATTAACACTATCACTGTGGGAGAAACCAGTAAGGTTTCTGATGCAAGAATTACTAGCATACATTTTCCTGTTTTACGCTAATTTGCCTTATTTGCTAGTCGTTGCTTGATTGGTCGCGGAAACTGTGGAAACCTTAGTGTTCCTGATATTATCATTCTGTTCCATGGTTTATACTGCAATAACTCTGTTAGTATGGGTGGAATTGTTGCTAGACGGTTAAGTCTAAACCGTACTAAGGGCCCCATCTTTGGAGGCATTTATGCTTCACGCCTAGCTGAATATTTTGGCATACCTATTAGGCATTTTGAAAAAGAAGAAAAATTGCTGCCTAGTGCTTATCTAGATTATAAGGGTATGCTAGCACATGATTTTATTTTTAAGAGTCATGAAGGGGAGCTCAAATATAAATTGTATTTTGATAAACATCACCCTGAGACTATTACTTTGCCTGCTCCTTCTCTATTTAACTTGTCTGCAGGTCATCACCTCGTTCCGTGGGCAGCCGTTCAAGCCTATCGGAATCCTGCACTAGCCCCGGAACCGGAACCACAATATGAGCCTCCACGCCAGTCTGTTTATTCTTGGGATCTGGAGGTGGCTGCCAGCCAGTGGCAGTCAGAGTCCTCTTCATCGCAGTACGACCCCAGCTACACCTACGGGTATCCGCTAGGCCATCCCTGGCAATGAACCAACTTAGGCCAAAAGCCTAAGCTTGGGGGAGTACGTATTTCTCACCGACATTACATTTATGTTCACACACACTCATTGCTAGATGTGGGTGCTCATACTCTTTCACTGTAATATCCATGCTAGTTATTTTATTTTTCCTACTTTCTTCTTGTGTGTTTGATAAACTTTAAGAAAACAACAAAAACATTAGTAGTAGTTTACTTTTTCTGCTGTAGTAGTAATAATTAAAAAGAAAACCCAAAAATATTTCCTGTTCTTCTTTTGCTTGTTGGGAGCTTTCCCGTGTAAATAGTTTTATTTCTTTTCTTTTCTTTGGGGGTCGATAGGAGAAGACCATGATTAAATTGTTGAAGTGGCTCTTATATGCATTAGTGTTGATTTAACCAAGAGCCCATATTGCCTTGTCTTCTCCTATTTGTTGAATGCTCGCAGATTCCAGCTTAGTCCAATGCACGTGCACTCTTATTATTATTCACATCGTTCGGTCGTGCAAGTGAAAGGCAATTATGACGATATATGATGGACTGACTGAGATGGGAAAAGCTGATATGAGCTCGACCTCTCTTGTTTTTGTAAATATGATGAGTTCATCGTTCTTGATTCAGCTTATTATGAATAAACATGTTTGCAATGACAATTAGAGATCATAGTTGCTTATACCATGCTTGATTAGCTATGAGTTATAATGGTTTACCTTGCGTGCCAACATGCTATTAAAATGGTTGTGATGTGGTATGATGAGGTGGTATCCTCCTTTGAATGATTTAAGTGACTTGACTTGGCACATGTTCACACATGTAGTTGAAACAAAATCAACATAGCCTTCACGATATTTATGTTCATGATGGATTATATCCTACTCATGCTTGCATCCAATGTTTATTAATTTTAGTGCATGTTCATGGCTGTTGTCGCTCTCTAGTTGGTCGCTTCCCAGTCTTTTGCTAGCCTTCACTTGTACTAAGCGAGAATACTGCTTGTGCATCCAATCCCTTAAACCCCAAAGTTATTCCATATGAGTCCACTATACCTTCCTATATGCGGTATCTACCTGTCGTTCCAAGTAAATTTGTATGTGCCAAACTCTAAACCTTCAAATAAACATTCTGTTTTGTATGCTCGAATAGCTCATGTATCAACTAGGGCTGCCCTTATCTTCCATGTAAAAAAAAGGCGGTTATTCTCAAGAGGAGTGGACTCCGCTCCTCACTCACGAGAAAATGGCTGGTCACCGGGATGCCCAGTCCCATGCTTTATGCAAACTAAATCAAAATAATTGCAAACAAAACTCCCCCTGGGACCTGATGTATGTTGGAGGCACTCATTGTTTCGAGCAAGCCATGGATTGATGCTTGTTGGTGGAGGGGGAGTATAAACTTTACCATTCTGTTTGGGAACCGCCTATAATGTGTGTAGCATGGAAGATATCGCCATCTCTTAGTTGCTATGTTGACAATGAAAGTATGCCGCTCAAAATATTATTCAATCTCTATTTCAAAATCAAGCTCTGGCACCTCTACAAATCCCTACTTCCCTCTGCGAAGGGCCTATCTATTTACTTTTATGTTGAGTCATCACCCTCTTATTAAAAAGCACTAGCTGGAGAGCACATATGTTATTTGCATCCATTACTATTAATTTATATTGGGTATGACTATGACTGGATCTCTTTTACCATGAATTACAATGTCTAGTCAGTCCTTGATCTTTAAAGGTGCTCTGCATTTATGTTTTGCGGTCTCAGAAAGGGCTAGCGAGATACCATCTTGTTATATCATATTATGATTGTTTTGAGAAAGTGTTGTCATCCGAGATTTACTATTATGGCTCGCTAGTTGATTATGCCATTGATATGAGTAAACATGAGACCTGAGAATTATTGCAAATGTGGTTAGTTATAATCTTTGCTGAAAACTTGAATGATGGCTTGACATATTTACAACAACAAGAGCAAACAGAGTTTGTAAAAGTTTTTCTTTTTCTCTTTCAGTTTGTCAACTGAATTGCTTGAGGACAAGCAAAGGGTTTAAGCTTGGGGGAGTTGATACGTCTCCGTCGTATCTACTTTTCCAAACACTTTTGCCCTTGTTTTGGACTCTAAATTGTATGATTTGAATGGAACTAACCGGATGGCGTTGTTTTCAGCAGAATTGCCATGATGTTTTTTATGTGCGAGAAAACAAAAGTTCTCGGAATGACCTGAAACTCCACGGAACATCTTAGAAAAATAATAAAAATCCTCGCTAAAGATGAAGACCAGGGGGCCACACCTGTCCACGAGGTGGGGCCCCCCCCCTGGCGCGCCCCTACCTCGTGGGCCCCCTGGAGACCTTCCGACGCCAACTCCAACTCTATATATTGGCTTTCGGGGAGAAAAAAATCAAGGAGAAGAAATCATCAAGTTTTACGATACGGAGCCGCCGCCAAGCCCTAAAACCTCTCGGGAGGCTGATCTGAGTCCGTTCGGGGCTCGGGAGAGGATTCATCGCCGTCGTCATCATCAACCATCATCCATCACCAATTTCATGATGCTCACCGCCGTGCGTGAGTAATTCCATCGTGAGGCTTGCTGGGCGGTGATGGGTTGGATGAGATCTATCATGTAATCGAGTTAGTTTTGTTAGGGTTTGATCCTAGTATCCACTATGTTACGAGATTGATGTTGCTATGACTTTGCTATGCTTAATGCTTGTCACTATGGCCCGAGTGCCATGATTTCAGATCTGAACCTATTATGTTTTCATGAATATATGTGTGTTCTTGATCCTATCTTGCAAGTCTATAGTCACCTATTATGTGTTATGATCCGACAACCCCGAAGTGATAATAATCGGGATACTTCTCGGTGATGACCATAGTTTGAGGAGTTCATGTATTCACTATGTGCTAATGCTTTGTTCCGGTTCTCTATTAAAAGGAGGCCTTAATATCCCTTAGTTTCCATTAGGACCCCGCTGCCACGGGAGGGTAGGACAAAAGATGTCATGCAAGTTCTTTCCCATAAGCACGTATGACTATATCCGGAATACATGCCTACATTACATTGATGAAACGGAGCTAGTTCTGTGTCACCCTATGTTATGATTGTTACATGATGAACCGCATCCGGCATAATTATCCATCACCGATCCAATGCCTACGAGCTTTCCATCTACTGGTTTACGCTTATTTACTTTCCCGTTGCTACTGTTACAATCACCACAAAATACCAAAAATATTGCTTTTGCTTTCATTACTCTTTTGTTACCGTTACCACTACTATCATACAATTTTGCTACTAAACACTTTGCTGCAGATATTAAGTTTCCAGGTGTGGCTGAATTGACAGTTGCTAATACTTGAGAATATTCTTTGGCTCCCCTTGTGTCGAATCAATAAATTTGGGTTGAATACTCTACCCTCGAAAGCTATTGCGATCCCCTACACTTGTGGGTTATCAAGAACAATTTCTGGCGCCGTTGCCGGGGAGCATAGCTCTATTCTTTGAGTCACTTGGGATTTATATCTGCTGGACACAATGAAGAACTTGATCAATTTTCATATCTGTTTTTCTACGCAAATACGAATCCAACCTGAGTTCACCTTTCTTCATGAACGAGATATTGGATAACCTTTTTGAAGGAATTTCTTTCTAGGGTATTGTTTGCTGTTCTCCAACACGTGCCTACAAATTTTTGAGCCTTTATTGAGACGGTATTCACATCACGCCGGTGTCAAACCAGCCCGACAACGTTGCTCCACAGCCGCCGACGGGTATCACGGAATAAGGGGTCCTCGGGCTGCCGGCCTATCTCTCATGGGCCGGACTAGTGGGCCGCTCTTGACTTATCAAAGGAAGGCCGGACTACAGGCGACCCCATGCTCTGGAAGGAAGACTCCACAAGATTTGGTGCACAAGATGAGGACTCTTCTAAATCCTAGGCCTCCGATGCATTATATAAACCAAGGTCAGGTTAGTCAATAGATGATCTAGAACCACCATCCTACTCATCTAGGGTTTAGTTCATCCGATCTCAAGGTAGATCAACTATGTAACCATCATATACGCACATCAATATAATCAAGCAGGACGTAGGATTTTACCTCTTCGAGAGGGCCTGAACCTGGGTAAATAATGTCCTTGTGTTCCCTGTTCCCCATCGATCCAAGATCAACAGCTCGGGACCCCTGACCCGAGATCCGCCGGTTTTGACACCGACAATCCCCTCCCCTCGTGTTTGTGCTGATCACCACTGCCCCACTCTCCACTCTGATCCCCTCCACAAAAATATGAATTGTCCACTCATGCAATTTGCTGCAAATCCATCTCTAATTAAGTGCAATTCGTCACATTTTCTAAAGTAGGAAAATGATTCCGCCCAGACAGCCATAACTGAGAAGAACAATACCAACCCTCATCCAGATCCACATCCACATATCTCGCATCTATACCTATATCTATACCACTATAAAAAGACCCACTAAGGCAGATCCAACAGATCTCGGTCATCCATTAGCATTAATCCGACAGTCCTTATTGTCCTAATGGTGAGCAACTAAACATGTTTAGCGCTAAACGTGTTTACTGCTAATCAATCCTCTCTCCCTGATTCCTTCCTTACTTACATTCACAAGAAAGGAAACTGCCACAACGAACCGCCCCACGACATATGTAAGGAAGGGAATCGGGGGGTGATTCTCCGTTGGATTAGTACAATTTTCAAACCATTTGTAGGAAGAGATGGAGCTGCCGCTGATGGTGTTTACACAAACAATTTCTTTTGATGCTACTTTTGTAAAGAAAATTCAGGTGTGTCTTCAAGCCAAATTGCGCATTTACTAGTAATATAAGTAGGAGACCCACATGTTTCCACATAATTTTTAATGGGAGAAGTGGGCATCCCACATAATCTCACGTCAATGATAGATTCAGCTAAACTCTTGTACCGAAACATAATAGTTACACTTCAAGTAACCTACCACTGATGCTCGTTAATTTCCTGTGCATTGCAACGAGGGCATATATATTTTAGTAATTCAATATTAATTGTATCTCACATACATATTCAAAATCTTCTTGCACACTAGACTACCTTGACGACTTCTTTTTTACTGGTAAATTGCACTCCTTTTATTCCTTTATTTTTTTTATCCCAACAAAAAATGTTTCTCAGAGTGATATGTGAATGGATATATCGACAACCATAATAAAATATCAAGAGACAAAAACTCTTTAATCAAAGAATTTAAAAATGTATACATGATGCATTTGACATTGATTCATTTCCATAAATGTGCATTGTGTTATCAAACATTGATTTCTTTTCATAGATTTAGTTTTAAAGATTGATTAAGGATCGCCGTGATTGATTCCTTTTCATAACAACATTACTAAATTTATCACATAAAAATCAATTTAAATAAATTGGTGGGATAGAAAAAAATCGGTTGGGTCGGGGTGGTGGTTGGGGGGTTCAACTGGAATGGGCAAGATGCTACCAACTCACCATGGCATACAGGTAATAGAAAAAAAAACAGAAAAATGGAAACCAAAAATCAAAACATAGAGAAAATGAAAAAGAAAATGCGCGCACACGTCAAATGGGCCGGACAACTTTGATTATAGTTGATGTTTTGGTAAGATTTGATTTGATTTGGGTATGAATAGTGGAAGGTTTGGAAAGTTTGGAGTTAGTTGAGATTGTTTTTTAAGATTTGATTGAATGAGTTAATGCATGAAGTTGTTTTGGGAAAGGGTCGATTTTATTGAATTAATGCATGCGTCAAATGGGCCCATCAAAATTGATTGCGCTTGAGCGAAATGTCATTTGTAAGACGCCCGTGAGCGTAATATAGAGTTCACCAAGGAGTTGGTGGGAATGAGGCAAGACTACCAACTTCCCCATTAGGAGTAAAGATTAATGCACGCGTCAAATGGAGCCGTCAAAATTGGTTGCGCTTGAGCGAAATGTCATTTGTAAGACGCTCGTGGGCGTAGTATAGAGTTCACCGAGGAGTTGGTGGGAGTGGGGCGAACTATCAACTCCCCTTTTAGGAGTAGAGATAAAGCGAAGGGTCTCTTTTTTCTTCTCTTTTTTGAGGCAAGAGCAAAGGGTCTCTTGAAGTGGTTGGATCGCTCTTGCCTTCAATCTCCACTGCACAAAATCATACACCGAGCCTCAGCCTACGGCATGTGTGTGTTGTGCTAACATTTTTTGGACTTGTGGACAAAAATTTGAAAACAGGTACATTTCTTGAATAAGCACGAACATTTTTTTGAAAATTCCTCAAACGTTTTCTAAAACATATACAATTTTTGGAATTGTGAAAACAATTTGAAAACAGGAACAAATTATGAAAATAAGAACATTTTGAAATTCCCCCAAAAAAGTTGAAATATAAAAATAAACATGAAAAGGAAAAAGAAAAATAAAAGAAGAAAAATAAATAGAAACAGGGAAAAATAGAAAAGAAAAATAACGGACCGAAAGCTTTTAGAAGCTTCCCAAGACTGGTTGGGAAGCTCCTAGAAGCTTCCCAGAATCGGCCAGAAGACACAGAAAAAACAGCCGTCGTTCACGTTTATGGGTCGGCCCAGTTGCTTGAAGGGGTGTGTGCGGCGTACGAATAGTGAAGGAACAACCGCCTTAAAGGCCAAATAGGATCTGGCAAGAATGGGTGCCCCTGTCTTGAGCGACCCAACCCTAGTTGTCATCTCCCGAGCTCCTTGTCGCCGCCACATCGCTCCACCTCCACCTCCCTGTTCGGCGTCCTCGTCGACGGCAAGAGGAGTGGAATCAATCTATTTGTTTCTTTTGTCTCCTTAGGTGTTTGTTTTCCCTGCGGCATCGACGAAGTGGCGGCGGCGATGGTGTCTGAGTATTTTTTGGCATATCCTCTATAGGGTATTATGGCTAGGCAAGTAGACTCGGAAAAGAAGATGATTTACACAGGTTCAGTCCCTCAAGGTAGAGATAAAACCCTGCTTCCTGCTAGTCTTGTATTGTTTGAGTATAGGAGTGTACATCAGAAGTACCTTTCTCAGCTCGATAGCAAATGCTATTGGTATGAATAGTGAAATAAAAAAAATCAAAACGTTCTAAACTTTGTGTGTGCAAAGCATTAACGCCTCGTTCGGATGTAGACATTGGGCCTTCGAATTTGATATTGGCATTGGTTAGGCCCGAATGCCATTGTTCAGATGGTCTTGGTATTCAAACTGGGAAACGGACCAAGATGTTGGCCCATCCGCGGCAACACGCGCCCCTCCACTTCTCCAATTCAGAGCCTCACCGCTCGGTTTTTCTTGGTATTCGGTAGCGCGGGAGCCCCCCGCCACTTACCGCTTCGTCCCGCTTGAGGAAAAGGAACAGGCGCTGGAGAGGAGAAGCGGCGGGACTCAGGAGACGGCGGCGCCAACAACTGCCTTCTCCCTCCTCCTCCTCTCTTCTCCCCAACGAAGGTCGATCCATACCAAGTCTTCTTCTTGCTAGCCATGGAGAGCCCCCCCCCCCCCCCGTCCCTTGTCTTCCCCGTCATGGCGACCGAGGTCCGAGGAGGTCCCACCCGGCGGCGGTGGCGGCTGCCTCTTGACTGCCATGGGAGTATAGCAAAAAACTACCACATTACAGGCTATCGTTCAAAAAAATTACCACTTCTTTTAATCTTTCAAAAAACTACCACAAAAGTGATGGGCTGTTCCAAAAAACTACTATGTCGCACTGATGACTATATTGCTTAACTTTAAACATTATTATGACAAACGGGGCCGATCTGTCATAAACCGGATTATTTCTAAATTGCCTGGTCATTTGGGCTTTTCGGAACAGCCCACTACTTTTGTGGTAGTTTTTTGAAAGATTAAAAAAAGCGGTAGTTTTTTGGAACGATAGCCTATAATGTGGTAGTTTTTTGCTATATACTCCTGCCATGGCGAGCCTCCCCCCCCCCCCCTCGCGACCCTCCCTACAAGCGCCTAAATACCCCATAGCAGCTGGCCCCTCCCCTTGGTCAGAACCCTAATCCCTAAAATTTCCCTCTAATCCCAAATTTGGTGGGTGTATGGGTCCCCATCAGCAACCCGATTCAAGATACGTATCTTCACTTGTCATGTAGATCTGGATTGGTAGTGTAATTTTCACCTAAAGTAAATTGAAATGTTGTACAAGTGATGAATGCCTAATTACTTAATTATTGTGCAGTTGCATACTGTCAGATCAAGTAGATTGGTTTCTTATATAACTGAAAAGAACAACAGGAAAAAGAGGAAAAGTATTATCTTGATGGAACTCTACTTTGAATCGGTTCTTTTCGGGATTGTCTTGAGGAAGGATTGGTTGTTGATGTTGAATGAGAAGAACGGTGCTTGATTGGTGCCTTCTGGATATTATGTATGCTGGTTGGCTGCAATGTAACCGTTAAGAGCATGTGGTTCTAATGATGGTTAAAACATGTATCTTTTGGATGTTATGTATCATGTCTTTATGATGGTTAAAACATGTATTTTGAGCTTGCTGTTGTCAACTAGATATAACTTGTTGCTACATGTCTGACACTCACTTTTATTGATGTCAAATGCCGTTGTTTTGTGATGCTCTTGTACAAGTGATGCTGCTATATAAGTAGTGTTGTTGTTATATGACACTGTTGTACAAGTGTTGTTGCCGGTACGTATGTAAGTTTTGCCGTTTTGTGCTGCTATATAAGTAGTGTTGTTGTTATATATTCATTTTCTGTATAAAATTTAGTTTCAATCAATAGAACAATGTACAATCCATGGAATTGAACCGCCCTCTCCGAATGCCAAGTGCCAATTACTTGACATCCAAACAGCAGAATTCACATTCAATATCAATATCAATGTCCTGTGTGATTTGGCATTGCCCCAATTCAATGTCAAGCCTCCCAATATCTACATCCAAATGGATTGTAAGGAATGTTTGGAGTGCTTGCAAAGTTTCATCATGGAATCACATTGATGGAAGCTCTGAGAAAAAACAGAGCTCCAAAACGTATTCAAGTACCATTTTTAGACCATTGATTTTTTTTGCCATGACTTGTGCGAATGTGATTTGGTGATGAGACTTTGCAAGCACCCGAAACAATCCTTAATGTTTTCCCCCAAAAAACAGATTTTTTTTAAAAAGAAATCCATTTTTTTATCTTACTGTTCATCTAGGGGCATATGAGATCACGAGCAGATACCCCGTGTCTGTGTACAATGACGATCGAGGGATTGAGAATCCAATCCTTCCTATGACATCCTTCTTCAAGATGAGATGACCATCAAAGGACCGGACGCCATGGTAGAGATGATCAAAGCCATTTTTTCACATCCGATAGCGCCGACGAAAATTGTCATCAAATAGGCCATCGGGAGAAAAGTAGTCATTCAACATCACGAAATGGCCATGTGCCCTGTTGCAATTGATTACTTGATGACCCTTAATAGATTCCTTGGAACGGAGAACATGCTCTTGCGCATGCTCCGCGACTGCAAGGACTCGTCTCATCTGTGTAGTCCTCCTCATCGTATGAACGACTCAACATAGTGCTTATATATGTACTCCATATCCGAATCCATTGCTTCAAAGAAGAAGAGACAAAAAAATTAGCACATGCATTTCACCAAACACCTGCCGGGCATGGTGACTACCATAGGCGTGGATGGTACCTGTGAGCGGGGCGGAGGAGATGTGTGGACCGGCGGTGGAAGACAAACGGCGTGGAGCCCAGGTGTAGCGGTGGAGGTGTGGAGCCGCAGAGTTCCAGGAAGGGTGTGGCAAGGCAACCGAGGTGGTGGAGCGGCGACGTCGGCAAGAGAGAAAACAAATGTAGAGAAAGATGGAAGGATGGAGTCGCGGGGTTTACGAGGATTTTGGGTGGGCCGGTAGTGTTGGAGTCCTACGTGGTTGTTGTCCGGACTCCGCAAAGGCCCCTAGTTTGCTTCGGGTTTGCGGAAAAAAGAACGTCCGGACCAGTCGACGGACGGATACATGGCTGCGTTGAGTGGCAAAACATGTTCGGACATCGTAGTCTAGATGATTACAGAGGTTTGAGGGTTTGCTTTGAAGATGTCGTTAACTCACGAACTGTGTTCACATGCTTTAATTTTGTGTGTCATTTAAAATGTGTTTATGCCTTTCGAATGATGCCATCTAATTTTTAAAACTCGCTCATGCATTTTAAAATGTTTGTGCAGTTTTAAGAAAAAATGAGTTAATTGCAGGAAAGTACCACATTTGGGCAGGTGTGACGGATCAGTACCACTATTCAGTTTTTTTACATGTCAGTACCATGTTTGAGGCATTCTGTTACATATTGGTCTAAACCGTGTATAACGGTGTATTGACGCTGTATCTGACCATTGGGGCCCGCCTGTCGGGGATGACGTGGCATGTTATTTTGCAAAAAAACACCCACACTTTTTATTTAATCGCGCATATCTAACTTATAAAGGATGAAGGGGTTGGTAGTCACAACGAAGCCAGCCACGTCGCCTTTAAATCGCTGCTGCCAGCGCCTGTAATTTTCATTCCCCGCTGAGGGCATTTTGGTCTTTTCATGTGCAGGGGTATAAATCGGGCGGCGGGCGCCACAGCGAGCGAGCGGTCCAAACCTAGCCCCCAATCCCCTTCTGCCCCGAGCCGTGCAGCGAGCGACAGCGAAAGGAACGCTCCCCACGCGCACGAACCCTAGCCGCCGCTCTCCTCTCCCGCGACCCCCAACCACCACCGCTCCTCTCTCCTCTGCCTCGACTCCCAACCATCCAACCCAAACTCCGGCGACCTCCTCTCCCTCCAGCGCCGCCGCTCCAGTCTCACCTTCCTTCCTCTCCAAAGGAAGGGAAGGGAAGTGAAGGGGAGGGGAGGCTCCAGATCGAGCGGAGCCGACCAAATCGGGCTCCTGCAGAAGAGCTCGCCTCCTCCCTCACAAAAGCGGCGAGAGAGAGAGGGCAAGGGCGCGAACGAGAAGGAAGGGATGGAATGGGAGAAGGGAAGAAGCGCGAACCAGGGCAGTGGAGGCGCAGGCGCGAGCGAGAGGATTAGGTTGAGCATCCCGCCGACGACATCGTTTGAGCTCAAGGTATTAACCTACTTCCTCTACCTCTTCCTTTGCTCAAGCCCAGTTAGTTTGGTTCAGATTTGGTTCAGTAAATTAGGCTAGGGTTTGATGGATTCCACTGATTTATGGTGATTCGTTCCAAGAACAGGATCGATTCCCCTATGCTATGATTTAGGTTCAATCTAATTGGGTAAGGCACACACACTTGTACACAAATTCCCATCTCTTTTCTTCCTACTAAGCCTCAGAGAAACCTACAGTTTGTGGAGTGGTCCGAACTTGAAGATGATGAAAATTATATAGGGTTTTGCATGGTGCCGCTCTGCCCAAGGAAGCCATGTCCGTGAATGCATGGTGAAACACTGATCTGAACTTGAACTTACAGTTTAGAAATTAGCCTGCTAAGATTTTTTTTCTTATTTGAGGAATGATTGTTAGGATTCAGAACTTAGAACACTTGAACACTTTGATTTATTTTCACTTTAACACTCCCATTGTTAGGTAGGAAGAAAAAAAACTTGAATTTTTTCTATAGTTGGGCAGGTAACTCCCCTGCAGTTTTAGTGGAAATTTTGTACTGTACTCAGAAATCTTTAGTCATATTTTGCGTGCTGTAAAACTCCTCTGTAGTATATGTTGGGGAACGTAGCATAAATTCAAAATTTTCCTACGTGTCACCAAGATCTATCTATGGAGAAACCAGCAACGAGGGCAAGGAGAGTGCATCTACATACCCTTGTAGATCGCTAAGCGGAAGCGTTCAAGAGAATGGGGTTGAAGGAGTCGTACTCGTCGTGATCCAAATCACCGGAGATCCTAGTGCTGAACGGATGGCACCTCCGCGTTCAACACACGTACAGCCCGGTGACGTCTCCCATGCCTTGATCCAGCAAGGAGAGAGGGAGAGGTTGAGGAAGACTCCGTCCAGCAGCAGCACAACGGCGTGGTGGTGATGGAGGAACGTGGCAATCCAGCAGGGCTTCGCCAAGCACTACGAGAGACGAGGAGGGAGAGAGGTAGGGCTGCGCCAAGAGGGAGAGAAACTCGTGTGTTGGGCAGCCCCCAGACCTCAAGTATTTATAGGGGAAGGGGAGGGGGCTGCGCCCCCTCTAGAGTTCCCTCCCCAGGGGTGGCGGCAGCCCCCAGATCCCATCTGGGTGGCGGCCACAAGGGGAGAGGGGGGAGGCGCACCTAGGGTGGGCCTTAGGGCCCATCTGCCCTAGGGTTTGCCCCCCTCCCCACTTCCCTGCGCCTTGGGCCCTGTGGGGGGGCGCACCAGCCCACCTGGGGCTGGTCCCCTCCCACACTTGGCCCATGCAGCCCTCCGGGGTTAGTGGCCCCACTTGGTGGACCCAGGACCCTCCGGTGGTCCCAGCGTTCTGAAAAAACCGAAACTTTTCCGGTGACCAAAACAGGACTTCCCATATATAAATCTTTACCTCTGGACCATTCCGGAACTCCTCGTGACGTTCGGGATCTCATCCGGGACTCCGAACAACATTCGGTAACCACATACAAACTTCCTTTATAACCCTAGCATCATCGAACCTTAAGTGTGTAGACCCTACGGGTTCGGGAAGCATGCAGACATGACCGAGACGTCATCCGGTCAATAACCAACAGCGGGATCTGGATACCCTTGTTGGCTCCCACATGTTCCACGATGATCTCATCGGATGAACCACGATGTCAAGGACTTAATCAATCCCGTATACAATTCCCTTTATCTAGCGGTATTGTACTTACCCGAGATTCGATCGTCGGTATACCAATACCTTGTTCAATCTCGTTACCGGCAAGTCTCTTTACTCGTTCCGTAACACATCATCCCGTGATCAACCCCTTGGTCACATTGTGCACATTATGATGATGTCCTACCGAGTGGGCCCAGAGATACCTCTCCGTCACGGAGTGACAAATCCAGTCTCGATTCGTGCCAATCCAATGACACTTTCGGAGATATCAGTAGTGCACCTTTATAGTCACCCGATTCGTTGTGGCGTTTGGTACACCAAAGCATTCCTACGGTATCCGGAGTTGCACAATCTCATGGTCTAAGGAAAAGATACTTGACATTAGAAAAGCTTTTAGCATACTGAACTACGATCTTTGTGCTAGGCTTAGGATTGGGTCTTGTCCATCACATCATTCTCCTAATGATGTGATCCCGTTATCAACGACATCCAATGTCCATGGTCGAAACCGTAACCATCTATTGATCAACGAGCTAGTCATCTAGAGGCTTACTAGGGACATGGTGTTGTCTATGTATCCACACATGTATCTGAGTTTCCTATCAATACAATTATAGCATGGATAATAAACGATTATCATGAACAAGGAAATATAATAATAACTAATTTATTATTGCCTCTAGGGCATATTTCCAACAGTCTCCCACTTGCACTAGAGTCAATAATCTAGTTCACATCGCCATGTGATTAACACTCAAACGTCACATCGCCATGTGACCAACATCCAAAGAGTTTACTAGTGTCATTAAACTAGTTCACATCATCATGTGATTAAGACTCAATGAGTTCTGGGGTTTGATCATGTTTTGCTTGTGAGAGAGGTTTTAGTCAACGGGTCTGCAACAATCAGATCTGTATGTACTTCGCAATTCTCTATGTCATATTGTAAATGCTGCTTCCACGTTCCACTTGAAGCTATTCGAAATGGTTGCTCCACTATACATATCCGGTTTGCTACTCAGAGTCATTCGGATAGGTGTTAAAGCTTGCATCGTCGTAACCCTTTACGCCGAACTCTTTATCACCTCCATAATCGAGAAATAAATCCTTATTACTCCAAGGACAATTTTGACCGCTATCTGGTGATCCACTCCTTGATCATCTTTGTACCCTCTTGCCAGACATGTGACAAGGCACACATCAGGTGCGGTACATAGCATAGCATACTATAGAGCCTACGTCTAAAGCATAGGGGAGGACCATCGTCCTTTCTCTCTTTTCTGCCGTGGTCGAGCTTTAAGTCTTAACTTCATACCTTACAACTCAGCCAAGAACTCCTTCTTTGACTGATCCATCTTGAACACCTTCAAGATCATGTCAAGGTATATGCTCATTTGAAAGTATCATTAAGAGGTTTTTGATCTATCCTCATAGATCTTGATGCTCAATGTTCAAGTAGCTTAATCCAGGTTTTCACTTGAAAAACACTTTTCAAATAACCCTATATGCTTTCCAGAAATTCTACGTCATTTTTGATCAACAATATGTCAACAACATATACTCATCAGAAATTCTATAGTGCTCCCACTCACTTCTTTGGAAATACAAGTTTCTCATAAACTTTGTATAAACCTAAAATCTTTGATCATCTTATCAAAGTGTATATTCCAACTCCGAGATGCTTACTCCAGTCCATGGAAGGATCGCTGGAGCTAGCATACCTTTAGCATCCTTAGGATCGACAAAACCTTTACGATTGTATCACATACAACCTTTCCTTCTGGCCGGTAAGAAAACTCGTTTTGACATCCATTTGCCAGATTTCATAAATGCAGCTAATACTAACATGATTCCGACGGACTTAAGCATCGCTACGGATGAGAAAATCTCATCGTAGTCAACTCCTTGAACTTGTGAAAACTCTTACGCCACAAGTCGAGCTTCATAGACGGTGGCATTACCGCTCTCGTCGTCTTCTTCTTAAAGATCCATTTATCTCAATGGCTTGCCGATCATCGGCCAAGTCCACCAAAGTCCATGCTTTGTTATGATACATGGATCCTATCTCGGATTTCATGGCTTCTAACCATTTGTCAGAATTTGGGCCCACCATCGCTTCTCCATAGCTCGTAGGTTCATTGTTGTCTAGCAACATGACCTTCAAGACAAGATTACCGTACCACTTTGAAGCAGTACACATCCTTGTCATCCCACGAGGTTCGGTAGTGACTTGATCCGAAACTTCATGATCACTATCATAAGCTTCTACTTCAATTGGTGTAGGCGCCATAGGAACAACTTTCTGTGCCCTGCTACACACTAGTTGAAGTGATGGTTCAATAACCTCATCAAGTCTCCACCATCCTCCCACTCAATTTTCGAGACAAACTTTTCCTCGAGAAAGGACCCGATTCAAGAAACAATCCCTATTGCTTTCGGATCTGAATTAGGAGGTATACCCAACTGTTTTTGGGTGTTCTATGAAGATGCATTTTATCCGCTTTGGGTTCGAGCTTATCAACCTGAAACTTTTTCACATAAGCGTCGCAGCCCCAAACCTTTAAGAAACGACAACTTAGGTTTCTCCAAACGGTGTCGTCTCAACAGAATTATGTGGTACCCTATTAAAGTGAGTGCGGTTGTCTCTAATGCCAAACCCATGAATAATAGTGGTAATTTGACAAGAGAAATCATGGTACGCATCATATCCAATAGGGTGCAACTATGATGTTCGGACACACCATCACACTATGGTGTTCCAGGCGGTATTAATTGTGAAACAATTTCCACAATGTCTTAATTGCGTGCCAAAGCTTGTAACTCAGATACTCATCTCTATGATCATATCATAGACATTTTATCCTCTTGTCACGATGATCTTTCAACTTCACTCTGAAATTACTTGAACCATTCAATAATTCAGACTTGTGTTTCATCAAGTAAATATACTCAGTATCTACTCAAATCATCCGTGAAGTAAGAACATAACGATATTCACTGCATGCCTCAGCACTCATTGGACTTCACACATCAAAATGTGTTACTTCCAACAAGTTGCTATCTTATTCCATCTTACTGAAACGAGGCTTTTCAGTCATCTTGCCCACGTGGTATGATTTGCATATCTCAAGTGATTCAAAATCAAGTGAGTCCAAACGATCCATCTGCATGGAGTTTCTTCATGCATATACACCAATAGACATGGTTCGCATTTCTCAAACTATTCAAAATGAGTGAGTCCAAAGATCCATCAACATGGAGCTTCTTCATGCGTTTTATACCAATATGACTTACATGGCAGTGCCACAAGTAAGTGGTACTATCATTACTATCTTATATCTTTTGGCATGAAAATGTATATCACTACGATCGAGATTCAATAAACCATTCCTTTAGGTGCAAGACCATTGAAGGTATTATTCAAATAAATAGAGTAACCATTATTCTCCTTAAATGTATAACCGTATTGCGATAGACATGATCCAATCATGTCTATGCTCAACATAATCACCAAATTACAATTATTCTGGTTTAATACTAATCTTGATGGTAGAGGGAGCGTGCGATGCTTGATCACATCAACCTTGGAAACACTTCCAACACGTATCGTCACTCACCTTTAGCTAGTCTCCGTTTATTCCGTAGCTTTTATTTGAGTTACTAACACTTAGCAACCGAACGGTATCTAATACCACAGTGCTACTAGGAGTACTAGCAAAGTACACATTAACATAATGTATATCAACATACTTCTATCGACCTTGCCAGCCTTCTTATCTACCAAGTATCTAGGGTAATTCTGCTCCAGTGGTTGTTCCCCTTATTACAGAAGCACTTAGTCTCGGGTTTGGGTTCGACCTTGGGTTTCTTCATTGGAGCAGCAACTGATTTGCCGTTTCATGAAGTGTCCCTTCTTGCCCTTGCCCTTCTTGAAACTAGTGGTTTCACCAACCATCAACAATTGATGCTCCTTCTTGATTTCTACTTTCGCGGTGTCAAACATCATGAATACCTCAAGGATCATCATATCTATCCCTGATATGTTATAGTTCATCACGAAGCTCTAGCAGCTTGGTGGCAATGACTTTGGAGAATCATCACTATCTCATCCGGAAGATCAACTCCCACTCGATTCAAGTGATTGTTGCACTCAGACAATCTGAGCACAAGCTCATCGATTGAGCTTTCTCCCTTAGTTTGCAGGCTAAGAAAATCGTCGGAGGTCTCATACCTCTTGACGTGGGCACGAGCCAGAAATCCCAATTTCAGCCCTCGAAACATCTCATATGTTCATGACGTGTCAAAACGTCTTTGGTGCCTCTACTCTAAACCATTTAACTGGACTATCACGTAGTTATCAAGCGTGTATGTCCGATGTTCGCAACATCCACGAGCGACGTTTGGGGTTCGCACATTGGCGCGTGCATTAAGGACATAAGCTTTCTTCTGTCCGCATAATCTCTACTATTAACTTTCAACTATATTTTCTCTAGGAACATATCTAAGCAGTGGAACTAAAGCGCGAGCTTCGACATAATTTGCAAAGATCTTTTGACTATGTTCAGGATAATTAAGTTCATCTCATGAACTCCCACTCGAATAGACATCCCTCTAGTCATCTAAGTGATTACATGATCCGAGTCAACTAGGCCGTGTCCGATCATCACGTGAGACGGACTAGTCATCATCGGTGAACATCTTCATGTTGATCGTATCCTCCATACGACTCATGCTCGACCTTTCGGTCACTTGTGTTCGAGGCCATGTCTGTACATGCTAGGCTCGTCAAGTTAACCTAAGTGTTTCGCGTGTGTAAATCTAGCTTACACCCGTTGTATGTGAGCGTAAGAATCTATCACACCGATCATCACGTGGTGCTTGAAGCGACGAACTTTCGCAGCGATGCACGTTAGGGGAACACTTTCTTGAAATTTTAATGAGGGATCATCTTATTTACTACCGTCGTTCTAAGCAAATAAGATGCATAAACATGATAAACATCACATGCAATCAAATAGTGACATGAGATGGCCAATATCATATTGCTCCTTTTGATCTCCATCTTCGGGGCTCCATGATCTTCATCGTCACCGGCATGACACCATGATCTCCATCATCGTGTCTCCATGAAGTTGTCTCGCCAACTTATTACTTCTACTACTATGGCTACCAGTTAGCAATAAAGTAAAGTAATTACATGGTGTTGTTCAATGACTCGCAGGTCATACAATAAATAAAGACAACTCCTATGGCTCCTGCCGGTTGTCATACTCATCGACATGCAAGTCGTGATGCCTATTACAAGAACATGATCAATCTCATACATCACATATCATTCATCACATTCTTCTTGGCCATATCACATCACATAGCATACCCTGCAAAAACAAGTTAGACGTCCTCTAATAGTTGTTTCCATGTTTTACGTGGCTGCTATGGGTTTCTAGCAAAACGTTTCTTACCTCATAAAACCACAATGTGATATGCCAATTGCTATTTACCCTTCATAAGGACCCTTTTCATCGAATCCATTCCGACTAAAGTGGGAGGCGGCACCCGCTAGCCACCTTATGCACCAAGTGCATGTCGGTCGGTGGAACCTTTCTCACGTAAGTGTATGCGTGTGAGGTCGGTCCGGGCGCTTCATCCCACAATACCGTCGAAACAAGATTGGACTAGTAACGGTAAGCATATTGAACAAAATCAACGCCCACAACTACTTTGTATTCTACTCGTGCAAAGAATCTCGCAATAGACCTAGCTCATGATGCCCTTTGTTGGGGAGCGTAGCATAAATTCAAAATTTTCCTCGTGTCACCAAGATCTATCTATGGAGAAACCAGCAACGAGGGGAAGGAGAGTGCATCTACATACCCTTGTAGATCGCTAAGCGGAAGCGTTCAAGAGAACGGGGTTGAAGGAGTCGTACTCGTCGTGATCCAAATCACCGGAGATCCTAGTGCCGAACGGACGGCACCTCCGCATTCAACACACGTACAGCCCGGTGACGTCTCCCATGCCTTGATCCAGCAAGGAGAGAGGGAGAGGTTGAGGAAGATTCCGTCCAGCAGCAGCACAACGGCGTGGTGGTGATGTAGGAGCGTGGCAATCCAGCAGGGCTTCGCCAAGCACTGCGAGAGACGAGGAGGGAGAGAGGTAGGGCTGCGCCAAGAGGGAGATAAACTCGTGTGTTGGGCAGCCCCCAGACCTCAAGTATTTATAGGGGAAGGGGAGGGGGCTGCGCCCCCTCTAGGGTTCCCTCCCCAGGGGTGGCGGCAGCCCCCAGATCCCATCTGGGTGGCGGCCACAAGGGGAGAGGGGGGAGGCGCACCTAGGGTGGGCCTTAGGGCCCATCTGCCCTAGGGTTTGCCCCCCCTCCCCACTTCCCTGCGCCTTGGGCCCTGTGGGGGGGCGCACCAGCCCACCTGGGGCTGGTCCCCTCCCACACTTGGCCCATGCAGCCCTCCGGGGTCGGTGGCCCCACTTGGTGGACCCCCGGGACCCTCCCGGTGGTCCCGGTACGTTACCAAAAAAAACCCAAACATTTCCGGTGAGCAAAACAGGACTTCCCATATATAAATCTTTACCTCCGGACCATTCCGGAACTCCTCGTGATGTCCGGGATCTCATCCGGGACTCCGAACAACATTCGGTAACCACATACAAACTTCCTTTATAACCCTAGCGTCATCGAACCTTAAGTGTAGACCCTACGGGTTCGGGAACCATCTGAACATGACCGAGGCGTTATCCGGTCAATAACCAACAGCGGGATCTGGATACCCTTGTTGGCTCCCACATGTTCCACGATGATCTCATCGGATGAACCACGATGTCAAGGACTTAATCAATCCGTATACAATTCCCTTTATCTAGCGGTATTGTACTTGCCCGAGATTCGATCGTCGGTATACGATACCTTGTTCAATCTCGTTACGGTAAGTCTCTTTACTCGTTCCGTAACACATCATCCGTGATCAACCCCTTGGTCACATTGTGCACATTATGATGATGTCCTACCAAGTGGGCCCAGAGATACCTCTCCGTCACGGAGTGACAAATCGATCGGATTCGTACCAACCCAATGAGACACTTTCGGAGATACCTTTAGTGCACCTTTATAGTCACCCGATTCGTTGTGACGTTTGGTACACCAAAGCATTCCTACGGTATCCGGAGTTGCACAATGTCATGGTCTTAGGAAAGATACATGACATTAGAAAAGCTTTAGCATACTGAACTACGATCTTTGTGCTAGGCTTAGGATTGGGTCTTGTCCATCACATCATTCTCCTAATGATGTGATCCGTTATCAACGACATCCAATGTCCATGGTCGGAAACCGTAACCATCTATTGATCAACGAGCTAGTCATCTAGAGGCTTACTAGGGACATGGTGTTGTCTATGTATCCACACATGTATCTGAGTTTCCTATCAATACAATTATAGCATGGATAATAAACGGTTATCATGAACAAGGAAATATAATAATAACTAATTTATTATTGCCTCTAGGGCATATTTCCAACAGTCTCCCACTTGCACTAGAGTCAATAATCTAGTTCACATCGCCATGTGATTAACACTCACACGTCACATCGCCATGTGACCAACATCCAAAGAGTTTACTAGTGTCATTAAACTAGTTCACATCATCATGTGATTAAGACTCAATGAGTTCTGGGGTTTGATCATGTTTTGCTTGTGAGAGAGGTTTTAGTCAACGGGTCTGCAACAATCAGATCTGTATGTACTTCGCAATTCTCTGTGTCATATTGTAAATGCTGCTTCCACGTTCCACTTGAAGCTATTCGAAATGGTTGCTCCACTATACGTATCCGGTTTGCTACTCAGAGTCATTCGGATAGGTGTTAAAGCTTGCATCGTCGTAACCCTTTACGCCGAACTCTTTATCACCTCCATAATCGAGAAATAATTCCTTATTACTCCAAGGACAATTTTGACCGCTATCTGGTGATCCACTCCTTGATCATCTTTGTACCCTCTTGCCGACATGTGACAAGGCACACATCAAAAGTGTACATAGCATAGCATCTTGTAGAGCCTACGTCTAAAGCATAGGGAGGACCATCGTCCTTTCTCTCTTTTCTGCCGTGGTCGAGCTTTAAGTCTTAACTTCATACCTTACAACTCAGCCAAGAACTCCTTCTTTGACTGATCCATCTTGAACACCTTCAAGATCATGTCAAGGTATATGCTCATTTGAAAGTATCATTAAGCGGTTTTTGATCTATCCTCATAGATCTTGATGCTCAATGTTCAAGTAGCTTAATCCAGGTTTTCACTTGAAAAACACTTTTCAAATAACCCTATATGCTTTCCAGAAATTCTACATCATTTCCGGAACTCCGAGCTTCAAGACTGAAGGGATAGATAACCACAACTTCTAATGGTGTTTCTGCATTCTCTATTGTGCACTCTTATGTTTGTTTTGGTGTAGTGTCCTACCATTTATGCTTTTGTTGTTGTGGTCGTCTACAGACCTATACCAGCGATTGATTGTAGCATACTGGATTCCTAATGCTGACAGGAATAGCCGCCATGGCGATATTTACAAGTGCATGAACTAAATTTTCTGTTGACATCCATGCAAAAAGTATCAATCCACAACCCCTGCTACCTGACAACAATGTATCAAATCCTTAGTCAAGGCAATATTCCCCATTTCCAGTTGGTCTAAACTATAAAAATGCAGTTCACTATTTGGATAGGATCCCTCTATCTTGTTACTTATTTCTACCTTCTTCTTGAATCCCTTTTGTGTCTATATTGTGATTTTCTGATTTGTTCCAGGCTGTGCACTGAGATCAAATAGTCTACATCATGCCTCTGGTCGGAACAAATGTATGCTTGTTCCCCTTTTAGCCCACATATGTTGGTTTCTGATACTCATTCCTTACTTTTCTGTTTCAGAAAAAAATTGTGTGCTGGACTGAACACACTTGGGATTTCTGTTTCCTGTAACATTTTATTTGGGGAGTTTGTGACTTCTAGACCTGAATGGTTGTGCATGGACCAGAATATGAATGAAGGATACTTTAGTAACATTTATGTAGAGGTTGTGACCTCCATATCCATTCGTTTTGCTCGATTCTTGGTAGTAATCCTGATTGATTTGATGTATTTGGTTAATTAGGGTGACATTTTTTGGCTGATTTGGGTGACGAATTTGATATTTGGGTGGCCCAGATCCATGGCGCACCGGCACCAGCACAGCGCGTCGTCCACCTGGTCCTCGAGGAAGGCCATGGATGGGGCAGAACCCTAGCCCCACACCCATCCATCACGGCGGTGGCCTTCTCTCGGTGGGGTGGGGAGCGAAGTTTTCGATGTGGGGCCCTCGGCGCTGCGACGGGCTGCAGCACCTTGGCTTCAAAGGTACACACGTTCTATTCATGTCATTCTGTACCGTTCTGAACTCATATTTTATTGCTCCTAGAAGATAATAAAGTGTCCATATCGTTAATCATATAAATGGTATTTCAGGCACATGTAGAGTTCTGCATGAGAAATATCAAATATCCATTTATTATAGCAAATGTTAGCTTTTCTTGCTAAACCTATATGATATGAACTCACTTCTCTTTATTGATTGTTGGTTTACTTTCTTGCCCTGCAATGGCTCTCCTTGGAATGTTGTTCCATGCTTAAATGCGCACAATCCAGAAAGTGCGTGTATCCAGAAATCAAACATCTCTTGTGTGTTATCTTCTCATAAAATTTGTGTTGTCCCAATAAGAATAAGGGAGGTGGGGGCGGCCGTCTCTGTGCCTCCTCGGCCTTGAGCTGCGGCTGCCCCATCCTCTTCCTCTCTCTCGAGGAAACGAGGCAGCGACCTAGAAACCATTGTTTTTCCAGCAACTATGTGGTTCATATGTTGATATGATTGTTCATATGTTGATATGATTGTTTGCTGGTAGGAGAACCAGGAGGGAGTGCAATATCCTTATTAGTTATACTCAGGGATGCAAAATCTTCACCTGATGATTCCACCCCTTTTTACATGACACTAGCTGCTGCACAGCCAAAAGTGTCTCGCGGATGCTCTTTATGACACCAACTGACAGATTAATGAGTGCACTCATAGAGAACATAACAAGGTATTTTAGGAAGTGCTTGGACCAGGTTCAAATTTTTGATAGTCCTCGGCATGCATTTTTACAGTGTTGGTTTCAAGTTTTTTTCGACGCAGCTAGACTTTCTGAAATAATGCCTTGAACTACACATGTTCTATACAAAGCTTGTTTAGTTCTCTAAAAGCTGCACATGTTACATACAGTTTGCGAGAACATGTGCAGATTTGTGAGAACTAAAAAAACTTTTTCCAGAACATATCCATTGATAGTAAGATTGTTTGTCATAATGAAAGGAGACAATGCGTTTGATATAGCTTGTCATGAGATAATGAAACAATAGTGTTTATTTGGTCACCAGCAAGATGATGATGTGAAGAATGACTATTTGCGTCTTTCAGAGTTTCTACCATCAAATAGTTTCCCATAACAGAATATTTGCTAATATTGGTAGCTAACAATTGAGATACTTATGCTTGTTGATGCCTTCCCTTTTTGTAGTAACATCCATGTGTCCAGCATATGTAGAATATTAGAATTTTATTAGTTGTTTATTGTAGTTCGTTCTCAGGGTTTGGAAAATTCTTTAGCTATATTCCTTGTCTCAAGCGAGCATGAGCAATATCTTCTTTATGCCGCATGCCGCCAAGTTTCTCTATTTTAGATGGTTGTATCTTTCCGCTTCTAAAAAGGGATATATATTTTATTAATCTGACTATAATTTGTGGTAGGTACATATTGAAGGATGTTCTGAGGCTAGCACCTGGTTTAGAAGTTTTGCAATTCACAGCAATACCTCATAATTTTGATTTATATCCTTATATATGGTGCTTGTGTGTTTTTTTCAATTATAAGTTTGCATTTATGGGCATTACAAAGTCCCCCTGTCTTTTTCCACAAGGGGCAGTAGCTGTGCCATTCGATTCGAAGGACAAAGAGTTGATCACAATGGGGTAGCATTCAGGATATATACACAAGAGTATAGAACCAAATTATATGATGTAATTGACCACTATTTCTATTAACTTTTCTTGTACACAATGTTCACAAGTTCATGTATTAGGTACATTTTATTGTTTACTCTTTTTTTAATGCAAGTTTACAGCTACTCAGAGTTCCTAATTGCAGACTCAATTATCTTGACCTACCGATGATCTAGTTTGTGGCATTATTACTTTAAGAAAATATTTGCATTTAATTTCCTTTATATATAGGGGTATAAGTTCTTACCAAATGTACTCAAATATATGGTTATTGAAAAAATACTAATATTTTCCACACGAACATGGATTTAAACATGTCTCTGCTCCATTTGGCGCAGCTGGTCATCTAGTATCTGTTAGTTGCAAGAAAAAGCCTGCCAGAAATAAATATTACTCGCGAGAGGCCACGCCAGCCAGGATTCGAACCGGAGCTCGGGCGTACGCTGTACGAGCGAGACGACCACTACGCTACTGCACTATCGGCGTGACATTCAGGCAAACGCCCATTGTACTATTATTACTCTGGACATTCCCGTTTATAGTATAGTTTTTTTCAGATTTCCTTTATGTTTTTGCAAAACGTGCGTATTATTTGCCTGTATGCAATGTGCGTATCGTATATTGAAAAACTTTTTTTGCGAGGAATATATTGAAAAACTTATACACATTATATGTTTCAAAAGTTCATCATATTACAATTTTATAATAATAAGATCTTTGTACTAAACATTGTATACATACTGTATATTTCTTGGTGTATCTAGTATTTTAGTAAGATGATGAACGTTATAATGCGAAAAAAGTTCATTGTGTCGTATACATAAAAAATGTTCATCGTGTATTTAAATAGGATCATTGTATATCTATTTTTTCACTGTATAAAATTAGCACCTGAGATAGACAAAATGTTTTATCTAAAAAGAATGAAGGAAGGAGGAAATACGACATAAAAGTCTGAAATACTACATAATTAATATTGTGCGTGCAGAAATAAATAAGAAATTATATGTCAAACAAATTTTTGTTTTCTGCCGCTTCAGAAATTGTAATTTTTAGTGAGGCGACTTGCACATCATGAGGCTCTAAAAAAATGTATACATGAACCCAGCTTTGCATATAGTGCATCTACCCACTGTGGATTGATTGAGTATATAATATTTTTGTATGCAAATTTTTATATAAAAAGTACTCAGTCAACATAGAAATAGAACCTCTTGCATTTAGAAAATATAGCTTGCTGTGAGTTTCTCTAAATTTCCTACCAATGTTTACGATGAAAAATCCAAAGCAAATGAAGAAGTAAAAGTATTGTTTTTAATAAACCGTACTTCATATCTTGTATTAATGACGGTAAAAAATGGAAAAAACTATCTATGTTTCGCCATTAACGTATAGAGAAAATAATGAAAGAATAGCAACTAGGAAATAATGGAAGAATATTATGGATAATAAAAAAAAACAGCAGGACAATGCTGTGGACCATGCGCACTCGGACAATGCGTCTTGCTGCGGATAATAAAAAAAGAAAGAAAGAATAGCACCTGAAAAAGCGGAACGTGTAAAGTCATTATATAAAATATATGATTGCCTGTAAATCACCGCCGAAGATGCACTAGCGCAGCGGTCGTCATGCGTCGACAGCGTACGTCCCGGCTGGCGCGCCCGCGCGCGATAATTTTTTTTCTGGCAGGTCCCTTTTTTCGCAACGAACGGATATATGCGCGATTAAATAAAAAGTGTGGGTGTTTTTTGCAAAATAACATGCCACATCATCCCTGACAGGCGGGCCCCAACGGTCAGATACAGCGTCAATACATCGTTATACACGGTTTAGACCAATATGTAACAGAATGCCCCAAACATGGTACTGATGTGTAAAAAAACCGAATAGTGGTACTGATCCGACACCTGCCCCAAATGTGGTACTTCCCTGCAATTAACTCGAAAAAATTGTTCACATGTTAAAAAATATTCATATAATTTAAAAAATGTGCACCCTCTTCCACTAGTAGAAAACGAAGCTTTAATACCGGTTTATAAGGGCCTTTAATATCGGTTCTGCAACCGGCACTAAAGAGTGGAGACTAAAGGCACCCCCCTTTAGTACCGGTTCGGCACGAACCGTCACTAAAGGCCCACCACGTGGCGTGAGCTCGCGCCGTGGTATGGAGGACCTTTAATACCGGTTTGTGTTACCAACCGGTACTAAAGGTATTTTTTTAAATTTTTTTACTAAAAATTTTGAAAAAAATGTTTTTTTTTGATTTTTAATTTTCTTAATTATTTGATGATTTAGTCTCTAATCAACCCTCTTAACTACTCAAATGTGGATCACTCATTCCAAATCGTCTAACTTCCCGACCGGTCACCCATCCTCTCACTCCCCTAGCCTAAGCACGCTTAACTTCAGAGTTCTATTCCCCCTACTTTCCAAGTCTGCACTTGTTGTTTTCCTAACAAATGTAAGCTGTAAATCCTATTAACCCTCAGCAGTTTAGCTTGAGTATTAGGTCACACATTTCACCCGTTTGAGTTTGAAACTATTATTCTAAAAAACAGTAATTATTTAGTAACACTAATATTTTTTAAATAAGTTTGACCATAGCTTGACCACAGTTTGACCATAGTTTGACCAGATTTGACCAAAATTCAAAAAATTAAAATAATTATTTAGTAACACTAATAATCTTGAATAAGTATGTAGTAACATTAATACTTCTTGAATAAGTAGTTTGACCAGATTTAACCAAAATTAAAAAAAACTTAAATTTGAGCATATCTTATTCTCCTTTTGGAATTTGAGGATTCTAAAAAATTGCAAACAGGCCGTAGGCTGTCAAAATCGGATGCGGATTTTCGTGCTGAATTTTTTGATATATTATACTTTTTTTCCGACATCGTATGCAAAAGTTATAGCCGTTTTACATTTTCCCTACACTTTTTGCAAAACATGTCCAAATTGAAGTTTTTTAATTTTCCTAACTAGTAGATGTAATTTTATTTTTTGAATTTTTTATCATTTTCTTTTGTATTTTTCAAAACTGAAATGGCGATACACCGGGGGGGGGGGGTAGAGATTGAAAATTGCCCTTTAGTACCGGTTTGTGCCACGAACCGGTACTATAGGTCAAACCCCTTTAGTACCGGTTTGTGCCACGAACCGTACTAAAGGTGATCGCGGCCCCCGCCCGACGCCACCACCCATTTTTTTAGTACCGGTTCGTGGCACGAACCGGTACTAAAGGTTCAAAACGAACCGGCATTAATGCATAGCCGTTCGAACCGGCACTAATGGTGCCATTAGTACCGGGCCAAAATCAAACCGGCACTAATGTGTCTCACATTAGGTCGTTTTTCTACTAGTGTTCTCAAAAAAAGTTCATGTAATTCTCAAAAGTGATTATGTGCTTAAAATTTATTGGTAATTTTAAAAATATTCACGCTCTTTAAAAAGAAGTCCATGTGATACAAACGTGTTTGTTTTTTAAAAGAGTGTGATGTTGATGCATATTCAAAAACAAATATACAATTTAAAAGTGAGAGGCCGTATGAGGGATGGTCTATATATGGACTAGGTGTAGGCCCCAGCTCGGGAAGCATGTCTGCTCGCTGAGATTAGTTTGATGACAGGTGTGTGTGCGCGCGGTGGCCAAGATCATCACATAATTAACCACGCTCAGACGCATTGTTATCAAGGAGAATAAGCAACAACACGGAGGAGACTGTTGAAATAGATAACGTGGACCTAAAGCTGGTCTTGAGTCGTGCTCATTGTGCTACGAGCATACATTATTTGCAACCGCCCATGCATGTTTGCTAGATAAAATGTACTGTAATTATAAAACATCCACTTATTCATCACATCTGATGACTACTGTTGGTCTCGACACCCATGATGAAGCCATCCTGACATTTTAGTGGTTGCAACCTTGAGGCCCACCGTAATAGAAGAACCCGCCGTCGTCCTTTCCGACCTCGTAATCGCTGGCACCGTAGCAGTCTCCGGCGTCCGTGAGCGACGTCAGGTTCCCGGCCGCCGGGGCGGTGGCGCTCCCCTTGGAATCATACACCTGGATGCTGGCCACGTAGGCCGCGCCGCCGTCCCCCTCGTCCGGCCCGTGCCCGCTCCCCATCGGTGGCCCAGCGGCGCCGGACGACGACTGCGCGTTGCCTCCCCAGCCGACCACCGTCGCGTTGCCCGCCAGGCCCGTGAAGAGCGAGCCGGGCAAGTACCCGACCGTCTCGTTCTCCCCCGACGCGTCCACGATGAGGGACCAGTTCCCAGCCACCTGCATCAAAAGTTCAAAACACCAGTGATTCATCAACAATGAACCGAACGTAGAACTTGTAGACGGACGTCGGTTGGGGTCGGACCTGGAGTATGGTGACGATGTACTCGGTCTGGTTGCCGTGGTAGACGGACGTCGGCGTGACCGTCGACCCGGGGGAGACGCTGGCCGGCGGCGTGGAGCCCACGAAGCCCTGGCAGTCCGTGTCCATGCAGCCCGTGGCGTTGAACCCATCGGCCTGGTCAAGACAACAGCCATCACACCAGGTTTACTGCGCAGATTAATGGTGCACGCACGCACGTACCGTCCATGAGACGAAGAAATGGAGGTCGGTGTCGTTGTACTGCTCGGGGGATACCTGCAACGCAACAGAGTGATGATGGACGTGTCGATTCTGTGGTGATTAGAAAGAGATTTAACTCAAGCAGGAACGTACGTACCATGAAACCCGACATGATCTGATTGTTGCCGCTGGAGAGCCACATGACCGACGAGCTGGCCTGATCGGGCTTCAGCTCCAGGTCCCACGCGTTGATCCTGGCGCTGCCGCCGTAGAACTCTCCTCCCCGCCGCGCCGCGATCTGGTACCCAGCCCACTGCGTCAAAGATAACCATAGTTAACTTAACTCAACGTATATTGACACAAAGTACTGTACTCGTATGTGCTGTCCCGTTGTGTAACAGCAATGCTATTGTCACGCCAGGCCGCCATATGCATTATCCTCGTGTTCTTGAGTGGAAAACACACACACACAAATAAAGGGAAATACTCCCTCCGCTCCTAAATATTTGTCTTTCTATACATCTCAAATGAACTACCACATACGAATATATGTAGATATATTTTAGAGTGTGGATTCATTTATTTTACTCCATATATAGTCATTTGTTCAAATATTTAGAAAGATAAATATTTAGAAACGAAGGGAGTAGAAGGCAATACATGATTCATGCTGCTGCTATTTCCGTCGGATACATGACGCAGCCCTCCAGGCATTAGAGCCCTTCCGATGCCATGACACCGAGCTTGTGGTACTAAGAGTTGGACGAGGCAAGCAACAACGGCAAGAACAGCCAGACATTTCGAGGCCATTTTTTATGACCAGTAGCTAGTTGAAGGATTGAAGCTCCTCTGCGTGTGAAGGACTGAAGGTATCTGCCCAGACAATGAGACAACACATATATGAGCGGAACAAATAGCCGGTACGGTGGCGCTAGCTCTTGCATGAGCGGCCACGACAACGACGAAGATCAAGAGGGTACTTTTGTCGCGAACCATATCGACAGGCAAAGCACGTACGGCGACAGGATGCTGCCTACGGACGCCCCAATTGTGAGTTCGATGCTTCGACATGGACAGCATGTACGTACGTGTTTCCTCGGAGGAGGAAGAGGACGAGCAAGAGAGGCAGAGGACGATAGTGAAGTGAGAACGGGCATATGCTTTGCTAACCCACTTTATTAGCCGGCCTATGTATTTTTTTTTTAAATGGAGGCAAAAACTTTGCCTCATCCATTAATTAAGATAGAAAAGAGTTTTTTACAGGACACCCAACAAACACGGCATGCGGATTATTCGCGTAAAAAAAAGATCCTAGCTTCTTTGCGGCGGCGATGACCAAAAGATTGGCCTCGGCAAAAATGGAGGAGAGCAAGATTGGCGGTGGAGCACTCTTATGCTTAAACGCTCTTGCATTACGCTCGTTCTAAATCGTCCATGAGACGAGCATGGTGAGGGAGGCCATGGCTTGGCGGTTCGGCGTACCATCGGCGCAGGCCTATGTACTGGGGTCACACGGAGCAGGGACTGTTCTTAAAGGTCAACATTGCTTTGGTGCTACTCCTATTAGGAGATTACTAAGACTGGTCGGTGCGGATATTTTGGTGAGCAGACACAGACAACGGTATATACGCATATTGTACTACTAGAGCGGGGGAGGCGCAGGGAGCCGCTTCACTTTCCCCACCTACCACTACTACGCGCGACGCTCATCTCGCTCCTCTCTTCAATCACCTGTGGGAGCGTTCTAGGGTTTGCTACCCAAATCCATCCACTCCCGATTCCTACGGCTGGTGGCGAGGCAAAGCCGGCGGCGACGACCGCTCCTTCGCCCAGGTTGCTGCGGCGGCGAGGGTGGGGGGTGCGGCGCGGGCTGCGATGGGAGACCATGACGGGGAGATCTAGAGGCTGGCGCGACAACACGGCGCGGGTAGGATTCGGCGGAGGGCGCAGGGCGCCGCTTCCAAACCAGACCCGTCACATGGTCTGGCAGCGGCCGGATCTACCGCCGGCGTCGTCGGGCGATTCGAGATCTGCTGGCGGGGAAGTTGCGGACAGATGGGAAGCGGCTGCGCGTGCCATGAGCGGCGCAGCCAAGGAGAAGACGGCGGGAGGCAAGGAGCCGCCTCCGCCTCCAGCATCTGGGCAAACGGCGACTAAGGGCAACACTGAGATCTGCATCAACTGCTCCCTCCCAGGTCATTTCGCTCCTCGTTGCCCTACTATCCGATGTGAGAAATGCAACAAATTAGGCCATATGGCTCAGTTATGCCAAGTCTTGCGGCCTTGGGATTGCATTCCATTCATGTGTGGTTTCCAGTCTCCTGGTCAAGGGTTCTTCTATATACCTGATTTGTGTGCTACCAAGCAGAATGTTGAAAAAACTAACAACGTGGTTATCACTATAGTCGAGGGGGGGTGCTACTGTGAAGGACATTGAGCAGGAATTCAATGCCATCTTCGCTAAGAAACCTGGCAAAAAGAAATGGCGCTGCACGGCCCGCTCTATTGGCCCTGATAAATATGTGATGCGATTCCCTAATGCCAGTGAAGTTGAGAGAGCATGTTGTTATGGGAAACGCTTGCCCTTGAGAGAAGGGGCCATTGTTGTCTGTATTACTCCTTGGACTGCTTCGATTGGAGCCAAAGGTATCATGGAAAAAGCCTGGGTTAGGGTTCGTAATATCCCTATAGAGAAAAGATGCATTGAACATATACCCTATGCTGGGGCTCTGGTTGGGGTTACGTTGGAATTGGATGAGTCCACGATTCATAAACCTGAATATGCTAGAATCCTTCTTGGGTGTAGAGAAGTTGAGAAAATTCCACCCTCAGCGGAAGGTATGCTGGGGGAGAAATTTTATGATTTTTTCTTTGAGGTTGAGAGAGCTGTGACTATGGGTGCTGAGAAAGGCCAATCCTCCACAGCTGTTGACAGTAGTGCATCTCCATCTTTCACCAAGAAAGCTAGGATGGATTCATATCCTGCTTCTTCTGTGGGTCAGGGGGAAACGAGTGCCTCTGTGATTGGCAACTTCTCCTCCCAGAATTATGATAAGGGCATGCGGAGGCTGCCTGTGGTAGTTGAAAGTGAAGAAGAGGAGGAAAATGAGGAGGGTAACAATACAGAACTATTGATTGAGACTATGGCGAGAGAACATGTAGATGAAAAACTATCTCACTGTGATTCTCACTCTGGTGATCTGGGTGTGGATGAGCTGACTGAATCTCCTTGTAATGAGATCAATATGCATACATGTGCTTGGGGGATGATTACTCCTGTTCCACCCTCACCTCTGTTTACTTACAATGAAGTGAATGCTTATGGAAACACATTTCCTCCCCTGTCAGACTATGTGGTGTGGCCATCCTTGCCTCATATCGTGCCCCTAGAGGAGGGTTCCGTGGAAGGAGGAGAGAACTGTAGTGCTTATACAGTTGAGTCTCCATCTGGAACGCCGATTCATGACAATATGGCTCGGGAGGAGGATGCTCCGCGCAGACAGAAGCAGAAGCTGGAGAATGAGGGTGACGTGGCTGCCAACAGGATGAGGAAGCGCAATTTGGAAGGTATGAAAATGCTGTTGGAAATATGCCCTAGAGGCAATAATAAATTAGTTATTATTATATTTCCTTGTTCATGATAATCGTTTATTATCCATGCTATAATTGTATTGATAGGAAACTCAGATACATGTGTGGGTACATAAACAACACCATGTCCCTAGTAAGCCTCTAGTTGACTAGCTCGTTGATCAACAGATGGTTACTGTTTCCTGACCATGGACGTTGGATGTCGTTGATAACGGGATCACGTCATTTGGAGAATGATGTGATGGACAAGACCCAATCCTAAGCCTAGCACAAAGATCGTAGTTCGTATGCTAAAGCTTTTCTAATGTCAAGTGTCATTTCCTTAGACCATGAGATTGTGCAACTCCGGATACCGTAGGAATGCTTTGGGTGTACCAAACGTCACAACGAATCGGGTGGCTATAAAGATGCATTACGGTATCTCCGAAAATGTCATTGGGTTGGCACGAATCGAGATCGATTTGTCACTCCGGTTGACGGAGAGGTATCTATGGGCCCACTCGGTAGGACATCATCATAATGTGCACAATGTGACCAAGGAGTTGATCACGAGATGATGTGTTACGAACGAGTAAAGAGACTTGCCAATGCGAGATTGAACAAGGTATCGGGATACCGACGATCGAATCTCGGGCAAGTACAATACCGCTAGACAAAGGGAATTGAATACGGGATTGATTGAATCCTCGACATCGTGGTTCATCCGATGAGATCATCGTGGAACATGTAGGAGCCAACATGGGTATCCAGATCACGCTGTTGGTTATTGACCGGAGAACGTCTCGGTCATGTTCATATGGTTCCCGAACCCGTAGGGTCTACACACTTAAGGTTCGGTGGCGCTAGGGTTATAGGGAATAGATATACGTGGTTACCGCATGTTGTTGGAGTCCCGGATGAGATCCCGGACATCACGAGGAGTTCGGAATGGTCCAAGGTAAAGATTGATATATTGGACGAAGGGTTTTGGAGTCCGAAGTGTTCCGGAGGTACGGGTGATGACCGGCATGACCGAAAGGTGTTTGGGAGCCCGACAAGTGTTGGGGGCTTCATGGGCCAAGGGAAGGGGCAAACCAGCCCACTAAGGGGCTGTCGCCTCACCTATTCCCACATGACCGGGGGTTTGGGCGCCCCATCTAGGGTTCCCACCTCCGGCTTGGGGCCAAGTCACCCAAAGGGAGATCCCATCTGCCTGCCGCCCCCCAGGGGAAACCCTAGGCGCCTCCTTCCCTTTCCCCTATATATAGTGGAGGTTTTGGGGCTGCCTAACACACGAGAGCCTCTCCCTCTCTAGGCGCAGCCCTACCTCTCCTCCTCCTCCTCTCCCGTGGTGCTTGGCGAAGCCCTGCTGGATTGCCACGCTCCTCCATCACCACCACGCCGTCGTGCTGCTGCTGGACGGAGTCTTCCCCAACCTCTCCCTCTCCCCTTGCTGGATCAAGGCATGGGAGACGTCACCGGGCTGCATGTGTGTTGAACACGGAGGTGCCGTCCGTTCGGCACTAGGATCATCGGTGATTTGAATCACGACGAGTACGACTCCATCAACCCCGTTCACATGAACGCTTCCGCTTAGCGATCTACAAGGGTATGTAGATGCACTCTCCTTCCCCTCGTTGCTGGTTTCAACGTAGATAGATCTTGGTGACACGTAGGAAAATTTTGAATTTCTGCTACGTTCCCCAACAGTGGCATCATGAGCTAGGTCTATTGCGTAGATTCTTTGCACGAGTAGAACAAAAAGTAGTTGTGGGCGTTGATTTTGTTCAATATGCTTACCGTTACTAGTCCAATCTTGTTTCGACGGTATTGTGGGATGAAGCGGCCGGACCGACCTTACACGCTTTTGCGTGAGACAGGTTCCACCGGTGACATGCACTTGGTGCATAAGGTGGCTAGCGGGTGCCGCCTCCCACTTTAGTCGGAATGGATTCGATGAAAAGGGTCCTTATGAAGGGTAAATAGCAATTGGCATATCACGTTGTGGTTTTGCGTAGGTAAGAAACGTTCTTGCTAGAAACCCATAGCAGCCACGTAAAACATGCAAACAACAATTAGAGGACGTCTAACTTGTTTTTGCAGGGTATGCTATGTGATGTGATATGGCCAAGAAGAATGTGATGAATGATATGTGATGTATGAGATTGATCATGTTCTTGTAATAGGATTCACGACTTGCATGTCGATGAGTATGACAACGGCAGGAGCCATAGGAGTTGTCTTTATTTATTGTATGACCTGCGTGTCATTAAACAACGCCATGTAATTACTTTACTTTATTGCTAACGGTAGCCATGGTAGTAGAAGTAATAGTTGGCGAGACAACTTCATGAAGACACGATGATGGAGATCATGATGATGGAGATCATGGTGTCATGCGGTGACGATGATGATCATGGAGCCCGAAGATGGAGATCAATGGAGCTATATGATATTGGCCATATCATGTCACTAATATATAATTGCATGTGATGTTTATTATGTTTATGCATCTTGTTTACTTAGAACGACGGTAGTAAATAAGATGATCCCTTACAACAATTTCAAGAAGTGTTCTCCCCTAACTGTGCACCGTTGCTAAAGTTCGTCGCTTCTAAGCACCACGTGATGATCGGGTGTGATGGATTCTTACGTTCACATACAACGGGTGTAAGACAGATTTACACACGCGAGACACTTAGGGTTAACTTGACGAGCCTAGCATGTACAGACATGGCCTCGGAACACAAGAGACCGAAAGGTCGAGCATGAGTCGTATGGTAGATACGATCAACATGAAGATGTTCACCGATGATGACTAGTCCGTCTCACGTGATGATCGAACACGTCCTAGTTGACTCGGATCATGTAATCACTTAGATGACTAGAGGGATGTCTATCTGAGTGGGAGTTCATTAGATGAACTTAATTATCCTGAACATAGTCAAAAGATCTTTGCAAATTATGTCGTAAGCTCGCGTTTTAGTTCCACTGTTTAGATATGTTCCTAGAGAAAATATAGTTGAAAGTTGACAGTAGCGATTATGCGGACAGAAGAAAGCTTATGTCCTTAATGCACCGCTCAGTGTGCTGAACCCCAAACGTCGTCTGTGGATGTTGCGAACATCGGACATACATGTTTTGATAACTACGTGATAGTTCAGTTAAACGGTTTAGAGTTGAGGCACCAAAGACGTTTTCAAAGCGTCGCGGAACATATGAGATGTTTGAGGGCTGAAATTGGGATTTCAGGCTCGTGCCCGCCAAGAGGTATAAGACCTCCGACGATTTTCTTAGCCTGCAAACTAAGGGAGAAAAGCTCAATCGTTGAGCTTGTGCTCAGATTGTCTGAGTGCAACAATCACTTGAATCGAGTGGGAGTTGATCTTCCAGATGAGATAGTGATGTTTCTCCAAAGTCATTGCCACCAAGCTGCTAGAGCTTCGTGATGAACTATAACAAGTCAGGGATAGATCTATCAGTTATTAATCGAATACATCTCTACAGCTAGGTAGGTAGGGAGGGAGTGGTGACTGTACAACCTGCCATCTAAAAGCTATCTCCCATGATTAGGTAGGTAAGGTGAGTAGGAAAAAAAGAATGTCGTTGACTAAAATCTCCGAAGAGAAAAACCAATGCCCTCCTTGAGGTATTCACGATGTTTGACACCGCGAAAGTAGAAATCAAGAAGGAGCATCAATTGTTGATGGTTGGTGAAACCACTAGTTTCAAGAAGGGCAAGGGCAAGAAGGGACACTTCATGAAACGGCAAATCAGTTGCTGCTCCAGTGAAGAAACCCAAGGTTGAACCCAAACCCGAGACTAAGTGCTTCTGTAATAAGGGGAACAACCACTGGAGCAGAATTACCCTAGATACTTGGTAGATAAGAAGGTTGGCAAGGTCGATAGAAGTATATTGGATATACATTATGTTAATGTGTACTTTACTAGTACTCCTAGTAGCACCAGGGTATTAGATACCGGTTCGGTTGCTAAGTGTTAGTAACTCAAAACAAAAGCTACGGAATAAATGGAGACTAGCTAAAGGTGAGCTGCCAATATGTGTTGGAAGTGTTTCCAAGGTTGATGTGATCAAGCATCGCACGCTCCCTCTACCACCGAGATTGGTGTTTGCGTTGAGCATAGACATGATTGGATTATGTCTATCGCAATACGATTATTCATTTAAGGAGAATAATGGTTACTCTGTTTATTTGAATAATACCTTCAATGGTCTTGCACCTAAAAGAATGGTTTATTGAATCTCGATCGTAGTGATACACATTTCCATGCCAAAAGATATAAGATACTAATGATAGTACCACTTACTTGTGGCACTGCCATGTGAGTCATATTGGTGTAAAACGCATGAAGAAGCTCCATGTTGATGGATCTTTGGACTCACTCGTTTTGAAAAGTTTGAGACATGCGAACCATGTCTATTGGTGTATACGCATGAAGAAACTCCATGCAGATGGATCGTTTGGACTCACTTGATTTTGAATCACTTGAGATATGAAAATCATACCACATGGGCAAGATGACTAAAAAGCCTCGGTTTCAGTAAGATGGAACAACATAGCAACTTGTTGGAAGTAACACATTTTGATGTGTGCAGTCCAATGAGTGTTGAGGCATGCAGTGAATATCGTTATGTTCTTACTTCACGGATGATTTAAGTAGATACTGAGTGTATTTACTTGATGAAACACAAGTCTGAATTATTGAATGGTTCAAGTAATTTCAAAGTGAAGTTAAAGATCATCGTGACAAGAGGATAAAATGTCTATGATATGATCATAGAGATGAGTATCTGAGTTACGAGCTTTGGCACGCTATTAAGACATTGTGGAAATTGTTTCACAATTAATACCGCCTGGAACACCATAGTGTGATGGTGTGTCCGAACATCATAGTTGCACCCTATTAGATATGGGGCATACCATGATGTCTCTTATCGAATTACCACTATCGTTCATGGGTTAGGCATTAGAGACAACCACACTCACTTTAATAGGGCACCACGTAATTCCGTTGAGACGACACCGTTTGAACTATGGTTTGGAGAAACCTAAATTGTCGTTTCTTAAAAGTTTGGGGCTGCGACGCTTATGTGAAAAAGTTTCATCGTGATAAGCTCGAACCCAAAACGGATAAATGCATCTTCATAGGACACCCAAAACAGTTGGGTATACCTCCTATCTCAAGATCCGAAAGCAATAGGGATTGTTTCTTGAATTAGGTCCTTTCCCGAGGAAAAAGTTTCTCTCGAAAGGATTGAGTGGGAGGATGGTGGAGACTTGATGAGGTTATTGAACCGTCACTTCAACTAGTGTGTAGCAGGGCACAGGAAGTTGTTCCTGTGGCGCGTACACCAATTGAAGTAGAAGCTTATGATAGTGATCATGAAGTTTTGGATCAAGTCACTACCGTACATCGTAGGGTGACAAGGATGCGTACTACTTCAGAGTGGTACAGTAATCCTGTCTTGAAGGTCATGTTGCTAGACAACAATGAACCTACGAGCTATGGAGAAGCGATGGTGGGCCCAAATTCCGACAAAAGGTTAGAAGCCATGAAATCCGAGATAGGATCCATGTATCAGAACAAAGCATGGACTTTGGTGGACTTGCCCGATGATCGGCAAGCCATTGAGATAAATGGATCTTTAAGAAGAAGACGGACGTGGATGGTAATGTCACCGTCTATGAAGCTCGACTTGTGGCGAAGAGTTTTTCACAAGTTCAAGGAGTTGACTACGATGAGATTTTCTCATTCATAGCGATGCTTAAGTCCGTCAGAATCATGTTAGCATTAGCTGCATTTATGAAATTTGGTAGATGGATGTCAAAACGAGTTTCCTTACCAGTCTTCATAAGGAAAGGTTGTATGTGATACAATCAGAAAGTTTTTGTCGATCCTAAGGATGCTAAAAGTGTTGGGGAACATTGCAGAAAATTAAAAATTTTCCTACGGTTTCACCAAGATCCATCTATGAGTTCATCTAAGCAACGAGTTACGGGAGAGAGTTTGCATCTACATACCACTTGTAGATCGAGTACGGAAGCGTTCGAGGGAGTGGAGATGATGGAGTCGTTCCCAACGTGATTCAGATCACCGATGACCAAGCGCTGAAAGGACAGCACCTCCGTGTTCAACACACGTACGGGACGATGGCGTCTCCTCCGTCTTGATCCAGCAAGGATGAAGGAGAGGTTGAGGAAGACAACTCCAATGGCAGCACGACGGCGTGGTGCGGTTGGTCTGGCAGTTCTCCGGCAGGGGCTTCGCCAAGCTCGCGCGGAGAAAGAGAGGTGTTGGGAGGGAGGGCTGCGCCTTCAATTGTGTGCAGCCCTCCCTCACCCCTCTATTTATAGGAGGAGAGGGAAGGGGGGGCGCCATCTAGGGAAACCCTAGATGGGGCGGCGACCAAGGGAGGAGGAGAGGGTGGCTTGCCCCCAAGCTAGGGGCCCCTTGCCCCTTTAGGGTTTCCCTCCCAAGCCCTAGCCGCATGGGCCTAGGTGGGGGCGCGCCCAGCCACCAGGGCTGGCTCCCTCTCCCACACAGCCCATGTGGCCCCCCCGGGAGGGGTGGCCCCTCCCGGTGGACCTCCGGAACCCTCCCGGTGGCCCCGGTACATTACCGGTATACCCCCGAAACTTTCCGGAGTCCGTTTAACCACTTTCCATATATAAATCTTTACCTCCGGACCATTCCGAACTCCTCGTGACGTCCGGGATCTCATCCGGACTCAACAACATTCGGTAATCACATACTTGTCTTCCTAATAACCCTAGCGTCACCGAACCTTAAGTGTAGACCCTACGGGTTCGGAGATATCTGAGACATGACCGAGACGACCTCGGTCAATAACCAACAGCGGGATCTGGATACCCATGTTGGATCCCACATTCTCCTCGATGTTGTCATCGGATGAACCACGATGTCGAGGTTCAAGCAACCCGTATGCTATTCCCTTTGTCGACGGTATGTTACTTGCCCGAGACTCGATCGTCGGTATCCCAATACCTCGTTCAGTCTCGTTACCGGCAAGTCACTTTACTCGTACCGTAATGCATGATCCCGTGACCAGACACTTGATCACTTTGAGCTCATTATGATGATGCACTACCGAGTGGGCCCAGTGATACCTCTCCGTCATACGGAGTGACAAATCCCTGTCTCGATCCGTGTCAACCCAACAGACACTTTCGGAGATACCTGTAATGCACCTTTATAGTCACCCAGTTACGTTGTGACGTTTGGTACACCCAAAGCATTCCTACGGTATCCGGGAGTTACACGATCTCACGGTCTAAGGAAGAGATACTTGACATTGGAAAAGCTCTAGCAAAACGAACTACACGATCTTTGTGCTATGCTTAGGATTGGGTCTTGTCCATCACGTCATTCTCCTAATGACGTGATCCCGTTGTCAATGACATCTGATGTCCATAGTCAGGAAACCATGACTATCTGTTGACCAACGAGCTAGTCTACTAGAGGCTTACTAGGGACGTATTGTAGTCTATGTATTCACACGTGTATTACGATTTCCGGATAATACAGTTATAGCATGAATAAAGACAATTATCATGAACAAGGAAATATAATAATAATGCTTTTATTATTGCCTCTAGGGCTTATTTCCAACAGTCTCCCACTTGCACTAGAGTCAATAATCTAGTTTACATTGTGATGAATCGAACACCCATAGAGTTCTGGTGTTGATCATGTTTTGCCCGCGGAAGAGGTTTAGTCAACGGATCTGCGACATTCAGATCCGTATGCACTTTACAAATTTCTATGTCTCCATCCTGAACATTTTCACGGATGGAGTTGAAGCGACGCTTGATGTGCCTGGTCTTCTTGTGAAACCTAGGCTCCTTGGCAAGTGCAATAGCTCCAGTGTTGTCACAGAAGAGTTTGATCGGCCCCGACGCATTGGGTATGACTCCTAGGTCGGTGATGAAATCCTTCACCCAAATTGCTTCATGCGCTGCCTCCGAGGCTGCCATGTACTTCGCTTCACATGTAGATCCCGCCACGACGCTCTGCTTGCAGCTGCACCAGCTTACTGCTCCACCATTCAACATATACACGTATCCGGTTTGTGACTTAGAGTCATCGGATCTGTGTCGAAGCTAGCGTCGCGTAACCCTTTACGACGAGCTCTTCGTCACCTCCATAAACGAAAACATGTCCTTTGTCCTTTTCGGTACTTTAGGATATTTTGACCGCTGTCGGTGTTCCTTGCGGGATTACTTTGGTACCTTCCTACCAAACTTACGGCAAGGTTTACATCAGGTCCGGTACACAGCATGGCATACATAATAGATCCTATGGCTGAGGCATAGGGATGACACTCATCTCTTCTTTATCTTTTGCCGTGGTCGGCATTGAGCTGAGCTCAATCTCACACCTTGCAATACAGAGCAAGAACCCTTCTTGGACTGATCCATTTTGAACTTCTTCAAAATCTTATCAAGGTATGTGCTTTGTGAAAGACCTATGAGGCGTCTCGATCTATCTCTATAGATCTTGATGCCTAATATATAAGCAGCTTCTCCAAGGTCCTTCATTGAAAACACTTGTTCAAGTAGGCCTTAATGCTGTCCAAGAATTCTATATCATTTCCCATCAAGTATGTCATCTACATATAATATGAGAAATGCTCTGAGCTCCCACTCACTTTCTTGTAAACACAGGCTTCTCCATAAGTCTCAAGATAAACCCAAACGCTTTGATCATCTCATCAAAGCGAATGTTCCAACTCGAGATGCTTGCACCAGCCCATAAATGGATCGCTGGAGCTTGCATACTTTGTCGACATTCTTAGGATCGACAAAACCTTCCGATTGCATCATATACAGCTCTTCCTTAAGATAACCGTTAAGGAACGCTGTTTTGACGTCCATCTGCCATATCTCATAATCATAGTATGCGGCAATTGCTAACATGATTGGACGGACTTAAGCTTCGCCACGGAGAGAAAGTCTCATCGTAGTCAATCCCTTGAACTTGCCGATAACCCTTAGCGACAAGTCGAGCTTTATAGATGGTGACATTACCATCTGCGTCCGTCTTCTTCTTAAAGATCCATTTGTTTTCTATCGCTCACGATCATCGGGCAAGTCAGTCAAAGTCCATACTTTGTTTTCATACATGGATTCTATCTCGGATTTCATGGCTTCTAGCCATTTGTTGGAATCTGGGCCCGCCATCGCTTCTTCATAGTTCGAAGGTTCACCGTTGTCTAACAACATGATTTCCAGGACAAGGTTGCCGTACCACTCTGGTGCGGAACGTGTCCTAGTGGACCTACGAAGTTCAGTAGCAACTTGATCCGAAGTACCTTGATCATCATCATTAATTTCCTCTTGAGTTGGTGTAGGCATCGCGGGAACATTTTCCTGAGCTGCACTACTATCCTGTTCAAGAGGCAGTACTTCATCGAGTTCTACTTTCCTCCCACTTACTTCTTTCGAGAGAAACTCTTTTTCCAGAAAGGATCCATTCTTGGCAACAAATATCTTGCCCTCGGATCTTAAGTAGAAGGTATACCCAATGGTTTCTTTAGGGTATCCTATGAAGACACATTTTTCCGACTTGGGTTCGAGCTTTCCAGGTTGGAGTTTCTTGACATAAGCATCGCATCCCCAAACTTTTAGAAACGACAGCTTAGGTTTCTTCCCAAACCATAATTCATACGGTGTCGTCTCAACGGACTTAGACGGTGCCCTATTTAAAGTGAATGTAGCTGTCTCTAGAGCGTATCCCCAAAATGATAGCGGTAAATCAGTAAGAGACATCATAGACCGCACCATATCCAATAGAGTGCGATTCGACGTTCGGACACACCGTTCTGTTGAGGTGTTCGGTGGCGTTAGTTGTGAAACGATTCCACATTTTCTTAAGTGTGTACCAAATTAAGTGACTTAAATATTCTCCTCCACGATCCGATCGTAAGAATTTTATCTTTCGGTCACGTTGATTCTCTACTTCATTCTGAAATTCCTTGAACTTTTCAAAGGTCTCAGACTTGTGTTTCATCAAGTAGACATACCCATATCTACTCAAGTCATCTGTGAGAGTGAGAACATAACGATATCCTCCGCGAGCCTCAACGCTCATTGGACCGCACACGTCGGTATGTATGATTTCCAACAAGTTGGTTGCTCGCTCCATTGTTCCGGAGAACGGAGTCTTGGTCATCTTGCCCATGAGGCATGGTTCGCATGTGTCAAATGATTCATAATCTAGAGACTCCAAAAGTCCATCAGCATGGAGCTTCTTCATGCGCTTGACGCCAATGTGACCAAGGCGGCGATGCCACAAGTATGTGGGACTATCGTTATCAACTTTACATCTTTTGGTATTCACGCTATGAACATGTGTAATACTACGCCGAGATTCATTAAGAATAAACCATTGACCATCGAGCATGACCATAAAACATATCTCTCATATAAATAGAACAACCATTATTCTCGGATTTAAATGAGTAGCCATCTCGCATTAAACGAGATCCGGATACAATATTCATGCTCAAACTTGGCACCAAATAACAATTATTAAGGTTCATAACTAATCCGTAGGTAAATGAAGAGGCAGTGTGCGGACGGCGATCACATCGACTCGGAACCATTCCCGACGCGCATCGTCACCTCGTCCCTTCGCCAGCCTCCGCTTATTCCGCAGCTCCTGCTGTGAGTTACAAATATGAGCAACGGCACCGGTATCAAATACCCAGGAGTTACTACGAGTAATCGGTAAAGTACACATCAATTACATGTATATCAAATATACCTTTGGTGTTGCGGCCTTCTTGTCCGCTAAGTATTTGGGGCAGTTCCGCTTCAAAGACCCCTCCTTGCAATAAAAGCACTCGGTCTCGGGTTTGGGTCCATTCTTTGACTTCTTCCGGCAACTTGCTTACAGGGCGCGGCAACCTCCTTGCCGTCCTTCTTGAAGTTCTTCTTGCCCTTGCCCTTCTTGAACTTAGTGGTCTTATTGACCATCAACACTTGATGTTCTTTCTTGATTTCAACCTCGGTGACTTCAGATAGAGAATACTTCAGAATGGTCTTTACCATCCCCTGCATATTGTAGTTCATCACAAAGCTCTTGTAGCTTGGTGGCAGCGATCGAGGATTCTGTCAATGACCGCCTCATCGGGGAGGTTAATATTCAGCTGGGTCATACGGTTGTGCAACCCAGACATCTTGAGAATGTGTTCACTGACAGAACTATTTTCCTCCATCTTACAACTATAGAACTTGTCGGAGATGTCATATCTCTCGACCCGGGCGTGATTTTGGAAAACCAGTTTCAGCTCCTCGAACATCTCATATGCTCCGTGATGCTCAAAACGCTTTTGGAGCCCCGGTTCTAAGCTGTAAAGCATGCCGCACTAAACGAGGGAGTAATCATCAACCGAGACTGCCAAGCATTCATAATGTCTTGGTTCTCTGAGACGGAGGCGTCACCTAGCGGTCCTTCTAGGACATATTGTTTCTGGCAGCTATGAGGATGATCCTCAAGTTCGGACCCATCCGTATAGTTGCTGCCATCATCTTTCAGCTTGGTTTTCTCTAGGAACGTTGAAGTTCAAGTTGACATGAGCGTTGGCCATTTGATCTACAAGACATATCATTCAAAAGTTTTAGACTAAGTTCATGATAATTAAGTTCATCTAATCAAATTATTTCAATGAACTCCCACTCAGATTAGACATCCCTCTAGTCATCTAAGTGTTACACGATCCGAGTCGACTAGGCCGTGTCCGATCATCACGTGAGACGGACTAGTCAACGTCGGTGAACATTCTCATGTTGATCGTATCTTCTATATGACTCGTGTTCGACCTTTCGGTCTCCGTGTTCCGAGGCCATGTATGTACATGCTAGGCTCTTCAAGTTAAACCTAAGTGTTTTTGCGTGTGTAAATCTGTCTTACACCCGTTGTATGTGAACGTAAGAATCCATCACACCCGATCATCACGTGGTGCTTAGAAGCGACGAACTTTAGCAACGGTGCACAGTTAGGGGGAACACTTCTTGAAATTGTTGTAAGGGATCATCTTATTTACTACCGTCGTTCTAAGTAAACAAGATGTATAAACATAATAAACATCACATGCAATTATATAGTAGTGACATGATATGGCCAATATCATATAGCTCCATTGATCTCCATCTTGGGGCTCCATGATCATCTTGTCACCGCATGACACCATGATCTCCATCATCATGATCTCCATCATTGTGCCTCCATGAAGTTGTCACGCCAACGACTACTTCTACTTCTATGGCTAACGCGTTTAGCAATAAAGTAAAGTAATTTACATGGCATTCTTCAATGACACGCAGGTCATACAAAATAAAGACAACTCCTATGGCTCCTGCGGTTGTCATACTCATCGACATGCAAGTCGTGATTCCTATTACAAGAACATGATCTCATACATCACAATATGTCATTCATCATTCATCACAACTTGGCCATATCACATCACATGACAATTGCTGCAAAAACAAGTTAGACGTCCTCTAATTGTTGTTGCATCTTTTACGTGGCTGCAATTGGGTTCTAGCAAGAATGTTTTCTTACCTACGAATAACCACAACGTGATCTTGTCAACTTCTATTTACCCTTCATAAGGACCCTTTTCATCGAATCCGCTCCAACTAAAGTGGGAGAGACAGACACCCGCTAGCCACCTTATGCAACTAGTGCATGTTGGTCGGTGGAACCGGTCTCACGTAAGCGTACGTGTAAGGTTGGTCCGGGCCGCTTCATCCCACAATACCGCGGAAGCAAGATAAGATTAGTAGCGGCAAGTAAGTTGACAAGATCCACGCCCACAACTAAATTGTGTTCTACTCGTGCAATAGAGAACTACGCATAGACCTAGCTCTGATACCACTGTTGGGGAACGTTGCAGAAAATTAAAATTTTTCCTACGGTTTCACCAAGATCCATCTATGAGTTCATCTAAGCAACGAGTTACGGGAGAGAGTTTGCATCTACATACCACTTGTAGATCGAGTACGGAAGCGTTCGAGGGAGTGGAGATGATGGAGTCGTTCCCAACGTGATTCCGATCACCGATGACCAAGCGCTGAAAGGACAGCACCTTCGTGTTCAACACACGTACGGGACGATGGCGTCTCCTCCGTCTTGATCCAGCAAGGATGAAGGAGAGGTTGAGGAAGACAACTCCAATGGCAGCACGACGGCGTGGTGCGGTTGTCTGGCAGTTCTCGGCGAGGCTTCGCCAAGCTTCGCACGGAGAAAGAGAGGTGTTGGGGAGGGAGGGTTGCGCCTTCAATTGCGTGTGCAGCCTCCCTCACCCCTCTATTTATAGGAGGAGACTGCAGGGGGCGGCCATCTAGGGAAACCCTATATGGGGCGGCGGCCAAAGGAGGAGGAGAGGGGTGGCTTGCCCCCCAAGCTAGGGGGCGCCCTTTGCCCCTTTAGGGTTTCCCTTCCCCAAGCCCTAGCCGCATGGGCCTAGGTGGGGAGGCGCGCCCAGCCCACCAGGGCTGGCTCCTCTCCCATACAGCCCATGTGGCCCCCGGGGGGCGGCCCCTCCCGTGGACCTCGGAACCCTCCCGTGGCCCCGGTACATTACCGTATACCCCAAAACTTTCCGGAGTCCGTTTAACCACTTTCCATATATAAATCTTTACCTCCGGACCATTCCGGAACTCCTCGTGACGTCCGGGATCTCATCCGGGACTCCGAACAACATTCGGTAATCACATATTTGTCTTCCTAATAACCCTAGCGTCACCGAACCTTAAGTGTGTAGACCCTACGGGTTCGGGAGATATGTAGACATGACCGAGACGACCTCAGGTCAATAACGAACAGCGGGATCTGGATACCCATGTTGGCTCCCACATGCTCCTCGATGTTGTCATCGGATGAACCACGACGTCGAGGGTTCAAGCAACCCCGTATGCTATTCCCTTTGTCAGACGGTATGTTACTTGCCCGAGACTCGATCGTCGGTATCCCAATACCTCGTTCAGTCTCGTTACCGGCAAGTCACTTTACTCGTACCGTAATGCATGATCCCGTGACCAGACACTTGATCACTTTGAGCTCATTATGATGATGCACTACCGAGTGGGCCCAGGTGATACCTCTCCGTCATACGGAGTGACAAATCCTGTCTCGATCCGTGTCAACCCAATGACACTTTCGAGATACCGTAATGCACCTTTATAGTCACCCGATTCGTTGTGACGTTTGGTACACCCAAAGCATTCCTACGGTATCCGGGAGTTACACGATCTCACGATCTAAGGAAGAGATACATGACATTGGAAAAGCTCTAGCAAAACGAACTACACGATCTTTGTGCTATGCTTAGGATTGGGTCTTGTCCATCACGTCATTCTCCTAATGACGTGATCCCGTTGTCAATGACATCTGATGTCCATAGTCAAGAAACCATGACTATCTGTTGACCAAGGAGCTAGTCTACTAGAGGCTTACTAGGGACGTATTGTAGTCTATGTATTCACACGTGTATTACGATTTCCGGATAATACAGTTATAGCATGAATAAAGACAATTATCATGAACAAGGAAATATAATAATAATGTTTTTATTATTGCCTCTAGGGCATATTTCCAACAAAAAGGTATGCTGGCTCCAGCGATCCTTCTAAGGACTGGAGTAAGCATCTCGGAGTTGGAATGTGCGCTTTGATGAGATGATCAAAGATTTTGGGTTTATACAAAGTTTATGAGAAACTTGTATTTCCAAAGAAGTGAGTGGGAGCACTATAGAATTTCTGATGAGTATATGTTGTTGACATATTGTTGATCAGAAATGATGTAGAATTTCTAGAAAGCATATAGGGTTGTTTGAAAAGTGTTTTTCAATGGAAAACCTGGATTATGCTACTTGAATAATAAGCATCAAGATCTATAAGATAGATCAAAATGTTTAGTAGTACTTTCAAATGAGCACATACCTTGACATGATCTTGAAGGTGTTCAAGATGGATCAGTCAAAGAAGGAGTTCTTGCCTGAGTTGTAAGGTATGAAGTTAAGAGTTAAAGCTCAACCACGGCAGAAGAGAGAGAAAGGACGAAGGTCGTCCCCTATGCTTCAGACATAGGCTCTATAGTATGCTATGCTGTGTACCGCACCGGAAGTGTGCCTTGCCATGAGTTAGTCAAGGGGTACAAGAATGATCCAGGAATGGATCATCGGACAGCGGTCAAAATTGTCCTTGGAGTAAATAAGGACATGTTTCTCGATTATGGAGGTGATAAAGAGTTTGGCGTAAAGGGTTACGTCGATGCAAGATTTAACACCTATCCGAATGACTCTGAGTAGCAAACAGGATACGTATAGTGGAGCAACCATTTGGAATAGCTTCAAGTGGAGCGTGGAAGCAGCATTTACAATATGACCTAGAGATTTGCAAAGTACACACGGATCTGAATGTTGCAGATCCGTTGACTAAAACCTCTCTCACAAGCAAAACATGATCAAACCCCAGAACTCATTGAGTCTTAATCACATGATGATGTGAACTAGTTTAATGACACTAGTAAACTCTTTGGATGTTGGTCACATGGCGATGTGACCTGTGAGTGTTAATCACATGGCGATGTGAACTAGATTATTGACTCTAGTGCAAGTGGGAGACTGTTGGAAATATGCCCTAGAGGCAATAATAAATTAGTTATTATTATATTTCCTTGTTCATGATAATCGTTTACTATCCATGCTATAATTGTATTGATAGGAAACTCAGATACATGTGTGGGTACATAAACAACACCATGTCCCTAGTAAGCCTCTAGTTGACTAGCTCGTTGATCAACAGATGGTTACTGTTTCCTGACCATGGACGTTGGATGTCGTTGATAACGGGATCACATCATTTTGAGAATGATGTGATGGACAAGACCCAATCCTAAGCCTAGCACAAAGATCGTAGTTCGTATGCTAAAGCTTTTCTAATGTCAAGTGTCATTTCCTTAGACCATGAGATTGTGCAACTCCCGGATACCGTAGGAATGCTTTGGGTGTACCAAACGTCACAACGCGTCGGGTGGCTATAAAGGTGCATTACAGGTATCTCCGAAAATGTCTGTTGGGTTGGCACGAATCGAGATCGGATTTGTCACTCCGGTTGACGGAGAGGTATCTCTGGGCCCACTTCGGTAGGACATCATCATAATGTGCACAATGTGACCAAGGGGTTGATCACGGGATGATGTGTTACGGAACGAGTAAAGAGACTTGCCAAGATGCTGAGATTGAACAAGGTATCGGGATACCGACGATCGAATCTCGGGCAAGTACAATACCGCTAGACAAAGGGAATTGAATACGGATTGATTGAATCCTCGACGTCGTGGTTCATCCGATGAGATCATCGTGGAACATGTGGGAGCCAACATGGGTATCCAGATCCCGCTGTTGGTTATTGACCGAGAACGCCTCGGTCATGTTCAAGATGGTTCCCGAACCCGTAGGGTCTACACACTTAAGGTTCGGTGGCGCTTAGGGTTATAGGAATAGATATACGTGGTTACCGAATGTTGTTGAGTCCCGGATGAGATCCCGGACATCACGAGGAGCTCCGGAATGGTCCGGAGGTAAAGATTGATATATTGGACGAAGGGTTTTGGAGTCCGGAAGTGTTCCGGAGGTACGGGTGATGACCAAAGATGACCGAAAGGTGTTTGGGAGCCCGGCAAGTGTTGGGGGGCTTCATGGACCAAGGGAAGGGGGCAAACCAGCCCACTAAGGGGCTGTGCGCCCCCCTCACCTATTCCCACGTGACCAGGGGGTTTGGGGCGCCCATCTAGTGTTCCCACCTCCGGCTTGGGGCCAAGTCACCCAAAGGGAGATCCCATCTGCCCTGGCCGCCGCCCCCCCTAGGGGAAACCCTAGGGCGCCTCCCCTCCCCTTTCCCCCTATATATAGTGGAGGTTTTGGGGCTGCCTAACACAAGAGAGCCTCTCCCTCTCTCGGCGCAGCCCTACCTCTCCTCCTCCTCCTCTCCCGTGGTGCTTGGCGAAGCCCTGCTGGATTGCCACGCTCCTCCATCACCACCACGCCGTCGTGCTGCTGCTGGACGGAGTCTTCCCCAACCTCTCCCTCTCCCCTTGCTGGATCAAGGCATGGGAGACGTCACCGGGCTGCATGTGTGTTGAACACGGAGGTGCCGTCCGTTCGGCACTAGGATCATCGGTGATTTGAATCACGACGAGTACGACTCCATCAACCCCGTTCACATGAACGCTTCCGCTTAGCGATCTACAAGGGTATGTAGATGCACTCTCCTTCCCATCGTTGCTGGTTTCTCCATAGATAGATCTTGGTGACACGTAGGAAAATTTTGAATTTCTGCTACGTTCCCCAACAAATGCCTAGTTCAAAAAATCAGTTCTCTGCTTTATCTGATACTGCTATTATATTGCGTGCGTCTCTTATGGGAGTGCAAATCCCTGATGATGACTTTGATACTGTTGATATCTTGCGTGAATTAGAGCTATCTAGAAATATGTTGCAAGAAAAAAAAATTAAACTCTAATCCCCAGAATATTACCATCAACGATGGGCTGGGAAATGATGTGCCCCTCTCCTTAAATTGGGACGATGATAATGGGGAGGTCGAAGAACCTTTTACCCTGGTTCAATCTAAAAATAGGAAAAAGAAAAATCCACACAGAAAATTGGTGGTGGCGTTCTCTCCTAATAAGTCCAGCAGACCCATGACTAGAAGTCGCCAAAAAAAAGGGGTTGGTAGGGCTGCCATGGATCCTGGCAGACCTACCAGAGTGAGGGATAAACCCGATCGATATAAATGAAGGGTGTTTTTGGAATTGTAGGGGTGTGGGTAAGAAAGGTATGTCTACCTGCATTATTGACATGATTAATGCCAATAATCTTGATTTTATTGGGCTTCAGGAGACTATGAAAGTATCCTATGATTCTGCGTTTTTTAGAAAGATTGATCCCAACCATAGGTTTAGTTGGGAATGGGCTCCTTCGAGGGGGAAATCCGGAGGTATTCTCTGTGGTATCAATAAGGATAACTTTGATATCATTACGACTATGTGTGGTAAATTCATCCTGTAGTTGAACTTGTTCGATAAGAGCAAAAACTGTAATTGGTCCTTGATGACTGTGTATGGCGCTGCGCATGATGAGCAGAAACCTGAGTTCATTCCTGAACTGTCGGCCATGTGCCACAGGGTTAGTATACCATATCTGGTCGGTGGTGATTTTAATATCATTCGACATAGTGGAGAGAAAAACAAAAAAAAGCCCCTTTCCCATTTTTCAGATGTGTTCAACTCTGTTATTCACTTACTTGGATTGAGGGAGATTCATATGGCTGGTGCTCGTTTCACTTGGTCCAACAAGCAAGATAACCCTACGTTGGAAAAGCTTGATAGGGTTCTTATGTCCCCTGATTGGGAGGATTTATATCCTCTTGCTGCTGTTCATAAGTTGGTCAAGGAATATTCTGACCACAATCCTTTGGTGCTGGATGGTGGGAGAGCCCCATCCAGAGCACCAGGCAACAGATGCTTTAGGTTTGATAATGCATGGCTCAATAACCCAGATTTCCTTCCTTGGTTACTGAATTCTGGTCTAGGCCGGTCTACACTTTAAACCCTATTAACATCTTAAACATTAAACTGAAAAGGATTAAGAAATTTTTTAAAGGTTGGGGGTCCAATATGTTTGGGCACAATAAGATCAGAAAAAGAATTATAAAGCTCGAACTCCAGGAGCTCGAAAAGCTGGAGGAGGATGACGGTCTATGTGGGGATGCATACAATAGGAAGTTGGACATTTTAGTGGAGCTCAACAAAATGTATGTTGAGGAAGAGCTTCATTGGCACCAGTTCTCTAATGAGAGGTGGCTTTTGAAAGGAGACAATAACACTGACTTTTTTCATAAAGTGGCTAATGGTCGTCGTAGGAAAAACTCCATGGTTTCCCTGGAATGTGGATCCACTATTGTGGAAGGGACCAAAAACTTACTTGCACATGCCACTGAATATTACAAAGCCCTATTTGGACCAGCTCCTGGCAATATTTGCCCGATCGATGCAACTTTATGGTCTCAGGACGAGATGATTTCCCCAGATGAGAATGAGGATTTGACTCGACCTTTTTGTGTGGAAGAAATTAAACATGCTCTATTTGAGATGAAATCTAACCGTGCCCCCGGACCTGATGATATCCCTGTGGAATTCTACCAACATTGCTTGGGTGTTGTAGCTCAGGATCTTTTTTGCTTATTTGAGTGGTTTCATGCCGACAAGTTAGATGTGCAACGACTTAACTATGGCATCATAACTTTGTTGCCTAAGTCGAGCAATGCTAATAGAATCCAGCAGTATAGACCCATTTGCCTGCTGCGTTGCCCATATAAACTCCTCACCAAAGCCATGGACATTAGGGCTAGCAGATATGCCCATAAGTTGTTCAGTATTCAGTAGAATGCTTTCATTAAAGGGAGGCATATTGTGGATGGTATCCTTTCTTTGCATGAGATTATGCATTACACTCATGTCAAAAAACAAGTTGGAGTGGTTCTTAAGCTCGATTTCGAGAAGGCCTATGACAAAGTCAACTGGGATTTCCTACTTGACTGTCATAAGAAGCGTGGTTTTAATCCCAAGTGGTGTGGTTTGGTCTCTCAGATTCTAAAAAATGGCACGGTTAGTGTTAAGATCAATGATGAGGTGGGGCCTTATATCCAAAGTGCTAAGGGAGTAAGACAGGGGGACCCTCACTCCCCCTTCCTGTTCAATCTTGCAGCTGATTGCCTGACTAAAATGGTGCTAGCAGCTCAGAAGAATGGCCTTGTCAAAGGTTTAGCTGCTGACCTTATTGAGGATGGGGTTGGCATCCTGCAATATGCTGATGATACGGTGTTGTGCTTTGAGCATGATGTTGACAAAGCTGTCAACATCAAACTCTTGTTATATCTCTTCGAGCTTATGTCAGGACTTAAGATCAACTTTGAGAAGAGCGAAATTTTCAGTATTGGGGGAGATAATGATATTGACTTGGTTTATGCGAACATGTTTGGATGCCAAGTGGGGACTCTCCCTATGAAATATCTGGGGGTCCCTGTTACCTTCGCTACTCTCAGGAACGTTGATCTGGACTTCCTTGATGGTAAAATGATCAAAAAACTCGATGCCTGGGTGGCTTATGCGGCATCATCTGGAGCCAGACTGACTCTGTTAGGATCCAGTCTGGATGGGATCCCCTCCTTCCTCATGTCGATGTTCCTATTCAATAAAACTTTTATTGAGAAACTGGATAAACATCGCAGACGTTTCTTTTGGAGGAGAAAAAATAAGAAACATGGCTATCATATGGTTAAGTGGACGGGAGTTTGCAGATCCAAGAGGATTGGGGGTTTAGGGATTAAAGATCTTCATAAACAAAATATTGCCTTACTCGTTAAGTGGTGGTGGAAACTAGAAACGAGTGATGGTTTGTGGTAGCGTATTGTGCGAGCTAGATATTTCAGGAACAAAACAGTAGCTAACATTCGGAGTCGCTGAGTCGCTTTACGGACTCCCCCTGCTGGAAAGCCATTATGAAAGTTAAGGATTCATATATGGCTGGTAGAAGAGTTAATATTGAGAGCGGGAACCTTACTAGGGTCTGGTATGACCCGTGGGTCGATAACATTGTGCTGAAAGATCATTTCCCTGACTTGTTCAGTGTTTGCCAAGATCAGGATTGCACTGTTGCATCTTGGGCTGTGAGTAACTATGAGATTGGCTTCAGGCGCAGATTGGTTGGGGCGTTGGGCGATCAATGGGCTTGGATGGTCACGGAAGCTAAAAAGTTGACGTTGAATGAGTCCCCACTCCCCAGATAAGATTTCATGGACCCTTGGTGGTAAAGGAAAATTTACTACTAAATCCTTATATGAGTGGCTGGAAAGAAACTTATCAGGTCCTAACTATAAAATGGTGTGGAAAGCACCCATCCAAGATCTTCCTTTGGCAATTGTTTCAAAATGCCATCCTTACCCGTGATAACATGCGTGCCAGGAATTGGCCTGGAAATCCCATTTGTTCTTTCTGTACTAATGTTGAAACGGCAAACCACTTGTTTTTTTCCTGCTCGCTCGCTCGTTCAGTTTGGGGAACGCTGGGCATGACGGCCGGGGCATCCTGCTGCCCTCGCTCTCTTTGGCAAAGTTTGTCTTGGCTTTATAAATTCTTTCCGGGTGGGAAGCATATCTATATGATGATTATTGATGCGATATGTTGGGGGATTTGGACTCTCCGCAATAAAGTTACTTTTGATAAGCATGTCGTTCGATCCCCTCTGGAGGCTGTTTTCACGGCATGTTCGTTTATGATGTATTGGGCAGGTTTACTGAAGGAAGAAGATAGGGTGAAGCTCCAGGCGGGGGTGAAGAGATTGGCTCATGCTGCTGCGGCGCTGGCGGACAGATCCTTCCCTGGAGGCAGATTGCTCTTGGGAGACAGAGATGGTGTGCAGATTGGTTAGGTGCGATCAGCGCCTGGTACTCTAAAACTTCATTTCCCACTGGGGTTTGATGCCCGCTGGTATTTTGTATCGTGGCTATGGTTCGCTTAGTCGCTGGAGTCTGCTAGTTGTTTCATCCTGGGTTGTTCGGTACTTTGTTTTTTGAGCAGTGGCTTGTGAGTGTCATCAGGTTTTCGCCTCATGGCTGGTGGTCCGTTCCAGGATCATCATGCGGTGGGTTTCCGGATGATGCACCAACTCGCTCCCTCCTTTTCAGTCTCATTTCGCGCAAGGTTTGTCCGGTTTGAAGTTAGTTGGTTATTCGGGTATTAAGAACTTGGATACAGATTGATGTATTTTTGTTGATTGCAAAATTAATGGAAGGGGTTGTGAGCCCGGTTGGAAAAAAAAATGCCTATAACTTTACACGAGGATACACACTACGCACATCACAAAGAGGATTTTTTTTTTTCTCCGTCTTAGTTTTGAAACCCCGCGATACACTCGTACCAAACGAGGCCTAGATGTTCACGCGTTGGAGGACTTTGTGGCTTGGGACCTGACCAATTCCTATCCGTTAAGGTTCAATCAGGTTATCACCAGGAATGGCAGCTTTTGTATTGTCCGACGGCTATAAGAAGTCCAGTATGGGATATCTTATGTAAGCTTAATGTCCCGAGTAAAATCAAGATCTTCGCGTGGAGAGTTCTTCATGGCATTATCACTGGATTTGCTGTGCTCGCAAAGAGGCATATTAGAGCAACTTCAATGGGGCGACCTATTTCGTCCGCCCGCGTCCGTTTGAATCGGCGCGGACAAAAGTGGCGGCCCAATGCGCCAACCCAAACGGACGCGCGTCCGTTTTTCGTCCGTGGGCGATCCATCCAGGCCCAATTTTGAGCCGGATTTGCGTCGGCGCGGACATGAGACGGACGCGCGCGCGCCTACTCTTCTCCCCGGGCCCGTCTGTCGGTGGCAGCCACCATCATTTCCCTCCATTTTTTCCCAAAAACGCTCCCGCCCGCGCGCGCCCCCGCCCCCCAACCAGCCATGGAGGACGCCATCGACCTCGACCTCGACCTCGACGCCGCCGCTGGCCTCGCCTCGTCCGGCGCCGTCGCCCCCTCCGGGAAAGGCAAGCCTCGTGCCCGCAAGAAGACCGCCGCGCGCCAAGCCAAGAAGGCGCCGCGCCCAACAACGGGCAAGGGAGTCGGCCAAGAGGAAGGGCTGGAGGCACGCCGCAGACGCGAGGGATGAGGCCGCTGCACAGGCCGCCGCTGTCGCCGCCGCGTAGCAGGAGTTCACCAACGCCCGCGTCGCCGCGGCAACGAGGGAGGCGCTCTACATGCTTGGGGTAAACCCTAGCCAGCACGGCCTCGTCCAAGCCGCCGTCGCAGCGGCCAGCACCGGCTCATCAGCGTTTCCTCGGATGGTGATGCCCGACTCACCCCGCGCATCGGCTTGCAACCCGGTCCCCGGCTTCCACGTCTACCCGCAGGCCTCCCGCCTCTCCGGGGAGTGCTCACCCCGCGCATCGGCTTGCAACCCGGTCGCGCCTTCCACGCCCGCACCCATCGACCTCAACCTGTTCGAGGAAATGCCGTCCGCCGTCGACGAGGACTACATGCAACACCTCATCTTCGAGAGTGGTGCGCCGGGCGCTGGCTACGATCCCGAGGAGACACAAAGCCAGGACGGCCGCGGGGCGTTCACGCCGGCCGCTGGCTATGATCCCGATTAGGCGGCCTTCATGCGTGATCAGGTCGGCATTGACCTGGATGGCTTCCCCCTCGACCACGAGTTCCCGGACGACTATGAGCTAGAGGAAGAGGACGAGTGCGACATCGAAGTGGAGCCTTTGTTCGAGGACGAGCTCGCCAACCAAACCGCCGGTCCTAAGCCGAAGCGCAAGAGCTAGCGCCGCGGCGTACATACAGCTGCCGAGGACAAGCTTCTTTGCGAGTGTTGGCGAGACATTGGACAAGACCCAAAGACGGGCGCCGAGCAAAAGCATTCAACCTTTTGGACTCGTGTGCACCGCGAGTTTCATGAGCGCAAGAAGTTTCCACCTTACCAATTTGTGAGCACGCGCGGGTGGGTCTCCATTTCCAAGCGGTGGAGGATGATCCAACAAGAGTGCAACAAGTTTTGCGCACCCTTGAGAGTGTCAAGGCCCGCCCCGTGAGCAGCATCGGCATGCAAGACATGGTATGATAGCAAGCAAGCCGCCCACTTTTGTGCCATCAAGATCATCCTTTTACGTCTTCATTTTGCATGGAAACATTTTGTAGGCATTTCAAGCTTTGGAGGCATTCAAGATTCAACACAATGGCAAGTGCTTCAACATCTCCCATTGCTATCGGGTCATCAAGGACGAAGAGAAGTTCAAGGCACAATATGCCGCGCTCAAGGCACGTGGGGGGAAGGGCGCCGTGGAGGATGTTGGGGAGGGCGAGCTGGCACGGCCGTGGGGGAAGACCAACTCCAAGAAGGAGGACAAGCGAGATGCGGCCACCAACGCCTTGCTCGCAAGCGTGGACGGCATGATGAATAAGAAGGACTCAAGAGAGGAGGAGCGCCCGCATTTCAAGGCGGAGCAAATGGATGCTTTCATGGAGATCCAAAGGAGGAGGCTTGATCTTAATGCCGAAAAGCAAGCCAAGATGTTCGAGCTCGAGGCGGAGAAGCAAGCCAAGATGCTAGAGATCGAGGCCGCCAACGCCAAGAAAAGGCGAAAGAAGTGGCTCTTGCAAGCATGATGACCGGGATGGAGATCATGAAGGTGGATCTCAACGCCTTGTCGCCAAGGAAGAGGCCGTGGTTCGAGAAGATGCAGGCCGACACGCTCAAGTTCAACGACGAGTGATCTATGGCCAGGGGCGGACCCAGGACAAAAATGTCCCGGTGTCCACATGCACATTAGATACATGTAGATATCAAGCAATGTTATACATAAAAGTTACACACTATCATATACGTACATGGGCACCTTCCTATCACTAGTTTTAAACATTGTAATAAAGAAGTAAATATGGTTGCTCATGAGCTTGCGAGCGTAGCTAGGTTCTCTACAACTTATGACTTCTTTCAGGAGCCTCAGAATGCTATGGTATCCCTCCTCAAAGATGATGTAACTGTTATTTCAATTTAATAAAACTCTATTTTTATTTAAAAATACATGGGCACTTGTTCTTTACACGATATCAAATCATGTATTTTCTTTGTGAAATTCCACAAGTGGCATTCAATAATATGCAGCTCATATCGGAAAATTATCTATTATTTTAGAACAAATCTACAATGTTAAATCATTTACATTTCCACATGATAGAATAAAATTGACTAATAAAGCATAATGATTGAATTGTGTGACTAATTGATTATGGAGTTTTACCTTGTTGCTGTGCGTCTAGCCATCAAGGAATAACCCAAACATACGTGAGGTGCTCCCTGAAATTGACAAGACGCAGTATTCCAATTCCCAACTAAACACTCCTAAAATTATAAACCCTAGGCGTATAATTTGAAAGCAAGAACTAGACAAAATAGAGACATACTCTTGGGAGAAATAATCAATTTCCTCTCCAGTTTTCCTGTGATCCATGAGTGGGTGAGGGAGTCGGTAGACCACGACACTGATTAGATGCTTAGTGCGCGAGTAGGCGGCGCCGTGACGAACAAGCGCGGGTTTGTTGTTTGCAGTTTGCGGGAGGCAGCGGTCAAGAAGTAGGCGCAGCCGCGCAGGTAGCGCTCTGATCGATCAGATTCAGATGGCATAGCGCTAGGGCATGCGATGCGTCTTTTTTTCAGAGAGAAAATGGGCATGCCGTGCGCGAGTGCACGTCCCTGGCCGCATGGGCCATTAGATGGGCCTGGGGTGCGTCCCCATCACTTGTTCCTGATCCAGGAATTTTACCGGTGTCCATGCAGAAAATTTACCGGTGTCATCGCGATACAATGGTTACGTATACAAGGTAAGCAACAAAATTACCCGGTGTCCTGTGACACCGGGTCGGCCAACGTCGGTCCGCCCCTGTCTATGGCGTCGAGGGGCCATCTTTTTTGTATGCCGGCAGGTGTGCCGGCATGACCACGGGAGCCGCGATGGCGTGGTCGAACTCAAGTCCCACCATTTTTGTGTGCTGGCATGTGTGCCGGCCGGCTGACGAGTGCGCGAGCATGAACTGTGGTGCTTTCTGAGGCCGGCATTGTATGCCGGCGCTGGCATGGTGCCGGCATGAGACATGAACGCTAGCATGATCGGCCGCGGGTCTTTTTTATTTAAAAGTTGAATGCGGACATAAAATGGGTCGGCGCGTTGGGCGCATTGCCGACCCAAATACAAAACTAGACGGACGGTGGGCGGGCGGCCGACCCAAACGAACAAAAAACGGACAAATGCGCCGTCCGTTTGGATCGCCCCATTGGAGTTGCTCTAAGCGCCGGTCATCGATTGTCCGGTGTGTAAGCAGAGGGGCGAAGATATTAAACACCTGATGTTTACTTGCCCCAAAGCAAAGCAAGTTTGGAAATCTTTGGGACCGAGTGATGCTATTAAGGACACTTTGAGCATGGAAATCTTTGGAAGTGTGGTTCTTGCAGTATTGTTGCGAAGAGAAACCAGAAAATCTCCAATCCTTAGCCAGCTAGGGTTCCGAGAAACTCGTGGTGGGTGCATTGTATACATGATGGGTACGCATGTTGCGGCATCCATCCATTTACGATGGAATACTAGGCATTGATCGTACGGTGCGGTGCCTAGCACGTCGGGCAGCGCAACAGCGCGCGAACGCTCACACGCTAAAATTACGGAAGTTTTTATAGCATTTGATCTCGCAAGCCAAGTTTTCGCGTAAGCGCATGCACTGCACGAAGAAAGTATAAAAAGAAGGAAAGTAAAAAAGAGGCAAGGAAATCTAACAGAGGCGAGAGAACGTATACGTAATGATCACGCATTGACTCAACTCTGCAATACAACTCCAAACCGAACCTTAGCAACTCGTGACATCAAGCGAAGCAAAGTAATCATATCCGTCAGCGTTCTAAACCCGCGATCGACTCGATGATACGATAGGATGGACTTCCGAGGAGACGGGCCGACGAGGGGGCGTTCGCGTGCGGCGTCTGGAGCGACCTGGCGTGCGCGCTGAAGCCCGGGTTCCACCGTGGACTTCCGCGGCGACCCCGAGGGGTCGCACCAGCTGATCAACGCGTGGGCGGCGCGCGCCACCAACGGCCTGATCGAGTCCGTGCTCGGCCGGAACTCGGTGAGCGAGCTCACGCGCGTCGTGCTCGGCAACGCCGTCCACTTCAAGGGCAAGTGGGACAGCGTCGTCGGCGTCCTCAACAAGCTGGGCCTCGGCCTGCCGTTCAGCGAGGCGGCCGACCTGTCCGACATGACGGAGGACGACCGCTCCGGCCTCCCGCTGGTCCTGAGCGAGGTCGTCCACAAAGCGGTCATCGAGGTGAACGAGGAGGGCACCAGGGCCGCGGCCGTCACCATGTGTCTTATGGAGGAGGGGTGCGCTGCCAGGCCGAGGCAACCGCCGCCGGTGGTGGATTTTGTCGCCGATCATCCGTTTGCCTACTTCATTCTGGACGAGGGGGACCGGAGGCCGTCGTCTTCGCCGGCCATGTCCTCGATCCCTCGACACAATAGTAGCAACGTAGGATGTTGCAATTCCCCTATTTCGAATACATGCATGCGTTTCAGATGAGATGATGACCAAATTTGTGTACATATTTTTGGAAGGTTTACAAGTTAATTTGTTCCTTCGGGCTTATTTGATTGTTTCTTCAATCAGCCATTGGTTGTTTGATCTGCTCGCTGGCTCGTTGTTGTCAGTTTCAGATTTCTCGTTGCCCAAGTTTCAGTTCCACGCCTAGGTACTCATTGACATGCTATAGCATGGCCATTAGAGGTGCTAATCATGCCTTTAGTGCACTGATACATGCCAAATCATGGACACACCAATTCAGACGCACAAAGGAGGCCATGGACACTGCACCACTCACGATAACAAATGAGCGCGCCCCTCGAGACCTTGTAGAAAATATGGCATTCCAGCGAGCAAGTATAGCAAACAATATACAGGTTATCCACAGTTTCACAGGCGCAGAACTACCCCAAAAAATTAATCACCGCGCTACAGCTAACAGCCAAAAAATGAGATTACATGTGTGTGTGTGCCCTTATTGGCAAAAGAGAGAAATATGAAATGAATCTCTGCATCGACCATCTTACCAAACAATCTGGACAACGAGACATCATCCTTTACCTGCTACATAAAAAATCGCAAGATCCCGAAACCATCAATCAATCTGTTGTTCAATGCAATGGACAGATGATGCTGCGTCTGCTCAATACTGTCGACACTCGTAGCCAATGGCAGCACCTCTTCTCCTGTTCAACTGCTGCGTCTAGTTTGTTGTAGATGGTAGCCAATGGCAGTGCAGCTCTTGGGAGCTACAGGCATCCAGTAGACAGCGACGGATTTTAAGGTGGAGGCCAGTGGATGTCGCAAACTGTTGTCGATGGTTCTGATCAAGTGTGCTACGGATTTACATTGCACTCATCCATGAATCGATCTTCTCGAGTGAGAAACCTCCTCCAGTATTTCTTGTAGTCCAGTATGCCTAACTCAAGCCAAGGCTTCATATTGCCATTGTAGTGCAATGCTGCAGAGCTCTGTGCAACCTCCGCATCGATTCCATAATCATATCCAAGTCCAGACAGGGTCGTCCTCCCATCAAGAGGGTAGACGAGATTTTCAAAAGACAACAGGCTTAAAGAAAAGGCAGCTTCTCTCAGAGATACCTCGTCTTTTTTCTTGACCTGCAACACAACAGCAGAATAAATATCCAGTGTCCAAACTATATGAAGCACCGTCGTTCGGTATTACACAGAAATTAATACAATAATGATACTTGCCCGTAACAAAAATTAATGCAGCCTGCTACCTATTCCATGCAAGTAATTGATAATAAACTGAATTTCACACCACATATAAACTGTCCAAATCTTCTTCCATGCCATTTTTTATGCGGGCTCTGTAGCATGAAACCAAATAGAGAAGACTTATACCAACCTGTTTAAGGAGCAGCAGGTAATTCTCTGTCACTTTATGCTTCCTCCATTTATCCAAATTGATCACATTCACCCCAGACATCCATGCACATGATTTAGGATCATACTTTGTCTTACCCAGGACATTTCTCACTTGACCCAGTCTTACACCACAAAATTCGACAGCACCATTTACCTTGTCCCCCATATCAAGTTTCCACAAGAAAGACAGATCGCGCTGAACAACCACATCATCATCCAATACAACCACCTTTTTTAGATCCTTGAATATTTCAGGAATAAAGAAATGTGAATGGCTGAACAATGACAAGTACTCTATTCTTGTCTGCTCAGTGGGCCGCTCGGTGCTCCTGATGAGAACACGAAACTCCTCAGACAAATACAGCTCTCGCGTACTGAACTTTGGTAGCTTCTCTAAGATCATTTCTTCATAGTTTACGACATGGATAGGTGCCTTTTTGTATGAATTTCTGGCAAACCAGTATTTCATGCCATAGAAGTTTTGGGCATCAGTTAGGATATGAAAAACATTGTTTGCTGGCTCCTACAAGAACAATAAGAACATCAGCAATGCCCATAGCAGAAGATAACAGCAAACTAATAATTTTAAATATCACCCACATACCTTAGAATTGATAATTGTTGAGTTGATGACAACAGAAGCTGCAAGGACATTCTTAGATAGTATAACATAGTGCCTATGGTTTGGGGTATTAAACTTGCGAGCCGGATAAACATCAGAATCCAATGAAGGGGATTTGAAATATTCCAATGTCAACCTCATAGAGAAACAGTGGTGAGTTTTTGGCAATGTCTGAGAACCAAGATTGTAGAGGAATGCACTCTGCTTCATATGAAAATGAGCTTCATCATCGGTCATATCAAGTATCTGCCGAAGCTTCCTGACAACATTGTGGCATTCCACAGTGCATGATTTCGCTCTTGCTATTGTGTGCTCCATCTGCTCTATCTTCTTGTTGATACTGAACAAAATAGCACAGTTGTCATTTAATTATCAAAGTAGTAACTCATATATTGAAAACTGGTAAATTATATGCAGGTTGGGTTTCTACTCCTTCTACAAATAAATGCACAAGACACGTATCAGAACCATATCCACTGAGGCACCAAAAGGTACTCCTTCCATTTCAAAATATAAAGAGTATTCTGACTGTCCAAATTTGTGCTTTGACCAACAATTAGTTGAATAATACGTAGCTTACGTTACACAAAATAGACACCACTATATTCGTGTTGAGAAGCACTTTCTTATGATTATGATTCGTGACAACAAAATATTGTATGAGAAATTTACAGTCAAAGTTCAAGTTTAGACAGGCAAATACACTGTATTTTCAAACAGAGGGAGTAACACTCTAATGTCCGTTTCGGTCTGATGTGTGCTGGTAAGATATGGTACCATAATAACCTAGTCATCATAAACTGAAACTTAAGATTTACAAATGAAATGAATGAAGAAAAGACAATAAAAGCTTGACCATTAAAAATGTATTCTTACAAGGATGGTAGATCAGCATCAACAGCAGATGCACTGAGAATCCTCTCATGGTCTTGTATATTTTGCTTCATTTCCTGAGTAAGTGCCTCCTGCCCTTCAAGTTTGGCAATGCTTGGATAGTATGAGCGGGCCACGAATAGTTGGTCTTTTAGCCTTTTCACTACTGAATCCTTCATAATTACTTTGTGTTCTGTTGACCAGAGGCAGTAGCTCCCAAATTCAAGCTGACAAGCCTTTAAATTTTCCACTTCATCTGGTTTCAGGTCTTTCTTTTGTCTCTTTATATCCTTGCTAACTTCCTGAAAGCAATGCATGTGCATTATAGCAAAACCACTGGACTCTGATTGATGCAAAGATAAGGGGAGGGATAAGAACATTGATTGGAAAATTAAGTACTATACACTCCGAAAGATACCGGGTTGCAGTACATTCAGCATTGTCTTAAGATTAGCTTACCTAAGTACACTATCACATCAATCCACTAATATGGAACTTATTTGAAAATATTGCATTGTGTGCCTAAGATCTTTTATGAGATTGAGCTGACAATCTAATATCTAAAAATTATATACTTGCTGATACTGCTGTAGAACCCCCCAATTTTCATTTTGTTGACTAAACATGTCAAAACATAAGCAGAGCTTGAGCCCAGTTCTGAAAAATACAGTATATATTTGAATGCAGAAGGCGTACAATTGTTCTTTGAGTTGATCCCTTCACAGCCTTTGGCGGTTCAGTTCTTGGTACCGGAAGAACTGCATATGTCATCAATTACTGAGTCAGATGTAAAGATAAACTAAACAAACAGCTGCACCACTGCAACCTATAAATAGCTTCCACGTAAAACAAAACATATAAACAGCTCGTCCAAAGAAAGCGAGGTTGTTCTCGAAACATCAACACTGGTTTGTTTGGAAATATTTGGGTAGAATAAATTGCTTCTCGTATCTAAAGTAAACTACAAGAGGTAGACGTCAAAGAAATCCAAGATAGCACATGCACTTCATAGTCTGTTTGGAAATATTTGGGTAGAATAAATTGCTTCTAGTATGTAAAGTGAGCTAGGAATTTTGAGGGAAGCAAGAGTGAGAGGCCAAAGAAAAATTGAGATAGCACATGCACGTTATAGTCTGTTTGGAAATATTTGGGTAGAATAAATTGCTTCGTCTATGTAAAGTAAACTACTCCCTCCTTCAGAAAATATAAGAGCGTTTAGATCACTAAAGTAGTGATCTAAACACTCATATATTTCTTTATAGAGGGAACAGGAATTTTAACGGAAGCAAGAGGTAGAGACCAAAGAAAAACCAAGATAGCACATGCACGTCTTCGGGTATTATCACATTATCAGAAAGCTGGAGACCTAAGAGCACTGGTTTAAATCATGCCACGTGGTATATTCACGATGTACACTTTCCTCAAGCATATACCTCAAAGGCACAAACAGCAGGTTTTGCTAATAAGTATATCATGTTTCTTTGCAATTGCATAGGCATACTTACATTCATTAAATGATTATCTAGCATTTGCAACACTTTTACTGATTCACTCCTATCTCAAAAGCTTAGACAAAAAAACAAAATTAACTGGGCACCGGGTTATTCCTGTTACTATGCGGTACCTTTTGGTTTAGCACTAACAGCCAAAGGGGGGCGATCAATTTGCTTATGCTGCGGCACCCCACTGCTGCCATTCGAAATCTTCCTGGGTGCATCCTGAGATAAAAAAATGGAAAGTGTGACTTATCGCCAGATGCAAATTTGCCCATTCTTGAGCTGCTCTGTGAAAATACTTTGTTATCTTTCATACTTCATAAACATGAAACAAAGTGAAAATCGAGTATAATACATTCCCCCTAGTGCTAAGGGTTATATAAGAAGAGAACGGTGTCTCAACAAAGCTAACACACAACAGACACTACACCAAAAAAAGTTTGCCATTCCACTGAGCGTCCTATGCTTAATTCCGAGTAGAATCTTCACACCAAGAAGCACCATAAACGATGATGACTAGACATCACTAAGGTCGCCATCACGGAACCATACGAATCTACAAAAGAGTCGACATCATGGATAAAAGGGGTATGGCAGCACAGCCAACCTGTATCGCTCGTTTGACAGGGACTGGATCGACAGCGCCACCCCCACCACCGCCAACAATCGGCTCCACGGGATCGAATGGATGAAAGACGACCTCCTAAATCCACACACATACAAAAACAAAAATCAGCACGAATCGCCCACCGGCCCCGCTCCAACCGCAATAAAGGCGGAAACAAACAGTGCCACACCTGTCGGCGCCGCTCGTCGGTGGTCACGTAGCCTGCATCGCAAACCAGTGAAAAAAAGAGGCGGTTAATAATAATCCATAGAACCACGGAGCAATCCCAGATCCACCGGGAGGCAGGCGCGCCCGCATTCGCCGAACCCCCAACCGGAGCGAGCGGGGGAGGAGAGGGGAGGGAGGGGCGGGTACCGGTGGGGGCGCGGTCGAAGACGAAGGCGAGGGGCACGAGCAGGGAGCAGAGGACGAGCGCGAGCAGCACCAGGCGCGGGCCCCTCCGCCTCTGCGGCGGCGTCGCCTTCATCGGCTCCGGTCCCCGGCGGCGCCTCTACTGGTCATCGCAGTGGGGGTCGGTGTGGTGCGGGCCAGCGGGGATGCTTCGAGTTGGGCGACGCGGTTGCGGGGATTTGATCGGAGCGGCGCGCGTGCGTGCGTGGGGGGTTGGTTGCGCCAGGGGGGAGGGGAGGGGAGGGGAGGGGAGGGGGGAGTGAAGCGAGTCGGGGACGAGGGGGTGCCAGGGTGATGTGGGTGGGTGGGCCGCCGTGCGCGCGGCACATGTGCCACATGGGCCTCGTGCCATCGTCTTTGCCAGCGAAGAAGGTCCGTCCGCTCCGGTTGAAACGGGTTGTGTGCCTGCCGCGCTGCCAGCGAAGGTACTAGGAACCTTGATTACCATGCGCATTACCCTCTCGTTTGGGTTTCGTTACCTCCGCCAGGCGATCTCGCTGACGGCGGGAGGTTTTTTATTTACACCAGCTTTCCGATCACGCCGTCGCCCTCAAGTGGCGGCGAGGAGAGTTAGGCGATCCACTACTCAGGGTCTGATGGCGGCGTCTTCGTCGCGATCGGGGCAAGGAGAGGAGGCGGATCTTGAGGAGATGCTCAAGAACATGGATCTGCTAGATGAGGAACTTGACGACGTGGTCATCGGTAAGGATCAAGCGAAGCGATTCAAGGAAGATGCTAGGTGGATGGCGATCGCAAGGGTCAATGCTAACAGACCCTTTAGTTCATCTTCCCTATTTGATACGATGAAGTTCGTCTGGGGCCTGGCGCAGACGCCGAAGTTCAGGGAAGCAGGAGCAAACAGGTTTATCTTCCAGATGTTCTACCTCGGTGACTGGAAGAAAGTAGTCCATGGGGGCCCCTGGCTCTTCCGAAACTATGTAGTTATCATTGAGGATTACAATGGTAAAAGTGATCCAGAAGAATATGCCCTAGATGGTGTGTTCCTATGGGCACAGATCCACAAAGTTCCAGACCTGTACCGCCATCCAGTGGTGGTTGATGAGTTAGCGCGCAGGATCGGGAAAGTTAAGGAGGTCCAGCTTAGGCCTACCTTGTACTATGAAGGAGACTATGTAAGAGCTAGGGTTCGAGTTCTGACAGCCAAACCTTTGACAAGATTTACTCCTCTTATTGTGGAGGGAGAAGGGAGGAAGATGCTGGTGGTAAAGTACGAAAAAGTTCCATTCTTTTGCAAAATCTGTGGGATCATGGGCCATGGCTTTGAGGAGTGTGCCAACGGGATATGGAGCGACTCTGACAAGAAGTGGGGCAAGTTGGATGCTTGCAAAATGCAGGACTGTATCTTACACCCAGCCTTCCGAAGGGAGACCCTTCTTCCGTGGAGGCCGGGGTAGAGGAGGTGCACGAGGAAGAGGTCGGGATATGAATCAAGGCAGGGGTGGAGCGGCAAACAACACTGACCCCGATCATGGAAGAAAGCCCCCAGAGGAAGATGACCAAGGAGATGGTACAGAGGAATCCAAAGAGGAGTTGGCTCTGGAGAACAGGGCCAACAATAAGAGGAACTCAGTTGAAAACACTCATGGAGGAGCGAACAAAGCCATTGAACTCGCGGAGAAGCTAGCGGATGTGGGCTCGTTGGTCCCGTTTGAAAAGACACAGTCGGGGACTTCTCCACTACCCCCGGTGTATGTATCTCCGTGGAAAACAAACAAGAGGTCAAAGAAGGATGCAGAACAGGATATAGCTGGAGAAGAAGAAGAAAGGAACAAGACAATTAATGCTGGATCGGCGGGCTCCTCCGAGGAGCGCCGCCGGGATCAATGGGTATCATAAGTTGGAATTGTCGAGGTGCGGGCAAAGCCTCAACAACTAGCGAGCTTCGCGAAATCGTGAAGAAATTTGTCCCCTCTTTGCTTTGTATAGTCGAAACTCAAGTAGACAGAGCAAGGGTGGAAAGTTTAGCTAGTTCTATAGGCTTTGATAATTGTTATGTTGTTATCAGTGTTGGAAGGAGTGGAGGCATTGGTTTGTTATGGAATAATGAAATAGAGATTGAAATTTTGGGTTATTCGGACTATCATTTGGACTGTGGAGTTCGGGAAGGAGACCTTGATCCATGGAGATTGACAGTTGTGTATGGGGAGGCTCAAACTCACCTCAGATACCGGACTTGGGATACAATGAAAAATATAGCATCAACAAGCCCCCTCCCATGGCTGTGTATTGGAGATTTTAATGAGGTTTTACGTCCAGAAGAACATGAAGGGATTGGACAACGCAGCAACGCACAAATACAAGGTTTCCGTGACACAATTGATACCTGCATGTTGCTGGACATTGGGTTCAAGGGACGTTTTTGGACTTTCGAGAAGAAGGTTTCAGGAGGCACATATACGCGAGTCAGACTGGACAGAGCCCCAGGGTCTACGGACTGGTGCACCATGTTTCCCTTAGCTAGTCTTGACCATGTCACCTCGGCCACATCCGATCATGGTCCTATACATCTTGCACTGAACCGGGGCGACGAGGCAAGGCAAGTAAAGAGCAGAATATTTCGCTACGAAGTGGCTTGGGAAACACATGAGGGCTTGAAGGATACTATTTTGTCTTCCTGGAATGCATCTGCGGCGGGAGATGGAGTAACTGATTTGAAAGAAAAGCTTCGGAACCTATCCAAGAGTCTTGGGGGCTGGGATAGAAGGACTTTCGGTTCGGTGCGGAGGGAGATGAAATTGCTGAAAGAGGGGCTTGAGAAAATCACAAACGACCCTGCACGCACGGGTCCTAGTCAGGCCGAGAGGAAACTAAATGAAAGGCTTGTTGAACTCTATCATAGGGAGGAGCTATTATGGCGACAAAGGTCAAGAATAGAGTGGCTAACATCGGGTGATAGAAATACAAAGTTTTGTCATATGAGGGCGAGCATGAGGCGCAAGAAAAATATGATAAAGGCGTTGATAAATTTGTTGGGTATTCAGGTGGATGATCCGAATGAGTTGAAGGAGATGGTTGTTGGAAATATGCCCTAGAGGCAATAATAAAAGTATTATTATTATATTTCCTTGTTCATGATAATTGTCTTTTATTCATGCTATAATTGTATTATCCGGAAATCGTAATACACGTGTGAATACATAGACCACAATATGTCCCTAGTGAGCCTCTAGTTGACTAGCTCGTTGATCAACAGATAGTCATGGTTTCCTGACTATGGACATTGGATGTCATTGATAACGGGATCACATCATTAGGAGAATGATGTGATGGACAAGACCCAATCCTAAGCATAGCACAAGATCGTGTAGTTCGTTTTGCTAGAGCTTTTCCAATGTCAAGTATCTCTTCCTTAGACCATGAGATCGTGTAACTCCGGATATCGTAGGAGTGCTTTGGGTGTACCAAACGCACAACGAATCGGGTGACTATAAAGGTGCATTACGGTATCTCCAAAAGTGTCTGTTGGGTTGACACGGATCGAGACTGGGATTTGTCACTCCGTATGACGGAGAGGTATCACTGGGCCCACTCGGTAGTGCATCATCATAATGAGCTCAAAGTGACCAAGTGTTTGGTCACGGGATCATGCATTACGGTACGAGTAAAGTGACTTGCCGGCAACGAGATTGACGAGGTATCGGGATACCGACGATCGAATCTCGGGCAAGTAAAATACCGATTGACAAAGGGAATTGTATACGGGGTTGTTTGAATCCTCGACATCGTGGTTCATCCGATGAAATCATCAAGGAGCATGTGGGAGCCAACATGGGTATCCAGATCCCGCTGTTGGTTATTGCCGAGAGCCGTCTCGGTCATGTCTCATGTCTCCGAACCCGTAGGGTCTACACACTTAAGGTTCGGTGACGCTAGGGTTGTATGTATATGAGTATGCAGCAAACCGAATGTTGTTCGGAGTCCCGGATGAGATCCCGAACGTCACGAGGAGTTCCGGAATGGTCCGGAGGTAAAGATTTATATATGGGAAGTCTTATTTTGGTCGCCGGAAAAGTTTCGCGCGTTATCGGTATTGTACCGGGAGTGCCGAAAGGGGTCCGGGGGTCCACCAGGGGGTCCACCTGCCCCGGGGGGGCCACATGGGCTGTAGGGGGTGCTCCTTGGCCTATATGGGCCAAGGGCACCAGCCCCAAGAGGCCCATGCGCCTAGAGATAACATAGAAGGGAGAGTCCTAAAGGGGAAGGCACCTCAGGGTGCCTTGGGAGGATGGACTCCTCCCCCTTGGCCACACCCTTCCTTGGAGGAAGGGGCAAGGCTGCCCCCCCCTCTCTTGCACATATATAAAGGGAGGGAGGGAGGGGCAGCCGCACCATAAGCCTTGGCGCCTCCTCCTCCTGCAACACCTCCTCCTCCTCCCGTGGTTGCTTAGCGAAGCCTGCTGGGAGTTCTGCTGCATCCACCACCACGCCGTCGTGCTGCTGGATCATCATCAACCTCTCCTTCCCCTTGCTGGATCAAGAAGGAGGAGACGTCATCCGCTCCGTCACGTGTGTTGAGCGCGGAGGTGTTGTCCGTTCGGCACTAGGTCATCGGTGATCTGAATCACGGCGAGTACGACTCCATCATCCCCGTTCCATTGAACGCTTCCGCACGCGATCTACAAGTGGTATGTAGATGCAATCACTCTCCCATGACTCGTTGCTAGATGAACTCATAGATGGATCTTGGTGAAACCGTAGGAAAAATTTTAATTTTCTGCAACGTTCCCCAACAGTGGTATCAGAGCTAGGTCTATGCGTAGTTCTCTATTGCACGAGTAGAACACAATTTGTTATGGGCGTAGATGTTGTCAACTTTCTTGCCGCTACTAGTCTTATCTTGCTTCAGCGGTATTGTGGGATGAAGCGGCCCGGACCAACCTTACATGTACGCTTACGTGAGACCGGTTCCACCGACTGACATGCACTAGTTGCATAAGGTGGCTGACGGGTGTCTGTCTCTCCCACTTTAGTTGGAGCGGATTCGATGAAAAGGGTCCTTATGAAGGGTAAATAGAAGTTGACAAAATCACGTTGTGGTTATTCGTAGGTAAGAAAACGTTCTTGCTAGAACCCAATTGCAGCCACGTAAAAGATGCAACAACAATTAGAGGACGTCTAACTTGTTTTTGCAGCAATTGTCATGTGATGTGATATGGCCAGAAGTTGTGATGAATGATGAATGATATATTGTGATGTATGAGATCATGTTCTTGTAATAGGAATCACGACTTGCATGTCGATGAGTATGACAACCGGCAGGAGCCATAGGAGTTGTCTTTATTTTTGTATGACCTGCGTGTCATTGAAGAACGCCATGTAAATTACTTTACTTTATTGCTAAACGCGTTAGCCATAGTAGTAGAAGTAATAGTTGGTGAGCAACTTCATGGAGACACGATGATGGAGATCATGATGATGGAGATCATGGTGTCATGTCGGTGACAAGATGATCATGGAGCCCCGAAGATGAAGATCAAAGGAGCTATATGATATTGGCCATATCATGTCACTACTATATATAATTGCATGTGATGTTTATTATGTTTATGCATCTTGTTTACTTAGAACGACGGTAGTAAATAAGATGATCCCTCATAACAATTTCAAGAAATTGTTCTCCCTAACTGTGCACCGTTGCTAAAGTTCGTCGTTTCGAAGCACCACGTGATGATCGGGTGTGATAGATCCTTACGTTCACATACAACGGGTGTAAGACAGTTTTACACATGCATAAACACTTAGGGTTAACTTGACGAGCCTAGCATGTATAGACATGGCCTCGGAACACAAGAGACCGAAAGGTCGAACATGAGTCGTATGGAAGATACGATCAACATGGAGATGTTCACCGACGATGACTAGTCCGTCTCACGTGATGATCGGACACGGCCTAGTCGACTCGGATCATGTAACACTTAGATGACTAGAGGGATGTCAAATCTGAGTGGGAGTTCATTAAATAATTTGATTAGATGAACTTAATTATCATGAACATTAGTCTAAAATCTTTGCAAAATGTCTTGTAGATCAAATGGCCAACGCTCATGTCACCATGAACTTCAACGCGTTCCTAGAGAAAACCAAGCTGAAACGATGGCAGCAACTATTCGGACTGGGTCCGGAACCTGAGGATTATCCTCATAGCAGCCAAGAAACAATATGTCCTAGAAGCACCACTAGGTGATGCACCCATCCCAGAGAACCAAGACATTATGAATGCTTGGCAGTCTCGTGCTGATGATTACTCCCTCGTTCAGTGCGGCATGCTTTACACTTAGAACCGGGCTCCAAAAGCGTTTTGAGCAACACGGAGCATATGAGATGTTCGAGGAGCTGAAAATGGTTTTCAAGCTCATGCCCGGTCGAGAGATATGAAGTCTCCGACAAGTTCTATAGTTGTAAGATGGAGGAAAACAGTTTTGTCGGTGAGCACATACTCAAAATGTCCAGGTTGCACAACCGCCTTGTCCAATGGACATTAACCTCCCGACGAGGCGGTCATTGACAGAATCCTTGATCGCTCCCACCGAGCTACAAGAGCTTTGTGATGAACTACAATATGCAGGGGATGGTGAAAACTATTCTGAAGTATTTTCAATCTCAAGTCGTGAGAGGTTGAAATCAAGAAAGAACATCAAGTGTCGATGGTCAATAAAACTACTAAGTTCAAGAAGGGCAAGGGTAAGAAGAACTTCAAGAAGGACGGCAAAGATGTTGCCGCCCGATAAGCCGCTTGCCGGGAAGAAGTCAAAGAATGGACCCAAGCACGAGACCGAGTGCTTTTATTGCAAAGGAAGGGTCATTTGAAGCGAACTGCCCCAAATACTTAGCGGACAAGAAGGCCGGCAACACTAAAGGTATATTTGATATACATGTAATTGATGTGTACCTTACCGATTACTCGTAGTAACTCCCAGGTATTTGATACGGTGCCGTTGCTCATATTTGTAACTCACAGCAGGAGCTGCGGAATAAACGGAGATCGGCGAAGGGCGAGGTGACGATGCGCGTCGGGAATGGTTCCAAGGTCGATGTGATCGCCGTCGGCACGCTACCTCTACATTTACCTACGGGATTAGTAACCTCAATAATTGTTATTTAGTGCCAAGTTTGAGCATGAACATTGTATCAGGATCTCGTTTAATACGAGATGGCTACTCATTTAAATCCGAGAATAATGGTTGTTCTATTTATATGAGAGAAATGTTTTATGGTCATGCTCCAATGGTCAATGGTTTATTCTTAATGAATCTCGAACGTAATGTTACACATGTTCATAGTGTGAATACCAAAAGATGTAAAGTTGATAACGATAGTCCCACATACTTGTGGCATTTGCCGCCTTGGTCACATTGGTGTCAAGCGCATGAAGAAGCTCCATCTTGATGGACTTTTAGAGTCTCTCGATTATGAATCATTTGACACATGCGAACCATGCCTCATGGGCAAGATGACCAAGACTCCGTTCTCCGGAACAATGGAGCGAGCAACCAACTTATTGGAAATCATACATACCGATGTAAAAGCGGTCCAATGAGTGTTGAGGCTCATGGAGGATATCGTTATGTTCTCACTCTCACTGATGACTTGAGTAGATATGGGTATGTCTACTTGATGAAACACAAGTCTGAGACCTTTGAAAAGTTCAAGGAATTTCAGAATGAAGTAGAGAATCAATGTGACCGAAAGATAAAATTCTTGCGATCAGATCGTGGAGGAGAATATTTAAGTCACGAATTTGGTACACACTTAAGGAAATGTGGAATCGTTTCACAACTCACGCCGCCTGGAACACCTCAGCGTAACGGTGTGTCCGAATGTCGTAATCGCACTCTATTGGATATGGTGCACTCTATGATGTCTCTTACTGATTTACCGCTATCATTTTGGGGATACGCTTTAGAGACAACTACATTCACTTTAAATAGGGCACCGTCTAAATCCGTTGAGACGACACCGTATGAATTATGGTTTGGGAAGAAACCTAAGTTGTCGTTTCTAAAAGTTTGGGGATGCGATGCTTATGTCAAGAAACTTCAACCTGAAAAGTTCGAACCCAAGTCGGAAAAATGTGTCTTCATAGGATACCCTAAGGAAACCATTGGGTATACCTTCTACCTTAGATCCGAAGGCAAGATCTTTGTTGCCAAGAACGGATCCTTTCTGGAAAAAGAGTTTCTCTCGAAAGGAGTAAGTGGGAGGAAAGTAGAACTCGATGAAGTATTACCTCTTGAACCGAAAAGTAGTGCAGCTCAGAAAATGTTCTGTGGCGCCTACACCTCTTGGAGAGGAAATTAATGATGATGATCAAGGTACTTGGATCAAGTTGCTCTGAACTTCAGAGGTCCACAAGGACACATTCCACACCGAGTGGTATGGCAACCCTGTCACGGAAATCATGTTGTTAGACAACGGTGAACCTTGAACTATGAAGAAGCGATGGCGGGCCCAGATTCCAACAAATGGCTTGAAGCCATGCAATCCGAGATAGGATCCATGTATGAAAACAAAGTATGGACTTTGACAGACTTGCCCGATGATCGGCGAGCGATAGAAAACAAATGGATCTTTAAGAAGAAGACGGACGCGGATGGTAATGTTACCATCTATAAAGCTCGACTTGTCGCTAAGGGTTATCGACAAGTTCAAGGGATTGACTATGATGAGACTTTCTCTCCCGTAGCGAAGCTTAAGTCCGTCCGAATCATGTGAGCAATTGTCGCATACTATGATTATGAGATATGGCAGATGGACGTCAAAACGGCATTCCTTAACGGTTACCTTAAGGAAGAGTTGTATATGATGCAGCCGGAAGGTTTGTCGATCCTAAGAATGCTAACAAGGTATGCAAGCTCCAGCGATCCATTTATGGGCTGGTGCAAGCATCTCGGAGTTGGAACATTCGCTTTGATGAGATGATCAAAGCGTTTGGGTTTATGCAGACTTACGGAGAAGCCTGCGTTTACAAGAAAGTGAGTGGGAGCTCGGTAGCATTTCTCATATTATATGTAGATGACATACTTTTGATGGGAAATGATATAGAACTTTTGGACAGCATTAAGGCCTACTTGAATAAGAGTTTTTCAATGAAGGACCTTGGAGAAGCTGCTTACATATTAGGCATCAAAATCTATAGAGATAGATCGAGACAACTCATAGGTCTTTCACAAAGCACATACCTTGATAAGATATTGAAGAAGTTCAAAATGGATCAGTCCAAGAAAGGGTTCTTGCCTGTATTACAAGGTGTGAAATTGAGCTCGGCTCAATGTCCCACCACGGCAGAAAGATATAGAAGAGATGAGTGTCATCCCTATGCATCAGCCATAGGGTCTATTATGTATGCCATGTTGTGTACTGACCTGATGTAAACCTTGCCGTAAGTTTGGTAGGAAGGTACCAAAGTAATCCCGCAAGGAACACCGGACAGCGGTCAAGAATATCTGAAGTACACGAAAAGGACAAAGGACATGTTTCTCGTTTATGGAGGTGACGAAGAGCTCGTCGTAAAGGGTTACGTCGATGCTAGCTTCGACACAGATCTGATGACTCAAAGTCACAAACCGGATACGTGTATATGTTAAATGGTGGAGCGATGGCTGGTGCAGTTGCAAGCGAAAGCGTCGTGGCGGGATCTACATGTGAAGCGGAGTACATGGCAGCCTCGGAGGCAGCACATGAAGCAATTTGGGTGAAGGAGTTCATCACCGACCTAGGAGTCATACCCAATGCGCCGAAGCCGATCAAACTCTTCTGTGACAACACTGGAGCTATTGCACTTGCCAAGGAGCCCAGGTTTCACAAGAAGACCAGGCACATCAAGCGTCGCTTCAACTACATTCGTGAAAATGTTCAAGATGGGGACATAGAAATTTGCAAAGTGCATACGGATCTGAATGTCGTAGATCCGTTGACTAAACCTCTTCCGCGAGCAAAACATGATCAACACCAGAACTCTATGGGTGTTCGATTCATACAGTGTAACTAGATTATTGACTCTAGTGCAAGTGGGAGACTGTTGGAAATATGCCCTAGAGGCAATAATAAAAGTATTATTATTATATTTCCTTGTTCATGATAATTGTATTATCCGGAAATCGTAATACACGTGTGAATACATAGACCACAATATGTCCCTAGTGAGCCTCTAGTTGACTAGCTCGTTGATCAACAGATAGTCATGGTTTCCTGACTATGGACATTGGATGTCATTGATAACGGGATCACATCATTAGGAGAATGATGTGATGGACAAGACCCAATCCTAAGCATAGCACAAGATCGTGTAGTTCGTTTTGCTAGAGCTTTTCCAATGTCAAGTATCTCTTCCTTAGACCATGAGATCGTGTAACTCCGGATACCGTAGGAGTGCTTTGGGTGTACCAAACGTCGAACGTGGCGGGTGACTATAAAGGTGCATTACAGGTATCTCCAAAAGTGTCATTGGGTTGACACGGATCGAGGCGGGATTTGTCACTCCGTGTGACGGAGAGGTATCACTGGGCCCACCGGTAGTGCATCATCATAATGAGCTCAAAGTGACCAAGTGTTTGGTCACGAGATCATGCATTACTGATGCGATAAAGTGACTTGCGGCAACGAGATTGAGCGAGGTATTGGGATACCGACGATCGAATCTCGGGCAAGTAAAATAACGATTGACAAAGGGAACTGTATACGGGGTTGTTTGAATCCTCGACATCGTGGTTCATCCGTTGAAATCATCAAGGAGCATGTGGGAGCCAACATGGGTATCCAGATCCCGCTGTTGGTTATTGCCCGAGAGCCGTCTCGGTCATGTCTGCATGTCTCCCGAACCCGTAGGGTCTACACACTTAAGGTTCGGTGACGCTAGGGTTGTATGAATATGAGTATGCAGCAAACCGAATGTTGTTCGAGTCCGTATGAGATCCGGACGTCACGAGGAGTTCCGGAATGGTCGGAGGTAAAGATTTATATATGGGAAGTCTTATTTTGGTCGCGGGAAAAGTTTCACGCATTATCGGTATTGTACAGGAGTGCCGAAGGGGTCCGGGGTCCACCAGGGGTCCACCTGCCCGGGGGCACATGGGCTGTAGGGGTGCGCCTTGGCCTATATGGGCCAAGGGCACCAGCCCCAAGAGGCCCATGCGCCTAGAGATAAGAGAGAAGGAGAGTCCTAAAGGGGAAGGCACCTCAGGGTGCCTTGGGAGGATGGACTCCTCCCCCTTGGCCGCACCCCTTCCTTGGAGGAAGGGGCAAGGCTGCACCCTCCCCCTCTCTCTTGCACCTATATAAAGGGAGGGGAGGGAGGGGCAGCCGCACCATAAGCCTTGGCGCCTCCCTCCTCCCTGCAACACCTCCTCCTCCTCCCGTAGTTGCTTAGCGAAGCCCTGCTGGAGTTCTGCTGCATCCACCACCACGCCGTCGTGCTGCTAGATCATCATCAACCTCTCCTTCCCCCTTGCTGGATCAAGAAGGAGGAGACGTCATCCGCTCCGTACGTGTGTTGAACACGGAGGTGATGTCCGTTCGGCACTAGGTCATCGGTGATCTGAATCACGGCGAGTACGACTCCATCATCCCCGTTCCATTGAACGCTTCCGCACGCAATCTACAAGTGGTATGTAGATGCAATCACTCTCCCATGACTCGTTGCTAGATGAACTCATAGATGGATCTTGGTGAAACCGTAGGAAAAATTTTAATTTTCTGCAACGTTCCCCAACAATGGTAACAGAGTTCTATCAGAATTTATATACTTCAGAGGGGGTAACTAATATGCAATCGGTCTTGGATCATGTACCTCAAAAGGTCACCCCTGAAATGAATGTTATGCTTGTTGCAGAATATACTGAGGAGGAGGTAAAAGACGACGCTTTTTCAGATGTTTCCCACCAAGTCGCCAGGGCCCAATGGCTTTCCAGCTCATTTTTATCAGAGACATTGGGATGTTTGTGGAGAGGAGGTGACTAGGGCAGTGCTCCGAATAGTAGGAGGAGAAGAGAGTCCAGAGTGCATCAATGACACGTTTCTGGTTTTAATCCCAAAGGTAATGAGTCTGTCTTTGTTATCTCAGTTCAGACCTATAAGCCTGTGCAATGTCTTGTACAAAATTGCTTCGAAGGTGATTGCATATAGGTTGAAGCAAATATTGCCAGAGATCATTTTAGAAGAACAGTCTACTTTTGTCCCAGGCAAACTTATAACTGATAACGTCATCACAACTTATGAGTGTCTGCATTTTATGAAAAGAAGTAAGGCAAAGGGAAACAGTAGCTGTGCTTTAACTTGATATGATGAAGGCTTATGACAGGCTAGAGTGGGACTACCTCAGAGAAATGATGGTGAAACTTGGTTTTGCTTCTATACGGGTAAGTACGGTAATGAACATGATCACCTTAGTTTCATTTTCAGTCCTTTTTAATGGAGAACAACTACAACAATTCAGACCTACGAGAGGTATTCAGCAGGGAGATCCGATCTCCCCTTATCTTTTCTTGATAGCAGCGAAGGGCCTTTTGTGCCTACTAAAATCCGTTCCTCAGTCGTCAGCTTTTGTGGGAGTCCAGGTGGCACCGACAGCACCAATTGTCAGCCATTTGCTCTTTGCTGATGATAGCCTGGTACTTTTCAAGGCGAGTATTGAGGGGGCAGAAGTGGTGTCAAACCTGTTAGATGCTTATTGTAGTGCTTCGGGACAGAGAGTAAACAATGACAAATCCTCGATATTTTTTTCAGTAAGGGTTGCCCTCAAGTGGTCCGTGATGGAATTAAAAACACTCTCAACGTTTATGATGAGCAGTTAACTGATAGATACTTGGGCATGCCTATGGACGTGGGACACTCAAAGAATGGAACTTTTAAATTCTTGAGGGATAGAGTATGGGAGAAGATCAAGGGGTGGGGTGGAAAAGCTACTATATATCGTATGCAGGAAAGGAGGTGCTAATCAAGGCAGTAGCCCAAGCCATTCCGGTTATTCCATGTCTTGCTTCAGATTACCTAGAGGCATTTGTGAGAGTATTACATCAATGATTAGGCAATTTTGGTGGGGCAGTAAGAGGGGGAAGAGAAAGCCCTGTTGGGTTTCATGGGACGTCTGTACAAGGCCGAAGCACTTGGGAGGGCTAGGGTTCCGAGATATAGAAATTTTCAACCTAGCACTCCTGACAAGGCAAGCATGGAGGATTATCCAGGAACCGCTATCTTTAAGTGCCAGAGTTCTGAAAGAAAAATATTTCCCAACAACCTCATTTATGGAAGCTGAGTTGGGTAGCAGTCCTTCACAGATATGGAGGGCGATTCTTGATTGGAAAGGAACACTTGCACAAGGGGTGATTAGAAGAATCGGGACTGGAGAAACAACAAGAGTATGTGAAGACAACTGGCTGCCTAGATCTGGGATGATGAAGCCGATGCTTTCTTTAGTGGTTGATAAACCTGTATTGGTCTCGGAATTGATAGACAACACTTCTGCGTCTTGGAAAGAAGAGATGGTGCAGTCGGTGTTTCTCCCAGTGGATGCATAAATTATTGTGAAGATACCACTCTGTACAAGGAGAGTGGATGATTTTTGGGCCTGGGGAGAAGATGAGAGAGGTATTTTTTCAGTAAGATTGGCCTACAAGTTCCTGGCGGGAATGAAAAGGGGCAACGAAGAACTGATGCAGCCTGTTGGTGGCCGATCAAATTTTATGGAGGATGAAAGGGCTTGGACCTCGATGTGGAATATGAAGATACCATCAAAAATCAAGGTGTTTCTTTGGAGATTGGGCCATGAGACCACACCCACGGGAGATCTGTTGCAGCACCGAAAATGTCAACTACAAAGATATGTCCTTTTTGCACAGCCGAGGATAGCTGGAAGCATGCATTGATTGATTGTGTAATGGCGAGGAGTATATGGTCATTATGTTCTGAAGAAGCAGTGGAAGTCTTGGTAGAAAGTCTGTCTATGAGTGCAAAGAACTGGTTGTTTACGATCCATGAAGCTTTGTCGCATGAGGATTTCACCCGGGTGGTGGTTACCTTGTGGGCAGTCTGGCGAGCCCGACGAAGAGCAGTTCATGAAAACATTTTTGAGAGCCCGTTTGTGACCAACTATTTTGTCAATAACTTTCTTAGAGATATTCAGATCCTGGAGAAAGACAGACCAATCCGGGCAAGGAATACGAGGGTCAGGCTAGCTGGGTGGATTCCACCGTCGGAGGGCTATGTAAAAATAAACACAGATGCGGCAGCAGCGACAACAGACTCGTTTGGTGCGGCATCGGTTGTATGTCGTGATCGGGAAATCAAGTTCTTGGGGGCATCTGTCATAACTGTTAAATTCTTATCAGACGCAGCTACGTTGGAGGCGCTGGCGATACGGGAAGGTCAAGCATTGGTAGAGAATTTATATGTCAATTGAATTCACATTGCTTCAGATTGCAAGACGGTGGTTGATGATATTGGGAAGAACTCAAAGTCAATCGTATGGTGCTATTTTACACGAAATTATAGGTCATTCTAGCTTTTTCAATTCTTGTAAAATAGTTCATGAATTCAGGAGCTTGAATTTCGAGGCTCACACTCTCGCGAAGTTTGCTTTAAATCTTGGGTTTGGACGCCATGTTTGGTTGGGCCAACTTGGGGATCTGGATTTCTTACCTGTAAACATTTTGGATTCTGAATAAAGCTTGGCGAGATTGTCTCAAAAAAACTAGGAACCAACTCAATTTGTCGCCTTAAAAAAACTCAATTTATCTAAAAAAAGAGGAACCAACTTAATTCCCTACATTTCATTCCAAAACATAAAACATCGATTCCCTACATTTCAATAAAAAAAACTCAGTTGCCCAATCTTCTTAAAAAAACTCAATTCCCTAAATCTTCTTTAAAAAACTAAATTCCCTAGCGAAAAAAAGAACCAACTCAGCTCAAAAGTCCAACCCTGCGCATGCTAGGGACAATGTCCGGACCGAAGTGAAGCCAACAACGGTTCAATCATGGGTCCTTCAAAATTTTGAAGGAAATAGCTGGCGTTATTTTGCTCTCTACGAGTATATGAGTAAGCATTGGGTCCTTTCACCTCCTACAGATGGCATATTGAGATTTGTCCTTGGCTTCCAAGTTCGCCATATTCACTCCTTCGGACAGTCAGACTCGAGAATGTCTGGCAGTAACGATCAATGGATAGCAAGGGTATCCCTTCCATGCACCCAGTCAAATCATCTTGAAAAGCACCGGTGCAAAACCGTCAGGAGTGGCAGGCCAAGAATATAATGACATCGAAGTGGTCTAGAAGGGTCAACGTGGCGCCCGCACTTCCATCTCCAGTCGAGAAAGACCCATCGAAATTGAGCTGAACTTATCCAGCCGAAGGGGGCTAACATTTAATTTGTTGTGAAGGATGGATATGCTCGTGCGATATAGGAGACCCAACACCCGCTTCATCTGATCACTATTTTACCCTTTTCCCAAGTCGTTGTCTGGATGTTTGTTGGATGCCTAGTAGGGGCGTGTAGCTCTACAGGAATTCCCTTAAGGCCTTGACCGGTGATGCCTGCTTGTCATGCTTGATCCCATTTCCAATGTGTTACCACCGCCGTAGTACCCATCAATAGCCGTTGGCGGTCGTTGTCCTTAATGTTAGCGAGTACGTCCAGCGGCTACTCAAGTTGCGCCATAGCTCGCTGTAAGTTTACCGCACACGGGCACCTGCAGAAGGACAAGGTAGCGGATCTCTACCTGTTTAGCAAAGGATAGGAGCGAAATCGTGTACCCCATCCTACTATTCCTACTCGTTTGCCGTGCCCGTCATTGCTACCCTTTTGACTTTTGTACCAAAGAAAGTGCCACAAAGTTATTTTAGTTCTTTATACCATACGAAAGTGGTAGAGAATGGCAAATGGGTCAGGAAACGAGTGAATCATGTTCAGAGAGAAAAGCAAATGACAGAATCGATGTTCTTTATTGATGATGAAAAACTATATATACAATCTGAGGGGTGCGTTGTACAGACGCGACCCTTACAAAGGAGGGCAACTGTAACACCCCCCATGTATTAACTACAGTGAACACCCTTTTGATAATACCAAGTCATCATGATTAACTAGTCTTAATCATCTTTGATTCATATCTCTTTTCAAATTCCACTTTAAATCAAATTCAAATTGTAAGTGAAATTAAGAAACTCACAAATAAGAAAACTAAAAAGTACATGTAATGGCAAATAATTCATAGTTAATTATGGTGGTGAAAAACTATGTCACTTGTTTGCTTATTTAAAAGTTGTCACCCAAAGACAGTGACTAAAACAACCACTTTAATCCATTTGCATTTAACCAAAAATAAAATGTTTTCAAATATTACCCCAACCATTTTATAGTAGTGGCAAATATTGCATGGTATTTGTTGAGCCAAATCCTATATTTTACAAAAGTCATTTTGTACCCAAACAATTAGCAAACTAAGAGAGTATTAAAATGGCAGAAAAAGAAAATAGAAAATGGAAAAAGTGCCATGTAAACTATGGCCCAGCTCGTTTAAGCCGGCCTTTCCCCTACCTCTCGACACCCGCACAAAGGTTGGCGCGCCGTGGCGCCACCAACGCACGCTCGCACAGCCACCGAGGGGCGTGGATTGATAAGATCTCCCTCGGCGCTCTCTCTTCCCTGCGAACCCTAGCCCCCCTCAGACCCCCCCCCCCCTCTCGCTCGCCCCTCGCACTTCCCCACCTCGTCCGAATGGAGCCATGGCCGCCCTCCATAGAACTCGCGGCCACCGTCGCCCTTAAGCCACTGGAGCTTGTCCGGAAGGACCACCGTCCACATTCACTTTGTCTACGCCCTCCCGTTCGACCGGAGCAACCCGGCACGACGCCTACGACCTCTTCCTCAACCACGGGCCCCGAGCTCGTCGCCTTTGATTCGGTTGTCTCCGACCCCCTGCAATGATGTGAGCGGATGCATCCTTCCCCTCTCTCCTTGAGCTCCGGCTCCTCTCCAGCGTGCTCCCCCCTTAGTTACCGCTCCGTCGCTGCCATGATCGCCGCACGCACGACGTGCGCTCTCCTGAGCACCCGTGCGAGCCGCTGGCGCCCTCCAGGGTGCGTGCTGCGTTGAACCGAACCCCTAGCTCGCCCCATGGCCCGCTCCAACCTCGTCTAAGTCCACACCCGATAGCCACTGCCGCCTCGTAGGGTGAACCACCACCACCACTTGACGTGCCTCGACGCGTCGGTCCCGTTGGACCCACGCGCGCGCAAAACCAAGGCATGTGGCCGTTTTCGGTGAAGGGCCGAGCCGCGCCGCCGCGTTGTTGGCTCGCCGCCGATGCGCCATCGCCTGGTCACCGCCAGGTGGGCCCCAAGCCACTAACACACCCCACTGACCCATTAACATGTGGGCCCGCCCGATGTTTAATTAACCCCTAACCACTAATTAACCTAAGCCTAACCCAGACCACCCACTGACAACGGGCCCCACCGCAAATAATTGTCTATTTAAAAAACAGTGGTTATGATAGTGGGGCCCGCCCCTAATTAGATTAATTTAACACTCTGTTAAATACATGAGTCACTGACAGTGGGGCCCCACCAGTTAGTTTGACTAGGTCAATAGTCAACAGAGTTGACTGCTGACTGGGCTGCTGACTAGGCAGTGGCCCACCTGTCAGCCACAGTGGCTAGCTCACTGCTAGGTATAAAAAGTATTTGTTGTTTTTAATTTGAATTTAATACTTAAAATAAATTTTAGAAAATCATTTAAACTTTGAAAATTCATATAAAATAATTCGTAAGTCAGATGAAAATAATTTATATACGGAAGTTGCTCAGAAAAATATGACGAATCCGAATATGCTATCTACATACCTGCCACATGTACCTAACACTACAAACATGGAACCTTCCCCTCTGGTTCATTTGTGTGATAGCTGCCTAAAGCCGAGATAACATTTCCAGATGTTTTCCCACTCCGTCTGTAACATGTAGCATTGCGTTAGGTCACCCTTAGCATAACATATTGCCATGCCATGCATCGTGATGTATTTGATTGCTTTATATTTATTGTTTCTTCCCCCTCTTCTCTCCGGTAGACCCTGAGACTGACGCTGCTCCCATGTACGACTACGCCCCTGACGTCCAGCCACCCTCAACAGAGCTTCCTAGCAAGCAAACCCCCTTGATCATTCATATATCGCACATTCTCTCTCTCTCGTGCTTGCATTAGATTTTGCTACTGTTGTTCGGTAGCTCCTATTCTGATTGATAACCTGCTTTTATAACCTGCTACTTAACCTACTATTGTACTTTACCTGATATCATGTATGATTAGTCTAGGTTGGTTAGTACTCCTTCACGTGGACCTCTTCTTCCAGTCTGGGACCAGGTTCTGAACCCGAGTGTTCATGGAGCGCAGGCCCCTCATATCGAGAACCATCTACTTCTTCGTCACCTGCAGCTACTTGGCTTCAGAGGTTTTCCCCGACGTTGATGTAGCTGAAGGAAATATGCCCTAGAGGCAGTAATAAAGTTGTTATTTTATATTTCCTTATTTCATGATAAATGTTTATTATTCATGCTATAATTGTATTAACCGGAAAATTGATACATGTGTGAATGCATTGGCAAAATATTGTGTCCCTAATAAGCCTCTACTAGACTAGCTCGTTAATCAAAGATGGTTAAGTTTCCTAACCATCGACATGTGTTGTCATTGGATGAACGGGATCACATCATTAGTAGAATGATGTGATGGACAAGACCCATTCGTTAGCTTAGCATTATAATCGTTTAGTTTTATTGATATTGCTTTCTTCATGTCATATACACATTCCTTTGACTATGAGATCATGCAACTCTCAGATACCGGAGGAATACCGTGTGTGCTATCAAACGTCATAATGTAACTGGGTAATTATAAAGATGCTCTACAGGTATCTCCAAAGGTGTTTGTTGGGCTGGCATAGACCGAGATTAGGATTTGTCACTCCGAGTATCGGAGAGGTATCTCTGGGCCCTCTCGGTAATACATATCATAAGAAGCCATGCAAGCAAAGTGACTAAGGAGTTAGTTGGAGGATGATGTGTTAAGGAACGAGTAAAGAGACTTGCCGGTAACGAGATTGAACTAGGTATGAAGATACCGACGATCGAATATCGGGCAAGTAACATACTGATGATAAAGGGAATAACATATGTTGTCATAACAGTTCGACCGATAAAGATCTTCATAGAATATGCGGGAGCCAATATGAGCATCCAGGTTCTGCTATTGGTTATTGACCGGAGAGGTGTCTCGGTCATGTCTACATAGTTCTCGAACCCGTAGGGTCCGCACGCTTAATGTTCGATGACGATTTTGTATTATATGAGTTATGTGATTTGGTGATCGAATGTTGTTCGGAGTCCCGGATGACATCATGGACACGACGAGGAGTCTCGAAATGGCCGAGAGGTAAAGATTAATGTATATGACGATGGTATTCGGACACCAGAAGTGTTCCGGAGGGTACCGGGTACATATTGTGTCACCGGAAAGGAGTTTCGGGAAACCCCGGCAAAGATATGGCCTTAATGGGCCGAGTGATGGACAAACCATCCCACGAGGGGCTGGTGCGCCCCTTTCCCTGGCTGCAGGCCCTAGAGGAAGGAAAGGAGGGGGCGCCACCTCTTTCTGCCTTTCCCCCTTGGTGGGAGAAAGGAAAAGGGGGCGCCACCTCCTGCTTCCTTCCCCTCATCGCCAAAAGAAGGAAAGGGGGGCACCGGCCTAGGGCAGGAGCCCAAGTAGGATCCCTCCTACTTGGGGCGCCCCAAGGCTGCTCCCCTCCCCCTCCCACCTATATATACATGGGGAGGGGGCGCCTAGAACACACACCAACAATCGTTAGCCGTGTGCGGCGCCCCCCTCCATAGTTTATGCCTCCGGTCATATCTTCGTAGTGCCTAGGCGAAGCCCTGCACGGATCACTTCACTATCACTGTCACCACGCCGTCATGCTGAAGGAACTCATCTACTTCCTCGACACCTTGCTGGATCAAGAAGGCGAGGAATGTCATCGTGCTGAACGTGTGGAGAACTCGGAGGTGTCGTGCGTTTGGTACTTGATCGGTCGGAGCTAGAAGAAGTTTGACTACATCAACCACGTTGTCAAACACTTCCGTGTTTGGTCTATGAGGGTACATAGACACACTCTCCCCCTCTCGTTGCTATGCATCTCCTAGATAGATCTTGCGTGAGCATAGGAATTTTTTTGAAATTGCATGCTACGTTTCCCAACAGTAGCATATCGCTATGTCCCGTTGTTGTATCCCTCCACCGCGTGCCTACGTGCCGCCTAGCTGGTCTAGATTATTTCCCTTTCTGAACTTGTACTACTGGCTTGTAATCGACTTTATTTATGGATCTGTATGTCATGCTTGACTACTATGTTGTATCTACTATACTTCTTTCTTTGTGCATGTTACCTCATGAATGATTCCTTGCCCCTGCAATTACCCAATGCTAAACTACCCCTGTTACATCTTAGTAGGATGGTTAGGCCAGCTGGTCATGGCCGTGCTGCCAACAATCCACCACCACCCAAATATATAACCGGAATGATACAACAATTTGAGCTGATTCGCCAGTTAATGCAAGGGATCATGGATCAGTTCCCGCGTCCAAATTTGAATCAGCAGCCAGCCCGAGTTAGGGCTGGAATAAGAAGCTACTCAGCTCGTTAAGACTCGGCTCATTAAGGCTCATGATCGTTAAAGCTTGGATTGCTAAGCTCGTTAAGGATAATGAGCTAAATATAAAGATTGGCTCGATTCGTTATATGTTCGCGAGCGCTCGCGAGCAGCTCGTTAGGAAAATGCATCAGTAAACAGGATACATCACATGCATATAATTACAAACATACATAGGTCCAACTAGTTGGCTTCAATAAATCGAGAATATGAGAAGACGAGAAAAATGTGAATGTGGAAAATAGCCCGTCCATAGACTTAGGAGTGATCGAAGTCACCAAAAAATTCTCTATAATGAACAAAATCATGCTACTATCGAGCTTAACGAGTAGCTCATGAAACTCGCAATCTCGATCGTTTAACTCGTTAGTGTTAACGAGAAAAAATTGTTGCTCGTCTCGGTTCATTAAGAAAACAAGCCGAGCTAAAACGAGTCGAGCAACCGAGCGCTCATTAGACTCACCGAGCTTCGAGCTTTTTGTCCAGCCCTAGCCCCAGTGACTCTGCAAGACTTTGTGCGCCTCAACCGTGCTATCTATTGCAGCTCAACTCAGCCTCTTGATGCTGATGACTGGCTCCGTGACATCACTTTTGAGTTGGAGTCTGCTAACGTAGCCCCTACCGGCTATGTCACTTTTGCATCCTATTTCCTCAAGGGTCCCGCCGCTCAATGGTGGGACAATCACATGCGTTCATTACCTGTTGGAACAGCCATTACCTGGCTGGAGTTCAAGCTGCTTTCCGTGCCCGCCTCATTCCTCGGGGAATTATGGACAAGAAGAAGCAAGAGTTCTGCAACCTCACATAGGGCAACAAGTCTGTAGATGCTTATCAACCGGAGTACCTTGACTTGTCCCACTATGTTAAATAAGATATCTCTACTGATGGTCGTAGACAGGAAAACTTCCGTGAAGGACTTCACCCTGATATCAAGCTTGCGCTCGTTGTTCATGACTTCGCCACCTTCGATGTCTCTCCCATTGTTTTGAAGTCTTCCAACATTGACCTCATTCTAGGAATGGATTGGTTGAAAACGCATACTACTTCAATCGTTTGTGCCACTAAAATCGTCCACCTTCTACATCCTTCGGATGAGATAGTAAGCTACTATGCTCGTCTTGTTCAAAATGTCGATGCCCGGTTTTATTTCTTGAATGCGCTGAACACATCACCTCTTGAGGAAATAGAAAACGTTCAAGTAATTTGCGACTTCCAAGATGTCTTTCCAGAAGAACTTTCAGGAGTACCCCCTGTTAGAGTTTTCGAATTTGCAATCGACTTGAAACCAGGAACCACTCCTATTGCCAAACGACCCTACAAGATGCCGCCGCGTTAACTCCTTGAACTTAAGGAGGAAATTGACAATTCACTTCGCAAGGGTTTCATTAGTCCAAGTTCCTCTGCTTGGGGATCACCTTCTCTCTTTGTCAAGAAGGATATGGTGCGAATCGTTTGGTCCAAGATTACCGACCTATCAACCAGGCAACAATTCAGAACAAGTATCCCCTTCCTCAAATAATGATCTGTATGATCAACTTGTTGGTTCCTCTGTATCCCCTTGATAGGTTTTCTATTTTACCGGTCTCATGGTTGTAGTTGGGAGATCGGGTTATAGGATCAATTGTTGTACTATCAAGGGGGGCTCTCAAGTGAGTAGCTTGATCGTATCGTTCGTAGAGAGCTCAAACCGCTGCATCCTTGCATCATCTTTCTTTGTTCTTGTTTGGTTTTTCTCTTTGTGAGATTTGGAGCTTTTGGTCATCTTCATGACAAGCTCAAGTTCATCGAAAATGGAGTTCACTTGCATCTTCTATGATGTTTTCGATGTTGGAGGTTATGCTGGTTCTGCTCTGATGGAGGTTTCACTCCTCTATATTTTCGCTGTTTGGATGCTACTCGTCATCATCTATCCAACAAGCTTGAGTTTGCTCATTTCGAAGCTCATATGCAGAAGTTATGGAAGTTCTGGTTTTCTTGTTGCGTCTTTAAGCTGCTAGCGATAGTACCGCTCTGAGCAGCGGTAGTACCACTATCTAGTACCACGCGTACTACCACTCCTTCTGAGTCTCGAATTTTTCGTGTCGGGTTTCAGCGGTAGTCCAGTGGTTGTCCCACTGGACTACTACCGTTGAGCTCTTTTTGACTCAGATGGGCGAGCGGCAATAGGTCCAGTAGTACCACTTATAAGCGATAGCACCCCCCTGCGGTTCCGTTGCTACTTCTGCTTGTGGTTATGCTTCTGGTCTCCTCTGGTTTCTTAGCAGCAGTAGGGCGTAAAGCATGGTAGTGTCGCTTATTAGCGGTAGTACCGCTGCTGTGGTACTGCCATCCTACTCTGCTCAGCCCTACCATTGTAGTTCTTGTGTTCTGCTTATCCCACGGTAGTACCGCTGGGATGGGTGGTAGTACCGCTCCGGCGACTCTACTGCCCCGAGGTTCCTCGTCGTTTCCTCTATTTTCCTAGATCTACCGCCCGAGCGGTAGTACCGCTTGTGTGCGGGTTGAGCACATAACAGTTGGATTCGGGAGGTCCTATAAAAGGGGTTCTTCTTCCCCATTGGACCTTATCTCTTGAGCTCGTCTTCTTCCCCCATTGTTTACCTTCTTCAAGCTTGCTATCTCTCAATCCCTCCAATGATTCTTGCTAGTTCTTGAGGGAAAAGAGACAGGAGATCTAGATCCACATTTCCACCAACCACTTTCTCCTCTTTGTGAGGGGAAACCCTTGGATCTAGATCTTGGAGTTCTTTGAGTTCTCTTCTTTGTTCTTCCTCTCATCTTCCTCCATAGCTTTAGTTGTTGTGGTGGGATTCGGGAGAGAATGACTAGGCACTCTGTGTGCCCTTGCCATTGCATTTGGTGCATCAGTTTGAGTTCTCCATGGTGATACGTGGAAGTTACAAGTTGAGTAGCTTATTACTCTTGCGTGCTTGGTACCCTTGAGCTTGTTCCTCTTGGGTGCTTGGGCGCCCTAGATGGTTGGTGGAGTTTGAAGCTCAATCATTGTGGTGTAAAGCTCTGGGCAAGCGTCGGGGTCTCCAATTAGGCTGTGGAGATCGCCCCGAGCAATTTGATGGGTTTCAGTGACTGCCCCCAAGGGTTGTCAAAGTGTACAGGTTCGGTTACCGCCCTCAAGGGTTGCCATTTGTATGGGTTCGGTGACTGCCCTTAAAGTCCCCTTAGTGGAATCATGACATCTTGCATTGTCAATACAAAAAAAGTACACTTCCGTGATGATACGTGTTTGTCACAGTAGGTCGCATTTTTTGTCATGCATGTACATCCATGACGATTTTATGACAGAATCAAGATAGTCATACCCGTGCTGTCGTAGAAGTGTTCCATGACATTACCAAAATTATCATCACGGAAGTGTCCACTTACATGATGATAAATCACGCGTCACAGAAGTGCTTCGTCAAGGGTGACCGACATGTGGGATCCACCGTAACGAAATGCCGTTAACCTATCGGGTCCAGTTTTGGATCTGATAACCCGTTAACAGCCCGGACCAATGGGGATTTTCCATGTGTAAAATCATCATTGGCCAGAGGAAACACGTGTTGCCTCACCGTTGGGACAGATGGCATCCACTCATTGGACGGAGGCGCCTATGATAGGTCGACACATGGCACGACCCAACATGGCCCATTCGGTGAAAAAGGCGGGCCCAAGAAAATTAGCGAGCGGCCCATATAAGGCCTACTTGTGTCAGTCCATTTAAGCCCGACCCTTACGAGATGTGCCAATTCGGCCCGTCAGCGGCCGTTAAAGATTTGACACCATTGCAGCCCACCGTCGATTCGAGCACAGTAACGACCGCTATATATTTGGGCTCAATATCGGCCCGATGAGATTTCGCACTGTTAACGACCCATTCAATGGATGGGCCAATTTTCAAGTTGTACATCTTTCGCCTTTTAGCGACCCATTTAAATGTTGGGCTAATTTACGGCCGGTGTGTCTTCGACTGTTGACGCCCATAAATCAGTTGGGCCATTTGTAGTCGACACGAGTTTGACCTTTTAGCGACCCATTTAAGTGTTGGGCCAATTTCGGCCGGTGTCTCTTCGACCTATTGACGCCCATAAATCAGTTGGGCCATTTGTAGTCGGACTTGAGTTTTGGCCTTTTAGCGACCCATTTAAGTGTTGGGCCAATTCCCGGCCCTGTGTGCCTTTCAGCATGTTAACGGACCATAAATGATTTGGGCCATTTGTAGTGGGACCTGATACGTCTCCAACGTATCTATAATTTTTTATTGCTCCATGCTATATTATCTCTGTTTTGGGCAATATTGGGCTTTATTATTCACTTTTATATTACTTTTGGGACTAACCTATTAACCGGAGGCCCAAATTTATATTGTTTTTTATTGCTGTTTGATATTTGAGGAAAAGGAATATCAAGCGAGTCCAAGCGGAATGAAACCTTCGACAGCGTTATTTTTGGGAAGAATATCATCACGGAGACTTGGAGTTCACGTGAGAAGATCCTCGAGGAGGCCAGGGAGATAGGCGCCCCCCTCTGGGCATGCCCCTGTCTCGTGGGCCCCTCGAGCACCTCCGACCGACTTCTTTCGCCTATATAAGCCTCGTGCCCTAAAAACATCGAATATCAAGATAGATCGGGAGTTCCGCCAGCAAGCCTCTGTAGCCACCAAAACCTCTCGAGTCCGTTCAAGCACCTGGGGGGGAACCATCACCGGTGGCCATCTTCATCATCCCTGCGCTATCCACGACGAGGAGGGAGTAGTTCACCCTCGGGGATGAGGGTATGTACCAGTAGCTATGTGTTTGATATCTCTCTCTCTCGTGTTCTCTCTATGGGACGATCTTGATGTATCGCGAGCTTTGTTATTATAGTTGGATCTTATGATGTTTCTCCCCCTCTACTCTCTTGTGATGAATTGAGTTTCCCTCTTGAAGTTATCTTATTGGATTGAGTCTTTATTTGAGAACACTTGATGTATGTCTTGCCATGTTTATCTGTGGTGACAATGGGATATCACGTGCCACTTGATGTATGTTTTGGTGACCAACTTGCGGGTTACGCCCATGAACCTATGCATAGGGGTTGGCACACGTTTTCTTGACTCTCCGGTAGAAACTTTGGGGCACTCTTTGAAGTACTTTTATGTTGGTTGGATGAATCTGAGATTGTGTGATGCATATCATATAATCATGCCCACGGATACTTGAGGTGACAATGGAGTATCTAGGTGACATTAGGGTTTTGGTTGATTTGTGTCTTAAGGTGTTATTCTAGTACGAACTCTTGAATAGATTGATCTGAAAGAATAACTTTGAGGTGGTTTCGTACCCTACCATAATCTCTACATTTGTTTTCCGCTATTAGTGGCTTTGGAGTGACTCTTTGTTGCATGTTGAGGGATTGTTATATGATCTATCTATGTTATTATTGTTGAGAGAACTTGCACTAGTGAAAGTACGAACCCTAGGCCTTGTTTCCTATCATTGCAATACCGTTTACGCTCACTTTTATCATTAGTTTCCTTGATGTTTTTATATTTTCAGATTACAAAAACCTTTATCTACCTTCCATATTGCACTTGTATCACCATCTCTTCGCCGAACTAGTGCACCTATACAATTTACCATTGTACTGGGTGTGTTGGGGACACAAGAGACTCTTTGTTATTTGGTTGTAGGGTTGTTTGAGAGAGACCTATCTTCATCCTACGCCTCCTACGGATTGATAAACCTTAGGTCATCCACTTGAGGGAAATTTGCTACTGTCCTACAAACCTATGCACTTGCAGGCCCAACAACGTCTACAAGAAGAAGGTTGTGTAGTAGACATCAGGACCTGAGTTTTGGCCTTTTAATGGCCCATGCCCTTCATGGTCCAATACCAGCACGGTTTCTCTTCGGCTGCTAAAGGCCCACAACCTGATTGGGCCATTTACAATCTGACGACTTTCGGCCTCTTAGCGGCCCATGCTCTTCATGGTCGATACAAGCCCGCTTGTCTCTTCGGCTGCTAAAGGCCCACAGTATAGTTGGGCCATATGTAGCCCGAACTTAGTAACGGCTGTTAACGGCCCGTGAAATCAATTGGGCCCACATGTTGCCGCTTGATGTTGGCACATTAACGACCGGGAGGTAAGAGGGCCGACCATTAACTTTCGGCCTAGTAACGGCCCATTAACTTAATGGGCCCACTAAAGTTCGTACATGTCTTTAGGCCAAATTAGATAATTTGAGCCCATTACGATGAGCAATTATGCACAGGACCAAAACCGATCAAGCAAAGGTGCGGCATCTGAGAAAAACGTTGCACATCCGGCATATATTACAGGAAATTACATCCACTGGGCAATCAAGGATTGATGCCAGTGCAAATAAATGAACATAACCTAACGATCTACAACGTCACAATCTGCAACCTTAGCACGGATGACGCCCATAAGCATGTGGGAAAGTTCTTGCTGCTTTGCTACATGTCTCTGAAAACACTTTGACCATGTTTTGTGTCGCACGACTCTGCACCTCTGATTCCTCCACCATTTCCATCATTGCTTCAGCCATTAATTGGTTCACAAACATACATTTTTTGTTGCATTTGAGACAGAGGATACTGAACAGATTCAGATGGCGATTTTGGCAAGCTTGTATTATTGATAGTGGAGAGTGTCTCGACCACTGCGTCATAACATAAATTAGTATGGGAACCAAACAGATTAATCATGAGTTATTGGCATATTACCTGGCCTAGATTTATTGGAAAGAAACAATGGGGTTGCCTTGCTGTTTTCAGAGTTCGTCTTCTTATCTTCAGCAGCCTGCACCAAATTAACACACTAGCATTGCTATCATTGGCCAAGTCGGATAATAGGAAAGCAACATTGACTGTGAGCGTTTGGGCAACTAGCCTACACCAAATTAACACAATATGGCACGGCTATCATCAGCCAGGTAAGGTAATACGAAAGCAACATTGACACAATGAACGAATGGGCAACCAGAGCAGCACTCTAATTCAGTAATGTGCATGATATGAGATAGTACACTCATGCAGCCCAGTATGCAAAACTACCAAGCAGTTTTCTTTACAAAAATCAACATTTGCGTCTTTAACATTTTGCTACAACTAATTTTAGATCAGATAAAGGTTGGATTCACGCAGATTAACAAAATACATGCTGATGTAAAAATATAGTGATATACAACAGTACTTACATCAGATTGGAGCACGAGAATTCCATAAGATATTTTCCTCGAATACAATCCCAATGAAGGAAGTCTTCTATCATTTAACCTTATTTTCTAAAAGAGAGATGGGTAAGAAACATGTAGAAAATATGATCAGAATGCTATAAAATTTCATGATGCGAGGATACGCTGCGCTTCTTAGAATGGAGTTGACGTTCTTTTGCTGGATGGAGCGGACTAGTTCTTTGGCCTTGGAATCTGCTTATTATCGATGGGAGTTGGGTTTCTCTGTCTTTGGAGCAGTATCTATGAAAAATGGAGTTGGTTTATTATCTCCTGGCGTTTGGATCTTTTGCAAAGACTTGGTTTATAACCCTTCAGATTCTAACATAGCCATCTTCCCCTTGCATGCCTTATATAGAAGAATGGTGCTTCAATTATAAAACATGCTACAACAGAGATGGAATATGTACTGAAGAATAGAAAGGCATGACATATTGACATGTATTCCCTCCATCAGAAATAAATGGATGGGTCTAGGCGTATTTCAATTCTAGATACATCCAATTTTATCCATTTCTACGACATGTAATCCATACGGAGGGAGTATGACGTAAGAGCTCGGGATACGACAGGACAACACAGTAAAAAAATACTGAAAACCCATTGCAGAACCAAAGTATTCAAACCCACTGATATGAGATAGTACACTCATGCAGCTCAGGATGCAAAACTACCAGGCAGTTTTCCTTACAAAAATCAACATTGTGACCTTTAATCATACATTTTGCTACAATTAAATTTCGATCAGATAAAGGTTGGATTCACACCGATTAACAAAATGCATGCTGATGTAAAAATATAGTGATATACAACAGGTACTTACATCTGCATTGGAGCACAGAGAATTCCTGCAAGAATCTTTCCTCACAGACAATACCAGTGCAGAAATTCTTCTATCTGTTAAGCTTATTTTCTAAAAGAGAGATGGGTAAGAAATATGTAGAAAATATGATCAGCATGCTATAAAATTTCATGATGCAAGGATACGCACACGCTTCTTAGAATGGAGTTGACATATTTTTGATGGACTCGAGCAGACTAGTTCTTTGGCCACTAGAATCTGCTTATTATCAGTAGGAGTTGGGTTTCTCTGTGCTGGAGCAGTATCTATAAAAACTGGAGTTGGTTTATTATCTCCTGGCGTTTGAATCTTTTTCAAAGGCCTTGTTTGTAACCCTTCAGATTCTAACATAATCGTCTTCCCCTTGCATGCCTTGTATAGAAGAATGGTGCTTTAATTATAAAACATGCTACAACAGAGAGATGGAATAGGTACTGAAGAATAGAAAGGCATGACATATTGACATGTATTCCCTCCATCCGGAAAAGATGGATTGGTCTAGGCGTATTTCAGTTCTAGATACATCCTTTTTATCCATTTTGGCAACATGTAATCTGGATGGAGGGAGTATGGTGTAAGAGCTAGGGATACGACGGGACAACACAGTAAAAAACACTAGTTGAATGTAAAATTGTATGCTAGCGGAATACGTATAGAAAAAACTAAGGCAACATACACGTGTATGATCGGGAAACTTAGATGGCATTGCAATAGAGCACTAGAACATCACTTCAATTTAAAAAAACATGGTATGGTAGACAGATGAAGTACATACTGATGAATAACAATGCATAAGATATTCAGAAGCATGATGTCCAAATTAAGCAGATGGCATTGCGATAGAGTAGAATGACAGTACTTTAATTTGAAAACATGTTATCATAAATGGAATAGGTACTGAAAAATAGGAAGGCATGACATATTTACATGCATGATCAGCATGCTAAGCACATGGCATTGCAACAGAGTAGATACACTCCAGGACATTATATGCATGTTGTACCCATATCATAGGCCAAGTTAGAGCAAGGACCTTGCGGGGTGAAGAGGATTCATCATCTTTCTGCAAGTCTTCCGAAGAACTGCCTTTACATGTTCCATCATATTGGGTATCATTGACATCAAGTTTATTGGCCTTTACATTGCTCCATGAGGTTCTTGTGGATATATCAGTGTGTGCAATTATATCTGACATGCATGGAAGACAACTAGTAGTTAGATTTATGTAATGAGTGCATGTAGGAGACGACATAAATTAGTAGGACTGGGGTTAACTAGCAGCAACAGGTCTCAAAAACTAAAGGGAGAACACAGATGAAAGCTACAAAATATGTATCGTTTGTACTCGAGATTAACTAGATGGCACACAAAAGTATTAAAGAACAACATAGGTAATACTAGAAGTGGTATAATACTATAATCACCAGCCTGTGGGATAGCATTGGCTGATGGATGATAACTATGGAACAACATTACCTAAAGTACAAGTATCTTGGCTGAACTATGGAACAACGTTAACTCCTGAACAAGACCCGTAAGAGATCAACATGAATATACAGTGAAATGTGATATTCTATTTTCCATGCTTAGATGAATAACAAAGCCATAAATGTTGCACACAAGTAAGATGAGGGTACAACCTATCTGGCCGCCATCCATAGGAGTGAGCATCATGTGCTGTCGATGGCCTTGTAGTTGTTGTGGCTGTCCATGTCGGGCACACGCATTTGATGCAGGGAAATGTTGAGTGGGGACTATAGCTCCATTCTGGTGTATGCTTCCCTTGTTGGAGCAGCTGCGGTGAGTCGAAAGATGGTGTGGCTGAAGATGCAGATAACGCATAATGTTAAGAACGACACATCTCTTTGATCTGAGGAAATACACTAAGAGATCAATAGCAAGGTACGAGAGTGGTCACACGTCTGTTGTCTGAAGACTAAATTGGGGTCACACGATTTTATTTTATTTTAGTCTTGTCCGATCTCGCGGATGGCTTGATGGCCGTCTTGTGCCTCCCGTGACGACATCGCTCGAATCTTCCCGAAGAGCGGCGACCAACGGTGAGAGCAGCCTGCCTCCGCCGTCCGTGGCCCCGGCCAAAACCCCGCTCCCCGCCCCACCGCACTGCCGTGGTTGCGCCGCCCCCGGGACAATCCACAAAGACTCCCCGTCATCTGGATCCGATGGCGGCAATACCTTCAACCCACGCAACTCTAAGATAGCCATCTAAGCGCTGCTTCCGCGTCGAACTTGCGACCCTGCACCCTTACGTTAGACACCAGCCAACTGGCAACCTAGGAGCTCCGCCGCCTCGAGGGGTGCTGCTTCCCATTGGGAATCGATTGGCCTAGAATAAAAATTCAGACAACTGACGCCTAAATAAAGTGATTTGAGATGTGGGTGCGACCTATCTGGCAGCATGGTGAAGTAGGCAGGTCCAGCTGCTGATAATCCCCAAGTGCAGGGAATCATCGTAGCAATTTCCAAAGGTGGAAGTGATAAGTATGGATTGTCGAACCCACAAGGAGCTAAAGGTAAGATCAATATTCTCTCAAGCCCTATCTGCCACTTATATGACTCTATGTACACCGAACGTTTGCTTCCAACTAGAAACAAGAAATAAAACTACGTTGTGGGTATGAAGAGGATAACTTTGTATGATATCAGAGAGCTAAATTATGAAAGTAGGTGTTGTTATCATAAAGTTAGAATATATTACTAAATATTATAAATAGCAAGTGTGGAATATTGGTGGATCGGTGTATGCGGAATTGTCACAGGCAATTGTTAACAAGACCGATGATCACTTTTGCAGTTTCATATGAGGGAGAGGCATAAGCTAACATACTTTCTCTACTTGGATCATATGCAATTATGATTGGAACTCTAGCAAGCATCCGTAACTACTAAAGATCATTAAGGTAAAACCCAACCATAGCATTAAAGCATCAAGTCCTCTTTATTCCCATATGCAACAATCCCTCTTACCGGGTTTGTGTTTGACCACTCACCAACCCACTATAAGCGAATCATGAGCGTGTTGCAACACCCTACAGTGGAATCCCTCACGCTTACTTGCGACACGGAGGGCACCATAGGACAACATCAAAGTAAAACATACAACTCATACCAATCTAGATCATCAATCAACCCAAAGACAAAAGATATCTACTCAAAACATCATAGGATGGCAACACATCATTAGATCATAATATGTGGCATAAAGCACCATGTTCAAGTAGGGATTACAGCAGGGTGCGGGAGAGTGGACCATGTAAAAGAGATGAGGATGGTGATGATGATGGTGATGTTGATGAAGACAATCACCGCGGCGATGATTCCCCTCGATGGCACTCGGTGCCACCAAGAGAGAGGAGGAGAGGTTCTCCCCTTGTGCTTCCTCCTCCATGGCTTTCCCCTCTGGTCCTTGGCCTTCATGGCGATGATGGCCCCTCGAGATCCTCCTCCATGGCCTCCGGTAATGGTGGGCCCCTCGGCAGGTGCGGAGAGGGCCTAGATTGATTCTCGTGGCTCTGAGAGGCTTGCGGCGCGGAACTTCCGATCTAGGTTATTTCGAAGGTTTCTGTATTTATAGGAATTTTTGGCGTAGGTTTCATGTCAGGGGGGGGGTCTCCGGGCTATCCACGAGATAGGGGGCGCGCCCTAGGGGGGTGGGCGCGCCCCCCACCCTCGTGGGCAGCCGGGACTCTTCTGGCCCAACTCTGATGCTCCGTAGTCTTCTTTTGGTCCATAAAAAATCATCAAAAATTGGCACATCAATTGGACTCCGTTTGGTATTCCTTTTCTATAAAACTCAAAAACAAGGAGAAAACAGAAACTGGCACTGGGCTCTAGGTTAATAGGTTAGTCCCAAAATCATATAAAATGGCATATAAATGCATATAAAACATCATAGATGGATAATATAATATACGAATACTTCATAAATTATAGATACGTTAAGACGTTTCACCTGCCGAGTCGGTGAGGCCGCTTGATTCTTGATGGCGACCAGCGGTAGGGAAAAAACGATGTCGCAACGGTGGACGGCTATGAGGAAGCAGCGCCGGGACTCTAGACGAATCCGAAGTTGGAGCTGCTTCGGTGAGTCGGAAGATGGTGTGGCTGAAGATGCAGATAACGCATAATGTTAAGAACGACACATCTCTTTGATCCGAGGAAATACACTAAGAGATCAATAGCAAGGTGCGAGTGGTCACACGTCATGTTGATGAAGACTAAATTGGGGTCACGATTTTATTTTATTTTAGTCTTGTCCGATCTCGCGGATGGCTTGATGGCCGTCTTGTGCCTCCGGTGACAACGCTCGAATCTTCCCGAAGAGCCGCGACCAGCGGTGAGAGCAGCCTGCCTCCGCCGTCCGTGGCCCCGCCAAAACCCGCTCCTCGCCCCACCGCACTGCCGTGGTTGCGCCGCCCCCGGGACAATCCACAAAGACTCCCCGTCATCTGGATCCGATGGCGGCAATACCTTCAACCCACGCAACTCTAAGATAGCCATCTAAGCGCTGCTTCCGCGTCGAACTTGCGACCTCTGCACCCTTCGTTAGACACCAGCCAGCGGCAACCTAGGAGCTCCGCCGCCTCGGGGTGCTGCTTCCCATTGGGAATCGATTGGCCTAGAATAAAAATTCAGACAACTGACGCCTAAATAAAGTGATTTGAGATGTGGGTGCGACCTATCTGGCAGCATGGTGAAGTAGGCAGGTCCAGCTGCTGATAATCCCCAAGTGTAGGGAATCATCATAGCAATTTCCAAAGGTGGAAGTGATAAGTATGGATTGTCGAACCCACAAGGAGCTAAAGGTAAGATCAATATTCTCTCAAGCCCTATCTGCCACTTATATGACTCTATGTACACCGAACGTTTGCTTCCAACTAGAAACAAGAAATAAAACTACGTTGTGGGTATGAAGAGGATAACTTTGTATGATATCGGAGAGCTAAATTATGAAAGTAGGTGTTGTTATCATAAAGTTAGAATATATTACTAAATATTATAAATAGCAAGTGTGGAATATTGGTGGATCGGTGTGCGGAATTGTCCTGGGCAATTGTTAACAAGACCGATGATCACTTTTGCAGTTTCATATGAGGGAGAGGCATAAGCTAACATACTTTCTCTACTTGGATCATATGCACTTATGATTGGAACTCTAGCAAGCATCCGTAACTACTAAAGATCATTAAGGTAAAACCCAACCATAGCATTAAAGCATCAAGTCCTCTTTATTCCCATATGCAACAATCCCTCTTACCCGGGTTTGTGTTTCAGTCACTCACCAACCCACTATAAGCGAATCATGAACGTATTGCAACACCCTACAGCGGGAATCCCTCACGCTTGCGCGACACGGAGGGCACCATAGGACAACATCAAAGTAAAACATACAACTCATACCAATCTAGATCATCAATCAACCCAAAGACAAAAGATATCTACTCAAAACATCATAGGATGGCAACACATCATTAGATCATAATATGTGGCATAAAGCACCATGTTCAAGTAGGGATTACAGCAGGGTGCGGGAGAGTGGACCGTGTAAAAGAGATGAGGATGGTGATGATGATGGTGATGTTGATGAAGACAATCACCGCGGCGATGATTCCCCTCCTGATGGCACTCCGGTGCCACCAAGAGAGAGGAGGAGAGGTTCTCCCCCTTGTGCTTCCTCCTCCATGGCTTTCCCCCTCTGGTCCTTGGCCTTCATGGCGATGATGGCCCCTCCGAGATCCTCCTCCATGGCCTCCGGTAATGGTGGGCCCCTCCGGCAGGGTGCCGGAGAGGGCCTAGATTGATTTCTCGTGGCTACAGAGGCTTGCGGCGGCGGAACTTCCGATCTAGGTTATTTCCCGAAGGTTTCTGTATTTATAGGAATTTTTGGCGTAGGTTTCACGTCAGGGGGGTCTCCGGGCTATCCACGAGATAGGGGGCGCGCCCTAGGGGGGTGGGCGCGCCCCCCACCCTCGTGGGCAGCCCAGGACTCTTCTGGCCCAACTCTGATGCTCCGTAGTCTTCTTTTGGTCCATAAAAAATCATCAAAAATTGGCACATCAATTGGACTCCGTTTGGTATTCCTTTTCTATAAAACTCAAAAACAAGGAGAAAACAGAAACTGGCACTGGGCTCTAGGTTAATAGGTTAGTCCCAAAAATCATATAAAATGGCATATAAATGCATATAAAACATCATAGATGGATAATATAATAGCATGAATACTTCATAAATTATAGATACGTTCGAGACGTTTCAGCTGCCGAGTCAGTGAGGCCGGCGCGGTTGCAGTGGCGACCAGCGGTAGGGAAACAACGATGTCGCAACGGTGGACGGCTATGAGGAAGCAGCGCCGGGACTCTAGACGAATCCGAAGTTGGAGCTGCTCCGGCGCCGTGAACAATCGCGAGGGTGAATCGACTCCGGTACGGTTCACGCGGCCATCATCGAGGCAGCTCCACCAGCATGGAGTAAGAGGCACACGGCCCAGTGCACGACGGAAAATGTACAGCGTCACCAACATTAGGGATGAGGGCGGCTGTGAAATTGGTGCGGTGGGGGGCCATGGAGGAGGGGCTGAGGTTTCGCGGCTTGGGAGAAGGGAGCTTCTGGGGAGAAGGTGATTTGGCGCCCACGAGGTATGAATGGGGGCGGGGATTGGGAGGGGAGTGGAACCATGTCTTCTGGACGCATTTATGCGAAATGTGAGGGGAGTTACAGTTCTACCCCTGCCTTTAGGCTTCTCGGCTTGGGTCGTGTCTTGAGGGTCGGGGATAGTAGAGTAACTTTGCTTCTCCCCAAATAGTGGGCGGGAGCAATTTGAAGCGGAGGCGTGTTTAGAAATATAGTGGGCGCGGCGATTTGAGGCGAGAGGCGTATTTTGAAATAGTGGGCGCGAGCTATTTGAGGCGAGGAGGCGTGTTTTGCCGACCATGGTTTATGAATTATTCGGCACATGTCATTTCGCCAAGGAGAAGGCGCGCTTGGATGAAGTTACGAACCTACCCTCGATGTACAACGGGCCAATTGATGCGTGTCCCACATAGGACGGTAATTTTGGGTCTCCCATTTATTTGCTCGGGCGAATTCCACCGAGCAGAGGATGTTTAACGGTTCGTTCAAATTTTGGGAGAACGAGCATCCACGTCTACCTTACCAAGTCGATTCGAATCAAATTTTGAAATATTAGCTTGCCACTTCTTTTTTAGATGGAGAGATGATGCTCGGGAGTAATGTGTTTTTACATGCTCGTTGCCATCGATTTACTATATGACAAATAGTTGACCCACTCAAAAACGGGAATCAAACCCAAAATGAATATCTCGATTCAATGAAATAGCTCGTTCACTAGGTCAAAATAGTTAACTAAATCCAAAATTGAACACCTCAATCGAGTAGCATGTTGTAGAGTATTATAGTACTCCATGAACATGTTGAAAGTCAAATTAAAGAACTTGTTTGATATACGCATATATCTGTTCATGTGTGGATTGCAGACAATATGTTCTCCAATTTAAATATTTGAATGCAAGTTTATATCGAAACATGGTTTATATCAGTCTTTGATGCATAAAACGCGACTGTCGGTGTCAAAACCGGCGGATCTTGGGTAGGGGGTCCTGAACTGTGCGTCTAAGGCAAATGGTAACAGGAGGCGGGGGACACAATGTTTACCCAGGTTCGGGCCCTCTCGATGGAGGTAATACCCTACTTCCTGCTTGATTGATCTTGATGATATGAGTATTACAAGAGTTGATCTACCACGAGACCGTAGAGGCTAAACCCTAGAAGCTAGCCTATGATTATGATTGTTGTTGTCCTACGGACTAAACCCTCCGGTTTATATAGACACAGGAGGGGGCTAGGGTTACACGGAGTCGGTTACAGAGAAGGAAATCTACATATCCGAATTGCCAAGCTTGCCTTCCACACAAAGGAGAGTCCCACCCGGACACGTGACGAAGTCTTCAATCTTGTATCTTCATAGTCCAACAGTCCGGCATAAGTACATAGTCCGGCTATCCGAGGACCCCCTAATCCAGGACTCCCTCAGTAGCCCCTGAACTAGGCTTCAATGACGACAAGTCCGGCGCGCAGTTGCCTTCGGCATTGCAAGGCGGGTTCCTTCTCCGAATACTCCAAGGTAGATTTTGAACACACGAATCGTGTCCGGCTCTGCAAAAAAAAATTCCACGTACCACCATAGAGAGCACAATATTCCACAAATCTAATCTGCTGACAATTCTCCATAGCGTGACATCACGCCGCGGCCTGGTCATTATGCGAACCGTTTTTCTCAACCTGCTACTGCACATATTGCGAGGCGGTTTTATTGGCACGCCTTGTTGAAGCAGAGATCGTGTCCCCTTATCTCGAGATTCTCATCAATACGGGTGTGAGTAACCCAACCGCGCCATCAACGCGGCGCTTGGGGAATAAGCGAGTTCACCGGGCAAGTGGGGAGGCGCAAGATCCCTGTTGCCTTTATAAGGAGATAAGGACTCCCCTTTTTCACCCACGCCTTCTTCTTTCTCTGCTTATCCATTCCCTCTCGCTCGAGCTCTAGCGCCCAAGCGTTTGTCTTCTCCGCCCACCAAGGCCCTCCGAAAATGTCTGGATCCGGAGCAGGAGGCAAGTGGATGGCCTCTACCGTCCGGGAGAAGGATATCAAAAAGCTTCGGGAGGCCGGGTATCTGGCCAAGAAAATCAGCCATCGTCTCCCGATAGCGGGACAGATCGTCCCAACCCCGGAACCCCACGAGAGGGTTGTATTCCTCCCTCACTTTGTCCGTGGGCTAGGGTTTCCCCTCCACCCATTCGTCCGCGGCATCATGTATTACTACGGGATCGATTTTCATGATCTATCCCCCAATTCCTTCCTCAACATATCGACATTCATCATCGTGTGCGAGGCCTTTCTCCGCATCTTGCCACACTTCGGCTTATGGCTGAAGATCTTTAATGTGAAGCCCAAGGTAGTGAGCGGCGAGTACGCCGAGTGGGGAGGTGCCATGGTGAGCAAGATGCCCAATGTCACATGGCTATCAGGTACTTTCAATGATTCCATCAAAGGGTGGCAACAGCAGTGGTTCTATGTCACTGAGCCGCGCGGCCCAAATGGGCCGCAGCTCCCGAATTCCGATCCGAAGCTCCCCTGCGGCTTACGTCCTGGCCCAAGAAGGGCCTGAACTGGTCTTCACCCGACGAGTTGTTGATGCTCCAGACGCGTGTCAAGGATATGGAAGACAAGAGCATCAAACTTGTCAATGTAGTCCAGGTGATGTTAGTTCACCGGATTCTTCCTTGTCAACACAGGGCTTGCAATTTATGGTAATTCGACCCGACCAAGCACCAGACCCTGCTAGAGCTCTTTGGCTCCTCGCACAAAGACATCTGGAAGGTGCTTTTTAAGTCCAGCAAATCGTGGCCGGACTCAGTCGAGGACCGTGGGTACCAACTGTCCCGCCTTGCAAGTTCGGTAAGTCATTGTATGTTGGCAAGTCATACGTTTTATTCTCATAACCCAAAGGAAATTCTTAATGTGTTTTCCTCGACTCTCCTAGGGCTGGACGAAGAAGGCGGGGGCGGATTTACTATCTGGTCCCCCCTGCCAGAAGAACCGGCCGGCCCACTTCTGACGAAGATGCTGGTCCCGGCGCCTTACAAGGCGCCGAAGAAGAAGGCCAAGAAGGAGGCCAAAAAGACCAGGGGCGGCCTTCGTCGCCGTGGCACTTCGGACACAATATCCAAAGACTCCGACGCCCGCTCTTCCTCCGGAGAGGATGAGTAAGAGGAGGAAGACCAATCCCCAGTAAGGGGAAGAAAGAAAAGGACGACCTCCACATCCTTGGAAGCCGAGTCGCCTAAGAAGGGAAAAACTCCCCTTCCGGAGGAGTCCATCGCTGCTACCGACAGCAGCCCGGAGTGGGATCCAAGGGCCCAGCCCCTGGTGAACTCGTGAGTATAAAATCTGAGCACGTTTGCATCCAGACTTACTATGGCATGACGTTTTAATCATTGAGCCATACTTGTTTTCAGTCCGGCGAGGTCCCGCACCGAACAATCCTCATCGGAGGATTTACTAGGCTCAGATGCTATGGACAGCGGGACACCCCCGAAGGCCCCTTCCCCAAAACACGTGAACGACACCGAGGTATCGTCACAGAGGGACCCAGGCCAAGAAGGGGGGGGGGGGAAGATTGTCAAGGCGGCGCCAGGAGGTCAAACTTCAGGGGCCGGACACACGGGAAAAAAGGCTCCCATGGATGTCGACGGTGGGGACTATCTTGAATTCGACCCCCAGCCAGACACAATTCCGGAGACCGACATGGCTCCAGAGTCAGGTAGGCAGCCTCCCTCGGCTGGAGGGGGTGCGCCTGTTCCACCGGCAACCTCTGTCCAACCAGAGGTGCCAGATACTTTATCGGCGGCGCTGAAGAGCGCCTCCATCATTGAAGAACACCATGCCCTTATGGGTGCGGTGATTGAGAAGATTTAGTTCGCCGAGAGTGGACTAAATAAGGCCTGCATCAGCCTTATAACAGGCTCTGAGGTATGTCTTGTGAGGTTTCGAAGAGTATCATAGTATAGGTAGTAGCCCCTGATACATTGTTCTGTGAAAGAAAGAACCAGACAGAGGATCAAATATATGTTCGCAGGAGACTGACTATATGGCATCTCTCCCTCTTCTTTTATAAGCAGGCGTCTGCAGCGACTGGTGCCTCTCATACCGCGGAAGTCTCCGGACTGAAACAGAGTCTGGAGCAGGCCGAAGAAGAACTTGGCCAAGTGAAAAAGCAGTTGGAGGATAACCAAGGTAGGCAAAAAACCTTGCTCGCGTTCAGCGCGAATGAATAATTTAGTATGATAAAAATATGTTCATGGTTTGCTCTAGGGGTGATGACCGAAGTCGAGGCTCTTAAGCAGGCTCTGGCCGAGGCCGAGAAAAAGGCAGCCGCAGAGTGATCTCTTCGTGAGAAGCACGAGGCCAGGGTTATTGAAGCTGAGCTAGAGCTCCAAGAGGCTGTGAAGAAATGCGAGACCTTGGAGCGGAGCTTAACGGAGAAAGAATCTGAACTCACCAAGGCCCATCAAGCCACACGCGATGCCCGGGGGGAAACCCAAGGCGCCCTGCAGGAAATTCAGGAGGCGAGGAAGATCGCGGCGGGTAAGGCTTTTCTATGTAAAGCAAGTATTTGAGGAAAAAAAATCACGTTTCTAATTTGAATTCGGATTTATCTAGGGGTATTTGCGGAGCTGCCACGCAGCATATTTGATGCCGCACAATTCTATCGAGCCAAAGAAAGGAGCACCACAGAGAAGCTCTTCTGGTCGCAGTATCTGGCACCGAAATATCCAGTGCCCTTTGCCGATCAACTGAAGCAGCTAATCGAACTGCATAAGGCGGCTGAACTAGCCATAAAGGATTTAATTATCCGGCTATGGCCTGCCGAGCCGATTCCCAGTAGTTACTTCGAGCTCATAAAGCGGCTTGTGAGTGCTTGCCGTCGACTTGAAGTCATCAGGTGGTCGGTCTATATGGAGGGTGCGCGAATGGCCTTCGCCCGCGCGAAGGTGCACTGGGCGAAGATGGATGTTGAAAATCTGATGACTGAGGGACCATCGAAGGGGAAGGAGCACCGCAAGCCCAAGTTATATTATGATAGTGTCCCGAAAGGATCCCGCCTTGCGGCGGAGCAATGCACCAAGGACATTATATTTCCATGAATACAGTCATGTCGTCCTTTGTAATGTTAAACAAGGTCATTTCTATTATTTATTGCCTATTATTTGAAAGTTTTTCCTCCTGCGCGGCCATTTGTATATATTAATCCTGAGAGTTGGCCAGTAGTCGGCTTCTGCCCCCACGTAGGAAGTACGGGGGTGTTCGGGATAAACCTGAGCACTCTTTATCCCAGTGTTGGGTCCTTGAAGGAGGTGTTCAGTGCAACGAACCAGGCAATCAGACTATAAGGCTTTATCACTCTCACTTAGCCATAGGAGTTTGACGAAAGGAAGGTAGGCGCAGCCCCTGGCGTTCGGAAGACCGCACGAGGGGCTCTATAAGAACCTGATCGGAAGAAAAGCCGATCCATCGCACGCTGCATTAGTTATCACATAATGCGGAAGAAAACCTTAAAGATTTTACAACCTCTCGAACAGCTGACCCGCTCTCGCCGTATCATGACAGTCAGTTTTCGGCTCTCTCTACTGAGGCGCTCGTCCGGAAGAACTGGGACACGATCGCAGTAGTTCTCCCTGTGCCACCTTAGCCGATATAGCGGAACGTAAGGTAGCAAAACATGGGAGCCGGGCAAACCCAACTATTGACCCAAGACATGATTCGGAGCTGATGCATATAATGCTATAAGTTTGGGGTGCCGAACGACCGTGAAGGTGTTCGGACTTTATTGCCGTATTATGGGACAATGAAGCCCCTGGCACATTAAGGCATATTGTAGTGTACGGATGCCATTGGACAAAGAATATCAATAAAAACGAGTAGCAAGTAAGCGTCATATAAAGCCACATATTGCAATTGAATAATACGTCGATGCGTATAAGTACAAATAGTGTGATAAAAATAAATATGACTTCAGAACCTGCTGTTATCGGGGGAGGGAAGCCGTGTGCGGATCCGGGTAATAATCGAATGATTATTAAGGGGAATATCTAAGGATTCCCGTATGCGATCGAGCTATTTCCTTCCTTGGTATGTTCGTCCCCTCGTGGGCCCCCGGTCTCCGTATTGCCAGTGGTGGCCTACACAAAAGTGAACCTGAAAAAAGAATGCAAAAAACGTTTGTGTGCCACGGGGCGGTTAAGCTGCAGTGTGTGGCCTATCCTGGCTTTGCCTCCTTTACTGCCGGAGTGTTTTAATTGAGCTCCTGATGAGCTGGGCTATCCTGCCATGAAGTAGTTCGGACTCCTTTGACGGTGTCCGGGAGCTTGGCCGTCGACTCAAGGTTCGATTGAAAGATGCCGCTCGTTGCTTCTAATGTTAAGGCGGCAGTATACCCTTCGGCACGGAGGGGGCGTTCGGCCTTGCCATTAACTGTAATGACGCCACGTGGACCAGGCATCTTGAGCTTAAGGTAGGCATAATGTGGCACCGTGTTGAATCGAGCAAACGCGGTTCGTCCGAGCAATGCGTGATAGTTACTGCGAAAAGGGACGATGTCGAAGATTAACTCTTCGGTACGGTAATTGTCCGGTGATCCGAAGACTACTTCCAGAGTAATGGATCCTGTACAACGGGCCTCCACACCTGGTATAACACCTTTAAAGGTGGTTTTAGTGGGCTTGATCGTTGAAGGACCGATACCCATCTTGCGCACTGTGTCCTGATACAGCAGGTTTAGACTGCTGCCTTCGTCCATAAGGACTCGTGTGAGGTGGAATTCGTCAATTATTGCGTCAAGGACTTGGGCGGCTGAATTGCCTTGACTGGTATTGGCCGGACGATCCATACGGTCAAAGGTGATCGGCCATAGGTTATATCTTGGGGCGACTGGCTCCGTTGTGTCGACATCCCTAAGAGTGCATAATCGTTCCAGCTTGGGAATGTGGGTGGCGTTTATCATGTTCACCGTTTTGATTTGCGGGGGAAATTTCTTTTGCCCTCCTGTGTTCGGTGGCCGGGGCTCCTCGTTGTCATTGCTTTGAGACCCCTTCTCCTTGTATTCGGCACCTAACTTGCCGGCTTGTTTGAAGACCCAGCATTCTCTGTTGGTATGATTCGCTGGTGTTCCTGGGGTGCCATGAATTTGGCATGGACGGTCGAGTATGCGGTCCAGACTGGACGGGCCCGGATTGTTCCTTTTGAATGGCTTTTTCTGCTGACCGAACTTAGAGCCACTGAATCCGGCATTGACAACCATGTCTTTGGCATTATCGCCATTATTGTGACGCTTATGTTTGTTGCGTCAGGGCTTGCCGTTGCTGTCTCTGGCGTCTGATGTGCCAGGATTGCTTACTGTGTTGTTGCTGCGAGCCAACCAGCTATCCTCGCCCGCACAAAAGAGGGTCATGAGTGTCGTAAGGGCTGCCATGGACTTCAGCTTCTCTTGACCGAGGTGTCGGGCAAGCCACTCGTCACGGATGTTATGCTTAAAGGCCGCTAGGGCTTCGGCATCCGGACAGTCGACAATTTGGTTCTTTTTAGTTAGAAACCGAGTCCAGAATTTCCTGGCTGACTCTCCGGGCTGTTGGGTTATGTGACTTAAATCATCAGCATCCGGTGGTCGCACATAAGTGCCCTGGAAGTCATCCAGGAATGCGTCTTCGAGGTTCTCCCAACTTCCAATGGAGTTTGCCGGCAAACTATTCAGCCAATGTCGAGTCGGTCCCTTGAGTTTTGTGGGAGGTACTTGATGGCGTGTAGATCATCCCCGCGGGCCATGTGAATGTGGAGAAAGAAATCTTCTATCCATACCGCGGGGTCTGTAGTCCCATCGTAGGGATCGATATTCACGGGCTTAAACCCTTCTGGGAATTCATGATCCATTACTTCGTCAGTGAAGCATAGGGGGTGTGCGGCGCCTCTATGCCGGGCTACGTCACGACACAGTTCAAATGAGTCTAGTCTGTTGTATTCGGCCTGACCAGATTTGTATTTAGTATATCTGGCGTGACGTTCATCGTCACGCGTTGGGGCGTGCCCCTGTGATCCGTAGATCGATCTTGACTGTCCTGCTTTGTTTTCCAATTTCTCTCGCAGGTCATGCGTGTACCCCCGGGCCTTCGTGTTTTTTTTGTTTGGGGACGGGGTGCGGGCTGGTGTTCGGGCTGATACGCCGCTTTGTCTCGGCCACGGGGTGGCCGGTCAGCCGCATCCTGCGCTCATAGTGTAGGCTCTATTGCCTTCTCCTCGAATTGAGGTAACAACCTGTGCTTTGGGTAACTTTTGGTTGGGCGCTCGAGTTCGTATTCCTCGGCTGCTAGGACATCGGTCCATCTATCAGTTAGCAGATCTTGATCAGCTTGAAGCTGCTGCTGCTTTTTCTTCAGGCTTTTTGCAGTGGCTATAAGCCGGCGCTTGAAGCGCTCCTGCTCGACGGGGTCCTCAGGAACGACAAATTCTTCATCGCCGAGGCTCACCTCGTCTTCGGAGAGGGGCATGTAATTGTCATCCTCTGAGTCTCCATCCATTGCCTGTTTATCAGGGCTAGCTTGCCCATCCTCCCGTCCGACTTGCTCGAAGCTTGGCTAGGCAGGATTGTTTTCGTCTTCGGCATTATCCGGAGTGCTATTGTGTCCTGTGCTGGTATCGCTATTTTTGCTATGGCGGGGCTTAGAGCGGCGCCGCTGACGCCGGTGCTTAGATTGCTTCTCAAGGGGATTATCCTCCGTTGCCTCATCGCCATTGCTTTCTTTGGGTGTGTCCACCATATATATATGTCATATGATGAGGTGGCTGTCCAGCACCCTTTGGGCGGTGGTTCATGCTCTTCTCCGGCATCGTCGTCCATACCGTCGATGTCTTCAGAGTCGAAATCAAGCATGTCGGTTAAGTCGTCGACAGTGGCTATTAAGTGGGAGGTGGGTGGGGAACAAATTTCTTCGTCGTCCGCTTCCCACTCAAGCCAGACATAGTTCGGCCGAGAGTCTCCTGATAGGGAGAGAGATTTCAACGAATTTAGCACATCGCCCAAGGGCGAGTGCTGAAAGATATCCACAGAGCTAAACTCCATGATTGGTGCCCAATCAGGTTCGATAGGCACGGATTGCACGCGGTTCGGAGCCTATGGCCGGAGACGAGTCCGAGGGTCCGATGACACATACCTCATTGGAGGTGAAGTCTGTGTTCGGCTCTATCGCCGCTGAGTGTGCGGCTTCTGTGGCGGGGTCTATCCACCCGTCCTCGGATGGCACGATCTGCTCCGGATCTAAGGCCAGGGCAGCTACATGTGCGTTCTCCTGAACACCGTCCGATGGCAGATCTAAGTCATGCTCATTGTGACTGTATGGCGCACCTGTCATGGGCTCGAATCCGTCGAAGATCAAGTCTCCGTGGATATCGGCAGTGTAGTTCAGGCTTCCAAACCTGACCTGATGGCCAGGGGCGTAGCTATTGATCTGCTCCAGATGGCCAAGCGACTTGGCCCGCAGTGCGAACCCGCCGAATACGAAGATCTGTCCGGGGAGGAAAACCTCACCCTGGATCGCATCGTTGTGGATGATTAGGAGCCATCAAGCCTTATCGTGACGACACAGTGGAACTCTCAATGAAAGCACCAATGTCGGTGTCAAAACCGGTGATCTCGGGTAGGGGGTCCCGAACTGTGCGTCTAAGGCTAATGGTAACAGGAGGCGGGGGACACAATGTTTACCCAGGTTCGGGCCCTCTTGATGGAGGTAATACCCTACTTCCTGCTTGATTGATCTTGATGATATGAGTATTACAAGAGTTGATCTACCACGAGATCGTAGAGGCTAAACCCTAGAAGCTAGCCTATGGTTATGATTGTTGTTGTCCTATGGACTAAACCCTCCGGTTTATATAGACACCGGAGGGGGCTAGGGTTACACAGAGTTGGTTACAGAGAAGGAAATCTACATATCCGAATTGCCAAGCTTGCCTTCCGTGCAAAGGAGAGTCCCACCCGGACACGGGACGAAGTCTTCAATCTTGTATCTTCATAGTCCAACAGTCCGTCTGTCCGAGGACCCCCTAATCGAGGACTCCCTCAGCGACGTCCCCCTCTCCTGGACTCCCGCTCTCTATCTCTCTCTCTCTCTCTCTCTCTCTTTGTGTGTGTGTGTGTGTGGGGGGGGGGTCTTTCTAGTGCGCATGCATATATACTCCATCTATAGGTCTCTCTCGCACACTATGTATGATACTCTAGTCCAAGCTAGATATCTTGGGTGCACTCATCGTACGCACACAAATTCCTTTCGTTGCTCGTAACTCTCTCACGCACCACTCTGTCGTCTCGGAGCTCTTCCCCCCTCTCTCAAACTCTCCATCTACCTGGCTCACACATACACATGCATATCTCAGTCAAACTCTATCTCTCTCCCTCGTTCTCTCTCCATCTCACACGCACACACACACACAATCTCATGCCTAGCTAGCCAAGTATGATGGTCTCTTACTCAATTGTAGGCACACGCAGCCCCCCCTATATGTATATGACTAGCTAATCTTAGTCTCCATCACAAACATGTGCATGGTCTATTTCGATTTCTCTCGGGGCATCTTTCTATCGCGCACACACCTCCCTCGATCTCCCACCCATATAGTCCCCTCACAAACACACCCTCTCTCCCTCCCCATGCGTCCATGTTCTCCATGTGTCCCTCTCGACCTTTGTTCCTTGTTGGCCAGGCCTCTATTGGACATGTGCTATAGGGGTGTCTCTCTCCGTTGCAAACAATCACACACTAGATATCTTCGTGTATCTCCTCACCTCGCTTTTCTATCTCAGAGATGCATGCATGATATGTTCGCATAAGAAACAAAAAAACACACACTCTCTCTAATTTATCGTTTGTTGTCACTTTCTCTTTCACCCACATACTATTTTTGCACACTTACTCATTCTCCTTCACACGCACTTGATCTCTCTCGACTTAGGCACTCTCCTCGGTCCATAGCATATAGATTTATTGAAAAGTCAAACATCACAAAGTTTGACCATGTACGTGGAGAAAAACAATTACATCTAGAACGGCAAACATATACCATTAGATTCACCATAAGATGTAGTTTTGTATGATGTATCTTTGGTATTGTAGATATAAATAACATTTGCGTAAACCTGATCAAAGTTTCCAAAGTTTGACTTCTAAAAACTTTACATGCACTGCATTATCGAGCGGATGGAATATCTCTTTCCCCCTCTCAGCTATCCGACGCACCACTCAGCCTTATTGGGGATCCTCAATCTCTCTCAAACTTTATATCTCCCTGGTTCACACATACACATGTCTCGCTCGTGCTATACATATAGACCCATCCAACACTCTCCGCCCTTGTTCTCTCTCCATCTGACACGCACCCCCCTAAGTACCATAATCCCTCACTCCATCATAGGCGCAAACACTCCCCCCTAAGTATGATTATCTCTCACTAGCCATCAGGAACACACGTATTGTCCCCTTCCATCCATACGTCTATCTCGATATCTCCCGGGGCATCTTCTATCGCGCACACACCTTGTCACTCGATCTCCCACCCATGTAGTCCCCTCACGATCTCCAGGGGATCTCTCTATGACAAACATACACTCTGTCCTCCCCATGTCTGCATTTTATTCGTACGTCTCTCTCGACCTCTCTCCCTTGTTTGTCAGACCCCTCTTGGACACGTGCTAGGGGTCTTGCTCTCTCAGTTGCAAACAAACGCACACTATCTCCTCACCTTGCTTCCGTTGTCGAAGATGCATGTGTGATATGTTTGCATAAGACACACACACTTTTTCTCTACTTTTATTGTGTGTTGTCCATGTCTCTTTCACACACGCACACACACTTTTTTCACTCAGTCTTTCTATTTCACTCTCTCTCTCTCTCTCTCTCTCTCTCTCTCTAGTTAGGGACTTTGTCACGTCCATAAGCATATGGATGTTTTGAAAAGTCAAACCTCAGAAAAGTTTGACCAGGTATATGTGGAGAAAAACATTTACATCTGGAACGATCATTAGATTCATCACAACATGTACTTACTTCATACTATCTGGTATTGTAGATATAAGTAATTTCTTTATAAACTTGGTCAAAGTTTCAAAAGTTTGACTTTAAAAAAAATGTTGGAACTACATTATCGAAATGAGGGAGTAGCTCTTTCTCTCTCTCTGCTATCTCTCACGGGCCTCCCCTCTCACTCGAACTCTCTATACCGACGGATTATACGCTCACTGTGTCAGCGTATAGCTCCTTATATTGTTAGTTGACTGGTTAACCAGTCCACATGCTGCCTTGTCAGCTCGTGTTCTATATCTTCGTGTGCTGGCCCATGTGGTAGTGGGTGAAAATAAGTAAACTAGAGGCCCATCTGACACGCGGTGAAGTAAACAAAGTTGAAACCACTTGGGGTAGCACCCCGCACGCTAGTAAATTGAGGCCGCATTGAGAACACACTTCTTCCGCGTGAAGGACGCACTCGCACACAATTCACCACTACGCGGCGGCATGCACAGAAGGACACACTCATGCACACCCAGCAAACAACACACACCAGCACACGTGTACACCGGCGTCGCCGTCGGTTGAGATGGACGGCGAGGCAGCCAACAAGCGGAGGCGGCTCGAGCCAAAACCGCATCCGGCGAGCCTGGACTTCATCAGCAGCCTCCCCGATGACATGCTGCTCGTCATCATTGGCCTCCTCCCCACCAAATCTGTCGTGCGGACCGCCCTGCTCTTCTAGTAGTGGTGCCCCCTCTGGCACCGCGTCCCCCTCAACCTCATCGTCGATAGCTGCCTCTGCGATGGGGATTGCAAACGCATGGCCGCAGTCTCCAAGATCCTTTTGTCGCACCCTGGCCAGCCAGACTCCTTGACATCCGCATGTTCAGTACCAACTGCAAGGTCCAACCCAAGTTCGACGAGTGGTTCTTATCCCCCGCCCCAGATCAGCTCAAGGAGCTCAGCTTTGAAGCTAGACGATGTCGCTCTCTGCCGCCGTCCGTGCTCCGCCTCACGCCAACGCTGTGTCGCGTGAGCTTTAGCTCCTACTATCTTCCCCAGATTAATGCCGCGCCCGACCTTCTTCTCCCTCAACTCAAGCAGCTCGACCTCTTTGACGTTGTCATCTCAAAAAAGGCTATGGAGCACCTGCTCCACAGCTATACTGCGCTCGAGTACCTTCGTCTTGAGCAGATCCACGGGTTCATTAGCCTCCACATTGCCTCGACGAATCTCCGATGGATTTATGTGTCTTGTTGGCCCCGCAACAAGACATCAATTGGGAAGAGATAACTCCAGCTGTTCCACGTTATGGTCATTGAGAATGCGCCTTCCCTTGAGAGATTGCTTGTATCGGATCTAGAAGGTCCAACAAAAATCAGGGTCATTGACGAGCCGAAATTGACAGTGTTGGTGTACTCGTCTGCCAAATTCTCTGAGCTCTTTATTGGATCTGTAATCGTTCAGGTACATCACTCATCTTCTTCTCCATATTCTTGAAATTCACATTTTAAAATTTCTTCTTGATGTATTTACGACTGAGGGAGTCCTGGACTAGGGGGTGTCCGGATACCCGAACTATCATCACGGCCGGACTCCAAGACTATGAAGATACAAGATTGAAGACTTCGTCCCGTGTCCGGATGGGACTTTCCTTGGCGTGGAAGGCAAGCTTGGCGATACGGATATGTAGATCTCCTACCATTGTAACCGACTCTGTGTAACCCTAACCTATCCGGTGTCTATATAAACCGGAGGGTTTTAGTCCGTTGGACGAACAACAATCATACCATAGGCTAGCTTCTAGGGTTTAGCCTCCTTGATCTCGTGGTAGATCTACTCTTGTACTACCCATATCATCAATATTAATCAAGCAGGTAGGGTATTACCTCCATCGAGAGGGCTCGAACCTGGTAAAAACATCGTGTCCCTTGTCTCCTATTATCATCCGCCTAGACGCACAGTTCGGACCCCCTACCGAGATCCGCGGTTTGACACCGACATTGGTGCTTCATTGAGAGTTCCTCGTGTGCGTCACCGATAGGCCCGATGGCCCCTTGATCATCAACAACGACGCGTCCAGGTGAGACTTTTCTCCCGACATATCTTCATATTCGGCGGCTTTGCATCGCGGCCAATTCGCAGCCATCCGAGCAGATCGAAGCTACGCCCGGGCCATCAGTCAGATTTGGAAGTTTGAACTATACGGCCGATGTCGCGGAGACTCGATCTTCGACGGATTCGAGCCGCAGCCAGCGTGCGCCTTGTCCCGACGGGCATGATCTAGCTCTGCAGCGAGCGGTGCCACAGGCCGCACCAAATCCGATCCGACCCTTAATCCGGGCGGATTCCTCGGTCGAGGACGAGTGGTTGGACACTGCCTCGGGTGCTATGATCTCTACGGCGATTGAGCCGAACTCCATCCCTGTCCTTTGCAAAGACCTTGACTCCAGGGTGCCGGACTCCTCTCCGGACTCTGAACCCCCCGCGCCCCTGCCAATCGAATCCGATCGGGCGCCGGTCATGGAGTTCACTGCCGCGGACATCTTTCAGCACTCGCCCTTTGGCGACATCCTGAATTCACTAAAGTCTCTCTCTTTATCCGGAGAGCCATGGCCGGACTACGGTCAGGAAGGTTGGGATGCGGACGACGAAGAAATTCAACGCCCACCCACCACCCACTTCGTAGCTACTGTCGAAAGCTTACACGACGTGCTCGATTTCGACTCCGAAGACATCGACGGTATGGACGAAGATGTAGGAGAAAACCATGAACCAGCGCCTATAGGATGCTAGACAATCACTCCATCCCATGATGTATACATGGGGATACACTTAAAGGAAATGAAGACGAGGAACAATGGGACGCTACGAAGGATAAATCCCTCGAAAAGCAGTCAAAACGGCAACGTAAACGCTGAACCAAGTCCCGCCTCAACAGAGACCCAACCATAGAGCAGGGCGAACCGGTGGACGACGAACATGATATCGAGCAATCGTCCGAACAAGACAACTTGGATAAACAATCCGTCCCCGGTGAAGACAATAGTCCGGGCGATCTCACGCCGGACAAATTGTTGGAGCAAAATAACCTCCAGAAAAGGCTCGTCGCCACTGCGCGTAGCTTGAAAAAGCAGAAGCGGAAGCTCAAAACAACGGAAGATGCACTCAGGATCAGATGGAGCAAAGTATTCAACACCGCAGACAAATACGGGGACAGTCGCCGAATAAAGAGCTACCCAAAAAGAAAGCTACTGCCCGAATTTGACGAGGAGGCCTTAGAGCCCCCACAATCAAAAAGTAAGAAGGCCACCCGGTCGGATGGACGACCCCACGGCAAAAAGAGAGCGGCAAAGGGCGCCGCACACAAGCCGGTACGCGATCCGCATAAGGATTCATATCAAAAGGATGGCCCAGTTAGGTCCGTCTATGGGCCGAGAAAGCAAGCTCTTCAAAGCAATGCAACACGCCAAATATCCGAACATTACGGCACACCCAAATACAGGGCGCCGCACATCCCCTATGTTTCACCGATGAGGTGCTGGATCATGAATTTCCAGCGGGATTCAAACCCGTAAACATAGAGGCATACGACGGAACAACAGACCCTGGAGTCTGGATTAAGGATTACATCCTCCACATACACATGGCTAGAGGAGATGATCTCCACGCCATAAAATACTTACCCCTCAAACTCAAAGGGCCAGCTCGGCATTGGCTTAAAAGCCTCCCCGAAAATGCCATTGGAAGCTGGGAAGAGCTCGAGGATGCATTTGGGCAAATTTTGGGGGACCTATGTCCGCCCTCCGGATCTGCGATTTATCTAAGTCACATAACTCAACAGCCCGAGAGTCAGCCCGAAATGCAGAACAGGTTCCTCACTGAAAAGAACCAAATAGTCGACTGTCCGGACGCCGAAGCCTTAGCAGCCTTCAAACACAACGTCCGAGACGAATGGCTCGCCAGACACCTCGGCTAAGAAAAACCAAGAACAATGGCCGCATTAACAAGCCTCATGACCCGCTTTAGCACGGGAGAGGATAGCTGGCTAGCAAGATGCAGCACCAGCGACCCAAGTACATCCGAAATCAGGGATGGAAATGGGAAACCACGGCGCAACAAGGACCAGCGCCGGATTAAAAGGAACGGTCCAAAGAGCGCGGCAGTCAACGCCGGATTCAAAAGCTCACGGCAGAACAATAAAAAGCTGCCCCTTAAGGACAATAGCGATGAGCTATCCAACTTAAACAAAATCTTGGACAAGTTATGTCAAATCCACGAGACTCCGGGAGGCCTGCAAACCATACCCACGTAAATTGTTGGGTCTTCAAACAGTCCGCGAGACTCAACGCCGAACACAAGGGCTCGACACACCAAGTGAAGATGATGACGAGCACCACAAGCAGAGCCCCGGAAAACAAAAGAATTTCCCACAAGAGGTTAAAACAGTAAACTCACTTCACGTGATCAAAGGGAAAAACAGAGCGGCGCCCACTAAAATGCGCGCCGCACACTGGTTGTCAAAACCAATCACCTTCGACCAACAGGACTATTCCGCAAGTATCCGGAACGCAGGATGGACTGCCTTGATATTGAATCCTATAATCGACGGATTCCAATTTTACACAAGTCCTCATGGATGGCGGCAGTGACATAAACCTGATATATCAGGACACAATCCGCAGATTGGGGATAGACCCAACCAAAATTCGCCGTAGCAACACCTCCTTTAAAGGAGTAATGCCAGGCCCATATGCCCATTGTACAGGCTCCATACTGCTAGACGTTGTGTTCGGTTCATCCGACAACTTCCGTCGTGAAAGGTTAATCTTCCATGTCGCCCCGTTTAAAAGTAGCCATCAAGCACTATTGGGACGCGAAGCTTTCGCCCGCTTTAACGCAATACCGCATTATGCATCTCTAACACTTAAAATGCCCGGTCCACGCGACATCATCTCATTAAAAGGGAGTATTAAGTGTTACTTGAGCACGGAGGAACGTGAGACTGCCTTGACAGCCCCACACCTATCCGGCTCCGCTAGTCAAAGAACCTGAATTGGTCATTCAAACCCCGGACACGGCTAGACGAGTCCGGCGCCTACTAGCGGCATACCCCCATACAAGGGGCTGCATGCATGTATCACAAGAGACAATAAAGCTCAATCTTATTCACTTCTTGAATCGTACTCTGTTTATTTAATATAAAGTACATCTTTACGCACGATCTTTTTCTTTTTAAACTAAGTTCCTTTCTTTTACAGATGAACAACGTGCTACACCCGTCGAGGATACGGCTGCGGAGATCTGGCGCAGAGGCGTGCGATCGGACCCGTTGCAAGGATTCTTTTCATATTAAGACCTCGTAAACCATTTTTACTGTCTCTTGTTGATATATATCCCCCAGTTTCTTACTATAACCGAGGAGGAGGCTCGCGTTTTGGCATTGGCCGCACCAGAATTCTTGCGCGTGCACGGACACGGGGGCTTAGGGCATTATTCTGCCTGTTTTATAAAGACCGAATACCTTAGGGAGTATTGGCGTCTCGAGATTAGGCCTTATATGCATCAGCTCGAATCATGTCTTTGGCCAAATGTTGGGTTTGCGGCTCCCTATGTTTTGCTGCCTTACGTTCCGTTTTATCGGCTAACGCGGCACCGGAGAACTCTGCGATTGTGCCCGGTTCGCCGGCGAGCACCTCGATGAAAGCCGAAAACTGACTGTCATGATATAGCGAGAGACTGGTCAACCACTCGATGACTCATCGGAATGTTTAGAATTCCTCCACATTAACGAAGGACCGGTTTTCGGTCAGGCACATACGCACCCCGAATTCGGGAGAGTGCGGTGCCCCCAGGGGCTATATAGTAGCCCCACCCTCAAACTCCTATGGCTAAGTGAAAGTGATAAAGCATTATAGTTCGGTTGCCTAGTTTGCTATGCTACCACCTCCTTAACAGGACCAAGACGTTGGATTAAGTGTGAAGAAGCGCCTTCTTTGCAAACACCCCCGCTATGTGCGTGGGGGCTGAAGCCAAGGACTGCCATCTTTCAGGTTATATATACATATACATAAACGGCCGCACAGGGAGTAGTTTACTACTTGAACGCACAAGTATAAAAAGCTCTTATATCATATTGAAACATTGTTTTCACAAATCATACATGTCATTTAAAACATAATATCCTTCAAGCACTGCGTCTCTATTAAACGAGCGCCCTGCAGGACTTCCTCAAAGTAGTGCTCGGCAGGCACTCGACTTCTGTCCGAATCTTGGGATGCAACGTCGGTGGCCTTCATATCTGCCCAGTATGTCTTGACATGGGCCAGAGCCATCCGCGCTCCCTCAATACACGCCGACCGCTTTATTGCGTCGATACGCGGTACCGCACCAAGGAACTGCTGCACTAAACCAAAATAACTCTTCTGCTGGGGTCCGCCCGGCCACAAATGAGTCATGACATGCTTCATGGCAAGTCCAGATAGTCGATTCAGCTCGGCCCATTCGGCCAACCGATCGATCAGCGGAAGAAGGCGCTCGGACTATGGAATTGCGACCAATATAGCTCTTCCCTACGTGCCCCTTCCGGCCTCGGAAGTGCTCAATCGCGTCCATGGCCTTCGCGGCTAAGTCCGATAAGCATCCTCCGAACTCCACAACTTGTCCAATTGAGCATACTTTGGATCCGTATATTTCCTCCACAGCGAAACGGTTTCCACCGCAATTGCCCTGCGACTCAGCTCCTCCTTGGCAGCTCTCAAAGCGAGCGGGCATCCTTGGATTCGGCGGCGGCTTTTTCAGCCCTCTTGCTCCACTTGACGTTCTTTTCAAGAACCTCGCGGTGATCGGTAGTATTCTTCAACTTTCGCCATATCGGCCATTTCCTCTTCTTGGCGGCAAAGAGCAGCTCGTTCGCTTTTAGCTCTTGACCGCCCTTAAAGCGGACGCATTACTATTCTGGCTTGCTCTTTCGCTCGGCGAGTTCCGCCCAGCTCCTCCACAGCAGCGGCACCATCTGCATTAAGCATACAAATAGTAAGACATGGGCGTCAAGCTCCCTTACCAGGTGTCCGCATAGAAGTCACATACCTTGTGACTCGTCAAACCGTTTATTGACCAGCGCGATGTCCGCATCCGCCTCGTCAAGTTGCCGCTTTAATTCGGCATATTCATCAGTCCGAAGGGCCACCGGACGCCCCGCCACCTGTTTAGGAGCGGCGATATGTTATAACTGAGATTTTGATCCTCGGCACGCTGTCAATTTTGACAGCATACCGAGTCTCGAGGCTACTATCTATACATGGCGCATTCTATATGCATAAGCGCCGGAAGGTACATCATTTTGCGTACCTCGAACCCCGTCGATAAGCTTCGGCGGCTTCATGCAATCCGCTCTCCGCGGATGCAATTCTTTCAATCACCGTACCCATTAGAGCACGGTGATCTTACGAATAACCGCTCACCCGAGCAGATCCTTCACTCCTCGGCCGCACACCACTTGGCGCGGACCTTCCGCCCCCGCCGAACTTGGGAACCCTCGCGGCGACACCTCGGGGTCGTCCGCCTGCATGAGGGTGCAGCAGGTGGAGGCGTTCGCTCTCCATCATATCCGGAAGAAGATCCCTCAAGACGAGCTCTGCTGAGAAGGGCTGAGGTCCGAACTACAAGGTACAATTTGGTTATCTTCATAAATAAATACTGAGGATGTTCCTTATTTACAAGACCCTTCTTTTTACTTACGGCTCATTGGAGGCTGATCCCTTGGGGAAATAGTGCGGCTGGGTTACTTCCCAGCGCGGACTCTCGACGAAGATTCCTTTTCCCTCTTTGAGGCCTTGACCTCCGGATCTTCCGAAGCGGTCCTCTTCTCTCCTTGAAAGATGGGACTTTTAATCCCTCCTTCCTGGATAGCCTCCTTCGTAAAGGCAGTTGCTTCCCCGCTCCCCCCTTCACCTTCTTCAAAAGGCGCGCCTTCAACATCTTAGTCAGCATGGGATCCGGCGTGGTCTCGGGAGGGAGCGGACACCTTATTAACTTTGCCTTGGCTATCCACTCTGTTCAAAAAAAATGGCTCCTTTAAAGGGCATATATATATGATAAATGAATGAACAGCTTGTCCGGTTCTGGGACTACTTACTTGAGTATCTGGCGATTGCAGCTTAGTCCTGCGTCCTCGGTCGAGTCGGGGACACTTCTCTTGTGATCGAAGAACAATTTATACATCTCCACAGGCGTCGTGCCCATAAAATTTTGGAGGCTCGTGGTCCCTCGGATTAAATTCCCACAGTGGAGGCGGCGTTTGCGAGGCGAAGGCGCGGATCAGCATAACTTGCGCTCGCAAGCAGATTGATCTCTCTTTCTTGGAGGTCTTGAATCGGCCCTGCAGCAAAGGCGTCCTTGGGCGGCCCCAGTCGAGCCCCTTGTTGACCCATGGCGCCAGCCGCTGTGGTGGACTGGCGGAGGCGGGGCGCCACCCCTTTGGTGCCCACAGGAGGCGGTGATATAAAACCACTCCCGTTGCCACAAACCAAGCTCCTCTTGAAAAGAGCCCTCGGCCCACGGAGCATCAGCACATTTGCTTATGACCGCCCCTCCGCTTTCTGCTTGTTGCCCCGATCATCTTTGGCTCCACCTTAAAGGTCTTGAGCCACAATCCAAAGTGGGGGTAATATGGAGGAAGGCCTCACATACTACAATGAATGACGAGATATGGAGGATGGACTCGGTTCAAGTCATGGAAATCCAGCCCATAATAAAACATGAGCCCCGCACAAAAGGATCCGTCGGAAGCCTAAACCCGAAGGAAGTTGAACCACGAACACCACGTTCTCGCCGGGCTCGGGAGTGGGAATGACCTGCCCCGAGCAGGCAGCCTATCACGAGATCTCGCGGTTAGATACTGGCGTCTCGCAGCTTTAGCACATCTTCTTCTGTGACGGAGGAAGACATCCATCGGCCGTCTTGGCGGAGCGGACATCGTCGAAGGTCAAGCGCCTAAATCTGAAGCTTTGGGTGTTAGAACTCGAGCGCGGCGAACTCGATGGAGGTGTAAAAGAAGAGGCCTTGGTCTCATTATAAAGAGGTTGAATACCAAGAGCCCACCCGTGGTCGATTAGGACTCGCCTTTGATAGAGGAGGCATGCCGACGGACGCAGTTGGGTTACCCACGTCCGTATTGATGAGAATCCGGAATAAGGGGCACGATCTATGCTTTGATAAGGCGTGCCAAGGAAACCGCCTCGCTAAGCGCGCTGAAGTGGAACAGTAAAAACAATTCATATAAAGACCTGGCAGCGGTATGATGTCACGCCCTGAATACGTCAGCAGATCTGTGCAAAGTTATTCTCTCTACGGTGGTATGTGGAACTTGTTTTGCGAGCGGACACTATCCTGGTGTTCAAAACCTTCTCGAAGTATTCGGAGGAGGAACCCGCTTTGCAATGCGAAGACAATATCGCGCGCGGACTCGTCGTCATTGAAGCCTGGTTCAGGGACTCTTGAGGAGTCTGGACTAGGGGTGTCCGGATAGCGAACTATCATCACGGCGGACTCCAAGACTATGAAGATACAAGATTGAAGACTTCGTCCCGTGTCCGGATGGGACTTTCCTTGGCGTGGAAGGCAAGCTTGGCGATACGGATATGTAGATCTCCTACCATTGTAACCGACTCTGTGTAACTCTAACCTATCCGGTGTCTATATAAACCGGAGGGTTTTAGTCTGTAGGACGAACAACAATCATACCATAGGCTAGCTTCTAGGGTTTAGCCTCCTTGATCTCGTGGTAGATCTACTCTTGTACTACCCATATCATCAATATTAATCAAGCAGGGGTAGGGTATTACCTCAATCGAGAGGGCCCAACACTGGTAAAAACATCGTGTCCCTTGTCTCCTGTTACCATCCGCCTAGGCGCACATTCGGGACCCCTACCGAGATCCGCGGTTTGACACCGACAACGACCGTCTTCCAGAAAATGATTCCCACAAGCTTGACCAGATCTATCGCGCACAATGAAGATCTTGGCAATAAAATCTATCGGCCCCAATCTGGATCAAGTTGTTGGATTCCTTACATGCTTTCCGTGCACGGAGAAGCTACTCATCGAGGTGAAACTTCTTTCCTATTAGTAAACGGTAATCACAACGCAGCTCAATTTTTTTCGTAATTTTCCCAAATTACGATGACAAGTGTAGTGTTCAAAACTGCATCTACGAACTGCACCGAAAAATTGTTTTTAGTATTTTTTTCTCACGTGATCACCTGCATCGGCTTTTTGTTGTACTACTATAGTAGCCTAGGCTAGTCATAGTGGAAAGTAACTTAGACTACTCCAGTAACTCTATGGTTACCCTAAGAGCAAGTACTACCTCCGTCCTGGTTTACTCTTCCTATTTTGTAGTATCAAAATTTGACCATAGATTTAACTGACAAAATGTTAATGCATGTCACTAAGAACTATATCGTTGGATTCGTATTTGAACATTATTTCAAATGGTGTAATTTTTAGTGACATGCATTGGCATTTTCTTAGGTAAATCTATGGTCAAAATTTTATACTAAATACGAGGTAGTACTCCCTCCGTCCCAAAATTATTGTCTTACATTTGTTTAGATACGACTGTATCTAACACTAAAATGTAACTAGATACATCCGTATTTAGACAAATTTAAGACAAGAATTTTGGGACGGAGGGAGTACAAAAGTGGGCTATGTAGGCCAAAACACGTGCCAAATTCACTTGTGATGCATTTGGCATTGATGCCCCTCCATTGCTCACCTGGTGCCCCAATCTGGATCACTTACTTTGCTCCGGTGCCAAATTAACTCACGGAAAGAAAAAAACACTTGTGTGGGAGAGAGAGAGGAATGAGGCAATAAAAAACACTTGTTTGGGAGAGTGAGAGGCTGGTGTAGTTGGTTTGATTGATTTGTTTGTACATGTGGGTCTATGTGCATAGCGGTGCCAACTCTCTGACATCGTGAGAGCGGTGCCAAAATCTTTTGATTTGACATCGATGCGTATTATGTGGCATACTTTTGCGAAATATGGAATCGGCCACATAGTGGAAGGCAACAAATGCCCAAGCTCTTCACGTGTTCCTAGGTAAATGAGAGGAAACAGAAAGAAAGAGAGAGAGAGAAAGAGAGAGAGAGAGAGAGAGAGAGAGAGAGAGAGAGAGAGAGAAAAATATCACTAGCCAGCCAACCCTATCGTATGAGCGAATGATATTGGTACCTCTTGATGAAACGGCAATATTATACAACCAGCTGCTCTAATATGTTCTCTTCTTTTGCAGATAAAAAAAAGACCCAACAGTGAAAAATATGCTGCACTATAACAATCTCATCGAATGTCTTGATCTCCATCTTACAGAAATTGATTTGATCGACTACCGAGGCAGCACATCTGAGATTAAATTGGCCAGGTTCTTTCTTTTGGAGGCACGTGTGCTCAAGGTAATGAGGTTTGGCGTTCTCTGTCGCAACAATGAATGGCGTGCTGATCACTACAAGTGTCTAAGCCTAAATGACAAAGTCTCTGCTACCTCTTGAGCACTGCGTTGGATTTCCCCGAAGAGGAGAGGATGATGCAGCAAAGTAGCGTAAGTATTTGCCTCAGTTTTTGAGAACAAAGGTATCAATCCAGTAGGAGGCCACGCATAAGTCCCTCGTACCTGCACAAAACAATAGCTCTTCGCAACCAACGCGATTAGGGGTTGTCAATCCCTTCACGGTCACTTACGAGAGTGAGATCTGATAGAGATGATAAATGATATTTTTGGTATTTTTGATATAGAGATGCGAAGTAAAAAGTAAAAGGCAAAGTAAAAACAAAGCAAGTATTAAAGTGATGGAGATTGATATGATGAGAATAGACCCGGGGGCCATAGGTTTCACTAGTGGCTTCTCTCAAGAGCATAATTATTCTAAGGTGGGTGAACAAATTACTGTTGAGCAATTGACAGAATTGAGCATAGTTATGAGTATATCTAGGTATGATCACGTATATAGGCATCACGTCCAAGACAAGTAGACCAAACCAATTCTGCATCTACTACTATTACTCCACTCATCGACCGCTATCCAGCATGCATCTAGAGTATTAAGTTAAAAACAGAGTAACGCCTTAAGCAAGATGACATGATGTAGAGGAATAAATTCATGCAATATGATAAATACCCCATCTTGTTATCCTCGATGGCAACAATACAATACGTGCCTTGCAACCCTTTACATCCTTTGGGTAAGGACACCGCAAGATTGAACCCAAAGCTAAACACTTCTCCCATTGCAAGAACTACCAATCTAGTTGGCCAAACCAAACCGATAATTCGAAGAGACTTGCAAAGATAACCAATCATACATAAAAGAATTCAAAGAAGATTCAAATATTATTCATAGATAATCTGGATCATAAACCCATAATTCATCGGTCTCAACAAACACACCGCAAAAAGAAGATTACATCGAATAGATCTCCATGAGAGAGGGGGAGAACATTGTATTGAGATCCAAAAAGAGAGAAGAAGCCACCTAGCTACTAGCTATGGACCCGAAGGTCTGAAGTAAACTACTCACACTTCATCGAAGGGCTATGGTGATGATGTAGAATCCTCCGTGGTGGATGCCCCCTCGTGAGCTCGGAACAGGCCCCAAGATGGGATCTCATGGATCTGAGAAAGTTGCGGCGGTGGAATTAGGTTTTGACTCCTGTTACGATCGTTTGGGGTACATAGGTATATATAGGAGGAAGGAGTACATCGGTGGAGCACGAGGGGCCCACGAGGCGGGGGCGCGCCTAGGGGGCGCCCCACCCTCGTGATCGCCTCTTTGTTCCTTGGAGTAGGGTCCAAGTCTCTGGATCACGTTCGGTGAGAAAATCACGTTCGAAGGTTTCATTCCGTTTGGACTCCATTTGATATTCCATTTATTGAAACACTCAAATAGGCAAAAACAACAATTACAGGCTGGGCCTCCGGTTAATAGGTTAGTCCCAAAAATAATATAAAAGTGGAAAATAAAGCCCAATATAGTCCGAAACAGTAGATAAAGTAGCATGGAGCAATCAAAATTATAGATACGTTGGAGACGTATCAGGCATCCCCAAGCTTAATTCCTGCTCGTCCTCGAGTAGGTAAATGATAAAAAGAGAATTTTTGATGCGGAGTGATACTTTGGCATGATTTCAATGTAAATCTTCTTAATTGTGGTATGAATATTCAGATCTGAAAGATTCAAGATAAAAGTTGATATTGACATAAAAATAATAATACTTCAAGCATACTAAGTAAGCAATTATGTCTTCTCAAAATAACATGGCCAAAGAAAGTTATCCCTACAAAATCATATAGTCTGGCTATGCTCCATCTTGCCCACATAAAATATTTAAATCATGCACAACCCCGATGACAAGCCAAGCAATTGTTTCATACTTTAACACTTTCAAAACTTTTTCAATCTTCACGCAATACATGAGCGTGAGCCATGTATATAGCACTATATGTGGAATAGAATGGTGGCTGTGGAGAAGACAAAAAGGGAGAAGATAGTCTCACATCAACTAGGCGTATCAACGGGCTATGGAGATGCCCATCAATAGATATCAATGTGAGTGAGTAGGGATTGCCATGCAACGGATGCACTAGAGCTATAAGTATATGAAAGCTCAACAAAAGAAACTAGGTGGGTGTGCATCCAACTCGCTTGCTCACGAAGACCTAGGGCATCTGAGGAAGCCCATCATTGGAATATACAAGCCAAGTTCTATAATGAAAAATTCCCATTAGTATATGAAAGTGACAAAATGAGAGACTCTCTATCATGAAGATCTTGGTGCTACTTTGAAGCACAAGTGTGGCAAAAGGATAGTAGCATCGTCCCTTCTCTCTTTTTCTCTCATTTTTTTATTTGGGCCTTTTCTCTTTTTTTATGGCCTCTTTTTTTTCATTTTTCTCTTTTTTTCGTCCGGAGTCTCATCCCGACTTGTGGGGGAATCATGGTCTCCATCATGCTTTCCTCACTTGGGACAATGCTCTAAAGAATGATGATCATCACACTTTTATTTTTCTTACAACTCAACAATTACAACTCGATACTTAGAACAAAGTATGACTCTATATGAATTCCTCTGGCGGTGTACCGGGATATGCAATGAAACAAGAGTGACATGTATGAAAGAATTATGAACGGTGGCTTTGCCACAAATACAATGTCAACTACATGGTCATGCTAGCAATATGACAATAAGGGAGCATGTCATAATAAACGGAACAGTGGAAAGTTGCATGGAAATATATCTCGGAATGGCTATGGAAATGCCATGATAGGTAGGTATGGTGGCTGTTTTGAGGAAGATATATGGTGGGTGTATGATACCGGCGAAAAGTGCGCGGTATTAGAGAGGCTAGCAATGGTGGAAGGATGGGAAAAAGTGCGTATAATCAATGGATTCAACATTAGTCATAAAGAACTCATATACTTATTGCAAAAATCTAGAAGTTATCAAAGCAAAGTATTACGCGCATGCTCCTAGGGGGATAGATTGGTAGGAAAAGACCATCGCTCGTCCCCGACCGCCACTCATAAGGAAGACAATCAATAAATAAATCATGCTCTGAGTTCATCACATAATGGTTCACCATACGTGCATGCTACGGGAATCACAAACTTCAACACAAGTATTCTTTAAATTCACAACTACTCAACTAGCATGACTCTAATATCACCATCTTCATATCTCAAAACAATTATCAAGCATCAAACTTTTGTTATTATTCAACACACTCAAAAGAAAGTTTCACATATCTTGAATACCAAGTATATTAATATTAAGCAAATTACCATGCTATTAACGACTCTCAAAATAATCTAAGTGAAGCACGAGAGATCAATAGTTTCTTTAAAACAAATCCACCACCGTGCTCTAAAAGATCTAAGTGAAGCACTAGAGCAAAAATTATCACGCTCAAAAGATATAAGTGAAGCACTATGAGCAAAACTATCAAGCTCAAAAGATATAAGTGAAGCACATAGAGTATTCTATCAAATTCCAATTCATGTATGGCTCTCTCAAAAGGTGTGTACAGCAAGGATAATTGTGGTAAACTAACAAGCAAAGATGCAAATAATACAAGACGCTCCAAGCAGAACACATATCATGCGGTGAATAAAAATATAGCTCCAAGTAAATTACCGATGGAAGTAGACGAAAGAGGGGATGCCTTCCGGGGCATCCCCAAGCTTTGACTTTTTGGTGTCCTTGGATTATCTTGGGGGTGCCATGGGCATCCCCAAGCTTAGGCTCTTTCCACTCCTTGTTCCATAATCCATCAAAAAAATTTACCCAAAACATGAAAACTTCACAACACAAAACTCAATAGAAATCTCGTGAGCTCCGTTAGATAAAGAAAACAAAAGACTACTTTAAGGTAGTGTAATGAACTCATTATTTATTTATATTGGTGTTAAACCTACTGTATTCCAAATTCTCTATGGATTATAAACTATTTTACTAGCCATAGATTCATCAAAATAAGCAAACAACACAGGATAAACAGAATCTGTCAAAAACAGAACAGTCTGTAGTAATCTGTAACTAACGCAAATTTCTGGAACTCCAAAAAATCTACCAAAATTAGACGACCTAGAATTTTTTATTGATCAGCAGCAATTGGAATCAGTATTTTATCACGTTCTGGTGATTTTTAATAATTCAGGCACTGAGCGCAATGTTTCTGGAAATTACAGCAAGATCGAATAACTATCATCCAAGAAGATCCAATAGGTCTAGCTTGGCACAAACACTAATTAAAAAATAAAACCACATCTAAACAGAGGCTAGATGGATTATTTATTCCTAAACAGAAGCAAAAGCAAAAAAAACAAAAAATAAAATTGGGTTGCCTCCCAACAAGCGCTATCATTTAACGCCCCTAGCTAGGCATAAAAGCAAGGATAGATCTAGGTATTGCCATCTTTGGCACTAAGAGAGGAGGATCTCCTTTCTATGGCATTCATTCTTCTATTTAAGTTAAGCACATGGCCATTAATGGAAGAAGTAAGATTAAGCACGTTACGGAAGTTTGCCTCTAAACTAGACTTCATCTCTTTAATAATTTCATTTTGATAAAAGCACAAAAGAGTAGTTGATTCAACCTTATCATTCATAGGGTGCCCGAATATGGTTTTCATTTTTTCATAGGTATCTATAGCATCCCCTTCAAGAAAGCCTTCTTCAAAGATGGAATCTAAAACTTGTTTGAAGGAAGCGGGCAAGCCAACATAAAAACTTTTTAAGTAAATTTCAATTTGATATTGTGGCACATAGCTAGCTCGAATCCTTAATAACCTATCCCAAGCATCTTTTAAAGACTCATCAAGTAAATAGCGAAAAATTTCAGAGCCATCCTCATCAAAATTATTCAAGCTCTCATTGGTGAACCCGGTGGGTCTTTCTGTAGCATCGTTGTTTATGAGCTTGGAGAGGATAGAGGGGTTATCCAAGGCACTAGAGCTAGGGAGAAAACCCGTAGTTCTTTTTGATTCGGCCATGGCAACGGGAAGGCAAACGGAAAAGAGAGAGGAGGAGAATGGGAAAGAGAGGGAGAATAAAACGGCAAGGGTGAAGTGGGGGAGAGGAAAACGAGAGGCAAATGGAAAATAATGTAATGCGGGAGATAGGGATTGTGATGGGTACTTGGTATGGTTCTTGACTTGCTCTTGCGTGAGCCTCCCCGGCAATGGCGCCCGAAATTCTTCTTGCTACCTCTTGAGCACTGCGTTGGATTTCCCCGAAGAGGAGAGGATGATGCAGCAAAGTAGCGTAAGTATTTCCCTCAGTTTTTGAGAACCAAGGTATCAATCCAGCAGGAGGCCACGCACAAGTCCCTCGTACCTGCACAAAACAATAGCTCCTCGCAACCAACGCGATTAGGGGTTGTCAATCCCTTCACGGTCACTTACGAGAGTGAGATATGATAGAGATGATAAATGATATTTTTGATACAGAGATGCAAAGTAAAAAGTAAAAGGCAAAGTAAAAACAAAGCAAGTATTAAAGTGATGGAGATTGATATGATGAGAATAGACCCGGGGGCCATAGGTTTCACTAGTGGCTTCTCTCAAGAGCATAATTATTCTACGGTGGGTGAACAAATTACTGTTGAGCAATTGACAGAAATGAGCATAGTTATGAGTATATCTAGGTATTATCATGTATATAGGCATCACGTCCAAGACAAGTTGACCGAAACGATTCTGCATCTACTACTATTACTCCACTCATCGACCACTATCCAGCATGCATCTAGAGTATTAAGTTAAAAACAAAGTAACGCCTTAAGCAAGATGACATGATGTAGAGGAATAAATTCATCCAATATGATAAATACCCCATCTTGTTATCCTCGATGGAAACAATACAATACGTGCCTTGCAACCCTTTACATCCTTTGGTAAGGACACATAAGATTGAAACCAAAGCTAACACTTCTCCCATTGCAAGAACTACCAATCTAGTTGGCCAAACCAAACGGATAATTCGAAGAGACTTACAAAGATAACCAATCATACATAAAAGAATTCAGAGAAGATGCAAATATTATTCATAGATAATCTGGATCATAAACCCACAATTCATGGGTCTCAACAAACACACCGCAAAAAGAAGATTACATCAAATAGATCTCCACGAGAGAGGAGGAGAACATTGTACTGAGATCCAAAAAGAGAGAAGAAGCCATCTAGCTACTAGCTATCGGCCCGAAGGTCTGAAGTAAACTACGCACACTTCATCGGAGGGGCTATGGTGATGATGTAGAAGCCCTCCGTGGTAGATGCCCCCTCCGGCGGAGCTCCGGAACAGGCCCCAAGATGGGATCTCGTGGATATAGAAAGTTGTGGTGGTGGAATTAGGTTTTGGCTCTGTTACGATCGTTTGAAGTGCGTGGGTATATATAGGAGGAAGGAGTACGTCGGTGGAGCGACAGGGGGCCCACGAGGCAGGGGGCGCGCCGTAGGGGGGGTGCCCCCCACCCTCGTGACCGCCTCTTTTGTTCCTTGGAGTAGGGTCCAAGTCTCCTGGATCACGTTCGGTGAGAAAATCACGTTCCCGAAGGTTTCATTCCATTTGGACTCCGTTTGATATTCCGTTTCTTGAAACACTTTGAAATAGGCAAAAGCAACAATTACAGGCTGGGCCTCCGGTTAATAGGTTAGTCCCAAAAATAATATAAAAGTGGAAAATAAAGCCCAATATAGTCCAAAACAGTAGATAAAGTAGCGTGGAGCAATAAAAAATTATAGATACGTTGGAGACGTATCAGTCTCCGCAGAAGCTGAATTTGTTTTTGAAACATCAAGTGGCCAGAGACTCGAAAACTTATTTTCCCATTAGTGACTTGTCAGGGCAGTGGATTTTAGTTTGTACGATAATGCTGCATCCACTTAAAGTAACGAATTTTCTTACATAAACTTCCTAGTAATTCCCTCTTTGTAGATGCATCATTACTCCTAACATTTGTAATATCAGTTTGAAACTTGTAATATTGCCATGTCCTATCCTGCGTTTTCAAAATCCTACAAATCAAACAGGTCCTGAGTTGGTGATGATGTTGTGCCTCCCATCTTTCACCAATAGCCGTCGGATCTAGATCTGGCGCATACAAACCAAACCTCTCCATTTTTGCAAAAAGATGCCCGCACTTGTTCCCTATTTACAAACAACTCCTTGTCTCTCACAATCAGCCTTATCTCCTCCCCACCACATCTAGAAGGCCATGAAAAAATTTGGCGCGATGGCCGCTGCCGGCGCTGTCGACCCCCAAGCTTGGTGTTCCGTGCAATGCACGGGCATCTACACACGGGAAATTATGTCGAACAGAGCTAGTTGTAAGCAGGCTAGCTCTACAGCCATGATGATAGTGACTGTAGACGGTGAGGCTGACTATGGTATGCCGAACATGGCGCCTATACTCAGGTGTCATCTCCGGCGCATGGTCTTGTCACTTCACTGTGAGGAGCAGCACGCAATAATTTTACCAACGGGTAGTACTGTGCTAGTACTAATTGGTAGTACTACTAGCACCACCGTCTGGATTTAGGAGTACTACCACATCCATCTGGATTTTAGTATTTGACTAGCAATATCTAGTAATGCATGTCACAAAAAATGTACTACTCCCTCTGTAAATAAATACATGGTGTATTGTTTTATTCCTATCGGCGAGAGAACTTAATGTCTTTTTGCTAATTAATAGGATTACATGCAATGAACTAAACACTGCATGTCATGTTTGGTAGTCTCAAGTCATTGAAAGCATGCACGGCCCACATCTCTCATTGGTTGATATGTCATGAAATAAGAAACGAGGAGGGAGTTAATGTACCGTGCCTAAGTGTTTTGGGATTATTTGGTTTTCGTGAGGTGACTTACACAACATTTTTGTTCACATGCATTAACATTTTATTAGTTAAATCAAAGGTCAAAACTTGGCGCCAAAATGCAAAGGGACCAATAAACGATAAACATGAAACTTCTCTCATTTGGCCCCAACTAGAGGTCCGGTGAGATGACTATCTTTGCACCGACACGGAGGGGCGCAGCTTCATTGACTTCTGCAACTGCCTTTGGGTGAATGACACGTGGGCCCAACGGGTGGCTGGCCCACCTGTCATACAGCCAAAGGCAGGTGCAGTAGAGGGCCGAGGAGTAAATGGCCAACACACACGTGAATTCAACGCAATCTGCATTTCTCCCCGCCAGTCCAATATAGTACGAAATCCTATGCACCTATGCACGCTAACCAAGGGCAAGAGTGATCGCTCGAATCGCAAGATCAGTTGACTAGAAGCTAAGCTAGACCCATGGAGGTGATGAGCGCGAGCATCAACCGGATGGTCCACGACGCCGGCCCGCGGCCCGACACCGAGGAATGTCTCCAGGTAGTGCTTGAGGCCACCAGGGCGAGGGGCCGCTTGGACGACAGCTTCGTATCTTGTTCGACGAGGTCCTCATCGGTTTCCTTGACAAGTTCACTGTCGTCTAGAAGCTTGCGGACGACTTTGACGTACGCCTCCAGCCAACGCGCGCAGGCTCTGCGATGCCCGCCATCCTCAATGGCCACTATGGTGACAACCTCTTCAATGCACTAGTGGCCCTGGGACTGCCCGCCATCGCGCCGGAGAATGTCCACCTCGAGGTCGCGCTCGCCGCGCAACGCCTGGCGCAGCAAGACACCATCGACATAATCACCCATGTCTACGCGCAAATCATCCACAAGGACTACTACATGCAAGAGGAGGACGATAGGACGCTGGCCCTCTTGGACCACAGGGCAACCTTGGACGGCATTGTTCAGAAGCACGTTGAGCTCGCCGCCAACGCCGCTGCTCCTCACACGTCGGTTGGTGACCCGGCGCACTAGGGCATGAGAATGTTGTTAATGGATCCATATGTATTTTTATCTTTCCATCAAATCCATTTAGTAATATATGGTACTACTAGTAATTATCTTACCTTTTGCATCAACTTCATAATTTTCGTACATACTCGATGCATGAACCGCGCCAGAACCAAACTTCTCATTACTCTAGGGAAAATCGTTATTTCTATCTATCGGTCGCACCATGGAGCAGAACCAAATTTTACAAGTTACATGTTCAAAAGGAAAAGTCTGTCATGTTCGCGTCGAACCCTCACACGGTTGGCCCGACACTCCACTCAAGGGGAATGTATGCGGTGTTGAATTTTCACTTACAAGTGGGACCGCAGTTGAGCAAACCGACTATCAGCAAACCCCCACCCCAGCCACCGCGCGATGGCTGAGAAAACAGGAGGGAGAAGAGATGTCCGTAGCACAGACTCCAAGAAAATTGGTGTCGAATGGGACTCGTGTGGGTGGCGTGTGCCGTACTGCTAGACGTGAATGCTAGTTAGGGCCCATGCCACCCCACTATATCGAGCCTATATCGAGGTGCTAGTTATGTAGAACACATTTCCTGGAGTCCGTGCTCAGCCCTCCTCTATCTCTCTTCTCAGCCAGCCAGAGGACGCGCGGAGCCCATCGTCTGTTTGCTCATATGCGGTCCCACATGTTAGTGAAAACGCAAGAGGACCCACTGAACCTGCACATCTTTCACCTCGACGTGCTGGTGATGAAAAAACAAATCCAATTAAGATCTTGTGGCCATTTTGGAGTTACTCAAGAGTACTAAGATTCTATTTACAATTTAACCCAAGATGCACATCACGTGGCTTCAACTACTACTCTATTTTCTTGCATGACACGACCTGGATGCTGGATGTCCCACGTGTCGGCAAAAGGAGGAAGAACCCGACCAAATCTTCGGCTGTGCTCTCGGATTAGACTAGTTGTGCTAGCTTAAAATTTTATTGTGTAGAATGGATGCAAGTTTTGGTATTGGGAAGAAGAGTACATCGATATATTGATAGAGCGCAATTTAGTAGATGTTCTAGCACTTTTAGCTAGCATAGAGGCTAGAGATGAGACTAGTGCACTTGTTGATAGATAGAGGCTAGACATGATACTAGATGCGAGGAAGCAACGTCTACTTGAAAGTGCAACTATCCCTAGGTGGTTTTGGTAATTCCTAACAACATATAGCTCGTTGAGCTAACACTATTTCAAGACTAATATTTCAGGAAAGCTCAATGATTGGCATGGCATGGATGAGAAAAGTGGACCCCTCAAAATGCTAAGGACAAAGGGATTGGCTCAAGCTCAAGACTCTACATTTTATATTTTAGTGATCCAAGATCACATTGAGTCTATAGGAAAAGCCAATACTATCAAGGAGGGATGAGGTGTTGCTTAATGGCTTACTTGCTCAAAATGCTCAGTGATATGCTCCAAAGCCCTCAACTACTTTCTCACATCCACATATGACCTAAACCAAAAGTCAAACTCGGCCATACCGATTCTTTCCATCTGGCACCACCGAGTTCAGATGTCATAGCCACTTCCACAAACCCTAGGCAAATCGGTCTCACCGATAGGGATATCGGTCTCACCGAGATGGGATTGTAATCTCTCTGTTTCCCTTCGTAACGTTTCGGTCCTACCGAGATGAGCGATTGGTCCCACCGAGATTGCAATGTAAACTCTCTGTTTTCCTTTTGTAACATTTCGGTCTCACCGAAATGAGCGAATCGGTCCCACCGAGTTTACCTAACCAACTCTCTGGTTAGCTTATTACCAGAATCGGTCTCACCGAGTTTGTGTAATCGGTCTCACCGAGATTACGTTATGCCCTAACCTTAACCATATCGGTCCTACCGAGTTGCATGTAGGTCCCACCAAAAATCCTAACGGTCACTAGATTTGCTGAATCGGTCCGACCGAGTTTTTCAATTCGGTCCCACCGAGATTGGTAAGTTGTGTGTAACGGTTAGATTTTGTGTGGAGGCTATATATACCCCTCCACGTCCTCTTCATTCGTGAGAGAGCCATCAGAACAAACCTACACTTCCAATACACATTTTCTAAGAGAGAACCACCTACACTTGTGTTGAGGCCAAGATATTCCACTCCTACCATATGAATCTTGATCTCTAGCCTTCCCCAAGTTGCTTTCCACTCAAATCTTCTTTCCACCAAATCCAAATCCTGTGAGAGAGAGTTGAGTGTTGGGGAGACTATCATTTGAAGCACAAGAGCAAGGAGTTAATCATCAACACACCATTTGTTACTTCTTGGAGAGTGGTGTCTCCTAGATTGGCTAGGTGTCACTTGGGAGCCTCCGACAAGATTGTGGAGTTGAACCAAGGAGTTTGTAAGGGCAAGGAGATCGCCTACTTCGTGAAGATCTACCGCTAGTGAGGCAAGTCCTTCGTGGGCGACGACCATGGTGGGATAGACAAGGTTGCTTCTTCGTGGACCCTTCGTGGGTGGAGCCCTCCGTGAACTCGCGCAACCGTTACCCTTCGTGGGTTGAAGTCTCCATCAACGTGGATGTACGATAGCACCACCTATCGGAACCACGACAAAAACATCCGTGTCTCAAATAGCGTTGGAATCCTCCAAACCATTCCCTTTACATTCTTGCAAGTTGCATGCTTTACTTTCCGCTGCTCATATACTCTTTGCATGCTTGCTTGAATTGTGTTAAGATTGCTTGAATTGTTCTAAAGTTGCTAAAATCTGCCAAGAACTAAAATTGGGAAAAGGCTAGATTTTTATTTGGTCAAGTAGTCTAATCACCCCCCTCTAGACATACTTTCGATCCTACAAGTGGTATCAGAGCTTTGGTCTCCATTTTCTTTGATTTCCATAGCTTTTGGTGGTCATAGTCTTGGTTTCACATCCTAGGAGAGTATGGCGTCTAGCGAGGGAAATTATCACCGTAGAGGTCCTTACTTTGATGGTACTAATTTTGCTAGTTGGAAGCATAAGATGAAAATGCATATTCTTGGACATAACCCCGCCGTATGGGTTATTGTGTGTATTGGCTTGCAAGGTGAATTCTTTGATGGGAGAGAACCGAACCGTGAAGCTACCGCGAAAGAGTTGAAGATGCTGCAATACAATGCTCAAGCTTGTGATATCCTCTTTAACGGATTGTGCCCCGAAGAATTCAACAAAATCAGCCGTCTTGAGAATGCAAAGGAAATTTGGGATACTTTGATTGATATGCATGAAGATACTGACTCCGTCAAGGAATCCAAGTTGGATGTGATTCAAAGTCAGCTTGACAAGTTCAAAATGAAGGAGGGTGAAGGTGTCGCTGAAATTTACTCTAGGCTTGCTCTTATCACAAATGAGATCGCCGTCTTAGGAAGTGAAGAGATGACCGACAAATTCATCATCAAGAAGATCCTAAGAGCTTTGGACGGAAAATATGATACCGTATGCACATTGATCCAAATGATGCCCAATTACAAAGATCTCAAGCCAACGGAAGTCATTGGAAGAATTGTTGCTCATGAGATGTCACACAAGGATAAGGAGGAGCTCCATAACAAGTCAAGTGGTGCTTACAAAGGCTCATGTGAAGCTCCCACATCATCAAGTGAGAAACAAACCTTTAATGAAGAATTGAGCCTAATGGTGAAGAACTTCAACAAGTTCTACAAGAGTAGAAGCAAAGAGAGAAGTTCCAAGTCAAGGTCCTGCAATGACAAAAGATCTTCTAGTCGAGAGTGAAATTGCTACAATTGTGGAAGACCCGGACACTATTCCAATGAGTGTACGACACCCTACAAGAGAAGAGAAGATTCTCCAAAAAGAAGAAGTAGAAGAGAAGAATCACCATCAAGAGAGAGAAGGAGTAGAGATGATCGTTATGAACGAAGAACATCCCGGAGAAGCAAGGATACAGAACGGAAGGACAAGTCATCAAGGAGCTACACAAAACAAAGACATCAAGCTCATGTTGGTGAATGGGTAACCGGCTGCAACTCCGACAATCACTCCGAGAGAAGCTATCACTCCGACTCCGAATATACTCAAGATGAAGGTGTTGCCGGTCTAGCACTTGTGTCAACCAACTCCTACGACATATTTGATTCACCAAATGAAGGAATTGGAAGATGCTTCATGGCCAAAGGTCCAAAGGTATCACACCCCGAGTATGTTGATTTCAATAGTGATGAAGATGACTTGCTAGGTGATGATGACTTACCTGTTGACCACTCTAGTGATGAATACTATGATGAAACGTCAATTAATCGTGCTAATCAAGATAAAACGATTGACAATGACAAGGAGAAGATTGAGCTTCTAACTAAAGAACTAAACACTCTTATGTTAGCTCATGAAACTATCTTAGAAGATCATCGAGAACTTTTAAGGACTCATGAGAAGTTACTGTCACGCCCAATATGCGACCCTATCCAAAAGGAACTCGACGGTCCCACCAAGGATAGACCCGCATATTGAGACGCTTTTGCAAGGTGGATATCATTACATCAACATTACATAATACATAGGGATACATACAAAAAGGGCATACAATGCCACATGAATACAACATCACATCATACAAGATCAACATCCGACTACGGATGAAACATAAACAGAAACTCAAACAATATCCACCCTGCTAGCCCAGGCTGCCGACCTGAAACCTATCCCCTGATCGAAGAAGCAGAAGAAAAGCTCAACGCAAGCAAGCATCGCTCTCGCGTCATGATCATCGCGTAACCTGTACCTGCAACTGGTGGTGTAGTAATCTGTGAGCCACGAGGACTCAGCAATCCCATTACCATGGGTATCAAGACTAGCAAAGCTTAATGGGAAAGGAAAGGATAAAGTGGTGAGGTTGCAGCAGCGGCTAAGCATATATGGTGGCTAACTTACGCAAATGAGAGCGAGAGGAGAGACAAAGGAACGGTCGTCAACTAGCAATGATCAAGAAGTGATCCTGAACTCCTACTTACGTCAGACATAACCCAGAAACCGTGTTCTCCTCTCGATCAACCCCGAAAAGAGACACTCACGGTTACGCACACGGTTGGTGTATTTTAATTAAGATCAACTTCGGGTTTTCTACAACCGGACATTAACAAATTCCCATCTGCCACATAACATGGGCACGGCTTTGAAAGTTCAAAACCCTGCGGGGTGTCCCAACAAGCCCATGATAAGCTCTCGCGATCAACGAAGGATATTCCTTCTCCCGGAAGACCCGATCAGTCTCGGAATCCGGCTACAAGACATTTCGACAACAATAAAACAAGACCAGCAAGACCGCCCGATCTTGCCGACAATCCCGATAGGAGCTGCACATATCTCGTTCTCGTGGCAACACCGGATGAGACATCCTACGAGTAAAACCAAACCTCGAGTTGCCACGAGGGGCCCCAGATCTACTCGGTTCGGGCCAGCACTTAGAGAAGCACCGGTCCGGGGGCTAAATAAAGATGACCCTTGGGTTGGCCGACCCAAGGGAAGGGTATAGGTGGTGGTGAGGCAAATGGTAAAACCAAGGTTGGGCCTTCTTTGGAAAAGTCTTATTCAAAGCGAACTGTCAAGGGGTCCCATAAATCACCCGACCGCGTTAGGGACGCAAAAATCCGGGAACATAACACCGATATGACGGAAACTAGGGCGGCAAGAGTGGAACAAAACACCGGGCATAAGGCCGAGCCTTCCACCCTTTACCAAGTATATAGATGCATTAATTATATAAGATATATTGTGATATCCCAACAAGTAAACATGTTCCAACAAGGAACAACATCTCCATGTTCAACAAGGAACAACCTTCATCTTCACCGCAACTAACAACGCTATAAGAGGGCTGAGCAAAGCGGTAACATAGCCAAACAACGGTTTGCTAGGAAGGGTGCAACAGGTTAGAGGTTCATGGCAATTTGGGAGGCTTGAGCAGCAAATGATAGGTAACGCAGCATAGCGATAGAACGAAGCAACTAGCATAGCAATGATAGTAGTGAGATCCAGTAGCGGTCATCTTGCCTGAAATCCATAAAGGAAGAAGAACGAGTCCATGAAGAAGACGAACGGAAGTAGTCGAACGAATCCTCACAATCGCAACATTACCGGAACCGAGAAGCAACACCGGAAAGAAACAAACAACATAGTAAATGCACAAGCATAAACATGGCACGATGCACAAACAAGTATGATGCATGTCCGGTTTAATGAGGCATGGCATGGCAAAGTGCAACAAAATAATACTACAAATTAAGTGGAGCTCAATATGCAACGAGTTGCATATTGACAAAACACCACAATATTAAATGTTGTTAAACATGGCAAGGGGTGAAGCACAACAAAACTACCTAACTAGGCAAGTTTAAATGAGGCCGGAAACAACGAACAACAAGTCCGGAAAATCCCCATGTGCATATCTTAGATTCGGTACTGTTCTGCCCTAAAACATATTTTATTGTTGTTAAACAGCAAAATAAAGTGGACCATGTTAAACTAGGCATTTTTCCACCCCATTTACATATAAAGAACATTTAATTCCGAGTTACGGTTATTTAGTTATGAATTAAATCATTTTAACATGGCATATTAGCAAATTTAATGCAAACATCAATTTAAATATTTTAAACATGGATGGAAATGCCATAATATTAATCTACACAATATTCTGAGCATTTTACATATATAAATTATTTTAATCCGATGCACAGTTAATTACATATTGATGCATGAACATAAGGGGGTTTTCTGAAAAACTGCAGTCTCTGGATAATGTCTAAATTCGCAGAAACTGGAAAAAAACATTACATGGGCCGAAACTACTGGGCGCAGGACACCAGCAGCAGTAGCAGAATCGGGCCAAGCCCAAGTAGGAACAGAGGAGGGGGGTTGGGGATCTGCTCACCATGGGCCAAGCCCGGCTGGTGGGGAGGAGGCCAGGCAGGGGGCGCGCTGGGCCTCGGAGTGACCTGGCGCTGGGCCTCGGATGGAGCAGGCTGGGCCTAGCGCTCGTCCATGCTGGCTTGGAGCGGGTCAACGCAGGCGAGGCGAGCGAGCTGCTGCTGCCTGTTTCTGAAGAACAGAGACAGCAGCAGGTTCAAACGCCGGCGGCTGGGCGCGATGGGCTTCGGCGACGGGTGGCTGACGGCGACGCGAGTGCCGGGAACGGGCAGGTCCAGGCGAGGGGATGGACTTGGTCGCGGACGCTGCTAGGATGAGGAGGACGCCGGCCTTGGCGCGATGACGACGAGGCGGGCGACGCAGGGGGGTCGAGGAGGAGGCGTCGGGCGCGTCGGGGTAGCCTGAAGGTCGGGGTCGCCGGCGGGTTCGCGGGATGCAGCACGGGCACGGCGGCATCCTCCTGGATTGCTGGAACGAGGGGGCTTGGAGTCTCCGAGCTGCGCGGGCCGAGCTCGGGATGGCCATGGCGCTGGAGCTCCTGTCAATGGCAACAGGAGAGAGAGAGAGGATTGAGAGAGAGAAGAAACCGAAGAAGAAGACGGGAGGAGGAGGCAAGGTGCTGGCCTGCGGGTCGACGGCGGCGACAAAGCTGACGAAGTGGCCGTCCGGAGTCGCGGAGCTTGTCTTGTGAGCAGAGGAGCTCGAGGGACTCGGTGCGCGAGGCTGCAAGAAGCTTCGCTGGTCGAGGAATTTGGCGACGCGACGCCGGGTTGGGGCCCTCGGCCGCGGGGTGTGGAAGGAGCAGTCGGGTGGCCTCCAGCCAAGCGGACGGCGTGCACGGGCGGGAACGAGCAGAGGCGAAGCCTCAGGTTCTTGCTGATCCCGAGAGCGAGGGAGGCTGCGGCTTGAAGGCAGCGGCTCCAATCGATGGACGAGGGGATCCAAGGGAGGTGCTGGTTGGTGAGGAGAGATCGAGAGGAATTTTGGATCGGGGCACGGCGTGGTTGGTTGGGCACGGAGAGCAAGGGGAAGGTGGCAGCGGATCTGAGTGATGGGATGGAGAGCAGTGGCGGCGGCGCACGGGAATCAAGGGAGGTTGTCCCCAATTGCTAGGGTTCGGACCGTCTATATATATCAGTGGGGTTAGGGTATAGGTATTTAGTCCCTCCGATCGAAATCAAACGACCGAGAATAACATAGGTTTGGGAGTCCAATAAACAAAACGGAGATGTTTTGTAGACGTTTGGGGATGATCCGGACACAACGGTAACGACTGCCCGGGTCGGGTTCGGGGGAGTTTCGGACGCGCACACGAGGGGGTCTGAGAGAGGTTAGTTGGTCTGACAAGAGGGAATGGAAAAACCCAGTTGGTCTCGGAACGGCCAACAAAAGCAAGGGGGCAAGGGGTTTTGTTGGTCTCGGAGAAAGAGAGAAATGAGGGTTCCAACTGGTCTGAGAGAAGGTCAACAAGGACAAGCAGTCTGACAACAGGTCGACGAAGACAAAGAGAGAAGCAGCAACTACAAACGACTACGCGTTTTAAGAAAATATGCAAATGCAATGCACATGATGCGATGAGATGAAATGCATGGCAAGAACAAAATGCAAATGATGCAATGATGAATGCAACGAACAAAACAAAAAGCAAAACAACAAAAAAAAACAAAACCCAACCACGGAGGAAATAATACATCGCATCTCCGGAAAAGGCAAGAGTCGGAGTTACGAATATGGAAAGTTGTATCCGGGGTGTTACAACACTCCACCACTACGAGAGGATCTCGTCCCGAGATCTAGGATGGCACCGGAGGGAAAAGGAAGAGGAAGAAAAACGGTAAACTATGTTGCTTCTTTGACAAACGAGTGAAACCAAAGAACCTCGAGAGGTTGAAAACTTGAAAGAATAACACAATAGAGTTGAACGAAATTGAGAGCATTCCAGTAGAAAATAGAAACAAGGAACGCCATGTGAACCTTGGGGTTGCAAAGCTATGAATGACAAGCACAAAGGACAAGAAGGAAATTGAAACCACTCTGGTTGAAACGAGATAAGAATGAATAAGAATGATATAATTTGGGTAGCACTCCGACTGTAAATGGAAGGAATTGAACATGAACTTGACAAGATGAGAAGATACTTGATGAAATCAACAATACACTGCCTCCGGAATTGAAATAATGGCACAAGGGGTAAGAAACATTTCAGACCGCTCTCCGGTTGAGAAGGGAGGCAAAACTTGGTAAGATGAAAGAACTTGAATGAGAACACAACCCTCCGGCTAAATGGATAAACAAGAAAATAACATGATCTTGACAAAACGAGGTGATGGGTGAAGAGAGCAACATCACAATGCCTCCGGAAGAAAAAATAGAAGATAGATCATTGGTATAAAAGAATGGAGAAGAAAATGCCAACTTCTGCCACAAATGAACTTGAAAAGCATCCTTGCAAAGAAGAATTGAACGGAGTTGTTGGAAAACAAACGCCGAAAAGAATAAGCTTGTAGTGGGCTTATGGAAAAGACCTCAAAATTATAAGGTGACAACCGACCACTAATGGAAAACATTGATTTGATTGAGAGCACCAAAAAGATGAAAAACTTCTTCACCGAGATGAGAAGGAGAAAATTGGATCATAGATACGCACCACAAATAGCAACATTCCTTAGGGAAGGCTTTAGGTGAAATATGACCCAAGATGACTCCAATGAAGAGATTGATGGATTTAAATATCTCATTCTTGACAACAATATGAATCATGAAACATGAAGGAAATTTTCAAGAGTGACATAACACCATCTCAAAAGGTAGAAAGAATTGCACTTCGGGATGCACGATGAAGAATGCTTGAACTCCTCAAAACAAAACATGTGTTGAGCACCATGTTTATTTTTAGAGTATAGCTTGACGGATCATAACTCCGAGAGAAAGCTTGAAGAACAATTGAAGAATGAAAGGAGTTCTTGATGAATCAACATGTAGAGCCTCCATGAAGAACTCCGGTAATAAAAGGATGATAAAAAGAAAGAGAAGTTGACAACACAAGGTGAAGCCTTGCAATAATTTAGATGGAGCTTCGCGACGAGATAATGCGGCAAACTTGGAACTCCGGAAAAGAAAAGGTGAACAACTTAGAACCGATAAATGATATCATGAACAACTCCGAAGAAAAGAATTGAATCACCTCGAGGAAATAAGAATAAGATTTATTGTATGCTTAACCTTCATCAAATTAAATTGATGACAAGCAATGGATTTGGCATACTACTTATTCTCATAGAAAAATGATTACAGATAGAGATATAGCGCAAACTTGACAAGGTATTGATGGAACCACCGTGGACTTGAAACAACGAAAGAATGAATGAATTGATATGATAACGAAGGAAGAGAAATCTTGAGCGAACCACCGTAAGAATTAAAAATGAACATAGCAAAGGCACAATTCACGGGAAGAATTTGAAAGCGAATGAAGATACTTGAAGGATTTAGATACATGAGAACGAAGAAATCATGAACTGATTAGAGGATATTAGAGCGATTCACGGTAAGATTTGGAGAATAATAGCTACGCTGAGAATGAAGAATTATGACATGATGGCCTTCGGAGGAAAGAAATGGAAAACAACTCATGAAATGCTCCGGATGGGTGAAAAGAATTCCCACAATCGAAAACAATTATGAGAGAATGGCATCAATCTAGAACCATGAATCTTGAAGAGAATGGAGCAAGATTTAAGAGAAACTCTTCTTCGGTCTTCAACTGACGACGAGAAACACCACCAAAATTGCTGAGATACTCCGGGAGAATTAAAAGCAAAGATGTTGAGCCAACAGTGAAAAAGAATTTGAAAGCGATCTTGGAGAAAGACATTTGACTGATGATAACTCATTCTTACGTCAAACTTTGAAAAGAATTTTTGAATAACTCCGGGAGAATTAGAAGAGTCAGGTAAGATCCTGGGAAAAGACCTGTGGGTTAGGGCCCACTCAAAAGAAAACACCGTTGAACGATTGCTTGAAATAAAGATTGCACAGGTAGAATTAAATGGCTTGAATGAGATAGCATCCTCAAAAGAACTAGAGTGAATTGAGAATGGAAACTTGAATCTTCAGAGATATCTTGAGCACTCCGGAACAAATGGAAAGCGAGAGGTGAACAATTAAGAGGTGCACCGACGTGGAGAAACATTTGAAACGAGGAAAAGAATATGATCAACACTGAAAGCTTGATTTAAATCCACCGGAAAAGAATACGAGAATGATGAATGATGAACTTGAAACTGTTGAGCATCTTCATGGAAAATCACCGGATAAGAACATTGAAAGAAAAGAATGAAGAGACTTCCACAAATAAAAGGATACATGATTAAGAAATCTGAGTCCTTGAAGAAAAAGGGTGGGAGGGCGGGAAAACAAAGACAACTAGGGACGGATGAAACAAACACCGTTGAGAAAACTTAGAATTTATCTCGCGAATGTTGGAATGATCGGATTCACTTAAAGAGAAGCACTCTGGTAGAAAAGAATTAACATGACGATCTCGATGATGAAGAAGGATTAGCATCCACATAGAAATATGAGAACACCGTTTAGGAATGGTATGGATTCAACATTGACTACGAAGCAACTCGAATACCACAAATAAAACAAAACAAAGGATTTGGCTTGCAGAATAAGCCGGAACAAATACATATGATAGAGACTTACCCAATCTCATATCATGCATCCGTCGAAAAGATATTCTAGGAGCTACTTGAATTCCACCTATAAACTCCGAAACTTTCGGTTATGCAATCTGGTGTTGGGGATATAGGGACACAAAATATATCACCCAAACTAACAATACCTAGATCCAATTGTATCCATCCGTCAACACATAACCAAGAAAACTCCGAAATCGTGTACCTCGACCTTGAAAAGCATCCGTTATACAAGTCATGGCAATACTCCCTTTTCGCCACGATCTTTGATCGCTATCGGGGTTATCTCACCAACAACTGCACAAAAGAGATTTCGATGTCGGTAAAACTCAGGTATTCGAATCGCAGCGATAAAATTGTGACGACAACACCTCGGAGCTCAACTCCCGGGACACCGCCACAACCCTAAATGTCGGGAGGCACCAAGAACAATGTTCTCGTCACAAAACCATCGAACGATTCCAAGATACCCACGTGATCCTAAAAAAATTTTAGTGAAATTTGAGAAGAGAAGAGTCAAAACTCTACGTCAGGATACCTCACCAGAGCGACGAAGGGACTGGGGAGTAAAAAGAATCCTACTCTCCGATATATATAATCCTAAGACTCAAAATAGTTTTCTTCTAGACTCAACAACGTCCAACAAACAAGGGGGCTCCTAAGGTCGGTCGAGGCTCTGATACCAACTTGTCACGCCCAATATGCGACCCTATCCAAAAGGAACTCGACGGTCCCACCAAGGATAGACCCGCATATTGAGACGCTTTTGCAAGGTGAATATCATTACATCAACATTACATAATACATAGGGATACATACAAAAAGGGCATACAATGCCACATGAATACAACATCACATCATACAAGATCAACATCCGACTACGGATGAAACATAAACAGAAACTCAAACAATATCCACCCTGCTAGCCCAGGCTGCCGACCTGAAACCTATCCCCTGATCGAAGAAGCAGAAGAAAAGCTCAACGCAAGCAAGCATCGCTCTCGCGTCATGATCATCGCGTAACCTGTACCTGCAACTGGTGGTGTAGTAATCTGTGAGCCACGAGGACTCAGCAATCCCATTACCATGGGTATCAAGACTAGCAAAGCTTAATGGGAAAGGAAAGGATAAAGTGGTGAGGTTGCAGCAGCGGCTAAGCATATATGGTGGCTAACTTACGCAAATGAGAGCGAGAGGAGAGACAAAGGAACGGTCGTCAACTAGCAATGATCAAGAAGTGATCCTGAACTCCTACTTCGTCGACATAACCCGAAACCGTGTTCTCCTCTCGATCAACCCGAAAAGAGACACTCACGATTCGCGCACGGTTGGTGTATTTTAATTAAGATCAACTTCGGTTTTCTACAACCGGACATTAACAAATTCCCATCGCCACATAACCGCGGCACGGCTTTGAAAGTTCAAAACCTGCAGGGTGTCCCAACAGCCCATGATAAGCTCTCGCGATCAACGAAGGATATTCCTTCTCCCGGAAGACCCGATCAGTCTCGGAATCCGGCTACAAGACATTCGACAACAATAAAACAAGACCAGCAAGACCGCCCGATCTTGCGACAATCCCGATAGGAGCTGCACATATCTCGTTCTCGAGGCAACACGGATGAGACATCCTCGAGTAAAACCAAACCTCGAGTTGCCACGAGGGGCCCCTGATCTACTCGGTTCGGGCCAGCACTTAGAAAGCACCGTCCGGGGGCTAAATAAAGATGACCCTTGGGTTGGCCGACCCAAGGGAAGGGTATAGGTGGTGGTGAGGCAAATGGTAAAACCAAGGTTGGGCCTTCTTTGGAAAAGTCTTATTCAAAGCGAACTGTCAAGGGGGTCCCATAAATCACCCGACCGCGTTAGGGACGCAAAAATCCGGGAACATAACACCGATATGACGGAAACTAGGCGGCAAGAGTGGAACAAAACACCAGGCATAAGGCCGAGCCTTCCACCCTTTACCAAGTATATAGATGCATTAATTATATAAGATATATTGTGATATCCCAACAAGTAAACATGTTCCAACAAGGAACAACATCTCCATGTTCAACAAGGAACAACCTTCATCTTCACCGCAACTAACAACGCTATAAGAGGGCTGAGCAAAGCGGTAACATAGCCAAACAACGGTTTGCTAGGAAGGGTGCAACAGGTTAGAGGTTCATGGCAATTTGGGAGGCTTGAGCAGCAAATGATAGGTAACGCAGCATAGCGATAGAACGAAGCAACTAGCATAGCAATGATAGTAGTGAGATCCGAGGTAGCGGTCATCTTGCACGAAATCCATAAAGGAAGAAGAACGAGTCCATGAAGAAGACGAGCGGAAGTAGTCGAGCGAATCCTCACAATCGCAACATTACGAAACCGAGAAGCAACACGGAAAGAAACAAACAACATAGTAAATGCACAAGCATAAACATGGCACGATGCACAAACAAGTATGATGCATGTCGGTTTAATGAGGCATGGCATGGCAAAGTGCAACAAAATAATACTACAAATTAAGTGGAGCTCAATATGCAACGAGTTGCATATTGACAAAACACCACAATATTAAATGTTGTTAAACATGGCAAGGGGTGAAGCACAACAAAACTACCTAACTAGGCAAGTTTAAATGAGGCCGGAAACAACGAACAACAAGTCCGGAAAATCCCCATGTGCATATCTTAGATTCGGTACTGTTCTGCCCTAAAACATATTTTATTGTTGTTAAACAGCAAAATAAAGTGGACCATGTTAAACTAGGCATTTTCCACCCCATTTACATATAAAGAACATTTAATTCGAAGTTACGGTTATTTAGTTATGAATTAAATCATTTTAACATGGCATATTAGCAAATTTAATGCAAACATCAATTTAAATATTTTAAACATGGATGGAAATGCCATAATATTAATCTACACAATATTCTGAGCATTTTACATATATAAATTATTTTAATCCGATGCACAGTTAATTACATATTGATGCATGAACATAAGGGGGTTTTCTGAAAAACTGCAGTCTCTGGATAATGTCTAAATTCGCAGAAACTGGAAAAAAACATTACATGGGCCGAAACTACTGGGCGCAGGACACCAGCAGCAGATGGCGAATCGGGCCAAGCCAAAGTAGGAACAGAGGAGGGGGGTTGGGGATCTGCTCACCATGGGCCAAGCCCGGCTGGTGGGGAGGAGGCCAGGCAGGGGGCGCGCTGGGCCTCGGAGTGACCTGGCGCTGGGCCTCGGATGGAGCAGGCTGGGCCTAGCGCTCGTCCATGCTGGCTTGGAGCGGGTCAACGCAGGCAGGGCGAGCGAGCTGCTGCTGCCTGTTTCTGAAGAACAGAGACAGCAGCAGGTTCAAACGCCGGCGGCTGGGCGCGATGGGCTTCGGCGACGGGTGGCTGACGGCGACGCGAAAGTGCCGGAGCAGGCAGGTCGAGCGAGGATGGACTTGGTCGCGACGCTGCTAGGATGAGGAGGGCCGCCTTGGCGCGATGACGACGAGGCGGGCGACGCAGGGGTCGAGGAGGAGTCGCCGCGCGCGGGGGGTAGCTGAAGGTCGGGTCGCCCGGCGGGTTCGCGGGATGCAGACGGCACGGCGGCATCCTCCTGGATTCTGGAGCGAGGGGCTTGGAGTCTCAGGCTGCGTGAGCCGAGCTCGGGATGGCCATGGCGCTGGAGCTCTGTCAATGGCAGGAGAGAGAGAGAGGATTGAGAGAGAGAAGAAACCAAGAAGAAGACGGGAGGAGGAGGCAAGGTGCTGGCTGCTGGTCGACGGCGGCGACAAAGTGAAGGCGGCTGCCGAGTCGCGGAGCTTGTCTTGTGACAGAGAGCTCGAGGGACTCGGGCGCCATGAGGCTGCAAGAAGCTTCGGCTGGTCGAGGAATTTGGCGACGCGGACGCCGGGGTTGGGGCCCTCGGCCGCGGGGTGTGGAAGGAGCCGGTCGGGGTGGCCTCCAGCCAAGCGGACGGGCGTGCACGGGCGGGAACAAGCAGAGGCGAAGCCTCAGGTACTTGCTGATCCCGAGAGCGAGGGAGGCTGCGGCTTGAAGGCAGCGGCTCCAATCGATGGACGAGGGGATCCAAGGGAGGTGCTGGTTGGTGAGGAGAGATCGAGAGGAATTTTGGATCGGGGCACGGCGTGGTTGGTTGGGCACGGAGAGCAAGGGGAAGGTGGCAGCGGATCTGAGTGATGGGATGGAGAGCAGTGGCGGCGGCGCACGGGAATCAAGGGAGGTTGTCCCCAATTGCTAGGGTTCGGACCGTCTATATATATCAGTGGGGTTAGGGTATAGGTATTTAGTCCCTCCGATCGAAATCAAACGACCGAGAATAACATAGGTTTGGGAGTCCAATAAACAAAACGGAGATGTTTTGTAGACGTTTGGGGATGATCCGGACACAACGGTAACGACTGCCCGGGTCGGGTTCGGGGGAGTTTCGGACGCGCACGAGGGGTCTGAGAGAGGTTAGTTAGTGCGACAAGAGGAATGGAAAAACCAGTTGGTCTCGGAACGGCCAACAAAAGCAAGGGGCAAGGGTTTTGTTGGTCTCGGAGAAAGAGAGAAATGAGGGTCCAACTGGTGCGAGAGAAGGTCAACAAGGACAAGCGATCGACAACAGGTCGGCGAAGACAAAGAGAGAAGCGGCAACTACAAACGACTACGCGTTTTAAGAAAATATGCAAATGCAATGCACATGATGCGATGAGATGAAATGCATGGCAAGAACAAAATGCAAATGATGCAATGATGAATGCAACGAACAAAACAAAAAGCAAAACAACAAAAAAAACAAAACCCAACCACGGAGGAAATAATACATCGCATCTCCGGAAAAGGCAAGAGTCGGAGTTACGAATATGGAAAGTTGTATCCGGGGTGTTACAGTTACGCTTTGAAAAGCTCAACCTTGAGCAAGAGCATGAGTTCTTAAAGGCAATCAATGATGATCTTTGCAAGAAAAGTTGTTCTTACATTGCCAAGTGTTTACTCTTATCCACTTACATGCCTCAAGTCAAGTCTAGTAACAAGAACAAGAAAGATTCTTCCTCTACTAGTAACAATAATCATGCTAAATCCAATATTGTTGCTTCTAGTAGTTCTCTTGATTCCACTAATGATTCTCTTAGCCAAGTTACACTTGAGCAAGAAAATAGCTTATTGAAGGGAATTATAGAGAAAGGTGTTTACAAGAGCCTTGCCGGGAGTAAGCGATTCGAGGAAATTGTACGCAAGCAAGGAAGACACCAAAAGAACCAAGGTGTTGGTTTTGAACGAAAGTTCAACTCAACTCCATTGGCATTGAACTTTCGTTCAAAAGGAGATTGATGCATTTGAAGAAGCTCCTTAGGCCTTGGTCAAGTGGGTTCCCAAGACTACATCAAGTTCTACTTCATCAAATCGATTGCAACTCCAAGGATTCCCATCAAGATGATGTGGATCCCGAAGAAGAAGAACTAGAGAGTTCTTGAGGGTGACTCCGCCAACATATTTCACTCATATCATTTTGGCAAGAACAAGTGCAATCAACTTCCACATCTTGCACTAGTTCAAGGAGTCACAAACCCTCTTGTTGGTAAGACAAGGGACAAGGTAACCTAATGCTTTCATAGACAACATCTTGTGTGTGCATCACTCTATGTCTATGGATATCCTTGCTTGTTCCTTGTGGGACTAACCCGTGTAGGTATTGAAAGTGCAACTCACTCCAAAGGATTGCTCCAAATGATCTACATCAACATTGAGCACCCACATCTTCAATACCTACATGAAGTCATCGTCGACAAAACCCAAGGTTAGTTCATCCCTCTAAGGGGGGATCTCACATCTAGGGGGAGCTTTACTCTAAGAAAGAGCTAAAGCAACTCTAATGGTGTGAACACAACAACACTTTATGTAAAAGTGGTAACCCACTTGTGCTTAAACGATGAGTATGACCTATGATCAAATGTTCTCATTTGACTCCTAAGTCAATATACTCATATATAGATGACCTAGTCATCGGCAATTGCTTGATAGATGCTAGAATTGGTTGTGCATGCTTTGCCACATATTTCATTTGCCATTTTATTGTTTGAGCATGTTGGTTGCATAATTTACTCATTCAAGGACATCCACTTGTTGTTTTGATTGATTGGTTCATTTTCTTTTGCCAAGTGGATGGACAAGAATGCCTAAGAACCTTCTCTAGCTATCTGTGCTTTTCTTGTCTCAAACTCTATTCATGCTACATCACAAAATTTGATCAAGTCAGATTCGAACCACTCTGTGTGAGGAGCACTCGGATTCCCCGATTCGTCATAGACTTAAACCTCCAAAACTTCTTTGTGCGTTTCGATCTGACCGATTCTTCCATTTCGGTCATACCGAGATCACTAAGTCGATCTAGGTTTTCAATCTCGGTGCAACCGATTTGAACTTTTCGGTCACACCGAGTTCTTTATGCTTGCTTGCGATTATGCATCTCGGTGCCACCGAAGTTGTTCCACTCGGTCACACCGGCGAAGTCGAGCTATATATATCCATGGGTCAAATTTTGGAAATTTCTCCGAACTCTTTCGCCCGCGCTCAGCCTGCTCCGCCTCCCTGGGTCTCCGGATCGTCCTCCTCGTTGCCAGCTGCCTCCTGCCGCTGGTCTCCGCCTCCGTCAACGGGAATCGTCTCCGCCGTTGCCGCCGTAGCAAGTCCATCACCAAACTAGGGTATGGACTTGATCTTTGTGCTATTCATAACTCCGAATCCCTAGCACATTGTTCTTCCATTAAGCTTGCCACGATTGAGATCATCTTATCCACCGAAAACACCCCATAGATTAGATGTGAATTGAAAATTTAGGGTTAGGTTTCCGCCGAAACCATCTCGGACCAACCGAATTGTAGAACTCGGTACCACCGATTCGGCTAAGGCCATTGCACATGTGATTCTCGGCCTGACCGAGAATTGCATATCGGTGTGACCGAGTTCAGGACTTTGTGAAACCCTAGCAGTCCCGGTGCCACCGAACTGTGACTCGGTCTGACCGAGTTCACTAGTTTAGGTTCCAAAAGCTGCTTCGGTATCACCGAGTTTACAAATCGGTAGATCCGAAATGCTTTCTGTGGAAAACTAAAACTAAGTTTTTGAGTCATCCTTTTGCAAAAACCTCTGTATTTTGTGATGCTCATCCACTCTACCTCATCTATATCTATTCACAGGGTCTGCTGTCAGAGTTTGCAATATGTTTGATCAGAGTGACAGTCAGAACAAGTCAGAGGAGCAGGTTCACATAGTGAGGGCACTAGTCCCTCTAGCAGTTCAGATGATGGAAGCAGGAGCACACCCCAGCAACTTACCCAAGGCAACCACCAGGGCCAGAAAGAAGAGAACTTCAGACTCTGAGGATTGAGAAGGGACTGGCCACCCTGACTCAAAACCAGGAGAGCCTGGAGAGGATCATGGAGCAGAAGTTCTATGACTTGGATGTGAAGGTCATCGAGATCTGATCAGTTGTTGAGCAACCGGGATGATATGCAGGAGAGGAAGGGCAAGACTACTACTGATGCTTTTGCCAGAGTGCCTAGGAGCCATAGATCAGCTGCAGTGCCTGTTAGACACCAGAGCCACTACATCTGCACCAGCTATAGCTTCTGTGCAAGCTCCTCCAGCACCTACTCCTCCAGCACCATCTACATCGACTGATGCCTTCATTCTTGGAGTTCTGTCTACACCACCACCTGAAGACCAAGCCTGAGAGTCGATTTAGTGCTATGCATTTTCTATGAACTTTTTGGTAACTTGTTGCCAAAGGGGGAGAAAAATGTATAGATCATAGGCTTCGAGAGAGAGAGTGTTGCTTTTGTTCTCTCTTGTTTTGGTGGTTGATCATATGCTACCTTAATGCTTGTTGGATGACTTTATCCTTTTATCTCCCATATGATCATTCACTTTGCTTGGTGATGAGTGCATGTATTTATTTACTATCATTTTGAGCGCTCCACCAAGATGTATGTGACATGGAAGAGTAACCCATGATCCTAACTCATTGTGCATTTGCAGTCCAAAGCAAATCTTAAACTATGCACAAATTTAGGGAGGGCTCTTGCTTTTCACATACTTCTCAAAGCAACAATGTTTTTCACTCTTATTATCATTTGTCGGAGCTTTGATCTATATGTTGTCATCAATTACCAAAAAGGGGGAGATTGAAAGTGCAACTATCCCTAGGTGGTTTTGGTAATTCCTAACAACATATAGCTCATTGAGCTAACACTATTTCAAGACTAGTATTTCAGGAAAGCTCAATGATTGGCATGGCATGGATGAGAAAAGTGGACCCCTCAAAATGCTAAGGACAAAGGGATTGGCTCAAGCTCAAGACTCTACATTTTATATTTTAGTGATCCAAGATCACATTGAGTCTATAGGAAAAGCCAATACTATCAAGGAGGGACGAGGTGTTGCTTAATGGCTTACTTGCTCAAAATGCTTAGTGATACGCTCCAAAGCCCTCAACTACTTTCTCACATCCACATATGACCTAAACCAAAAGTCAAACTCGACCCTACCGATTCTTTCCATCCGGCGCCACCGAGTTCAGATGTCATAGCCACTGCCACAAACCCTAGGCAAATCGGTCTCACCGAGATGGGATTGTAATCTCTCTATTTCCCTTCGTAACATTTCGGTCCTACCGAGATGAGCGATCGGTCCCATCGATATTGCAATGTAAACTCTCTGTTTCCCTTTTGTAACATTTCGGTCTCACCGAAATGAGCGAATCGGTCCCATCGAGTTTACTTGACCAACTCTCTGGTTAGCTTATTACCAAAATCGGTCTCACCGAGTTTGTGTAATCGGTCTCACCGAGATTACGTTATCCCCTAACCATATCGGTCCTACCGAGTTGCATGTTGGTCCCACCAAAAATCCTAACGGTCACTAGATTTGCTGAATCGGTCCGACCGAGTTTTTCAATTCGGTCCCACCGAGATTGGTAAGTTGTGTGTAACGGTTAGATTTTGTGTGGAGGCTATATATACCCTCCACCTCCTCTTCATTCGTGGAGATAGCCATCAGAACAAACCTACATTTCCAATACACATTTTCTGAGAGAGAACCACCTACACTTGTGTTGAGGCCAAGATATTCCACTCCTTCCATAGGAATCTTGATCTCTAGCCTTCCGCAAGTTGCTTTCCACTCAAATCTTCTTTCCACCAAGTCCAAATCCTGAGAGAGAGAGAGTTGAGTGTTGGGGAGACTATCATTTGAAGCACAAGAGCAAGGAGTTCATCATCAACACACCATTTGTTACTTCTTGAGAGTGGTGTTTCCTAGATTGGCTAGGTGTCACTTGGGAGCCTCCGACAAGATTGTGGAGTTGAACCAAGGAGTTTGTAAGGGCAAGGAGATCGCCTACTTCGTGAAGATCTACCGCTAGTGAGGCAAGTCCTTCGTGGGCGACGGCCATGGTGGGATAGACAAGGTTGCTTCTTCGTGGACCCTTCGTGGGTGGAGCCCTCCGTGGACTCGTGCAACCGTTACCCTTCGTGGGTTGAAGTCTCCATCAACGTGGATGTACGATAGCACCACCTATCGGAACCATGACAAAAACATCCGTGTCTCAAATTGCGTTTGAATCCTCCAAACCCTTCCCTTTACATTCTTGCAAGTTGCATGCTTTACTTTCCACTGCTCATATACTCTTTGCATGCTTGCTTGAATTGTGTTAAGATTGCTTGACTTGTTCTAAAGTTGCTAAAATCCGCCAAGATAAAATTGGGAAAAGGCTAGATTTTTATTTGGTCAAGTAGTCTAATAACCCCCCCCTCTACACATACTTTCGATCCTACACTACTTCTTTACACTCGAAGAAGAAAGAAGCACGCAAGATCGAGCCTCCGCAGATCAACAATGAATGCATCGAGAAGGCACTAATCCAACTTACAGGAGCAGTTATGGAAGTTGGATATCTTTGATAATGTATTCTTGTGGTTCTTGATTTCTTTGGTCTTGCTTTTCAAGTCAAAATTTTGGTGATGTATTTCCATGTACCAAAAAATCAATGATGAAAAAAAGATATGTGTTTGCAAAGAAAATGTACGCGGCAGGGATGCGTCCGCGCGTTCGGTGCACGACCACCGCATCCGAGAAATGGCCCGGACACGACCCCATTGCCCTACCCAAACAGACATAATCTAGGCAAAACGGAGGTCCATTTGCGGTCGAGCGTTGGAGTTGGCCTTACAAGTGGAACGCAGTTGAGGAAACTTTCTATCGACAAACCCCCACCTCGCCCGCCGCACGATGGCTGAGTTAGAGAAACGACGAGGTTGAAGAGATTGCTCTAGCACGGACTCCAAGAAATATGGTGTTAGATGGAAGTCGTGCTGGTGGCGTGTGCCGTACTCCTAGACATGAATGCTTGTTCTGGCCCATGCCACCCTACTACTCCTACTACTTATATAGTACTAGTAGTATCGAGGATTCGAGGTGCTGGTTACGTACAACGAACACATTAACATATGGCTATAGTAAAAACACTAGCCCGATGCGTGAAGCATGTGAAGCTAGTACAAATAGTGTACTACTATTGTTGATTGGCCTCATCCGATAACCTGTTGCAATGCACGTACAATTATGTATTCGGAAAATATTTTTTTGCCTCGTCGTAGCACTCACTCAGAGAAGCGACTCGAAAGCCATTCATAAATTTAGTAAGTTTATCACAGGCATATCATTTTATTACATACAACAGGTCATCAACCCACATCGACAACGATGATACATTATAAATACTAAAGTTTTCATCACACAACAAATAACAAGCAATGAAATGAACTTCAACTCAACCAATCCTCAGCGTTGGAAATGCTTGCTTTGAACCACAAGTGATTCTCTAGGAAGTGTCGGTGTCAAAACCGGCGGATCTCGGGTAGGGGGTCCCGGTCTGTGCGTCTAAGGCTAATGGTAACATGAGGCAAGGGACACGATGTTTTACCCAGGTTCGGGCCCTCTCGATGGAGGGAAAACCCTACTTCCTGCTTGATTGATCTTGATGATATGAGTACTACAAGAGTTGATCTACCACGAGATCGTAGAGGCTAAACCCTAGAAGCTAGGCTATGATGATTATGATTGTTCCCGTCCTACAAACTAAACCATCTGGTTGATATAGACACCGGAGGAGGCTAGGGTTACACAGAGTCGGTTACAAAGAAGGAGATCTAATATCCGGATTGCCAAGCTTGTCTTCCACGCAAAGGAGAGTCCCATCCGGACACGGGACGAAGTCTTGAGTCTTGTATCTTCATGGTCCAATAGTTCGGCCAAAGTATATAGTCCGGCTGTCCGGATACCCCCTAATCCAGGACTCCCTCAGTAGCCCCTGAACCAGGCTTCAATGACGATGAGTCCGACGTGCAGATTGTCTTTGGCATTGCAAGGTGGGTTCCATCTCTGAATACTCCAAAGTAGATTGAGGATCATGTCCGGCTCCGCGAGAAAATTTCCGCACACCTCCATGGAGAGCATAACACTTCACAAATCTAATCTGCTGACAATTTTTTTTACGGTGTGCCCTTACGCCGCGACCTGGCCCAATACGAACCGGTTTTTCTTGGCCTGCCCCAACACGCGTTGCGAGGCGGTTTTATTGGCACGCCTTGTCGAAGCAGAGATCGTGTTCCCCTTATCGCGGGATCCTCCATTAATACGGCCGTGGGCAACCCCACGACGCCCGTTGGTATGACTCTGTGCTTTTAGGCAAGTCCCAAGCGGTCACGCAGAGGACGCTTGATATTCACCCCCTTTATAGAGGGGCCGAGGCCTATCCCTCTTTCCTACCACGCTTGCGCCTTTCCGCATCTCGAGTTCCAACACCTGAAGCCCAAGCTTAGGCACTTCGGATCTTCAGTCATGTCCGGATCCAACCTTCAAGGCCGGTGGATGGCCTCCTCCGTCACGGAGGAGGACATTGCGAAGCTTAGGGAGGTCAGATATCTGACCGCCGACATCAAGCACAGGCTTCCTGTCCCAGGGCAGGTCATCCCTACTCCCGAGCCCTATGAGAGCGTCGTATTTGTTTCTCACTTCCTCCGTGGCTTAGGCTTCACCCTTGATCCCTTCGTGAGAGGGCTCATGTTTTATTATGGGCTAGATTTTCATGATCTAGCTCCGGACTCCATCCTTCACATCTTGTCGTTCATCGTCGTGTGCGAAGCCTTCCTCCACATCACCCCGCACTTCGGCTTATGGCTCAAGACCTTCAATGTAAAGCCGAAGGTGATTGAGGGGCGACACGCAGAGTGCGGAGGTGCTGTAATAAGCAGAAACACCGATGCCCCATGGCCAGAGGGCTTCTTCCCGGAGGTGCCCGATCTATGGCAGCAGAGGTGGTTTTACGTCACAGCTCCCAGAGGCACACAGTGGGTGGATGCCCCCGACTTCCGGTCGGGCCCTCCGCCTCAACTGGCATCATGGGCCAACGTGGGACTGGATTGGGGGCCTGCTAATGACGTACCAACATTGCAGAGCCGCATTCGGGAGCTTCTTGAGAGGGACATTAGTCTTGTCAGCATAGTTCAGGTAATGCTAGTCCGACGGATCTTGCCGTGCAAACGTCGGCCTCTCCGGATGTGGGAGTTCAACCCAGAAGGTCCGCGGACTATTCAGCACTTCTTCGGCATGACGCTCGAAAGGATGTGTAAGTTATTCTTCGGACCACAAGTAAAGTGTCCGGACACCACCGAGGATGCATGCCTGAGCTGCAACCTCCCAGATACCCAAGTAAGTAACCCAGAAACCGAAAACTTTGTTTACATTTATCATAATGTTATTCTGAAAACCATCCGCGGCCAGGAATGGCTCAGCAAGGCGGAGAGAATCAGGTGTCCGGCACCACTTCCCGAAGGCTCGCCTAGTCCTGCCATAGCCAGGATGCTTAGTCGTGTGCTAAGTCAGGTGCCCTCGGGGAAAGACGAAGGGAAGAACAGAGAAGCAGAGCATCACACATTGCACATCCAAACCGGGGGAATTACTACCTCCGCAAAGGAGGATAGTCGGGGAGGGGAATCTACAGTGTCCTCCCCCCGCGGGAAGAAGAGGGCCGCCTCCGAAGACTTGGAGACGGAGGTGCCTAGACAAGGGAAGAAAACTTCACCAGGGCCCCCTGCCCCGAAGGGCTCCTCACCGCGCCATGCCCGCAAATGGGCCGGCCCTCAGCCGAGTTGTAAGTTAATCATAAATACAAAGCTACTGCCTCCTCCTCCGAGAATAATAACCAGGATCCATTCTTTGCAGTCCGGTTAGCAGCTCTTCTCGACAGAGTTCGTCTTTGGGGGATCTTCTTCCGGAGATGATGGAGAGTGAAACCCCACCTACCTCTTCGCCTCATGGGGCGGGCGACCCCGAGGTGTCGTCACGGAGGAGTCCAGATTTGCCGAGGCCAGAAGCTAATACTTCGGCCGCCCTGAGCCCGGAGCGTTCGGCTCCTGTGGGGGGCGATAAGAATGGTCCGACACAGTTCGGCGACCGGCCGGACACTCTGACGGGCCTTCCGGAGCAAGCTGCCCTCTCGGAGGATCACCGTTCATTAATGAGCTCGATGCTTGAGAAGATTTCATCCGCCACAAGCGGGTTGAATGAAGCTTTTACGAGCCTGCTCAAAGGCTTTGAGGTATGTAATGAAATACGTAATTTTCGGTTGTGGCGCACGCGCTAGGTGTGCTCCGTATAGATAGCAGCCCCTGAGACTCTGGTTGCCAGCCCTAGGCGGCAAACAGAGGATCACATTGTTAAGTAATGATCGCACTGAATTCATGCGCAGGTGGCTAAGGGTCCGGCGGCCGACCGGACCGTTGAAGTCGCGAACTGAGGCGACAAATTGAAGTTGTAGATGCTGACATCACGCTTGTGAACGAGCGGCTTAACGAGTCACAAAGTATGTGCTCTGTTTTCCTTGTTTTTATAGGAAATATTAAGAGGAGCATAATGTGAATATGATATGCTTTGATAGCAGGCGGAGCTGCTGCCGTGGAAGCCCTGAGGGCGGAGCTTGCCCTAGCCAAGGAACAAGGCCGGGCTAGCATGCGACTGCCCTAAAGGCGGCCAAAGAGTTGAGAACCGAATAGGCTACTCAACGCTGAAGCGAAGATAAAATAGCCGAGATGGCTGTGGAGCCGAAAAACGCCGCCAGCCGGTATGAGCTCCTTGAAAAAGAGAATCAGGCAAAGTTGGCTGACATGAAGAAAGCCCTTGATGCGGCCAAGGAGACGCGTTCCGAAATTAGGGATGCACGGGAGGAGCTTCGACAGGTCGGAGAAATCGTGGCTGGAAACCCTTATTTGTTGCGGATGAAGTTCTTAGATCCAAAATACGCTCCTCTGGATCGGTGCTGGAGCCCTGCAGACGCATATGCGGATCTGGCAAAGAGTACGGCTGATGCGGCCAAGTTTTTCGAGGATCAAAAAGAGAATGAGGTGGAAAAGCTGTTCTGGTCGCAATTCAGTGCTCCAACGCGCCCATTGCCATTGAGTGAAAGGATGGCCGCTGTGGCCGAGCTCCATAGGTTGTCCCGTCTTGCAATGAGGTCTGTAATAGACCATCTATGGCTGAAGGGGCCGAAGTCGGACAGTTATATTGGTTTAGTGCAACAATTCCTTGGTGCCGTATCACGAATCGATGCCATGAAAAGGTCGGCGTGCATAGAGGGTGCGCGGATGGCTCTTGCCCGTGTTAAAGCATATTGGACAGATATGGAGGCCACCATCATTGCAACCCAGAATCCAGCGGGAAGCCAGGATCCAGCCGAGCACTACTTGGAGCAGGTAACAGAAGGTGCTCGTTTAATAAAGGCTCAGTGCTCGAAGAGTGTCATGTTCGAGTGAAAAATCGTTCCGTTGTAAAAACGATTGTCTTTTAGTTATAGAGGCTATGTTTATACTTTCACCCGAAAGTGTTATTGTGCCTCCTGTGCGGCCGTTTGATGTATATATATCCTGAAAGTTAGCAGTCGTTGGCTTCATCCCCCACGCATACAATGCAGGGGTGTTCGCAAAAAGATGCGTAATCACACTTGATCCAACGTCTTGGTCCGTTAAGGAGGTTATCGCGTGTCGAACTGGGCAACCGGACTATATAGTTGAACACTTTCACTTAGCCATAGGAGTTTGACGGTGGGGCTACTATGTAGCCCCTGGTACCTTCGCGTGCATCCGGGTACGAGCGCGTGTGTGTGATACGTCTCCAACGTATCTATAATTTTTTATTGCTCCATGCTACTTTATCTATTGTTTTGGACTATAATGGGCTTTATTTTCCACTTTTATATTACTTTTGGGACTAACCTATTAACCGGAGGCCCAGCCCAGAATTGCTGTTTTTTGCCTTTTTCAGTATTTCGAAGAAAAAGAATATCAAATGGAGTCCAAACGGAATGAAACCTTCGGAAACGTGATTTTCTCACCGAACGTGATCCAGGAGACTTGGACCATACGCCAAGGAACCAGAGAGGCGGTCATGAGGGTGGCCCCCCCTAGGGCGCGCCCCCTGCCTCATGGGCCCCTCGAAACTCCACCGACGTACTCCTTCCTCCTATAGATACCAATGTACCCCCAAACGATCAGAACAGGAGCCAAAAACCTAATTCCACCGCCGTAACTTCCTGTATCCACGAGATCCCATCTTGGGGCCTGTTCCGGAGCTCCGCCGGAGGGGGCATCCACCACGGAGGGCTTCTACATCAACACCATAGCCTCTCCGATGAAGTGTGAGTAGTTTACTTCAGACCTTCGAGTCCATAGCTAGTAGCTAGATGGCTTCTTCTCTCTTTTTGGATCTCAATACAATGTTCTCCCCCTCTCTTATGGAGATCTATTCGATGTAATCTTCTTTTTGCGGTGTGTTTGTTGAGACCGATGAATTGTGGATCTATGATCCAGCTTATCTATGAATAATATTTGAATCTTCTCTGAATTCCTTTATGTATGATTGAGTTATCTTTGCAAGTCTCTTCGAATTATCCATTTGGTTTGGCCAACTAGATTGGTAGTTCTTGCAATGGGAGAAGTGCATTGCTTTGGGTTCAGTCTTGCAGTGTCCTTACCCAGTGACAGAAAGGGCTGGAAGGCACATATTGTATTGTTGCCATCGAGGATAACAAGATGGGGTATTTATGATATTGCATGAATTTATTCCTCTACATCATGTCATCTTGCTTAAGGCGTTACTCTAATTTTAACTTAATACTCTAGATGCATGCTGGATAGCGGTCGATAAGTGGAGTAATAGTACTAGATGCAGAATCGTTTCGGTCTACTTGTCTCGGACGTGATGCCTATATACATGATCATACCTAGATATACTCATAACTATGCTCAATTCTGTCAATTGCTCAACAGTAATTTGTTCACCCACCGTAGAATAATTATGCTCTTGGGAGAAGCCACTAGTGAAACCTATGGCCCCCGGGTCTATTCTCATCATATCAATATCCATCACTTTTATACTTGCTTTGTTTTTACTTTGCCTTTTAATTTCCACTTTGCATCTTTATACCAAAAATACCAAAAATATTATCTCTATCAGATCTCATTCTCGTAAGTGACCGTGAAGGGATTGACAACCCCTAATCGCGTTGGTTGCGAGTAGCTATCGTTTTGTGCAGGTACGAGGGACTTGTGCGTGGCCTCCTACTTGATTGATACCTTGGTTCTCAAAAACTGAGGGAAATACTTACGCTACTGTGCTGCATCATCCTCTCCTCTTCGGGGAAAACCAACGCAAGCTCAAGACGTAGCAGTGTGCATGACCGGGGAACAACCCTTCGTTAATGAGGAGGAACCCTAAAGATTCCGATGAGTCCTTGAGTGGTTGACCAGTCTCTCGCTATATCATGACAGTTAGTTTTTGGCTTTCTCTACTGAGGTGCTCGTCCGGAATAACCAGGGCACAATCGCAGTAGTTCTCCTTTGGCCGCCTTAGCCGATAAAAACGGAATGTAAGGCAGCAAACCCAGGAGCCGGGCAAACCCAACATTTGACCAAAGACATGATTTGGAGCTGATGCATATAAAGCCAAACTCGCGACGCCGAACACTCCCGAGGGTATTCGGACTTTATATCATATATTGGGCTGAGTAGCACCCTTGATTATGAACCCTGTATTTCCAGGTACGTGCGGTAGTCTGTCGTGGCGAAATGCCAATCACGCCAGTATCCCTTGTGGGTGTATAGAATACCCATGGGATGTCAAACAACAAGAGACAATAAAGAAGGTTTACACAGGGGCTTAATCTAAAGAGAAACCTTTGAGCGGGGCCCTGCTGCACGTCTGCGCCTTTGTCTCCGTTGTGCCGTGTCCTGGGAGGGTATTGCATGAATGGTGTCTGTAAAAAGGAAAACTCATGTAAAAGAGTATGACGTAAGCGTGCGAAGAGTTGGTTATTATCAGTGGATAGTAGAAGTGTAAGACATTGGCCTGTTAATAAGGTCAAGCCAAAAGGTGGGCTTTATTGCATGTTTGCAGCCCCTGGTGCGCTCTATGGGATTACATCTGTAGCACCCAGCTCAGGTTTATCTGGGCTATTACCGACGGTGGTGTGCCGGACTCGTCTAATCGTGTCCGTGGTCTTAACGACCGATCGTGCGTTCTGATAGGAGAGGCCGCTTACTGTCCGGCTGCTAGGGCCGCCGCATACACTTCCGCACGTAAGGAATGCTCTGTATTTCCGCTAACCTTGATGACGCCATGTGGGCTGGGCATCTTGAGTTTAAGGTAGGCGTAGTGTGGTACTGCGTTGAAGCGAGCGAAGGCCGTTCTTCCGAGCAATGCATGATAACCACTTCGGAGGGGAGCGATGGTGAATAGTAATTCTTCGCTTATGAAGTTGTCTGGAGAACCGAATGTCACCTCTAATACAAGGGAGCCCCTGCAGCGGGCCTCGACGCTTGGTATCACCCCTTCAAAGGTGGTGTTACTTTGGCTGATTCCGGATGGGTCTATCTCCATCCTGCGGACAGTGTCCTGGTATATTAGATTGAGACTACTGCCGCCGTCCATGAGGACACGAGTGAGATGGTATCCGTCAATTATTAGGTCGACCACCAAGGCAGCCGATCCTCTGTGCCGCATACTAGTCGGGTAGTCCCTGTGATCAAAGGTGATCGACTGATCGGGCAGGCCGACCAGGGGTTAAGTTTGGGGGCGACGGGCCCTACAGCGTATGCGTCTCTGAGCACGTGTTTGCGCCTTCTGTTGGGTATGTGAGTCGCGTAGATCATGTTTACTGTTTTTACCTCTGGTGGGAATTTTTTCTGTCCCCCAGTGTTCGGCTGGCGAGGCTCATCCTCATCTTCACTTGGTGTTTCCCTTCCCTTGTGTTCGGCATTTAACTTGCCGGCCAGCTTAAAGACCCAACATTCTCTGTGAGTGTGGTTCGCAGGTTTTCCGGGGGTGCCGTGAATTTGGCACAGTCTGTCCAGGACTTTGTTTAGGCCGGACGGTCCCTCTTTGCTGCCTTTAAATGGCTTCTTTTGTTGACCGGGTCGAGAGCCCCTGAATTCGGTGTTGATCGCTGTCTTGTCCGGACTTTCTTCCTTGTTTCGATGCTTGTTTTTACTTCGCCGTGGCTTCCCGTTGCCATCCCTGATTTCGGATGTGCCTGGGTCGCTGGTGCCTCTACGGGCCAACCAGTTGTCTTCACCCACGCAAAAGAGGGTCATAAGGCTTGTTAAGGCTGCCATTGTCCTCGGTTTTTCTTGGCCGAGGTGTCTGGCGAGCCACTCATCCCGGATACTGTGCTTGAAGGCCGCTAGGGCTTCGGCATCCGGACAATCGACAATTTGATTCTTCTTGGTGAGGAATCTATTCCAAAGCTTGCGGGCGGACTTTCCGGGCTGTTGAATTATGTGACTTAAATCGTCAACGTCCGGAGGTCGTAACTAGGTTCCTTGAAAATTGGCCCTGAAAGCGTCCTCAAGTTCCTCCCAACGTCCGATAGAATTTTCGGGGAGGCTTTTCAACCAGTGCCGAGCTGGTCCCTTCAACTTGAGGGGAAGGTATTTGATGGCGTGGAGGTCGTCCCCACGAGCCATGTGGATATGAAGTATAAAATCCTCAATCCAGACCCCAGGGTATATCGTTCCGTCATATGCCTCTATGTTCACGGGTTTAAAACCATATGGAAATTCATGATCCAGTACCTCTTCGGTGAAGCACAGGAGGTGCACAGCCCCTCTGTATCTGGACATGTTGTGGCATGCTGTCGACTGTTGTTGTGTATGGTGTTGATTCCGAACTGGTATTCGATCAGTCTGATCATTTTGGTGACCATAATCCTGCGTCGGAGCGTGTCCTCTAGTTCCATAGATGGACCTCGTCGCCCCGGCCTTTTTGTCCAGGAGCTCACGTAAATCATGTGCGGCGTCAGTAGCTGCTCTATTGCGGTCATGAAGTGGTTGGTCCGGCCTACTGGTCGTATTGTTCTTCAGTGGAATGGCCTCATCGTCGAATTCTGGCAGCAGCTTGCGCTCTGGGTAGCTCTTTGTGTGGCGATTGTCGCCGCATTTTTCTTCAGTGTCTAGCACTTTATTCCATCTGTGGTTGAGCGTTTCCTGCGCGGCCTTGAGCCTTTGCTTCTACTTCTTTAAACTTCTCGCAGTGGCCATAAGCCTTCTGTGGAGGTTATCTCGTTCCAAACGTTTTTTCGGGATGATGAATGCATTGTCGTCCGGACTATGCTCTTCTCCCGAGGTGGGTTGATGAGTTCGGCCATCGGGATCGCTGTGATCGGGCGTCTGCTCCGGGCTGTGTTCGGCGTGACCTGGCTCATCCTGCTCCATCGCTGGGTCCATATGGTCGTTGTTACCTTTGGAGTTGACTGGGGTGTCGATCTTTCTAGCGCTGTTATCGCTATCTTTACTGTGGCTGGACTTAGAGCGGCGTCTGCGCCGTCGTTTTGGCTTTTGTCCGGGGGTTTTATCCTCCGTTGTATCTTTTTGGTCGCCATCATCCTCCTTAGGCGTGTCCACCATGTACATATCGTATGATGAGGTGGCCGTCCAGTGCCCCGTGGGCGGTGGTTCCAAATCGTCCCCTGGGCCGACGTCCATACCGTCGGTGTCGTCGGAGTCGAAGTCAAGCATGTCTGTTACGTCATCGACAGTGGCTATGAAGTGGGTGGTGGGTGGGCAACTAATTTCCTCGTCGCCTGCTTCCCTCTCGAGCCGGACATAGTTCGGCCAAGAGTCCCCTGACAAAGAGAGAGACTTTAATGAATTCAGCATGTCGCCAAAGGGCGAGTGCTGGAAGATATTCGCAGCGGTGAACTCCATTACCGGAGCCCAATCAGATTCGGCGGGCTCGGGAGCGCGTGGTCTGGAACCCACGGCCGGACACAAGTCCGGGGGTCCAGTGATACAGACTTCCTTGGGGGTGGAGTCCGTGTTTGGCTCTACCGCCGATGAGTATGCAGCCTCCGGGGCGGGGTCCATCCACCCGTCCTGGGATGACGCGATCTGCCCCGGATTTAGGTCCGGAGCTCTGGCAGGTGCGATATCCCGAGTACTGTCTGACAGTAGGTCTAAGCCGTGCTCGTTGTGACTGTTCAGCACTCTTGGCATAGGCCCGAATCCATCGAAGATCAAGTCTCCACGGATATCAGCCGTGTAGTTCAAGTTTCCGAACCTGACCTGATGGCCAGGGGCGTAGCTGTCAATCTGCTCCAGATGGCCAAGCGAATTGGCCCACAGTGTGAAGACGCCGAACACGAAGATCTGTCCGGGGAGAAAAGTCTCACCCTGGACCGCGTTGTTGTTGATGATTGAAGGAGCCGTCAAGCCTTGCAGCAACGACACAGAGGAACTCTCAATGAAAGCACCAATGTCGGTGTCAAAACCGGCGGATCTCGGGTAGGGGGTCCCGATCTGTGCGTCTAAGGCTAATGGTAGTAGGAGGCAAGGGAGACGATGTTTTACCCAGGTTCGGGCCCTCTCGATGGAGGTAAAACCCTACTTCCTGCTTGATTGATCTTGATGATATGAGTATTACAAGAGTTGATCTACCACATGATCGTAGAGGCTAAACCCTAGAAGCTAGCCTATGATGATTATGATTGTTCCCGTCCTACGGACTAAACCCTCTGGTTTATATAGACACCGGAGGAGGCTAGGGTTACACAGAGTCAGTTACAAAGAAGGAGATCTAATATCCGGATCGTCAAGCTTGTCTTCCACGCAAAGGAGAGTCCCATCCGGACGCGGGACAAAGTCTTGAGTCTTGTATCTTCATGGTCCAACTGTCCGGCTGTCCGGATACCCCCTAATCCAGGACTCCCTCAGGAAGGGCCATCCATTGTCGATCTCGAGACCAACATAGGACTGATCATCCAGGCTGAAGCAGCCTACTATATCAGTACCAGGGTAGGGAACCACCGAAATGTCCGAGGTATAGATACAATTGCTTCTCATAAATGGTAGTAACGTTGTGTCAACAGCAGCTGGATCACCTTTCATCATCATTGGATAGTTTTGTCCAAGGAAGAGCGAGTTTTCTCCAAGACTATGAATTCTATACCAGGGAGAAGGTGTTGGCGCTACCACACTAGTATCCATCCCAAATACCATGCAACGGGCGGTGGAATAGGTCCGGAGAGTGCGGTCATGGGAGACAACACCTGCTTCCTTAGTAGTAACATCAACATTGGGCTGTATACAGACAAGAAGGGGTGATCCATCGGAATAAGTTGCCAGGCGCCACTGAGTATATGGGCCCTGCTCGTCCTCATGCTCATGATCATCACCATCGTCATCTCCCCCTTGGTTATAAAATTTTTCAAGTATAGGTGGTGGAATGTTCACAGGACCTTGGAAACACAAGAAGAAGGTTAATTAGTAAAGGGAAACTTGCTAACCCGCATGCATGTGGATGAAACAATTATAATTACGGTGGAAGACAAACGTACCGAAACTACGAGGATCCCATGCAAAAACAGTGCCATGAGTGGTGGAAGCAAACACAAGACCCTCGTATTGAATTGCATCACAGTACTCATCCGTGTACATAAACTGATTTTTGAGCAATATCCATCCAGTCAAAACACGAAGAACGGCAACAAGCTTGTCGAAGATAGCAACAACTACATAGTTCCGATAATTCCAAGAGCGGTTGGGAACTCGACAAATTGCTATCTTCCGTAGAAAACAGTCACCATGATCGTATTTGAACGTGCGTAGAATACCGGTGTGCTCAACCTCTGGGCAGTGTGCTGAGATTTTTGGAAGTGGAACCCGGTGACGAGTGTACACATTCACAAGTTCCCACTCGCAGTTGTACCCAATATAAACAACCCAATCTCCATTTGCGCCTGCCCAAGCCTTGCCCTCAAGCGATGGCATCTTAACATCATAAGTATCATTATCAAGCGGCATCAACTTGCACAAGGCGAGGCCTCCGTCGTCCCTGCGCCAGTCATCAGGGTCACGGTGAAGAAGATAGGGGAGATCAAACTGCTCCTGGACCCTCGGGTTCCTTGTAATGATGTTATTAGTTGAGTCGAGAATGGTCTTGAACGAACCTGCCATGCTAGCCGAGGTGATGACGTCGCACCGATCAATGAGTTCCTCCACCATGTCATCTTTCAGATCGGGGCAAGAATAACGGGGTCGTTTCCGGCCTGTTCCCTCCATGGAGAAGACGACCGAACAATGGCAGAAGGAAGGGTGAAGGAAGATGGAGCAGGGAGTAAGAGCGTGCGACAACAGCTCCAAATCGAGCGGGAAAGGCAAAGAGTCGGTGGACAGTTGCCAGTTTGCCACGGTACACGAAGAGGCACCCCGGCCTACACGTCCGTTCGGAAATACTAGTAGAAAAGGACTCGCCGTCGTTTCACTGACATGTTGGAATGGGACCACATGTCAACGAAACATGGTGTGTAATTTCTCGTGCAAAATGCGATCTGGCCGCGTTGGCCCGAGGTGCTGATACGTCTCCAACGTATCTATAATTTATGAAGCATTCATGCTATTATATTATCTGTTTTGAATGTTTATGGGCTTTATTATACACTTTTATATCATTTTTAGGACTAACCTATTAACCGGAGGCCCAACCCATATTGCTGTTTTATTGCCTATTTCAGTGTTTCGAAGAAAAGGAATATCAAACGGAGTCCAAACGGAATGAAACCTTCGGGAAAGTTATTTTTGGAACAGAAGCAATCCAGGGAACTTGGAGTGCAAGCCAGGGAGGCCTCGAGCAGGCCACGAGATAGGGGGGTGCGCCCACCCCCCCTGGGCGAGCCCTCCACTCTCCTGGGCCCCTCGTGGCTCCTCCGACCGACTTCTTTCGCCTATATAAGTCCATTTACCTTAAAACCTTCGGGGAACACAATAGATCGGGAGTTCCGCCGCCGCAAGCCTCTTTAGCCACCAAAAACCTCTCGGGAGCCCGTTCCAGCACCCTGCCGGAGGGGGATCCCTCACCAGTGGCCATCTTCATCATCCCGACGCTCTCCATGACGAGGAGGGAGTAGTTCACCCTCGGGGCTGAGGGTATGTACCAGTAGCTATGTGTTTGATCTCTCTCTCTCTCTCTCGTGTTCTCTCTATGGCACGATCTTGATGTATCACGAGCTTTGCTATTATAGTTGGATCTTATGATGTTTCTCCCCCCTCTACTCTCTTGTGATGAATTGAGTTTTCCCCTTGAAGTTGTTTTGTCGGATTGAGTCTTTAAGGATTTGAGAACACTTGATGTATGTCTTGCCGTGCTTATCTGTGGTGACAATGGGATATTCACGTGATCTACTTGATGTATGTTTTGGTGATCAACTTGCGGGTTCCGCCCATGAACCTATGCATAGGGGTTGGCACACGTTTTCATCTTAACTCTCCCGTAGAAACTTTGGGGCACTCTTTGAAGTACTTTGTGTTGGTTGAATAGATGAATTTGAGATTGTGTGATGTATATCGTATAATCATGCCCACGGATACTTGAGGTGACAATGGAGTATCTAGGTGACATTAGGGTTTTCGTTGATTTGTATCTTAGGGTGTTATTCTAGTATGAACCCTATGATAGATTGAACGGAAAGAATAGCTTCATGTTATTTTACTACGAACTCTTGAATAGATAGAACAGAAAGGATAAATTTGAGGTGGTTTCGTACCCTACCATAATCTCTTCGTTTACTCTCCGCTATTAGTGACTTTGGAGTGACTCTTTGTTGCATGTTAAGGGATAGTTATATGATCCAATTATGTTATTATTGTTGAGAGAACTTGCACTAGTGAAAGTATGAACCCTATGCCTTGTTTCCTACCATTGCAATACCGTTTATGCTCACTTTTATCATTAGTTACCTTGATGATTTTATAATTTCAGATTACAAATACCCATATCTACCATCCATATTGCGCTTCTATCACCATCTCTTCGCCGAACTAGTGAACCTATACAATTTAGCATTGTATTGGGTGTGTTGGACACAAGAAACTCTTTGTTATTTGGTTGAAGGGTTGCTTGAGAGAGACCATCTTCATCCTACGCCTCCTACGGATTGATAAACCTTAGGTCATCCACTTGAGGGAAATTTGCTACTATCCTACAAACCTCTGCACTTGGAGGCCCAACAACGTCTACAAGAAGAAGGTTGTGTAGTAGACATCAAGCTCTTTTCTGGCGCCGTTGCCGGGGAGGTGAGTGCTTGAAGGTATATCTTTAGATCTTGCAATCGAATCTTGTTGTTTCTTGTTTTATCTCTAGTTTAGTTTATAAAAGAAAAACTACAAAAAAATGGATTTGAGTTTGTCTCATACGCTTCATCTTTTTAATATCTTTCATGAGTTTGGTGAAAAGGAAAATTGTGCTCAAGTGCTAGAAGAAGAAATCTATAGAATGTTTGATACTAAATCTTTGAATGATGAGCATGATTGCAATATTGTTAGTATGAACTCTTTGAATATCCATAGTAGTAATGATGATTGCACTAGTTATGATGAAAATGTCTCCTATAAGCATGTCGATTTTTGTGGAGTAGATTGGGTTTGCAAGTACATACCAAATAGGGAAAATAGATATTGCAAGAGGCATAAGCATTTAGAAACTAAAGGGTTGCAAGAAAGGCTAAATGTGAGTCCTGAAAATTTAAATTTCCTTTGCCGTACTTGTGAACTTTGCAACGAACGTGGTCATTTAAATCTCCGATGCAAATTGTTTCATGATCGAATCGTGTCCAAAAATTGTGATGACTTGATTTCCGTTGATCAACATAATGAACTTAATTTGCTTTTGGGTTATGAGGAATTGAAACGTGCAACTAAGCATATTCCAGAATTTAATCTTGAGCGTTTTCTTGATATTGATCTAGAAAAGATTTATTTGTATTGTGCGGTGAATTGCATTGAAAATCCTTATATTGCCAATTACCTAAAGAAAATAAATCAAATAGAAGATGAAGAGAATACTAATGAAACGGAAGAGACTTCCCAATCTCCTCCTATTATTTCTTATGATGAATCAGGTAACGAGGAGGAGCTTTCTATTCAACCAATTTCATTAATAAAGAGCTCAAAGAAGAAGGTTGAACCTACACATAATGTGAAGAAGAAAAAGAAGAGAAGGAGCAACAAAGGTAAAAAGGTATCCCTCCCAAATGATGTTGCTCCTACTACTCATTGTGATGATGATAATTGCTATACTATTGGTGCTATCCATGCTATTAATGATGAGAGTGATTATGCTTATGATATGAAAAGGCCCAAGCTTGGGGAAGCTATGTTTGATGAGGATGAAATATTTGAGAATATATTTGCTGCAATTAATGTTTTTCCCAAGCTTGGTGATGCTATGTTTAATGAAGATGATATTTTTAGCCTCCCAAGTTTTGATATGCAAAGTTGTTATGATGATAGCATGCCTCTTACCTATGATGATTATATTGATGAAAGTGGGTTTGGAAGATTGTCAACTTTAGGAAGTAATGATCCCACTATTTTGGAGGATGTTGAATCTTATTGTGATGAATATGAAAGTGGATTTGGAAGAGTGTCAACTTTATTTAGTGATGATTCCACTATCTTGGAAGAGGTTTCAATTGATTATGATGAGAACCAAGTTGCTACTTATGATGATTATTGTGATGAAACTTATGCTATAAAAAGTAGTGATGATCATATTTATAAAACTTGTCATGATTATGATTACCCTTTTTCTGAACATTACTCTTTTAATGTGGAAACAATTTATAGTATTCAAGTCTTTTATGATACTCCCACTATTCCGAATGAGAAGAATTTTGCTTATGTGGAGAGTAGTAAATTTTCTATGCAAGTAGATCATGAAAATAATGCTTTAGGTGCTGGTTATATTGTTTAATTCATTCATGATGCTACTGAACATTATTATGAGGGATGAATATATTCTTGTAGGAATTGCAATAATATCAAGTTTCCTCTCTATGTGCTTAAAGTTTTGAAGTTATGCTTGTTCTGCCTTCCTATGCTAGTTGATTATTGTTCCCATAAGTTGTTTGCTCACAAAATCCCTATGCATAGGAAGTGGGTTAGACTTAAATGTGCTAGTCATATGCTTCATGATGCTCCCGTTATGTTTCAGTTCTTATCTTTTATGTGAGCATCATTGTCATCATTATGCCTAGCTAGAAAGGCATTAAAGAAAAGCGCTTGTTGGGAGACAACCCAATATTTATTTACTGTTTTTGTGTGTCCACATGATTATGCTATTGTAGTAATCATGTTTTATAACTTTTGTTTCAATAAAGTGCCAAGTAAGACCTTTAGGATAGCTTACAGTGATAGTTGTGTTGATCCTGCTGAGAATCAGAAACTTTTGCACCCAGTAAATTAGTTTTTTTAATTCACAGAAATGTGCTTCTGATCTGATTTGTTTTGCTATAGATTGTTACACAAATTTCTTAGGACTTCCTAATTTAGTAGGATTTTTGGAGTTCCATAAGTATACGTTTGATACAGATTACTACAGACTGTTCTCTTTTTGACAGATTCTGTTTTCTATGTGTTGTTTGCTTATTTTGATGAATCTATGAGTAGTATCGGAGGTAATGAACCATAGATAAGTTTGAATACAGTAGATATTACACCAATATGAATTTATAATGAGTTCATTACAGTACCTAAGTGGTGGTTTTATTTTCTTATACTAACGGAGTTCACGAGTTTTCTGTTGAGTTTTGTGTTGTGAAGTTTTCAAGTTTTGGGTAAAGATTCGATGGACTATGGAATAAGGAGTGGAACGATCCTAAGCTTGGGGATGCCCAAGGCACCCCAAGGTAATATTCAAGGACAACCAAGAGCCTAAGCTTGGGGATGCCCCGGATGGCATCCCCTCTTTCGTCTTCGTTCATCGGTAACTTTACTTGGAGCTATATTTTTATTCACCACATGATATGTGTTTTGCTTGGAGCGTCATTTTATCTTATTATTATTTGCTTGCTCTTATTTAGAATAATGTTTTGCATCTTTAGTTTCAACAAAAATGTCAAGGATAGCCTTTATCATGCTTATTTTGCTAGTATACATGTTGCTGTTTGAAAACAGAAAGTTTACAGCTGTTGCGAAAATTCCCTAGAAAAGTCAGAGCATGATATAATGTTGAAACATTTTGCATAATGAGCTCTGATAAATCTTCTACAGCGTAGTATTTTTATCATAATTTTTGGAGTTAGGGAAGTATTGATACTCTTGCATTCTTTTCAGACTGTACTGTTTTGGCAGATTGCTGTTATGGTTGCATTGATTGCATATGTTTGCTTGTGTAATCATTCTATTTGAGGATAGGAGTATTAAATATGCAGGGAAATTTAGTATGCAATGTGGAATAATAATTTTAGTGATTTTTTACAGTAGAAAATGATAAGGTTTTGCATTGGTTTATACTACCTTACCTCACGAGTTCTTGTTGAGTTTTATGTGGATGAAGTTTTTGAGAAATAGAGAAACCATGATATGAGAGTAATTAAGGAGACACAAAAGCTCAAGATTGGAGATGCCCAAGGCACCCCAAGATAATACTCCAAGAAGTATCAAGCATCTAAGCTTGGGGATGCCCCGGTAGGCATCCCACCTTTCTTCTTCAACAACTATCGTTTAGTATCGGTTGAGCCTAAGTTTTTGCTTCTTCACATGAGTTGTGCTATCCTTGCAATGTCATTTTATTTTGTTTTGCTTGCTGTTTGAGTACAATACCAAGATCTGAAATTCTTAAATGAGAGAGAGTCTTCGCATAGTTGCATAATTATTTGGCTACTCATTGATCTTCACTTATATCTTTTTGGAGTAGTTTGTCATTTACTCGTGTGCTTCACTTATATCCTATGAGTAAATGGTTGAATGAGTTGAATGTCATAAATTTGAAATTATATATCTCTCATTTGCTTATCCCATGGGGAGTAATGACTTCACATCTAAGACGTAGAGGTTGGAAATTTATTAAAGGTTAGCAAGCATTGTATTGGTCGTTTGAACAATTCATGAAAGAATATTGAAGGAAAAGAGATTTCACATATAAATATACTATCTTAAACATCTTTTATAATTGTGAGCCTCCGTTAAGTATGACATGCTAAAGAGTTGATGTTGGACAAGGAAGACAACGTAATGGGTTATGTTTTCTCACATCTCAGTTAAAGTATATTGTCATAGATAATTCAAACATGTTGAGCTTGCCTTTCCCCCTCATGCTAGCCAAAATTCCTTGCACTAAGTAGAGATACCACTTGTGCTTCCAAATATCCTTAAACTCAGTTTTTGCCATGAGAGTCCACCATACCTACCTATGGATTGAGTAAGATCCTTCAAGTAAGTTGTCATCGGTGCAAGCAATAAAAATTGCTCTCTAAATATGTATGATCTATTAGTGTCAAGAAAATAAGCTTTATACGATCTTGTTATGGAAGCAATAAAAGCGACGGACTACATAATAAAGGTCCATATACAAGTGGCAATATAAAGTGACGTTCTTTTGCATTAATATTTTGTGCATCCAACCTTAAAAGCGCACGACAACCTCTGCTTCCCTCTGCGAAGGGCCTATCTTTTATTTTTATGCAAGAGTCAAGGTGATCTTCACCTTTCCCTTTTTCATTTTATCCTTTGGCAAGCACCTCGTGTTGGAAAGATCCTGATATATATATATATATATATATATATATATATATATATATATATATATATATATATAGGAAAATCCATCCTACCACCTGGTGGTAGTTACCCCACATGTCTCATATACTACCATGTGGTACTATATATACTATTTTATTATTTTAAATATGTTCATATACTATATCTAAAATATTTCAAAGCAAGTTACATGAAAAAATTGTATATGAGCCCATAGTTTTTGTTATATTTGTAAAATACGTGCGTATTTGTACGTAAAATGAGCATACTCAAAAAAGGTACATACTACCTAAAAATTAGTATATCTACTACCTAATCATTGTTATATACTACGTAATACACGTACATACTCTCGGTTCCGACAGATACTACATACAACATACAAAATGCAAGTGGTGGTAACTACCACTACCTGTAGAAAACATTTGTCATATATATATATATATATATATATATATATATATATATATATATATATATATATATATATATATATATATATATATATATATATACATCTGGGCTATTCTGTTAGCCTTTTGAACTGACGGTTTCAGGCGGTTGTACTGATGATTTCGAAGCGGTTGAACTGATGATTTCACTTCTATTTAACACATCGTCTTCTTTAGTTCAAAATTTTTTTGCAATTTTTTTGTCAGAATGGGGCGTGTAATATATCGTTGGAAAGGACAACTATATTTCAAGTATATTGAACATTTTTGCAAAATCATTATGATTTAAGAGCAGTTTTGAAAAAACCGTTTTTTTCAAAACCGAAAACGCGAATCGTATTTTGGACTCAATTTTCAAACGGCTTGTCGGAATTGAGAAAGTAAGATGGCGTTGGAAAGCTGGTGAAAATCCGCATCTTCCATATATATAATGTTTTTTCTAATTCTATACGATTTAAAAGTAATTTGGAAAACGGTGAAATTCTAGGCGAAACGTATTTTCGCGATTTTTGCAAACGATTTGTCGGATTGATGCAAGTGACACGGCGTTGGAAAGCTATGGAAAATGTGCAACTTTTTCAAATTGAAATGTTTTTCTAATCCTTACAGTTTAAAAACAAATTTGAATACGGTCAAATTTGATTTTGAATGCGATTTTTAAAAAAAGTTTGTCGAAATGAGGCAAATAATATACGGTTGGAAAGATATCAAAAATACGAAACTTCGCAACCATTGAAGAGTAATTTGGATTACAGTGAGACTCATCGTGCTGTTTTTCCGTCAGAAAAAACAGAGTACTTGTACTGATCTACGTGTGCGTTTGTACTGATGTATTCTTCGGAGAGTAATTTTGAAAGGTTCCGAAAAAAGAGTACCTGAACCGATGTCCGCATGGATTTGTACTGAGCGTGTTTCACTAATTAGACTTTGCTCTATTTTTTCGGTTTGATTTTCCTCGTAACTTTTCAATGGTACACGATATCATAGTCTCCGAACTTTGCATGGTTTATATGTTGAACTGAATCATACGTAACTTTTCAATGATAATTTTGAATACGGTATGACCCATCGTGTTGTTTTTCCGTCAAAAAAATAGAGTACCCGTACTGATCTATGTGTATGTTTCTAGTGAGGTATTTTTTATAGAGTAGTGTTGAATAAGGTGAGACCAGTCGTGTTGTTTTTTCCGTCCCGAAAATAGAGTACTCGAACTGATCTTCGTATGGGGTTTGTACTAAGCGTGCTTTTCACATACCAGACTTTTACTTTGTTTTCCTCACAACTATTTTGTTGATTTTGAACTTGTGTTTTTTCTGCCCTAGAACTTATCAAAGTTTTTTCCCAGTAAAATGTGCACTCTCTTTTTGAAATATGTATGAACGTTCACATGGAGAGTATTTGAAGTTCTGAGCACTTTCTTTTTATATAAACATGCTTTTTTTCTAACCCTTGTTTATTAACTTCTTGTGGAAGTGCCACGTTTTCTTTCGTAGGTGAATTTTTTTCTGTGTGAGTTTTGGACTTATCTATCTTTCTAGTTTTGAACTCACCCGACATTTTTTATATTGATCTTTATTAGTGTTTCTTTATTTTATATTGCACGATCGTCATGTTCTTTTCACACTGGGAACTTCCAGTGTATTCTTTTAAGTTCCTTTTTATTCTAAACATCTTGTTTTCTCACCTTTGATCTACTGAATTTTTATTTTCTTTTTATATTGAGATGCCACAAATATTTTTTTCTTTTCTTTTTTGCAGACATTCATTTGTACTTCTTAAACAATTATACTTGGGACTCCCACAAAAAATATAAGTAGGTGTACAAAAGCAAACAACATCAGTACACAAGCAATGTGGTTCAAATTAGTAACTTCAGTACACAAGCAAATATTGTTGATCTATCAATAGCATACAAGTAAAAGCAAACAAAACCATGTCAATTTCAGTAGCACACACAGAGCTTTTTTTTTGAACTGATGATAAAGCACATGGTGAACGTCTACACTTAGTGTATGTTTACTCATACAACCATGGGAGTATACTATGTTCACATCCTTTTCTGTGACTTTTTGCTATGTTTGAACATTTTGTTTTTATGGAAGGGCGTGTCACCTGGAACATCTTCTCGCTGCCTTCTCTTCCCGCAAAATAATTCTAGTACTTCGTGTTGACCTAACACAACACAACATCAGCGGCAAAGGCCCTGAGTAGTCCAGCATCTACATCTCCCCCTTCTACTTTTGAAACCAGAAAGAATGAAACAACTCGACAATACATGAAGAATGAGAGAAAAAAAAGTCAAAATAACTTAAGCATCCTGCAACTACTTCTGCAATTTATACTAATCCCTTTTGCTCAATGCTTGAAATGCCGTACAATAATTAATAAATAGAAAGGAAAGTGGTCAGAGCTTTTGATTGAACTGTCGACGCTTTGTCTTTTGAACTTATATGAACTGATTAGTTCTTTGTTTAAAAAAAATCTAAATACAATGTTCCTAATCTGCAACAGAATATTTTTTTTTCGGGGCAAGTGAAAACAATGAGACACCGAACCCTCTCTCTAACACAAACAGAACTGATGGTAGAATACATAGTGAATTGCTAATAATGTTTTTGATTTTCTCATATAGAAAACATGTTCTTTTCTTCTTATGATATATAAAATTGAACTATATATCCGACATGATCGAAACATTTCCCATGTTTCTCTATGGACTGAGGAAATAATACATAGTGAAATAACAATTACCAGTACTAGTCTTGGGGAAACTTGGACCGAAACAGTACTACTGAAAGAACCATTGGAAAATGGAATTTACCTTCAGTCTCGACAGCGAGCCTCTCAAGATCATGATCTGCAAGGAAAAAAATGGAGCAAAATAGGTAAAAAAAATCATACAAATCAGATGAACTATCACATGTTATAGATTATTTTATTTCTTTCAGGAATAAGAACAAACACCCCTGCAATTTCATCAAACAGGTGCTGGGCACCTTGACTTCTGAACTTTCATGGTCTTTCAAGACGAGCAAGTGCAAATTTTCATGGAACCAAACTTCTGAACTTTTTCCAAGACACTCTTTTGAACATGTGGCGGTGTGCACCAGTGCCGGCAAAAGCTCGCTCGTGAAGGAGCATGGCAGTAGGTGCTCGGACGGATAAGGGAGGAAGAGTTGTACTGGTGTGAGCCCCTTACCTGGACGGGGACCGGAGGAAGTAGTGCGTGCAGGCGGCTAGGCCTGTGTGTAGAACTGAGCTTTTTTTGTCTTGCAGCCCGTCCAACCTCCCTCGTGCTGCAGTACAGAGAGAAACAAATTAGCGACAGAAAAGAGCAGTAGAAAGGAAAGAGATGTATGTACTGCTGCTGTTCTTTTGTTGAACCGCAACTGAATGTCATAATATAGAGAAATTGGAGAAGAGGTTGCATGTCTTCCGTGGATGCAGAAGACCGTGGAGCGCCACTGGAGAGGGGGGGTGGCGGCAGCACGCTGGGGAAGGGGGTGTGGCGACGGCGCGTCGGGGAGGGTGGTCGTTCAGGGCGCCTGCACCCGTCAGCGCTGAGGAGGAGGTTGTCCGTGGCGCGGGGAGGGAGGTGGCGGTGGCGCTGGGAGGTCTGTGGGGACTATATTTGTAGTGTCTGAATAAGTTCAGCAGCTGCTACCACGCACACCTACTCAACTGCCTCATGCCACCCTTCCTGCACACACACAACAACCACCAATTAGCATGCACAAATTCATGTAAAAAGAACAACAAGTTCATGTACAGTAACATTACATGTTCACAGCAAAACCTAAAAGGATGTGTACTTTGAAATACTCCATTTTACTTCCCAAATACTTCATTTGTTTTGAAATATGAACTTCCATAGTTATTTCCGTAGAACTTATTATGTTTTCCCTCCAAACTACAAGAACATGATTAGTTTACTTACCCACAAAATATTTTATTCAAATACTTTCTGTTTTTTATAAGCGAACTGATGGAAATCTTCACGGTGCACTTCGGTAATTTATTCAAGGTGAACTGATGTATTTGCAATACATAGTTACATACTACATCAAGGTGATATCTCTGTACTTACAAACTTTATGGAAGGTGAACTCATAAATTTTCTTTTTGAACTTTGTTTCTTTTTTCTTCGAACTGGTACCAATTTAAACGTACACGAAATGAACCTCCTAGCATTTATTTTGTAAACTTTTCTCAAGGTACACATGTTTCCCTAAATTTGCTAGTGGATTTTCTTCTTTATTTTATCAGAAAACTTGCACATATAGATCTTCTTTACAAAATTATATAAATCGTGGCAGCATTATCATGCTGAGATGAGTTACCTAATAGATCATGCCAGCATTATCATGTATTTATGAGACTACAATATCTAACCATCAAGTCTGGGCATTATCATGCGCATTGTCTTGTACTACAATATCATGTAATACTACATTTTTCATCAACTCGATATTCATCAGTACTAGTATGATTTGGACAATAAGTTGAGATTAGTAGCAGCACGCGCAAGATATGCACTCCTGAAAATAAAGTGTACGAACTTTCTTAGTGACTGTAATTGAACTTTCAAGCACATTTTTTCTGTAAAATTTACTTTTTTAACCGAATTGAACTCTATTTTTGTAGGCGAACCTTCCCTATAGATGCACACGAACTTAATTTTGTGTTTGCACCTGGACTACCAACATGAATAAGCTATGATCACAGAAGAGTTGTATAAACTCCACAAATAACAAGAATCTTTTCTGTCAAATGGATCATACAAAATATTAACCAAAAATCATTTTGTATACACAGTATCTTGATATCCCATAAGCCATTTTGTGTACAACATCATTATCCGGCATAACCACAAGCACTTATTTGTGCTATAGGAAGATGGAAGCACAGAATAAATTTGACTTACCAACAGGAAGTAGATGTACTAAAAAGCATCCAGAAGATGAACTTGTGAATCTTGCTTTTTTGCTGCATCCTGCAAAAAATAGTAAGTTGAATTATTAGTAGTGATCTATCGATAATAGTTCAATCCCACCTTATGCTTGAGTGCACTAGAACTGACAACAAACCAATGTTCAATCAAAAGTTCAACCAGGCCGAAACTTGAAACAGGCCAAACCAGTAGTTGATAGGCAACACTACATTTTTCTCTAACACTCTCAGGGAGAAGAAATTAGACAGCATCGATAGCAAAACATGACACTAGTGAGCCGTGAAAGAAAAAAATCATCCAGCAAATGACCGTTCTCCTAGGTCGAAATCAGGGTGTACGTGTTCTTGAAAAATAGGAGAGGTTGAACTGACTTTTTAAGTACGGTGGAACTAAAGGAACTAATTTTCAGAAACAGGAGGTGGGTTGAACTGAAGGCGCTGGTGAGGCCGTTCGAGGACAGGTGGACGCGGTGGTGGGGGCACAGGCCGCCATGGACGACTACAGTTGAAATGATAAGAGGACAGGAGCTATGTCACGAGATCCTTCACCATTGCTCAACATCACCAACATGTGTTCTGAACGCTCACAGTCGAAACAAGTAACATGTAGTACTGCTCATAAAATTAAGTGCAGATAACTTGTCATTCATTTTATTTTTAGAAGGTTTAGATGCCTATGACTAGCACTGGGTGTACCTAAAATAATGGTGATTTTCATTCGACTCCAGAGCAACAAACGGTGATTGTTGATCATACCATTCTTATGCTTCAACTTCTTTAGTGATCATGTTCGTGTGTTTCTGGTTACTGTGGAATCCATGTTGTTGCTCGACAACAAAACAGAGCATGATTTATTTCAGCGAAGCAAAAGTTGGCTGGAGTTTTTTTTTCTTTCCTTGCATCTAGACATATTTATAACTAGCTATAACATGGGATATTCTATCAGACGCAGAGCTTTGTAGTTTACCTGATGATGAAATAGTAAGCCTGCTGAACAGAAAATCACACCAAACGTGAACTGATCATCACACAAAAGGTGAACACCTTCAATAAATGAACTCTACTAGATCGCTGCCTCCTAGTGCAATCGAAAATAACATCGATGTTAGAGCTAAAGACTGAGGTAAATTTTGGTGAAAGCCGGGCACGAATCACTTGATACGGCGTACCTCGTCCTGGTCATCTTGTACAGGTGAACGGACAGGGGTGGTGGCTATGAACGGCCAGATCGCTTCGGCGGCGGAGCCCCACCGGGAGGAGATGGCGTGGTGGTGTGGGAGCGAGGGGAGATGGAGCGCTGCGGCGGCCGGAGCTTGGGGATATAGGTGCTGCGGCGGCCGGAGCTGGGGAAGATGGGGGTGGTGCGGCGAGAGGAACCTAGGAGGATATGGGGTCGAGGCAGCTATGGAAGCAGGGAGGAGATGGGGGCGAGCAGCGGTGAGTGCGGGAGGAAGGTCGGGGCGGCGGCGCGCATGCCGGGAGGGGGAAGGGGGTGGGGACGTGCTTGGAGGAGGGAGGCGCAGGGACGGAGGGGCGCATGCTAGGAGGAGGAAGGATGCGTGGGGAAGGGGCGGCGGCACGCATGGCAGGAGGAGGAAGCATGCGCGGGAGCGGCGGCGCACATGGCTGAGATGAGGAAGAGGAGCGGGGCCGGTGGCGCACTCGGTCGGGAGGAGGAAGAGCGGGGCCGCCGGCGTACTATGACGAGAAATGTGGCCACGAGTTTGGGGGGATCCAGAGATTGAGGGAGGAGGTCGTGGGGAAAGTGGTGGGGTAGTGGCCGGCCGAGGCGCGTTGGGGAGGGGGTTCGACACTCTTACTTATCGAAATAGGCTACAACTATCCTGTATACTTGTAGGTTATCACATACCTGAGGGTCGGCGGGAAGTGGCTTCACTCGTGGTTGTTGTGCTCCGCACACACTATGGAAGCGAGCTTGGGGACGGAGGCTATCCCGCACGGGCGCTAGGTCTGAGAGGACAGCCTTGTCGTTAGTGTGTGACCTCGCTCGCCGATGACGAGTGCGACAACGCTGCACGTCATTTTCTTCCCCGGCGGATCTGTGACCACCGCTGAGGAGGGAGAGAGAGGCCGTCTGTTTTAGATCTGGAGAGAGGGTGATAGTGTGAGAAGCAAGTGGGCAGCCCTTAGCAAGAAAGCGTTGAAGCTCTAGCCTATATATCTTTTTTATACTACTAGTACTAGAGGTGGAGTAGTGGTAGAGTAGTTTATATTTTCTTCGCATACAGTACCAATTAGTCGTGCTTCAAAACTGAACGGCATGCCATTAAAAAAATAAAGGTCGATAACTAATGCGGCACCTGATGTCTACTACACAACCTTCTTCTTGTAGACGTTGTTCGGCCTCCAAGTGCAGAGGTTTGTAGGACAGTAGCAAATTTCCCTCAAGTGGATGACCTAAGGTTTATCAATCCGTAGGAGGCGTAGGATGAAGATGGTCTCTCTCAAGCAACCCTGCAACCAAATAACAAAGAGTCTCTTGTGTCCCCAACACACCCAATACAATGCTAAATTGTATAGGTGCACTAGTTCGGCGAAGAGATGGTGATACAAGTGCAATATGGATTGTAGATATGGGTATTTGTAATCTGAAATTATAAAAACAGCAAGGTAACTAATGATAAAAGTGAGCGTAAATGGTATGGGAATGGTAGGAAAACAAGGCATAGGGTTCATACTTTCACTAGTGCAAGTTCTCTCAACAATAATAACATAATTGGATCCTATAACTATCCCTAACATGCAACAAAGAGTCACTCCAAAGTCACTAATAGCGGAGAGCAAACGAAGAGATTATGGTAGGGTATGAAACCACCTCAAAGTTATCCTTTCTGTTCTTTCTATTCAAGGGTCCGTAGTAAAATAACATGAAGCTATTCTTTCCGTTCGATCTATCATAGAGTTCATACTAGAATAACACCTTAAGACACAAATCAACCAAAACCCTAATGTCACCTAGATACTCCATTATCACCTCAAGTATCCGTGGGCATGATTATACGATATGCATCACACAATCTCAAATTCATCTATTCAACCAACACAAAGTACTTCAAAGAGTGCCCCAAAGTCTCTACCGGAGATTCAAGACGAAAACGTGTGCCAACCCCTATGCATAGGTTCATTGGCGGAACCCGCAAGTTGATCACCAAAACATACATCAAGTAGATCACGTGAATATCCCATTGTCACCACAGATAAGCACGGCAAGACATACATCAAGTGTTCTTAAATCCTTAAAGACTCAATCCGACAAAACAACTTCAAGGGGAAAACTCAATTCATCACAAGAGAGTAGAGGGGGGAGAAGTATCATAAGATCCAACTATAATAGCAAAGCTCGCGATACATCAAGATCGTGCCATAGAGAGATAACGAGAGAGAGAGAGAGAGATCAAACACATAGCTACTGGACATACCCTCAGCCCCGAGGGTGAACTACTCCCTCCTCGCCATGGAGAGCGCCAGGATGATGAAGATGGCCACCGGTGAGGGATCCCCCCTCCGGCAGGGTGCCGGAACGGGCTCCTGAGAGGTTTTTGGTGGCTACAGAGGCTTGCGGCGGCGGAACTCCCAAAGGTGAATACGTTGGTGTATCTTGATGGCACGATCTTGATGGCCCCTATATTTCTCAGTGTCCGATTAAAACTCCATAACCATAAGTATTCCGTGAGTGTTAGCAATTTAGAAGACTATATGATAGTTGAGTATGTGGAGTTTGCTAAATCAAAGCTTTGACATAGACCCTTCCTGAAAATAAGATGAATTGCAATTGTTGATGACTGAGAATGAAGTTTGCTAGTTTTCAAGAATGTTTATGGTCTATGCTTTAACATGTGAATAGCTTGTTACTTGATCTTGAGAAGTTTTATGAGATGAACTACTATTATGACATATAATCATGCTAGAAAAGGTGATTGAAATTATCATTGATCAAACTTGTGCACCTGCTAGCATTCACACTTCATAAATTCTTTCTTTTATCATTTACCTACTCGAGGACGAGCAGGAATTAAGCTTGGGGATGCTGATACGTCTCCAACGTATCTATAATTTATGAAGTATTCATGCTATTATATTATCTGTTTTGAATGTTTATGGGCTTTATTATACACTTTTATACCATTTTTGGGACTAACCTATTAACCGGAGGCCCAGCCCATATTGCTGTTTTCTTGCCTATTTCAGTGTTTCGAACAAAAGGAATATCAAACAGAGTCCAAACGGAATGAAACCTTCGGGAAAGTTATTTTTGGAACAGAAGCAATCTAGGGAACTTGGAGTGCAAGCCGAGGAAGCTTCGAGGAGGCCACGAGATAGGGGGCGCGCCCTCCACTCTCGTGGGCCCCTCGTGGCTCCCCCGACCGACTTCTTTCGCCTATATAACTCCGTTTACCCTAAAACCTTCGGGGAACACAATAGATCGGGAGTTCCGCCGCCGCAAGCCTCTGTAGCCACCAAAAACCTCTCGGGAGCCCGTTCCGGCACCCTGCCGGAGGGGGGATCCCTCACCGGTGGCCATCTTCATCATCCTGGCGCTCTCCATGGCGAGGAGGGAGTAGTTCACCCTCGGGGCTGAGGGTATGTCGAGTAGCTATGCGTTTGATCTCTCGCTCTCCCTCTCTCTCTCTCTCTCTCTCTCTCTCTCTCTCTCTCTGTCTGTCTCTCGTGTTCTCTCTATGGCACGATCTTGATGTATCGCGAGCTTTTCTATTAAAGTTGGATCTTATGATACTTCTCCCCCCTCTACTCTCTTGTGATGAATTGAGTTTTCCCCTTGAAGTTGTTTTTTCGGATTGAGTCTTTAAGGATTTAAGAACACTTGATGTATGTCTTGCCGTGCTTATCTGTGGTGACAATGGGATATTCACGTGATCTACTTGATGTATGTTTTGGTGATCAACTTGCGGGTTCCGTCAATGAACCTATGCATAGGGGTTGGCACACGTTTTCGTCTTGAATCTCCGGTAGAGACTTTGGGGCACTCTTTGAATTACTTTGTGTTGGTTGAATAGATGAATTTGAGATTGTGTGATGCATATCGTATAATCATGCCCACGGATACTTGAGGTGACAATGGAGTATCTAGGTGACATTAGGGTTTTGGTTGATTTGTGTCTTAAGGTGTTATTCTAGTATGAACTCTATGATAGATCGAACGGAAAGAATAGCTTCATGTTATTTTACTACGGACCCTTGAATAGATAAAACAGAAAGGATAACTTTGAGGTGGTTTCATACCCTACCATAATCTCTTCATTTGCTCTCCGCTATTAGTGACTTTGGAGTGACTCTTTGGTGCATGTTAGGGATAGTTATAGGATCCAATTATGTTATTATTGTTGAGAGAACTTGCACTAGTGAAAGTATGAACCCTATGCCTTGTTTCCTACCATTCCCACACCGTTTACGCTCACTTTTATCATTAGTAACCTTGCTGTTTTTATAATTTCAGATTACAAATACCCATATCTACCATCCATATTGCACTTGTATCACCATCTCTTCGCCGAACTAGTGCACCTATACAATTTAGCATTGTATTGGGTGTGTTGGGGACACAAGAGACTCTTTGTTATTTGGTTGCAGGGTTGCTTGAGAGAGACCATCTTCATCCTACGCCTCCTACGGATTGATAAACCTTAGGTCATCCACTTGAGGGAAATTTGCTACTGTCCTACAAACCTCTGCACTTGGAGGCCCAACAACGTCTACAAGAAGAAGGTTGTGTAGTAGACATCAGGTGCCGCATTAGTTATCGACCTTTATTTTTTTTAATGGCGTGCCATTCAGTTTTGAAGCACGGCTAATTGGTACTGTATGCGAAGAAAATATAAACTACTCTACCACTACTCCACCTCTAGTACTAGTAGTATAAAAAAGATATATAGGCTAGAGCTTCAACGCTTTCTTGCTAAGGGCTGCCCACTTGCTTCTCACACTATCACCCTCTCTCCAGATCTAAAACAGACGGCCTCTCTCTCCCTCCTCAGCGGTGGTCACAGATCCGCCGGGGAAGAAAATGACGTGCAGCGTTGACGCACTCGTCGTCAGCGAGCGAGGTCACACACTAACGACAAGGCCGTCCTCTCAGACCTAGCGCCCGCACGGGATAGCCTCCGTCCCCAAGCTCGCTGCCATAGTGTGTGCGGAGGACAACAACCACGAGCGAAGCCACTTCCCGCCGACCCTCAGGTATGTGATAACCTACAAGTATGCGGGATAGTTGTAGCCTATTTCGATAAGTAAGAGTGTTGAACCCAACGAGGAGCTAAAGGTAGAACAAATACTCTCTCAAGTCCTATCGGCCACTGATACGACTCTACGCACGCTTGACGTTCGCTTTACCTAGAACAAGTATGAAACTAGAAGTACTTTGTAGGTGTGATAGGATAGGTTTGCAAGATAATAAAGAGCACGTAAATAAAAAGTAGGGGCTGTTTAGATAAATAAGGAATAAAGTAAATATATCGAGTGTGGAAAAGTGGTGGTAGGAGTTGTGAAATTGTCCCTAAGCAATTGACTACGTTACTAGACCGGTAATCACTATTGCAATTCTATTTGAGGGAGAGGCATAAGCTAACATACCTTCTCTACTTGGATCATATTCACTTATGATTGGAACTCTAGTAAGCATCCGCAACTACTAAAGATTCATTAAGGTAAAACCCAACCATAGCATTAAAGCATCAAGTCCCTTTATCCCATACGCAACAATCCTCTTAGTCGGGTTTGTGTTTTAGTCACTCACGCAACCCACTATAAGCGAATCATGAACGCATTGCAACACCCTATAGCGGAAATCCCTCACGCTTGCGCGACACGGAGGGCACCATAGGACAGCACCAATAACAAAACATGCAACTCAAACCAATCATAGCAATTCATCAATCACCGATAGGACAACGGAAATCTACTCAGACATCATAGGATTGCAACACATCATTGGATAATAATATGAAGCATAAAGCACCATGTTCAAGTAGAGGGTACAACAGGTTGCGGGAGAGTGGACCGCTGAATATAGAAGGGGGAAGGTGATGGAGGTGTTGGTGAAGATCGCGGTGATGATGATGGCCCCCGGAAGCGCTCCGGCGCCACCGGAAGCAAGGGGGAGAGAGCCCCCCTTCTTCTTCTTCTTCCTTGACCTTCTCCCTAGATGGGAGAAGGGTTTCCCCTCTGGTCCTTGGCTCCCATGGCGTGGGAGGGTGAGAGCCCTCCGAGATTGGATCTATCTCTGCTTCTCGCATTCTCGAATTCTTCCCAGCACCGCTTCCTTTATATCCGGAGATTCAGAATTCGATTGGATTGAAACCTTCGCCCAGATTGTTTTCCAAAAATTAGCTTTCTTGCGGCCAAAGAAGGGCATCAACCGCCTTACAGGTGGCCCATGAGGGTGGGGGGCGCACCCACTTTAAGTGGGCGTGGGCCCCTATCTCGTGGCCACCTCGGGCATCGTATCACGTTGATTCTTCCTCCCAAAAATCACAATTATTCCAAAATAATTCTCCGTCCGTTTTTATCCCGTTTGGACTCCCTTCGATATGGGGTTTCTGCGAAACATAAAACATGCAACAGACAGGAACTAGCACTGGGCACTGGATCAATATGTTAGTCCCAAAAAATAGTATAAAAAGTTGCCAAAAGTATATGAAAGTTGTAGAATATTGGCATGGAACAATCAAAAATTACAGATACGACGGAGACGTATCAGCATCCCCAAGCTTAATTCCTGCTCGTCCTCGAGTAGGTAAATGATAAAAAGATAATTTTGATGTGGAATGCTACCTAGCATAATCTTGATCATATGTCTAATCATGGCATGAATATTAAGACACGAGTGATTCAAAGCAATTGTCTATCATTTGACATAAAAACAATAATACTTGAGCGTACCAATAAAGCAATCATGTCTTTTCAAAACAACATGGCCAAAGAAAGTTATCCTACAAAATCATATAGTCTGGCTGTTGCTCTATCTTCATCACACAAAGTATTTAATCATGCACAACCCCGATGACAAGCCAAGCAATTGTTTCATACTTTAGTAATCTCAAACTTTTTCAACTTTCACGCAATACATGAGCGTGAGCCATGGATATAGCACTATAGGTGGAATAGAAAATGATGGTGGGGGTCATGTGGAGAAGACAAAAAGGGAGAAAGTCTCACATAGACGCGGCTAATCAACGGGCTATGGAGATGACCATAAATTGATGTCAATGCGAGGAGTAGGGATTGCCATGCAACGGAAGCACTAGAGCTATAAGTGTGTGAAAGCTCAAACTGAAAACTAAGTGGGTGTGCATCCAACTTGCTTGCTCATGAAGACCAAAGGCATTTGAGGAATCACATCATTGGAATATACAAGCCAAGTTCTATAATGAAAATTCCCACTAGTCTATGAAAGTGAAAGCATAGGAGACTCTCTCTATGAAGAACATGGTGCTACTCTGAAGCACAAGTGTGGTAAAAGGATAGTAACATTGCCCCTTCTCTCTTTTTCTCTCATTTTTTTCTTTTTTTTCTTTTTTCCTTTTTTTGGCGGGCTTCTTTGGCCTCTCTTTTTATTTGGGCTTCTTTGGCCTCTTTTATTTTTCATAAAGTCCGGAGTCTCATCCCGACTTGTGGGGGAATCATAGTCTCCATCATCCTTTCCTCACTGGGGCAATGCTCTAATAATGATGATCATCACACTTTTATTTACTTACAACTCAATATCTAGAACAAATATATGACTCTATATGAATGCCTCCGTGGTGTGCCGGATGTGCAATGATCTAGCGTAGCAATGACATCAAAAAACGGACAAGCCATGAAAACATCATGCTAGCTATCTTACGATCATGCAAAGCAATATGACAATAAATGCTCAAGTTATGTATATGATGATGATGGAAGTTGCATGGCAATATATCTCGGAATGGCTATGGAAATGCCATAATAGGTAGGTATGGTGGCTGTTTTGAGGAAGATATAAGGAGGCTTATGTGTGACAGAGTGTATCATATCACGGGCTTTGGATGCACCGGCGAAGTTTGCACCAACTCTCGAGGTGATAAAGGGCAATGCACGGTACCGAAGAGGCTAGCAATGATGGAAAGGTAAAAGTGCGTATAATCCATGGACTCACATTAGTCATAAAGAACTCATATACTTATTGCAAAAGTTTATTAGCCCTCGAAGCAAAGTACTACTACGCATGCCCCTAGGGGGATAGATTGGTAGGAAAATACCATCGCTCGTCCCCGACCGCCACTCATAAGGAAGACAATCAAAGAAACACCCCATGCTTCAAATTTGTCACACAACAGTTACCATACGTGCATGCTACGGGACTTGCAAACCTCAACACAAGTGTCTCTACAATCCACAACCACCCACTAGCATGACTCTAATATCACCATTTATATCGCAAAACTATTGCAAGGAATCAAACATATCATATTCAGCGATCTACAAGTTTATGTGGGATTATATGACTAACCATGTGAATGACCAATTCCTGTCATCTCTCTAAATAGATATAAGTGAAGCAAGAGAGTTTAATTATTTCTACAAAATATATGCCTACGCTCTAACAAATATAAGTGAAGCAAAAGAGCATTCTACAAATGGCGGTTTTCTATGCGAAGAGAAACATGCAATCCAAACTTCAAATGATATAAGTGAAGCACATGAAGCATTCTATAAAGCCATACTCAAAAGATTTAAGTGAAGTGCAATGAGCATTCTATAAATCAACCAAGGACTATCTCATACAAGCATGGTGCATAAAAGAAAAGTGAAAACTAAATGCAAAAGACGCTCCAAGACTTGCACATAATGCATAAACGAAGCGAATACGAAAACATACCGGTACTTGTTGAAGAAAGAGGGGATGCCTTCCGGGGCATCCCCAAGCTTAGACGCTTGAGTCTCCTTGAATATTTACTTGGGGTTCCTCGGGCATCCCCAAGCTTGAGCTCTTGCCTCTCTTCCTTTTCCTCATATCGAAACCTCCTCGATTAGACACTTCATCCACACAAAACTTCGACAGAAAACTCGGTAAGATCCGTTAGTATAACAAAGCAAATCACTACTCTAAGTACTGTTGCAAACCAATTCAAATTTTGTTTTTGCATTGTGTCTACTGTATTATAGCTTTTCCATGGCTTAATCCACTGATATAAATTGATAGATTCATCAAAACAAGCAAACTATGCATCAAAAACAGAATCTGTCAAAAACAGAACACTCTGTAGCAATCTGAACATCCACCATACTTCTGTTACCCCAACAATTCTACCAAAATTAGGAAAAATAAACAATTTGTACAGCAAGACAGTGCTAAAGTAATCAGAACCATTTGACGTTCCAGTTAAAAATGTAAAATCGCGTACTACAGCCAAAGTTTCCGTCCTGCACCGTACAAACCAACAAGCATTGTAAACATCCTAAAGGCAAACCTTGGCACATTATTTTTATAATACAATGGAATTGTACAAAGGGGATAATTATTTTTGTTGAAAATTTTCTGTAATCAAGATTCACAAATTTTCCGTGAGCATGAACAAAGTTCAAGGCTAGCTCCCACTTCAACAATGCTTGTCTTTCTCACTTTCACTTTCCTTTTTGAAAAGTTTTTAGGTTCCCCTTTTTATTTGTTTGTTTTAAACTATAAGAAAGCACTCAATAGAAATAAATGACTCTCTAGAACTTCCGGGTTGTCTCCCTGGCAGCGCTTTCTTTAAAGCCATTAAGCTAGGCATAAAGTGCTCAAGTAATGAATCCACCCGGATCCCAAGGTATATCAAAGCCAATTTGAATTAACAATGATTTGTAATTTAGTAGTGAGCACAAAGTAACATATATCAAGCAACAAATAAGTCTAACTCTCTTCCTATGCATCGGCATGTCATAAAAGAACAATTCATGCACACCAAGTAAATGCCAATGCATATTATAAGCAGTTTCTTGCAATTTCATCGTGTGGGAAACATAGAGAGGTGGAGATATAGTTCTTATCTCATAATAATTGCAAGTAGGAGCAGCAAGCACATGCATATCACATTCATCAAAATTATCATGTGCAATGGTAAAAGGCAACCCATCAATATAATCCTTAATAAGCACAAACTTCTCCGATATAGTGTAGTAGGGAGAATTCAAAAGGATAATAGGACTATCATGCGTGGGTGCAATAGAAACAATTTTATGTTTAACATAAGGAACTATAGCAAGTTCATCTCCATAATCATAATTCATATTGGCATCTTGGCTACAAGCATAGCAAGCATCATCAAAAAGGGATATTTCAAGAGAATCAACGGGATCATAGCAATCATTCTTCGGTAAGCACGAAGGGGAATTAAACAATGTATGAGTCGAAGAGTTACTCTCATTAGAAGGTGGGCACGGGTGATAAATCCGCTCTTCCTCCTTTTGTTCTTCGCTCTCCTCATCATCTTTTTCATCCAATGAGCTCACAATTTCATCAATTTCTTCTTCCATAGCTTCTTGCAAAATATTAGTCTCTTCTTGGACAGCGGAGACTTTCTTAATAAATGCATTAATATTGTAATTGCATTCATAATTTTCATAGCAATATCTAAGTATAGCAAGATTTTTAGGACTATAAACATCATCATCTAAAGCTTCATACTTTTCAAACAAAGATTCAATTTCATAAGCAGCCTTAAAAGCAACAAATTCTTCTATTTGTTCCACATCATAGTAATCATAGATACCCTTAGCATAAGAAGCTAAGGTTTCATTATCATTAAATTTTCATGAAAAGGGAAGGTGTGAAGTTTTCATCCTAGAGAAACAAGTAATATCATATCTCAAGCATAGTTGCCTAGCATACCACTTCAACATTTGAATTTGATCCCATAATAGTTTCCCTTTTTGTGTCAAGCGATAATCTCTAAAGTATTCACGTTGATCCAATGTGTCTCCCATTATAAAGTTGAGTTGCGTTTTCTCAGGATTATCAAATTAGTACAAAATATTTCTCACATGATGATCATCGAGGGTTTTAGGAGTTACCCCATCTCCATGAGTAGCAAGTACACCTATTTTTTTTGGTATTTCATGTTCCATATCCATAACTAAAGATAGAGAACAACTTAGAACAGCAAATAAAAATTAATTAGTGATAAAGCAAACAAGCACACATGAGAATATTCACCCCACACTATGACTCCCCGGCAACGGCGCCAAAAAAAGGTCTTGTTGGGGATATTACTACTGGGCGTAAACCGGCCAGGAGAGGCCGGGTTAACTTCATCAGTAGTCAAGTATGCTTGAAGCCCGTGAGGATGTTCTATAAGGGCCCAAGGCCCAAAACCGGTTTAAGGGTTGTAGCCGTGAACCGGCATTAGTATGTAACTTGTGTTGTAAGTTAGAAATACTAGAGACAGAACCGGACACGTCTATGAGCCGGTCTCGGGACTCTACAAACCAACGGGAGTCACCCATGTATATAAGGGGACTACCCGGCGGCGATTTAGGATAACAGACAACAACTCGAGACTTAGGCAAAGCTTGTTTTCTCCCTAGTCATCGAAACCCCCATCAATTCCATCACAACTGGACGTAGGCTTTTACCTTCATCGAAGGGGCCGAACTAGTATAAACTCTCTTGCTTCCTTGTGTCCGCTTTAACCCCTTCAAGCTAACCCGTAGTGATGGCTCCATGACTAAGTCCTTTCATGAGGACATCTGCCGTGACAAAACCACGACAGTTGGCGCCCACCGTGGGGCTATCGCATGATGGTTTCAAGTTCTTGGAGGGCAACTTCTAAGGACTCAGGGGTTACGCTGTGGGCCGGATGACCCAGAGTCGTCGCGGCAAGCTCTACATCGACGATTCAGGCTGGGGCCCCAAGGCCGGCTCTATTAAGTACGGGTACCGGGTCCCCTTTGGTGGCATACACGTCTTCATTGGCAAGATCGTTGAACCAGGCCCTGAGCCGGACATCTGCACCGACCTCATCGAAACGGCTCAGCGTGCGAGATCTGCCCAGGGTAAACCGGCCATGAAGCATGCCGTCGTGGGAGTCATCCATGGAGGAGAATATGATGGTGGATCGGAATCTGGTAGCGGGACCGTTGTTTATTCCGGCAATGAGTCCTCGACCGGAGAAACCGAGTCATTATATCAGTTACAAGACGGCCGGATTGGGGGCTGTTCCGATGGCGATAGTATTCCAGACCCCTCTGATCTGCCCAACCGGGTTGGGATATTCATGGCCGATACACAGGCGGCAGTCCACTCTTCGACCGCAGCAGCAATGTTCTCCGGGTCAGCAGCGGCGCAGCGGCCGGAGCAGGAGGCTCTCTGCGCCCGCCGGCTCAAGTTTTATCTGATCTGTTTGATGCGTTGGCTGTGCTTATGGCAGAGGCTAACCCGGCGGATCACGACGCCCACAACGCGGAGATTGAAAAAGTGAGGGAACAGATCACTCAGGCCAAGGCCGACCTAGCGGCTGAGAACAACAGGATGGCCACAGAACGGGCCGCTTTGGATGCGCAGGCCTATAAGCTTATGCTGGACCAGAACACGTCGCATGAAGTCCTGAAAAGGAAGCATCGATCTCGCTTGCCGACGGTCTTCGATGGCATAAACCTCTTTAACACCCCAGGAGCAGGGACTAGTAACCCGCCGTGGTTAAACCGGGTGGAGACACCTGGGACGGGTGTGCCGGTTCAGCCTCGTCTAATGGAGCCGCCTCGACAGAATAACATCATACCTCAGCCTGTCCAGATGCCTCTAGGTCACTATTCTAATCCAATGGACAATCTTATTGCCGCCGCTTCACGGCTGGAGGCCATCCCAATTGAAGGTGATTCTCTGCAGGCGGTGGAGACGCGTTGGGTTAAGGAACTTCTTCGAACAGCCTTGGTTCAGCACGAAGCATATTCATATAGCCGTGACCGAATTCATTCCACCCCCCGTCCAAGCCGGAGCTACAGCAGGCGGATGGATGAACCGGCTGTTTCCAGCAATGCACGGAACCGTGAAGCGCCCCGTGGCCATAACCCGGCAGGTGATGCTCAGGAAGTGGTGGACCGGGCCCGAGCACGAAGGGATGCTGAGTTAGCAGCGCAACATGAGGCTCGTCAGCTTACGGCGGTTCGTCCAACCACCTCGATCGAGCCAGGAGTTACTTCCAGTTCTTTGGGAGTGCCTTGTCTTGTCCCCGCTCTACGCAATGTGCGCCTGCCCAAGGATTTCAAGGGCCCGCGCAAGGTACCAAGTTACACGGCCAATTTGTCTCCGGAAGCATGGGTAGGGAGCTATGAGATGGCCATGGAGATGCTTGACGTAGATGAAGTGGCGTGTGCAAAGTATTTTACCATGATGCTTGAAGGGACAGCCCGTAATTGGTTAAAGAGCTTACCAGCCAATTCTATCATTTCATGGGCCTAGTTGCGAGCCCGGTTTATCCAGAATTTCAAGGATACATGTAAGCAGCCCATGTCGATAGTGGACTTAGCGGCCTGTGTCCAGGAGGAAGGAGAGTCAACAACTCATTGGTACGCCGAGTCTCGAAATCTTGCACTCCTCGCATCAGATCAACGCCGACTCATGGTTATAACTTTGAAAGCAACCGCGGTTTAAACCTCCGAAGTTGAAATTGGGACGGATGAAGCGCCATTGTAACGATATGGGGACCCTCATGACTGCATTAGTGAAGTATGCTGATTCGATGGTACCAAGGATCCCGAGTCTGATGATGACAAGACAGGGAAGGGAAAGAAGAACGGCAACTCCAAGGGGCAACAACACAACACGGCAGGTCATGGTAACGGAGGCAAGCGTAAAGCGGATGGCAGCATGGACTTTGTGGCTAATACTAGCGCACAGGATAGGGGTCAGAGACGGAAGGGTAAACCGCCGAATCATGCTGGAGCTCCAAACCCCAATCCGGACCGCCTGACTTATCTATTAAACCAGCCCTGTCCAAAGCACGGGACGAAGGAGGCGCCAGGCACTCACCTCTGGGAAGATTGCTATATTATGCAGTAGTTCAAAAATTCTAATGCTTTCCGGTATGATCACGGATCAGGCGGTGGCTCAGGGTCCGGATTCCATGGGCCGGGTCACGGTGGAGGAAATGCCGGTTCAGGCTTCAATGGAGATCAGGGTGGACATAACAGTCAAAACAATCAGAATAGCCAGGGTGGTTACAATCAGCAGCAGCAGCAGTCGGGCTATCAGAGCAATCCAAAGCAGTTGAATAGCGGGCAATATCATGTATTCACCACTAGCTTAGACAAGCGAGACCAGAAGCTTCACAAGCGGGCAGTGAATTCTGTTGAACCGGCCGTGCCTTGTTATTTACGCTGGTCCGAACAGCCAATCATATGGAGCAGAGAGGATCACCCGCCCCGGGTTGACAATCTGGGTCAGCTAGCGTTGGTAGTGGCACCTCAGGTGGGAGGTTATAAGTTCACCAAAGTGCTCATGGATGGAGGAAGCAGCATTAATATCTTGTACTATGAGACCTTTCGTCGTATGGGGCTAACAGATAAGAATCTTAAACCATCCAATACGGTGTTCCATGGTGTGGTACCTGGCAAGTCAGCATATCCTGTTGGCAAGATAGCTCTGGAGGTGGCCTTTGGAGATGATCATGATTCCAGGTCTGAAACGTTGGTTTTTGAGGTAGTTAAGATCCGGAGCCCGTACCACGCTTTGTTTGGGCGGCCGGCTTATGCCAAGTTTATGGCACGACCCTGTTATATTTATTTGCAGCTCAAGATGCTGGGTCACAAGGGAACCATAACCGTTCATGGAAGTCGCAAGATTGCCTTGGAGTGTGAAGAAGGTGATGCGGCCTATGCAGAGTCGGTTTGTGCCACGGAAGAGTTGAAGTACTACAAGGATAATGTTGATCCGGCGGACATGACTCCGTTAAAGAAGCCAACCACAGAGCATAATCCGGCCCTAAAGTTCAAATCGGCAGCTGAGACCAAGCTTGTTGACTTCGTACCTGGCGATTCGTCCAAGCAGTTTAGTAGCAGTACCAACTTGGATCCGAAATAGGAAAGCGCGCTCATCAAGTTCATCCATGAGAACCGGGACATTTTTGCATGGAAGCCTTCTGACATGCTAGGTGTACCGAGGGAACTCGCTGAGCACACTCTTAATGTTGATCCTAAGTACAAACCGGTGAAGCAGTTTCTCCGCCGGTTCAACGAAGAAAGGCGCAAAGCTATTGGAGAGGAAGTGGCCAGGCTCTTAGCGGCTGGCTTTATTGTTGAAGTGTTCCATCCTGAATGGCTGGCTAATCCGGTGCTGGTCCTTAAGAAGAACGGCACCTGGCGCATGTGTGTGGATTACATAGATCTTAACAAGGCTTGTCCAGCAGATCCTTTTGCCCTCCCCCGCATTCATCAGATTATTGATGCTACGGCAGGATGTGAGCGGTTGAGTTTTCTGGACGCATATTCTGGTTATCATCAGATCAATATTGCAGTTAAGGACCAGGAGAAGACGGCATTCATAACTCCTTTTGGGGCCTTCTGCTATGTATCTATGCCCTTTGGGCTCAAGAGTGCCCAGGCAACTTTTCAACGGTGTGTACAGAACTGTCTTCATAAGCAGATCGGCTGTAATGTGCATGCTTATGTGGATGATATTGTGGTTAAGTCATGGGAGAAGGACACTCTGGTTGATGATTTGAGGGAAACCTTTGATAACCTACTGACATACAAGATGATGCTCAATCCGGCCAAGTGTGTTTTTGGTGTACCGGCAGGCAAGTTATTGAGTTTTCTGGTGTCAAACAGGGGAATCGAGGCTAATCCGGAGAAGATCACAGCTATCACCTCTCTGGCTAAACCGAAATGCATCAATGATGTCCAGCGCTTGGCAGGCCGGATTGCCGCATTGAGCCGGTTTATCAGCCGCCTCGGTGAGAAGGCAATACCTTTGTATCAGATGCTGAAAAAAGCGGATCCCTTTGTCTGGAGTCCGGCTGCTGATAAAGCATTGGAGGACTTAAAGCGGCAGCTAGCCAATCCGCCTGTTCTTGCTGCTCCGATTGACAAGGAACCGTTGCTACTACATATGGTAGCTAATGCTTGTGCAGTCAGCGTAGCTATTGTGGTAGAGCGCAAGGAGGCGGGTAAGGAGTATCCGGTTGAGCGCCCGGTTTACTATATCAGCGAGGTGCTTATTGAGTCCAAGCAAAGATACCCGCATTGGCAGAAGCTAGTGTATGGAGTTTTCATGGCAAGCCGGAAGCTTAAGCAATACTTCCAGGGACATCCCATCACAGTGGTCAGCTCTGCTCCTTTGGGAGATATAATTCAAAACAGGGAGGCAACTGGCCGGATTGCCAAGTGGGCTATAGAGCTTGGACCGCACGGTTTGAAATACGTCCCTCGGAAGGCGATCAAATCTCAAGCACTTGTGGATTTCATCAATGATTGGACGGAACTGCAAGCGCCTGAAGAAAAGCCGGATCACACCAACTAGACTATTCATTTCGATGGGTCCAGGCAATTGGAGGGCTCGGGGGCTGGAGTCGTATTAACTTCCCTTGTACTAACAATGCAGCTGAGTACGAAGCTTTACTCCATGGTCTCCGGATGGCTAAGGAGATGAATCTCAGCTGAGTTAAGTGCTTCAATGACTCGGACCTGGTGGCCCAGCAAGTGTCTGGTACTTGGGATTCTAAGGACCCACTCATGGCAGCATATCGTCGTGAGGTGGATATTATTGCAGGCCACTTCAAGGGATATCAGGTGGATCACGTGGACAGACGGAAGAACGAAGCGGCGGACGCTTTAAGCCGGCTGGGCTCTCAGCGTAAACCGGTCCCGCCTAATGTCTTCTTGGATGTCCTGTTCCGGAGGCTCAGTTGGTGGCGGCTCTGCATGTCATTCCGGATTGGACGGTGCCTTATCTTGCATACATGAACCGGGGCGAGTTACCAGAGGATGAGATGCTGGCCAGATAGATAATCCGGCGATCCAAGTCCATGACTATTGTCAATGGCGAGTTGCGTCATTGTAGTGTGTCAGGAGCATTTCAACGTTGTGTGTCGCCAGAGGAAGGTTGTGAGATCTTGCGCGAAATCCACGAAGGAGATTGTGGTCACCACGCTGGTTCAAAATCTCTGGTGGCTAAGGCGTTTCGTCACGGATTTTATTGGTTAACTGCTCATGCTGATGCGGAGGGCTGGTTAGGTGATGTGACGGCTGTCAGAAGTTCTCAAGACGCGTTCATGTGCCGGCTCAAGAATTGAGGATGATTCCAATTACTTAGCCGTTTGCGACTTGGGGGCTGGATATGGTTGGGCCTTTCAAATGGTCGAAGGACAAGAAGACCCACCTTTTTGTGACGGTTGACAAATTTACAAAGTGGGTAGAAGCGGAGCCCGTCAGCAAGTGTGATGCAGCCACGACGGTTCAATTCATTAAAAAGGTGATTTTCCGGTTTGGCTTTCCACACAGTATCATTACTGATAATGGTACCAATCTGTCTAAGGGTGCTATGAAGGAGTTCTGTGAACGTGAGCACATCCGGCTTGACGTTTCATCACTGGCTCACCCACAGTCCAATGGCCAAGCAGAGAGAGCTAACCAGGAGATCTTATGAGGCATCAAACCCCGGCTTATGGTTCCTTTGCAGCGGACGCCGGGTTGTTGGGTTGAGGAGTTACCATCTGTATTATGGAGCATCAACACTACACCCAACAGATCGACATGATACACACCGTTCTTCATGGTCTATGGAGCGGAGGTGGTTCTCCCCAGTGATATCCGTCATGACTCACATCGTGTAGCAGCATATGTTGAAGCGGACAATGAGGTAGCTCGGCCAGACGCTTTGGACCTGTTGGATGAGGAGCGTGACATTGCAGCTGCCCATTCGGCGATTTACCAGCAGGATCTTCGTCGCTATCACAGTCGCCGAGTTAGAACCAGAACCTTTCAAGAAGGAGATTTGGTGCTCCGGCTCATTCAAGACCAGACTGATATGCACAAGCTATCCCCACCTTGGGAAGGACCTTTCGTGGTCAGCAAGAATCTACACAACGGTCGTACTATCTGATTGATATTCGAGAGCATAAAGACTCACGTACATCAGAGGAGGAGACCAACAGGCCATGGAACATAGCTCATCTTCGGCCCTACTATACTTGAGCCATAGGCTTTACTTATGTACATATTATGAAAATGTATATATTATGATCAATACAATAAACCGGAGCCTTAGCTAAAGCGGGGTCTCTGTTATTTTTTTACGTCATGAGTGGTTACACGGAGTTTTTATCTTAAAGCGATCTCTGGTTTACCCCTTAAGTTAGCTTTTTAACAAAGCTTTATATTATGTCACTTGGGGGCTTGGTCGTGTCCGAACCAATGCAACACCTTTTGACAGGCGAAAGCCACGAGATCACTTGGGGACTTGGTCACGTCTGAACCAGTCACGCCTCTTGGTCGGCCTAAGGCCACAGAATCACTTCGGGGCTTGGTCGAACCCGAACCATCGCTACACCTCTTGATCAGCGTAATGCCACTGCATCATTTGGGGACCTGGCTGACATGAACCATAGCTACGCCTATTGGGGGCTTGGCCGTGTCCGACCATGGTAATGCCACTTGATCGGATCAAACAGCCTTTTTTCTGCAAAGGTTTTTGTCTTTGCCTTTGCTTGTAATTTGTTTGTCTATTTCTCTTGTTGTGTTCTTAAACCGACAATTGTTGAACCGATTCGACTATCAGTTGATGGGACACGGTTTGTTTTTCATCCGGAGACACTTTTGCCCGGTTTGATTTTTGATAAACATCCTATTATGGAGTAACACCGGTGTTCATCTTAACCCGGAACGGTTTACCTGGTAAACCGACCCTATGTACACAGGAGCTGTTTTCTCCTTCAGCAGAGCGGGTTTCCACTACAAGAAATATGTCAACTAGTGACCTTTTGTCAGTGACCCTGGAAGAATTGGTCATAAATTTATGACCATTTTAGACCAATAGGTCAAAAGTTGTTGGGGGGCTCCAGACCCTAACCTATAACGACCATTCTGGTCAGAAAGGTCATAATGTCATTACAGGAAATGGTCACAAAGCGGGAAGCACTGTCCACTGCCTCATGCCTAGCTTGATAACGACCAATATAACATGGTCACTACACTTGATTTTGAATGAATTAGGATGACTAGGCAGCCACCTCAGCAACCTCGCTTATGTGTCACTGTCTAGGTGTCATTTTTGGTTAAATATTAATATTCCACAACAGACGGGACACACACTGACATGCATGACTCATTTGACAGGAGGGGCCGAGTGCTTAATTCTCCCAAAAAATGTGCGCTAGCGGGGACTCGAACCCACGACCTCGCGCTGTTTAACTTCTTCGCTACCACTGGGCTAGAGAGGGATTGCTGCCCATCTAGCGGAATGGCTCTATATATTATATTATAGCGCCAAATCTAAGTCATTGACAAGTGGGACCAGGTGGCGGCGAGCTGCAGGCAGAGCCAACACTTAGCCAAAATTTCTAGGTCTTCCGTGTGGCGGCGGTGCGGGCAGGCGTGGCCGTGAGACGAGGCGGGGCCGGCCGGCGACCAGCGAGGCGAGGCGACCGACGGTGGTGGGGCGGGGCGAGGCAGCCTCGCCCGCAGTGACCTCGCCCACGGCCTCGCCGCTCGCCTTTTCCCCGGCGGGGGCAGCAGCGGAAGCAACCGGCGGGTGTGGAGGCGGGGCTGGCTGCCGAAGCGACCAGCAGGGGCGTGGGCCACCTACAGTGGTGGGGGCGGGCGCAGGAACGACGGCCACGCAAGGAGAGGCTCGCCGAGCATGGGGGACTCGCTGCCGCCGCAAGCACACCTCCCGGTATGCACCCCTCTCCTCTCCCCCCCTCTCCTCTCTCACTATCTACACCTCGTTGCCGAGCATAGATGAATTTTGTCAGATGTTCTTCAGCATAGATGAATTTTGTTGATGCACTGTTAGGAATTAGGAGATAGCTTGCTTGTTTGGTAGATATTGCATAGATGAATTTTCTTGATGTCTTGTTGGGAGTTCTTGACTTGTTTGTTAAGAATTGTTCAGGCCTTGTTAGGTTAAGATTTGGGGAATTTCAGCTAGATGGGATTTATTCCCTACCAATATCTGTTAACCCCTCTCATTTATCAAGGCCAGAAACAAGGCCTTGGTCTTCAATTGTTTGTCTACAGATTGTTAGGATAATTGTAATTGTAATTGATAGAAACAACATAGTATTTGTTAGGAGCTAGCTAGCTAGTTTGGTTTAATTTGAATTAGCCTTCTCTACAACATAAATTCATGCCAATTTCAGTGTTGGTTTGATTTATAGTTTGGTTTGTTTCAATGTTGTGGTTAGGCAATTAGCATATAAAATTTTCTAGAATTTTAGCTTCCATTACTTCCATCCATTTTCATTAATTAATGTTGATGCACTTAGATTGATTTGCTAAGTTGCAAAAATTTGTTGTCTTTGGCAGATGGACAGAAGCTGGATTAGAAAAGGAGTTAGAAATTTTTCGAAAGAACATATGAAAGGAGTTGATGATTTCATGGCATTTGTTCGGGCAAATTTTGCCAACGATGCTCAAATTCTTTGCCCATGCTGCGAATGCCTCAACCGTCCAAGAATGGCTCAAGGAAGAGTGGAAGATCATCTGCTTCTTAATGGGATGTCCAACACATATGATAGATGGATATATCATGGAGAACCTTTGGACAGTCAACCTCAACATTTTGAAGCTGATACAGAGGCCCCTCATATGATGGGTGGTGGTGATGCTGGCATTGATTTCATGGAAAAGGTTTTGCGAGATAATGCTGTTTTGGAGGAACAGGATGGGCATGAAGATAATAGGATTCCTGACCTATTGAAGGATTTGTATGATGCTGAAGATCGTGCTGATGGACAGAAGTCTTTGTTTGCTGAGGTGTTAGAGGAGGCGAAGCGCGCATCCCATGAAGGGGGTAAATTTTCTAGATTTACCTTCACCGTGAAGTTACTCCACATCAAGTCTTTCTACCGGATTAGCAATGCCGCATTCAACGCAATACTCCGTCTTTTGAGCTTGCAATTCCACGATAGTTGTGTTCCCGGATCATATGATGAAGCATTGAGCATAATCCATGAGTGGGGTTAGGTTATGTGTCAATACATGTGTGCCCAAATAATTGTGTCTTGTTTGGAAGGATTAAGCAAAGCATGACAACTGTCCAAAATGCAATGCATCTAGGTGGAAAGATCTTGATGGGAAGAAGTCAATACCGGAGAAGGTATCGAGGCACTTTCCTTGATACCAAGGCTGCAGCGGATGTTCATCTCGAAGGAATCATCGCGTGAGTACAATGGCACAAGCTGAAGCGGCAACTTGTGGACAATGAGCTGAGTCATCCAAATGGATGGAGAGGCATGGAAAGAGTTTGACAGTATACATTTAGATTTTGCTGCAGATCCACAGAACATAAAACTTGGCATTGCCACAGATGGGTTTAATCCGTTTGGGAACATGAGCACGTCTTATAGCATGTGGCCAGTTTTTGTGGTGCCGTAACCCCTGCCACCATGGGCATGCATGGATCAGTCCAACTTCATGATTTCATTGCTTATCCCGGGTCCAGAGTCTCCAGGAAAGGATTTTGATGTCTTTATGGAGCTCCTCATAGAAGAACTGCTCCAGCTCTGCACTGATGTACCTACATACGATGCCTTGAGTCCGGAAGAAAAGTTCAATCTACGTGCTGCAATCATATGGTCCATCCATGATTTACCGGCTCTGCACACTCTGTCTGGGAGGATCACAACGGGTTATCAGGCTTGTGTCCATTGTGACAAAGACCCTTGCTCAAAGAGAATAAGGAGCAAGATCTGCTATATTGGGCACCACCGCTTTCTTCCCCGAAACCATCGTTGGCGAAGAAGCAAAGATTTTAATGGTGAGAATGAAACCCTTGAAAAGCCAGCTGAATTCACTAAAGAAGAGCTGGAGCAGCAACTTGAAAAGGTGAAAGATGTGAGACCAGGAAAGCTGGCGAAGAAAAGAAAGCGTGAGGAAGGTCAATGTTGGGACCGATGGTCTTGTTTGTGGGACCTGCCATACTGGGCTGATCTGAAATTAAGGCATAATCTTGATGTAATGCACATTGAGAAAAACATATGCGAGAATCTGCTAGGGACGTTTCTGAACATTGAAGGGAAGACAAAGGACACGGTTAGTTCTAGGCTTGATTTGGAGGACATGGGCATAAGAGAAGATTTGCATCTATAGCACAATGAAGATGAAGATTCATTTGAAATGCCACGAGCATGGTATACAATGAGTAAAGAACAAAAGCTTGCATTCTGTGAATTCCTAAGAGCGGTGAAATTTGCAGATGGTTATGCTGCTAACCTAGCAAAGTGTGTTACTTCTGATGGATTCAAGATTTCAGTACTAAAAACCCATGATTGTCACATCCTCCTCCAAAGGATTTTACCGGCGGGCCTCCGAGGAATCATGCACAAGGATGTATATGAAGCGGTTGCTGAGCTGGGAGATTTCTTTAGAGAATTGTGCTGCAAAACAGTCAAGTTAACTGTCCTAGAAAGGTTTGAAAAAGAAATCCCAATTTTTCTTTGCAAGCTCGAGAAGATTTTCCCTCCAGCTTTCTTCACCATGGTGGTCCATTTGGCAGTGCACTTACCAAAAGAGGCAATGCTTAGAGGCCCTGTGCAATACGGTTGGATGTACCCAATCGGAAGAAGGCTGCTTACTTGTAAGCGTTATGTGCGAAACACGGCAAGACCTGAAGGTTCTATTGCTGAAGCATATGTCGTTGACGAGTGCTTGACTTTTTGCTCTAGATACTTTGGCGATGTGGAAACTAGATGGAACCGGCCGGGCAGAAATAGAGATCGGTCTGATTCGCAAAGTGGTGATGTCTCTGTTTTCAACCATGGTGTGAACTTTCTTGGAGCCTCACAATACTTGGAGGCTGGTGATGAGTATGACATGATGGTTTGGTTTGTGCTCAGCAATTGCGCCGAGGTTCTACCATATATCGAGTACATTATATCTTGTGCACTCATTATATATATATATTTTGCTTGGGTTGGCACCAGCCTAATGTTTTAATTCACATGTTTTGTTGGCATTGCAGGAAATGCAAGGAAGAGTTAAATCAGGAAGAAAGCAATATCCATGTTGATAAAAGGGTTGCCAAGGGGTTTGCTAAGTGGTTTAAGAATCATGTGAGATATTTAGCCACATGTTTTATGTTTTCTGTGTTATTCACCAATTGTTAAATACCATTGTTTGCTAAATGGTTTATTTGTGCAGATTGGAAAGTTGCGTGAGGAGAAGAAGCTCAGTGATGATCTATTTGCTTTGGCATGTTTACCGGATAAGCGAGTGAGAGTGTATTCAGCATGCATAGCTGACGGTGTCCGGTACCACACCGTTGACCGCGAGGAAAAAAGGAAGACACGGAATAGTGGAATCGTCACTAAGGGGTCACATGATGGTGAGATCATTGACTTCTATGGTTAGTTGAGAAGCATCGTATAGTTGCAGTACAACTCTAGTGGAGGCATCCATCGCTCGGTAGTCTTATTTCGCTGTGACTGGTTTGAGCTTGGTAGCAAGAAGAAGAGAGACTCTTTTGTCAAGTATGATGGCCACTTCAAAAGCATCAACACTGCAAGGTGCTGGTATAAGAGTGATCCCTTTATTCTAACAACACAAGCAACAATGGTGTTTATCTGCGGACACTCTTTTGCACGGAAAATGGCGAGTTGTGCAAAACTTTCAGCACGAACACTTGTGGAGTGTGACTGAAACTGAAGTGGAAAAGGGCCCGTGATGGTGGACTAACATACCAAGATGATGACTCTCTGGAAGTTCCGTTGCAAGCTGATGATGACTCTATGGAAGTTCCGTGCAAAGCAGAAAGCGAAGGACCGACCGAACGTCGATCGTTTGTGCTGCAACAGTTGAAGGCATCAAGAAAAGAAGAAAGGTGGTAGCGGATGGACATGAGGCGAGGATGAGGAAGACCGGACTGATCATACTATGCTGCAATATTGTAGTGATGATGAGGAAAACAGGAGGGCATAGAGTTCCTTGTTTTCGTGTCGGCGACGATGAGTAGCGAATGGACATGAAGGTTATACTATTACTGCATGTTCCTTGTTTTGATTGGTGATCAACCTTCTCTGTAGTTTTTGGTGATGTAGTTTTTCTACTACAATTCTCTCCAGGTAGCAAAATGCATGAGACTTTGGTGATGAAGAGGCAGATGGTGAAGATACAATGCAAAATCTGGTGCCATTTTGGCCGATGGTGAAGATACAATGCATTAAAACTCTGGTGCCATTTTGGCTGATACTTTGGTGCCATTTTGGTGGCATTTTTTGCTGTTTTGGCTGATGTTGTTTTGGTGCTGTTTTGGTGCCATACTTTGGTGTTGTTTTAATGCTTGAAGATTGACCTCTTAATATGGTTGCAGTGTTCATTAATTTTAGAGCAAAATATGGCTGTTATTTTTTTGTTTTGTTTCAGAAACAGGAGAAACCAAAGGGCCCACGTCTCCCCTCCAGAGTTTTCGAGGGCCCACGTCTCCCCTCCTGAATGTTTGAGTTTTCGAGGCAACTCCCCACGTCTCCCCTCCACTGGCAACTCCCCACGACGCAGAGGGGGTTTTCTTCCCACGTCCAGGTAACTCCCCTCCTATTCCATTGCCGCTCCATCTTCCTCCCTCTACCTCCCTCCTCATTCCATTGCCGCTCCATCTTCCTCCCTCTACCTCCCTCTGCCTCCACCATCGCTAGCCAGGAGGGCAATGGCGGAGGAATCGTGGAGCAACTCCCCTCCGTCTGCCAAGAGAATGGCGGAGGAATCATGGAGCAACTCCCCTCCGTCGGCCAAGCATCACCGTGGTGAGGCATCCGCAAGGCAGCAGTGGTCGGCGACGCGATGTTCCGGTCCCCGGGCAGAAGCTGGACTACACCGTGCCGCTCAAGGTTGATATCCACCTGAAGGAGCCGCTGGATGTCGTATGCACCAGCAATCCAGACGAAGCCGACAAGAGGATCCGCCGGATGAGGAGGAGGCTCCGCGGCATGCTTTCTCGGTCGATCGGCGTTGATGTCGAGTATACCAGGGAAGACGAACCTCCGCAAATGGCTGTAGTTATGCAGTTATGCGTGGAGGATCTCGTCCTGGTATACCACATCACAGCGGCAACCAAATGGTAAAAACATCCGATTCAAGTTTACGAAGTTCGAAGTTTCGTGTAATTAGTAGTTTCAAGTTTCAAGTAGATGCAATAGTTATGAAGTTCAAGTAGATGCAATACTAGTTACGAAGTTCAAGTTTCTGTCTAATTAGTAGTTTCGAAGTTTCAAGTAGATGCAATAGTTACGAAGTTACGAAGTAGATGCAATACTAGTTCTAAAGTTCTAAAGTTCCTGTCTACTTAGTAGTTTCAAGTTTTGAAGTAGATGAATTTGATGCACCAGACAATTTGATGCAAGCCCAAGGAACTTCGCCGCTCCTGCAGGAGAAGAAGCATACACCTTTGTTGGCTTACGCATTGGAGGTGACAAGGAGAAGCTAAAGTTGTCTGGTTTGGAGATCAACCCCGACAAGTACATCGACTTGCAGCGCAAATGGAGAGTTCCAAACAATGGAAAGAAGTGGCAGTCTTTGGCTGAGTTTGCAGCCAGCATCATCCACCCATCCTACAAGGAAATGAAGCAGAAGATCGACAAGAATTCGGACCACCTACCATGGGGGGACAGCCCACTGCCAAACAAGCTCATCGAGTATGCCGAGAAAGATGCGTACGTCACCTACGAGGCATGGAATAAAAGAGAAACCATCAAAGAAGGTTTGAAGCTCTGGCAAGAGGCGGAGGATCATTGGGATGACCCCTACTACTGGGGATATTGAGTTGTTTGTGGTATTGGGATGACCCCTACTACTGTGTCTCAGTTTGTAGTTATGTGGTTGAACAAGTTTGCTTTTGTTATGTTGAACAAGTTTGCTTTTCTTATGTTGAACAAGTTTGCTTTTGTAATGATGAACAAGTTTGCTTTTGTTATGTGATTGTTATGATGCTGGTGCAGAACACTTGTTATGATTGTTATGGTTGTGATGTGATGCAAAATCCTTCAAGTTTTGGTGATCAAGTTTTGGTCAGATCATACAGAATGTTGTCTAGAAGTTTTTGTGATCATTTGGTAGCTGTTATGAATGTTGTCTTGTAATGCAAAAGATTGCAAAAAAATACAGAATTGAGATGTTATGCTTGCTGTTTTGATCATACAGAATGTTGTTGTGATCATTTAGTAGTTGTTGTGATCATACTGTTTTAACTGAATTTTGGTCAGAACTGAAGATGTTATTTTAACTGAATTTTGCTTCAACTGAACCCATTTTCATGGTGAGCAAAAAAATTATGCGCCAGCGGGGACTCGAACTCACGACCGTGCGCTTATTTCACTGTGTTTCGACCACTGGGATAGGAAGAGGTTGTTGGTTTTGTACTCTATGCCACACTTTTTAATATATCAAATACAGAACTCGCTGACAAGTGGACCCACTCCTGCACTTGACCCACTCCTCCTCTCCATTATCCACTCGACCCACTCCTCCTCTCCGCCGCCGGCATCTGCTTCTCCTCCATCGACGGCGACAACCTCCATCAACGGCGACTCACTCCTCCATCGACGGCGACGGCGACGGCCTCCTAAGGTATGAATCCGCCGACTCCTTCCTGTTCCTCTTCCTATTGATTAGATTAGGGTTCCGTGGCACTGATTAGGGTTCCTCTTCCTCAAGAACCATGAGATCCACGACACCCTTTGCAGTCGCCATCCCCCCCTCTACAGATTATGGTTCTTTTAGTACGAGCTGGAGTAGCTAATTGGTGTTTCTGATCTTAATTTTGGGCGCCTAGCTAGGTTTCCATGTAGTACTGTACTAGTGGAGTGTAGGTTTGACTTGCCATGAGGAATTTTTGTTATTTTTGGTTAGGGTTAGATGCACTAGGTTGTGTTTAATTAAAGTATCAGGAATGCTCATTGACAGATTTGATGATGCTCAGTGACAGATTTGATGAGTGGGGCTAGATTTGATGAGTGGGGCTAGATTTGATGCACTAGGTTATGTTGATCAGTGGGGTTACATTTTGATATACCATCATGGTTTAGGTTGTCTGCTGGCACATTTTTGGTTGGGTTTAGATAGGGATATTTTCTGTCATTTATGTCAGTGTTCAGATATGTTCATTTATAGATATGCAACAATGTCCATTTATAGTAGATATGCTTCTAGTTGTGTTCTGGTCCTTTTATAGTAGATTTTAGTGTTGTTGCTGTTGCTGTTGATGTTTTTGCCACATGCAGTAATTATTCTACAATTTTGAAGTGCTTGTTTCCTATTTCTGTCCAGTCCTGTTGTTTAATTTACAATGCTGCTTTTCAGAGAAGTGAGATGGCTGGCTTGGAAGGTTTCGAGTTCTTCGAGATCGTAATTGAGAAATCTTGCAGTAGGCATGTATGTTTATCATCACTCATTTCTTTATCATCACTCTGTTGTCTAGTGCTTGATTTCCACAATTAACCACTGCTTGACCCTCGCTCAGAGGCTGCCTGACACGTTTGCGAAGATGCTCGCCGGCCGTGAGCCCCACAAAGTGAAGCTGCGGGAGGCCGGCAGCGGGCTTCACAGGCTGTGGGACGTGTCAGTGGTGTTCGATGGTGAAGGCCACATGTACCTAGGGCCCGGCTGGGAGCATTTCACCCGCGCCCATGAGCTACAGCTCGGGTACTTCCTTGTCTTCTGCTACGACGGCGACGCCATGTTCACCGTGAAGATGTTCGACAACACCATGTGCTGCATGTACTACCAGCACGACGACGATGCCAGTAAGCTCTCTGCCTCTCTTCTTCCTGTCCTTTTGGCTTCCTCTACCAGCACGACGACAACACCATGTTCACACGTTGTTGCATTTGGCCAGGCAGTGGGAGCAGCAGCGGGGATGACGAGGAGCAGAGAGGGGATGACGAGGAGCAGGGTGGGCAAGAAGATGAGCAGAGCGGGGATGACGACCTTGCTATGGTGGTGGCTGACGACGACCTTGCTATGGCGGTGGCTGACGACGACCCTGCTATGGTGGTGGCTGACGACGACCTCGCGATTGTGGTGCCTGACGCTGACCTCGCGATGGTGGTGCCTAACGATGACCTCGCGATGGTAGTGGCACCGGTGATTCCACAGCCGAGCGACAGGACCATGCCAATTGTGGTAGAGGAGTACATCCGCGTCGGGATTCGCCACTCTGAGCGCATCAGGTTGATGAAGGAGAAGAAGGAGGAGTGAAGATGTTAAGAAAATGAAGTGGCAATGTTAAGCATGTTGGGTTTAAGCTTGTCAATGTTAAGTATGTCAGGTTTAATTTTGTGCATGCCCATGGATGCTGTATGACAGTGTCATCTAAACATGTCAATTTCTTAACAATGAACATTTAGTTTGGTAATTGATGGGAATTGAAATTTTTTATGCATGCTCATGGATGAAAGATAAAATTATGGGTTTTTGTGCATGCTCATGTATGAAACAATATAAGTTTCATTTTTTGAATGCTAAAAACATGACTCAAACCCTAGCCACGGAAGACTGCCGTGACGAAATCCGACGGTTTTTGAAAACACCGTAAAAAATTCAAAAACCGTTTTTCATTTTTTGAATGCTAAAGACATGCGTTTTTTTCATGAAGCGGCTACAAGGTAGGCATTTCATCACAGAATCGACAACAGATTGGCATGGATCAAACCCTACCCACGGACGGCCGCCGCGACGAAATCGGCCGGTTTTTGGAAACACCGTAAAAAATTCAAAAAAATTCAGAAAAATGGGAGACCTCCGCGTCACATCATCAAATGTGGCCAACCAACTAGCAAAAATACTAAACTTGCAATACAGATGTTTTCTTGAAAAAGTGTTCTAAAAAACGACCTACCATGAGCGAAGATTCATGGCTTTCAAACCAAACTAGCAATGATATGGCGCATCCGATGAATAGTTTACGATAATATGCCCAAATTTGGTGCATGCCTCCGTCTTGTGATGGCAAACAATGTTGCCAAAGCGAGGTTCCAACTTGTTTAACAAGAAAAACCGTTTTTCATTTTTTGAATGCTAAAGACATGCGTTTTTCGTGAAGCGGCTACAAGGAGGGTCACCCCTAACGGCGCCATTCCATGTCTATCTCAAAGTAGACCCTATTTTACGGGACGGTCGCCAAAAGCATGCATTTCCGACCCTCGCAGCTACTCCGGCAATTGAGACCACCTTGATCGATTCAATTTGAACCGGCTGGAATTTGAACTCATGGGTCCTCCATAGCTTGCCCGTTATTTTTGCCAAAAATGCTTTTAAGCTTCACAGGTAGGCATTTCATCACAGAATCGACAACAGATTGGCATGGATCAAACCCTAGCCACGGACGACTACCGCGACAAAATCGGCCGGTTTTTGAAAACACCATAAAATTCAAAAAAAAATCAAAAAAAATGGGAGACCTCCGCGTCACATCATCAAATGTGGCCTACCAACTAGCAAAAATACTAAAATTGCAATACAGATGTTTTCTTGAAAAAGTGTTCTAGAAAACGACCTACCATGAACGAAGATTCATGGCTTTCAAGCCAAACTGGCAATGATATGGCTGCATCCGATGAATAGTTTCTGATAATATGCCCAAATTTGGTGCATGCCTCCGTCTTGTGATGGCAAACAATGTTGCCAAAGCGAGGTTCCAACTTGTTTAACAAGAAAAACCGTTTTTCATTTTTTGAATGCTAAACACATGCGTTCTTCGTGAAGCGGCTACAAGGAGGGTCACCCCTAACGGGGCCATTCCATGTCTATCTCAAAGTAGACCCTATTTTACGGACGGTCACCAAAAAGCATGCATTTCCGACCCTCGTAGCTACTCCCGGCAATTCAGACCACCTTCGGCCGATTCAATTTGAACGGCTGGAATTTGAACTACGGGTCCTCCATAGCTTGCCCGTTATTTTTGCCAAAAATGCTTTTTAGCTTCACAGGTAGGCATTTCATCACAGAATCGACAACAGATTGACATGGATTAAACCCTAGCCACGGACGACCGCCGCGACGAAATCGGCCGGTTTTTTAAAACACCATAAAATTCAAAAAAATTCAAAAAAAAGGGAGACCTCCACGTCACATCATCAAATGTGGCCTACCAACTAGCAAAAATACTAAACTTGCAATACAGATGTTTTCTTGAAAAAGTGTTCTAAAAAACGACCTACCATGAACGAAGATTCATTGCTTTCAAGCCAAACTAGCAATGATATGGCCGCATCCGATGAATAGTTTCTGATAATATGCCCAAATTTGGTGCATGCCTCCGTCTTGTGATGGCAAACAATGTTGCCAAAGCGAGGTTCCAACTTGTTTAACAAGAAAAACCGTTTTCATTTTTGAATGCTAAAGACATGCGTTTTTAGTGAAGCGGCTAAGGAGGTCACCCTAACGGCGCCATTCCATGTCTATCTCAAAGTAGACCCTATTTTACTGGACGGTCGCCAAAAGTATGCATTTCCGACCCTCGTAGCTACTCCCGGCAATTCAGACCACCTTCGGCCGACTCAGCTGGAACCGGCTGGAATTTGAACTGCGGGTCCTCCATAGCTTGCCCGTTATTTTTGCCAAAAATGCTTTTTAGCTTCACAGGTAGGCATTTCATCACAAAATCGACAACAGATTGGCATGGATCAAACCCTAGCCACCGACGACCGCCGCGACGAAATCGGCCGGTTTTTGAAAACACCATAAAATTCAAAAAAATTCAAAAAAAATGGGAGACCTCCGCGTCACATCATCAAATGTGGCCTACCAACTAGCAAAAATACTAAACTTGCAATACAGATGTTTTCTTGAAAAAGTGTTCTAAAAAACGACCTACCATGAACGAAGATTCATGGCTTTCAAGCCAAACTAGCAATGATATGGCCGCATCCGATGAATAGTTTCTGATAATATGCCCAAATTTGGTGCATGCCTCCGTCTTGTGATGGCAAACAATGTTGCCAAAGCGAGGTTCCAACTTGTTTAACAAGAAAAACCGTTTTTCATTTTTTGAATGCTAAAGACATGCATTTTTCGTGAAGCGGCTACAAGGAGGGTCACCCCTAACGGCGCCATTCCATGTCTATCTCAAAGTAGACCCTATTTTACGGACGGTCGCCAAAAAGCATGCATTTCCGACCCTCGTAGCTACTCCCGGCAATTCAGACCACCTTCGTCCGATTCAGCTAGAACCGGCTGGAATTTGAACTGCGGGTCCTCCATAGCTTGCCCCTTTTTTTGCCAAAAATGCTTTTTAACTTCACATGTAGGCATTTCATCATAGAATCGACAACAGATTGGCATGGATCAAACCCTAGCCATGGACGGCCGCCGCGACGAAATCGGCCGGTTTTTGAAAACACCGTAAAAAATTCAAAAAAATTCAAAAAAATGGGAGACCTCCGCGTCACATCATCAAATGTGGCCTACCAACTAGCAAAAATACTAAACTTGCAATACGGATGTTTTCTTGAAAAAGTGTTCTCAAAAACGACCTACCATGAACGAAGATTCATGGCTTTCAAGCCAAACTAGCAATGATATGGCCGCATCCGATGAATAGTTTCTGATAATATGCCCAAATTTGGTGCATGCCTCCGTCTTGTGATGGCAAACAATGTTGCCAAAGCGAGGTTCCAACTTGTTTAACAAGAAAAACCGTTTTTCATTTTTTGAATGCTAAAGACATGCATTATTCGTGAAGCGGCTACAAGGAGGGTCACCCCTAACGGCGCCATTCCATGTCTATCTCAAAGTAGACCCTATTTTACATATGGTCGCCAAAAAGCATGCATTTCCGACCCTCGTAGCTACTCCCGGCAATTCAGACCACCTTCGCCGATTCAATTTGGAACCGGCTGGAATTTGAACTGGGTCCTCCATAGCTTGCCGTTATTTTTGCCAAAAATGCTTTTTAGCTTCGCAGGTAGGCATTTCATCACAGAATCGACAACAGATTGGCATGGATCAAACCCTAGCCACGGACGGCCGCCGCGATGAAATCGGCCGGTTTTTGAAAACATCGTAAAAAATTCAAAAAAAATTCAAAAAAAGGAAGACCTCTGCGTCACATCATCAAATGTGGCCTACCAACTAGCAAAAATACCAAACTTGCAATACGGATGTTTTCTTGAGCTACTCGGTATGATTTTAACCATGATTTCTACAAAGTTTACAAAAAAACCCTATTTTTTCTGCCTCAAAACCTCTAAAAACTGGTGAAAATTTCCCTCCTAGCACCAAATTTTCCCTCCCACCCCACGAAAATTTCCCACCATTTCTCTCCCACTACCATTCGGGACCCACCACCCCTCTCCCACTAAACACGCGGGATCCTCCCCTCCCACTCCCCAAAATTTCCCATTCCATTCCCCCCCTTCTCCTCCCTGCTCCGCGCCCTCCCGCCCCTCCTCCTCCCCCACTCACCCCGCCCACTCCCTCCCTCCCTCCTCCTTGCGCCCGCCTCCCCACTCCTCCCTCCCTTACTCCGTGCCGCCACGCTTGTCATCGCCGCCCTCCCCGATGACGAATCCCCTCCCCTCGGCTACATCGACTACATCGACGACGACGGCGGCTACATCGACTACATCGACGACGACGACAGCTACATCGACCACATCGACGACGGCGGCGGCTACATCGACGACGACCACCGCTGCATCATCAACATCATCCGCCCCTAGGTACTTCTCCATCTCCCCTCGATATTTGATGGATCCATCTCCCTTCATCTGCTGGATCCATCTCCCCTCTAGTTTGGTGGATCTTCTAGGGTTAGGATCTTCTAGGGTTAGGATCTCCGTCTGGTTCATGGGGTTAGGGTTAGGGTTCATGGGGTCAGGGTTAGGTTTCATGGGGTTCGTGGGGATGATCTCCCTCTGGTTCATGGCTAGAACATGATGGGGTTAGGGTTCTTGTTGCACGCCCATCCTGATTGTTCAAGTAGAAGACTTCTTTTATGTTGTGCCCATGGGGTTTGTAGCAGTGTTCTTCTTTTATGATATGTGCATGAAGCTTGTGTTCTTCTTTGCAGTGAAAAAGAGAATGCTTAGTACTTACTGTGGTATTGGAATTCCTAGTGTGTTAAGGCAGTATGACTAGTTTTAATATATACCATATTGGTGCTAGATAATTTTTGGTGTTTTAATATACTCTTCTAAATTGCCTGCATAAGCATGATTTCAAGGCCTACTATTATTGTTAACATTGCTTGCTTCTTTATTCATCAACTGTTGGGCAATCAGTTGCTCTGAATGCATAAGCTTGCCTCCATTAGGGAAAACAATTGAGTAATTCATTTGCTTATAGATGATTGCAGGTACATGGATAAAATTGCAAGTTAAAACATAAAAGTAATTGTTGTAAATAGTTGTTTTTGCTAATCCACATTACTGAAGTATAAATCGTGTGCACTGTATTTGTATCCAACTATATATAATTGTAATACATGTGAGTACTATTCTTGTCTCTGGTACCACAACCTTTATTCACTTAGCTTGATGTAGTTTGCTTCACATATACTACTGCTAATGCATTGCTTCACATATATAGTTTGCTTCAATTCAGTTGCTTGCTAGCATACATATGGTTAGGGTTTGCATCAGCAGTACTACTAGCACTTTGCTTGGTTGTTGTGTACTTTATATGAGGCACTAGGAAGATTTCTTGATGTACATTACTATCTCCTGCTTGATGTAGTGAAGATATTAAGAGATGCTTCATATCTTTCCAAAGTACATGCATGCTTGTTTAGTGCACTTACATGTTTGTAATTAATAACACTAGATCACTGTATTGTTGATCCATCAAGTTTGTTTCACATGTATTACATGTATGTGCATGATGGTCCAAATGCTTTCCTTTATTGATACAAGTGCATCATTTTACTTTATCCTGTTGTATCGATTGTTGTTTATTCTATTTTGCAAGCACCACCTCAAGATCATCCATGGCAAGGATGACAAGGTCAAACGTGAGGCCAACCGTTGGTATGCAACTTGCTCCTTGTGGTTATACTGTCAGTTTCATAAAATCTGTGTCTTAATATGCTAAGTGAAATGTATTGCTGCAATATGAATAAGCTGGCTTAATTGTGTCTGTGTGCTGTTAGTCTTCCTTACCTGAATAACTAGGATTAAATGGTAATAAAATTTCATAAGATATGTATTCCAAACATTCCAAACATTCACCTAATAGTTATGTTTCCTTTATCATGCAAAGAAGAGCCTCTCACCGAGTACGAGAAGGTTAGGGCTAGAAATATCATGAGGAACAATCGGTTGTTCCAGACCCTTGGCATCGGTGCAATAGTGTCGATGATTAGGAAAGCAAATGATGTACGAGAAGGTAGAAGTGATGAGGTTCAAGAAGGTAGTGGAGTTATCAATTATGACCCAGAGTGCAATCCTAAGGAGGATGAAGTTATTGATGGAGAGGAAGTGGATGATGTTGTAGTGAGAAAGACATTAAGGTGCAAACTCTGTCTTGCTTGGAGGGCTAGGGTTCTTTTATGCTATGTTATTCCTTGTGCTCACATATTTCTCTTGTGATCTAATGCTTTTTCCGTGTTGTTTATACGAGGCCTTCAAGGAATCTAGGACGAAGAGGCTGGTGTTAAGAAGGCAGTCGACAAGAAGAAGAGCTCAGAAACATCTGCTGCAATGCCTCCAGGAAGGGTGATGGCCCCAGCTCCAGGACAAAAAAAGAGGATCCTGGAACCTGATGAACCTGCCCTTGATAGAGTCACAAGGCAGAAAGCAAATATGGCGACTGCGACGGACCATCAGGAAAGTCTGCTGCGCATGGACTCTGAGACCTCGGTGCAAATGGGTGATGAGTTGCCGCCCATGGATGAAGGAACCACTCTCAGCATGGATGGAAGTGGCACTGTCTCCCTAGATGAAGGAGGAACCATCTGCATTGATGAAGCGAGCCTTTCGTCCACACGACCTCAGCCTGTTGCACCTTCTATTGACAGAATCTTGTCATCAATGAAGAAGAACAGCAGCTTGTGCTTCAATCAGGCAAGTTGACCTTTGCAATGCTATCTTTTACTAGTGCATTTTCCAAATGGAATGATCATGTATGCTTTTGTCGATTTCTATTCTAATTTATGAGTTCAATTTCATTTTCAGATGCAATGTCTACCAAGACTAGACATAGAAAGGGAAAAGGGCTAGAGAGGATCACCAAGTCGCTTGGTAGCAAGGTGCCTATCCAAATTGCCGAAGGGATGAAGCGTCTAGAGAAGCCTCTGCATTCAGCAAAGCTTGCTTCTGAGTGTGGACTCGTTGCAAGAAGCCATCTTCCGGTTCTTCCTCACTTCAAGCTATAAAAAAATGCTAGTCTATTGGAGAACTACATTGGGAAAGTTGTTGTAAGCTACTTATTTCATAGTTAATGTGCTATCTATTTTCTGTTACACCTATGCATAATCACTAATATTGTTCCTACCTTGTTTGCTGTCTTGGTAGGCAAATTTTGAGATGAACACGGACTCGAGACCATCAATACCGCGTGCAAAGATATTCGCGAGAAAAGTTCAAAGAATGAGCGCCATCGATCAAGAAGAAGTATTTTGATACCGTAGCCGCAAATAAAGTCAACATCAAGTCTCCGCACTTTGATCGGCGGATGGTGAATGGCAAGCTCTGGTGGAGATGTGGTCTACCCCAAGACACAAGGTTTGTCTCTGCTTTTTTGATGATTTATGTTCTACACATGATATGCTAGTGCTAGATCATCTTGACGATATGCTTTTTGTAGGGAACACATGTGTCGAACAAGATGAATCGAGGAAAAGTCGTGTACAATCGAGAACTGGTTCGGGCACTACACAGCACATTTTTGCCATTGTGAGAACTTTTCTCTAGAGACCTTACCGTTTGATCCTCGTTGGATAACATTTCGATTCTTGCTGAATAACATTTTGATTTTTGTTGAAAACATTTGAGAAAAGAAGAGCGTAAGGGTGAGGAGCTGTCTGCGATTGACTTGTTTAAGGCCACCCACAATAGCAAGAAGCACGGTTTTGAAGAGCGATCAAGGCTGCTATAGTAAGTCACTCCATGCTTTGTCCATGCCCTGTTTGATTCACAGCCAGCTTTGATGCTGTTTGATGCTTTGATGATTTGATGTTGTTTGATTCGGAGCCAGTTCCATGCTTTGATGTTGTTTGATAGTTCCATGCTTATAGCTCCATGCTAGGCTTAATGAAGATAGTTCCATGCTGTTTGATACACACACGCTATGTTCCATGCTTTGATGCTATTTGTTGCATTTTTTATGACATGATGAAATTTGATCTGAATGTTAGTCAGGAAGCCATCTTATATAGAACCACCATTCTAGGCTTAATGAAGCGATCATATTGTTCCAATTGCATGTCTCCAGGTCACTAGTCATCATCTTTTATAGATTTTGTGTGCTGGTTCGGTTACTTCAAATAATCCATTTGTGTGCTAGTTTGGTTTCTCCACTAATGCCTATCATTTTCCTCCATATGCTAGCTTGAGATGGAAGAAATGAAGGACGCTTGATACCGGAAGGTGAAGAGCCAAAGTCTCACTGTTCAAATTGTCGAAGAAGTGTTGTCGAAATCATCAAGCAAAGCACATTCCTCACGAATGTTGGGCTCCGATCATCTAGGAACAACTCCATAAAAGCAACTGCTGAAGTGTTTGCTCATGTTCGTGACCTTGAGCGGAAGTCGGAGAGGTCCGAGCTTCAAGCTGAACTGGTGCAAGAAGAATTGACGGCAATCAAGATGAAGGCGGAAGAATCTGAAGCTGCACGCCACAAGGAACTTGAGCTGCTGCGGCAGAAGTCTCAAGAACAGGAAGAGAAGTTAGCCCACTTGATGGCTCTCTTTGGAGCTAAGGTAGTTTGATGGCTGTGCTGTCGTTGAGCTAAGGTAGTTTGATGGCCCTCTTTGTGTTTGAGTTGAGCTAAGGTTGTTGCATTTTGAACTGAGCTGAGCTGAGAGCTATTGCATTTTGTTGCATTTTCAGCACCTGTGAAGTTATGTGATCTTGTGAACCTGTGAAGTTACGTGAAGTTATGTGGATCATTTTGTTTATTTTCTGTGAAGTTATGTGGATCACTTGTGCACCTGGGCCTTTCTGTTTATAGTTATGCAAAATGAGAACTTGGGCTCTAAAAAGGCCAAGGTCCAAACAAGAATTAGACCAAAAAGGCTTGGGCCTAAAAAAAGATATGACTGTAAGAAAAAATTTATAAAAGGCTGCATAGCAGATAATAAAAGGCCAAGGCCCAAATTCGAACTAGACCAAAAAGGTTGTGGCCCAAAACAATTGTGGACTATAAAAAAAATTCATCAGAAAAAGGCTCCATTCCCAGAAAATAAAAGGCCAAATTATTGGGCCAGGCCCATACACATAAGCAAAATAAAGAGAAAAAAATAAATTAAACGGGCTGAATTATTGGGCTTGGCCCATGTAGACTGCTGAAATGGACCGGGCTGATTCTATTTTACGACCTTTTCATTTGGTCGTAATTCTGCCACGTCAGCTTGCCACGGTGGATCTAACGTGGTGTGGTCGGATTGCTAGTGACCAAAATAATTGGTCGTAAAATCTACGACCTTTTTTTTGGTCATAAACGTCTACGACCATTCCAGAAGAAAGGTCGCTATAGTCAGTTAACGACCCCCAGCTTTTGACCTTATGTTTTTGGTCACAAAAAGGTCACAAATTGAAAACAGTGACCATTTCGTGACCAACAGTGGTGGTCACTAGTTGACATATTTCTTGTAGTGTTCTTACAACTCCGCTTCAAGTTTGGCACAGCCATATTCATGCCCTACGATGGCAGGTATCATATATTCTCATATTTTATCATATGTTTTATCTAAAGTATTATCTTTAGTTTCATATACATGGATATGATGACCCGCCTAGTGGTACAACCACAATGGCGTTTTAAATTTCTCGCTGCAGACAACAGTTTAAGGTTGATGATTCAACAAAAACATAAGTTGCAATACATATGCACGAAGGCATATCAACACAAAGTGTGGCAGCTAGTCTATTACAAGGCAACACGGTGCCAGATAAGATAATTGTTTTGGCATAACATAAGGAAGCGATAATGTAAACCGCCTCCGGTTTATGCTTGATCGCCACTTGGCACGATGGTTGCGGGTCATCCCTCGCCGTTTAAACGATTCCCTACCGGTAATGGAAATCAACAGTTGTCGATCGATTCCCATTAATGCTTGAATACGGCTTCATCATTGATCAGCTACGACGGTTCAATATCAGGAGCGTAAGTATGCTTACGGATTGGCGGTATAAGGTTCTCCGCTTCAGGAATCGGTGCAGACACTCGTTTGTTTTCTCCATCATATTGGGCCTGATAGTGAGATAGATTTGCCTCTTCAACCAGCTGACAAGCTAAAGGGCACACTTCCCGGTTTATAGCTCGAAGATCCTCTTCGCTAAATTTCTTCCCGTCTTCCTTCAAGCTTGGGAAGCCTTGGGCTGCTTCAACAGGATCAAAATCTGGCACCCACGCTTTGGCCCGGATTAAGGAATTTATGGCACCGGTTCTGGCAGCAGATTTCTTCAATTCTTCAAACCGGGCAGGAAGCATTGGCAACCTTTTAAGGGTGTCCTGGATCAAGGTTGGGGCTGGGTTGTTGTGAGAAGCGGTGCTGATGATCCGTTGCGCACCAGTATAGAGTTGCTCTATCAATGTATAAGAGGCTTTCAATTTCTTCTACACGTCTGATCCCAAGTGGCCAATGCGTGTCCCTATATCATTCAAAGTGTTAATAAACCGGCAATTACATGAGAAAGCTTCGTTATGTCAGGCATCAAAAAAGGCTTACCAAAGATAGCGGTGGTCATGGCGTGCACTTGCCGCTTTCCACTGGACAGTTCATCCACCACCGGCTTAAGGGCAGCTTCAGCATTTTCTGCCCGTTGAGTTAAAGCGGCCTTTTCAGTGGCCCAATCTGCCGCTCCTTGTTGAATCCCTCCTTAAGCTTTTCCATGACGCTTAAAGCGCTGGTTAATTCATCTTTTGCCTTGGAGGTTTCAGCTTGCTGGGATTTCAGGTTTTCTTGAAGATCAGCGATTTGACTATCTTTCTTGTTCACATCAGCCTACATACAGATAATCATATGATAAGGATTAAGATGCACAGTTGAAGTACCAACCCTGTTGGGGATATAACTACTGAGTGTAAACCGCCCTGAAGGGGCCGGGTTACCCTCGTCCATGATCAGGGCCCACGGAGGAGGCCCAAAGCCCAGAGGCGGGTTAGGATCCATTCATGTAAACCGCTTTAGTCTTATAACTTGAGCTGTAAGATAAGAGAGAAGAGACCGAGCCGGACACTTGTATGAGCCGGATCGGGACTCTATAGACCGGCCGGGCGTCAACCCGTGTATATAAGGGGACGACCCGGCGGCGGGTTAGAGACAGACAATTCGAGGCTTAGGCGAAGCTATTGCTCCCTAGTCGCCGAAATCACATCAATCCCACCACAACTAGACGTAGGCTTTTCCTTCATCGAAGGGGCCGAACTAGTATAACTCCCGTGTCTTTGTGTCCGCTTTAACCCCTCTAAGTTAACCCGTACGATGGCCCTGCGACTAAGTCCTTTCACGAGGACATCTGCCGTGACAATTCCACGACAGTTGGCGCCCACCGTGGGGCTATCGCACGATGGTTTGATGATCTTAGGGGCAAGTTCGAAGGACTCGAAGGCTATCTTGTGGGCGGATGACTAAGAGTCGTCGCGCAAACTCTACATCGACAATGCGGATTTGGGGCCCGAGGCGGCTCGATTGAATCTGGTACGGGTCCCCTTTGGTGGCATACGTGTTCATCGGCAAGATCGGCGAGCGGGGCTGGGCGGACATCTGCACCGACCTCGTCGAAAGCGGCTCAGCGGGCGAAGAAGAGTCCTGCCACAGCTAAACCGGCTGTCAAGCGTGCTTTCGTGGGAGTCGTCCACGGAGACTATGAGGGCGGATCAGCATCTGGCGGCGAAACCGTTGTCTACTCCGGCGACGAGTCGTCGGTAGGAAACCGAGTCTCTGTACCACCGCGGGATGGCGGATCGGGGCTGTTCCGGCGGGAGAGTATTCGGACCCCTTTGATCTACCCAACGGGTTGGAATCTTCATGGCGGTACACAGGCGGCGCTTCACTCTTGACCATGGCGCCCATGGTCGCCGGTTCAACAGCGATGATGGTAGCCGGGGAAGGAGGCCCTGTGCGCCCACCGGCTCAAGCTTTATCGGAGCTATTCGACGCATTGGCTGCGCTCATGGCGAGGCTAATCCGGCGGATCAGGACCTGCACAATGCGAGATTGCAAAGGTGAAGGAACAGATCGCTAAAGCTAAAGCGGATCGGCAGCCGCGGGCGTGAGGATGGCGGCGGGCGGGCGCTTTGGATGCCTGAGCTTATAGGTTCATCTTTGGATCGAGTGCATCACATGAAGTCATGAAAAGGAAATACAGATCCGTTTGCCTTGGTTTTCGAGGAAGAGCTCTTCAATACCCGGGGCGAGGACCGATAATCCGCCGCCGGTGGTAAACCGGTCGAAGCACTGGGGCGGCAGCGCCGGTTCAGCCCGTATGATAGATCAACCGCCATCATACCGACGCGCGCCCGGTGTCACGGACACCTCCGGTCACTACTCAACCCAACGGATAACCTTGTTGCGGCTGCGGCACGATTGGGCGATTCGATCGAGGCGATTCACCACAGCGGTAGAAACACGCCGGGTCAAGGAGCTCCTCGGGGCGGCCACTGCTCGGCGAGAAGCGTATTCATCTGATCGGGATCGGATCCTCCACCCCCGCCCAAGCGGAGTTATAGCCGCGCGTAGATGAACCGGCCGTATCAAGCAACGCGTAGCGCGGTCCGCCTCGTGGCAACAACCCGGCGGTGGCTTCAAGGCGCTCAAGTGGTGGTGGACGGGCGAGAGCACGTAGGGAGGCTGAGTTAGCGGCACAACATGAGGACCATCAGCTCGCGCGGTTCGTCCGACCATCTTGAACCGGGGTCACGTCGGCTCATTGGGGTGCCTTGCCTCGTCCCGCTTTACGCAATGTCGCGTTGCCCAAGGACTTCAAAGGGCCACGCAAGGTGCCCAATTATACCGCCGATTTGGCTCGAGCGTGGATAGAAAGCTATGAGATGGCCATGGAGATCTTTGGATGTGGGCGAAGCTGCATGTGCGAAGTACTTCACCATGATGTTGGAAGAGTGCGGCCCGTACTTGGTTGAAAAATTTGCCGCCAACTCAGTTAGCTCGTGGACCCGATTCACGGACCGGTTTATTCAAAATTTCAAAGACACTGTAAACAGCCCATATCTGTGGTGGATTTGGCGGCTTGTGTCGAGCGGAGGAGAATCTACAACACATTGGGTGCGCCGCGTTTGGAGGTTTTACATTCGCCGGACCGGATCAACCTGATTCCGCTATCTTAACCCTAGAAGCCAACTGCGGTTCGAACCGTTGAAGTTGAAGCTGGGTCGCATGAAGCGTTTTGCAATGACATGGAGCACGCTCATGGGCGTTTTGGTAAAGTATGCTGATTACGATAGTACCAAGGATCCCGAGTGCGAGGATGACGAAGTAGGGAAGGAAAACAGAATAGCAACTCGAGGCCAGCACATCATTCGGCGAGCAATGGGGAAATAAGCGTAAGGCTAACGGCAACATGGGCCGTAGCCAACACCAGCGCCAGCAGGACAAGGGTCAGCGGCGCAAAGGTAAGCAATCAAACCGGGCGGTGCACAAGGTCACAATCCGGATCGTTTGAATTACCTATTGAATCAACCTTGTCCAAGCATGGGACGAAGGAGGCACCAGCGAACCACCTCTGGAAGGATTGTTATATTATGCAGGAGTTCAAAATTCTAATGCTTTCGGTATGATCAAGGGCCCGGCGGTTCGAGGTCCGCCCGGTTCTGATGGAGAAATTCCGGCCCGAGGTTCGGTGGTAATCCGGGCGGGCAAGGCAATCGAAACAATCGAACAATCGAGAACCAAGGGGTTACAATCAACAACAGCAGCGATCGGGTTACCAAAGTAATCCAAAGTAGTTGAGCGGTGGGCAGTACCATGTCTTTACCACCAGCTTGGACAGACGAGACCGCAAACTTGAGCGGGCGGTCGGTGTTGTTGAACCGCCGCGCACCGCATTACTGCGCTGGTCGAGCAGCCTATTGTATGGGCGAGAGGATCATCCTCCCGGGTTTACAATCCGGGTCAGCTAGCCCTAGTGGTGGCACCTCGGTGGGAGGATACAGGTTTACCAAAGTGCTTATGGATGGAGGAGCAGCATCAACATCACGTACTACGAGACCTTCCGGCGTATGGGGTTGGCGGATAAGCATCTCGGGCCGTCGGTCTGGTGTTTCACGGCGTGGTGCACAGCAAGTCGGCATACCGGTCGGTAAGATAGCTCGGAGGTAGCCTTTGGAGATGAACATGATTCGGATCGGAAGCGTTGGCGTTTGAGGTGGTGAAAATCCAAAGCCCTTACCACGCCTGTTTGGGCGGCCGGCTTATGCTAAGTTTATGGCACGGCCTTGTTATGTTTATTTGCAGCTGAAAATGCGGGTCACAAAGGGCGATAACGGTTCACGGAGCCGCCGGATTGCGTTGGAATGCGAGGAAGGTGATGCGGCTTATGCAGAGTCGGTTTGTGCCACGAAGAGTTAAAGTACTATAAAGACAATGTTGATCCGGCAGATATGACCCGTTGAAGAAGCCAACTACGAGCACGATCCGGTTTGAAGTTTAAGTCGGTGGTGAGACTAAACTTGTTGATTTTGTGCCCGGCGATTCGTCCAAGCAGTTCACCATCGGTGCTAACTTGGATCCTAAATAGGAAGCGCGCTCATCGAGTTCATCCGTGAGAATCGGGACATTTTGCATGGAAACCTTCCGACATGCGGGTGTACCGAGGAACTCGCTGAGCACACTCTTAATGTTGATCCCAAGTATAGACCGGTAAAGTAGTTTCTTCGTCGGTTTAACGAGGAAAGGCGCAAGGCCATTGGAGAGGAGGTTGCGGGCTCTTAGCGGCAGGGTTTATCGTTGAAGTTTTCCATCGAGTGGCTTGCTAACCCGGTGTTGGTCCTTAAGAAGAATGGCACTTGGCGCATGTGTGTGGATTATCAGATCTTAACAAGGCTTGTCCGGCGAGATCCTTCGCCCTCCCGTATTGATCAGATTATTGATGCTACGGCGGGTTGTGGCGTTGAGCTTTTGGATGCGTATTCGGATATCATCAGTTAAGATGGCGGTTAAGGACCAGGAGAAGGCGGCGTTTATCACCCCTTTGGAGCCTTACGCTATGTATCTATGCCTTTTGGGCTCAAGGCGCCCAAGCAACTTATCAACGTTGCGTGCAAAATTGCTTGCATGAACAGATCGGCCGTAATGTGCATGCTTATGTGGATGATATTGTGGTTAAGTCAAGGAAGAAGGAAACACCGATTGAGGATTTGAGAGAAACCTTTGACAACTTGCGGGTGTACAAGATGATGCTTAACCCGGCCAAGTGTGTTTTGGTGTTCCGGCGAGCAAGTTATTGGGTTTCCTTGTGTCCAACAGAGGATTGAAGCTAATCCGAAGAAGATTACAGCTATCACCTCCTGGCTAAGCCAAAGTGTGTCAATGATGTCCAACGTTTGGCAGGTCGGATTGCTGCGCTAAGCGGTTTATCGGCCGCCTAGGAGAAGGCCATTCCTTTGTACCGAATCTTTGAAGAAAACGGATCGGTTAAATGCGAGTTCACCGGCGATGAAGCATTGGAGGACTTAAAGCGGCGGTTGGCCAACCGCTTTGTTCTCGCCGCTCCCATTGACAAGGAGCCACTCCTATTATATGTTGCTGCTAATGCGGGGCGGTCAGCGTAGCCATTGTGGTGGAGCGGAAGGAGGCGGGGAAGGAGTATCCGGTTCAACGGCCGGTTTATTACATTAGCGAGGTCCTCATTGAGTCTAAGCAAAGATATCCGCATTGGCAGAAGCTGGTATATGGAGTTTTTATGGCAAGCCGGAGGCTGAAGCAATATTTTCAAGGGCACCCCATCACGGTGGTCAGTTCAGCTCCTTTGGGAGACATCATACAGAACCGGAAGCGGCGGCGGATTGCTAAGTGGGCTATAGAACTTGGGCGCACGGTTTAAGGTATGTGCCTCGGACGGCGGTAAAGTCTCGAGCACTTGTGGATTTCATTAACGATTGGACAGAGTTGCAAGCGCTGAAGAAAAGCGGATCATACCTATTGGACCATCCACTTTGATGGGTCCGAGCAATTGGAGGGCTCGAGGCTGGAGTCGTATTAACTTCCCCACGGGTGACAAGTTCCGTTCGTTCTTAAGCAATGTTCCCTGTACTAACAATGCAGCTGAGTATGAGGCTTTGCTCCATGGTCTCCGGATGGCTAAGGAGATGAATCTAAGCGGGTTAAGTGCTTTGGTGACTTCGGACTTGGTGGCCCGGCAAGTGTCGGTACTTGGGATTCAAAGATCCACTCATGGCTGCGTCCGTCGGGAGGTGGATATTGTTGCGAGGACACTTTAAAGGATATCGGGTGGACCATGTGGATCGTCGGAAGAACGGCGGCGGATGCTCTAAGCCGGCTGGGCTCTCAACGTAAACCGGTCCGCCCAATGTCTTCCTTGACGTCTTGCACAATCCGTCGGTTAAGCTTCTGATGAAGTCGATTTGGCTATTCTGATCCGGAGGCTCGATTGGTGGCAACCTTGCATGTCATTCGGATTGGGCGCTCCCTTATTTGGCATACATGAACAGGGCGAGTTACGGAAGATGAGGCGTGGGCCCGACAGATAGTTCGGTGGTCTAAATCTATGACCATATATAAGGCGAGTTGCATCGTTGCGGCGTGTCAGGGGCGTTTCAACGTTGTGTGTCCCCGACGAAGGCCGTGAGATATTGCGTGAGATCCATGAAGGGGCTGTGGTCACCACGCGGTTCAAAGTCCTTGGTGGCCAAAGCATTCCGCCACGGTTTCTATTGGTTGACTGCCCATGTTGATCACGAAGATCTGGTCGAGACGATGTGATGGTTGCCAAAAGTTTTCGAGGCGTGCTCATGTACCGGCCCAAGAATTGAGGATGATTCCAATTACTTGGCGTTTGCGACTTGGGGGCTGGATATGGTTGGACCTTTCAAAGGTCCAAGGACAAGAAGACCCACTGTTGGTGGCGGTCGACAAATTTACAAAATGGGTAGAGGCGAGCACATTAGCAAGTGTGATGCGGCCACGGCGGTTCAGTTCATCAAAAGGTGATTTTCGGTTTGGGTTTCCACACAGTATCATCACGGACAATGGCACCAATTTGTCCAAGGGAGCCATGAAGGAGTTTTGTGAGCGAGCACATCCGGCAGCGTTTCTTGATGGCCCACCGCAGTCAATGGTCAAGCGAGCGAGCTAATCGGGAGATCTTGCGAGTATTAAACCCGGCTTATGGTCCCTTTAGAGAGGGCGCGGGTTGTTGGATGAAGAGCTACCATCCGTGATATGGAGTATCAATACTACCCCTAACAGATCCACTTGGCTACACACCGTTCTTTATGGTCTATGGGCGGGCGGTCCTTCCTGCGATATCCGTCATGACTTGCCCAGCGTGGCAACCTATGTTGAGGCCGATAGCAAGGCAGCCTGGCGGGGCGCTTTGGATCGGCGGATGAAGAAGCGAGATATGGCGGCTGCTCGTTCGGCGATTTACAGCAGGGATCTTCGTCGGTATCACGGTCGGTGAGTTAGAACAAGAACCTTCGGGAAGGAGACTTGGTGCTTGGCTCATTCAAGACCGACAGATATGCACAAGCTATCCCCACCTTGGGAAGGGCCCTTTGTGGTCAGCAGAATCTGCACAACGGGTCATACTATCGGATTGATGTTCGAGGCGAAAAGACTCACGCCGCGTCGAAGAGGAGACCCACGAGCCGTGGAACATAGCTCATCTTGACCTTATTATACACGAGCCATCGGCTCCACTTATGTACATATTAAGACAATGTATATATTATGAACAAAAGCAATAAACGGGATCCTCGGCTAAAGCGGGGTATCCGTTACGTAAAAAGTCGGTTTGGGTACATGGAGATGTTGTGCATAAAGCAGCCTCGGTTTAACCCTTGGTCTTGCTTTTGAAGTTTTTGTCACTTGGGGGCTTGGTGGTGTCGAACCAATGCAACACCTTTTGATGGTAAAGCCACCAGATCACTTGGGGACATGGTCACGTCTGAACCGATCAACGCCTCTTGGTCGGCCTAAGGCCATAGAATCACTTGGGGGCTTGGTCGAACCCGAACCATTGCCATGCCACTTGATCGGCATAATGCCACGGTTTCAGTTGGGGGCCTGGCTGACTTGAACCATCGCTACACCTTATGGGGAGCTTGGTCCTATCCGACCATGGTCACACCATCTGATCAGGCTCAGTAAAGCCTCTTCTTGCAAGCGGTTTTTATCATTGCCTTTGCTTCCATGTGGTTTTCATACCAGTTATTTGATTTTTATTTGCCTTCTTAAACCGACAACCTTTTTAAACCGGGTTCAAGTTGTCAGTTAACGGAATTCGGTTCATTTTTAATCCGGCGATTTTGTTCCGGTTTGCTTTTTCTGTTACCATCCCATTATGGAGTAACAGGGGGCTTGTCATGCCCGACACGGTTTACACGGTAAACCGGCATTCTAAGCACAGGTGTTGTTTTCTCCTTTGACGGTAATGGTTTATACAACCTCCGCCTCAAGATTGGCTAGGCCAACTGCATGCCCGACGCTGGCAGCCGCCGTGGCGGTTTAAAGAATTTGTTATTGCAGGCGAACTAAGTTGGCGGTTCATCAATCAAAATGTCGGTACCACCATGCAAAGGATACGGTGAGGTCATAAAGGCATTATTCAAAACAAAGTGCTAACTATCCTATTACAAAGCCTTCCAAGGCCGGTGTTTCGCATGGCGTTATGACTAGCGATTTGGGGCGTCACCCGGCTTGACGGATTACGCTTCTTCGCCAGTTGGCGTGAGGTAGAGGCGCTGGCGTCGGTTCAACTTCTTCCTCTTCATCACCCAAAGCCGGAAGTCATTGGTAGACGGACAATCCGGGTTAAGGCACGAAAGACAGCCTCTTCACTTATAAGCTCAACGGATCAGCGTCGAGGGCATAAGTGTGCTTACGGATTGGAGGAACAAGGCTCGCACTTCGGGAATGACAAACTCCACCCGCTTGTTGTTTGCGTCATAAAAAGCGGTGAACCGCCAGGTTAACCTGCTGCTGTTGACTCGCCGGTGACGCATCTCCTTTGTTATTCGTTTGAGCGTCATTATCAAAGGCTTCACCGTTCTCTTGGCGCTGGAAACCCTTGGCTATGTCGGCGGATCAAGATCTGCTATCACGCCTTGGCGCGAGTCGAGCGATGAGAGTGCCAGCCGGGCGCGGATCGTTTCAACTCTTCAAGCTGCCCGGAACCATGGACAGCGGTCTAGTGTGTCTTTGATCAAGGATGGAGCTGTGTTGTCGTGCGATGTGGCACATATGACTCGCTGGGCGCGGTATACAGCTGCTCAATCGGTGTATAGCGGCCTTGAGCTTCTTCCGCACATCGAGCCAGATGAGCAATACGCTTACTGCACGGTTCGGATAGCTCAGAGTTAAACCGCGGGAGAATCAAAACAGAGGTAATCGTGCAAAATTTTCTTACCAAAGATGGCGAGAGGTCATGGCATGAACTTGGCGCTTGATCTGTAAGCTCTTGATCACCGGTTTGAGAGATGATTGACATCTTCCGCCCGTTTTGTCAAACCGGCCTTCTCGGTGTCCCAATTGGCCCTTCGGTTTATACCACTCCTTGACTGTTCCATAGTGGCCAAGGCAGTTTTCAATTCATCCTTGGCCTTGGTGGTTTACGCTTGTTGAGTTTCAGTTGGCTCGAAGGTACTTGAGTTGCGGTTTCTTTGGTATATCTCATTACGATAACAAAGGGAGCATGTTAGTTGTTTCATTATAAAGTCCCAAGCTCAATACACATATTCAACTTGGCACTTGGGGCTAATGGCTAGTTGATCTTAGTATGCTATGAGTATCTGAGAAATTAAGTCGGTTTAACTATGCTAAGTTGAACCGACCCTTGAGAACTCTGATCTGCAGTTTAAAGGCGTATGGTTTCTATGCAAAATTAAGTGCGGTTTAACTATGCTAAATTAAAGCTGACCCTTGGGGGCTACTACGCGAAAAAATGCAAGAAAGGCATAACTCCTTTACCTCATAGCGGTCCTTCATACGGTTTACGAGACCAGCTTCAAAGTCACGGCTTGTGTAGAGCCGGTTGAAACTCGGAGTGAAGTTCTTGGGCGGAGAAGTTGTCATAAGGTGACAGATCAGTTTTCCCTTATCTTTACTCATAGTGGCGAGACTCTTCCTTGGCGCTGTGTTTTGCTAAAGCGACCGGTTGGCTAGGAGTGGTGTAGCGATGCCCGTCACAATAACATCATCATTTTGACCGGGCTGGCGGATTAGCGGTCTTCTTTGGGTTTGGTGCCTTCATGCTCGGCTCGGCGGTTCAACGATTCTGACCCGCTCTGTGGCGGACTCGGTGGAGCAGGATCGAGGTTTCCACTTGGGCCTCGGTTCAGTTTCGGCGGATCAGCAATGTCGTCTCGGTACAACTTCGCGAGCTATTCTTAGCGACTTCAGGATTTTCGCCCTGCTGCTCTGGGGTCTTCTCCGGATCAACATCTGCGATGAGGCTCAAGAGTTTTGCTTTTTACTCAAGCGAGCCTTGGTGCTGCGATGTTGAGAATCGAGTAAGATAAATCGACCAGCGCAAATATAAACCGAATTGGCGGGACGAAGTATGATACTTACCTGCGGCAACTTTAAGCGGAGGCGATTGCGTGGTTGATGAACCGCCGGAGGAGTTGGAAGAGGCGATAATTGGTCGAGCGGATTGAGAGGACATCGGAAGAAACCCTTTAAGGGATAGCGTTTTCGGAGAACAAGTCACCTCGGGCGGCGCTTCCGGGTTGGTGTATCTGGTAACCCGGACGAGGTAATCTGTTGGCTTGTGTGCGGGTCGTGCAGCGCTCTTGATCTGCTGTGTCTTCAAAGAAAGTTTTGGATTCAGATGAGCATAGGAATGAGATTTTTTCACTTTCCGGACTGCGGCGAATTCTTTTAACCGACACGAGTCGGATTAGGAAGAAAGTAGGATTACCTCAACATGGTCGGCATGGTGGCTTGACATCATCCTGTGAGTTTCAATTGTCAATAGAAGGAACAAATTACAAGCAGAAGAAACATAAAAAGAAGAGCGGTTCTGGCGACTCCTCGAGGATATAAAGCTTTACCTCAACTTACGAATCTTCGTCTTCGGCGGATCGAAGACTCGGCGGTTTTCTTCTTGCCAGCTTTTTGGTAGCCTTGGACTTTACACGCGAGCCGGGCGGTTTGGTCCGCTTCGGAAGGAGCTGTTAGCCTGCGAGGTAACAAGGATTAATGTATATCAACAAAGTATTAAAGGCCCAGCGGTGGCGAGCCTTACATGAGCGGTTTGTTGGCAACACGAAGGAGCCAACCCGGTTAGGCTGCGAGCGGAGACCGGTTCATCAAGCATCCTCTTCTGATCTCTGTGACCTCAAGTTCAGTTATTGGTAACTTCGTGGCGTCTTTGAGGGTCTTTGAGGCTGCCGGTGTATCGTGCATCAATCCGGGCGGCGGCTTAATGGCAAGATGCCCCAAGAAACCCGACATCGCACAAGGTCCACACAGTTAGTCCATTGGCCATTAGAGCCGGAGTTTAATGATTTGGCGCAAAATTCTTCCGTTCCGTGGCGGTCAGCGTAAAGGCAGCGGATGATGGTTGCTAAGCGGTGAGGGCGGTAACCCGCAAAGGATTCTCGTTATCGAGGAGCAGTATTCGGCGGTAGAACCAGGTTTGGTTCCAATCTTTCGGATGGCTATGGTGTTTGGCGTGAAAATCCACTTCCTTCCTTTTTGGATTGAAGCGCCGCCCAGCTCCGTGTTAGGGCCATCCGAAAATTCTGTCTGGCGATTCGGTGAAAGAAATCCGGAACAGTTCCACAGATGGTTCTTCTTGAAGGTAGACTTCACGAACACTTGGAAATTGCATATGTTTGACACGGAGTTTGGACCAATATCCTGTGGATGGAGTTGAAAACTGGCAAGGACATCCCGGAAGAATTTTGATCCGGGTGGGCAGAATCCCCGGTCTAAGTGCTGCACAAACACAATTACTTCTCCTTCTTGCGGATTGGGAGGGCATTGGCATCCGGAACCCTTGATGGAGGACATTTTAGCAGCTAAAGCGCCCGGTGGTGGCGTATCCGTTGAGTTGCGTCTCGGTGGCCTTAGGCCGGACCCAATTGCAAGCTGAGAATTGAGGGCCATTCCGGAAGACTAAACTGCGAAAGGAAAAAGCGGTTCACCGTTAAGCAGTTCAGCACATTATACAATGTTAAACGGTGATTGACGGCCGATTTCGATTCGGTTTAGCGAGACTAATGGAGGGCGGGTTAGCTATCAAAAGTTAAACCGCCAAACCGCCAAAAGAGACAGGCGAAGAATCTACTAAGTATGGACGAAACAGATTTCACATGCGAATGGAAGTAATTTAGATCTACGAAGTTTGATGAGGAAAATTTCTCGAGCCTCATAAAGAGCGAGGAAGGTTCGGGCATTCTAAACTAGAGGATCTGAACAAAAGAAAGATGCATAAAGAGTTAAGGCGACAATGGGCGATCACCCGCAGAGATGTATGAGTGCGATTGAGTAAATGCGGCCATGGCGGAGCGGTATGAAGAAACTACGCTGAAACACTTATGAACTACAAGATGAACAGGACCTTGAGATGAGATCTAGGGTTTGAGGAGGACCTTACGATGAGCAAAACCACGGAGGCGTCGAGAACCTCGATATGATCGAGGTTGATCAGCGGCCCGGCCGACGCGGCGTTGGAAGGTCGGGCGGCGGCGGAGCTTCGGGCTGGGCGTCGCGAGGAAGGAGAAGCGGAAGAAGAAGAAAAGGGCCTGCCGGTCTATTTATAAGGAACCGGGCGATTAACAAGCGCGAAATCGAGGAGTCAAAGCGGCGGACGGCGCAGCGATCGCCTCGATTTCGGGATAGCATTAAATGAAAGGAATCTTCTTGTTTGGGTTTCTTTATTAAAGATGGCGTCAAAGCGCCTGTTGCGGTGGTCGGAGGATGGCGTCACGGCGGTTCAAGCAGATGGCGGTTTACGGAGTATGAAGGAGATTGAGTTTCTGAAGATGTTGAAGATTAACATGAACGGTTCAAGTCAATCGGGGCCTAATGTTGGGGATATAACTCTTGAGTGTAAACCGCCGAAGGGGCGGGTTACCCTCGTCCGTGATCGGGGCCCACGGAGGAGGCCCAAAGCCCGAGGCGGGTTAGGATCCATTCATGTAAACCGCCTTAGTCTTATAACTTGAGCTGTAAGATAAGAGAAAGAGACCGGCGGACACTTGTATGGCGGATCGGGACTCTGTGAACCGGCCGAGGCGTCAACCCGTGTATATAAGGGGCGACCGGTGGCGGATTAGAGACAGAACAATTGAGGCTTAAGCGAAGCTATTGCTCCCTAGTCGCGAAATCACATCAATCCCACCACAACTAGGCGTAGGCTTTTCCTTCATCGAAGGGGCGAACTAGTATAACTCCGTGTCTTTGTGTGCCTTTAACCCTCTAAGTTAACCCGTCGATGGCCCTGCGACTAAGTCCTTTCACGAGGACATCTGCCGTGACAATTCCACGACAAACCCCATAACAAGTTATGACCTTGGTACTTGGGGGCTAATGCATATTTGCTTCTCATCCTACAAATTATATAAAGTCCCAAGCTCAATACAAGTATTTAACTTGGCACTTGGGGGCTAATGCCTATTTGCTCTGTCCTTGAGTAATGCTGGAATTCTTATGTTATACGAGTCCCGGTTTAACTACATTAAGTTGAACCGGCCCGTGGGGGATACTTTCCAAAAGTACAGATGTGTTTAGGATTATATTGGGAAGTTCCGGTTTAAGTTGACATCTTCAAACCGTCACTTGGGGGCTATCAGAGTTGACAGTCTACAATGTACAAGCAGAGAAGTGATGTAAAATTTACCTCATATTTGTCTTTCATCATATTCACCAGACCGGCTTCATAATCACGGCTGGTATATAACCGGTTTAGATAACCGGAATGAAGATCTTAATGGATTCAAAGCGGCGTAAGTTGCCAAATCGGCCTCCACTTGCCTTTACCAAGCGATAAATTCATCCTTGGCGGTATGCTTGGACAAAGCGACAGGATTACTGGCTCGGAATGGCCAAAGCCGATAATCACAACATCATCATCCTTGGCTTGGCCGGTTAGCACTAAATTGCGGTTTATCCATCTGCTTTGATGGGCTCATTGTCTTGTCGGTTTGAGAAGGACTTGTGGGTTGACTTGGAGGACGGTGGTATCAACATCGCCTCTTCAACGATAACATCATGACCTTGCAATGGTGGATCGGTCGATATATCATCTGGATGTGTTCCTCGAGATTTGGTGTTTGGGTCGGTTCGAGAGCCTCGTCTTACGCCGCTTTATCGAGCGAGCTTTCTTGCTTGGCCTAGGCAGCTCTGAAAGGAAAAAGATGGATCAGTCAATGAACATTGAAAGTAGTATACCAAACATCATTATCGAGAATATGGCTCACCCAAGCCTTTGTCTTGGCGGTGGGAGTTGGGTGCTGTCGACTTCGCCGGAGGAAGAATGAGAAGTCACGATAATCGGTCGGATGGATTAAGAGGTTGACAAAAGCAGCCTGCTTTAGGATAAGCATTAATGAAACAGTTAGAGACCTCACGAGCGGCATTTCGAACTGGACTATTTAGTAAACCGGTGGAGGTGGCTACCTGGCATTGTCTTGGGTTCTTGTGACGAGCTTCATCTGTTGTGTCTTCATAAAGCGTTTGATCCAAGTAAGCAAGAGGATGAGAAAATTTAACTTTCGGTTTGCCCGACGGGTTTATCTTGAAGGTAAAGGGTTTGAATCGGAAGAAAGAGCGATTACCTCTACAACATCGGCATGACTAGCTTCAGCATCATCCGGCAATAATCATTATCAATAAGGTGTGTAAAAATAGATCAAGTGAGTCAAGTTCTACCACAAGGTGCGGATTACCCACATCATCGTCAAATTTGGTGGATCGGAGGAGGCGGTGGTTTTCTTTCTATAGGCTGGTTTCTTCACAACTTTGGTCTTGGGCGGGTTATTGCCACGGTTTCTCTTGTGGAGTCTTCCTGCTCCAAAATGGATCATCACCTGTTTGAAAGATGCTAACATCAATAAAGTACTTGAACATAGTCATATCTTATAAAGGTGTAAGATATGAGTCTTACGGTTGCGGTTTATTAGCGGAGAAGGAGCCAGGCGGTTTGGGCGCAAGCAGCTTCGGTTTGTTCAACATCCTCTTAACAGCTTGATAACTTCATCGTCATCGAGTTGGATCTCAATATGCGAAGAGGTCTTTCACATCTTACGTGTATTTGCACATCAAACCGGGCCTTGAGCTCGAGGCGATATACTCAAGATATCGACATCGAGCAAGATCAACTCCTGTCAACTTTGTTGGCCATGAAGGCCGGAGCTTGGATAGTTGGGGCATATTTGCTTCTTTCCTAGCGTCGATCTGTGAGGAGAGGGTGTGTGTTGCTTAGCCGTTCAGACGGTAACCCGGTAAAGATTTTCTCCCTCAGGAGAGGTATCTTTGCAATAAAACCATGTTGAGTTCCACTCTTTGGGATGGCTATGCAGTTTGGCGTGAGGGTAAGTGACCTCTTTCCGCTTTTGAATCGCCACACCACCCAACTCAGTGTTGGGACCGTCAGAAAATTCAGTGCGGCGGTTTAGATGGAAGCAATCTCTGAACAGTTCAGCTGTGGGCTCCTCCTGAAAGAACACCTCAGAGAGCACTTGAAAATGACAGATATTGGTTATGGAGTTGGGGCCAATATCTTGTGGATGTAGTTGGAAGTTGGCCAAGACATCTCGATAAAACTTTGAACCGAAGCGGTGAAGCCCGGGCTAAGTGGTCAGCAAAACAACAACTTCTCCATCCTTGGGTTACGGAGAACTCTCCGGGCGAGGACCCTCCGATGAATGTCGTCTTTTTGCCTAAAGCGCGGTGCGGACTAAGTTATCAATTGAGTTTGATCACTCGAGAAGGAACCGAGTTGGACTCATACACTGCTTGGCCATGATGCAATCTGCAAGGCGATATCGGATCAAGAATATGTTGGAAGGATATATATTGATACATTCATTGTTAAACGAGAAGAAGTTGCTTATAAACCGGAGTTATGCAAGGTGTGTCTGAGAACGAAAAATCTTGGCGGTTCAACAAGGGGACTAATGGTATATGCCGAGTTGTCAATTTCTCTACAAAGTTAAACCGCTGATGCGAAACATGGATGAATCAAGCGTGGATGTGCGAAAACAGGTTTCACAAAAACTTATTACAGTTTTGGATCTGGAGCATATTGGAAAAGAAATAAATATTCAAGGTGCGAAGCGGAGCGGTATTGAATCAACGAGCAGGGCGCAGGAGATCTAAGACCTTGAGATCTTGCATGACAGCGGATGTTAAAAAACTACGCTTCTGGAGACAAGGATTCACAGACTTAAGCGAAAGTTATCGTATGAGCAAGAAACAAGCGATGAACACGAAGAACATGGAAACCCTAAGAATAGATCTATGGTGAAAGGATAGAAGATTTACGGCGGAGGAAGAAGAGGAAGGTCGCGCGATGTTACGGTATGTTCGAGGTGATCGTGGCCAAGGTTGGTGCGAGAGGTTGGCGTGGCGGAGATCAAAAGCTGGGCGGCGCGAGGAAGGCAAGCGAGAGGGCACGAAGGGAAAAAAAGAAATGACCCCTCGTTCTATTTATGAAGGCAAAGTATATGTGTGTCAGGCGCGAAAATCAAGGGGCTGCAAGTTTGGAAGCAGAGCTGTCACCTCGATTGTTGCAGACTCATTAATGAAAAGATGTTATATACAGTTCTTTATGACAGATGATGTCATGCCGGTTCACCACAATCCGAGAAGATGACGTCACGGCGGTTCAACCAAGAAGATGATTGAAGACGAAGTTTTTACTAAGGATTGACATGAACCTGTTCAAATCAATCTGGGGCCTAATGTTGGGGATATTACTCTTTGGCGTAAACCGGCCGGAGAGGCGAGTTAACTTCATCGGTAGTCAAGTATGCTTGAAGCCCGTGAGGATGTTCTATAAGGGCCCAAGGCCCAGAACCGGTTTAAGGGTTGTAGTCGTGAACCGGCATTAGTATGTAACTTGTGTTGTAAGTTAGAAATACTAGAGACCAAACCGAACACGTCTATGAGCGGTCTCGGGACTACGCAAACCGGCAGGCGTCACCCATGTATATAAGGGGCGACCGGCGGCGATTCGAGATAACGACAACAACTCGAGACTTAAGCGAAGCTTGTTTGCTCCTAGTCATGAAACCCCATAAATTCCATCACAACTAGGCGTAGGCTTTTACCTTCATCGAAGGGGCGAACTAGTATAAACTCTCTTGCGTCCTTGTGTCCGCTTTAACCCCTTCAAGCTAACCCGTAGTGATGGCTCCACGACTAAGTCCTTTCATGAGGACATCTGCCATGACAAAACCACGACAAGTCTCGTGTCTCTTGGTTGTAGAAGGGTAGAAAGGCATGAGAACGCAATAGAGAATGACCAGGTCGATCGGTTTGTTGTCCTCACATAGGAAAAAGGTGGCTAAAGAGAACAAAAGTGGGACGTAATCCACATATGCTGCCTGGATATTTGTTGCTCTAGGCAACCATACCTCCCTCACCACTTTGCGTCCAGTGGAGGTACATCGTGCGGTGTGCCTTGTCGAATGGGCCTCCCATGCTCTTATTGCCACTTTTTTGCTGTTAGTATAACGCCAGCAATCAAGTCAAGTAATGCTACTGCTAAAGTGATGCCACATTTAACTAATGTTGCACTCAGTCTAATGGCACCGATAAATTTAAGCAATGCCATTTAATATCACTGGATTATTTCAGGGTTAGCTGTTGATTGTGGATGTATTAAAGATTTTTTAGCGAAGGAATTCTAATGTTCTTGCACAGCCAGTATACCAACGATGAAACTTGTTACTACCTTGAGATTTTTGCCTTTATTAATGCTTATAGATTACATACCTCACTTTCATGAGATAAGTTAATTTTTTATGCAGTGTCACCAAAATGCCAAAGCGCTGATGTCATTTATTTTGGTTAAACTGCACAAAAAATATGAAGACAAGAGGAAAGGTCAAGAGGGCACCTCCTCCTCCGGCTGTTCTCTTGATTAGATTCGATCAAGTTTTTATGTTTGATGGATTATCAAGATTGGGATAGCAATTTTAAGGTCCCCGAGTTGAAATGATATTTACCTTGGAGGTACATGGTTTGCAATTTTTTTATACTGTCATTAGTTAATAATGCTAGTTACCTTCAGACTTTTGTATTTGGTTTAATGCTCATGCACGGCTAGTATACCAATGCTGAAACTTGTTACCTTTACATTTTGTATTGTTAATTCTTATAGAAATCTTGCAGTGCTAGAGTTTATTGAAATTTGTTCAGTAAAACCATTGTACTGTACACTGTAATAAAATAACTAGTCTACTGTTGCACTAGCCACTAGATTAGTGCATATTTGTAGTATTCGAATGGTGTTGCATTAGCGTATGGACATAAATAAAGTGTGGCAAGCTTTCCCAGATATGTGCTCAAGAAAACTACTACCTGTTTTTATAAATACTAGACGTTTGGGTACTTAAAATTGAACTACAAAAACGTCTTATATTAAGGAACAGAGGGTGTAGAGTTCACTCAAATTATCCCGGTAAAGCTAGTCACGTATTTGTTAAAATTAATGTTCATTATGTTATCGGAGGAGGTCTGTATGTTTGTCTCTAATGCCTGTCGACTACATACCTGACATCATGATGTAATGTTAAGTCATTTCCTTTTGTACAGTGTCACAGAATTGTCAAGGCGGCGATGGCATTTTATTTTAGTTGAACTGCACAAAATATGCTTAAAAGAAGAGGAAAGGTCAGGAGTCGATCATTCTTTCAGAAAGAACTATATATGCCTTTCTGACATCAGCCGTTGTTGCCTTATTTATTCCTTCAAACAGGTGGTTAGAGACAGTCTTGCTACCTTTTCCCATTAAGAAATTGGAATGCATATATTTGTGAGTCTATGCTTCAACTAGTGTCATTTTTACAGTAATCACACTTTCAATATCTATGCAAACAAGGATGCTCGATTTTAGTGGAACTGCACAAAAAGTCCAACTGGTTCAACATTAGGAGCATGTTTTCTTCCAAACCTTTATATCCAATTGGTGGCACTATGAGTTGTTCATTACGAAGGTACATGGTTTGCTACTATCTTGCTACTCTTTTGTCTTGTCATTAGATAGTAATACTAGTGGTTTGCATGTGAATTTATTGGCGGGTGGACCTACATTGGAGGTGCGGGACAGGATTCAATGATTGGATGCTCAATTTGGTTGTATCAATTTCACCTCTTCCATCACTGCGAACATGGATATCCTTGATGCGATGATGAATAGGCGCTATATTTTCCTCTGAACCAGCAAATCAATTCATTATGAAATTGTCGAGGCAAAACATAAGCATATCAAATTGTCCGATGTAGAACATGACGGATGCTAAGCGGAAGAGACATGTTTAAACCGAAAATACAAGGTGGGGTATATGTTTACTAGCTGCTTGATATTTGTGCAGACAGAGATGTCTTCCGTTGCTATTTGGCAAACAAACAAAGTGGCATAATTTTGGTTGAACTACACAAGAGAATAGTATAGTCCTTGCATACCTTGCCATTTGAAAATAGACACAGAAAGATTGGATAGTCACTTCATGGACTGCAGAAAAGTAGTATTGTACTATTTATTGGCCAACACTAGGTGCTTCATTGCTTTGGTCTGAGAGAAGACCAAATCATATTGCAGTGGATGTTCCTACATCATGTGTGTTTCATTCTCATGGTTCCAGCTGTTGGTGAAACCACTTACATTTGCAAGAGGAATTGTAGACTTCACAAGCAAATTTGTCTTTCAGTATGTACTGAATGTTGGCCAAGAGAAGCATCCATGTTAGTAGAAAGAACAGATGTTTTTCTAGATCTTTGCTTTTGGAGCTACATATTTGTATATGATCTCTGAATTATTGAGATGCATTAACATGTTGATCTTATGTATGGGAATCATACTAGTTGGTTTTAGTTGCGACGCAAGATCCGAAGTGGCTGATCTTTGCTTTTGGAGCTACAAATTTGTATATGATCCGTGCATCATTGAGATGCATTAACAGTTCCTTATTTCTGTTCGCTCAGTGTTTACAAGTTACTGATCGATCACTAGCTAGCCTACTAATGCGCTCCTGGCAGTTTTAGTTGCAATGCAAGATCCAAAGTGGCAGTTTTTTGAATAAAAATGCCTACCTCTGAAGAAACTGACAAGCTACACTATCCGACCTACTCGATTTACACGGATAAATAGCGGATCACGCATGTACTACCTCCTTTCCGGTTTGCAGGGCTCAATTCAAGAAACGACCTACTCGATCCTACATGAATAAATAGCGGATCACACACGTACTAGTACCTCCTTTCCGGTTTGCAGGGCTTAGTTCAAAAATCTCACCAACCAAGGTACTCCCTCCGTCCGGGTTTATTAGTCCCGTGAGCAAAGCAGCAAGACCAAGGCATGGCAATAATTGACTACATGCAGAAGTTTAAGCCTAATTAATTCCAGTGATTTAAGTGGCTGCATGCGTGCCCTCGGCTGCGACTCGTTGCATGCTGAACCACGTACTGGCTGCGAGTGATTCTGAGTGCCTGCATGCAGCCGGCCATAATTAAGGCAGCTAACTGATGCGAAAAAAGATGCGCTTTAATTGTTGCGGGCCTTTTAAATCCGTGGAATCATTATTGACAAGGAGGAAGATGATTCGAGTGCACTCGTTTGACCGTCATGCCGGCGTGCGACCCAACACTGACGGGACGAGACGTCACAGTCATAATTTCAGTTTCTCTAGTTTTCCATGGCAAGCTGGCGAGCTAAGCCATGCCTGCTTATGCATTGAATTCCGATGACCATCGTGCTACCTTCCGCCTATAAGTACTGTTTCCCGGCCTTCTCCGGTGGCACCGTGACCCAACTCGCCATATCCTCATAATCCCCCACCGGCCCGACATCGCTCGCCACTTATCCTCGCTCTCGCCACGTCCGCCATGCCCCCGCCCATCCGCGATAGGCAAGGCCGGAGGCGGTCACCGCCGGAACTAGTGTTCGGTTTTTCATCGAAAGGCAGACGGAGGGAGGAGTCATTCTATCGGTCTTTAGATGGCAATGCGGAGATCGAGGACTTGTTGGAGCACGACCGCCTGGCGGAGGAGCAGGAGTTGTGGAGCGCGACCGCCTGGCGGAGGAGCAGGAGTTGTTGGAGCGCGACCGCCTGGCGGAGGAGCAACGCATCGCCGATTTGTGCCGCTAGCGGGACATGGAGCGGAAGCGCACCGACGCTCTGAGTCGTGAGCAGAGCGCCCGCAACTGGGCCGACTACATGGAGGGCGGCGCCCGGCAAATAGCCCTGGAGGCTGTCGGACGCGCCGCGTTCGCGACGCTGATTTTACTACCAGCTCGTCAAGTGGGTTTCCCGCTTAGAAGCCGAAGCTTCGGTGGACCACGCCAGCATGGAAAGGGCCAACGGGCGTGAGCAAGGCGCCCTATCGCACCGCTCGCAAGTCTGGGGTGAGGCGGAGGACGCCGGTGCCGGTGTTTAGCGTGTCCCGCAGATGGCAGCCGGCATCGTCCAGTTAGCTAAGAGTAAGTTAGTACTTGTATGCTACTAGAGTATTAGTGGGAGTAGATAGTTAACTTGGCTATGATGGTTGTCAACGTGGAAGTTCAGTACTCTATATGTGGATCAGACCTGTTACTTTGCTCTGAATGTTGAACTTTCCGTTTGAACATATGGAATGGGATGTTATTTTTCTTAAATGGGTTGTATTTGTCCTCCGCGGGTTTGGAGGCTGGCTTGTGGGCCAACCAAGTTGACGCGTACACAATCAGGAGATGATTGTATGTGGAGAGGATGATAGCAGGGACCTGCCAAGGTCATGGCAATATGCAAGCAAGTGCCTCCTTATTTCAAGCCAATAAAAAAATGGCTCCTCCTAATGGATTTCTGACATCTGGGTCCCATGCCATTGTCAACGTAGTCAATAAGCGAGAGAATTACTGTGGCGCGGCCGCACCGGGGACCCAAAGACAGCTCGCCCAATTATTATTTTTTGGGTTAATTTGATAAATGCCACTCCAAATCTGGTGTTTCCGAGAAATGCCACTACAATTTCCATACTTTGAAAAATGCCATTTCATGCCACTTCCAGTGGCATTTTTCGAAGTCTAGAGTGGCATTTTTCAAAGTTTGCAAATTGCAGTGGCGTTTTTCGAGTTTGCAAAAATTGCAGTGGCATTTTTCAAAGTTTGGAAATTGCAGTGGCATTTTTATAAATCACCATAATTGGAGTGGAATTTTTCTAATTTGTTTTTGAGACGGAAGCAGGGTGTCAACTAGGCTATGCGGGGCACTCTGGCCTGGCTAGACAACCTTTTCTTTTATGTTTACCACAGACCAACCCAGTAGTTTTTCTTTCTTTCTGAAAATGGCTAGTGTTGGGCATATAACTATTAGGTATGACCCGCCCAGGAGGGGCCGGGTTATACCTATGAGTACTCTTGGAGCCCAAGACCAAGCTTGAAGATAGCGTTAAGGGCCCAAAGCCCAGAGGCGACTTAAGGCCCGTAGAGATAAACTGTTGTATGTAAATGACTTGTATTGTAAGGCAAGAATAGTTAGAGACCAAGCTGGACACTGTTTATGAGCTGGCCCGGACTCTGTGAGCCACTGGGTGTCGACCTTTGTATATGAAGGGATGACCCGGCGGCGGTTCAGGGCAAGTAATATCAGATCGAGAGCTAGGTCAAGCGATTTCACTCCCTGGTGATCAAGACATAAGCAATCCCACTCAAAACTGGATCGTAGGCTTTTACCTTCACCGTAAGGGGCCGAACCAGTATAAACCCCGTGTCCTTTGTCCCGATTAACCCCTTTAAGCTTCCTAGTTGCGATGGCTCCACTACTAAGTCCTTCCACTAGGACATCTGACGTGACAATTCCACGACAACTAGCCCAGTTATTTTGTGATTTGTCAAGTAAGTCGTTTTTTCAGGCCTGTTGGGCTGCAAATCTTTCAAGACGAGGAGAGCTTCATTCGGCTGGCCGAGAAAATGGCCTATCAGTAACGAGAAATGGGCTATACATTTTTAAAACACATCAAACCGGCAATTTGTTTCAAATTTCTTTTTTTCATTTCAAGATTTTAAATTGCATTGATTATTATGCGTGGACAATTTATTGGATTTTACATTGATATACATTTATTTTTCAAATCAGTTTGAATGTGACTTGAAATTTCAGGATTAAAAATAGTTCAGACCGCACAGACATATGCAAAATTTTGTATAATTTTTTAACCGTGGCCACAATATGGGCTTGTAATGCTAACAAAAAGAATATGGGCTCCAAAAAAATCGTAAGAATTAGCAAATGGGCTGTAAATTATTAGAAATAATGGCAGATGGCATGTATGTTGTTATCCACAGATTTGAGGCTTTCCTAAAATAAGGTTGATGCACAAGCAGTGACTGTTGGATGTCCATCCAATGGCCGTCGTGCTTCTTCAATCTCTGCTCTTCCTGCTCCAGCCGTTCAAACAAGATTCGGCGGGACTGCCTTCTCCCTCCTCCCCGCGGCCGGCTGTGCTGCCGCGCAGGCCTCACCTCCCCATCGTACTCCCACCGCTGACCTAGCCATCCCTTTACTCACCCACACCTGCTGTTATTCTCCGGCGATGGAAGACGAATCGGTAAACCCTCGTACAGTCGTACTCCCCTTCGCGTGGGAAACAACTGCAGAGTCTTCCCTGGCTCTATGTCGTTCCCTTCCTAGGCCTCGCCGTCGTCCACCGCCCTGGTGCTCTCGGCATGGCATGGTTAACATGGTCAACGACCGACATGCATCTGAAGTGGGCTGTGCGTGGAGAGGCTGATAGCTGGGTCCATGGCCACACACAAGGAAATGCCTCCTTATTACGCGCAAAATATTGATTCCTCCACCTAACGTCTGGGACCCACCGAAAGGGCCTCTGTATTTCACGAAAAATTGTTACCGCTGCTGACAGCTCGGACCCACCAGCTATATCTTCGCACGCAAGGAAGTGCCTCCTTATTACGCACAAAAAAAAGAATACTCCCCCTGCTAGCTGGGACCCAGTATAGTGAGCCTACTAAGTTGACGGGGACAGAGGGCTTTGTCAACTTAGTCAATATGCACGATTCTAGCTCCAGTGACCGTGCGATGTCCATCCAACGGCCGTAGTGCTTCTTCAACCTCTGGTCTTCTTGCTCCAGCCGCCCAAAGTAGCACCGGTTGTGCCGCCTGCTCCTGCCTCCCGTGGCCGGCTGTGCTACCGTGAAGGCCTCACCGCCCCCATACTACTCCCACCGCTGGCCAGGCCATCCCTCCACTCACCCACACCCCAGTTATTCTGCGGCGACGACAGCCTCACAACGCAGCCGAACCAGTGAACCCTCGTACTCCTCTCCACGTGGGCATCCACTGTCGCGTCTTCCCCCGGCTCAGCGTCGTCCCCTTCCTAGGCCTCATCGTCGTCCACCGCCGTGGTGCTCTCGGCGCGGCGTGGTCAATATGGTCAACGACCGACTTCCATTGAAAGAGTATTGTATGTGGAGAGGCTGACAACTGGGTCCACGGCAGCCGCAAGGAAGTGCCTCCTTATTACGCGGAAAATAATTATTCCTCCACCTGACAGCAGGGACCCACCGGATGGGACACCATATTTCACGAAAAAATGATTCCCCCTGACTGCTGGGACCCACCGGACGGGCCACCGTATTTCATGAAAAAAACGTTCCCCCCGCTGTCAGATCGGACCCACCAGAAGTGCCTCCCTATTACGCACAAAAAAATGAATACTCCCCCTGCTAGCTGGGACCCACCTTGGTGGGAGGCTGACTTGTGGGCCTACTAAGTTGACTGGGGCAGAGGGCTTTGTCAACTTAGTCAATATGAACAATTCTAGCTCCAGTGACCGTACGATGTCCATCCAATGGCCGTAGTGCTTCTTCAATCTCTAGTCTTCTTGCTCCAGCCGCCCAAAGCAGCGCCGGTCGTGCCTCATGCTCCTGCCTCCCGTGGCCGGAAATGATGTCGCGGAGGCCTCACCGCCCCCTACTACTCCCACCGCTGGCCAGGCCATCCCTCTACTCACCCACACCCCATGTTATTCTACGGCGACGGCAGCCTCACACCGCAGCCGAACCAGTGAACCCTCATACTCTTCTACGCGTGGGCATCCACTGTCGCGTTTTTCCCGGTTTCGCGTCATCTCCTTCCTAGGCCTCGCCGTTGTCCACCGCCCTGGTGCTCTCGGCGCGGCGTGGTCAACATGGTCAAGGAACAACTTCCATCGGAAGAGCCTTTGTCACGTTGATAGGTCGACAGTGGGTCGGGGCAGCCGCAAGGAATTGGCTCCTTATTACGCGAAAATAATAATTCCTCCACGGCAGCAGGGACCCACGGACGGGCCACTGTATTTCATGAAAAAATGTTTCCCCCTGACTGCTGGGACCCACCAGCTACATCTTCGCACGCAAGGAAGTGCGTCCGGCAAAAAAAAAACGATTCGCCCCCCTGACTGCTGGGACCCACCAGCTACATCTTCGCACGCAAGGAAGTGCACGGCGGTCGGGACCCACCTGCTCGGCGTGCGTGGTGTTATCATTCAGTCGCGAACGTTATGCGTACATACTGGTCGATGTAGGCGTGCACGTGTCGTAGTAGAAAGCGCCGCGTGTCGTAGTAGAAGCGCGCATGTAGCATGTACACGTCACGCATGGCGGCGGTGCAAGAAAGTAAATCTGACCACGTCGTATATCTGGTGGGTCTCGAATGCCTACTCGTGCATACGTACGGCCAGGGCTCGTGTACATGGCTGGGTCGGAATGGAGAAACCGCGTCGTCGTCGTGTTCATGGGGAGCCAACCGGCTGGGTCAGAACCGTCGACCTGAACAACCGATGGAAACGAGGCATGTCGTACCGCAAAACAGAGGAAACGGCCTTGTGTTTGACCGGCCACGTTCAAAGCGGGATTCTGTTCATCGGGAGGGGTCTGGCGTACCGCAAAACAGAGGAAACGGACTTGTGTTGGACCTCCTATGGTGAAAACAGGTCTGTTGATCGGGAGGGTGTGGCGTCTTGTAAAGCGGAGGACACGGACTTGTGTTGGGCGCTTCTGGTCGAAACAGGGTCCTGTTCATCGGGAGGGGTGTGGCGTACTGCAAAACGGGACTCCACGGGATACTATTCATCTCCACCGTCGACCTCCTCCAGCCTCCACGGGCTACTGTTCATCCACCGTCGACCTCCTCCAGACTCCACCTGTGACTATTCATCCACGGGCTCCTGTTCATCCAGCCTCCACCCCGCGCTACTCGACCGGCTACTGTTCAACCAGCCGTCTCCACGGGCTCCTGTTCAACCACCCCTCCACGGGCTACTGTTCATCCACCCCTGCACTTTATACTGTTCATCCAGCCCTCCACGGGGTCGTCCTGTTCATCCAGCCCTCCACGGGGTCCTGTTCATCCAGCCCCAACCGGCTTGATCGATCGGGGTCTTGTTCATCCAGAGGCAACACCACGGGGTCCTGTTCATCCACCCCCACCGCTCACTGTTCATCCAAACCCCCCAGCAACACTCACTATTCATCCAGAGGTAGCATCGATCGGCTTGATTACCAGCGAGCGGCGAAGAATCGCTCGATCGGGTTCGATTAACAACCATCGATCGATCGATCGGGCTCGATGTAGCGTAACTGCGGTTACAATCGCCGGGTTCGATGGCGAACGTCTCGCTCGGGTTCAGTTAGAGCCCAACGCCTCGCACCCACGTGCGTGCCTGTATGAGAGAAACGTGAAAACCTCCATGCATCTCTTGGCCCCGACCACCCACCGTAACCGGGAACACCCTGATATTTTCCTCGCCCTCGCTTCTACCACGGTTTTTTACGTCATGGACGGCCCAAAGAATGTCATGCAGCTGTGTCTCCGGCCCGCCCAGGATGAAAAGCCCATTTTCTGTCATGATTTTTTGTCATAGAAGTAGGTGCCCACCACATCTATGATGATACCGGGTTTTGTCAGAATTATCGTCATAGAAGTGTCATAAGTATGACAGAAAAAAATTCGTTTGGCCCAAAATGTCATGGATGTGTCTTTTTTTTGTAGTGTGTGCTAGGGTGTGAGGAGATTACGGTGGCCCTAGTTGCTTCTTGGGGAGCATTGTGCCTCCACACTGCTCCAAACAGAGATTAGCATCTGCAAGGGTGTGAACTTCGGGATGCATTGTTGTCTCCGCGTGCCCTCGGTTATCTCTTACCTGAGCCCTTTACTTATGCACTTTACTTTGTGATAGACATATTGTTTCTTGTCTTATATCGTGCTATCACTTAGTTGGTATCTTGCTTAGCATAAGTTGTTGGTGCACATAGGTGAGCCTAGTTGTTTTAGGTTTTGTGCTTGACAAACTAAACGCTAGTTTTATTCCGCATTTGTTCAAGCTTAAACCATATTTATTTTAAAGCCTAAACCATATTTATTTTAAAGCGCCTATTTTCACCCTCCTTTAGGCGACATTCATGATCTTTCAGCTATGTAGCTGTTAACCTCATCGAAAACCCCTTCCCCGGCACTCTTGACAACACCCTTCACACCGTGCCCAACTGATGTGACCTCGACATACTCGGCCAATCCACGGAAACCCCAGGCAGCAGCGTTGCATTTGGAGGATCCGACGGACCGAACTGTGTTGCACAGCCTGCCTGGCGGTTGGGTGCATGACAACATGAAAGCTTCCCACTGTGGGCGGTGAATGGGTGTCTTCTGAAGCTATCAAGCAGTATTTCAATAAGAAAAAAAGTTGGTAGCAGTAATAAGAATACAAATCGTGCATGGATTCAATAAAAATAAGAGAAAAATATATACATGTGGAAAACCACTTTTCAAAATCAGCAATAATGAAACTATATACCAATATCAAGAATTGCACCTAAATAACTATATGAGACAGGCCACACACGACCTGTACGACACCACGTACAACGGCGGCCGCTCGTACGCTGCACCCAGCGTACTAGGGTTTCTAGAGGCTCCCGCCGGCTGCGGCGCCGGTTTACCTCATCTCTTGTGGTCTTAGGACCATGGAGGTGTGGTGGATCCCGGCCCTTATTGATGGGAGGGCTCTATTTTCTAATATGTTTTGAGTTTTGTTAGGGTTTGTGCCCTGCTCAAATGCGGCAAACTGCAGATGGAATAATGTCATCCGTACCAAGCCCCCATTTCGGTGGTGTTTCTAGCATCTTCGGAGGGCATGTGGAGGTTTGTCTCCAGTGGATCTTATGGGATTTGATCGTCGTTTGTCTCGATGGATACACATGGATTCGGTCTTTGTTTGTCTGCGTTCGTGTGTTTACAAATTGGATCCTTCCCAGGGACGGAGCCAGGATTTGACCACAGGGGGGGCCAAGAGAATATGACCAGAAAAAATAGTTAACATCGTAGATATATTGAATGCTTTTTATATATCTTACAATCAGTGGGGCAATGCAAATAGGTTACATCTCTATTTTTTTATAAATTCCGGTTCTTGACTACCCAGAAAATCAAATGTGTTATTTATAGACAAAAATATACCGTTTTCATCTTCATGACTACACAAATACAAACACAATTTATGAAAAATTATTTCTAAATAATATAACCAATGCATCATGACTAATTTGCAATACCTGTACGTGGGGGTAAAAGAAGAAATTACCGACCTAACTAATTTTATCTAAATCATGAAATTACTGCTGCCTGATGTAGACCAGCAACACATATGATGCAAATCAATGAAGGAGAGACTGACCGTAGGATTTCGCTGACCATCTCCACGGTCTCCAGACAGGGACGAAATGTGACTGCTTCGGCCACAACTACATGTGATTGTTTGTTCCAACGGATTACCAACCACCGTGCGCGCATTCTTCAAATATTTGATCTCTGCAAAGGCTACCAACTGCCACTTCAGCAGAGGCGGAGCATGACACAAAATATAGGAGGGGCCGACATTTAAAATGCGAAGCAAAGATAATCAAGCGCAAATAAATACACGGTCTTTTAGGCTTTATTTGTAGAGTCAAAAGAATTTGAGACCTGGGAGGGATCTGTTTTTTAGAGTCAAAAGAATTTGAACGTTGTGTGGTTTTCTTCCCTGAGGATTGGAGTAATTTGAAGGTTTTTTTTTAATTTGGAGGTTGGTATTGGGCGTAGCTTGCTAGTGCATTGCCTGCACCGTCTTTGTCACTCGGCATTGCCCAAAGCCAACATCTGACCCACAAAAGAGCGGAGAGAGTTGATGCCACTTGCTATCTGGCCCAGATAAACAATTCGTGTGGAATGGATCACATGGGCACATGCACTACTAATTATTTTTTGCACTTTTGATAGACCGGGCCATGGCCGAGTATGGTCTCCAAGAGGATCCGCCAATCCACTTCAGAACCATAATCCAGTACTTTACTATTGGCTGCTCGTTCCCCACCACGAAAACGCTCATCCCAAGATGCTGGTTTGGACATGGCCGCTGAGGAGGATGAAGTGACCAGCCCACTGAAGGCTGGGGAGGCAAGGGAGGAGGAAAATTCTGCCCAAACAGCACGCAGGAACCTTAATCTTGTCTTGGTAGTTAGCCCGGCTGCTGGTGTAGGTGTGGAGAGCAACAAAGATCAGGCTTTAGATGCAATCCCGCCGCCACCCCCAGCATACGTCTCCCCGAGGGATGCCAAAAAAGCTAAGAAGATAGGTTCACTTGTGAAGAAAGGAACATAAAAGATGGCGTTATTGGCGGGCTCCTCCTTGGAGCACCACCAAGCCCAATGAAAATCCTGAGCTGGAACTGCCACGGGATAGGCGATCCTGCGACAGTTCGAGAACTCCGCGACCTGGTGGAGCTTAGTTCGCCTAATATCCTTTGTTTAGTCGAGACTCAGTTACAAAAAAATCGTGTTGAAGGTCTTCGTTTCTCTTTAGGTTTTGATTTTAGTTTTGGTGTCGGCAGTAGTGGTCGTAGTGGAGGTATCTGTATCTTCTGGAAAAAATCTGTGGATGTTGCAATAATTTTTTTTCAGAGTATCACGTGGATGCTTGGGTGCTGGAAACAGGGAAGGAACAATGGCGTCTCTCGTATTTCTACGGGGAAGCTACTAGCTCTCTCTGGTACAAAACATGGAACACAATGAAAAGGTTAAGGGGGGAGAGCACTCTTCCATGGCTATGTATTGGTGACTTCAATGAGATTCTGCGCGCTGAGGAACAATTTAGCCCAAATGAGCGGGATAGCTCACAGATTGAAGCGTTCAGAGAGGCTGTGGATATATGTGGCCTTGCGGATCTGGGGTACCGTGGCCTTGACTGGACTTGGGAGAAGAAGGTGGCAGGAGGTCATTTTTGCAGGGTTCGGTTGGATAGGGCCTTGGGTTCTGCCGACTGGTCTATACTTTTCCCTTTTCCACGGTGGAACATTTAACTGCAGCAAAGTCTGATCATTGCCCTATATTGCTGGAAACGGAGCTTGTTGATGCAAGTGTGAGAGCAAAGCGAAGCAGTTTGGTATGAGTGCATGTGGGAACGTGATCCGAGGTTTGGTGATGTCGTCGTGGAAGCCTGGAATTCTACTGGCAGGGCTCAAACTGTTGCGACACTTTTTGATAAGCTGGCTTCAGTTGCCGGGAGATTGCAAAAGTGGGGACGCACTACCTTTGGTGCAGTCAGGTCGGAGCTGCGTTCGTTACGCCAGCAACTCGCGGATATGCATGCACTACCTGACCATGTTGGACTGTCATCAGAGGAGGAACGTGTCGAGGCTTGCATGGTCGAGTTGTTCTTACGCGAGGAAATCATGAGGCGCCAACGTGCGTGTATACAGTGGCTTGCCGAGGGTGATAACAATACCCAATTTTCCATCGGAAGGCTAGTTCAAGGAAAGCGAGAAACTGTATAACTGAACTTCAAAAATCAGATGGCACGGTGTGTACGGACGCGCAAGAGATGGCTAGCATGGCTACGAGTTTTTATGGTAATCTATATGCTTCTGAAAATACAGTGGGGATTGAGGAAGTGTTGTCTCATATACCACCTAGGGTGGATGCGGCCATGAACAATATGCTTAACGCTCGGTATTCCAACGCTGAATTGAAAGCCGCTTTATTTCAAATGTTTCCTACCAAGGCTCCAGGGCCTGATGGCTTCCCTGCACACTTTTTTCAAAGGCATTGGGAGTTGTGTGGTGATGAGGTAACTGATATGGTGCTGCAAGTTCTGAAGGGAGAGGATTCTCCGGAGGAGATAAACAAAATGTTCATTGTGTTAATTCCCAAGATTGCAAGTCCAAAAAATTTAGGACAGATTAGACCGATTAGTCTCTGCAATGTGATCTTTAAGATTGCATCCAAGGTTTTGGCTAACCGGCTCAAGCTTATTCTTCCAGATATCATTTCTGAGGAACAATCAGCATTTGTACCAGGACGACTAATCACGGATAACTTCATCTCTGCTTATGAGTGTCTCCACTCATGAAGACAAGGAAGTTAAAGAGCAACTGATATTGTGCTTTGAAGCTTGACATGATGAAAGCTTACGATAGAATCGAGTGGAATTACCTAGAACGGGTGATGTTAAAATTGGGCATTAGTCCACGATTTACAGAGATTATCATGAGATGCATCACTTCTGTTTCATTCTCTGTTGTTTTCAACGGTGCAAAGCAAGAGGAGTTCAGCCCATCCCGAGGACTCAAACAAGGCGATCCCATATCACCGTACCTCTTTTTATTAGCTGTTGAGGGTCTCTCATGTTTGCTGAAGGCGGATGACCCGAATGAGAGGGTGCGGGGTACCAAAGGGCGGATAGTGCTCCTGAGGTAAATCATTTACTTTTCGCCGATGATAGCCTATTATTTTTTGATGCTACACCTGAGATGGCGACGAGGGTGGATTTCTTGCTTCAGCGATATTGTGGTGCTTCGGGCCAGCACATCAACAAGGACAAGTCCTCTATATTTTTCAGTAAGGGCTATACGGACTCTTTGAAGCAGAAGGTAAAACAAAGTTTGGAGGTTCCGAATGAGCAACTTTCTGATAGATACCTTGGCCTTCCAGCAGATGTGGGCAGAGCAAAGGAGGGATCCTTCAAATACCTGAAAGACCGAATATGGAAACTGAAGGAAATATGCCCTAGAGGCAATAATAAAGTTATTATTTATTTCCTTATATCATGATGAATGTTTATTATTCATGCTAGAATTGTATTAACCGGAAACATGATACATGTGTGAATACATAGACAAACATAGTGTCGCTAGTATGCCTCTACTTGACTAGCCTGTTGATCAAAGATGGTTATGTTTCCTAGCCATAGACATGAGTTGTCATTTGATTAACGGGGTCACATCATTAGGAGAATGATGTGATTGACTTGACCCATTCCGTTAGCTTAGCACTTGATCGTTTAGTATGTTGCTATTGCTTTCTTCATGACTTATACATGTTCCCATGACTATGAGATTATGCAACTCCCGTTTATCGGAGGAACACTTTGTGTGCTACCAAATGTCACAATGTAATTGAGTGATTATAAAGGTGCTCTACAGGTGTCTCCGAAGGTACTTGTTGGGTTGGCGTATTTCGAGATTAGGATTTGTCACTCTGATTGTCGGGGAGGTATCTCTGGGCCCACTCAGTAATGCACATCACTATAAGCCTTGCAAGCATTGTAACTAATGAGTTAGTTGCAGGATGATGTATTACGGAACAAGTAAAGAGACTTGCCGGTAACGAGATTGAACTAGATATTGAGATACCGACGATCGAATCTCGGGCAAGTAACATACCGATGACAAAGGGAACAATGTATGTTGTTATGCGGTTTGACTGATAAAGATCTTCGTAGAATATGTGGGAGCCAATATGAGCATCCAGGTTCCGCTATTGGTTATTGATCGGAGACGTGTCTCGGTCATGTCTACATTGTTCTCGAACCCGTAGGGTCCGCACGCTTAAAGTTAGATGACAGTTATATTATGAGTTTATATGTTTTGATGTACCGATGGTTGTTCGGAGTCCCGGATGTGATCACGGACATGACGAGGAGTCTCGAAATGGTCGAGACATGAATATCGATATATTGGATGATGATATTTGGACACCGAAAAGGTTCCGGGTGAGATTGGGACAATACCGGAGCTCCGGGAGGTTATCGGAACCCCCCGGGAGGTATATGGGCCTTAATTGGCCTTAGTGGAAAGGAGGGGAAAGGATCAAGGGAGGGGCGCCCCCCCAGCCCAATCCGAATTGGGAGGGAGGCCGGCCCGCCTTGTTGGAGATATGCCCTAGAGGCAATCATGTATGATGATATTTCCTATGTGTTTATGAATAAAGATAGTCCTTGGACATTATCAATGATGTGTATCAGCAAGTACGTGACTTGTTTGTGGGACTATGCATTGTATGATGACTGTCCTAAAAGGTCCCTGTCGAAAGGGCTGTGTGGACGCATAGCCGACTAGACTAGCATATGACACGGTCGATGGCTTGGTCTCACTAGCCATGGAGCATTGGATGCTAACCGGATAATATGGACTTGGAAGGATCTGGTCAGATTCGACATAGTCGGATCCGAGTCGAGATAAGTTCCGAGTCGGATAGACCCAACTATGAGACGCAGCGATATGTCATCTGTGAGTCTCTAGTACAACATACGTTCTATGTCCTAAGACCTGAGCTGATGCATGTACTCGGGATGGTGACAGACTTGCTTTGGGCCGACCAAACGCTACTCCGTGACTGGGTAGTTATAAAGGTAGGTTTCGGGCTTGTCCAGACCTATGTTGCGACATGTGGTCGAGCAAGATGGGATTTGCCCCTCCGATCAGGAGAGATATACTCTGGGCCCCTCGTGTGATCCGACCAGGATAAGCATGGCCATGCGACAAGGATTATGAGATAATCCGGTTTGTGATCGGTATCACTGTAACAAGAAAGAGGTCAGGCTAGCACAAGGATGACAGTCTCGCCTTGAGCCCGACAACATATATCGTGTGGCAAAGGGAATGAGAAGTGTGATCGTTATGCAGGTTCGCCTAACCAGCTTCATAGTCTACTTGGTGGTCGGCACGCCTTGCTAGAGGCCGCTACCAACCGTGCAGGTCGGAGGTGATCGAGCTGTGACCAAGCCGACTTGAACCTAAGGGGTCGGCGCAAGGGAAGGAACCTCGAGGTCGGTTCATAGGACCTTTGGTCGGATGTGATCTGAATCTGGACTAGGAACGTGACCGAGTAGACTTTGGGCTTTAGGGTCCGTGCGAGGCCAAAGTGTTGAGCCCGCGACAGACGCCTATATAAAGTGGAGGTGCGGCACACTCATGCGGTTGATCGCTTCGGCTGCGACTAGGGTTTGCGTGTGTTGCGAATAGCCACCTCCACTCGCCGCCGATCGTGTGATTGGACCTAGCGATCATGCATGCGGTGTTCCTCCTGCAGCGGATACCGTTAGGCGGTGCACTTGCGCCGCTCCGGCGAACTTCGTCTGCTGGATCGGACGACTAGCTATTCGAGGAGATCGGACGAGGAGGAGGCGATCCACGTGGGCGCGCTGCCCCAACTCTTCTTCCGCTGCGGCCTTTGTGCATCTAGTGGTAACGAACGTGATCCATCTCCCGTAGCATGTTCCTGGATGTTCTGCGTGTAGGAAAATTTTAATTTGCAGTTGACGCACCCTACCGTAGATCCGTGCGCCTCCTCCCCTTGGCCGGCCCCCTCCTCCACTCCTTTATATACGGGGGACGGGGCACCGCATAGACACAACAATTGATCATTGATCTCTTAGCCGTGTGCGGTGCCCCCCTCCACCATAGTCCTCCCCGATAATATCGTAGTGGTGCTTAGGCGAAGCCCTGCGACGGTAGAACATCATCATCGTCACCACACCGTCGTGCTGAAGGAACTCTCCCACGACACTCGGCTGGATCGGAGTTCGAGGGACGTCATCGAGCTGAACGTGTGCAAGAACTCGGAGGTGTCGTGCTTTCGGTGCTTGATTGGTCGGGCCGTGAAGACGTACGACTACATCAACCGCGTTGTGCTAACGCTTCCGCTTACGGTCTACGAGGGTACGTGGACACACTCTCCCCTCTCGTTGCTATGCATCACCATGATCTTGCGTGTGCGTAGGAATTTTTTGAAATTACTCGTTCCCCAACGATGGCATCCGAGCCAGGTTTTATGCGTAGATGTTATATGCACGAGTAGAACACAAGTGAGTTGTGGGCGATACAAGTCATACTGCTTACCAGCATGTCATACTTTGGTTCAGCGGTATTGCTGGATGAAGCGGCCCGGACCGACATTACGCGTACACTTACGCGAGACTGGTTTTACCGTCGTGCTTTGCACACAGGTGACTAACGGGTGTCAGTTTCTCCAACTTTAGTTGAACCGAATGTGGCTACGCCCAGTCCTTGAGAAGTTTAAAACAACACTAACTTGATGAATTATCGTTGTGGTTTTGATGCGTAGGTAAGAATGGTTCTTGCTCAGCCCGTAGCAGCCACGTAAAACTTGCAACAACAAAGTAGAGGACGTCTAACTTGTTTTTGCAGGGCATGTTGTGATGTGATATGGTCAAGGCATGATGCTATATTTTATTGTATGAGATGATCATGTTTTGTAACCGAGTTATCGGCAACTGGCAGGAGCCATATGGTTGTCGCTTTATTGTATGCAATGCAATCGCCCTGTAATTGCTTTACTTTATCACTAAGCGGTAGCGATAGTCGTAGAAGCAATAGTTGGCAAGATGACAACGATGCTACGATGCAGATCAAGGTGTCGCGCCGGTGATGATGGTGATCATGACGGTGCTTCGGAGATGGAGATCACAAGCACAAGATGATGATGGCCATATCATATCACTTATATTGATTGCATGTGATGTTTATCTTTTATGCATCTTATCTTGCTTTGATTGACGGTAGCATTATAAGATGATCTCTCACTAAATTTCAAGATAAAAGTGTTCTCCCTGAGTATGCACCGTTGCCAAAGTTTGTCGTGCCCAGACACCACGTGATGATCAGGTATGATAAGCTCTACGTCCATCTACAACGGGTGCAAGCCAGTTTTGCACACGTAGAATACTCAGGTTAAACTTGACGAGCCTAGCATATGCAGATATGGCGTCGGAACACTGAGACCGAAAGGTCGAGCGTGAATCATATAGTAGATATGATCAACATAGTGATGTTCACCATTGAAAACTACTCCATTTCACGTGATGATCGGTTATGGTTTAGTTGATTTGGATCACATGATCACTTAGATGATTAGAGAGATGTCCATCTAAGTGGGAGTTCTTAAGTAATATGATTAATTGAACTTAAATTTATCATGAACTTAGTCCTGGTAGTATTTTGCAAATTATGTTGTAGATCAATAGCTCGCGTTGTTGCTTTCATATGTTTATTTTGATATGTTCCTAGAAAACTGTGTTGAAAGATGTTAGTAGCAATGATGCGGATTGGATCCGTGATCGAGGATTGTCCTCATTGCTGCCGGAAGAATTATGTCCTTGATGCACCGCTAGGTAGCGGACCTATTGCAGGAGCGGATCTGCGGCGTTATGAGCGTTTGGCTAGCTCAATATGATGACTACTTGATAATTTAGTGCACCATGCTTAACGGCTTAGAATCAGGACTTCAAAGACGTTTTGAACGTCATGGGCCATATGAGATGTTCCAGGAGTTGAAGTTAATATTTCAAGAAAATACCTGAATTGAGAGATATGAAGTCTCCAACAAGTTCTATAGCTAAAAGATGGAGGAGAATTGCTCAACTAGTGAGCATGTGCTCAGATTGTCTGGGTACTACAATCGCTTGAATCAAGTGGGAGTTAATCTTCGAGATAAAATAGTGATTGACAGAGTTCTCTAGTCACCATCACCAATTTAGTAGAACTTCATGATGAACTATAGTATGCAAAGGATGATGAAAACGATTCCCGAGCTCTTCGCTATGTTGAAGTCGACGAAGGTAGAAATCAAGAAAAGCATCAAGTGTTGATGGTTGACAAGACCACTAGTTTCAAGAAAAGGGCAAAGGGAAGAAGGGGAACTTCAAGAAGAACGGCAAGCAAGTTGCTACTCAAGTGAAGAAGCCCAAGTCTGTACCTAAGCCTGAGACTAAGCGCTTCTACTGCAAAGGGACTGGTCACTGGAAGCGGAACTGCCCCAAGTATTTGGCGGATAAGAAGGATGGCAAAAAGAACAAAGGTATATTTGATATACAGATTATTGATGTGTATTTTACTAGTGTTTGTAGCAACCCCTCGGTATTTGATACTGGTTCAGTTGCTAAGAGTAGTAACTCGAAACTGGAGTTGCAGAATGAACAGAGACTAGTTAAGGGTGAAGTGACGATGTGTGTTGGAAGTGGTTCCAAGATTGGTATGATCATCATCGCACACTCCCTATACTTTCGGGATTAGTGTTGAACCTAAATAAGTGTTATTTGGTGTTTGCGTTGAGCATGAATATGATTTGATCATGTTTATTGCAATACGGTTATTCATTTAAGTTAGAGAATAATTGTTGTTCTGTTACATGAATAAAACCTTCTATGGTCATACACCCAATGAAAATGGTTTGTTGGATCTCGGTCGTAGTGATACACATATTCATAATATTGAAGCCAAAAGATGAAAAGTTAATAATGATAGTGCAACTTATTTGTGGCACTGCCGTTTAGGTCATATTGGTGTAAAGCGCATGAAGAAACTCCATGCTTATGGGATTTCGGAATCACTTGATGCTTGCGAACCATGCCTCTTGGGCAAGATGACTAAAAACTCCGTTCTCCAGAAAAATGGAGCGAGCAACTGACTTAATGGAAATAATACATACTGATGTATGCGTCCGATGAGTGTTGAGGCTTGCGGCAAGTATCGTTATTTTCTGACCTTCATGGATAATTTGAGCATATATGGGTGTATCTACTTGATGAAACATAAGTCTGAAACATTTGAAAAGTTCAAAGAATTTCAGAGTGAAGTAGAAAATCATCTTAACAAGAAAATAAAGTTTCTACGATCTGATTGTGGAGGAAAATATTTGAGTTACGAGTTTGGCCTTCAATTAAAACAATGTGGAATAGTTTCACAAACTCATGCCACCTGGAACACCACAGCATAATGGTGTGTTCGAACGTCATAACTGTACTTTATTGGATATACTGCAATCTATGATGTTTCTTACTGATTTACCACTATCATTTTGGGGTTATGCATTAGAGACAGTTGCATTCACGTTAAAAAGGGCACCATCTAAATCTGTTGAGACGACACCGTATGAACTGTGGTTTAGCAAAAACCTAAGTTGCCGTTTCTTAAAGTTTGGGGCGGCGATGCTTATGTGAAAAAGTTTCAACCTGATAAGCTCAAACCAAAATCGAAGAAGTGCATCTTCATAGGATACCAAAATGAAATTATTGGGTACACCTTCTATCACATATCCGAAGGCAAGATATTCGTTGCTAAGATGGATCCTTTCTAGAGAAGGAGTTTCTCTCGAAAGAAGTGAGTGGGAGGAAAGTAGAGCTTGATAAGGTAATTGTACCTTCTCCCGAATTGGAAAGTAGTTCATCACAGAAATTAGTTCCAGTGAATCCTACGCCAATTAGTGAGGAAGCTAATGATGATGATCATGAAACTTCAAATCAAGTTACTACAGAACCTCGTAGGTCTTCCAGAGTACGGTCCGCACCAGAGTGGTACGGTAATCCTATTCTGAAAGTCATGTTACTAGACCATGATAAACCTATGAACTATGAGGAAGCAATGGTGAGCCCAGATTCCGCGAAATGGTTTGAGGCCATGAAATCTGAGATGGGATCCATGTATGAGAACAAAGTGTGGACTTTGGTGGACTTGCCCAATGATCGGCAAGCCATAGAGAATAAACGGATTGGCAAAGTTTGTCCGAATCCCGTAGCGATGCCTAAGTCTGTCCGAATCATGTTAGCAATTGCCGCATTTTATGATTATGAAATTTGGCAAATGGATGTCAAAAATGCATTCCTGAATGGATTTCTAAAGAGTTGTATATGATGCAACCAGAAGGTTTTGTCGATCCGAAAGGTGCTAACAAAGTGTGCAAGCTCCAGCGATCCATCTATGGACTGGTGCAAGCATCTCGGAGTTGGAATATACGCTTTGATAAGTTGATCAAAGCATTTAGTTTTATACGGACTTGTGGTGAAGCCTGTATTTACAATAAAGTGAGTGGGAGCACTACAGCCTTTCTGATAAGTATATGTGAGTGACATATTGTTGATCAGAAATGATGTAGAATTTTTCTGGAAAGCATAAAGGAGTGTTTGAAAGGAGTTCTTCAAAATAAAGGCCTCAGTAAAGCTACTTACATATTGAGCATCAAGATCAATTGAGATAGATCAAGGCGCTTGATAAGATTTTCAATGAGTACATACCTTGACAAGATTTTGAAGTAGTTCAAAATGGAGCAGATCAAAGAAAGAGTTCTTGCACGTGTTGCAAAGGTGTGAAATTGAGTAAGACTCAAATCCCGACTACGGCAGAAAATAGAAAGAGAATGAAAGTCATTCCCTATGCCTCACCATAGGTTCTATAAAAGTATGCCATGCTATGGACCGGACCTATTGTATACTCTGCCTGGTTTGGCAAGGAGTACAATAGTGATCTAGGAGTAGATCATTTGGACATTGGTCAAAATTATCCTTAATGGAATAAGGATATGTTTCTCGATTATGGAGGTGACAAGAGGTTAAATAAGTAAAGGGTTACGTTGATGCAAGTTTTGGCACTGATCCAGATGACTCTAAGTCTCAATCTGGATACATATTGAAAGTGGGAGCAATTAGCTAGAGTAGCTCCATACAGAGCATTGTAGACATAGAATAATTTGCAAAGTACATACGGCTCTGAATGCGACAGACCCATTGACTAAACTTCTCTCACGAGCAAAACATGATCACACCTTAGTACTCTTTGGGTGTTAATCACATAGCAATGTGAACTAGATTATTGACTCTAGTAAACCCTTTGGGTGTTGGTCACATGACGATGTGAACTATGGGTGTTAATCATATACAGATATGAATATCGGTGTTAAATCACATGGAGACATGAACTAGATTATTGACTCTAGTGCAAGTGGGAGACTGGAGGAAATATGCCCTAAAGGCAACAATAAAGTTATTATTTATTTCCTTATATCATGATAAATGTTTATTATTCATGCTAGAATTGTATTAACCGGAAACATGATACATGTGTGAATACATAGACAAACATAGTGTCACTAGTATGCCTCTACTTGACTAGCTCGTTGATCAAAGATGGTTATGTTTCCTAGCCATAGACATGAGTTGTCATTTGATTAACGGGGTCACATCATTAGGAGAATGATGTGATTGACTTGACCCATTCCGTTAGCTTAGCACTTGATCGTTTAGTATGTTGCTATTGCTTTCTTCATGACTTATACATGTTCCCATGACTATGAGATTATGCAAATCCTGTTTACCGGAGGAAAATTTTGTGTGCTACCAAACGTCACAACGTAACTGGGTGATTATAAAGGTGCTCTACAGGTGTCTCCGAAGGTACTTGTTGGGTTGGCGTATTTCGAGATTAGGATTTGTCACTCCGATTGTCGGAGAGGTATCTCTGGGCTCACTCAGTAATGCACATCACTATAAGCCTTGCAAGCGTTGTAACTAATGAGTTAGTTGCGGGATGATGTATTACGGAAGGAGTAAACAGACTTGCCAGTAACGAGATTGAACTAGGTATTGAGATACCGATGATCGAATCTCGGGCAAGTAACATACCAATGACAAAGGGAACAATGTATGTTGTTATGCGGTTTGACCGATAAAGATCTTCATAGAATATGTGGGAGCCAATATGAGCATCCAGGTTCCGCTATTGGTTATTGACCGGGGACGTGTCTCTGTCATGTCTACATTGTTCTCGAACCCGTAGGAGCCGCACGCTTAAAGTTAGATGACAGTTATATTATGAGTTTATATGTTTTGATGTACCGAAGGTTGTTCGGAGTCCCGGATGTGATCTCGGACATGACGAAGAGTCTCGAAATGGTCGAGACATGAAGATCGATATATTGGATGACTATATTAGGACACCAGAAAGGTTCCGGGTGAGATTGGGACAATACCGGAGCTTCGGGAGGTTATCGGAACCCCTCGGGAGGTATATGGGCCTTAATGAGCCTTAGTGGAAAGGAGCAAGGGAGGGGGCGCCCCCCCCCCCCAAGCCCAATCCGAATTGGGAGGGAGCCCCCCCCCCTTTCCTTCCTCCCTCCTTCCTCTTCCTTCCCTCTCCCTCTCCAAATAGGAAAAGTGAGGAGTCCTAATCCCTAGGGCGTGCCTCCTCCCCTTGGCCGGCCCCCTCCTCCACTCCTTTATATACGGGGGAGGGGGCACCCCATAGACACAACAATTGATCATTGATCTCTTAGCCGTGTGCGGTGCCCCCCTCCACCATAGTCCTCCTCGATAATATCGTAGCGGTGCTTAGGCGAAGCCCTGTGGCGGTAGAACATCATCATCGTCACCACGCCGTCGTGCTGACAGAACTCTCCCTCGACACTCGGCTGGATCGAAGTTCGAGGGACGTCATCGAGCTGAACGTGTGCAAGAACTCGGAGGTGCGTGCTTTTGGTGCTTGATTGGTCGGGCCGTGAAGCCGTACGACTACATCAACCGTGTTGTGCTAATGCTTCCGCTTACGGTCTACGAGGGTACGTGGACACACTCTCCCCTCTTGTTGCTATGCATCACCATGATCTTGCGTGTGCGTAGGAATTTTTTTGAAATTACTACGTTCCCCAACAGAAACATGTGCAAGGTTGGATGGAGAAGGCTTTATCCACTGGTGGCAAGGAAGTGCTCATAAAATCAGTAGCCCAGGCTATCCCTACATACTCTATGGCTTGTTTCAAACTGCCACGAGGCCTTTGCCAACATATAAACGGATTGCTTAGGAAGTTTTGGTGGGGATCAAAAAAAGGTGAGAGGAAGATGGCCTGGGTTTCTTGGGAGGTTATGTCACAGCCAAAATGCATGGGAGGTATGGGCTTTCGCGACATTGAGCTTTTGAATTTGGCTCTTCTTGCCCGGCAAGCTTGGCGACTCCTGACATAGCCAGACTCTCTCAGCGCTCGGATTCTTAGAGCAGTATATTACCCGACCTCTACAATCCTCGAAGCAGAAGTGGGAAGAAACCCTTCACAAGTCTGGCGTTCAATAGTTGAGGGGCGGGATGCACTTAAACTTGGTCTAGTGAAGCGCATCGGATTGGGAGAGGACACCAACATTTGGCATGATAACTGGATCCCTCGTGATTACAAGCTACGGCTGGTCTGTCCAAAATCCCTAAACCCCCTGCAACAGGTCTCAGAACTAATCAACTCTGTCACTTTCACCTGGGACCGGGAACTTCTTAATGAGCATTTGTATCCGATGGACATGGAGGCAATCCTAAACATTCCCCTTAGCAGCAGAAGTCATGCGGATTTCTAGTCCTGGCATTATGAGCGAAGAGGGATTTTCACAGTCAGACCAGCATACAGATTACTAGCCTCCACAAAGCAGCAATGTACCGACTGGCTTGAGCACAATGATGGCCATTCCAACATACAAGCCGACAGTCGGTCATGGACCAAGCTATGGGGAGCTGCGGTTCCCTCCAAGGTGAGGGTTTTTGCTTGGCGTCTAGCCAAAACTTCCATACCCACAGGGGTTGTCCGGAAGCATAGAAGTATGGCCGACTCCGCGGAATGTTCAATTTGCCATGCGGCAGTGGACTCATGGCGCCATGCTTTATTTGATTGCCATATGGCGCGCTGTGTTTGGGCGCTCGCCGATGAGGACATTGATAATCCCCAAGTGCAGGGAATCATCATAGCAATTCCCAAAGGTGGAAGTGATAAGTATGGAGTGTCGAACCCACAAGGAGCTAAAGGTAAGATCAATATTCTCTCAAGCCCTATCTACCACTGATACGACTCTATGTGCACCGAACGTTTGCTTCCAACTAGAAACATGAAATAAAAATGTGTTGTGGGTATAAAGAGGATAACTTTGCATGATATCGGAAAGCTAAAATATGAAAATAGGTGTTGTTATCATAAAGTTAGAATATATTACTAAATATTATAAATAGCGAGTGTGGAATAATGGTGGATCGGTGTGTGGAATTGTCCTAGGCAATTGTTAACAAGACAGGTAGTCGTCATTGCAATTTCATATGAGGGAGAGGCATAAGCTAACATACTTTCTCTACTTGGATCATATGCACTTATGATTGGAACTCTAGCAAGCGTCCGCAACTACTAAAGATCATTAAGGTAAAACCCAACCATAGCATTAAAGCATCAAGTCCTCTTTATTCCCATACGCAACAACCTCCTTACTCGGGTTTGTGTTTCAATCACTCACCAACCCACTATAACCGAATCATGAGCGTATTGCAACACCCTACAGCGGTAATCCCTCACGCTTGCGCTACACGGAGGGCACCATAGGACAGCACCAAAATAAAACATACAACTCGTACCAATCTAGACCATCAATCAACCCAAGGACAAAAGATATCTACTCAAAACATCATAGGATGGCAACACATCATTGGATCATAATATGCGGCATAAAGCACCATGTTCAATTAGGGATTACAGCGGGGTGCGGGAGAGTGGACCGCGTAAAAGAGATGAGGATGGTGATGATGATGGTGATGTTGATGAAGACAATCACCGCGGCGATGATTCCCCTCCCAATGGCACTCCGGTGCCACCAAGAGAGAGGAGGAGAGGTTCCCCTCCTTGTGCTTCCTCCTCCATGGTTTTCCCCCTCTGGTCCTTGGCCTTCATGGCGATGATGGCCCCTCCGAGATCCGCCTCCATGGCCTCCGGAGATGATGGCCCCCTCCGGCAGGGTGCCGGAGAGGGCCTAGATTGATTTCTCATTCCTACAGAGGCTTGCGGCGGTGGAACTTCCGATCTAGGTTATTTTCCGAAGGTTTCTATATTTATAGGAATTTTTGGCATCGGTTTCACGTCAGGGGGGTCTCTGGGCTGTCCACGAGATAGGGGGGCGCGCCCTAGGGGGGTGGGCGCGCCCCCCACCCTCGCGGGCAGCCCGGGACTCTTCTGGCCCAACTCTGATGCTCCGTGGTCTTCTTTTGGTCCATAACAAATCGTCAAAAATTGGCACGTCGATTGGACTTGGTATTCCTTTTCTGTAAAACTCAAAAACAAGGAGAAAACAGAAACTGGCACTGGGCTCTAGGTTAATAGGTTAGTCCCAAAAATCATATAAAATGGCATATAAATGCATATAAAGCATCATAGATGGATAATATAATAGCATGAATACTTCATAAATTATAGATACGTTAGAGACGTATCAGCATCCCCAAGTTTAATTCCTGCTCGTCCTCGAGTAGGTAAATGATAAAAGAAATAGTTTTTGAAGTGTGAATGCTAGTAGGTGCACAAGTTGGATCAATGATAATTTCAATCACCTTTTCTAGCATCATTATGTGTCATAATAGTAGCTTATCTCATAAAACTTTTCATGATCAAGTAACAAGCTATTCGTAATGTCAAGTATGGTTCAGAAACTTCATCGAGAACTAACAAACTATAATCTCAGTCATTGAAGCAATTGCAATTTATCATAACATCAGAAAGAGTCAAGAATAGAGCTTTTAAGCAAGTCCACATACTCAACTATCATATAGTCTTCTACAATTGCTAACACTCATGCAATACTTGTGGTTATGGAGTTTCAGCCGGACACTGAGAAAGATAGGGGCTTATTGTGTTGCGTCCCAACGTATTCACCTTTAGGTGATGTCAACAATAATAGCCCATGCTAACTTACATCCAATTGGATATATATATATATATATATCATGATCTTTCAAACACGAGGAGCTTGCCAAAGGATAAAATGAAAAAGGGAAAGGTGGAGATCACCTTGACTCAAGCATGAAGGAAAAACATAAAGTAATAAATAGGCCCTTCGCAGAGGGAAGCAGAGGTTGTCATGTGCGCTTAGGGTTGGATGCATAAAATCTTAATGCAAAAGAACGTCACTTTATATTGCCCCTTGTATGTGGACCTTTATTATGCAGTCCGTCGCTTTTATTGCTTCCACAACAATATCGTACAAAGCTTATTTTCTCTGCACTAATAAGTCATACATATTTAGATAGCAATTTTTATTGCCTGCAACATGTCGACTTACTTGAAGGATCTTACTCAATCCATAGGTAGGTATGGTGGACTCTCATGGCAAAAGTGGGTTTAAGGATATTTGGAAGCACAAGTAGTATCTCTACTTGGTGCAAGGAATTTGGCTAGCATGAGGGGGAAAGGCAAGCTCAACATATTTGGAAGGTCAATGATAATATACTTTAACTGAGATGTGAGAAAACATAAACCATTACGTTGTCTTCCTTGTCCAACGTCAACTCTTTTAGCATGTCATACTTAATGAGTGCTCCCAATCATAAAAGATGTCCAAGATAATATATTTGTATGTGAACCTCTCTTTCCTTATTACTTCCTATTAATTGCAACGATGACCAAAACTACGTTTGCCAACTCTCAACAACTTTTATACCTCATACTCTTTATATGTGAAGTCATTACTATCCATGTTATAAGCATATGAAACATATAGAAATTCATATTTATGACATTCAATTCATTCCCCCATTTACTCATAGGATATACATGAAGCACATGAGTAAATGACAAACTACTCCAAAAGATATGAGTGAAGGACACTGAGTAGTCAAATAATTAACTAGCCATGGGAGGGTTCATTTTTTATTCAATAATTCAGATCCAATGATTTTGTTCAAACAACAAGTAAAATTGAAAATACGCTCCAAGCAAAACACATATCATGTGACGAATAAAAATATAGCTCCGAGTAAGGTATACCGATAGTTTTGAAGACGAAAGAGGGGATGCCTTCCGGGGCATCCCCAAGCTTAGGCGCTTGAGTCTTCCTTGAATATTACGTTGGGGTGCCTTGGGCATCCCCAAGCTTAGGGTCTTCCCACTCCTTATTCTCCTCATATCGATATCTCACCCAAAACTTGAAAACTTCAATCACACAAAACTTAATGGAACTTCGTGAGATAGGTTAGTATGATAAAGAGTAAACCATGCACTTTGGTACTGTAAAAGACAAGGTTCATAATTGTTTTCACATAATTCCTACTTTACCATATCATTTCTACAATTTATATTGAGAAATATAAGCCATAGAAACTAGAAAACAAGCAAACTATGCAATGAAAACAGAATCTGTCAGAAACAGAACAGTCTGTAATGATATGAACAATAACCATACTTCTCCTACTTATGAAATAAACTGGTGGACGTGAGGAATTTGTCTATTAACCTTCTGCAAAAAGAATCAACTCAAAAGCACTCTTCTGTAAAAAATGACAGCTAATCTCGTGAGCGCAAAGTTTCTGTTTTTTACAGCAAGATCACATTAACTTTCACCCAAGTCTTCCCAAAAGTCTTACTTGGCACTTTATTGAAACAAAAGCTATAAAACATGATTACTACAGTAGCTTAATCATGTAGACACACAAAAACAGTAAGGGCAAATATTGGGTTGTCTCCCAACAAGCGCTTTTCTTTAATGCCTTTTAGCTAGGCATGATGATTTCAATGATGCTCGCATAAAAGAAAAGAGTTGAAACACAAAGAGAGCGTCATGAAGAATATTACTAGCACATTTAAATCTAACTTACTTCCTATGCCTAGGGATTTTGTGAGCACACAATTTATAGGAACAAAAGTCAACTAGCATAGGAAGGCAAAACAAGTATAGCTTCAAAACTTTAAGCACATAGAGAGGAAACTTGATATTATTGCAACTCCTACAAGCACATATTCCTCCCTCAATAATTTTCAGTAGCATCATGGATAGCAACTTTGTTCTCATACTCAATTGGAACCTCTTCCGAAATAGTGGAATACTAACTAAAGTTGACACTCTTCCAAATCCACTTTCATAAATATCGTACGAAGATTCAACACCCTCCAAGATAGTGGGATCACTAATTCCTAAAGTTGACACTCTTCCAAACCCACTTTAAATTATAGCATTATTCATACTCCAAAAGATATAAGTGAAGTTCCTGGAGCAATCTACAATTAATATAGACTAGCCAATATCCAAGCTCAAAATATATAAGTGAAGCGCACGAAGTATTCTATAAAACCATACTCAAACGATTTAAGTGAAGCACAAAGAGCAATTCTATAAGATCATACTTAAAAGATGTAAGTGAAGCACATGAAGTATTCTATAAATCAATGAAGATCTATCTCATACTAGCATGATTCTTAAAGAAAATGTGACACCCAAAAATTTTTGACCGTGTTTTATTAATTAAAAATTTTGCGAGGAAACTAAAACTTTTATTTTCTGGGCTCCTTTTGATTTTTTTTTAATTTTTTTTCTTGTTATTATGGAGTTTTCCCAAAAAGAAAAAAAACTTTTCTTTTATTAGTAGAGATAATTACATAATTAAATTTGCTTGATCTTTATTTCCTTGAAAAATGGTTTTTCCAAGGTTATATGGCCATATTTGAACTACAACCATTTGATAAATTCACTTAAAATTCCAACCAAAATTTGGAGATGTCATGTGATGTTTTTAAATCACTTTTACGCAAAAATATCTTTTATTCATGAAATATTTTGAGCTCTACACCCAATTTTCTTCTCTGGTCCAGTGGGCAATTTTGCACTACAACTCTTTTAAATATTTCTTTCTAGCCTCCACCAAAATTATGGGATGCTGGTAGTAGCATATGATTCAACTTTATGCAAAAACCCAGTGATGTTATTTGAAAATTTTGAATGAATCAACCTCATATTCATTCTGGTCCAACATGATGGTTTGTACAGCATCCATATTCTTGCTTGCTTTTTGGCCCTTGATTTTTTTCCCCTGCTTGTAGACCACCCTACAAAACCCCTAAGTCCAGGAGCATGCAACCATTGGAATACTTTTGGTTCATGAGATGATGCCATTTACCTCCTGTCCAGTATTGAAGTTTTACAAAACTTGCACTAACAAGTTTGTGCTTTTCACAAACTAACCTCACCACCCTCTCATTCATCTAAAGAGACCCCACTCTGGAAGATTTGACCACTCCAAGAAATGCCTAGGTGCATGTGGCATTCTGTCGAGCACCCTGTAGGCATGACCAGTTTTGACATGAGTCTTAGCTTGCACTGTGACCTTGATTCCCTTGCCTAACTACCTTGTCCAATAGACTCCTAGCTACTCATAACCTAGGTCTGCTAATTCCCAGCCTCACCCGAGACCTCTATCACGCCCTGGCATTTCGTCGAGCACGTCCCGTGCGTGCTCTGGGCGCGAGCAGAGCGCGCGTTTTGCACGTGCCACGCCCGAGCCGCCATGTCGCGCCCCTGGTTTTTGCCCACGCCACAGAGCCGCGCCACGCACTCCCCCTCTCATCGCATCACGCCAAGCAGCTCTGGTGCCCTGCCGCACCGCCGTCAGAGCCTTGGCGGCACGCCGGTGTCCGCAGCGCGCCTCTGCCAGGTCGGTGCCGCCCAAGCCTCTCCCGCTCGCCACCTGCCCCTGGAACAGCTCATCCTCATCCCCTCGAGTGTCCTCTAGCTCTCGTCGTCGCCACGACGCCCTGACGCTACAGGGAGGCGGTTCGCCGACGAGCTTATCCGGCCGCCGCTAACCGACCTCGTTGCGGTATATAAGGAGGCCCCCGAACCCATTCGAGCACGGAGGCAACCTCAGGCCACCTTCATGGCACCCCCACAGCCTGCAATCGTCGGAGGGAGGCTTTCTTCCCCGTCTCCGGCAACTCCTGCCGCCGCCACAGCCCCGGCCATTCCGGCGCCACCAGGACCTCCCCCTCTCCACTCTCTCCACCAGAAGCTCTCTCTTCCTCCCGTGAACCTTTCCCCCTGCTCGATTTTGATCGGGAACCACCGCAGCCCCAAAACCACTTTGCTCCCGAGGTCTCCTCCGCCGCGAAGCTCACCGTCGGCGACTCCCTCCACCCCCGCCGACCCAACGACCACCGGGAGGACCGCCCCGGTCTTGCGGATCCATCCCGACCCTTTGGAGCCCGCGGGGAGCAGCCATTCGCGGGCGTTGATCACCGTCACCTCGCCGCCGTTCGGGCAGAGGAAGAGGAGGGAGAGATGGACTGGTCAAACCTGACCAAGGGCCCTGGACCCACTGTCGGTGACCCGCCCTGCTCTCGTGGGTTAAGTGGAAGCGTATCTCCGGAGTACGTCTTCGACGTGTTCATATTCGAACCGTTTTCTTTTTCTATTTTCATTTTAAATAACAGAGTATTCACTAAATTTTGACTGGCTGTATCTTTTTAAATAAAACTCCAAATGAGTTGATTCTTTTTCCTACATCTCTCAAATTCTGTCAAGTTTATTTTAAGATTTATTTGAAAAAAAATTAAACAACTTTTTGTGCTGTTTTGAATTTGTGTGTTAATTCAAATATTTTCAAAATAGGATTTGTTGGAGAGAGGAGAAAACTTTCAAAAGTTTTGGAGAGCACCCCACCTCTCCACACCTTGAAGGCAAGCATCCTGAACCATGGCATAATATTTTTGGTGTGTTAGTTGACGCGGTTATAACACCACCTTGCATCGGAAAAACTCGTTATTTTATGTGGTGATGTGATCTTTTGCATGATTGCATATTAGTGATTTTTCCTTGCTGTTGGAAATGAATATACTTGTAATGGTAATCATCCTCATGTGCCTTACATGCGTGCCGGAAAGGAAACCGGGAAGGCCTCTGCCTTGGGTAGGCGTGAGCTTGTTGCCGGTCTCCGTTGGGACGGTTATGTCCGGTATAGCATAGTAAGGTATAATGAGCGGTGATCCTGTTGATTGAAATATATTTGTTATGCTAATCATGCAGGGAATGCTTAAACCTCCTGAGTCGACCATAGATCAAGTCTTGTTCCAGTAACCCCCATACTTGTTTCGTACTACCACTTGTCCCTGCCATACGTGGGGTATGGTTCAGTAAGTTGTCAACCCCTTTCCTAGCACACACCTTACAGAGAGGCCATGATGGAAGATACCGGAGGCATCCGGTAGGCATGCCATCTGACCCGGGGGCATGGGTGTTTCGGTTGTAGCCGAAGGGGTAGCTCCCCTAGTTTGCGCACGGTATAAATTTTGTGATCCCATGCTACGTCGAGGTTGTAGCCTCCCCACTTAGAGTTTTGCTTGACAAGTGTCGTGGGTGATTCCAGACACCGGTGAGTTAAGCTGGTGTGTGCAAGTCAGGCGTGTTTTTGACTAAAAGACCGTGGACGGAATTAGTCTCGATGGACTAAAGAAATCCGTTACTCATGGGTAAAGAATTCACCCTCTGCAGAGATATTAAACCTATTCGAATAGCCGTGTCCATGGTTAAGGACTACAGCCTGGGTCAGGTCAAGTGTCGGTCTTAGTGTCGGTCTTCGGAGGAGAAACTGCTAAACCAGAACATGGATCATGATTTGTGACTTGTGTTGATTATGATGATTATGATTATTTTTATCATGGACTAACTATTGCCGTTACTTGATTTATTGAGTATCCCTAGGACGGTTCTACCTCCTGGATATTCACCATGAATGTATTTGCTTCATAATCCCTTTATGTGGTGTCGCTCACACGCCTGACTGTGGCATTACTTGTTGTTTATTTCCCTTATAAGCCCTTTATGTGGTGTCGCTCAGACGCCCGACTATGGCATTAATTGTTATTTATGTCCCTTATAAGCCCTTTATGTGGTGTCGCTCGACGCCTTCGATCGTGGCATTACTTGTTATTTATTTCCTTATAAGCCCTTTATGTGGTGTCGCTCGGGCCTTGATCGTAACATTACTTGTTATTTATTTCCCTTATAAGACCTTTATGTGGTGTCGCTCAGACGCCCGACTGTGGCATTACTTGTTATTTATTTCCCTTATAAGCCCTTTATGTGGCGTCGCTCAAACGCCCGACTGAGGCATGCTTGTTATTTACCATCATTTCGAGACGTCGCTTCAGCCATCCGAATGGTGCATTTTATTTCCTCCTCTGTCATTTCATATTCTTGTTACATATAAATAACCTGTTTGCATGCATCAGAGATTTTATTTTATGACTGACAATGTGATCATAGAATATTTCCGTGCATGATTATCATTTGCATTATACCTGTGTTCATAATGTTTGCGAGTACATTCAAAGTACTCACTGGCTTGTCCCTGGCTATTGTCTTGTCCAGATTTCTTGCGCGGAGAGGAGCGACCGTGATGACACCCCCGGAACCTAAGCAATGGTGATAGCAGTCTCGCGAAGATAGGAGTTAACCTGGTCAGCTGTTCTTGTGGGAAATGGAGTCCCATAGACGCTGATGATCCACAAACCGCTTCTGCCATCAACCACTAGAAACCATTTGTTGTACTCACAGACCAGAATGGTCTTGTACCACTTATTTTGTATTTTTCTTGGAATTTCTGTATCAAGTTGGTGCCTCATCAGCTAACAGTAATCCTGGTGCTGGTGAGCACAACGGTCATTTTCTAGAATTTATTACCCGGAAAACCGGTCGCCACAAACTTGGTATCAGAGCCAGGCTGACCATTGGCTAATCCTATCTTAGCCAGGTCGAAAAACCTAGGAAAACCAACCCACCAGACCCTAACCAAAACCCCAGCCAAGCTTCTCGTGCAAGATAGCCACACGGTGACCCGACACTATTTGGCGTCGGTGCCCAACCTATCATCCTAGCACATCGATCACACGTCGATGACCGATGCCTATAATGTCTTATTCGCAAGCATGTGAAGGAAGACTCCGTCCCCTTTTTCTATAAAAGGGCACACTAGCCTCAACCCAGCCAAAGACAATCCTCTACCCAAACCGAGCCATAATGCCCGGTCCGTCGTGCACAATGAGACCACAACAACCAACCTTGGAAGTTTTGTGACCGTGCTAGCAAATCTCACCGCCGTGCCTTTGCATTAGAAGAGCCTCCCGAATATGTAGTGTACCAAGGGTCCGTGGCGGTGAAAGCCGTCAATTCTGGCCCACGGTGCACGTCTATGGTAGGGGTCTATCGCGAAACGCCTTACTGAGTTCACCGGAAGGACAACTTCCTTTGAGCCACAAGCCATCCAACTAGCTGCTCGAGAAGCTATAGTTCAACCGGCATTTGTCGCCCGAGTTAATCGTCGCTCGTTCTGCTACTACCCCAGCCGTGAAGGGTATGGTAGACCACCCCAAGTTGCCAACGGAGATCACGAGACGGACCTGCATTGTTGCATCAGTGCGCTATGTAAATGCACTAGAAGGACTATTCGATCAAATCACCATTGATCTGATCGCAGCTCGTGGAGAGCTGATTCGCCAAGCCCCGGCAAGAAGAGAAGATGAGCCCGACGCCGACAACCCCGTCGTACTGTTCGGACAACCGATCGAGACCTTGAGGTCAGCCCCACCATCAACCAAAATACCTTGATGACCCCGAAGTGCTTAATAGCCTTTTGGGAACACACTCCAGCGGGATTGTGGCCAACAATCCCCGTGATGGTCATCATAGCTACCCCGACCCTGCAGTCCCTCAACCCACCTCCAGCTAATCCTGACGGTGAGAACCATGGAGAAACCCCGACGTTCGCAAGGCAAGCCCGCTTAGATATTAACGAGGTAGACTGAGTCACCCGAGCAGTACCGAGTCTTAGTAGGTCCTCGCCTTGTAACTGTGTGATCCTGTATCGCCGTAATTAAATATTGTTTGCCTGTGCACCCCTATTTTTGTTATAGCCATGCATGAGTTTGTTGATGTGCGATTGCATTTTTTTTAATCCCAAGCGTAGCTGCCAAAGACCAACCTCGACAACGCGAAGTTTGTGCTATGAATAATCCTTTTTAGTTTCAGCTAACAGGAATGATATTTTCAAAACAACCCTTAACAAATCTCGAGGACGAGATTTTCTTTTAAGGGGGGTAGTGTTGTGACACCCCAAAAATTTTGACCTTGTTTTATTAATTAAAAATTTTGCCAGGAAATTAAAACTTTTATTTTCTGGGCTCCTTTTGATTTTTTTGAATTTTTTTCTTGTTATTATGGAGTTTTCCCCAAAAAGAAAAAAACTTTTCTTTTATTAGTAGAGCTAATTACATAATTAAATTTGCTTGATCTTTATTTCCTTGAAAAATGGTTTTTCCAAGGTTATATAGCCATATTTGAACTACAACCATTTGATAAATTCACTTAAAATTCCAACCAAAATTTGGAGATGTCATGTGATGTTTTTAAATCACTTTTATGCAAAAATATCTTTTATTCATGAAATATTTTGAGCTCTACACCCAATTTTCTTCTTTGGTCCAGTGGGCAATTTTGCACTACAACTCTTTTAAATATTTCTTTCTAGCCTCCACCAAAATTATGGGATGCTGGTAGTAGCATATGGTTCAACTTTATGCAAAACCCAGTGATGTTATTTGAAAATTTTGAGTGAATCAACCTCATCTTCATTCTGGTCCAACATGATGGTTTGTACAGCATCCATATTCTTGCTTGCTTTTTGGCCCTTGATTCTTTCCCCTGCTTGTAGACCACCCTACAAAACCCCTAAGTCCAGGAGCATGCAACCATTGGAATACTTTTGGTTCATGAGATGATGCCATTTACCTCCTGTCCAGTATTGAAGTTTTACAAAACTTGCACTAACAAGTTTGTGCTTTTCACAAACTAACCTCACCACCCTCTCATTCATCTAAAGAGACCCCACTCTGGAAGATTTGACCACTCCAAGAAATGCCTAGGTGCATGTGGCATTCTGTCGAGCACCCTGTAGGCATGACTAGTTTTGACATGAGTCTTAGCTTGCACTGTGACCTTGATTCCCTTGCCTAACTACCTTGTCCAATAGACTCCTAGCTACTCATAACCTAGGTCTGCTAATTCCCAGCCTCACCCGAGACCTCTATCACGCCTACAGCATTTCGTCGAGCACGTCCGTGCGTGCTCTGGCGCGAAAGCGAGCAGCGTTTTGCGTGCTTGCGCCCGAGCCGCCACGTCGCGCCCCTGGTTTTTGCCCACGCCACAGAGCCGCGCCACGCACTCCCCCTCTCACCGCATCACGCCAAGCAGCTCTGGTGCCCTGCAGCACCGCCGTTAGAGCCTTGGCGGCACGTCGGCGTCTGCAGCACGCCTCTGGCAGGTCGGTGCCGCCCAAGCCTCTCTCGCTCGCCACCTGCCCCTGGAATAGCTCATCCTCATCCCCTCGAGTGTCCTCTAGCTCTCATCGTCGCCACGACGCCCTGACGCTACAGGGAGGTGGTTCGCCGACGAGCTTATCCGGCTGCCGCTAACCGACCTCGTTGCGGTATATAAGGAGGCCCCCGAACCCATTCGAGCACAGAGGCAACCTCGGGCCACCTTCATGGTACCCCCACAGCCTGCAATCGTCGGAGGGAGGCTTTCTACCCCGTCTCCGGCAACTCCTGCCGCCGCCACAGCCCCGGCCATTCCGGCGCCACCAGGACCTCCCCCTCTCCACTCTCTCCACCAGAAGCTCTCTCTTCCTCCCGTGAACCTTTCCCCCTGCTCGATTTTGATCGGGAACCACCGCAGCCCCAAAACCACTTTGCTCCCGAGGTCTCCTCCGCCGCGAAGCTCACCGTCGGCGACTCCCTCCACCCCCGCCGACCCAACGACCACCGGGAGGACCGCCCCGGTCTTGCGGATCCATCCCGACCCTCTGGAGCCCGCGGGGAGCAGCCATTCGCCGGCGTTGATCGCCGTCGCCTCGCCGCCGTTCGGGCAGAGGAAGAGGAGGGAGAGATGGACTGGTCAAACCTGACCAGTGGGCCCCCTGGACCCACTGTCAGTGACCCCACCCCTGTCCACGTGGGTTAAGTGGAAGCGTATCTCCGGAGTACGTCTTCGATGTGTTCATATTTGAACCGTTTTCTTTTTCTATTTTCATTTTAAATAACAGAGTATTGACTAAACTTTGACTGGCTGCATCTTTTTAAATAAAACTCCAAATGAGTTGATTTTTTTCCTACATCTCTCAAATTCTGTCTAGTTTATTTTAAGATTTATTTGAAAAAAAAATTAAACAACTTTTTCTGCTGTTTTGAATTTGTGTGTTAATTCAAATATTTTCAAAATAGGATTTGTTGGAGAGAGGAGAAAACTTTCAAAACTTTTGGAGAGCACCCCACCTCACCACACCTTGAAGGCAAGCATCCTGAACCATGGCATAATATTTTTGGTGTGTTAGTTGACGCGGTTATAACACCACCTTGCATCGGAAAAACTCGTTATTTTATGTGATGATGTGATCTTTTGCATGATTGCATATTAGTGATTTTTCCTTGCTGTTGGAAATGAATATACTTGTAATGGTAATCATCCTCATGTGCCTTACATGCATGCCGGAAAGGAAAGCGGGAAGGCCTCTGCCTTGGGTAGGCGTGAGCTTGTCGCCGGTCTCCGTTGGGACGGTTATGTCCGGTATAGCATAGTAAGGTATAATGAGCGGTGATCCTGTTGATTGAAATATATTTGTTATGCTAATCATGCAGGGAATGCTTAAACCTCCTGAGTCGACCATAGATCGAGTCGTGTTCCAGTAACCCCCATACTTGTTTCGTACTACCACTTGTCCCTGCCATACGTGGGGTACGGTTCAGTAAGTTGTCAACCCCTTTCCTAGCACACACCATACAGAGAGGCCATGATGGAAGATACCGGAGGCATCCGGTAGGCATGCCATCTGACCCGGGGGCATGGGTGTTTCGGTTGTAGCCGAAGGGGTAGCTCCCCTAGTTTGCGCGCGGTATAAATTTTGTGATCCCATGCTACGTCGAGGTTGTAGCCTCCCCATTAGAGTTTTGCTTGACAGGTGTCGTGGGTGATTCCAGACAGCGGTGAGTTAAGCTGGTGTGTGCAAGTCAGGCGTGTTTTTGACTAAAAGACCGTAGACGGAATTAGTCCCGATGGACTAATGAAATCCGTTACTCGTGGGTAAAGAGTACACCCTCTGCAGAGATATTAAACCTATTCGAATAGCCGTGTCCATGGTTAAGGACTACAGGCTGGGTCAGGTCAAGTGTCAGTCTTAGTGTCGGTCTTCGGAGGAGAAATTTCTAAACCAGAACATGGATCGTGATTTGTGTCTTGTGTTGATTATGATGATTATGATTATTATTATCATGGACTAACTATTGCCGTTACTTGATTTATTGAGTATCCCTGGGACGGTTCTACCTCCTGGATATTCACTATGAATGTATTTGCTTCATAAGCCCTTTATGTGGTGTCGCTCGACGCCTTGGATCGTGGCATTACTTGTTATTTATTTCCTTATAAGCCCTTTATGTGGTGTCGCTCGACGCCTTGATCGTGGCATTACTTGTTATTTATTTCCCTTATAAGCCCTTTATGTGGTGTCGCTCGACGCCTTGATCGTAACATTACTTGTTATTTATTTCCTTATAAGCCCTTTATGTGGTGTCGCTCGACGCCTTGATCGTGGCATTACTTGTTATTTATTTCCTTATAAGCCCTTTATGTGGTGTCGCTCGGACACCATCGTGGCATTACTTGTTATTTATTTCCCTTATAAGCCCTTTATGTGGCGTCGCTCAGACGCCCGACTGGGGCATGCTTGTTATTTACCATCATTTCGAGACGTCACTTCAGACATCCGAATGGTGCATTTTATTTCCTCCTCTGTCATTTCATATTCTTGTTACATATAAATAACCTGTTTGCATGCATCAGAGATTTTATTTTATGACTGACAATGTGATCATAGAATATTTCCATGCATGATTATCATTTGCATTATACCTGTGTTCATAATGTTTGCGAGTACATTCAAAGTACTCACTGGCTTGTCCCTGGCTATTGTCTTGGCCATATTTCTTGCGCGGAGAGGAGCGACCGTGATGACACCCCCGGAACCTAAGCAATGGTGATAGCAGTCTCGCGAAGATAGGAGTTAACCTGGTCAGCTGTTCCTGTGGGAAATGGAGTCCCATAGACGCTGATGATCCACAAACCGCTTCCGCCATCAACCACTAGAAACCATTTGTTGTACTCACAGACCAGAATGGTCTTGTACCACTTATTTTGTATTTTGCTTGGAATTTCTGTATCAAGTTGGTGCCTCATCAGCTAACAGTAATCCTGGGGCTGGTGAGCACAATGGCCATTTTCTGGAATTTATTACCCGGAAAACCGGTCGACACAGAAATATAAAAACACAAAGGACACAAATCATGTGAACAAAACAAAAATCGAGGTATACCGATATCTGTCGAAGAAGAAAGATGGGATGCCAACCGAGGCATCCCCAAGCTTAGATGCTTGAGTATACTTTAAAATATTTACTTGGGGTGGCTTGGGCATCCCCAAGCTTGAATTGTCTCTCTTTATTCTTCTCACATCGGTAACTCCTCGTTCTTCAAACACTTCATTCACAAAAACTTAAACAAAAACCTTGTGAGATCCGTTAGTGTAATAAAGCAAACTACCGCTTTAAAGTACTGTAATTAACTCATTCTTTATTTTTATTGGTGTTAAACCTACTGTATTCCAACTTCTCTATGGTTCATACCCTTACATACTAGCCATAGATGCATCAAAATAAGCAAACAACACACGAAAAATAGAATCTATCAAGAACAGGACAGACTGTAGTAATCTGGATGTTTAGTAAACTTCTGTAACTCCAAAAATTATCAAATAAATTTGACAATTTGAAAATTTTGTGCAGAAGTAATGTGAAAAAAATTTCAGACACAATTGACTTTCCAGTAAAAAATGTAAATTCATGCACTACAGCCAAAGTTTCTGTTTTTGTTCTGCACATAGTAAGCAAGCAATCTTATCATACTAAAACCAAAGCTTGGCACATTATTTAATACAAAGGATATATACAAGGAGATAATTATTTACAGAGAAACTTCCATGAAAAATTCTACATTGTTTCCGTGAGCATGAACACAAGTGCTCAAGGTCGATCCTCACTTCTTCAATGCATAACTTTCCAATCACTTCTCTTTTTGAAAAACTTTTTTAGGCATGAGAAGCAAGTAAATATTTTTTTTTGGTATTTTCATTCTTTTAAATTTTTTTTGTATGTTTCACCCACAACTAAACAGAAACAAAAAGGAAAAACAAAATCTACTTAGTGAAGAAAGCAAACAAGCACACACGAGAATATCAACCCCACGCTATTGCTCCCCGGCAACGGCGCCAGAAAAGAGCTTGATAATCCCCAAGTGCAGGGAATCATCATAGCAATTCCCAAAGGTGGAAGTGATAAGTATGGAGTGTCGAACCCACAAGGAGCTAAAGGTAAGATCAATATTCTCCCAAGCCCTATCTGCCACTGATACGACTCTACGTGCACCAAACGTTTGCTTACAACTAGAACTGTGTTGTGGGTATAAAGAGGGTAACTTTGCATGATATCAGAGAGCTAAAATATGAAAATAGGTGTTGTTATCATAAAGTTAGAATATATTACTAAATATTATAAATAGCGAGTGTGGAATAATGATGGATCGGTGTGCGGAATTGTCTTAGGCAATTGTTAACAAGACCAGTAGTCGTCATTGCAATTTCATATGAGGGAGAGGCATAAGCTAACATGCTTTCTCTACTTGGATCATATGCACTTATGATTGGAACTCTAGCAAGCGTCCGCAACTACTAAAGATCATTAAGGTAAAACCCAACCATAGCATTAAAGCATCAAGTCCTCTTTATTCCCATACGCAACAACCCCCTTACTCGGGTTTGTGTTTCAATCACTCACCAACCCACTATAAGCGATATCATGAACATATTGCAACACCCTACAGCGGGAATCCCTCACGCTTGCGCTACACGGAGGGCACCATAGGACAACACCAAAATAAAACATAAAACTCGTACCAATCTAGACCATCAATCAACCCAAGGACAAAAGATATCTACTCAAAACATCATAGGATGGCAACACATCATTGGATCATAACATGTGGCATAAAGCACCATGTTCAAGTAGGGATTACAGCGGGGTGCGGGAGAGTGGACCGCGTAAAAGAGATGAGGATGGTGATGATGATGGTGATGTTGATGAAGACGATCACCGCGGCGATGATTCCCCTCCCAATGGCACTCCGATGCCACCAAGAGAGAGGAGGAGAGGTTCTCCCCCTTGTGCTTCCTCCTCCATGGCTTTCCCCCTCTGGTCCTTGGCCTTCATGGCGATGATGGCCCCTCCGAGATCCTCCTCCATGGCCTCCGGAGATGATGGCCCCCCTCGGCAGGTGCCGAGAGGGCCTAGATTGATTCTCGTGGCTCTGAGAGGCTTGCGGCGGAACTTCCGATCTAGGTTATTTTCTGAAGGTTTCTATATTTATAGGAATTTTTGGCGTCGGTTTCACGTCAGGGGGGTCTCCGGGCTGTCCACGAGATAGGGGGCGCGCCCTAGGGGGGTGGGCACGCCCCCCACCCTCGTTGGCAGCCCGGGACTCTTCTGGCCCAACTCTGATGCTCCGTGGTCTTCTTTTGGTCCATAAAAAATTGGCACGTCGATTGGACTCCGTTTGGTATTCCTTTTCTGTAAAACTCAAAAACAAGGAGAAAGCAGAAACTGGCACTGGGCTCTAGGTTAATAGGTTAGTCCCAAAAATCATATAAAATGGCATATAAATGCATATAAAACATCATAGATGGATAATATAATAACATGAATACTTCATAAATTATAGATACGTTCGAGACGTATCAGACATCACTGAAACGATCATCTCCAACCGAACTGAAGATGCTAAGCTTTGGATGTTTTGGCTGGTTGATACCCTACCTACGGAGTCCCTTGCGCGTGTGCTCGTAACTATGTGGGCGATCTGGTGGGCTAGGCGCAGAGCTATTCATGACAACCAGTTTCAAAGTCCCCTTAGCACACATGTTTTTGTTCAAAAGTTCATGGCGGAGTTTGACCAAATTCCAGAGAAGGGGGCACGTACGAGAGAACTGCATGCGTCGTCCAAGGACCTGCATATGACGTCCAGGGGCATGCATGTAACTCCCAGGGACCTGCTTGTAAGATCCAGAGTGCTTGCGGAACAGCCAGCACAACCTGCATGGCTACCGCCGGAATCCCATGATGTGAAGATAAATGCAGACGGTGGCTTCTCTAAGATCGGTGATAGGGGCGCCTCGGTCGTGGTGTGCCGAGACAAACAGGGTAACTATCTTGGAGCTTCTGCCATCATCTTTGAAGGTCTTTTGGGTCCAACAATTCTCGAGGCACAGGCATGCAACGAGGCACTAGCACTCCCGATGGATTTAAACGTTTGATCCGTTTGTGTGGCGTCAAATTGTCAGGAGGTGGTGACACGAATTGCTGATGATTCCCCGTGTAGGTTCTTTCCTATCTTACAAGATATCAAGCATCAAAGGAGGTCTTTTAGTAATGTTGAGTTTATTTATGAGAGTAGGAGACATAATGAGAGGCTCATGCCTTAGCCAAGGCAGCGGCATCTCTCCCTCCCGGGGGCCATGTGTGGCTTGCTATTTTGCCCGAAATTATCTGTATTCCGATGTTTTTTAACGTGCAATAAAGAGTGCAGATTAGCTAAAAAAATACTATTGGCTGCTACACATCTCACATACTCTTTTAAAAACTTTCAAATATGCCAGGAGTGTATTGTATACCTCGCTTGCTTGGACTAATATCGATGTAGTTATTTTGATTCTAGGTAGTCTCTCTCTGGACTCGTGCTCTGAATTCAACTCGTGGTGCAATGAGTAGGCAAATGTTTGATGGCATTGGCTCCTTCATTGTCCTCTTCACCAGTCTTGTTCAAATTTGTGTTGGTCTGATTCTCGATCGGATGAGCAATGAAGTAGGAGCGCAGCGCCGGCGATGAGCTTTCTCATCGCCACCGTTGTCAGAGGAGAGGCTTATTAGGGCATGTACAATGCATAGCCCCAGGGTGATGCCTCGCATGCCATGTAGGATCGGATATGACATAAAGTAGGTTCGGATAGGGAAGCGGGATCCTCTCCAGAAGGCGGGTGTCGGTGTCAAAACCGGCGGATGTCGGGTAGGGGGTCCCGAACTGTGCGTCTAGGCGGATGGTAATAGGAGACAAGGGACACGATGTTTTTACCCAGGTTCGGGCCCTCTCGATGGAGGTAATACCCTACTCCTGCTTGATTAATATTGATGATATGGGTAGTACAAGAGTAGATCTACCACGAGACCAGAGAGGCTAAACCCTAGAAGCTAGCCTATGGTATGATTGTTGTTCGTCCTACGGACTAAAACCCTTCGGTTTATATAGACACCGAGTAGGGTTAGGGTTACACAGAGTCGGTTACAATGGTAGGAAATCTACATATCCGTATCGCCAAGCTTGCCTTCCACACCAAGGAAAGTCCCATCCGGACAAGGGACGAAGTCTTCAATCTTGTATCTTCATAGTCTTGGAGTCCGGCCAAGATGATAGTTCGCTATCCGACACCCCTAGTCCAGACTCCTCAAGAGCCCCGAACCAGGCTTCAATGACGACGAGTCCGGCGCGCATATTGTCTTCGGCATTGCAAGGCGGGTTCCTCCTCCGAATACTTCATAGAAGGTTTTGAACACAAGGATAGTGTCCGGCTCTGCAAAACAACTTCCACATACCACCATAGAGAGAATAATTTTTGCACAGATCTGCTGACGTATTCCGCGGCGTGACATCACACCACGGCCAGGCCTTTATACGAATCGTTTTTTTACTGTCCACCTCAGCACGTTTAGCGAGGCGGTTTCCTTGGCACGTCTTATCAAAGCGGAGATCGTGCCCCCTTACCCCGGGATTCCCATCAATACGGACGTGGGTAACCCATCCGCGCCATTGATTACGGCGCTTGGGAGATAAGCGAGTTTTACCAGGCTGGCGGGGGACGCATAGCTTCGTCCGTCCATATAAGGGGATAAGGATCCACCTTTTCACCTACGCCTTCTTCCCCTTTGCTCATCCATTTCCGCAAGACTTTCGAGCTCCAGCGCCCAAGTCCGCACATCCCACCTCAACCTTCTCCAACTATGTCCGGAGCGGGAGGCAGGTGGATGGCCTCCTCCGTCACGGAGGGGCACATCAGCTGCTGCGGAGGCGGGTACTTGTCCAGCAACATCGCGCACCGGCTACCCGACGAGGGGCAGCTCATTCCAACCCCTGGCCCCATGAGAGGTGGTGTTTCTCACCCACTTCCTCCATGGACTAGGTTTTCCACTTCACCCATTTGTCCGGGGCTCATGTTCTACTACGGCCTGGACTTCCACGATCTGGCCCAATTTCATCCTCAACATCTCGGCGCTCATCGTGGTGTGCGAGGCCTTCCTCTGCATCCAGCCCCACTTCGAAGTTACGGCTGAAGATCTTCAATGTCAAGCCAAGGTAGTGGGTGGGCGCCAGCGGAGTCGGAGGTGCCATGGTTGGCAAGATGGCCAAAGTCCTATGGCTCGAGGGCTCCTTTGTGGAGACCATAAAGGGGTGGCAATCGGGGTGGTTCTACATCACCGAGCCGCGCGACTCTCAATGGGCGGCGGCCCCGATTCCGATCTGGCCTCCCCACGCGGCTCACATCATGGAAAGAGACGGGCCTGACGTGGGGGGATTCGGATGAGCTGTCCGGACTCCAAACCTGCGTCCAAAACCTGGTGGACAAGAATCTCAGGCTTGTCAACGTAATCCAGGTGATGCTCATCCGCCGGATTCTCCCATGCCAACAACGGGCCTTCAAATTGTGGGAGTTCGATCCGGCACAACACCCAACTCTGAAAAGGCTCTTCGACACTATGTACGAAGATGCTCGCGGATTCAGCTCGCAGCGTCAAGCCAGCGAGGTAAGTTATTTTACCCTTTATGGGACTCTTGTTTTTCATAGATTGACTCTATGTGGGATCTAAAACTCCTAACCTTTGACAGATCGGTTGAAGACGTCCGGACAGATTAACCGTCCGCCCTTTGCTAGAAGATCCAGCGGACGCCCGATTGACGGGCTGCTGGCTCCGCACCTCACGTGGTGCCGGAGAAGAAGGCCAAGAAGGAGGCCACGGGAACTCGAAGGAGCTCCCAGCGCCAGGTGCTGTCGGACTCATCGCCCGACAACCCTGAGGCGGAATCCTCCTCTGAGGAAGAGGAGGAGGAAAAATAAGCCTCTCCCCCAGCGGGGGGAGAGAAGAAAGGAAGGCCGCCCAACCGGGGGCGGAGGGTCAGAAGGAAGGACCCTTCCTCCGGACTTCTCCACCAACGCCGACAACGACGAGGAGGAGTGGCCAACAAGGGCCAAGCCCCTGGCGAGATCGTAAGTGTCCGGATACCCATGGCTTTTTTTTTCATTGCATAGTGTTCTCTAATGCCGAACAATCATGCAGCCCGCCCAAGGACGAGCTCGCCGCTTCGTCGAGCGGGTCCCTGAATTCGTCGGAAGTGGAGAGTACTTCACTTCCGGCCGCCTCCTCACCTCACGCCATGGACGACGCCGAGGTGGGGCCCGAGGGGCCTGGTCAAGAGGAGGTGGCGCAGAGGCGCCGCAAGGCAGCCTCCCGGACTCGGCCTTGAGGAGCAAGACCCCGGGCTCTAAGCCCGACCCTTGTCCGGACTCCATACCGAACCTTCAGCGGTTCGAAGTCCGCAAGCGGTCCCTTCAGTAGGAAGGGTAAGACGCCGTGTCCTCCGTCCAACAGAGGCACCGGATAGCTTCTTGAGCGCTTAACAGGCGCCTCCATCGAGGAGGAGCACCGCACCGTTATGAGTGTGGTGATCCGAAAGTTCGATCCACCAAGAGTGGGCTGATGAAACTGTACCAGCCTTCTAACAGGCTTTGAGGTAAGTTTAGAATATGTAAAAATATTACCGCATAGACAGTAGCCCCTGATGCTTAGTTTGGTGTTCGGAAAGAAAAGCCGGCCTAAGGATCTAAAAAGATATACGCAGGAGTCTAACATAAGTATGTCAATATGCGAATGCAGGCTGCGCTGCTGACCTCTGCCGCACTGACTGCGGAGGTCAAAGCATTGAAGCAGAGCCTCGAGCGGTCCGAGAATGAGCTCGGCCTTGCCAAGAAGCAGCTCGAGGACAAGGAAGGTAAGTAATACCTTATTAAAGAAATACCTTATAGAAAGGATTCGGTTGCAAAAGATAACAGGAATAACATGGGTACTGCAGGGGCCACGAGCGAGGTGGCGACCCTGAAGGAGGCGGTGTCCGTGGCCGAAAACAAAGCGGCCGCGGAGCGCACCGAGCGAGAGAAGGGGGAGGCGCAGCTGGCGGAGGTACGGCAAGAGCTCCAGGCTCTCGTGGAAAAACACGAGGGTTTGGAGCGTGACTCGAAGACCCGAGAGTCCGAGCTTGCCTCGGCTCTTGAGAGTGCCAAAGCTGCTATGGCCGAGGCCCAAAAAGCCCTCCAGGAGATTGAGGCAATAAAAAAGATCGCGGCGGGTAAGGCATTCTTTATGCAGAGCAAGAATGTAAAAGTCAATTATCTAGTACTTACCCGAATCCGGAGCTCTCCAGGAGCGTTCACAGATCTGCCCTGTAGTGTGTCTGATGCTGCCACGTTTTACCGCGCCAAGGAGGGGAGCTCGACGGAGAAGGTGTTCGGTCTCGAGATCTTTGAGGCGAACGTCCGGTGCCCTGAGCGACCAGTGAAGCAGCTGGTCGAGCTCCACAAGGTTGCCGAACAGGCCATGAAGGGCCTCATAGTTCGGTGTGGCCATTGGAAGCCATGCATGGAGCTACTTCGGGCTAGTGCAGCGGCTGGTGGGCGCCTTGTCCATGGATTGAAGTCATCAAGCGCTCCGTCTGCATTGAAGGTGCCTGTCGGGCCTTGCCCGTGCTAAAGTGCACTTTGGGGCAAGCTGGATGCGGAGAAGCTTGTGACGGACGGGCCACCAAGGGCAAGGAGCATCGCAAGCCGAAATGTACTATGAGGGCGTCTGAAGGGTGCCCGCCAGATAGCGGATGAGTGCTCCAAAGATGTGATTTTGAATAGACTCGCATTTGTTATCCTGTCGCTGAAAACTTGTTCATATCGCTAAGCAACGCTTGTTAATTTAAAATATTACCTTCATGCGGCCGTTTATCAAATTTGAGAGATGGCAAGTCGTTGGCTTCAGCCCCATGCGACGAGTCTTGGGGTGTTCGGGATAAACTTGGCGCTCTTGTTCCCATTCTTGGGTCCATCGAGGAGGCGCCAACGCAACGAACAAGGCAACCGGACTTATAGTGCTTGAACACTCTCACTTAGCCATAGAATTCTATAATTTTAAATTTTGGCGAAGCCCCTAGTATTCGAAGACCGAGTTCGGGCGCTATCCACGCCTTGGCGGACAATGCCGACTCCTCGCTCTAAGCGGCATAAGTCTTTAGGGACCCGAAAAACCTCTCGAACAGCGATCGGCTCTCGCCCTATCATGACGGTCAGTTTTAGCTTTCCACCGAGGTGCTCAACCCAGCTCAACCGGGCACAATCGCAGTGGTTCTCCCAGCTACCTTAGCCGATATAATGGAACGTAAGGTACCAAAACATGGGAGCCGGGCAAACCCAACTATTGACCCAAGACATGATTCGAGCCGATGCATATAATGCTATAAGTTCGGGTGCCGCACTTGTGAAAGTGTTCGGACTTATCACACCATACTTTTGGGGTACTTAAGCCCTCGGTGTATTGGCCGCACTAAAGTGTACGGGTGCAACATGTCATGAAATGAACATATATATAGATAAAGAAAGGAGGGCAATAATAGGCAAAAGCTATGTATTGTTTATTCAAAAGAAACTGCAAATAAAAGCAGAACGATACAAATTGTGCGATAAGCAAGGTATGGGACTATTTAACATGTCCCCCTCCAGGGGTAAGCTGCGGGATGGTATGTAAAACAGGTATAATGCTCGTAGTAGAGACCACCTGGACACCCGACGTAGCTTTCTGCTTCCCTGGCTGTTGCATCGTGAGTTCGGCAATTCTAGTGCCGGACAGGACTTCTGGAAAATGGAGTCCTGAAAATAAAAAAAAAAGAAGAAAAGAAAAAGAATGACACAATCGGGGCCCACAGTGCGGTTGAGCCGCGTGCAGGCGTGCCGTGGTCGTGCCCTCCCTTATGCCCATGGTATCTCCAGGCGTAGTTATGTACGCGTAGTATTGGCTTCGCAGCTTCGCGAGGGCTGGGGTTGGGGCGGATTACTCTGCTGCGTGCTCGGATCGTGCCAGCGGTCTTGTTGTAGGTTACTCCGGCGCGCTTTGACGGTGGCGGACGTTTAATAGCCGGACTCGAGAATTGCTGTGAGAGGCTGCTTTGCACCTCCGCCGCGAGGGCCGCCGTGTGCTCCTCCGTTCGGAGAGAGCATTCGGTGTTTCCAATGACCGTGATTACTCCTCGAGGGCCTGGCATCTTGAGCTTGAGGTATGCGTAGTGCGGCACCGCATTGAACTTTGCAAATGCGGTTCGTCCAAGTAGTGCGTGATAGCCGCTGCGGAACGGGACTATGTAGAAGATTAACTCTTCGCTTCGGAAGTTATCCGGGGATCCGAAGACCACTTCGAGTGTAACGAGCCTGCATAATTGGCCTCTACACTGGTATGACGCCTTTAAAGGTCGTCTTTGTGGGTTTAATCCTTGAGGGTCTATGCCCATTTTATGCCCAGTATCCTCGATAAAGCAGGTTCAGGCTGCTACCGCCGTCCATCAGGACTTTGGTGAGGTGAAATCCGTCAATAATTGGGTTAAGAACCAATGCAGCGAAACCGCCGTGACGGATGCTAGTGGGGTGGTCCCTTCGATCGAAGGTGATCGGGCAGGAAGACCATGGGTTGAACTGGGCGATGGCTCCATCGCAGATCGCCCTTTAGTGCGCTTCCGCTCCCTTTTGGGTATGTGGGTTGCGTATATCATGTTCACCGTCCACACTTGTGTGGGAAAGCCCTTCTGTCCTCTATTGTTCGGCGGCCGGGGCTCTTCCTCGTCATCGCTATGCAGCCCCTTGTCATTGAGTTCAGCACTTAACTTGCCTGCTTGCTTGAACACCCAACAATCCATGTTGGTGTGGTTGGCTGGTTTTTCGGGGGTGCCATGTATCTGGCACAGGCGATCGAGTATTCGGTCCAAGTTGGACGGGCCCTGGGTATTTCTTTTGAATGGCTTCTTCCGCTGACCGAGTTTAGAGCCTCTGAATCCGCATTTATCGTCAGATCTTCAGCATTATCACCGCACGCGGCGTTTATGATTGTTGCGACGCGACCTGCCATTGCTGTCCTTGGTATCCGAACTATCAGGGTGTTTGGCCAAGTTGTTGCTTCGAGCTAGCCAGCTGTCCTCTCCCGCGCAAAAGCGGGTCATGAGTGTGGTGAGGGCTGCCATGGATTTCGGCTTTTCCTATCCTAGGTGCCGGGCAAGCCACTCGTCGCGGATGTTATGTTTAAAGGCTGCAAGGGCCTCTGCATCCGGACAGTCAACGATTTGGTTTTTCTTGGTTAGGAACCGTGTCCAGAATTGTCTGGCCGATTCTTCTGGCTGCTGAATTATGTGGCTGAGGTCATCAACGTCTGGTGGTCGCATGTATGTGCCCTGGAAGTTATCAAGGAATGCGGCTTCCAGGTCCTCCCAACAACCAATTGATTCTGCTGGCAAGCTGTTGAGCTAATGCCGAGCTGGTCCTTTAAGCTTGAGTGGGAGGTATTTGATGGCGTGTAGATCATCGCCGCCGGCCATGTGGATATGGAGGAGGTAGTCCTCGATCCAAACCGCAGGATCTTTTGTGCCATCGTATGATTCGATGTTTACGGGTTTGAAACCCTCGGGGATTTGATGATCCATTACTTCATCTGTGAAGCATAGTGGGTGTGCGGCGCCCCTGTATTGAGCTATATCACGACGCAGCTCAAATGAGCTTTGTCTGCTGTGTTTGGCCCGGCCGGAATTACTGTATCCGGCGTGATGGTTATCGTCACGTGTCGTGGGGCGCCCACGCGATCCGTAGATCGATCTTGTTTGCCTTGCCTTGTCCTCCAATATGTCTCGCAGGTCTGGTGCGTTTCCCCGTGCCTTGGTACTTTTCGAGCGACGCCGGAGTGCGGCTTGAATGGAGGGTCTAGAGGCCTCTCTGTCGCGACCACGGGATGGCCGGTCGGCCGCATCATGCGCTGGTGATGTAGGTTTGGGTGCTGCTTCCTCTAATTGGGGTAACAGCCTGCGTTTGGCGTATCTCTTGGAGGGGCGTTCGAGTTCATACTCCTTGGCTGCAAGGACTTCAGTCCATCTGTCAGTTAGCAAGTCTTGGTCAGCTCTAAGCTGTTGCTGCTTTTTCTTGAGGCTGCTTGCCGTGGCCATAAGCCTGCGTTTGAAACGCTCCTGTTCGGCAAGATCCTCCGGCACGACAAATTCGTCATCGTCGAGGCTTGCCTCATCTTCGGAGGGGGCGCATAATTATCGTCCTCTACCTCTCTTTTTCTGCCGCCTTTGTCAGGCGGTCTTGCTTCTCCTCCTCCCGCGCTGAGTCCCGCTTTGGAGGGGGTCGCCTTCGCACCGTCCGGGTATTATTGTCTCCGTGCGGAATCACCGCTTTCTTGTGGCGGGATTTAGACGGCGCCACGACGCCGGCGCTTGGGTTGTTTCTTGGAGGGTCATCCTCCGCCATTCCATCGCCATTCCATCTTTTGGGATGTCCACCATGTATATGTCATATGACGAGGTGGCCTTCCAGTGCCTCAGTAGGCGCTGGGTCTTGGTCGCCTCCGGCATCGCCGTCCCATACCGTCGATGTCTTGGTCAATCGAGCATGTCGGTTAAATCATCGGCAGTGGCTACAAAGTGGGTAGTGGGTGGGCGTTGAATTTCTTCGTCGTCCGCATCCCAACCTTCCCGACCGTAGTCCGCCAGGCTCTCCGATAAAGAGAGAGACTTTAGTGAATTCAAGATGTCGCCAAAGGGCGAGTCTTTGAAAGATGTTCGCGCGTGAACTCCATGACCGCGCCCAATCGGATTCGATTGGCGGGGGCGCGGAGGGTTCGGAGTCCGGAGAGGAGTCCGGCACCTTGGAGTCACGGTCTTCGCAGCGACGAGGATGGAGTTCGGCTCAATCACCGTTGAGATCATAGCCCCGGGCGGTGTCCAACCACTCGCCCTCGATCGCGGCTGGCTCCGGATTAAGGGTCGGGCGGGCATCGTGCGGACCTCGAGGCACTCGCTCGGGCGGCAGAGCTAGATCGCACCCATCGAGACAGTCACGCACGCTCGGTCGTGGCTCGAATCCGTCGAAGATCAAGTCTCCACGGACATCGGCCGTATAGTTCAAGCTTCCAAATCTGACCGATGGCGGGCGTAGCTTCGATCTGCTCCAGATGGCCAAGTGAATTGGCCCGCAGCAAAACCGCCCGAATCGAAGAGCTGTCCGGGAGAAAAGTCTCACCTGGACCGCGTCGTTATTGATGATCGAAGGAGCCATCGGGCCTATAGGTGTCGACACGGAGGAACTCTCAATGAAAGCACCAATGTCGGTGTCAAACCGCGGATCTCGTAGTAGGGGTCCCGAATCGTGCGTCTAGGCGGATGGTAACAGGAGACAAGGGACACGATGTTTTACCTGTTTCGGCCCTCTCGATGGAGGTAATACCCTACTCCTGCTTGATTAATATTGATGATATGGGTAGTACAGGAGTAGATCTACCACGAGATCAGAGAGGCTAAACCCTAGTAGCTAGCCTATGGTATGATTGTTGTTCGTCCTACGGACTAAAACCCTTCGGTTTATATAGACACCGAATAGGGTTAGGGTTACACAGAGTCGGTTACAATGGTAGGAAATCTACATATCCATATCGCCAAGCTTGCCTTCCACGCCAAGGAAAGTCCCATCCGGACAAGGGACGAAGTCCTCAATCTTGTATCTTCATAGTCTTGGAGTCCGGCCAAAGATGATAGTTCGGCTATCCGGACACCCCCTAGTCCAGGACTCCCTCAGCGGTGCTTGGAGAGAAAAAGTATGGTCCGGGGTCAAAAGCTTTTTTTTCGCGAATACGCAAAAGGCTTGCGTATCATTGCATTGATAGGGGGAGAGTTAGCAATTACAGGGGTAGTCTCACAAGCACGTACACAGGGGGGGCGTGAGTGAGAACTACAGTGGCGCATACAAGGGAGAGGGGTGCGCACGGCCCCAAGAACAGACAAGCTACGACATAGGGAGTAGGTTATTGAGCCCTTTGGCTCCGGCGGCGGCCCAGCCGCGGGCGTCTTCCTTGATGTCGTTGACGAGGAGAGCGATCGAGGGTGCTGCAGCGTTGAAGACGCAGTCGTTCCGTGCCTTCCAGATGCGCCAGGCCGTGAGGATGACCAGCGAGGCGAGGTCGCGGCGCAGCGAGGTCGGCGCGTTCTGCACCGCCAGGGAGAACCAGTCGCGGAAGTCCGAAGAAGAGTCCGGGAGCGGGGTGTCCGTGATGCGGTACCAAGAAAGGATCTCGTGCCAGGCCTGCCGGGAGAAGTAGCAGCCAGCAAGGAGATGCTCCATGGTCTCGGGCTCCTGATCGCAGAGAAGGCAAAGCGACGCGTGGGCGAGGCCGCGGCGTGCAAGACGGTCGGCAGTCCAACAACGCCCCTGGAAAGCTAGCCAGAGAAAGATCTTGACGCGAAGCGGAGCCCAAGATTTCCAGGTGAGCTTCCAGGAGGGCTCGATCGTGGACCCAGCAAAGAGGGCCTTGTAGCAGGATTCGGCGGAGTACACGCCATTCGAGGTCCAACGCCAGGTGATGGCGTCTGGGTTGTCGGAGAGGGCGAACTGGCGGAGCCTAATCCAGAGGTGGATGTATTGCATAAGGGCCTCGCCCAAGCGGGCTCGAGATGTCGTGGATCCAGCGCTGGAGTCAAGGGCGCGGCCACCGTCGCGCTTTTACGGCGCCGACGGGCATCGCTGGGCGATGACAAGAGGCGCCACTTCGCAATGGAGGCACCATCGATCCTGTGATCCTCCCGAAGATGCGGATTTGCCGCCGCCAACATTCCGACGGTGGAAGCTCGAAGATGGCTCGCACGGCGGGCTCTTTGGGGATATGGAGGTGGGTCCATGGGCGGGTGGGGTCGGTCTTACGCAGCCAAAGCCGGTCTCTGCAGGCGTGAGCGCAGCCCGGAGGTCCGGGATGCCGAGGCCGCCATAGGTGAGCGGCCGGCGATCCCCGCCCAACCGACAAGGCGATGACCTCCGCTGGCGCTTTACGGCCTGCCAGAGGAAAGCACGGATGAGGCGGTTCACCTGTCGGAGGATGGAGCCGTGCAATGACATGGCGATCAAGATGTGTGTCGGCATCGCGCAAAAGACATGGCGGACGAGGGCCAGACGCTCGCCGCGGGAGAGCAAGGACGCCCACCAGGGGGAGAGCTTCTTCTCCAACCTCTCCACAAAGGGTTGCAAAGCGGAGGAAGGCACCTTGTGGATGGATAGCGGGAGGCCGAGGTACTTGACGGGGAACTCGCCAATAGGGCACGGAAAGAGGGTACGGGGTCAAAAGCTGAAAAGGTTGGAGTGAAAAATAGAGATGCATGTGTACTAAAGTTTTTATTTTCTATTTCTTAATGAGGCCCAGTAATGGTAGCTTGCATTGGGGAGAAAAATAAATATAAATGCCTCAAACTATTTTTTATCATGGGGCATCTGTATCTATATACCACCATTGTACGTGCCCTTAAGCATATGTGACGGGGGAGTTGCTGTGACGGGCCCCAAAGGGAGAAGCACGCTGTCGGTGCGTGCTCACGGCGCTTTGAGAGGAGCGCGAGCTCCGCCGCATCGGCTGCCTGCGTGCGCTGACAGTGCTCTGTTCTGTGTTTTGGCGTCAGAAGACGATACCGAGGCGTGTTTTGACGCCAGAATGGCTGGGTAGATGGGCTGGGCGAGGAACTCCGCTGGGTGAATGGGCTTTCATATTTTTCCGGCCCAGTGCACCCCTGGGGTCGTTGTAAGGAGCCGGTTCCCATTCAGGGCCTCTTCTGAACCTCTTCAGCTCTCAGCTTCACAAACTCCAGATAGGAAACGAGGCAGAACGCCTTAGCTCGGAGAAGCTGAAATCGCCAAGCTGTCTTGGGGGCCGTAGTGCATTTTTGTGGAGGAAGAAAAACCGAGCTTCGCAAATTGACGGAATCTGGAGTTCCCCGTATTTACCGCTCAAAAGAAAAAAAAATGGAGTTCCTCGTATTTACGACAAATTGCCACCGCCCGGGAAAACGATTCGCGCTGACCCACCCACGGCCCGGGCACAGAACCGAGCGAGCCCCTCTCTCTCGAACCGTTGCAAAAGTTTAGCCAACGAACCACAACCCTCTGTATCAACCCGCAGCAAAGCCCTCGCCGCCGCCGCCGCCGCCGCTGCCGCCGCCCGCGCGGAGCTAGAAGCGGGAGTGGAGGGGGAAAAACCGTCCCACGATGGAGTACGTCAACCCTCTCACGGGCTTCCGCGTCGACGGCCGCCGCCCCAACGAGGTCACGCCCCTCTCCTCCCTGTCTCGCCTTCCTCTGCTTCACGCTCGGCTGACTCTGATTCTCGGCGGCCGGTGTCTCGCAGATGCGGCAGCTCAAGGGCGAGGTCGGCGTTGTCTCCAGGGCCGACGGCTCGGCGCTCTTCGAGATGGGCAACACCAGGGTCATCGCCGCCGTCTACGGGCCCCGAGAGGTAGTCCATGTCCCCCGCCTTGCTCGCACCGAGCCTGTTGCACGCCAACTGTTCGATGCAGTGTCTGCTAGGGAGTAGCGAGAGTTCATGCTTCTTAGTTAAGTTTTGGAACCAGGATGGTGTTTTTGAGAGTGCAGACGACATGTTTGATGGAACGCCTATCAACGGTTCTTTTCCCAAGTTCAAGCTGCATGTTTCATGTACTGTCTATGAAAGGATTTACTTTCTAGTTGGTGCGGTGCTAAGGCGAACTACATGGATCAACTTTTCTCAAAGTGCGTGATGAAATGGCGCAGTAGTCGTTCATGTTGGAGATGCTACGGCAGAATTGTATCCTTCTGGTGTTTTGATGGTGGCAACATGTTCTAGGAAAACTGTGCCAGTTGAACATGGGGAGTTATTCCACAGGGCCTAGGGCGGCTTTCCTTGTGTAGCTATGATATTGTTTTTTAAATACCAGTCAGTATTCCTCAATATGAATGGCTAACAAATCCCAGCTTTAAACATAATGTTATATCTGCTTGTTTCACTCATTCAGATCCAAAACAGGAGTCAGCAACAAAACAGTAAAGGGGCTTTGGTAAGTTTATTTGCCCAAGTGCACCGTGTATTAAAGCTTCTCTTGTTAGGATGCGCTCCTGAGAAATGTGTCTGCAGGTGCGTTGTGAGTATAGAATGGCAGAATTTAGCACTGGGGATCGAAGGAGAAAGCCAAAAGGTGACAGGTATGTTCCAGCTTGAGGAGGAAGAACTGATGAAAATAACTTAACCACTGACTATAGTGGATTCATTTATTATCAGTACATGCTTTCGACATGACAGGTTTTCATATCGTTATTTCCAGGCTTCTTTTTCTCCATGTTATGTTTCTTCTAATATTTCGATGTCATTATCATTTTCTGTATTGGGGATTGTACTTTTGAATTATGTCTGATTTTTTTCTTAATGGGGATCATGTTGAGAGCTTTTTGGGCCGGTAACGTGACCAAATATTGCAATGCAATTAAAGTAGAAGTTCAGGAATTTCCTCGTGTGAAATAAAACAGACAGTGCTAATGTATAGCTTAGTTTATTCATGTCAGTATTTTCATTATTGTTGTCTGTGTTGGGGACTGTTATTTTTGAATTGTGTCCGAGTTGTTCTTAAAGGGGAAAGGTCCTCAAAACTAAGGGTGGGTGTCATCTCAAGAGCTTTTTGGGCCAGTAATGTGACCAAATGTTGCAATGGAAATGGAATTTAAGGAGAAGTTCAGAAACTTCCTCATGTGAAAATAAAACAGACAGTGCTAATGTATAGCTTAGTTGATTCATGTCAGTTGTAGTCTACTTAATTTTTCAATTCCTGCACAACTATATAGTAATATGGTGAATCTATAACTTTGTGACAGGCGATCAACAGAAATTTCTCTTGTTATTCGACAAACAATGGAGGCAAGCATATTAACACATTTAATGCCACACTCACAGGTGAGTCATCTAACAAGTCGAGTTGCAAGAAACCTCTATCCTAAATTATAAACAGGACCCACTTTGAATGCTTACTGTGTTTATTTATAGATTGACATATTTGTCCAAGTTCTTCAAGCTGATGGTGGTAAGTGCACTGTCTTTGAATATTTCAGATCCATCTCTAATCTACATGCACTTCTATAACTATCTGTAGAACCTACTTCATTTCCTTGCCAAACCAAAGGCACACGACACAAGGCTACTTTTTTGTCCAGAGGCTGTGTAAATATTTTACTTAATAAACATGCATTTTCTTGTTTCCATTACCCAGTCCCGCTATGGCATAGTGTTATTTTTGTCTATTTCGGAACGATTGTAGCATTAGTGGTAGTAAATATGACACAAGTTTCTATCTTGATCATGACTGCGTGTCTAACAGGAACTAGGTCTGCATGCATCAATGCTGCAACTCTAGCACTCGCAGATGCTGGGATTCCAATGCGAGACATAGTGACTTCTTGCAGTGCTGGGTATCTGTGTTCTACTCCTTTGCTTGGTAGAGGGCCTATTTTCTGTTCTCACATCTATGACAAAGCAAAGAATCATCTCAGACAAAGAGGCCCTCAACCATTCTAATATGTTATTTCAGATCTGAATTATATAGAAGACAGCGCTGGAGGCGCGGATGTCACTGTTGGCATTCTTGCAAAGATGGACAAAGTGACTCTTCTGCAGGTTACAGAACGATCATAAACTTTGATTGCTCCAAATTTCAGGGTTTCCCTAGCCCGTGCCTCATCTGCAGCACAAACTTTCTGATGCGACACATTTCTTATGTGCTTAGTTTGCTGCACGACACCATTCATTCACAGTAACACTAATGCTCAAAAGGCGATTTTCAGATGGACGCGAAACTACCAATGGATACATTTGAGACTGTGATGGACCTTGCAACTGAAGGGTGCAAAGCGATCGCAACCTACATCCGAGAGGTTAAGAACCGTTCCTTATCCTCGGCCGCCCTTGCTCAATTACATCTTCCCCAAACTTGTCATCCTACCATTGGGCACACTAAAACCTTATTGTTGTGTACACCAATGATTTTCCCATTGTATGAAACCTGAATGCTGATTGGCTGTGTTGTGATGCTGAAATAGGTGCTATTGGAGAACACGAAGCAGCTGGAGTGTCAGCGAGGCTAGTTAAACCTAGCAGGTGGAGGCTATTGAACGAGAGCCTCTGGCACTTGAAGGCGGGTCTGTTGTGTAACGCTGATTGATGGCTTATCTGCCTAGCAGAGCTAGCATTGAGAGAAAAAATGACACTGAACTTGTCAAAGATAGCTGGACCGTCATTTTCCCTCCTAACGTACATGCTGTAGCGCGCAGGAGATGACATCTTGATTATGTGAAACTTTGATGTTGAACTTGGTATCCGTGTTGTACTTTTGAAAATGTTTTAACATGGCGCAAATTTAACTTAAATACCAGGCAAAGTATGGTACATACAGGTTGACATGTTGTGAAAGCATTTCTACTCCCTCCGTCTAGGTGTACAAGTTACCTTACGGAAACCAAATACTCCCAAAACACTTAGGCGTGGTGCATTAATTCTCACCTCGTTTATTGTTTTTGACATGAATAAAGGAATCAACCTTGATCACACTTTAGTTATATGATGCCTTGTTTATCTACAAACAAGGTGCCTTGAAAAAACAAAAGGAGCTATAATAAATACATCAGTTTCGTTCACAACAATGGTGCCAAAGTTACAACATGACACATGTCTACATAATGTATATCAATAAGGTTTGAATCAACAGAGCAACAATATACTGAACTGATGATATGGACACAAAGGGAACATCAAGCACACTATGAAACCGGCACGCAGGCCGCCGAATTAGCTTTGGGCTGAGGCTGCTTGATTCCCGACAGGAAACGCCGACATTGTAGCATTGTTCTCCTGGCCCGTGGCGTCCACGCTAGCGTGTCGCGTGAACTCCTCAGGCGTCATGTGTGTGCCATGGCAAGCACACACGATCTTCACTTCGTTTCTGCCGAAGTTGTATGTTACACGCCCGATATGGTCCTGCCATTTGGTCCAGTCCCGGTTGTGGATACCCAGGGAAGATCAGGGTATGATCCGGACCCTCCGAATTTGACGTTCAGGGCGATGCCCGGCCTTATACCAGAGCCCGAGCCCATGAGAGGCAATACCTTCTCGACAACCTTACCATCCTCCAAAAGAGCAGAGGAGGACATGCCAGCCTCTGCAGTTCATACAGAAGAGAAAGGGAAACGATAAACTTTCCAAATTTTAAACGAACAAAAGGTATATCTGTGCGCACAAGAAGCTTAATGAGGAATTACTTTTCAACCATGTTCATTTTACCTTGCTAGATTACAGGAAAGCACTTGCATATCAAGAAGTGACTGTACTGCTCACAAATACTCCCTCCGAACCATAGTAAATATCGAAGTGTTGAATTAATCTTAGTTCAAAACTGCGACGTTTATTTTGGATCGGAGGGAGTAGTAATTAAAGTGGTTCTGAATTAGGTGAGCTAACTACACACCTCCAGATTGCTTCCATCATACCAAACTGAAGGAGAAACTAATAAACAAGGACATTTGGGACTGGACAGTAGACTAAAACTCTTCACTGAAATATCCAGACTAAGTATTTCAACTCAGTGTTCTTACCTAAGAGCATCCCCAGCCGCGTCCTCAACCGGCCCTCCCCAGACGATTTTTCAGCGCCGGCGCCCAAAAATCGGTCCAGTCGCGCCCCTAAGAGGCCGCCTTTTGCCAGTTTAGGCCGAAATTGGCGCCGGCGGACCCAGTTTAACCAGCGCTTGCTGGGCGCCGGGCGCCGGCGCGAGCGATTTTGGCGCGAAAGAGCCGCGGGCCCACCGAGTCAGCGACGCGCGCCTCGTCGTCCTCAGAACGCCTCGGTTTCCCGCGTGGATTCAATGGCAAGGCTGTCGCCGGTCAGCCTTGCCATTGATTCCTCATCACGGGCGGTGCGTCACGGGCGGCGGGGCGACGCCTCCCCTCCCGCCACGCGTACACACGGCGTGGGGCTATAAAACCAGCGCCTCCCCCTCGCCTCTGGCCACACCAGCCCACAACCACCGCCGAGCTCTGTCTCTTTCCCCGTGCGCAGCCGCCCGCCAACGTTCCTCCCCTCCCCTCTCACCCCAAGCCCATCCGATGGCCGAGCGATTCCCCAGCGACGCGGCGGCGGCCAACGGCTTCAGCCGCCGCTCGCTCCACAAGTGGGAGGCCTATCTCTTCTTCGAGGCGAACATCCCGACGCCACCGGACATGCGCGCCGGGCCGGCAGGGTGGAGGCTCGGCAACGGGGGCGTCCCCATTCCCCCGGTGCCTGACGTCGATGCGTCCCCCGCCATCTTCGCCGCCTAGGTTGACCGTGTGCGGGCGTCCCTGACGGAGGAGCAGTGCGCCCTCCCCCAGTACGTCGCCGACAACCACACGTCGTGGGCAGCGTACTTCCAGCACCGGCAGGCGCAGAGGCTGGCGTCCACCAACGGGGCGCCGGTGGTGGTGGGTGTCAAGAACAGCGAGGGGGGCCGCGTATGGTGGGGCGTCCCCCGGGCGCACGCTCCATGATGTGCTGGAGCACCTCGAGGGCGGCAATGACTCGCCGCTGGCATACCCTGCCGCGGCGGCCGCCCTGGTCCCCCGCCGGAGCGCCGGGTAATGGATGCCCAGGAGGTTCAGCTCTTCCTCGTCTTCCTCCTCTCACTCCTCCTCCCGCTCCTCTTCCCATTCCTCCGGCTCGCCGGCGGTGTTCGGCGTCAAGGCCGAGCCCGCAGCGGAGACGCCGCTCGGCCGACGCACCCGCAGCGCCGGCATCGTCATCAACGAGGGCGGCCGGTGCGCCTCCTCCTCGGCTCCCTCCGCGCTACGTCAAACCGAAGACGGAGCCGGGGCTCGCCACCGTAAAGATGGAGCCGGGGTTCGCCGTCGTGAAGACGGAGCCCAGGCTCGCAGGCGGCATCAAAGAGGAGCTCGACGAAGCGGCAGCCTTGAAATGGACGCGCGGAGACTGGGCGCGCACAGAGCTGGAGCGCCAGTGTCGCGCCTACGAGCTGTTCGCCGCTCGGCGCCGGGGCCGCGACGAGGGAGGCGTCATCGTCCTCGACGACAGCGACGACGACGCGCCGCCGCCACCGGTATGCCAGGGCGACGCCTGGCAGGGGTCCAGCAGGGGCGGTCGCGTCAAGGAGGAGAAGGCCGCCGCCGACGACGACGGCGAGGATGGCAGCGACGTCGGCAACTTCACCGCGCTCAGCGACTTCTTCGGCCCTTAAATAGTTGTAGTTGCGGCTTTTTTTAAATAACTTTGCTATGTAATGTCGAATACATGTCCAGCTTGCCGAACTTTAGCCGAATAATTTGTCCAATTTGCCGAACTTTGTTAAGTACCCTTTTTTTAAAACATAAACGGCGTCTGGGGGCGGCCCTGGGGCCGGCGGCTGGGAACCCGCTGGCCCCCACGCCAATTTTAGCGCCGTCTCACCCCCAGGCGGCGATTTTACGCGCGGCCAACGGCTAGAGATGCTCTAACCTAACAAATCCAGATGTCATTTAGAGAGGTAGACACATATAGGAGTCATTTTATGGCATATATTAGAGTACCGTAGCAACATAACCTTTTCCTATTTATTTGCACATAAGTAGAGTATTACGAGGTGAACTAACCTTGAGGTTTCTTTCCATCATCAGCTTGTTTGGCTCCTGCTCATTCGGCTTGCTTTGCAGCAAAGGAAGAAATAGCCTGAGGCAGAGTACCAAATGCCCATGAAGAGCTCGTTTCAAGTATTGGTAGCTGACATGTTGGGTAACCAAAAGAAACCTGGGAGGCACCACCCATCGTCTGGACAGCTAGTCCATTATTTACTGGTGGCCTCAATTGCACTGTATACATTGGAGGAAAATTGGGTGCATTAGTTATGCCCAGGGGTGCTGAAACCTGAGTCTGGCCTTTTTTTTTTTTCGAAAACGTAGGCAAAAGATTTGCCTCATCTACTAAATGAGAAGGATAGAGTGTTTTGGAGTGATATTGCGTAGTCACTACATTCAATGCTTGTAAGGGATTTCCATGTGGCAACTTTCTAGAGCTAGATTCACTACCTGAAAAGCTTAGTTGCCTCTTTCCTTGAAATCCACCTATAGCATCATCACTGGATCTCTTTATATCAGATCCTCTGTTTACCTCAGAGCCCTTGGCACTGTCTTCACACTGTGCAACCAACCAAGAGTTTGAGCCTTCTGCTTCCGAGTCTGCAACATCCTCATTTTCACCGGTTGAACCATCATCTGTGCTAATTGAAATTGGTGCATTTTTTACACCTCCTTCGGAGCTCTTACTGGATGCGTCAGGCTGGTCAGCGGCAGAATGATGCTTCTTCTGAAAACTTGTCTCTTCAGAAAGCAGCTTTCTTTTACTTGAGACTGGCATGTTTTCCTCGGAATTATTTCCAATATTATTTGGAGTCCGCCCCTCTTGATACTAGGGAAGCTGAGATTGGTGGGCCATTAGTTCACTGGATCCATCTGCCACTGGAGCAGAGGAGCCCCCGTGCTGTCCCCAGAAGCTCCCAAATGGCGGGGTAGCAGGGCTCTGCCTCTGCTTGCTACTGTGTTCGTGCTAGCAGGAGCTGCGCATGAGGCTGGTGGCCAGCCAAAGTGCGCGCGAGTGCGGTGGCCAGAAGGAGCGATGCGCGAGGCGGCCACAGCCAAGCGAACGGCAGCAACAGCGAGCAAGCCTCGGCCTCGGCGGGCGATGAAGCCGACGTGCCGGTAAAAAGAAAATGAAAAAAAATGGCAGAAAGAGCAAAGGGCTAGCAACGACAAAGAGGAGAGATAAACTTTTTCAAACTTATTGTCATTTTCAGATAATGGCTTACAATCTAGCAATGCATTTTTCAGAGAATGGCTTAACGATCTGTATGTTTTATTTGCAGTTCCATTGTATTACGTTACTATGTTCAGGAATTAGGATCACATATAAGTATTTGTGTGTATTTTTAGTATGTATGGATTAGTATTGCTATTGCATTAAATCTACTTATGCTTAGTCCGCCCTACCTCAATTTTTTCTCGTCCTCCGCCACTGTCCATGACAATAAAGAAGTAAGTGTATGTAGAAGCACAAAAACATAGCAATCCATCATAAGAACAGATGCTAAACGACTACTGTATGAAGCACCAATATGGCCAGGTCTGGCATGTCCATTACAATACGCAGCCGATACGCCAGATGCACGTATCCCTAGAGTGACACGGGTAGACGATACGACCATCGGCACACTGTCGGCATGTCGGGACACGCTAAGCCCAGTAGATGCCCACTCCTAAACCAACCAGCAACTCTCTCTCTCTCCCTCTTTATTCACTCAATTGACCAGGGCAGCAGATTGGATCAAGAGCAACTGGGCGACAACACGAGCACACCTCCGCCTGGATTCGCCTCGCAGCGGTCCAGAGCACCACTATACTTTGTTGTATAATGCTCATGCTGACCTACTGATGTTGCTGCTGTGTTGGCTAGGGAGTGACACACCGACATGGCATCTGGAGGCAGTGGCATCCCAGGCAGTCAATCTTCAGTTGGTGAGAGTATATTAAACAACAGTATTATTGAAGAGACTGGGACTGGTATTGTCAATCAGAAATATCCTCTAAGGGCTCATGCTATAACTTAAAAGTACCATGATGATTGAGAAAATCGATGATAATTCAGTCATCAAAGCCTTGAAAAAAGAGGCATGAAAGCAATAAGGCCATGCTTGGATCCAAGGGACTATTTTTAGTCTGACTAAAACTAGTCTCTTTTAGAGGCTAAAGTTCCAATCACCCCTGACTAAAGAGAGGCTAGAACTAGTCTTGAGACTAAAACTTTTTAGTCATGGGAACCCTACTAAAATATGAATTAGTCCTCTCTCTCTCATTTAACTCCTCTTCTTTAACACATGCGAGTTCGGATTGGAGGTTTGGAGGATAATAAATGCTCATTGACTCATTTTAGTCTATTTAGTATTTGTATCCAAGCATGGGTGAGGCTAGCAAGTTTTAGTCCCACTACTTTTAGTCATGGGACTAAAACGTATCCAAGCACCCTCTAAATGGGGCAGTATTTTGATCTCTCACGCATCCAATTTTTCTGTTTTTATTACAGGGCAATTCATTAATTATGTATACATACTCGCCGTATGGCTGTTTGTAGAATGGTAAATGTTTGGGGCCGGAGCGCCGGCCGAAGCGTTCGGCCGGTCTCACGCGCGACCCCCGATTAAGTGGGATAGTGCGGCTTCCCCACGCGCACGTTTTATTAGTGTGAACCCGCACATCGCTTTGACCTCTCAATCCTTATCTTTTCCTGAGCACACTTCGTCCCCTCAAACTCGCCTCCTTCCCTCTGTCTCTCTCTCACACACACACATTAGCCATAGAATCCGCACAACGTTCTGTGAGCTTTTTCACTGCAGAACAACTCCAGGCCCCCCGTTGCTGCGAGCACCTCCACAGCCGCCAAAAAACAGGAGGTCACCGCTGGGCGTGCCCCTCGTTTTGTTACAACTCCTTCCTTTTCTGTTATGCTGGAACCAGTGTCTTTTTTTGCTGCAACCAGACATATTTTTTGCTATTATTATTTTTTTTTTGATTTGCTGGACAAGAGCATTTTTTGCTACCACCGTATTTTAATTTTGCTACCACTGGCGAGAAAATTTGCTACATGCGACATAGCGAAGTCGCGACCCGCGATGACGGAGACGACAATGTTTTGCTGCATCTCCGTCGTGCTTTTTTTGCTACGACTAACGCTTTGTTTTGCTACATCCATGAACGGCGCATCGAGGTGCTGCAGGCACGGGAGCTCTTTTTTTGTGAACGAGGCATGATTCTATTTTGCTTTGATCGATTTTTTTAATTTTGCTTCGATCCATTTTTTTTGCTGGAACCACTCAAAAAATTTGTTACTAATGTCTTTGATTTTTGCTACCACCCCTTCTGATTTTTTGCTGAAACCATCGATTTTTTTTGCTGGAACCAATCACGGTATTTGTTGCGACAGTTGAGAGCAGCTGGGTAGTCGTCATCGTATTTGCTGGAAGGGGCAGCACAAAAAGGTTTCAACCAGCAAGCAGAATTGCTGGAATCAGCATCTATAGAAGCTAGAACCTGCGATTTGTTTTGCTACATCAAGGGAGTGGTACAGGGCGAAGTGGAGTCGCTTGTTTTTTTGCTACATCGGGGATTCTAGAAAGCTACAAACGTCGGGCTGTTTTGCTACAACGGCGACATGTGGAATTGGCTTACTTAGGGAAGAAGACGATTGCGGTGCCTGCAGCGTGCACCCTGCGACGAGCTCGACGGCAAGGATGGACGGGGTGGCTGTGGCGCATCAGATGCTACAACCGTGGGGCGGGGAGCTTCAACCGCTTGGCCAAGAGCTTGGCGGGTATCCGACCATGACGGAGCTCGTCGGCGACCGACGGCGGGGGTCGGCGATGAGGGACAACCGGCGGTGAGAGGAGATGAGGAGGCGAGGCGAGGCGAGGGGGGCAGCGTGTGCGGGGGCGGCGCCCTCCTTCGGTCCTTCCTCTCCCTTGCTTTCGTGCGGGAGGTTGAAGATGGGGTGCGGGGGAGGAGGAGGAGAGATCTGACGGTTGCGCGCGTGCAAATCGAACGGATCTGGGCTGATCGGCCGAAAAATTGGGCCGGCGCCGGCGCAGAGCGCTGCCCTTGTAGAATTGCTACATCCCATGTCCTTGTATCCATGTCACCATATCAGTGCGGCGTAGCTAAACCACTACATTTCGGACTATTTTGGGATGCTCGACGGCACATAAATCGTACAGGGGGGATATGGAATGTTCTAATCGGTTGCACGAAAGACATCTGAACCATAGCCTAGATATATGTCAGTCTACAGTAACTATTAGGAATTCAGAATCAGCCCTCTTTTGAAGCCAGAACCGTGCTTATTTGACTCGAATCAAGCAGCCCAACTGCCTTCCTCTCGCACCCCCAGGCGGAAGCAGTTCTCCATCATGCCGGTAATCGTCCTGCTTCTCTTCCCCTGACCGTCAGCTAATCAATCGTGCGGATTCCTACATCTGCCCCTCCCTCCCTAAAACTCCCATCCGCGTAGATCCAAATCCTATCAACCCGCCTCCAACTGTAATAATTGTAAAATCCTGAGCCCAGCGCCCGGGGAAAAATCAAAACAAAAAGTAGATCAGGAGCCCCGAACCAGTTATGCGTAGAGCGCCGAGTCCACCTTCTTCTTCGCAGCCGGCGAGCCCGCCGGCGACGGGCCACAGATGTCGGATTGAACTACGTCGGTATTTCCCCAAAGAAGAAGGGATGATGCAACACAGCATTGATAGGTACTTCCCTCAGTGATGAGACCAAGGTTATCGAACCAGTAGAAGAACCACGCAATACTAGGTAAACAACTCCTGCACACAAAGAACAAATCCTTGCAACCGGACGTAAGAGAGGGGTTGTCAATCCCTCATGGGTAAAAAGATAGGTAAAATTGTAGTAGTTTGGGTAAATAGATCTCGCGGGAACGCGAGATAAAATAAATAACTTAAAATTGCAGTAAAGTATTTTTGTATTTTTGAATTAATAGATCTGAAAATAAAATCGAATAAAAATAGATCTCGAAGGCAAATATAATAAAGAAGAGACCCGGGGCCGTAGATTTCACTAGTGGCTTCTCTCGAGAAAAATAGCATACGATGGTCAAACAAATTACTGTTGGGAATTGATAAAAATTTAAATAATCATGATGATATCCAGGCAATGATCATTATATAGGCATCACGTCCAAGATTAATAGACACCTGCATCTACTACTATTACTCCACACATCGACCGCTATCTAGCATGCATCTAGTGTATTAAGTCCATGGAGAAACGGAGTAATGCAATAAGAACAATGACATGATGTAGATAAGATCTATTTATATAAAAATAGACCCCATCTTGTTATCCTTAATAGCAATGATACATACGTGTCGGTTCCCCTTCTGACACTGGGATCAAGCACCGTAAGATCGAACCCATCACAAAGCACCTCTTCCCATGGCAAGAAAAATCGATCTAGTCGGCCTAACTAAACCAAAGATTTGAAGAAGAAATACGAGGCTATAAGTAATCATGCATATAAGAGATCAAAAAGACTCAAATAACTTTCATGGATAAAAACATAGAACTGATCATAAAATAAAAGTTCATCGGATCCAAACAAACACACCGCAAAAAGAGTTACATCAAATAGATCACCAAGAGACCATGACAACCCACAAGTATATGGGATCGCAACCGTTTTCGAGGGTAGAGTATTTAACCCAAATTTATAGATTCGACACAAGGGAAGCCAAAGAATATTTGCAAGTATTAGCAGCTGAGTTGTCAATTCAACCACACCTAGAGATTAATTATCTGCAACAAAGTGATCAGTAGCAAAGTAGTATGATAGTTTTGATAGTAGTAGCAACAACAATAATAACAGTAACAGTGATAGCAGTAGTTTTGTAGCAAGTGCAATAGTAACAATAGCAGTAGTAACTTAGCAGAAACAATATGTAGAAAAATCGTAGGCATTGGATCGGCGATTCATTGGATGATATTCATCATGAGATAGTCATAACCTAGGGGATACGGCACTAGCTCCAGTTCATAAATATAATGTAGGCATGTATTTCGTAAATAGTCATATGTGCTTATGGAAAAGAACTTGCATGACATCTTTTGTCCTACCCTCCCGTGGCAGCGGGGTCCTATTGGAAACTAAGGGATATTAAGGCCTCCTTTTAATAGAGAACCGGAACAAAGCATTAGCACACGGTGAATACATGAATTGCTCAAACTACGGTCATCACCGGGAGTGGTCCCGACTATTGTCACTTCGAGGTTGTGGGATCATAACACGTAGTAGGTGACTATAACTTGCAAGATCAGATCTAGAACATAGATATAATGGTGATAACATAAACGGTTCAGATCTGAAATCATGGCACCCGGGCCCAAAGTGGCAAGCATTAAGCATGGCAAAGTCATAGCAACATTAATCTCAGAACATAATGGATACTAGGGATCAAGCCCTAACAAAGCTAACTCAATTACATGATCAATCTCATCCAACTCCTCACCGACCAGCGGGCCTATGAAGGAACTACTCACTCCCGGTGGGGAGCATCATGGAATTGGCGATGGAGAAGGGTTGGTGATGACGAAGATCAAAGATCCCCCTCTCCGGAGCCCCAAACGGACTCCAGATCTGGCCTCCCGATGAAGAACAGGAGACGACGGCGGCTCCATCTCGTGAAACGCGATAATTCTTTCTCCCTGATTTTTTCTGGAAAATAGGATTTTATAGCATCGTTTTCAGGGTCTGCGGGGCCACCAGGTGGGGACAACCCACCTGGGCACGCCTGGAGGGGGTGGCGCGCCCTGTGAAGGAAATATGCCCTAGAGGCAATAATAAAGTTATTATTTATTTCCTTATTTCATGATAAATGTTTATTATTCATGCTAGAATTGTATTAACCGGAAACATAATACATGTGTGAATACATAGACAAACAGAGTGTCACTAGTATGCCTCTACTTGACTAGCTCGTTAATCAAAGATGGTTATGTTTCCTAACCATAGACATGAGTTGTCATTTGATTAACGGGATCACATCATTAGGAGAATGATCTGATTGACATGACCCATTCCGTTAGCCTAGCACTTGATCGCTTAGTGTGTTGCTATTGCTTTCTTCATGACTTATACATGTTCCCGTAACTATGAGATTATGCAACTCCGCTTACGGAGGAACACTTTGGTGCTACCAAACGTCACAACGTAATCGGGTGATTATAAAGGAGTACTACAGGTGTCTCCAAAGGTACATGTTGGGTTGGCGATTTGAGATTAGGTTTTGTCACTCCGATTGTCGGAGAGGTATCTCTGGCCCTCTCGGTAATGCACATCATTATAAGCCTTGCAAGCAATGTGACCAATGAGTTAGTTACGGGATGATGCATTACGAAACGAGTAAAGAGACTTGCCGGTGACGAGATTGAACTAGGTATTGGATACCGACGATCAAATCTCGGGCAAGTAACATACCGATGACAAAGGGAACAACGATGTTGTTATGCGGTTTGACCGATAAAGATCTTCGTAGAATATATAGGAGCCAATATGGGCATCCAGGTCCCGCTATTGGTTATTGACCAAGAATAGTTCTAGGTCATGTCTACATAGTTCTCGAACCCGTAGGGTCCGCACGCTTAAGGTTTCGATGCGATGCTTATATTATGAGTTTATGAGTTTTGATGTACCAAGGAGTTCGAGTCCCGGATGAGATCGGGACATGACGAGGAGTCTCGAAATGGTCGAGACGTAAAGATCGATATATTGGACGACTATATTCGGAGTTCGGAAAGGTTCCGAGTGATTCGGTATTTTTCGAGTACCGAGGAGTTACGGGAATACGGGAAGAGTATTGGGCCTTAATGGGCCTTAGTGGGAAAGAGCCGAGAGGTGGCGCGCCCCTCCCAAGCCCAGTCCGAATTGGACAAGGGGTTTGGGCGCAGCCCACCTCTCCTTCCTTCTCCACTTCCCCTTCCCCCTTCTCCTAGTTGGACTAGGAAGAAGGAGTCCTACTCCCGGTGGGAGTAGGACTCCCCTTGCGCGCCTCCTCCTAGGGCCGGCCTCCTCCTCCCTCCTCCTTTATATACGGGGCAAGGGGCACCCCATGACACACAAGTTGATCTACGGATCTTTCCTTAGCCGTGTGCGGTGCCCCTTCCACCATATTCCACTTCGGTCATATCGTCATGGAGCTTAGGCGAAGCCTCGCGCGCGGAGAAGTCATATCGTCACGGAGCTTAGGCGAAGCCCTGCGTCGGTGGAGCATCAACATCGCCACCACGCCGTCGTCGACGGAACTCATCCCGACACTTTGCTGGATCGGAGTCCGGGATCGCCATCGAGCTGAACGTGTGCGTAACTCGGAGGTGCCGACGCTCGGTGCTTGGATCGGTCGGATCGTGAAGACGCACGACTACATCAACCGCGTTGTTATAACGCTCCGCTTTCGGTCACGAGGGTACGTGGACGGACACTCTCCCCTCTCGTTGCTATGCCATCACCATGGTCTTGCGTGATCGTAGGAAATTTTTGAAATTACTACGCTCCCCAACAAAGGCATCGAGCCTGGTTTTATGCGTTGATGTCATGTGCACGAGTAGAACACAAGTGAGTTGTGGGCGATACAAGTCATACTGCCTACCAGCATGTCATACTTTGGTTCAGCGGTATTGTGAGATGAAGCGCCCGGACCGACATTACGCAGACGCTTACGCGAGACTGGTTTCACCGCCCGAGCACTCGTTGCTTAAAGGTGACCGCGGGTGTCTGTCTCTCTCACTTTAGTTGAACCGAGTATGACTACGCCCGGTCCTTGAGAAGGTTAAAACGGAGTCTATTTGACAAACTATCGCTGTGGTTTTGATGCGTAGGTAAGAACGGTTCTTGCTCAGCCCGTAGCAGCCACGTAAAACTTGCAACAACAAAGTAGAGGACGCCTAACTTGTTTTTGCAGGCATGATGTGATGTGATGTGGTCAAGACGTGATGCTATATTTTATTGTATGAGATGATCATGTTTTGTAACCGAAGTTATCGGCAATCGGCAGGAGCCATATGGTTGTCGCTTATTGTATGAAATGCAACGCCATGTAATTGCTTTACTTTATCACTAAGCATTAGCGATAGTCGAGAAGCAATAGTTGGCGAGACGACAACGATGCTACGATGGAGATCAAGGTGTCGCGCGGTGACGATGGTGATCATGACGGTGCTTGGCGATGGAGATCACAAGCACAAGATGATGATGACCATATCATATCACTTATATTGATTGCATGTGATGTTTATCCTTTATGCATCTTATCTTGCTTTGATTGACGGTAGCATTATAAGATGATCTCTCACCAAAATTATCAAGAAGTGTTCTCCCGAGTATGCACCGCTGCCAAAGTTCTTCGTACCCGCACACCACGTGATGATCGGGTGTGATAAGTTCTACGTCCATCTACAACGGGTGCAAAACAGTTGCGCACGCGAATACTCAAGTTAAACTTGACGAGCCTAGCATATAACAGATATGGCCTCGAACACGGAGACCGAAAGGTCGAACGTGAATCATATAGTAGATATGATCAACATAGTGATGTTCACCATTGAAACTACTCCATCTCACGTGATGATCGGACATGGTTTAGTTGATTTGGATCACGTAATCACTTAAGATGACTAGAGAGATGTCAGTCTAAGTGGGAGTTCTTAAATAATATGATTAATTGAACTTAAATTTATCATGAACTTAGTCCCGTAGTATTTTGCAAATTATGTTGTAGATCAATAGCTCGCGTTGTTGCTTCCCTATGTTTTTATATGTGTTCCTAGAGAAAATTGTATTGAAAAATGTTAGTAGCAATGATGCGGATTGGATCCGTGATCTGAGGTTTATCCTCATTGCTGCACGTAAGAATTATGTCCTTGATGCACCGCTGGGTGACAGACCTATTGCAGGAGCGATGCGACGTTATGAACGCTTGGCTAGCTCAATATGATGACTACTTGATAGTTTAGTGCACCATGCTTAACGGCTTAGAATCGGGACTTCAAAGACGTTTTGAACGCCATGGACTATATGAGATGTTCCAGGAATTGAAGTTAATATTTCAAGCAAATACCCGAGTTGAGAGATATGAAGTCTCCAACAAGTTCTATAGCTAAAAGATGGAGGAGAATCGCTCAACTAGTGAGCATGTGCTCAGATTGTCTGGGTACTTCAATCGCTTGAATCAAGTGGGAGTTAATCTTCCAGATAAGATAGTGATTGACAGAATTCTCTAGTCACCATCACTAAGTTACTAGAACTTCGTGATGAACTATAGTATGCAAGGGATGACGAAAACGATTCCCGAGCTCTTCGTGATGTTGAAATCGACGAAGGTAGAAATCAAGAAAGAGCATCAAGTGTTGATGATTGACAAGACCACTAGTTTCAAGAGAAGGTCAAAGGGAAAGAAAGGGAACTTCAAGTAGAAAGACAAGTAAGTTGTCACTCCCGCGAAGAAGCCCAAAGCTGGACCAAAGCCTGAAACTAAGTGCTTACACTGCAAAGGAAATGGTCACTGGAAGCGGAAATGCCCTGAATATTTGGTGGATAATAAGGATGGCAAAGTGAACAAAAGTATATTTGATATACAGGTTATTGATGTGTGCCTTACTAGTGTTTATAGTAGCCCCTGAGTATTTGATACTCGTTCGGTTGCTAAGATTAGTAACTCAAACAGGAGTTGCGAATGAACAGAAACTAGTTGAAGGGAAGTGACGATGAGTGTTGGAAGTAGTTCCAAGATTGATATGATCATCATCGCACACTCCCTATACTTTCGGGATTAGTGTTAAACCTAAATAAATGTTATTTGGTGTTTATGTTGAGCATGAATATGATTTGATCATATTTATTGCAAAACGTTATTCATTTAAAGTCAAAGAATAATTGTTGTTCTGTTTACATGAATAAAACCTTAAATGGTCATACACCCAATGAAAATAGTTTTCAAAACGGTTATTCATTTAAAGTCAAAGAATAATCGTTGTTCGCTTAAATGAATAAAACCTTCGATGGTTATGCACCCAATGAAAATAGTTTGTTGGATCTCAATCGTAGTGATACACATATTCATAATATTGATGCCAAAAGATGCAAAGTTAATAATGATAGTGCAACTTATTTGTGGCACTCGCCGCTTAGGTCATATTGGTGTAAACGCATGAAGAAACTCCATGCTGATGGACTTTCGGAATCACTTGATTATGAATCACTTGATGCTTGCGAACCATGCCTTATGGGCAAGATGACTAAAGACTCGTTCTCCGGAACAATGGAGCGAGCAAATGACTTATTGGAAATAATACATACTGATGTATGCGGTCCGATGAGTGTTAAAGCTCACGGCAAGTATCGTTATTTTCGACCTTCACAAGATGATTTGAGCAGATATGAGTATATCTACTTAATGAAGCACAAGTCTGAAACATTTGAAAAGTTCAAATAATTTCAGAGTGAAGTGGAGAATCATCGTAATAAGAAAATAAAGTTTCTACGATCTGATCGTGGAGGAGAATATTTGAGTTACGAGTTTGGCCTTCATATAAAACAATGTGGAATAGTTTCACAGCTCACGCCACATGGAACACCATAACGTAATGGTGTGTCCGAACGTGAAAACCGTACTTTATTTTGATATGGTGCGATCAATGATGTCTCTTACCGATTTACCAATATCGCTTTTGGGGTTATGCATTAGAGACAGCTGCATTCACGCTTAATAGGGCACCATCTAAATCCGAGGAGACACCGTATGAACTATGGTTTAACAAGAAACCTAAGTCGTCGTTTCTTAAAGTTTGGAGTTGTGATGCTTATGTGAAAAGGTTTCACCGATAAGCTCGAACCCAAATCGAGAAGTGCGCTTCATAGAATACCCAAAGGCAACTATTGGGTACACCTTCTATCACAGATCCGAAGGCAAGTTTTTCGTTGTTAAGATGGATCCTTTCTAGAGAAGAAGTTTCTCTCGAAAGAAGTGAGTGGGAGGAAAGTAGAACTTGATGAGGTAGTTGTACCTTCTCCCTTATTGGAAAGTAGTTCATCACGAAATCAGTTCCAGTGATTCCTACACCAATTAGTGAGGAAGTTAATGATGATGATCATGAAACTTCAGATCAAGTTACTACCAAACCTCGTAGGTCTTCCAGTAAGATCTGCACCAGAGTGGTACGGTAATCATGTTCGGAAGTCATGTTACTAGACCATGATGAACCTACGAACTATGAGGAAGCGATGATGAGCCCAGATTCGCGAAATGGCTTGAGGCCATGAAATCTGAGATGGGATCCATGTATGAGAACAAAGTATGGACTTTGATGGAGTTGCTCGATGATCGGCAAGCCATATTATATAAATGGATCTTCAAGAGGAAGACAGATGATGATAGTAGTGTTACTATCTACAAAGTTCGACTTGTCGCAAAAAGGTTTTCGACAAGTTCAAGGTGTTGACTACAAATGAGATTTTCTCAATCAGTAGCGATTCTTAAGTCCGTCGAATCATGTTAGCAATTGCCACATTTTATGAAATCTGGCAAATGGATGGCAAAACTACATTCTTTAATGGATTTATTAAAGAAGAGTTGTATATGATGCAACCGAAGTTTTGTCAATCCTAAAGGAGCTAACAAAATGTGCAAAGCTCCAATGATCCATCAATGGACTGGTGCAAGCATCTCGAGTTGGAATATACGCTTTGATGAGTTGATCAAAGATATGGTTTTATACAGACTTTTGGAGAAGCCTGTATTTACAAGAAAGTGAGTGGGAACACTACAGCATTTCGACAAGTATATGTGAATGACATATTGTTGATCGGAAATAATGTAGAATTATTCGCAAAGCATAAAGGAGTGTTTGAAAGGAGTTTTTTCAAAGAAAGACCTCGGTGAAGCTGCTTACATATTGAGCATCAAGATCTATAGAGATAGATCAAAGACGCTTGATAAGTTTTTCAATGAATACATACCTTGTCAATATTTTGAAGTAGTTCAAAATGGAACAGTCAAAGAAAAGTTCTTGCCTGTGTTGCAAAGGTGTAAAATTGAGTGAGACTCAAATCCCGACCACGGCAGAAAATAGAAAAGAGAATGAAAGTCATTCCCTATGCCTCACCATAGGTTCTATAAAGTATGCTATGCTATGTACCGACCTATTATATACTTTGCTCTGAATTTGGCAAGGAATACAATAGTGATCTAGGAGTAGATCATGGACATTGGTCAAGAACATCCTTAGTGAGGACTAAGGAAATATTTCTCGATTATGGAGGTGATAAAAGAGCCCGTCGAAAGAGTAACATCGATGCAAGCTTTTTACACTGATCCAGATGACTCTAAGTCTCAATCTGGATACATATTGAAAGTGGGAGCAATTAGCTAGAGTAGCTCCGCAGCAGCATTGTAGACATAGAATATTTGCAAAATAGATACGGCTCAATGTGATGCAGACTGCTGACTAAGCTTCTCTCACGAGAAAAACATGATCATACCTTAGTACTCTTTGGGTGTTAATCACATAGCGATGTGAACTAGATTATTGACTCTAGTAAACCCTTTGGGTGTTGGTCACATGACGATGTGAACTATGGGTATTAATCACATACAGATGTGAATATTAGTGTTGAATCACATGATGATGTGAACTAGATTATTGACTCTAGTGCAAGTGGGAGACTGAAGGAAATATGCCCTAGAGGCAATAATAAAGTTATTATTTATTTCCTTATTTCATGATAAATGTTTATTATTCATGCTAGAATTGTATTAACCGAAAACATAATACATGTGTGAATACATAGACAAACAGAGTGTCACTAGTATGCCTCTACTTGACTAGCTCGTTAATCAAAGATGGTTATGTTTCCTAACCATAGACATGAGTTGTCATTTGATTAACGGGATCACATCATTAGGAGAATGATCTGATTGACATGACCCATTCCGTTAGCCTAGCACTTGATCGCTTAGTGTGTTGCTATTGCTTTCTTCATGACTTATACATGTTCCTGTAACTATGAGATTATGCAACTCCGCTTACGGAGGAACACTTTGGTGCTACCAAACGTCACAACGTAATCGGGTGATTATAAAGGAGTACTACAGGTGTCTCCAAAGGTACATGTTGGGTTGGCGATTTGAGATTAGGTTTTGTCACTCCGATTGTCGGAGAGGTATCTCTGGGCCCTCTCGGTAATGCACATCATTATAAGCCTTGCAAGCAATGTGACCAATGAGTTGGTTACGGATGATGCATTACGAACGAGTAAAGAGACTTGCCGGTGACGAGATTGAACTAGGTATTGGATACCGACGATCGAATCTCGGGCAAGTAACATACCGATGACAAAGGGAACAACGTATGTTGTTATGCGGTTTGACCGATAAAGATCTTCGAGAATATGTAGGAGCCAATATGGGCATCCAGGTCCCGCTATTGGTTATTGACCAAGAATAGTTCTAGGTCATGTCTACATAGTTCTCGAACCCGTAGGGTCCGCACGCTTAAGGTTTCGATGATGCTTATATTATGAGTTTATGAGTTTTGATGTACCGAAGGAGTTCGAGTCCCGGATGAGATCGGGGACATGACGAGGAGTCTCGAAATGGTCGAGACGTAAAGATCGATATATTGGACGACTATATTCGAGTTCGGAAAGGTTCCGAGTGATTCGGTATTTTTCGAGTACCGGGAGTTACGGGAATACGGGGAAGAGTATTGGGCCTTAATGGGCCTTAGTGGGAAAGAGCCGGGAGGTGGCGCGCCTCCCAAGCCCAGTCCGAATTGGACAAGGGGTTTGGGCGCAGCCCACCTCTCCTTCCTTCTCCACTTCCCCTTTCCCCTTGTCCTAGTTGGACTAGGAAAGAAGGAGTCCTACTCCCGTGGGAGTAGGACTCCCCTGGCGCGCCTCCTCCTAGGGCCGGCCTCCTCCTCCTCCCTCCTTTATATACGGGGCAGGGGCACCCCATGACACACAAGTTGATCTATGGATCTTTCCTTAGCCGTGTCGGTGCCCCTTCCACCATATTCCACTTCGGTCATATCGTCATGAGCTTAGGCGAAGCCCTGCGCCGAAGAAGTCATATCGTCACGGAGCTTAGGCGAAGCCCTGCGTCGGTGGAGCATCAACATCGCCACCACGCCGTCGTCGACGGAACTCATCCCGACACTTTGCTGGATCGAGTCCGGGATCGCCATCGAGCTGAACGTGTGCGAACTCGGAGGTGCCGTGACGCTCGGTGCTTGGATCGGTCGGATCGTGAAGACGCACGACTACATCAACCGCGTTGTTATAACGCTCCGCTTTCGGTCTCACGAGGGTACGTGGACGGACACTCTCCCCTCTCGTTGCTATGCCATCACCATGGTCTTGCGTGATCGTAGGAAATTTTTTGAAATTACTACGTTCCCCAACACCCTGGTGGGTTGTGCCCACCCAGGTGCCCCCCTTCGGTGATTCTTGGCTCCAGAAATAATCTTTTATTGTATAAAAAAATCCTGGCATAGTTTTGTTCCATTCCGAGAACTTTTATTTCTGCACAAAAGCAACACCATGGTAGTTCTGCTGAAAACAGTGTCAGTCCGAGTTAGTTTCATTCAAATCATGCAAATTAGAGTCCAAAACAAGAGGAAAAGCGTTATGAAAAGTAGATACGACGGAGACGTATCAATTCCCCCAAGCTTAAACATTTGCTTGTCCTCAAGCAATTCAGTTGATAAACTGAAAGTGAAAAAGAAAAACTTTTACGAACTCTTTTGCTCTTGTTTCCATAAATAAGCTTAAATAGCACCCAGGTTTTCAGCAAAGGTTATAACTAACCATGTCGACAATAACTCTTAAAAATTATATTAACTCATATCAATGACATAATCAACTAGCGAGCAATAATAACACATCTCAAACAGCAACACGTTGTCAAAACAACCATGATACAATATGACAATAGTGGTATCTCGCTAGCCCTTTTTGAGACCGCAAAACATAAATGCAGAGCACCTCCAAAGTTCAAGCAGCTACAAAACATTGTAATTCATGGTAGAAAAGATCCAGTCATGATGCGCCCAACATTAGCTATACACGATGCATAAGCATAACAGCTGTGCTCTCAGGTTCTGGCGCTTATTTGAGAAGGTGATGACACAACACAAAAGTAAATAGATAGTCCCTTCACAGAGGGAAGCAGTGATTTGCAGAGGTGCCAGAGCTCAAGTTTTTAAAACAGAGGTAAATGAAATTTTGATACATGCACCCTTCTTGTTAACTTTGCGACCATCAGTTATAAATATCTTCCATGCTAAACACATTAGTAGCGGTTCCCAAGCGATAAAGTAAAGGTTATTGCTCCATAGGAGTTTTTGTTTGATTGTTTATAAGTTCTTTTTGCAATTGGGACTGGTAATCCCTATTACCGCCCCTTTCTCGTGCAATGGTGAGTGAATAAACACCCATCCTGAGAATAACCCGCTTAGCATGGAAGATACCGACTACCTCCTGTCGCTCTATGAACAATCCAGGCACACAAAAAGGATATTAATTTGAAGTTTTTTGGGGCGGCACATGCAAATTTACTTAGGATGGCAGGGTAATACCGCATATAGGTAGGTATGGTGGACTCATCTGGAATAACTTGGTTTTCATGTTTTTTTGATGCACAAGCAGAATTCCCACTTAGTACAGGCAAAGGCTAGCAAATAGGTTGAGAAGCGGCCAGCTAGAGAGCAACAACGGTCATGAACATGCATTATGCATAAGTAACATTGGATACTAGCATGAGTAGCATATGAACACCATGAACATAAATATCATAGAGGCTATGTTGGTTTTGATTCGACTACATGCATGAACATGTGCCAAGTCAAGCCACTCGAACATTCAGAGGAGGATACCATATCATCATACTACATCACAATCATTTTAACGCAATGTTGACATCCAAGATAAATCGTTATCCACTCCTACCTACTTATGCATGGCATGCGAAACTATAATCTTTAGTTGTCATTGCAAACATGTTTGGTCATAATAGGTTGAATCATGGATACTAGGTTAAACATATTTACAAAAACAGAACAAGTCGAGTTCATACCTGTTTCTGTCTGCCACAGCCAGTTCATTGAATATCGTCATTATGGCCTTTCACTTGCACGACCGAAAGATTTGAAAACAATAATAGTGCAAGAGTGACATGGACTAAGCTGGAATATGCAAACTTTTTATTCAAAAGGAGAAGACAAGGTAATATGGACTCTTTATCAGATAATAATGCATATGAGAGCCACTCAACATTTTCATCGTGGTTTTCTCCTCGGTATGACTCAATAAAAAGAAAAGAAATTCAAAGAAACATACTGAAATATTTTTGGAGTTTTGGTTTTGTGTAAACAAGCAAATAAAAAGGGAAAAGCAAAATGATAAAAACTATTTACACGGGAAAGCTCCCAACAAGTAAAAGAAGAACAAAGAAATCTTTTTGGGTTTTCTTTTTAGTGCTACAACAACTTAAACTAGGAAGAAAATCAAAAAGAAGCAAGAAATATGTCTTTTGGATTTTCTCAAAGTTTTTCAAACACACAAGAAGAAAATGAGAAAATAAATTTAACACGAATAATACAATGAAAAAGTGTGAACACCGACAACTGGAATGAAATGTGTGAACATGAATGTAATGTCGGTGGAAATACGTACTCCCCCAAGCTTAGGCTTTTGGCCTAACTTGGTAATCACAAGTCGTAGAAGCCATGAGGTCCTATGTTGAAGTGCTGAGGAGCGGGCTCCTATGGATCCCACTGCTGAGGATCCTCCTCTGCTGCAGCCTGGTTGTTCCGGTAAGTGATATGTCTCCAACGTATCTATAATTTTTTATTGTTCCATGCTATTATATTACCCATTTTGGATGTTTATGGGCTTTACTTTACACTTTTATATCATTTTTGGGACTAACCTACTAACCGGAGGCCCATCCCGAATTGCTGTTTTTTTTGCTTATTTCAGTGTTTCGAAGAAAAGGAATATCAAACGGAGTCCAAACGGAATGAAACCTTCGGGAAAGATCTTTTTGGAACAAACGCAATCCAGGAGACTTGGAGTGGACGTCAAGCAGCAAACGAGGCGGCCACGAGGGTGCCCGGCGTGCCCTAAGGGGGTGGGCATGCCCCCCACCTTCATGGGCCTCTCATGGCTCAACTGACCTACTTCTTCCTCCTATATATATCCACGTACCCTGAAAACATCCAAGAGCACCACGAAAACCTAATTCCACTGCCGCAACCTTCTGTATCCGCGAGATCCCATCTTGGAGCCTTCGACGGTGCTCCGCCAGAGGGGGAATCGACCATGGAGGGCCTCTACATCATCTCCAAGCCCTCTCCGATGAGTTGTGAGTAGTTTACCACAGACCTTCGGGTCCATAGTTATTAGCTAGATGACTTCTTCTCTTCCTTTGAATCTCAATACAAAGTTCTCCTCGATCTTCTTGGAGATATATTCGATGTAACTCTTTTTGCGGTGTGTTTGTCGAGATCCGATGAATTGTGGGTTTATGATCAAGTTTATCTATGAGAAATAATTGAATCTTCTCTGAATTCTTTTATGTATGATTGGTTATATTTCCAAGTCTCTTCGAATTATCAGTTTGGTTTGGCCTACTAGATTGATCTTTCTTGCAATGGGAGAAGTGCTTAGCTTTGGGTTCAATCTTGCAGTGTCCTTTCCCAGCGACAGCAGGGGCAGCAAGGCACGTATTGTATTGTTGCCATCGAGGATAAAAAGATGGGGTTTATATCATATTGCTTGAGTTTATCCCTCTACACCATGTCATCTTGCTTAATGCATTACTCTGTTCTTATGAACTTAATACTCTAGATGCAGGCAGGAGTCGGTTGATGTGTGGAGTAATAGTAGTAGATGCAGAATCGTTTCGACCTACTTGTTGCGGACGTGATGCCTATATACATGATCATGCCTAGATATTCTCATAACTATGCACTTTTCTATCAATTTCTTGACAGTAATGTGTTCACCCACCGTAATACTTATGCTATCTTGAGAGAAGCCACTAGTGAAACCTATGGCCCCCGGGTCTATCCTTTATCATATAAGTTTCCGATCTACTTTTATTTGCATCTTTTACTTTCCAATCTATATCATAAAAATACCAAAAATATTTATCTTATCTTATTATCTCTATCAGATCTCACTTTCACAAGTTACTGTGAAGGGATTGACAACCCCTTTATCGCGTTGGTTGCGAGGTTCTTGTTTGTTTGTGTAGGTGCGTGGGACTTTTGAGGAGCCTCCTACTGGATTGATACCTTGGTTCTCAAAAACTGAGGGAAATACTTATGCTACTTTGCTTCATCACCCTTTCCTCTTCAAGGGAAAACCAATGCAGTGCTCAAGAGGTAGCAAGAAGGATTTCTGGCACCGTTACCGGGGAGGTCTTCGCTCAAGTCAAGACATACCAAGTACCCATCACAAACTCATCTCCCTCGCATTACATTATTTGCCATTTGCCTCTCGTTTTCCTCTCCCCCACTTCACCCTTGCCGTTTTATTCGCCCTCTCTTTCCCGTTCGCCTCTCTCTTTCGCTTGCCTTTTGTGTGCTTGTGTGTTGGATTGCTTGTCACGATGGCTCAAGATAATACCAAATTGTGTGACTTTTCCAATGCTGCTTTGTTGAATCTTGTTATGAAAGATCAATTCTCCGGCCTTCCTAGTGAAGTTGCCGCTACTCATCTAAATAACTTTGTTGATTTGTGTGATATGCAAAAGAAGAAAGATACGGATAATGATATTGTTAAATTGAAGTAATTCCGTTTTCACTTAGAGATCGTGCTAAAACTTGGCTTTCGTCTTTGCCTAAAAATAGTATTGATTCATGGAATAAGTGCAAAGATGCTTTTATCTCTAAGTATTTTCCTCCCGCTAAGATCATCTCTCTTAGAAATGATATTATGAATTTTAAACAACTTGATCATGAGCATTTTTCCCAATCTTGGGAAATAATGAAATTAATTATTCGCAATTGCCCTACTCATGGTTTGAATTTATGGATGATCATACAAAAAATTTATGCCGGATTGAATTTTGCTTCTAGAAATCTTTTAGATTCGGCCGCGGGAGGCACTTTTATGGAAATTACTTTAGGAGAGGCTACTAAACTCCTTGATAACATTATGGTTAATTATTCTCAATGGCACACCGAAAGATCTACTAGTAAAAAAGTTCATGCTATAGAAGAGATTAATGTTTTGAGTGGAAAGATGGATAAACTTATGAAACTATTTGCTACTAAGAGTCCTCCTATTGATCCTAATGATATGCCTTCGTCTACTTTGATTGAGAATAATAATAAATCTATGGATGTGAATTTTGTTGGTAGGAATAATTTTTGTAACAATGCTTATAGAGGAAACTTTAATCCTAGATCGTTTCCTAGTAATTCCTCTAATAAATATGGTAATTCCTACAACAACTCTTATGGAAATTTTAATAAGATGCCCTCTGATTTTGAGAATAGCGTTAAAGAATTTATGATCTCTCAAAAGAATTTCAATGCTTTGCTTGAAGAAAAAATTCTTAAAGTTGATGAAATGGCTAGGAACGTTGATAAACTTTCACTTGATGTTGATTCTTTGGAACTTAGATCTATTCCACCTAAGCATGATATCAATGAGTCTCTCAAATCCATGAGAATTTCCATTGATGAGTGCAAAGAAAGAACCGCTAGGATGCATGCTAAGAAAGGTTGCTATGTAAAAGCGTGTTCTTCTAGTTTCCATGAAAATAATGATGAAGATCTAAAAGTTATTGATGTGTCCCCTATTAAATCCTTGTTTTGCAATATTAATCTTGATAGTGATGGGACTGGATATGAGTCAACTTTAGTTAAAAGGCGTCCCAATGATTCCGAGTTTTTAGATCTTGATGCTAAATTTGGTAAAAGTGGGATTGGAGAGGTCAAAACTTTACATAGCATTGAACCCACTATTATGGATTTCAAGGAATTTAATTATGATAATTATTCTTTAATAGATTGTATTTCCTTGTTGCAATCCATGTTGAATTCTCCTCATGCTTATAGTCAAAATAAAGCTTTTACCAAACATATTGTCGATGCTTTGATGCAATCTTATGAGGAAAAACTTGAATTGGAAGTTTCTATACCTAGAAAACTTTATGATGAGCGGGAACCTACTATTAAAATTAAAATTAAAGATCATGAATTCTACGCTCTATGTGATTTGGGTGCTAGTGTTTCCACAATTTCGAAAACTTTATGTGATGTGCTAGGTTTCCATGATTTTAATGATTGCTCTTTAAACTTGCACCTTGCGGATTCCACCATTAAGAAACCTATGAGAAGGATCAATGATGTTCTTATTGTTGCAAATAGGAATTATGTGCCTGTAGATTTCATCGTTCTTGATATAGATTGCAATCTTTCATGTCCTATTATTCTTGGTAGACCTTTCCTTAGAAACGATTGGTGCAATTATTAATATGAAGGAAGGGAATATTATATCCAATTTCCATTAAGGAAAGGCATGGAAAACTTTCCTCGAAAGAAATTTAAATTACCTTATGAATCTATTATGCATGCCACTTATAAATTGAATGCCAAAGATGGCAATACTTAGATCTATTCTCGCTTTTATGCCTTGCTAGGGGCGTTAAACGATAGCGCTTGTTGGGAGCCAACCCAATTTTATTTTTGTTCCTTGATTTTTGCTTCTGTTTAGTAATAAATAATTCATCTAGCCTCTATTTAGATGTGGTTTTATGTTTTAATTAGTGTTTGTGCCAAGTAGAACCTATAGGATAACCTACGGTGATAGTTAATTTGATTCTGCTGAAAAACAGAAACTTTTGCACGCACGAGAATAAGTTTAGTAAATCACAGGAACGTGCTTTTCCGTTGATTCTTTTTGCAGTAGATCAATAGATAAATTTCCCAGGACTTCATATTTTTGTAGGATTTTTAGAGTTCCAAAAGTATTCAAAAGTTACAGATTTCTACAGACTGTTCTGTTTTTGATAGATTCCGTTTTCCTTGTGTTGTTTGCTTATTTTGATGCATTTATGGCTAGTATCGGGGGGTATGAACCATAGAGAAGTTGGAATACAGTTGGTTTAAAACCAATATAAATAAAGAATGAGTTCATTACAGTACCTTATGTGGTGGTTTTTCTTTCTTGCACTAATGGAGTTTATGAGATTTCCTGTTGAGTTTTGTGTTGTGAAGTTTTCAAGTTTTGGGTAAAGATTTGATGGACTATGGAATAAGGAGTGGCAAGAGCCTAAGCTTGGGGATGCCCATGGCACCCCAAGATAATCCAAGGACAACCAAAATCCTAAGCTTGGGGATGCCCCGGTGTAGCGACTAGACCTCAAACAGTCTGATCTCTGTGCATCAGTGTCATCCCTGGATCGGTAATGCTGACACACACAATACTTGAAGGATTTATAATAGAGTAGCAATCACACACTTATTACATCGAATGTCTCAAAAGAGAACTTATTACAATAAATATGGCTTAAGGCCATCTAATAACGATAACAGCGGAAGGCTTGGAAGATAAAGCGAGTCCATCAACTCCAACGACATCACTGAGTGAAAGATCACGACCTAAGGCACCTTACTCGTCGTCTGAAAAGTCCGCAACATGAACGTCGTAGCCCGAAAACGGGTCAGCACATGGAATATGCTGGCAATGTAACACATAGAGAGTAATGAACATAATAATGCTATCACTACATGCATATATGGCCGGTGGAGAGCTCTATGGTTACAGTTTTGCATAAAAGCCAAATTTTCCCTACAACAAAGGAATAAATTTTATTTAACTATCATGGTGGTTGTTAAACATTGAGAAGGTTCACCCAACTCAATCCCAATTAAGCATCATCATTAAACCCAACAAATTAAATTAAAGTAACATGATGAGATTCACATGATAATCCAAGTACTAGATACTCAAAACGTCCATAACCGGGGACACGGCTAACCATGATTAGTTTGTACACTATGCAGAGGTTTGCGCACTTTTCCCCGCAAGACTCGATCTCCTCCGTTGGATTTCTCGCACTACATGATGTTTGAGAAATGGATGACCGAGACATAATCTTTTAGAAGTGTTAGCACCTTACGACGGGTAGACAGTTACACCTACTTTCCCCTACATCTGCTAGTCTACCATTGTAAGAGTTCACTCGACTTAATCAACTATGCTAGAGCCCATAGTAGCTTGCGGATGCACAGGTAAGTTTCCAGCATGAATAATCTCATGATCCCTTTGAGCCTGGGTGGCGGTCCATAGGAGAATCACACGGTACCCCGGGATTTCCAAAAATACAGGCAACACTGGGTTCCCCAAGTGCCTCAATCCACCCAGATGTGTATTAAAGTTGCCACCTTAAGTAAACCATTAATTAACAAACTCACATCTGTCATGGATACACTCACTCAATCCACGTCTACTAGCATAGCATAGCAATATAAGCAAACGTAGAAGTAACTCCCAAAGGTTTGATAATAAACAGGACAATAGGCACTACCTCATCTACTTCCCAAAACCCACATATTAATCAGATCCTAACCATGCAATTGTTTGAGGATTGATCTAATGCAATAAAACTGGGTAGTAAACAGGTATGATCAAAGTGTTACTTGCCTTGTTGATGATCCGTGAAACCTAGAGACTCGTAGTAGCACGCGGCGCACTCCGGGTACTCTATCGCAAACAAACAAGCATACAATAAGCACTCATCTAATGCATGGGTAAAACTCAAATAAAAGGTCTAACCAGAAAGTTCAACTTAAGAACTCCGGTTTGCAAAAGGAATCAAATCAAACGAAGCAACGGAACTCAAACGGCGAAAAAACAAGCTTCGTTTACTAATATGGATCTAAGTCAAATTTTACAGTAGCAAAAACTTGTTTAGGTTGGTTAAACGAAAAGAGGGTTTCGAGACGAAACTCTAGGCGCTTGAATTGCCTGATTCCGATAAACGAGCGAAAATTTATACTAGAACGAAAATCGGATCAGAAATCTCGATCGAAAATAATCGCGAAAAATCCAAGAAAAAGAAAAACTGACGAACAGGCTAACGAACGAACATTCGCTGTTTGTGGCTAAACGAAGAAAACCATTTGTTAAAACGAACATACGGACAAACGTCCGCTAAATAACTAAACCGCGAAAATCCGACGAACTGATCTAAAAAACGGATCTGTGGTTTTTTTCTAAAAAAACCGGTGGCGGCTACCTTGGGTCCGGCGAGATCTCCCGTGGCGGCGGCTCCCAAGCGGCGGCGGCGAGGCGGCGGGCGGCGGAGGCGGCGGCTAGGGTTTGGCGGCGGGGTGGGCTTCGGGCGGTGGTGTGGGCTCGGTGCAGGGGGTGGCCCGGCTTATAAAGCCCCCCGGGCGGAGTCCCGCTCGGGTACGGCCCGAAGTTGGTTTGACTTTTTTTAAATAATTCTAACATGCAGAAAAAGAAAGAAAAGAAATACTAAACAGACTCCAAAAATACCGAAATAAAATTTTCCCGTCCTCTATAAATAAGCCGGACAAGATGAACATTTATTTAGGCCTAAAATGCAATTTTGAAAAACGCGTATTTTTCCCTAATTCAAATAAAATAGCGATAAAACTCCGAAATAAAATCTTGTTTGATTTTATTATTAAATCTCCAATATTTCTTTATTTTGGTAAAGTCATTTTATTCCCTCTCTCTTATTTTTATAAAAGAAATATATGGAGATAAAATAATTAAAATCAAATGATCTTATTTTCAAAATTTGAGAAAACTCAAATATGAAAATAACGAAATCCCCAACTCTCTCCGTTGGTCCTTGAGTTGCGTAGAATTACTAGAATCAAGCGAAAATGCATTAAAATATGATATGCAATGATGATCTAATGTATAACATTCCAAATTGAAAATTTGGGATGTTACAAACCTACCCCCCTTAAGATGAATCTCGCCCTCGATCGGGTTGGCTAGAAAATAGGTGAGAGTGGTCCTTCAGTAGGTCTTCCTCTCGCTCCCAGGTGGCTTCATCCTCGGAATGGTGGCTCCACTGAACTTTGCAAAACTTGATAACCTTGCTGCGTGTGACTCGTCTGGCAAACTCGAGAATCTTAACTGGTTTCTCCTCATAGGTCAAATCGCTATCCAACTGAATCGCTTCCAGTGGCACTGTATCTCTCAGAGGAATATCAGCCATCTCTGCGTGGCACTTCTTCAACTGGGAAACGTGGAACACATCATGAACTCCTGACAATCCTTCGGGAAATTCCAACTTGTAAGCAACTTCTCCCATACGCTCCAAAACCTTGTATGGTCCCACAAAACGTGGTGCTAACTTTCCCTTAACTCCAAAACGCTTAACTCCTCGAAGTGGGGATACACGAAGATAAACTCTATCTCTAACTTCGTAAACTATCTCCTTGCGTTTATAATCCGCATAGCTCTTCTGCCTGGACCGGGCTACCTTGAGCCTATAGCGAATCAACTTAACCTTCCTTTCAGACTCTTTAATCAAATCTGGTCCAAACAACTGACGGTCTCAAACTTCATCCCACAACAACGGTGTCTTGCACCTCCTTCCGTACAACGCTTCGAAAGGGGCCATCTTCAAACTGGATTGATAACTGTTGTTGTAAGAGAACTCCGCATAAGGCAAATTGTCGTCCCAACTGGATCCATAAGGAAAATGGGCTTTTCGTCCTGGGCGGGCCGGAGACGCAGCTTCATGACATTCTTTGGGCCGTCCATGACGGAAAAACCGTGGTAGAAGCGAGGGGAGGAAAATTTGGGGAGTTCGATTCTACGGTGGGAGGTCGGGGGCCGAGTGATGCGCGTTTCTCTTGTACACGTACGCGCGTGTGTGCGAGGCGTTGGTTCTAACTGAACCCGAGCGAGGCGTTGGGTCTCTAATCAACCAGTGATTGCACCGCAGTTACGCATTCGAACCCGAGCGATCGATCAATGGTGTTAATCGAACTCGATCAGCGATTCGCCGCTCTCGCCGCTAATCAAGCCGATCGATGCTGCCTGCAGGATGAGCAATGAATGTTGCGGGGGTTGGATGAGCGATGGCGGTGGCGTTGCCTCGGATGAACAGGACCCGTGGTGTGGTGGAGGGCTGGATGAGCAGTGAGCGGTGGAGGGGTGGCCGTGGAGGGTGGTTGAACAGGACCCGTGATGTGGAGGGCTGGATGAGCAGAGAGCGGTGGAGGGTGCCCGTGGAGGGTGGTTGAGCAGAGCCGGTGGAGTAAGCGGCGGTGGAGGCTGGATGAGCAGGAGCTCGTGGAGGCTGGAGGAGGTCGATGGTAGCCCGTGGAGGCCGGAGGAGGTCGACGGTGGAGATGAACAGATCTCGTGGAGTTCCGTTTTGCGGTACGCCACACCCCTCCCGATGAACAGGACCCCGTTTGACCGTGGCGGCCCAACACAAGTCCGTTTAAATCGCTTTTGCGATCGCCACACCCTCCTGATCAACAGGACCCCCATTTCGACCGTAGGAGGTCCGTTTTGTGGTACGCCACAACCCTCCCGATCAACAGGACCCCCGTTTCGACCGTAGGAGGTCCATTTCCTCCGTTTTGCGGTATGCCACACCCCTCCCGATCAACAGGACCCTGTTCCGAACGTAGGAGGTCAGTTTCCTCCATTGTGCGGTATGCCAGGCCTCGTTTCCATCGCCTGTTCCGTCCAAGCCCTCCCGATGAACACGACCACGCATTCCGTTCTGGCCCAGCCGGTTGGCTCCCCATGAACACGACGACGATGTTGTTTCTCTGTTCCGACCCAGCCATGTACGTATGCGCGAGTAGGCATTCGAGACCTGTTGGGGATACAACTACTGAGTGTGAACCGCCCTGGAGGGGCCGGTTTACCCTCGTCCATGATCCAGGCCCACGGAGGAGGCTCGGAGCCCAGAGGCGAATTAAGGTCCATTTATGTGAACCGCCTTAGTGTTGTAACTTGTGTTGTAAGACAAGAGAGAAGAGACCGAGCCGGACACTTGTATGAGTAGGATCGGGACTCAGAGACCGGCAAGCGTCAACCCGTGTATATAAGGGGCGACCGGGCGGATTAAGGACAGAGAATTCGAGGCGAGGCGAAGCTATTGCTCCCTAGTCGCCAAATCACATCAATCCCATCACAAACTAGGCGTAGGCTTTTACCTTCATCGAAGGGGCGAACTAGTATAACTCCGTGTCTTGTGTCCGCTTTAACCCTCTAGGTTAACCCGTGCGATGGCCCTCGACTAAGTCCTTTCACGAGGACATCTGCCGTGACAATTCCACGACAGTTGGCGCCACCGTGGGGCTATCGCGCGACGGTTTGATGATCTTAGAGGCAAGTTCGGCGGACTCGAAGGCTATCTTGTGGGCGGATGACTAAGAGTCGTCGCGGCAAGCTCTACATCGACGATGCGGATCGGGCCCCGAGGCCGCTCGGTTGAGTACGGATACCGGTCCCCTTTGGCGGCATACACGTGTTCATCGGCAAGATCGGCGAGCAGGGGCCTGGGCGGACATCTGCACCGACCTCGTCGAGACGGCTCAATGGCGAGGAAGAGTCCTGCCTCGCTAAACCGGCGGTCGGGCGTGCTTTCGTGGGAGTCGTCCACGGAGACTACGAGGACGGATCAGCATCCGCGGAGAAACCGTTGTCTACTCTGGCGACGAGTCGTCGGCCGGAGAAACGGAGTCTCTGTACCACCGCAAAGATGGCCAGATCGGGGCTGTTCCGACGGTGAGAGTATTCGGACCCTTTGATCTACCCAACCGGTTGGAATCTTCATGGCCCGACGCATAGCGGCGCTTCACTCTTCGACCGCTGGCGCCCTGGTCGCTGGTTCAGCGGCGTGGCGGCAGCCGGGAAGGAGGCCTGTCGCCCACCGCTCAAGTCTTATCGAGAACTTTTCGACGCATTGGCTGTGCTCATGGCGAGGCTAATCCGCCGGATCAGGACCTCCACAATGCGGAGATTGCAAAGGTGAGGGAACAGATCACCAAAGCTAAAGCGGACCCGGCAGCCGCGACGTGAGGATGGCGGCGAACAGGCCGCTTTGGATCTGCAGCTTATAGGCTCATCTTTGGATCGAGCGCGTCACATGAAGTCATGAAAAGGAAGTACAGATCCGTTTACCTTCGTGTTCGAGGAAGAGAGCTTTTCAATTCCTCGAGGCGAGGGACCATAATCCGCCGCCGTTATAAACCGCCGGAAGCACTGGACGGCCGCGCGCGTTCAACCCGTGTGATAGATCTGCCACGACATCATACCGGCGCGCCCGGGCTGTGCAGACACCTCCGGTCACTACTCCAACCCGATGGATAACCTTGTTGCGGCTGCGGCACGGTTGGAGGCGATTCCAATCGAAGGCGATTCACCACAGGCGGTAGAGACACGCCGGGTTAAGGAGCTCCTCGGGCGGCCACGGCTCAGCAGAAGCGTATTCATATAGTCGGGATCGGATCCACTCCACCCCCGCCAAGCCGGAGCTATAGCCGACGCGCCGAAACCGCCGTGTCAAGCAATGTGTAGCGCGGTTCGCCTCGCGGCAACAACCCGGCAGTGGCCGAGGATGCTCAAGTGGTAGTGGACCGCGCCAGGGCACGTAGGGAGGCCGAGTTAGCAGCACAACCTGAGGATCGTCCGCTCGCACCGGTTCGTCCGACCATCTTTGAACCGGGGGTCACGTCTGGCTCTTTGGGGGTGCCTTGCCTCGTCCCGCTTTACATAGCGTCGTTTGCCCAAGGACTTCAAAGGGCCACATAAGGTGCCCAATTATACTGTCGATCTGGCTCCAGAAGCATGGATAGAAAGCTATGAGATGGCCATGGAGATGCTGGATGTGGATGAAGCTGCGTGTGCGAAGTATTTCACTATGATGTTGGAAGGTACGGCCCGGACTTGGTTGAAGAACTTGCCGCCCAACTCGATCAGTTCATGGACCCAGTTGCGGACCCGGTTCATTCAAAATTTCAAAGACACCTGTAAGCAGCCCATGTGCGTGGTGGATTTAGCGGCTTGTGTCGGCGGAGGAGAATCCACAACCCATTGGGTGCGCCAAGTTTGGAAGTTTACACTCTTGAGCACCGGATCAACCCTGATTCCGCGATCTTAACCTTGGAAGCCAATTGCGGTTTGAACCATTGAAATTGAAGCTGGAGTCGCATGAAGCGTTTTGCAATGACATGGGCACTCTAATGGGCGTTTTGGTAAAGTATGCTGATTCGATAGTACCAAGGATCCCGAGTGCAGGGATGACGAAGTAGGGAAGGAAAACAGAACAGCAATTCCGAAGCAGCAGCATCATTCGTGCAATGGAGGAACAAGCGTAAAACAAACGGTAACATGGGCTTCAGTAGCCAACACCAGCAGCAGGACAAGGGTCAGCAGCGCAAGGGTAAGCAATCAAACCGGGCGGTCACAATCCGGATCGTCTGAATTACATATTGAATCAACCTTGTCCGAAGCATGGGACGAAGGAGGCACCGCAAACCACCTTTGGAAGGATTGTTATATTATGCAGGAGTTCAAAACTCTAACTCTTTCGGTATGATCAAGGGCCCGCGGTGGTTCGAGATCCGCCCGGAGTTACGGTGGAGAAATTCGGCCCGAGATTCGGTGGTAATCCGGGCGGGCAAGGCAATCGAGTAATCGAAATATCGAGTAATCGAACAATCGAAACAATCGTAACCAAGGGGTTACAATCAACAACAGCAGCAGACGGGTTACCAAATTAACCCAAAGCAGTTGAGCGGTGGGCGATACCACGTCTTTACCACCAGCTTGGACAGACGGGACCGAAAACTTGAAGCGGGCGGTCGGTGTTGTTGAACCGGCTGCGCCGCATTACCTCGCTGGTCGAGCAACCTATCGTGTGGGCAGAGAGGACCACCCTCCCGGGTTTACAATCCGGGTCGATTAGCCCCGGTGGTGGCGCCTCGGTAGGAGGATACAAGTTTACCAAGGTGCTTATGGATGGAGGAAGCAGCATCAACATCACGTACTATGAGACCTTCCGGCATATGGGGTTAACAGATAGGCATCTTAGGCCGTCCAAAGACAAGATGTTTCACGGTGTGGTGCACAGCAAGTCGGCATACCCGATCGGTAAGATAGCTCGGAGGTGACCTTTGGGGATGAACATGACTCGGATCGGAAACATTGGCGTTTGAGGTGGTGAAAATTCAAAGTCCTTACCACGCCCTTTTTGGGCGGCCGGCTTATGCTAAGTTTATGGCACGACCTGTTATGTTTATTTGCAGCTGAAAATGCCGGGTCACAAAGGGCGATAACGGTTCATGGTAGCCGCGGATCGCTTTGGAGTGCGAGGAAGGTGATGCGGCTTATCTGAGTCGGTTTGTGCCATCAAGAGTTAAAGTATTATAAATACAATGTTGATCCGGCGGATATGACCCTTTGAAGAAGCCAACTACGAGCACGATCCGGATTTAAGGTTCAAATCGGCAGTGAGACAAAACTTGTTGATTTTGTGCCCGGCGATTCGTCCAAGCAGTTCACCATCAGTGCCAACTTGGATCCTAAATAGGAAAGGGCGCTCATCGAGTTCATCCGTGAGAATCGGGACATTTTTGCATGGAAGCCTTCTGACATGCCAGTGTACCGAGGAACTCGCCGAGCACACTCTTAATGTTGACCCCAAGTACAGACCGTAAAGCAGTTTCTTCGCGGTTCAATGAGGAAAGGCGCAAGGCCATTGGAGAGGAAGTTGCTAGGCTCTTAGCGGCAGGGTTTATTGTTGAAGTCTTTCATCCAGAGTGGCTTGCTAATCCGGTGTTGGTCCTTAAGAAGAATGGCACTTGGTGCATGTGTGTGGATTACACAGATCTTAACGAAGCTTGTCCAGCAGATCCTTTCGCCCTCCCCCGCATTGACCAGATTATCGACGCTACGGCGGGTTATGAGCGTTTGAGCTTTTTGGATGCGTATTCCGGTTATCACCAGATTAAGATGGCGGTTAAGGACCAGGAGAAGACGGCGTTTATCACCCCTTTTGGAGCCTTCTGCTATGTATCTATGCCCTTTGGGCTCAAGAGCGCCCAAGCAACTTATCAACGTTGCGTGTGAGCTGCTTGCATGAACAGATCGGCCGTAATGTGCACGCTTATGTGGATGATATCGTGGTTAAGTCAAGGAGAAAGAAACACGATTGAGGATTTGAGAGAAACCTTTGACAACTTGCGGGTGTACAAGATGATGCTTAACCCGCCAAGTGTGTCTTTGGTGTTCCGCCGCAAGTTATTGGGTTTCCTTGTGTCTAACAGGGGGATTGAAGCTAATCCGGAGAAGATTACAGCTATCACCTCCTTGGCTAAGCCAAAGTGTATCAACGATGTCCAACGATTGGCAGGTCGGATTGCTGCGCTAAGCGGTTTATCGATCGCCTAGGAGAAAGGCCATTCCTTTGTACCAGATCTTTGAAGAAGACGGATCGGTTAAATGCGAGCTCGGCCGTGATGAGGCATTGGAGGATTTAAAGCGGCACCGCCAACCCGCCCGTTCTTGCCGCTCCCATTGACAAGGAGCCGCCTGTTTATATGTTGTCGCTAATGCCGTGGCGATCAGCGTAGCCATTGTGGTGGAGCGAAGGAGGCGGGAAGGAGTATCCGGTTCAACGGCGGTTTATTATATCAGCGGGTCCTCATTGAGTCTAAGCAGAGATATCCACATTGGCGTAAGCTGGTATATGGGGTTTTTATGGCAAGCCGGAAGCTCAAGCAATATTTCCAAGGGCACCCCATCATAGTGGTCAGTTCAGCTCCTTTGGGCGATATCATACAGAACCGGGAAGCGACTGGCCGGATTGCTAAGTGGGCTATAGAACTTGGGCCGCATGGTTTAAGGTATGTGCCTCGGACGGCAAGAAAGTCTCGAGCACTTGTGGATTTCATTAATGATTGGGCGGAGTTGCAAGCACCTGAAGAAAAGCGGATCATACCTATTGGACCATCCACTTTGATGGGTCCGAGCAATTGAGGGCTCGGGGCTGGAGTCGATTAACTTTCCACGAGGTGACAAGTTCGCTCGTTCTTCACTTAATGTTCCCCGTACTAACAATGCAGCTGAGTATGAAGCTTTGCTCCATGGTCTACGGATGGCTAAGGAGATGAATCTAAGCCGGGTCAAGTGCTTTGGTGACTCGGACTTGGTGGCCCAAAGAAGTATCAGTACTTGGGATTCCAAAGACCCACTCATGGCTGCGCATCGTCGGGAGGTGGATATGGTTGCAGGACACTTTAAAGGTTATCGGTGGACCATGTGGATCGCCGGAAGAACGAGGCGGCGGATGCTTTAAGCGGCTCGGTTCTCAACGTAAACCGTCCCGCCTAATGTCTTCCTTGACGTCTCGCACAATCCGTCGCTTAAGCTTCTGATGAGGTCGATTTAGCTATTCCTGATCCGGAGGCTCACTTGGTGGCAGCCTTGCATGTCATTCCGGATTGGACCCTCCTTATTTGGCATACATGAACCGGGCGAGTTACGGAAGATTTAGACGCTGGCCCGACAGATAGTTCGGCGGTCTAAATCTATGACCATACATAAGGGCGAGTTGCATCGTTGCGGCGTGTCCGGGCGTTTCAGCGTTGTGTGTCCCCCGAGGAAGGCCGTGAGATATGCGTGAGATCCATGAAGGGATTGTGGTCATCACGCCGTTCAAAATCCTTGGTGGCCAAAGCGTTTATACGGTTTCTATTGGTTGACTGCCCATGCTGATGCGGAAGATCTGGTCGAACGATGTGATGGTTGCCAAAAGTTCTCGGACGTGCTCATGTACCGCCCAAGAATTGAGGATGATTCCAATTACTTGGCGTTTGCGACTTGGGGTTGGATATGGTTGGACCTTTCAAAAGGTCCAAAGACAAGAAAACCCACCTGTTGGTGGCGGTTGATAAGTTTACCAAGTGGGTCGAGGCGAGCACTGTTAGTAAGTGTGATGCGCCACGGCGGTTCAGTTCATCAAAAGGTGATTTTCGGTTTGGGTTTCCACACAATCATCACGGACAATGGCACCAATTTGTCCAAGGGAGCCATGAAGGAGTTTTGTGAGCGAGCACATCCGCTTGCGTTTCTTGATGGCCCACCCGCAGTCCAATGGTCAAGCGGAACGAGCTAATCAGAGATCTTGAGGGTATTAAACCCGACTTATGGTCCCTTTAGTGAGGGCGCCGGGTTGTTGGGTCGAGGAGCTGCCATCTATGATATGGAGTATCAATACTACACCAAACAGATCCACTGGATACACGCCGTTCTTTATGGTCTATGGAGCGGAGGCGGTCCTTCCTGTGATATCGTCATGACTTCGCTTCAGCGTGGCGGCTTATGTTGAGGCCGATAGTGAGGCAGCCCGGCGGGGCGATTTGGATCGACCGGATGAGGAGCGAGATATGGCGGCTGCTCGTTCGGCGATTTACCAACAAGATCTTCGTCGGTATCACAGCCGGGAGTTAGAACAAGAACCTTCGGGAAGGAGACTTGGTGCTTCGCTCATTCAAGACCAGACGGATATGCACAAGCTATCCCCACCTTGGGAAGGGCCCTTTGTGCTCGATAAGAATCTGACAGCGAGTCATACTATCGATTGATGTTCGAGGCGGAAAGACTCACACACGTCGAAGAGGAGACCAACGGGCCGTGGAACATAGCTCATCTTGACCTTATTATACCGAGCCATCGGCTCCACTTATGTACATATTAAGACAATGTATATATTATGAATAAAAGCAATAAACCGGATCCTCGGCCAAAGCGGGTATCCGTTACGTATAAAGTCCGGTTTGGGTACATGGAGATGTTGTCGTGAAGCGGCCTCGGTTTAACCCTTTGCCTTGATTTTCAGAAATTTTTGTCACTTGGGGCTTGGTCGTGTCCGAACCAATGCAACACCTCTTGACAAAGAAAGCCACCAGATCACTTGGGGACATGGTCACGTCTGAACCACCGCGCTCTTGGTCGGCCTAAGGCCATAGAATCACTTGGGGCTTTGGTGAACCCGAACCATTGCAATGCCACTTGATCGGCATCATGCCACGATTTCGAGTTGGGGACTGGCTGACTTGAACCATCGCTACACCTTATAGGGGCTTGGTCTGTCCACCATGGTAACACCATCGATCCGCTCGATAAAGCCTTTTCTTGCAAAACGGTTTTTATCATTGCCTTTGCTTCCATGTGGTTTTATACCAATCATTTGATTTTTGTTTGCCTTCTTAAACCGACAAACCTCTTTAAACCGGATTCAAGTTGTCGAATTGGTCCATTTTAATCCGCGATTTTGTTCGGTTTGATTTTTCCATTAACATCCCATTATGGAGTAACAGGGGCTTATCATGCCCGACACGGTTTACACGGTAAACCGCATTTTGAGCACAGGAGTTATTTTCTCCTTTGCGGTAATGGTTTCTAAACCTCCGCCTCAAGATTGGCTAAGCCAATTGCATGCCCAACGCCGCGGTATTTTTATATCATAACGTTTGGTCATATACATCCCTATTTTCTTATATAAATATATAGGCGTCACAAGCCGGCTGGCGACACAAGCCGCCGTGGCGGTTAAAGAATTTGTGATTGCGAGCAAAATAAGTTGAGGTTCATCACTCCACGATGTCAGCACCACCATGCAAAAGGTTCTGATGAGGTTGTAAAGGCATTGTTCAAAACAAAGTGCTGACTATCCTATTACAAAGCCTTTTAAGGCCCGTGTTTCATGTGGTGTTATGCCTTGAAGCTTGGGGCGCCACCGGCTTGACGGATTACGCTTCTTCGCCAGTTGACGTGAGGTAGAGGCGCTGGCGTCGGTTCAACTTCTTCTTCTTCCTCACCCAAAGCCCGGAAGTCATTGGTAGACCACCAATCCGGGTTAAGGCACGAAGACAGCTTCTTCACTTATCAGCTCAGCCGATCAACGTCGGGGCATAAGTGTGCTTACGGATTGGAGGAACAAGGCTCGCACTTCAGGGATGACAAACTCCACCCGCTTGTTGTTTGCGTCATAAAAGAGCGGTGAACCGCCAGTTGGCTTCACCTGCCGATTGACTCGCCAATGGGCGCATTTCCTTTGTTATCCATTTCGTATGCGTCGTTATCAAAGGCTTCACCGTTTTCTTGGCGCTGGGAAACCTTTGGCTATGTCGGCCGGATCAAGATCTGCTATCACGCCTTGGCGCGAGTCGAGCGATGGGGTGCCACCGGCCGCGGATCGCTTCAACTCTTCAAGCTGCCCGGAACCATGGACAGCCGGTCTAGTGTCTCTCGATCGGGGCGGCGCCGTGTTGTCGTCTGATGTGGCGCATATGACTCGCTGGCGCGGTATACAGCTGCTCAATCAGGTGTAAGAAGCCTTGAGCTTCTTCCGCACGTCAGAGCCCAGATGAGCAATACGCTTGCCTGCACCAGGTTCAGACATCTCAAGTTAAACCGGCGGCAATATTAAAGCAGGTGTATTCAGTGCAAATTTTCTTACCAAAGATGGCAGAGGTCATGGCATGAACTTGGCGCTTCAGTCTGGTAAGCTCTTCGGTCACCGGTTTAAGAGCTGATTCGGCATCTTCTGCCCGTTTTGTCAAACCGGTTTTCTCGGTGTCCCATTTGGCCCGCTCGGACGCATATCCTTCCTTCAGCTGTTCCATAGCGGCCAAGGCAGTTCTCAATTCATCCTTGGCCTTGGTGGTCTCGGCTTGTTGAGTTTCCAAGCTGGCACGAAGGTCCTTGAGTTGCACGGTTTGCTGGTATATCTCATTCTGATAACAAAGGAAGCATGTTAGTTGTGTTATTATAAAGTCCCACGCTCAATACAAGTATTCAACTTGGCACTTGGGGGCTAATGGCTAATTGATCTCAGTTCGGTATGGGATACAGAAATTAAGTCCCGGTTTAACTATGACAAGTTAAACCGACCCTTGGGGCTCTGATCGCAGTTCAAGGTGTATGGTTGTTTTGCGAAGTTAAGTGCCGCTTTGACTATGACAAGTTAAACCGACCCTTGGGGGCGATTGCGCAGCAAAAGTACAAGACAAGCATAAATCCTTACCTCATAGCGGTCCTTCATGCGATTTACCAGACCGGCTTCAAGGTCACGGCTTGTGTAGAGCCGGTTCAGAAAGCCGGAGTGAAGTTCTTGGGCAGAAAAATTGTCGTAAGCTGACAGATCAGTTTTCCCCTTGTCTTTACCCATGGTGGCAGGCTCTCCCTTGGCGCTGTGTTTTGTTAAAGCGACCAGTTGGCTAGGGGCAGTATAGCCAGTGCCCGTCACAATAACATCATCATTCTTGGCCGGGCTGGCCGGATCGGCGGTCTTCTTTGGGCTTGGTGCCTTCATGCTCTGGCTCGGCGGTTCAATAGTTACGACCCGCTCTGCGGTCGGACTCGGTGGAGCAGGATGCGAGGTTTTCACTTGAGCCCCCGGTTCAGCTTCTGGCGGATCAGCAATATCGTCTCGGTACAACTCGCCAGAGCTATTCTTAGCGACTTCAGGATTTTCGTGGGTTTGTTCTGGGGTCTTTTCCGGATCAACATCCGCAGTAGGGTCAAGGGTTTTTGCTTTCTTACTCAAGCGAGCCTTGGTGCTGCAATATTCAGGATTGAATTAAGACAAATTGGCCAAAGCAATGGTAAACCGAATTGACGGGACAGCAGTTGCGTACCCTGCAGCAACTTTAAGCGGTGGCAGTTGCGTGGTTGATGAACCGCCGGACGAGTTGGAAGAGGCCTGATAATTCGGTTGAGATGGGTTGAGAGGACATCGGAAGAAACCCTTTAAGGGATAACGCTTTTCAGGAGAACAATTCACCTCTGGACGACGCTTCCGGGTTGGTGTGTCTGGTAAACCGGATGAAGTAATCCGTTGGCCACTATGCCGTGTCGTACGGCGCTCTTCAGCCTGCTGTGTCTTCAAGGAAAGGTTTGGATTCAAGTAAGCACAGGAATGATATTTTTTCACTTTCCGGACGGCGCGACGAATTCTCTTAACCGGCGCAAGGTCGGATTCGGAAGAAAGAAAGATTACCTCAACAGGGTCGGCATGACTGGCTTCAGCATCATCCTGGGAGGAAAAATTGTCAGTAAAAGGAATATAAAGGGGCCAAGCATACGCAAGAAGAAACACAAAGCGGAAAGCCGGTTCTGGCGGCTCCTCGTAAGAATGTCAAGTTTTACCTCAACCGATTCTTCGTCCTCCGGCGGATCAGAGGACTCGGCGGTCTTCTTCTTGCCTGCTTTCTTGGTGGCTTTGGACTTTACACGCGGCGCCCGAACCGGTTTGGTACGTTTCCAGAAGGAGCTGTCAGCCTGAGAAGTAACAAGGATTAGCGATATCAACAGAGTATTAAGAGCCCGAAAAGCGGTGAGTAGAGCTTACCGCCGGCGGTTTGTTGGCAACACAAAATGGAGCCAACCCGGTTAGGCTGCAGACGGAGATTGGCTCATCGAGCATCTTCTTTACGATCTGTGTGACCTCAAGTTCAGTTATGGGTAGCTCGTGACGTCTTTGAGGATCTTTGAGGCTGCCGGTGTACTCGTGCATCAATCCGGGCCGGCGGCTTAGTGGCAAGACGCCCCAAGAAACCCAACACCCGCACAAGGTCCACGCCGGTTAAGCCATTGGCCATTAGAGCCCGGAGCTTGATTATTTGAGGCGCGAAGTTCTTCCGTTCCGCGGCGGTTAAGCGTAAAGGCAGCGGATGCTGATTGCTGAGCCGGTGAGGACGATAGCCCGGAAAGGGGTTCTCGTTGGCAGGAGCAGTGTTCTGGCAGTAGAACTAGGTTTGGTTCCAATCCTTTGGATGGCTGTGGTGTTTGGCGTGAGGAAAATCCACTTCTTTCCTCTTCTGGATTGAAACGCCGCCCAGCTCTGTATTGGGACCATCAGAAAATTCTGTACGGCGGTTCAGGTGGAAAAAGTCCCGGAACAGCTCCACAGATGGCTCTTCTTGAAGATAGACTTCACGAAGACTTGAAAGTTGCATATGTCCGACGAGTTCGGGCCAATATCCTGCGGATGGAGTTTAAAACTTGCGAGGGCGTCTCGGAAGAATTTTGAACCGGTAGGCAGAATCCCGGTCTAAGTTCTGCATAAACACAATTACTTCTCCCTCTTGCGGCTCGGGAGGAAACTCCGCCATCCGGAACACGCCAGTGGAGGACATTTTTTGGAGCCAAACCGCCAGTGGTGACATAGCCGTTGAGTTGTGTTTCAGTGATTTTGGACCGAACCCAATTGCAAGCTGAGAATTGAGGAGCCATTCCGGAAGACTAAGCTGCGAAAGAAAGGGAGAAACGGTTCACCATTAAACGGTTCAGGCATATTATACATTGTTAAACCGGCGATTCTGCAGCGGCTTCCAATTCGGTTTAGCGAGGACTAATGGAGTAGCGGATTAGCTGTCAAAAGTTAAACCGCCCGAATAAGGCAGAGCTGAAAAATCTACTAAGTGTGGATGAAACAGTTTTCACATGCGAATGGAAGTAATCGAGATCTACCGAAGCTCTAGTAAGAAAAACTTTACGACCTATGCAAACCTCATAAAGAGCAGGAGGGTTCGGGTATTCTACACTCGAGGATCTGAACAAAAGGAAAGGTGCATAAAGAGTTAATTGGACGGCGGGGCAGCCACTTGCACAGGATGTACGGTACGGCTGAGTCGTACGGCCATGGCGGAGCAGGTATGAAGAACTGATATGAGCACCTATGAACTATGAGATGAACAGGGTTTTCAGATGGGATCTAGGGCTTGAGAGGAACCTTACCTGACGGGCAGAAACCGCGGAGGAGCGCCGAAAACTCTGATACGATCAGGTTGATGCAGCGGCCCGGCGTTGAAGCGTCGTTCGAAGGTCGGGGGGCGACGGCGGAGCTTCAGGCCCACGGAGGAGGCCCGGAGCCCAGAGGCGAATTAAGGTCCATTTATGTGAACCGCCTTAGTGTTGTAACTTGTGTTGTAAGACAAGAGAGAAGAGACCGAGCCGGACACTTGTATGAGCCGGATCGGGACTCTGTAGACCGGCCGGGCGTCAACCCGTGTATATAAGGGGACGACCCGGCGGCGGATTAAGGATAGAGAATTCGAGGCTGAGGCGAAGCTATTGCTCCCTAGTCGCCGAAATCACATCAATCCCATCACAAACTAGACGTAGGCTTTTACCTTCATCGAAGGGGCCGAACTAGTATAACTCACGTGTCTTGTGTCCGCTTTAACCCCTCTAGGTTAACCCGTGCGATGGCCCTACGACTAAGTCCTTTCACGAGGACATCTGCCGTGACAATTCCACGACAAGACCCCTCCTGTATGTACAGATACGTGGCCGTATTTTCTTTCTTGCACCCTGGCCGTTGTACGTACGTGTACATGCTATGTGCGCGTCTCTACTACGACACGTGCGCGCCTCTACATCGACCAGTATATATGTACGTACACGTTCGCGACTAGAATGACAACGCTACGTACGCTTCGACCAGGTGGGTCGGTATCGCCGTGCACTTCCTTGCTGCGAAGATGTAGCTGGTGGGTCCCAGCATCCGCGGGCGAATCGTTTGTTTTTTTTGCCCGGACGCACTTCCTTGCGTGCGAAGATGTAGCTGGTGGGTCCCAGCAGTCAGGGGGGAAACGTTTTTTTCGCGAAATATGGTGGCCCGTCCGGTGGGTCCCTGCTGTCAGGTGGAGGAATAATTATTTTACGTGTAATAAGGAGGCACTTCCTTGCGGACGCCGTGGACCCAGCTGTCAGCCTCTCCACGCACAGTACTCTTCCGATGGAAGTCGGTCGTTGACCACATTGACCATGCCGCGCCGAGAGCACCACGACGGTGGACGACGGCCAGGCCTAGGAAGGGGACGATGCGGAGCCGGGGAAGACGCAACAGTGGATGCCCACGTGAAGAGGAGTACGAGGGTGAGGCTGCCGTCGCTGCAGAATAACAGGGGGTGTGGGTGAGTAGAGGGATGGCCTGGCCAGCGGTGGGAGTAGTAGGGGGCGGTGAGGCCTCCGCTGCATCGCAGCCAGCCATGGGAGGCAGGAGCACGAGGCACGACCGGCGCTGGTTTGGGCAGCTGGAGCAAGAAGACCAGAGGTTGAAGAAGCACTATGGCCGTTGGATAGACATCGTATGGTCACTGGAGCTAGAATCATGCATATTGACTAAGTTGACAAATCCCTCCGTCCCCGTCAACTTAGTAGGCGCACAAGTCAGCCTGGCACTATACTGGGTCCCAGCTAACAAAGTGAGTATTCATTTTTTGTGCGTAATAAGGAGGCACTTCCTTGCGTGCGAAGATATAGCTGGTGGGTCCGAGCTGTCGGTGGCGGTAACATTTTTTTCGCGAAATCTGAGGCCCTTTCGGTGGGTCCCCGATGTCGAGCGGAGGAATCATTATTTTGCGCGTAATAAGGAGGCATTTCCTTGCGTGCGACCTGGACCCAGCTGCCGGCCTCTCCACGTCACATCCACTTCAGATGCATGTCGATCGTTGACCACGTTGACCAGGCCGTGCCGAGAGCACCGAGGCGGTGGACGACGGCGAGGCCTAGGAAGGAACAACACGGAGGTAGGGAAGACTCGCGCTTGTTTCCCACGGAGGGGATCTGTTGTCACGAGGGTTCTTGGTTAAATCGCCATTGCGGAGAATAATAGTAGGTGTGGGTGAGTAGAGGGATGGCTAGGCCAGCGATGGGAGTACGGTGGGGCGGTGAGGCCTGCGTGGCAGCAGAGCCGGCCGCGGGGAGGTGGGAGCAGGCAGTCCCGCCAGCGCTTGTTTGAGCGGCTGGAGCAGGAAGACCAGAAATTGAAGACGCACGACGGCCGTTGGATGGCCATCCAACAGTCACTTCTTGTGCGTCAACCTTTTTTTAGGAAAGCCTCAAATCTGTGGAAAACAGCATACAACCCATCTGCCATTATTTCTAATAATTTACAGCCCATTTGCTAATTCTTAAGGTTTTTTTTGGATCCCATATTCTTTTTGTTAGCATTACAGCCCATATTGTGGCCACGGTTAAAAAATTATACGAAATTTTGCATATTTCAAAAGGTCCGAACTGTTTTTAATCCCGAAATTTCGACTCACATTCAAACTAATTTTAAAAATAAATGTATATCAATATAAAATCCAACAAATTCTCCACGCATAAAAATTAATGTAATTAAAAATCTCGAAATGAAAAGAAGATATTTGAAACTAATTGTCGGTTTGATGTGTTTTAAAAATGTACAACCCATTTCTCATTACTGATGGGCCATTTTCTCGGCCAGCCGAATGAAAGCTCTCCTTGTCTTGAAAGATTTGTAGCCCAACAGGCCTGACAAAGCGACTTACTTGGCAAATCACAAAAAAACTGGGTTGTGGCCGTGGACCCAGCTGTCAGCCTCTCCACGTACAGTACTCTTCCGATGGAAGTCGTTCCTTGACCACGTTGACCACACCGTGCGGAGAGCACCACGAGGTGGACGACGGTGAGGCCTAGGAAGGGGACGACACGGAGCCAGGGAAGACGCGCAGTGGAAGCCCGCGCGGAGAGGAGTACGAGGGTTCACTGGTTCGGCTGCGGTGTGAGGCTGCCGTCGCTGCAGGGCCTGGCCAGCGGTGGGAATAGTAGGGGGCGGTGAGGCCTCCGCGGAAGCACAGCCGGCCATGGGAGGCAGGAGCATGAGGCGCGACCGGCGCTGGTTTGGGCGGCTGGAGCAAGAAGACCAGAGATTGAAGAAGCACTACGACCGTTGGATGGACATCGTACGGTCACTGGAGCTAGAATCGTTCATATTGACTAAGTTGACAAAGCCCTTCGTCCCCGTCAACTTAGTAGGCCCACAAGTCAGCCTCCCACCAAGGTGGGTCCCAGCTAGCAGGGGGAGTGTTCATTTTTTTGTGCGTAATAAGGAGGCACTTCCGGTGGGTCCGAGCTGACAGCGGGGGGAACGTTTTTTCACGAAATACGGTGGCCCGTCAGGTGGGTCCCAACAGTCAGGGGCAAACGTTTTTTTTGCAAAATACGGTGGCCCGTCCAGTGGGTCCCTGCTGTCAGTTGGAGGAATCATTATTTTCTACGTAATAAGGAGGCACTTCCTTGCTGCGGCCGTGGACCCAGCTGAGACTCTCCACGTACAGTATACTTTCGATGGAAGTCGTTCCTTGACCACGTTGACCTCGCCGCGTTCCGTTGCATGCATGCGTCCATGGGTGTGGTGCGTCCCCACTGTCAGCCTCTCACGTACAGTCATCTTCCGATGACTCTCGGTTGTTGACCATGTTGACCACACCGCGTGCGAAGCGCACCCAGATGGAACGACCGGAGATGGGGAAGACGGGCGATGGAGTCGCAGATGGAGAGGAGGGAAACTTCACTCGGTTGGTCTTGCAACACAGCCGCATGATGCCCACGGGAGACACGAGCAAGAACAGAGGTAGAAGAAGGAGCACGGTCCAGCTGCTAGAATCATTTGTTGATTAAGTTGACAAAGCCGTGCGTACACATCCGCTTAGTAGGCCCACAAGTCAGTCACCAAATCTGACGGGTCCCAGCTGTCAACGGGATGAATAATTTTTTTCGCAAAGCAAGGAGGCACTTCCTTCCGTGCGAAGATACAGCCAGCGGGTCCCAGCTGTCAGGTGGAGGAAACATTTTTTCCAGCTTAATAAGGAGGAACTTTCCTTGCGTGCGACCATGGACCTCGTTGGTCCCAGCCGTCAGGCTCTCCACGTACAGTCCTCTTCCGATTACTCTTGTTTGTTGACCACGCCGCACCGAACACATCGAGGCGGTGGACGACGGCGAGGCCCCGGACGGGAACGACTCGGAGATGGGAAAACCCAGCAGTGGAGTCGCAGATTGAGAGGAGGAGAAGGGTTATAACTGGTTCTGTTGCGGCGTGGGGCTGTAGTCTGTGGAGAATAACAGGAGGTATCGAGGGGTGGAGGGATAGCCTGGCGGCGGTGGGGTAGCGCATAGCGCAGCGATGCGTGCTAAGCAGAGCCGCTAGTCACGGAGGCGGACCAGGCGGTCCCGGCGATGCTGGAGGAAGAAGACGAGAGATTGGAGGTGCATGCCGGCCGTTGGATATAAATCCAATGGCTGTGGATGACACAATCATTTGTTGACCAAGTTGACAACGCCCTCGTTAGGCTTTCGACCTATTGGCCCACATGTCAGCCTGCAAAAATGTGGCATATATTTAACCCATGTTTTCTAGAATGTATAGTCCATTTGCTGGGCTGGGTGAACAAATAATTTCGCGTCAATCAGGCCCATTTATATTTTCTAAGAAATCCCAGCCCATTTGCACTTCCTTGAAATACACGTATTAGGTGGGCTCATTATATATATAATGTTATGTTAGAAGGAGCAATTAATATCAAAGAATAAACCGGAGAGGCACATTATATATATATATATATATAATTAATAAATTAGCGAGTTATTGCTCAAAATAAAAATGAGCGCGTTATTATTAAATTGGTCCTTCAAAATCTTCGTAAGCTTTTGTACGCAATCACCAGGATTTTCCTTGCCCGTGAGTAAAAAACAACCAAGATTTTCCGTTAAACATTTACTTTTATAAGTTAATAACACGTGGGATGTTTTTATAATGTATATATAAGTCTCTATAAAATATACGATAATAGTAATAATATAAATATATATGTGGTTAGAAGGGAAAACATAAATTGGACACAACATTACTTTTATAAGAGACCTGCGTTTTATACCCCACAGTAGGCATACTAACAAGTTCACACACAAATACAACAGAAAAGGTAAACATTCATATCAAACTCAGGTTCACAGGACACGTTCATATTCATAGCCAACATTCACTATCAACAACTCAAAAGATTCATATATATGCATGTTGGGGAACGTAGTAATTTCAAAAAATTTCCTACGATCACGCAAGACCATGGTGATGCATAGCAACGAGATGAGAGTGTTGTCTCGCACCCTCGTGAGACCAGCAACGGAAGCGTTGACGCAGCGTAGAGGAAGTAGTCGTACTTCTTCCCGATCCAACCGATCCAAGTACGAGCGTCACGGCACCTCCGAGTTCTGCACACGTTCAGCTCGATGGCGTCCCTCGAACTCCGATCCAGCCGAGTGTTGAGGAGAGTTTTGTCGACCTGACGGCGTGGTGACGATGATGATGTTCCACCGGCGCAGGGCTTCGCCTAAGCTCCGCAACGGTATATTCGAGGTGTAGTTTGGTGGAAGGGGGCACCGCACACGGCTAAGGAACGATCTCAATGATCAACTTGTGTGTCTATGGGGTGCCCCCTGCCCCTGTATATAAAGGATGGAGGAGGAGGAGGCCGGCCAAGGCAAAGGTGCGGCCAGGATATGGATTCCTACTAGGACTCCAAGTCCTAGTAGGAGTCCACCAAAAGGAGGAAGGAGAAGGAATAGGAGGAGAAGGAGAGGTGTCCGGCCCCCTTTTCCCTAGTCCAATTCGGACTAGAGGGGAGGGGGGGCGCAGCAGCCCTTTTTTTTCTCTTCCCACTAAAGCCCATCAAGGCCCATTACTTCTCCCGTAATCCCGTAACTCCCCGGTACTCCGAAAAATACCCGAATCATTCGGAACCTTTCCGAACTCCGAATATAGTCGTCCAATATATCGATCTTTACGTCTCGACCATTTCGAGACTCCTCGTCATGTCCCCGATCTCATCCGGGACTCGAACTCCTTCGGTACATCAAAACTCATAAACTCATAATATAATCGCCGAAACCTTAAGCGTGCGGACCCTACGGGTTCGAGAACTATGTAGACATGACCGAGACACCTCTCTGGTCAATAACCAATAGCGGACCTGGATGCCCATATTGGCTCCTACATATTCTACGAAGATCTTTATCGGTCGACCGCATAACAACATACGTTGTTCCCTTTGTCATCGGTATGTTACTTGCCCGAGATTCGATCGTCGGTATCCAATACCTAGTTCAATCTCGTTCTTGGCAAGTCTCTTTTCTCGTTCCGTAATACATCATCTCACAACTAACACATTTAGTTGCAATGCTTGCAAGGCTTATGTGATGTGCATTACCGAGAGGGCCCAGAGATACCTCTCCGACAATCGGAGTGACAAATCCTAATCTCAAATATGCCAACCCAACATGTACCTTCGGAGACACCTGTAATGTACCTTTATAATCACCCGATTCGTTGTGACGTTTGGTAGCACCCAAAGTGTTCCTCGGGCAAACGGGAGTTGCATAATCTCATAGTCATAGGAACATGTATAAGTCATGAAGAAAAGCACTAGCAACAAACTATACGATCAGGTGCTATGCTAATGGAATGGGTCATGTCAATCAGATCATTCAACCAATGATGTGATCCGTTAATCAAATAACAACTCCTTGTTCATGGTTAGGAAACATAACCATCTTTGATTAACGAGCTAGTCAAGTAGAGGCATACTAGTGACACTCTGTAGGTTTATGTATTCACACATGTATTATGTTTCCGGTTAATACAATTCTAGCATGAATAATAAACATTTATCATGATATAAGGAAATAAATAATAACTTTATTATTGCCTCTAGGGCATATTTCCTTCAGTCTCCCACTTGCACTAGAGTCAATAATCTAGTTCACATCGCCATGTGATTTAACATCAATAGTTCACATCTATATGTGGTTAACACCCATAGTTCACATCGACATGTGACCAACACCCAAAGGGTTTACTAGAGTCAGTAATCTAGTTCACATCGCTATGTGATTAACACCCAAAGAGTACTAAGGTGTGATCATGTTTTGCTTGTGAGATAATTTTAGTCAGCGGGTCTCATCACATTCAGAGCCGTAAGTATTTTGCAAATTTCTATGTCTACAATGCTCGCATGGAGCTACTCTAGCTAATTGCTCCCACTTTCTATATGTATCCAGATTGAGACTCGAGTCATCTAGATTAGTGTTAAAACTTGCATCGACGTAACCTTTACGGCAACCTTTTTCACTTCCATAATCGAGAAACATATCCTTATTCTACTAAGGATAATTTTGACCGCTGTCCAATGATCTACTCCTAGATCTCTATTGCACTCCTTGCCAATCTTAGTGGTAGGGTATGCAATAGATCTGTACACAACATGACATACTTTATAGAACCTATGGCTGATGCATAGGAATGACTTTCATTCTCTTTCTATCTTCTGCCGTGGTCGGGTTTTGAGTCTTACTCAATCTTACACCTTGTAACACAGGCAAGAACTCTTTCTTTGACTGTTCCATTTTGAACTACTTCAAAATCTTGTCAAGGTATGTATTCATTGAAAAACTTATCAAGCGTCTTGATCTATCTCTATAGATCTTGATGCTCAATATGTAAGCAGCTTCACCGAGGTCCTTCTTTGAAAAACTCCTTTCAAACACTCCTTTATGCTTTGCGAGAATCATTTCCGATCAACAATATGTCATTCACATATACTTATCGAAATGTTGTAGTGCTCCCACTCACTTTCTTGTAAATACAGGCCTTCCAAAAGTCTCAGATAAAATCATATGCTTTGATCAACCCATCAAAGCGTATATTCCAACTCGAGATGCTTGCACCACCATTGATGGATCATTGGAGCTTGCACATTTTGTTAGCTCCTTTAGGATTGACAAAAACTTCTGGTTGCATCATATACAACTCTTCTTTAATAAATCCATTAAAGAATGTAGTTTTGACATCCATTTGCCGATTTCATAAAATGTGGCAATTGCTAACATGATTCGGACAGACTTAAGAATCGCTACAGATTGAGAAAATCTCATTGTAGTCAACACCTTGAACTTGTCAAAACCTTTTTGCGACAAGTCGAGCTTTGTAGATAGTAACACTACTATCGTGTCCGCCTTCCTCTTGAAGATCCATTTATTCTCAATGGCTTGCCGATCATCGGCAAGTCAACCAAAGTCCATACTTTGTTCTCATACATGGATCCCATCTCAGATTTCATGGTCTCAAACCATTTCGCGAATCTGGGCTCATCATCGCTTCCTCATAGTTCGTAGGTTCATCATGGTCTAGTAACATGACTTTTAGAATAGGATTACCGTACCACTCAGTGCGGATCTTACTCTGAAAGACCTACGAGGTTTGGTAGCAACTTGATCTGAAGTTTCATGATCATCATCATTAACTTCCTCACTAATTGGTGTAGGAATCACTTTGGAACTGATTTACGTGATGAACTACTTTCCAATAAGGGAGAAGGTACAATTACCTCATCAAGTTCTACTTTCCTCCCACTCACTTCTTTCGAGAGAAACTTCTTCTCTAGAAAGGATCCATCTTAGCAAAAAACTTGCCTTCGGATCTGTGATAGAAGGTGTACCCAACATTTTCTTTTGGGTATTCTATGAAGACGCATTCTCCGATTTGGGTTCGAGCTTATCGGTGAAAACCTTTTCACATAAGCATCACAACTCCAAACTTTAAGAAACGACAGCTTAGGTTTATTTGCTAAACCATAGTTCATACGGTGTCATCTCAACGGATTTAGATGGTTGCCCTATTAAACGTGAATGCAGCTGTCTCTAATGCATAACCCCAAAACGATAGTGGTAAATCGGTAAGATACATCATAGATCGCACCATATCATAATAAAGTACGGTTTCTGACGTTCGGACACACCATAACGTTGTGGTGTTCCGGTGGCGTGAGCTGTGAAACTATTCCACATTGTTTTCATTGAAGACCAAACTCAGAACTCGAATATTCATCTCCACGATCAGATCGCGAAACTTTATTTTCTTGTTACGATGATTTTCCACTTCACTCTGAAATTCTTTGAACCTTTCAACTATTTCAGACTTATGTTTCATCAAGTAGATATACCCATATCTGCTCAAATCATCTTGTGAAGGTCAGAAAATAACGATACTTGCCACGAGCATCAACACTCATTGGATCGCATACATCGGTATGTATTATTCCCAATAAGTCAAGAGCTTGTTCCATTGTTCCGAGAACGGAGTTTTAGTCATCTTGCCCAAAAGGCACGGTTCGCAAGCATCAAATGATTCATAATCAAGTGATTCCAAAAGTCCATCGGCATGGAGTTTTCTTCATGCGCTTTACACCAATATGACCTAAACGGCAAGTGCCACAAATAAGTTGCACTATCATTATTAACTTTGCATCTTTTGGTTTCAATATTATGAATATGTGTATCACTATGATCGAGATCCAATGAACCATTTTCATTGGGTGTGTAACCATATAAGGTTTTATTCATGTAAGCAGAACAACAATTTATTCTCTTACTTAAATGAATAACCGTATTGCAATAAACATGATCAAATCATATTTATGCTCAACACCAAATAACACTTATTTAGGTTCCACACTAATCCCGAAAGTATAGGGAGTGTGCGATGATGATCATATCAATCTTGGAACTACTTCCAACACTCATCGTCACTTCCCTTCAACTAGTCTCTGCTTATTCTAGAACTCCTGTTTGAGTTACTAATCTTAGCAACCTAACAGTATCAAATACTCAGGGGCCACTATAAACACTAGTAAGGCACACATCAATAACCTGTATATCAAATATAACCTTGTTCACTTTGCCATCCTTCTTATCCACCAAATATTCAGGGTAGTTCGCTTCCGGTGGACCAGTTCCATTGCAGCAAAAGTACTCGGCCTCGTGCTTAGGTCTAGACTTGGGCTTCTTCACTCGAGCAGCAACTTGCTTGCCGTTCCTTTTGAAGTTCCCTTCTTCCCTTTGCCATTTTCCTTGAGACTAGTGGTCTTGTCAACCATCAACACTTGATGTTTTTCTTGATTTCTACCTTCGCGATTTTAGCATCGCGAAGAGCTCGAGAATCTTTTTCGTCATCCCTTGCATACTATAGTTCATCACGAAGTTCTACTAACTTAGTGATGGTGACTAGAGAATTCTGTCAATCACTATCTTATCTGGAAGATTAACTCCCACTTGATTCAAGCGATTGAAGTACTCAGACAATCTGAGCACATGCTCACTAGTTGAGCGATTCTCCTCCATCTTTTAGCTATAGAACTTGTTGGAGACTTCATATCTCTCAACTCGGGTATTTGCTTGAAATATTAACTTCAATTCCTGGAACATCTCATATGGTCCATGACGCTCAAAACGCCTTTGAAGTCCCGATTCTAAGCCGTAAAGCATGGCACACTAAACTATAGAGTAGTCATCAGCTTTGCTTTGCCAGCGTTCACAACTTCGGCGCAGCCCTTGCACCAGGCCTGGCACCTAACGGTGCTTCCAGGACATAATTCTTCCGTGCAGCAATAAGGATAATCCTCAAATTACGGATCCAATCCGTAATTGCTACCATCATCTTTCAACTTTGCTTTCTCAAGGAACGCATTAAAATTTAACGGAACAACAAAGACGAGCCATCTATCTACACATCATAGACAAGCAAGATACTATCAGTACTAAGTTCATGATAAATTTAAGTTCAATTAATCATATTACTTAAGAACTCCCACTTAGAAAAATATCCTCCAATTCTCTAAGTGATTGCGTGATCCATATCAACTACACCATGACCGATCATCACGTGTGATGGAGTAGTTTCAATGGTGAACATCAATATGTTGATCATATCTACTATATGATTCACGCCGACCTTCGGTCTCCGTGTTCCGAGGTCATATCTTATATGCATAGCTCGTCAAGTATAACCTGAGTATTCCGCGTGTGCAACTGTTTTGCACCGTTGTATTTGAACGTAGAACCTATCACACCCGATCATCACGTGGTGTCTCAAAGACGAAGAACTTTCGCAACGGTGCATACTCGGGAGAACACTTCTTGATAATTTAGTAAGGGATCATCTTATAATGCTACCGCCAATCAAAGCAAAATAAGATGCATAAAGGATTAACATCACATGCAATCAATATAAGTGATATGATATGGCCATCATCATCTTGTGCTTGTGATCTCCATCTCCGGCACCGCCATGATCACCATCGCCACCGGCGCGACACCTTGATCTCCATCGTAGCATCGTTGTCGCCTCGCCAACTATTGCTTCTACGACTATCGCTACTGCTTAGTGATAAAGTAAAGCAATTACATGGCGCTTGCATTTCATACAATAAAGCGACAACCATATGGCTCCTGCCATTGTCGATAACTCGTTACAAAACATGATCATCTCATACAATAAGATATAGCATCACGCCTTGACCATATCACATCACAACATGCCCTGCAAAAACAAGTTAGACGCCCTCTACTTTGTTGTTGCAAGTTTTACGTGGCTGCTACGGGCTGAGCAAGAACCGTTCTTACCTCGCATCAAAACCACAACGATATTTCGTCAAATAGACTCCGCTTTAACCTTCTCAAGGACCGGGCGAGCCACACTCGATTCAACTAAAGTGAGAGAGCAGACACCCGCCACCACCTTTAAGCAACGAGTGCTCACAGCGGTGAAACCAGTCTCGCGTAAGCGTCGCGTAATGTCGGTCCGGCCGCTTCATCTCACAATACCGCTGAACCAAAGTATGACATGCTGGTAGGTAGTATGACTTGTATCGCCCACAACTCACTTGTGTTCTACTCGTGCATATGACATCAACGCATAAAACCAGGCTCGGATGCCACTGTTGGGGAACGAGTAATTTCAAAAATTTCCTACGATCACGCAAGACCATGGTGATGCATAGCAACGAGATGAGAGTGTTGTCTACGCACCCTCGTAGACCAGCAACGAAGCGTTGACGCAACGTAGAGGAAGTAGTCGTATTTCTTCCCGATCCAACCGATCCAAGTACCGAACGACGGCACCTCCGAGTTCTGCACACGCTCAGCTCGATGACGCCCCTCGAACTCCGATCCAGCCGAGTGTTGAGGGAGAGTTTCGTCAAGACGACGGCGTGGTGACGATGATGATGTTCCACCGCGCAGGGCTTCGCCTAAGCTCCGCAACGGTATATTCGAGGTGTAGTTTGGTGGAAGGGGCACCGCACACGGCTAAGGAACGATCTCAATGATCAACTTGTGTGTCTATGGGGTGCCCCTGCCCTCAGATATAAAGGATGGAGGAGGAGGAGGCCGCCAAGGCAAAGGTGCGGCCAGGATATGGATTCCTACTAGGACTCCAAGTCCTAGTAGGAGTCCACCAAAAGGGAGGAAGGAGAAGGAATAGGAGGAGAAGGAGAGGTGTCCGCCCCTTTCCCTAGTCCAATTCGGACTAGAGGGAGGGGGCAGCAGCCCTTTTTTTCCTCTTCCCACTAAAGCCCATCAAGGCCCATTACTTCTCCCGTAATCCCGTAACTCCCGGTACTCGAAAAATACCGAATCATTCGAACCTTCCGAACTCCGAATATAGTCGTCCAATATATCGATCTTTACGTCTCGACCATTTCGAGACTCCTCGTCATGTCCCCGATCTCATCCGGGACTCGAACTCCTTCGGTACATCAAAACTCATAAACTCATAATATAACCGCCATCGAAACCTTAAGCGTGCGGACCCTACGGGTTCGAGAACTATGTAGACATGACCGAGACACCTCTCTGGTCAATAACCAATAGCGGGACCTGGATGCCCATATTGGCTCCTACATATTCTACGAAGATCTTTATCGGTCGACCGCATAACAACATACGTTGTTCCCTTTGTCATCGGTATGTTACTTGCCCGAGATTCGATCGTCGGTATCCAATACCTAGTTCAATCTCGTTCGGCAAGTCTCTTTTCTCGTTCCGTAATACATCATCTCACAACTAACACATTTAGTTGCAATGCTTGCAAGGCTTATGTGATGTGCATTACCGAGAGGGCCCAGAGATACCTCTCCGACAATCGGAGTGACAAATCCTAATCTCAAATATGCCAACCCAACATGTACCTTCGGAGACACCTGTAATGTACCTTTATAATCACCCGATTACGCCAGACGCTTGGTAGCACCCAAAGTGTTCCTCGGCAAACGGGAGTTGCATAATCTCATAGTCATAGGAACATGTATAAGTCATGAAGAAAAGCACTAGCAACAAACTATACGATCAGGTGCTATGCTAATGGAATGGGTCATGTCAATCAGATCATTCAACCAATGATGTGATCCCGTTAATCAAATAACAACTCCTTGTTCATGGTTAGGAAACATAACCATCTTTGATTAACGAGCTAGTCAAGTAGAGGCATACTAGTGACACTCTGTAGGTTTATGTATTCACACATGTATTATGTTTCCGGTTAATACAATTCTAGCATGAATAATAAACATTTATCATGATATAAGGAAATAAATAATAACTTTATTATTGCCTCTAGGGCATATTTCCTTCAATGCAAGCTCAGCATATCTATGCATCCAAATGATTGATAGATCACACGACAATATTCATACATAATTCACAAAAAGATTCAGATATACACATGTTCAGTATGTTTATGCATCCAAATGATTGAGATCACAGCCAATATGATCCATGGACGAACTTTAATTACCTAGGGTACAGACTGGTAAATGGTGTTCAATCGGAGGTACTTCTTGCTAAAATTAGTTCTTGTACGAGTAAACTTTCAAGTACATAAGAGGCAAAGATGCATAATCTGAACTTTGCTTGTAGGTTTATCCTCAAATAGTGGCCTCGTGTCGAGGGAGGTTTGAACAACTTGGCCACTACTTTCATCCAACTAGTTTATCGGCTCATCTTGGTCCCAGATCTCGCCAAAATTCTACATTGCGCATTTAGAAAGGAGGCGGTTGAGAAAATGAACCACCCAAAATTTTTGTGCAGTTCAACCGAAATGGAGCATCCTTGGCGTGCGAGACGATTAAGTGCCGATGAATATACGCGTCAACCAACTTGTCCGAACCTTTAGACTCCATGCCATATAGTTTGCTACCATATGTGCCGATAACCAAAAGGCACAAGTTGGGACCAAAGACTGGATCTGCGTTTTTCGGGCTATGCACCAAGCAATATTTTTATGCTCACTCTCCTAATACTTGAGTTTGACAATTGGTTGACGCCGTTGATAATCGAATGAATATAGGCACTTCTTGTCAACATCGATGCTTGTCTCGAGTGAACTTTGGAGTACATAGCAGCAGCATAAGTACCTGTCCATCTCGATCATTTTGTGCAGTTCTCTGAAATCACCCGATGTAATGATTTGCTCATGCGAGTTTAGGCTCCAAATTACTCCTTTATGAAATCAGCAAACAGTAGCACAATACCAAATTACCAATACATATGACAGGCATAATAATCAGGATAAAGACCAGTACCAACCTGTGTGAGGTAGCATATCAATTACTATTTCCTTTGACTGGAAGCTGAGATAAGCCAAGCGACTGACAACAAAGGAAGAAAGCAAGCGGAGATTAGCGATTGACAGGAAAGGACGGAAGCTGTCGAGGCAATGAAGCACCCAAAGTTTTTGTGCAGTTCCACCAAAATCGAGCATCCCTGTTGGCACATATATTGAGAGAGTGAGATTACTGTAATAGTGGGACTAGTTGATGAAACATACACTAACAAATAGAAGCACCCTCATTATCTTAATGGGTAAAGTTAGCAACATAGTAGTCTTGCTTAAAGAGAGGTATTAGTTTATTTAATCAGTGTCAATTAGCTCAACTCAATACTCAAAGCATTGCCATTTATCATAGGTTGCAAAACTTAAAAGTGCAAAGATAAAGGAGTTTCTCATGACAAGAGCATGATACAAATAGAGATGACAACAAACTAATATGGATGAAGGCCTTAGGCCCACCAACCTGAGAAAAAAGCTTATTCATGTAGTCCCATAAGAGATGATAAAGCACTCACCGGAATCACACAATAGTATATATTTTGTGCACTTCAAATGTATGGTTGAAATCACTCTTGTTTACAAGTCTGAGATTATATCGAAAGATTATCAAGAACTTCTAGCGAGTTAAAGCAATCGGCTGGGATACAGTTCATTGTATTGTCTTGTGTAGTTCCACTAAAATGTATGATTGGCACAACATGATCCCTGTTTGCACAAGTAGGAACAAGGTGAAACCTTCATTAGCTCAATGAGAAAGGATAGGAAGACATTAGCATACTACTCAAACAAGAGCATCAAATTCATGATGGACAATCGCAAAACATTGCCTCGTTGAACCAATGGCAATAAATTGACATGCAAAACAATAGCACTATTATGTCATGACACTAATAATATTCCTCCTGCTCCACCACATGATTCACCTCCATAGACAAACATTCACACGCACATGATTCAGCATAGGGTCCTACTAAAGATTTGTTTAACTCCAACAGAAAATTAGGCAAGAATAAATTAGTGGTACTTAAGTACTCCTAATTAATTAAGTGAGACAACAAGTGGAAGGGCTCCACGGAGGATCGCCTCACATGTAAGTTAGTCGCTGTCGGAGCCCTTGAATGGCCTCGATCCGAGGCCTCCGCTTCAAAAAGATCGCCTTGGCACTCGCTTATTCTTCCTCTTCTTCCTCTACATGCTCTGCTTTCTTTCTCCTCACCAGTTGGTGAAACCAAGTACATGATTGGCCTTCTAATTTAGAATTGGTTTTGTCAGTGAGGGAGTACAAGTGTACTAGTAAAAAACAACATTATTTTCTCATGGCAGTCGGAAAATAGAGATGAACACATGCATTAAATGTCATTCTTACCTAATGGAAGGTTATGGCGCCAATATGGATGATGAGGATTGGAACACAGATCTCCCTTTGTGCAGTTCCACCAAAATGAACCAACTGTTCCATTCTGACATTCTAGTTAAACAGCACAAAAGTCACTTCTTTTAAGAAGAGTTTTGTGTAGTGCACCAAAAGGTCACAACAGCAACCAGGTGAATTGGATATCCCTGTTTGCACAAAAAGGCACAGAGGAAACAGTCAGAGTCTCAAACAATTACAGGCAAAATCATTTGGCTAAACTTGTCAGAGTCTCAAACAATTACAGGCAAAAACAGTGGCATGGCTTCATTTTTACCAGGTACATTATATTAAGAACAGCTAAGGCTGCATTCGGTTCACAGGTTTGGTGCAGGATTTTCGTAGGAACACAATTCCTACGATATTCTTTCCCTTCCAACCGTTCGGAACACGGGAAAGGTGAATAGTGTTTCATAGGAAAGCTGTTCTGGTAGTACTGATTCCATAGGATTAGAAACATCCACGCGCTGCTCATTTTTTGAGCGGAAGCCCGAGCCAGGCGCTCGCTGCCATGCGTTAGACAGGTTGCTGTGCTGTGTTTGCTGGAATAAAAAAATCAACCTATGTGTGGTACGTGAGGTGAGGACAAGAGTAGTCACTGTGTAGCTGAATAAACAAATAGCATCTCATACTGCCAAGCATGCTACTCTAAAAAAACAAATCTATACATTTCGTAGTCCATCCGAACACATTCTCTTGAGAGTTTCCTCCGGTTCGCTATTCCATAGTTTTATACCTACATTCCTTTCCTATTCCTCTATTTTCATCAAGATCTATGTTTTCTGCCCCTTTATTCCGACTGGAGCCTAAATATTTGGTATAAGGGCATGGGACAGTGGGTGCACCAGCAGTACAGCACCATGTACGTAAACAGGGGCATAAAGTGGCGATTCATAGTTTGTTGCCCCGAGAAACAAACATCCAAGAAACATATCTGAGTTGGTCCCATTTTTGTTCACTCTAGCCACCTACTCCTATGTGTGGATAGCAAATCTAGTCCTGGTCATACCACACTGTACAGCGTTACCCCTATATTTCCCTTTTCGACCAAGAAACCGATTGGATGACCAGTCTGTACTACTTTCACCCCCTTTCCTTCCTATTTGTACCAAGTCCGATGTACATACTAAATTCCCCCACCCCCACTTTATTTCTTGTTTGAACCAATTACTCCCTTCGTCCGAAATTACTTGTCATCAAAATGGATGTGTCTAGAACTAAAATACATATAGATACATCCATTTCAATGACAAGTATTTTCGGACGGAGGGAGTACAAGATTCGACTCCATGAAGTAGCTTTACCTCTAACAATAGAAGAAAAAAATATGTGACATTGGACCATCCGATCGAGAGGGGCTGAGAGGTAGAAAATGATGCACATGCAGTGACGTAGCAAGCTGGGGAAGTAGAGCTAAGGCGGTTTCGAACAAAGATATACCAAGGTCGTCGGGATGTGGATAGGTGGGCGGCGGGAGGCCGGATCCGCCCACAGGCAACGACGAAGGGATCAGAGGACCTCCCGCTCCGGTGCTCGGCCAGAGATAACGGTGCGTCCAGCAGTGGTTCTCCTCCCTCGCTGTCGACGAGGGCCTAAACGCTGCCCCTCCTCCCCTTCACCGGCGGAGGGGGATACGTCCGGATGTGTTACCAGCGGTGAGGATAGAAAGCCAGTGTTTTTTGAAGGGAGAAATACAGTGTTACTACCCCTATCTTGTTTAGATCTGGAGAGGATGAGAGTATGTGAATAGAGCAACCCTAGCAAGCAAGCACGAGGCTCCGCCTATATATAAGTAGTGGGGTAGTTTTCCTTTTCACTCCATCAAAACAATCGCTTAAAATTGTGTACTACTACATGCCGGTCGCGGTTTTTTAGTTGTTGATTGTTTTTGAGATAGCAACCCGCTTGTTCCAAGTGGTGTTACGGTGTGCCAGTCGCACTTTGTATCGCTCAAGTCCGTACTACAAGTCCCTCCATTAAATGAACAACCACCCCTCGTAAAATTGTGAACAAGCCCACGGCTAAAATTAAGCGGAAACGTGGGTTGCCCCAACATGCATTATTATCTATATTTTCTACTCCGTCCGTTCCTAAATATAAGTCTTTTTTATTAGCCACACCTAAGACAAGAATTTTTTTATTAGCAGTGAACCCCACATGTCATAGACACAAAAATTGTGGCAAGATTCCCTTAGGCAAGCCAAAGTGTGTCTAACAATTTGAGCAACTCAGGTTAGGCAAGTGTGGCAAGTGTGGGAAAAATAATGTGGCAACATAAGACAAACATAGTCACAATCCAAACAGCCCCGTAGTTTTTGTCACATGCATGAAAATTTGGTTAGTTGAATTTATAGTCAAAATTTGGCAAGGTGCATCAAATCAACACATGCAAGTATCAAAAGGAAAGTCATGGCATGCATGCATGCGTTGTACTCCCTCTGTTTGCAAATATAAGTCTTTTTAGAGATTGCAACAAGTGAATACATTCGAAGCAGAATATGTCTACTCCTACATACGAAGTAGCCCATTTGAAATGTGTAAAAAGACTTTTATTGAATGCAGTGCTTTGATGTGTCGCGTCAACTCGTACAAGACCGAGAAATTTGATTACTATGATGCCCTCTCCCTCGCTGGACTGAGCTCGGTGTTTGATCTGCACTCTGCCTTTGGCTGCATGACAGAGGGCCAACCACTGTTGGGCCCACCTGTCATAGACGCAGCGCGGGGCGATAAGAAACTTCGCTACACGCTATCCCTCCCGCACGAGGTGGAAGGACATGCAGCAGTGGATTCGATAATGTAGAAGTAGGAGTAGCATCATTGTTCGTCTTCTCGAAGAGGCGAAGAGCCAAGCGCAACCCGAACGTGGCGATTCTGCGAACGCTCGCGTGGTGCGGTTCCTTGAGCACGATATACTAGCCAGCTCTTGCATGAGAAAAATTGCTACTTCCTCCTTTCCGGTTTATAGTGCTCAATTCAAAAATCTCACCAATCAATGTAGATGGTGAGTGGTGGAATACAGTTTGTAGTTTTGCAAAAGCACCTAATTAGTGCTCTTGTTTTCCTCAAAAAAATATGTTTATCAATGCATTAATTGCAATGCATGCATGCATAAAGTACATGCATTGGTCAAATTTCTCTTAATACTTGCATGCAATGATTTAATGCACCTTGGAATCTGAAAATGTGATGGAAAACAACCAAATTGAGCCTTATAAAATGGAAAACAAATTTTTTTGAGATAAGCACTATAAACCGGAAAGGAGGGAGTATTGTTTAACAATTAAACTCCATTATCCATTGGTTGATACTCATTCTCCATAGGTCCACACGCTTAGCACCGTTTCCTCTAGGGGCCACCAATGTTTATTTGCTAATTAATAGCATTGCATGCAATGAACTAGCCATTGCAAGTCATTAAAATCATGCACACCTCTCATCTCTTATTGGTTGATATGTCAAGAAACAAGAAACAAGGTAGAAGTTAATGCACCGCGCCTAAGTGTTTTGGGACTATTTTGTTTTCGTAAGATGACTTACACACCTTAGATGGAGGGAGTAGTATAGACATGTAAACCGGAAAAGAGTATTTGCCTTTCTAGAGATTTCAACAAGTGACTAGACTACACCGTGTGCAGTACCCCCTCCCTTCTGGTTTATAGGGCTCAAATCTCAAATCTCATGAACCAAGGCATTTTGCGGTTGGAGGAATGTATCTCGTACTTTACAAAACTACCCTAATTAAACTCATGCATTAATTACGTAGTTCTCTCGTTTTCCTCTCTGCCTTGGTCGCGGTGCACAATATTGAGCACTCCTATATGACTAGCCGCTCTATCTACATGCGGGACATTTCAAAGCATCCGGGCCCGCGTGCCATACACCAAATCATAGCGAGGTGCTACAGTCGAGACTCACCTGTCACCCCGATGTGGCCGTCATGACCCGTCATATCACAAAACCCACACCTTTACCAGCAGTGGTAAGGTGGCCTCCAAGTTGGACTGGACGAAGCAACCATCATTTCACCGAACGCTCGTTCAAGCCCTTTCTTCCCTTTCTTGAAGAAAACTCACTCCGTGCTACTCACTTCGCCATTTTTCTTACATGCCGGCGAAGGGAAAGGTGGGCGAATCAGTTATGCTGCTATATTTTCATTCCAAGAATCTTCTTATTGCGAAGCACCGACTGATTCTCACATCCTATTCTTTTCCCGTTTTCATTGCGATTGTGGTTTCCTTTCGATTGTTTTTTATTTGTCAGTTCATTGATGGATCCTGGAGCACTAGGCAAAGAGTTGCGGCGGACAACCCACTGGAGACAGCGATCTCCAGGAAGCGAGCACCGACCAACGAGTTGACCATGTTGGCGGGCCAACCCATGGAGACGAAGAACTCCAAGAAACAAGCACTGGCCCAAGAGTTGAGGACGTTGGCGGACGAACTCCTCAAAGAAGGTTGGAAGAACAACAAGGGCCCCACCGTGCCTACCCCAGGAACTCTGATTGCCACCTATGTGAGGCTCAAGACCGAGTTTGAGGAGATAGTCGCCGTTGAGAAGCATTATTCCCCTGGCAAGGTGATGGCCCCCATCGAGGACGAGGAGATGGCCCCTGGAGGGATGAGATCCCCCGGTGAGCTGCACAAGGTAAAAAAATAATGGCTTATTACCATAGTTGTGGTTTTTGATTATTTGCAATGTGCTTGCTAATATGTTAGGGTTGTGCAGGTGCGGTGGACGTCCTTGATGATTCGATGTCGTGGCCCGTCCTATTGGCATCGCCCGAGATCGATTCGATGCCGCTGTCCATCCTGTGGACATCGCCCGAAGATCGATTCGATGTCGCGTCATCCTGCGGACATCGCCCCGTAAATCGATTCCCATGCCGCTGTCCGTCTTTGTGGTCATTGCCGAGAGATCGATGACAAGAAATAGTTGGTCGCGCTAATCCTTCGTGGTAGTTTGCATTGCCTGTGTTTAATTACCGAATGATGCGTGTTATGAAACCATCTTAGGGCTAGTGCACGTATTGTGTGGGCGGATCTTGCTACTTTTGTTTGATAGTGAATCATGCGAACCCTCTCCGAGTTATGGAAATAGATGTATCCTCACCGGTTTTTGATGTAATATATGGCATGCTTAGATGTAAGTTTGAACTGTTTATCATATCAGCAGGGCTTGTTTGATGATTCTTGGTGTTAGTAGGCTATCTACTGTGCGAGCTATAGTACTTGCAAAACACTCACCGAAGAGAAACATTGTGGCTGATGAGCTCGTGGTACGCTTATACTTATCCCTCGTCGATCGACCAATATCCCTAGTTCCTAAAATTGTAGGCTTAGTGATCGATCAGACAATAGTCGACATACATTCAGGCCTCATTTGGTTCATAGGGTAGGAAAATCGTAGCAAAAGTACAGAGAACGTGCAACACAAAATCATAGCAAAGCAGTAGACGTACTCCCTCCGTTCCAAAATAGATGACCTAGGCGGGCTAGTTTGGCCTAGTGGGTTTCAAAGATATGACGTGGTGCAGTGCCATCCGGTCTTGGCGTGTGGTAGCAGATATTGCGGGTATAGTAAGTTTTCTTGAAGAAGCGGAATTCAACGAAGTCATGATGGTTCCTTCGTCCAAACAACTTACGATGGGAAAGGTTGGGCCTGCGATACGACCGGGGTAGACCAGGATAATTTTGTGCATGGCAGGTGGACCAGGATGGTCGACGTCCCACATGTCGGCAAATGAAAGTATTCTTTCGATATAGAGGATGAGCAACGAGTATTCATTGTTTATTTTTATGAAAGCTATTGTCTCCATCACATTACGACGGAGGAGTGTGAAACACGGCAGCCCAGTGAACTTGGCATGTGCACCACTCCCTCCTTCCTCATGTAATGCCCAGGTTACAACTTTTTCTCACTTTCTCTCTATCTATTTCCTCTCAAATGTTTTTTACCTTTCTTTTTTAAGACACAATTGTTTTTTATGCCTTTTTTTAGAATTATTTTTTTATACCTAGGAGCACGTGTAGAGATGGGCTCTTGCAGAGCCCACTCCTTGACTTTGTCAATGCCTCTCTCTCCTCCACATAAGGAGTACTACTCCCTCCGTTCCCAAATATTTGTCTTTCTAGACATTTCAAATGGTTACAACATATGGATGTATGTAGACATATTTTAGGGTGTAGGTTCACTCATTTTGCTTCGTATGTAGTCACTTGTTGAAATCTCTAGAAAGACAAATATTTAGGAACGGATGGAGTACTTGCTATGCATGCATGCGGCGGGCAGCTGGCGTTTGAGGGGCCAGGGCGGTGAGAGCGGGCTCCGGAAGCGGTCCGGACTCCAGCATGGCCCACCTCACATTATCACCATATATTTCTTGGTGTCCGTGCACCGCGGGCGGGCGATCTCTTCTCCCTCCCCCGTTTCTCTCTTCTCAGCCGACGCCCGCCAAGCGATTAGATTTCGACTATCGACGGTTTATTCAATTACGCTCCCACATGTCAGTGAAATTGCAAGACAACGCGTGTCCCCTCTGGTGAGCGGCGTGCGAGCCGGACTATCGTGGTTGCGACGCGTACGAGTCGTAAGTGTGCCGCCTTTTCCTTTAGAACTTGCGAAGCGTAACATTTTCGCGCGATCGATCGATAGAAATACAGAACAAAATGACGAGGGCGGTGCTTTCCTGCTCGTTAGGCGGGCTAGTTCGAGTGATATGACATGCTACAGTGCCATCCACTTGCTCCATTTTTATGTAAGCAAGAGTTTACACTCTTCGCCGGGAGGAGTGCGAAACATCATGGATCTGATTTTGATCGAGGATAACTGTTCCTGCCAAATAATGGAGGATTGTTAGCGATTATAGCATGATAGTTAGGGCATCTCCAGCTGGCCCACAAATTTACACCGCATCTGTCCGAGGACACCGATGGATGCCATCCGATGCTGCCCGCATACCTTTCGACAACTATATGAACTAACCGGACGAAATTCGTGCAAACAAAGCAAATTTCAAATTGACCGGATGAAATTCATTATATTTCAAGAACTTTTCCTATAAACTGGATGAAATTCATTACATATTTCGCACAAACCGTAGTAAAACCTACTGTAAACCTAATCTAAACGATCGCCGGGCCCCGACCACCATGTCCGGCCATGAACCCGAGAAAGCCGGCCATTGCCTTTGCCTCCTCCTTATCCGCCTCGATAACTTCCTCCTCCGGAGCACAAGGTTATGAAGATTTCCGCCTCCACGTCGCCATCAAGCGGCTAATCGGTCGCCGATTTTTATCCCACCAAGCTTGGCGTCGACTAAGTGGAGGAGGGGTGGCCTTCCTATGACCAGAGCGGTGGCGACCTACCGTGTACTACTCTTCCTCGCTGCCGGCTGCGCACGTGCGCCAGCTTCGTGGCCGTGGCGGCGGAGGGCGGCCGGGGGGGGGGGGGAGCCGGCGATCTCCTTCGCCTGCTCCTGCGAGAGTACGTCCAAGAGAGCTTTGGAGCGCGCCCGGAGCGGAGCCACCGATGTCCTTCGTCTGCTCCTGTGACAGTACGTCCAAGAGATCTTTGGAGTGCCCGGAGGCCATGGTTGGAGTGGTGCCAACAAAAGGAAGGGACCGGAGGAGAATGAGTGTGTGTCTTTGGCTATGGCTAGGAGCTGGGGCTCAAGTTAATATAGCGGGCGAATGGCAATGAGCCATGGCAGACGGATGGACGGCTGGCAGCGGAGTAGGTTCGTCGACAGCCGTGGTGTCATTAACGCGGAGCAGTCACTTGCACCGGGATGCCGCGGGTGGCGCTCTCTCGGCCGGCGCGCTGCTGCAATGCCGGCGCCGGTGAGAGGTCGCGTCGGGCATGAATGCGGACGCTGCTTTACTGACTTAACCGCAGGTGCGTTGTCTCACTAATATGTGGGCCCAACGGGCATCAGGCCCGCATGTCAGTGACACACCAACTGCACCTGTATTTAAGGATGGTGAATGCGGCATTTACGTTCTGGAGAGACGGTGATCGTTTCAGGCGGGAAGCGCTCGCTAGCGATGGAAGGGGTTTCAGTAGGCCAGGGCGGTCAGACGCTGGCGTGGTGGTAAAATGTGAACTCATGGATGATGAGCCTTTAAAGCGTATGCGGCACGTATTGACAACCAGGCGTCCATGCAACCGCTCTTGTCGCCAGCTAGCATTCGATGACCACCATTAGACACCACACAACCATACATAACTTATGAATAATGGACGAATCGATCAGACACACACTCGTGTGCAGTGGCACTATGATCAGTTGCTCATGATAGTACATACTCCGCACCATAGTACCCTCTCTAGCTAGGCTGTTTTATAGATTGTCATTGTGATGGACGATATACATGAGCAAGGTGCCGAGTCACGAGTATGACCGTTGGTGTTGAGCCAGGTGAATACATGGTCGATGTTCGCGGAGGCCTCCGGCAAACGTCTAAACAGTAATGTCACATACGCATAATTTTGGTTTTTATTTCTTTCTTCACTGACAGGTAGGCCCGCATAGATAGATAGATAAAGAACACGAGCTAATGAGGCGCATGCGGACTGTTTGACTGGTCAACCAGACAAATATAGAGCTATGCGCTGAGCCAGTGACCGTATAATCACCATATCTCGTATACAATGATCAAAGTGAGCTATCAAGACAAGTTCGATGACCGCCAATGCATTTTACTCGGTAATAAATGACCAGGATTGAAGGGGAATCCAAATTTGCTTCGTCTTCTGTCCTTGAGCTCTTGACAAACCAATGCACTATACGGTTGTCCGCCACTCCACCCCGAGCTCTTACCAAGCGTCGTTCATGCCACCGCGCCGCACACTAACCGTAAGGCAGCAATGGCATCCCGCCGCCGAGTTCCTCGCCGCCACGACCGCACACAAAATGGTAGGGAAGCGATGGCATCCCGCCGTGCGAGTTCATCGCCGCTTCGTGACCTGACAACTATGTGGGAGGAATTTGAAGATGCCAAGGCGAATGGGCGGTAGAGCAAGAGGCGCCAAAGCCGCCTGAGAGGGAGCGGAAAAGTCGAAAGCACTCAAGACAAGAGAGGCCCGCCACAAGAAGAAAGAAAAGGACGCACGCGCTGCTGCGGAGAGGTCGGCGAAGATCCAAGCACGGTGGGGTGTCGCCGACAAAGCCGGGAAGGAGAACGATGGCGTCTGGCCAGCATGTGAGAAGTAGTAGTACTAGTAGTTAGTGTGTGTGTCTGTGTCTGAGTACGAGCATGTACCAATACTAGTACTAGTTACTATTGTAGTTTTTAGAGCAAATTACCAGTACATTAGCCTAGACTAAATGGAAAAATTCCTATCCTAAGCATCAAATGGCATCTCTTTCTCTATAGGAATTGAGATGCATGTCATCTCACTTCCTATGATTTTCATATTCCTATCCTATGAACGAAAGGAGGCCTCTGTTGGAGTAACTATCAGCTAGCAATCTCTGCACAGTATTTTTCTTCAAGAAGCGGAATTCAACAAAGTCATGATGGTTCCTTCGTCCGAGCAACTTCAAAGTGGTAAGTGGGCATGTGATTTCACGGCTCATTAGTCATTGTTATCAAGTAGCGACGACGACCGGTGACTCCTTGGAGTTCTGCGTGCATGGCAAGTCGACCAAGATGGTCGACGTCCCACATGTTGGCGAACGGAAGTATTCTTTCCGATATCGAGGAGCAAGGAAACCGCGTGGTATAGTATCACTTTGTTGATTGGTTCGCAAAAAATAGTATCACCGCCGATTTATAATTATTTTTATTTCGATGAATGTTAGCGTTTCAACTCTTACGATGAAGGGTGCCAAACACGGCGCGTCTTGGATGTCCCACACGTGAAAAAAGGAGGGACATGAACAGCGTGGTAGAGCCCAGCGTAAAAAAAATAGCATGGTAGAGCGTCTCCCCTTCTTCCACTTCTGGGTCGGAGACCACACGTAGTAGTACTTAGTGGTATGAACGATACAAAGTGTGACCTGGAGAGAAAGACACGTCTAGTTGGAAGGTCTCGGGGAATACACGTAAACAAATATAAAAGTTAATATGTGCCTCCAACTAATATAGTAGTACTAGAGTACTTAGGCACGTACTCCATAACATCACCGTGCATTGCACGTACAACATTTTGTGGTAGTACATAGTAAGAGACAAATGCCGCCTAAGAGTTCCTTTCTCGACCTACTTTTGGGTGTTTGGTAGAGTGTATGGAGGGTGCATGAGTCTACACTAGTTTAGCACAAATACACTAGAAGCATGCATGAAGAGAGCAGGCATGAAGAGGGGTGTTGAGTTGAGCATGCATGAAGAGGGAACAACTATGCTGAGTCGAGAACGCAACCAAACACAACCTATATGCCACGCATGTTCATACAATTTGTGCCTTTCTACTTCACTTACTACGCTACATTACTCAGGTTCGTACGTCCACTCCTGGGTACATGTCCGTCTCGTAGTTCCAGTCGCACGTGTTCTTCATATAGATGGAACGATCCTTGCATAACACGTGCACCTTGATGTCTCGCGTGTTGGCAAAAGGATGAACAAAGCTCACATAAAAAAATAGAGTGGAAGAACATAGATTCCAGACGACCGAGAAGGAGCAAGGAACCTCGTGGTGGAGCGTCTGCACTCATAATATTTAATATTACTCAGCGATATAAAATTAACCAATCATCTCCACAAGGATCGGAAGAGTACGAAACACGGCAGCCCAAAGGTAGTTACATCATACTAGTACATGGCTAACCCACGCTATCACCATATTTCTTGGCTTCCGTGCGACACCTAGCTCTAGTAATCCAGCAGCTCAGACGCTTCTCCTCCTCTTCTCTATCAAAGTGCGGTGGGTTGGTGTTTCTACCGTCTATTGAGGTCTGTTAACTATCACATGTTAGCGACATGCCAAGAGCATTCTAAAAAATTCCTTTCACGCTCCATTTTCAAAAGAAAAAATCCTTTCACGCATTTAATTTGCTGTATGCTTTGAGCAACTTGCATGTCCTATACTGCTCCTGTTTGATACTCTAACTTAGCTAGAGGTTAGACTAACTCATGACTAACCCTGAACTAACTGTAGCCAAAGAGGTGTTTGGGTGATAGGGTTAGATTGACAATAAATGCACTTCATGGAGAGAGAAAAGTGATTTTTCAGTGGTCCCAATGAGAACTATCTCGAGTTAGCACCTCTTGGGTGGGATATTTTTTTGGTGGGTTTGGTGCAACTTGCTCCAATTTAAACGCTCATGCTTGGATACTTTAGGGCTATTTGAGACCCAACTAGCTCAAACTAACTCTAACCCATGGATCCAAACAGGGCCTATGGCCAGTCTCGACGCGGAGCAGTCGCGTGCCTCGGGAAGCGGCGCTCTCTTGGCCGTCGCGCCACTTCAAAGCCGACGCCAGTGAGAGGTCGCCTCCGCTCTGGCCGGGCATTAATGCGGCACTGACGCTCCAGGGCGACGTTGACCGTTTCACGCGGGAAGCGCGCGCTGGCAAGGGAGTATAGGTTTTGAACCGTTTGGTGTAATCTTGGTAGTTTTCAAAACTACTCAATTATTGCACTCAGTTTCCTAAGAAATTGTGGTAAAAAACGTTACTCCACAGCCCGCTTCCCTTCTCCTTCCTCTTCCATAGCCCGCGCACGTCCGCGGGAAGCGACCGGTCAACCCTTATATAGGAGTGCTAGCACAAAAAGATGCATGCATGACCACTAAAATTTCCATATTAAAGCGCCGCTCCAGCGGGAGTATGGCGTATGTTGTTACCTTCGGCCGGCCCATGGCTACCGGGTGACGGCGACCAGAGAAGAGGCGGCGGGAGGGGAATGAATGCAGCTACTATTTGGGTTCGCCTTCCGGCTTAAATAAATGCGCAGCATCACGTGTACCCGCGGGTGCACAAATTGTAACATACTCGTGTCTGCTTAAGTGGGCGTCACGTAACTGGTGTGTGTGTGTGTGTGTGAGAGAGAGATTCTGAGAGACATAGTGCGTGTGTGCGACTCTACTCTTCGGACATGTACTCAACCTTTTGCATCGGGATATAAGTATAATGGTATTTACTTTAGCTAGTGATTTACGTGGCCATGTTAACGTGGTTGTGTCAAAAAAATGTCACTTCCCGCTCGTGATTTGCGTTATATAATTACAAGCAAGATTCTCGTGCATTGCACGGAACATCAATATGCATTTTTTTACAAAACACCTGTTGTGATTGACCCTTGCAGGAGTAATCCCATGTGTAAAAACTAATGATATCTCGAGAATTTTATAGGAAAACTGGTATCTCGAGAATGTCATCGAAAAAATGAAAGATGAGAGATAAGGCGAGGAGGAGGGAGCGTGGTAGTGGTGGTGGTCGGAATGGGCGGAGGCATGGGGATGGATTTGTGCCGGCAGCGGCAGCGCCACCATGCATGCTAGATTGTTCCAGAGACTTATTCCTTTTTTAATTGCTGAGCAATGAGGTTGCGGGAGATAATGATGTGGAGAGAGGTGCGGGTATCTTTTGTAAAATTATCATAGTTTGCTTTCTATCCGTCAGATATAGATCATACGGTCTGTATTACAAGATGGCAGGCACACTATCATCGTCAACTCATTTTTTATAAGGGTACAGATGATAAGTTTGTTGGCTACTAAAGTAAAGTGGAATTTGTCCATGTTATGCAAGTAAATAAAGGTGATTGTTTATCATACGGGTAAGGTTGGATGAAGGGTGGTAGGAACAAATGCTCCGCCTAGAGCATGTGTGTGTGAGATGGAGTCTTAGTGTGTGTGTGTGTGTGTGAGAGAGAGAGAGATGGAGTCTAAGTGTGTGTGTGTGGGGGGGGTGCGTGTGTGTGTGTGAGAGAGAGAGAGATGGAGTCTTAGTTTGTGTGTGTGTGTGTGTGTGAGAGAGAGAGATGGAGTCTAAGTGTGTGTGGGGGGTGCGTGCGTGTGTGTGTGTGTGTGTGTTTGTGTGTGTGTGAGAGAGAGAGAGAGATGGAGTCTTAGTGTGTGTGGGGGGGTGTGTGTGCATGCGTGCGTGTGTGTGTGCGTGCGTGCGTGTGTGTGTGTCGCAGGGTCCTCTGTGGCGGATGTAATTTAAGTGTGCATGGCTTCATCATAGAGAGGTGATGTGTATGGCAGAGGCCACCAACGATGGGGTGCGAGAGAAAATGCCCGAGAGAGGGAAGAGAAGGTGCGTCTTGCGTGAGAGGAGTCGACATCGAGAGAACGTGTTTGTTCGAGAGACACCGAGGAAGACTACTATATATCAATGGTGCATATGTAGGCGGTAATTAAACAAAGGGATGGTCTTATTGGTTTCGGGGATATAGGGGAAGAGTGAGAGGCGGGGGGGGTAGCTAGAAGGAGATTGATAAGTGTGAGTGTGTTTTACCCATCCAGGCGGAAGTTATGTGCACAAAAGAGGAGAACGATTCGATGTGGCATTAGATTGAGGGTAATTAACTACGTATGGAGACATAGAGACCTTGAACGTGCATGTGTGAGAGGTATACATGTATACGTGGGATGTGTGTGTGTGTGCGCGCGCATGATCGAGATAAAAGAAAGAAGACATAAGTCATAAGATCAACGGCATGGGAGAGACGGATCGGTATGACAATATGCATGCATGTGAGAATGCAGGGAAGAAGGCCCGACATTTGAGCATGTGTTTTTGTCTTTAAGAGATAGTGGCGTGGGCTGGAGCATGCATCTATGGCGAGAAGAGGGGGTGAGGCGCAACGATTGTGCAAAAGAGATCAGCCTATAAATTCATATGTATGGAGAGACATATATAGTGTGGGTGATAGGAAGCAAGGCACGTGCGAGAAAGAAATGTTGACGGAGAAACTACAGATAGATACAGAGATGGAGATGCTAGCTAGAGGGACATCCGCTAGTTTGGGTGTTGGAGATGACCGTCGGGTGGTTCAAAGGGTGAAGTATATATGTGTGTGAGAGGGCACTTTGACTGCATGTAGAGAGAAACATATGTAGTGTGCGTGATAGGAATCAAGAGTGAGGGCGAGAAACAAGGTTGATGGAGAAACAGATAAATAGAAAGATAAATATGCTAGCTAGTGTGCATTAGAGATAGGAGTTGAGTGGATCAGAAGGCTGAGTTATGTGTGTGGGTGTGAGAGAGATAGAGAGAGGGTGCATGTGAGTCACATACAAACAGATATCAGAGATAAATGAGATCCAGAGAGACAGAGTTTTGTGTCTGCGAGAGAGAAAGATATTTCACAACGAGAGTGATAGCTAGAGAGACATATGAGGGAACGCAAGATATCTCTAGGGAGAGAGGGTGTGTGAGCGACATACAAGAGAACAATGGAGAAATATGAGACCCTGGGAGACAGAGTTTGTGTTTGTGTGTGAGAAAGAGATATTGAAGAGGAAGAGTTGTAGGTTCTCATATCTAAGGAGCGAAAGACATCTCTGTATGAGGGGTGTGCGAGTGGCACACATGGGAATAGTAGAGAGAAATGATACCCCGGGAGACAAAGTTTTGTGTTTGTGTGAGAGAAAGAGATTCCACATGGAGAATCATAGCTAGAGACACATAGCTGGGAGCGAGATATACTTAGAGAGAGATAGAGTGATGAAGGTCGAGGGAGAGAGTACTGTCAGTGTGTTACAAAGATAAAAGATCATTGTCGACATACAGGTAGCACGAGAGATACCTGAGAGACGATGAACACGTATAGGTCCAGAGAGATAGTCCTATATAAGCATGAGTGATATCTATATGAGACGAATATCTGGATTAAAGGAGATTCAAATATTTAAACTGGAGATCACGACATCGATAATATCATAACGCAAATTGGTGTATCAAACATGCATATTCATTTGAATTTGGGCACACGTGTAATGTTATATAGTTTATCAATATTGGTGATCCATAGATTCTTCAATTACAAACAATGCATGGTTTATATGCAATTAATGTCTAAACGGGATTACACTATATGTTGCGTGTGTGAAACACATTATACATGTTTGAGAAGTTAAAAAAACCCGCATGAAACACACATTAATTGGAGACAGTTAGCGAGGAATGCATACATTGGATTTCAACATAAAGTGGTTTCAAATATTTGAAAATCCACATTGATGGATACAACCTTATGAATCTGAGATCATGCCATTTGTAAAGCATATTTATGTATAAATGGTGTTGTGCTTTTGAAAGTATATATAAAAAAATGATGTATATAGAATGTAATTCCAATTGAAAATGGATCCTGCCCGAAAAAAAATAGAATACAAACGTGATTCGAATTGAGTTGGCACGGTAAACGTGCACTCTACAAAATTTGAACGAAGCGGGAAAAGTCGCAGTAACCGCCTGAAACCAAAACCTGCGAGATGGAAATCACTACTGCCTATCCCTACCACGCAAAGCCTATCTGCTGGATTTCTATAGGTTTCGATAGGGGTAGGTTTGTAATTTCACCCAAACGTGACGTAACCGCCTCTCACCCGGATTCATACACGGTGGGCGCCAAAACACAGTGTGTCCTCGGCCGAAATCGACTCCCTCCCTGATTCATATTCATACACGGTAGGCGCCAAAAACAAACTCTCGTCGGCAAATATTCGGTGTATGCGAGATTACCGTCATATCCCCAACCGACTAACGTTGTTGTGATGTAGTAGAAATTTGAAACAGGGGCTAAGTTTGTAAATTTCCTCGCATTTGAGACAAGCGCGCCTTTAATACATGGTTCCCCCCTTCCTCTCTACCTCCCTTTTCCCCATTCATACTCCGTGGGCACCAAAACACCCTCTCCACCCCACCCTCCTCCACCCACCGCCGTCCTCCTCCACCATGCCGGAGCTGATACCCCGATGCCGCCGTCCATTACAAGAGATCGACCTCTCTCATCCACGCATTCGGACCGGGATTCTTGCATCCCGTCCTCTCGCTTCATCCCCGCCGTCGTCCACCTTGTCAGCGCCGCTCCTACGACCGTCTCGTCCACCGCGCCCCGCCGCCACCGTCTACCCTCCTAGATATGCTTCCACGCCGCCGACAGCCATCACTACCGTAGCACCGTCAAATTCTCAGCAGATGCGTACACGGCGCCGCACAAGAGGCGGTACTCTTTCGTATCTGCTGAACTTATTTATCGCAGCAAGAAAATAGATCGCCACTGCTTTACTCTGATTTCTTGCTTGGTTGCGAAGTTGCCTTTGTCCGGTCTGCACCTTCAGATCCGCCATGGCACGCTCAACACTATACTCCCAATGCTTATGGTTTTCCCCTTTTATATTCCACACTAGCTAAATCACAGTAGACTAAATTTCAAAGTTGGTTCAGTCGATTTTTCAGAGCTCGCCGGAGTTCGCCGGTGCGATCGAAGGGGCTCGGGTGGTTGTGGGGCCTCGCCGAACGAAGAAAACTCGACGCGGGTGGGGGTTGGGGGGGGTGGGGGTGGGGGTGGCGGAGGAACACAGGCGGTGGGGGCCGGTGGTCCGGCCGGCGGCCCGTGCGATGTTCTGTATGGGAAGAATCAGAGACGAGGAAGAAGAAGGGTTAGGAGACGTAGGATCTTCATCCAACCGCCTGAAATGGTCGGGAGACAGCTGGGAGTTGCATTCTTAATGCGCTCTGGTTCATCATGTGTGGGCACTGCGCAACCAACATTTTATTATCCAAAATCTGCTTGCTCTTCTTTACCATGTTCGATAGAGCTGGCCTGTACGTGATCAGTAGGCTTTCAATTACTAGCGGCAATACAACACCATATTTTCAAGCCAGTTCCACTTTCCCGGTTTATATATCATGGTTATGGTGTACCCCTGTTATGTACACTATGATCTGCATAGTTGTTGTATGCTCTTGTTATCATGGTTTGACAATAAACTCTCATACGGTATATTATGAACCTATCATCTGCCACTATCCTTACTTACGGAGCCTTTTTGTGTACTTGTGCGGATTATATAAATGCATGCACCATATTACAGCACACATGAGCTCTCTCATCGTAATCCAAAGATAGCACATAAGTGTTTACTGGGCGCCCTATATTAGAATATCATCTGCATTACAAAGATAATCTCACAACTATTTATGTTTTCATGGTTCTCAGATATTATACGCAATTACAGTGAATATCAGAATCCGGGCATCAGAAGAATATTGTGGAACACTGCAATGACTTACAAAATTGGCACCAAGGCATTGAGTGCCATTCTGGAAGCAATGAAACTCGTACGCTCCCCACCTGTTGATTCTTGTTCAGAATATCATCCTAATGACTATTCTAACCTCGAGGAGTCAAAGGTAGATGGCCTGTCATGTTCACCCATCAAGGTGCCTGTTCTAATTTGGCAAGGTTTTATTGATTGCGAGTATCTTGCATATGTTGTCTTGCATTTCTTCTACTTTTTTGCACCGCCATCTGCTTAGTTTACTCATCATATAACTCGAGATGCCATGCCCATCCATTATCAATACATATTCCATCTGTCATCATACCATGTTTTTCCACTCAAATGTTGTTCTTGTGCATCAGACATCAAAAAGGAAGAGGGTGATTCCCAAACCTGAAGGAGTACCAGCAAAGTCCTTGAAAAATTTGGTGGTGCCGGAGAAATCAGACAGTGCCCCACTTATATTGGCTATACAACCAATGACACAAAACATAGGACCGACTCCAGCAGACTGTACCCATACTTCACTGGCCACACCACTAGCCCCACCACACGGACCTGCACTCCAGCAAAAGGTATACCGATTTCATTTGCCATAGCACCAGCCGTACCACGTAAAAATCCCACCGAAAAAAAAGTACAAAGAAGTCCACCGGCGAAGACCTATCCCAAGCTGCAGAGACGGCCAATTCCTGCAGATTGGAACCCCATTCCATTTATTCCCAGTTTAAAGACAATGCTTTCAATGTTGTTAGGGACTACGTGCATATATTCCCATCATGGGAAGATTATAGTGAAGACAAACACCATTTTCACATCTTCTGTCCAACTTACGTGTAAGTGCTATTATTCATGGTTATTATTTTCCTGTTTTCGCTGATCGAGCACATCAATGTTTTACATTACATTGTTGTAACTAGGCGAGGTCAATCTGGATAGTCATGAAGAGCAAATCTTTCTTGTGCTTTTCAAGGAAGCATTGCAGCGATATCGGTGTTACCCGAGGAAATCACACTTTGATGGCAAGTCTATAAGCGAATTTCGGTGAAGTCTCCTGTGCTAAATTTAGAAGACATTGAATGGAAAAACCTTGTTATGCACTGGTCTCGCTCCTGGATGAGGTACTGTCTATGAAATCACATGACAATTTGAACTTCTACTTTTCCGCATGTGCCTTACGGATCTTTTTTGCAGGATATCTGCTCGAAGAAGAATTCCGGTTTGAAAAGAACGACATGATATCGCTAATATGCTACCCGCTGCTTTGCTCTTGTTAGTACCTGTTGTCCTGTATCACTGTACTTGCATACATACCTGGTTCATTATGTGACAGCAGTATGCATGATAGCTTGCTTATCAATTGTTCGCTCCAAATTATCTGATCTGTATGAATGGTTACATTAGTGTAGAATATATCCAATGCCAATGAATTTTTTTAGCTCTGCATTGTTCTTGTAAGTACATGTTGTCCTTTATCAGTGTACTTATATTGACAGGTAGTTGTTCATGTACCATCAATCTGCAGCTTATTTTCCTTTACCCTCCATTTTCTACACATCATATCTATATTTACTCTTACCATAAGGTTGGTACTGAAGAAGTTTAGCTGTGCATTGCTCTTGGCTGTGCCTTTTGCCTGTATCGCTGCACAAACATTTATAGCTACTTGGTTGTGTAGCAGAGGCATCACTCTTCATCTTGCTTATGAAGAAGATTCTGTGCTAAACTTCTTGAATTGCCCCTCCCCATCAGCATGGACAAGGGCTTTATAGAGCATGTCTTCACCAGTAATGTAAGTTTGTCCTTCTCAAGCCTTCAAACTTTGTTGTGTATATTTGGTTAGGCATGACTACAACAGCTGTTTATTTTTGGTGTTTGGATCAAATTGCATGTTTAAAGTTTATTATGTACATAAACAAAAGTTTGTCCTTCTCAATTTAAGTTTTCAGTTGTACAACCAATTTCCTTCTTCATACCATGTAAATTAAACTATACAGAGCAAGTGATCTTCTTTTGCACTGCATATATGCCTCTGTTCTTCATCCGTAATCCAATGGTGTGGTGAACCTACCCACTACAGCACAATGTCATATTCTGCAATGTCTTAACTATGAACAATGTCATATCATTCTACTATTATTTAAACCGTCTCTTTATTTGCCAATCTGAAATGGGATAAATTGACAGCACACTAACCATTGATACTTATGAGTTCTTGATCTGTAATCCAGTGGTGTCATGAAGCTGCCAACTCCTTCACAATGTCATTTCCTGCCATGTCTTGACCTGAACAATACCATATTGTGTTAATGCAATTTTAAACTGTGTCACTTTATTCGTCAGTAAGAAATGTGATGAATTGCTAGCACTGATACTTTTATGTGCAAAACATGTCATCTGTCTGCTTGTTTATCTTTCAGAGTGAGGAAGATATAAGTGTTGAACAAGCGCAGTCTCATCATCTTGCTTAGCTGCTTGCGCTGCAGCTCCCCAGAAGGGCTAACCTTTCTTGAACTCTATTGAAGTGTTGTCGGTTTTGTATATTATTTTGTCGGTGTGTTTATTTGCACTGGTGGCGATCTTTGATGCCCAGTGTATGTAATCTGTTGTCTGCTTGTGCTTTATTATCATAGTGGCGAACTTTGATGCCCAGTGGATGTAATATGCCGTAATTTCTTTATTGTATAGTCTAGGTTTTTTCTTATTCACGATGCTGCAGTTATTTTACTGTATATATATCATGTCTTAAACCGGCCAAACCGTAAAATTATGGTACATAATCGGGCCGTCATGCAATCACGATGTATGATCCGCATCATGGGCCCCGTCAAACTGGCCCACTAGTAGATTCGGGCCTTTAATAGGCCGAGTAACCCCCGACCCTCTTTTCGCAAGAAAACTCAATAGGCTTTTCGGAGGCTGAGAAATAGGTTGGGCCTGAAACGTGCCGAATAGCTCACGGGCCGGCAGCAGCCCGAAATGGACCCGGCCCATGATTGTGCGAATCAATTCACGGGCTTTTAACAGGCCAAAGTTGTCTCGGTCCTTGTTTGGCCCAATCAGATATCCGCTGCGAGCAGGCCGGATCCCAAACCAGGCTGTAGTTAGGCCCAACTATATGACGGGCTTTTAAGAGGCCGAAATTAATATAGGGCCAAAATGTTAAACGGGCCCTTAACAGGCCGAAACTAATATCAGGCCGAATTACTAAATGGGCCTCTAGCAAGTGGGCCCAAAAGCATAGCGTCCAGTTAATGGGCCGAATCTGATATGGGCCATAATTGAGCCCAAAGCCTCTTAAAGGCCCGGACCTGATCTGGGCCGTGATTTGGCCCAGAAAGTGGGAGGCTTTTAACGGGCCGGATCTTATATGGTCCATTATTAGGCCCGGAATGTGACAGGCCATTAATGGACCGGATCAAATATGGGCCGGCATTTGGCCCAAAACATGGCAGCCAGTTAATGGGCCGGCCTACTAGGGTCCTCAAAATCTTGTGGGCCTACAGCTGGGCTGGCCCATTAATGTCGGCGAAATCTCGTGGGCCTTTAGCTGGGCCGGCCCATTATGATCCGCAAGAATTTTGTGGGCCTTTACAGGCCGCCCATTATGGCACACAAAAATCTTGTGGGCCTTTACCGGCGACCTATTATGGCCCGGGAAATCTTGTGGGCCTTTAGCTGGGCCAGCCCATTATGGTCCGCAAAATCTCGTGGGCCTTTAGCTGGGCCGGCCCATTATGGTCCGCAAAATCTTGTGGGCCTTTAGTTGGGCCAGCCCATTTAAACTTGATGGGCCGTGCCACGTGTCGACGTATCATAGGCGCCTTCTGTCCAATGAGTGGATGACATATGTCCCGACGATGAGCCGACACGTGTTTCCTCCAGCCAATGATGATTTTACACACGGAAAATCCCCATTGGTCGGGGCTGTTAACGGGTTATCGGATCCAAAACCCGACCCGATAGCTTAACGGCGTTCCGTTACGGTGGATGCCACGTGTCGGTCACCCTTGACGAAAGCACTTCTGTGACGCGCGATTTATCGTCATGGAAGTGGACACTTCCGTGATGATAATTTTCGTAATGTCATGGAACACTTCTACGACAACACAGGTATGACCATCTTGATTCTGTCATAAATTTGTCATGGATGTACATGCATGACAAGAAACGCGACCTTCTGTGACAAACACGTATCATCACGGAAGTGTATTTTTTTGGTAGTGTAGATACATCTTGGTATTGCCTGGGTGAATCGAATACGGTGAATCATGGGCCTCTTGCAGAATCAACTTCCTGATCTCCGGGTCATTAGGCACATAAACGCGGTCCTCAAACCATAAGGTATCATGCTCATCCTCACGAAATCCCTTAGCTTTTCCTTTGCTCATCTTCTCCTTTATCTCGGCAATCTCCTTGTCTGTCTTCTGGGCTTCTCTGATCTTATCCATCAAAGTAGACTGAATTTCCAATGCTGCTACATAGCCTCTCGGAACTATCTCCAAACATAGCTCGCGAAGATCCTCGGCTAACTCCTTTGGTAACTCTTCGGTCAAGAGTGTGTTGACATGGCTCTTGCGGCTCAACGCATCGGCTACTACGTTAGCCTTTCTGGGGTGATAATGCAATCTCATGTTAATCCTTAATGAGCTCCAACCATCTCCTTTGCTTGAGATTCAACTCCTTCTGTGTGAAAATGTACATCAAACTCTTGTGATCCATGTACACCTCATAATGGTTTCCGATGAGAAAATGTCTCCATGTCTTCAACGCATGCACTACGGCTGCTAACTCCAAATCATGGGTGGCATAATTCAACTCATAGGGATTAAGTTGTCGTGAGGCATACGAAACAACTCTTCCCTCCTTCATAAGCACTGCTCCAAGTCCTCGACGAGAAGCATCGCAATATACTTCATAATCCTTGCGCTGATCTGGCAGAATCAACACTGGTGATGTAACCAAACTTCTCTTCAACTCCTGGAAACTGGACTCACATTCCTCAGTCCATTTCAACTTAGTGTCCTTCTTCAACAACTCTGTCATGGGTTTTGCAATCTTCGAGAAATCCTCAATGAACCTCCGGTAGTATCCTGCGAGTCCCAGAAAACTCCGGATCTCTCCAACTAACGTGGGTGCTTCCCAATTTGTCACAGTGACAACTTTGGTGGGGTGTACTGCTATTCCTTCTCCAGATATCACATGTCCGAGGAATCCAACTTCCTTCAACCAAAATTCGCACTTGCTGAACTTGGCATACAAATGATGTTCTCTGAGCTTCCCAAGTACCAAATGCAAATGCTCCTTATGCTCCTCTTCATACTTTGAGTAGACCAAAATATCATCAATGAACACCACGATGAACTTATCCAAAAACTCCATAAACACCTTGTTCATCATGTTCATGAAATAGGAAGGTGCGTTAGTCAGACCAAATGACATAACGGTATACTCATATAGCCCGTACCTTGTGGTAAAAGCTGTCTTGGGTATATCCTGCTCTCGAATCTTCAGCTGGTGGTATCCTGATCGCAGATCAATCTTGGAAAATACCTTAGCTCCTTGCAACTGGTCAAACAAATCATTGATTATCGGCAGTGGGTACTTGTTCTTGATTGTCACTTCATTCAATCCTCGATAATAAACAACCATCCTCAATGATCCATCCTATTCTCCACTAGAAGCACCGGCGATCCCCAAGGTGACGAACTTGGGCGAATATAGCCTTTATCCAGTAACTCCTTAATCTGCTTCTTAATTTCCTCCAAATCTTTTGCGGGCATCTTGTACGGTCTCTTAGATATTGGCCCTGTGCCTGGCAAAAGCTCAATCAAAAACTCAATGTCTCTATCCGGTGGCATGCCTGGCAACTCCTCTTGAAACATCCGAGAAATCCTTCACCACTGGTACTTCCTCCTATACAACTCCTGATAAGGAATTCACTTGAGTCCTCTTCGGCTCATGACGTGATACACACTTGATCCTTCTTCCTTCTGGGGTGGTAAGCAAAATCGACTTACTGGCGCAATCGATGTTTCCTGCATACATCGATAGCCAATCCATACCCAGAATTACATCCAAACCTTGTGACTCCAAAATTATTAGATCCGAGGGGAAAACATGCCTACATATGGTCAATGGCATCTGAAAACATCCTTGACTTGCCATATACTCCGCTCCTGGTGAGCTTACTAACATAGGTGTTCTAAGAACCTTGGTGGGCAGTTTATACTTATCCACAAATCCCCTTGATATGTATGAATGCGATGCACCAGTATCAAAAAGAACGATTGCAGTAAATGACTTAACCAAAAACTTACCTATTACAGCATCTGGCTGGGCTTCAACCTCCTCCACGTTAACGTGGTTCACCTGTCCCCTGTTGAAAGGGTTCGGCCTCTTCCCAGAGCTACCATTGCCATTTCCATTCTTAGCTTCAGGACATTCATTGGCATAATGTCCAGTCTTCTGGCACTTGTAGCAAGTGACGTGGCTCAGATCCTTCTTGGCTGGGGTTGATGGGTTGGTGCGGTTCTGGCCATTGCTTCCTCCATTACCATTCCCATTCCTGGGGCCATTATGGTTGTGCGAACTCCCTCCATTATTATTGTGGCCTCCATGGGTATGCTGAAAAGGTCCTCCCGAGTTCAGGGTAAAACGAGGCTTCTGCTAAGCTCCAGAATTGTACTTCCCTTGTCCATACTTCCTCTTGCGGCTGTCAATCTGCTGCTGCTTCCCTTCAATCATGAGAGCTCGGTCTACCAACTCCTGGTAGTTGTTGAAGGTTGCCACCATCAACTGCATGCTTAGCTCATCATTCAGTCCTTCCAGAAACTTCTCCTGCTTGGCTGCATCCGTAGCAACGTCATCTGGGGCATAACATGCTAGCTTACTAAAGTCATCCACATACTGGCCAACTGTACGTCCTCCTTGGCGCAAGTTGCAAAACGCACGCTTCTTCATGGCCATAGCTCGTGCTGAAACATGGGCAGTACGGAAAGCCTACTGAAACTGGTCCCATGTGACAGTGTCGATGGGGTAAGTGGCTGTGAAATTCTCCCACCATGATGCTGCGGGTCCATCAAGCTGGTGTGCGGCAAAATGCACTCCCTCCGCATCTGTGCATCCTGCAGTGGTCAACTCCCTCCCAATCTTGCGGAGCCAATCATCTGCAACTATCGGCTCGGTGCTACTGGAGAATACCGGCGGATTAAGCCTCAAGAAACGGGCTAAGTGATCAACAGGTGGTGGTGGGGGTGGGTTGTTGTTGTTTTTGTTGTTGTTCCCCTGATTCTGATTCTGAACTAGTATCAGCATCAGGGCATTCTGCTGCTGGATCAACTGAGTGAGCTCCGGTGGGAAAGCAAATCCATTGTCTCGTCTCGGAGGCATCTGAGGGTTTAGAAAAGATGAGAATACAGAATAGAAATAGATCTAGAGGGAAAACACTACCCATATGCACATGAGACAAACTCAAACAATATCACTTCAATCAATTCAAACAAGGGCATACAACGGTCTAACTATCGTTACAAAAGTGCTCGGACTATACTATATACATGGGGGAATACTACTACTGTTTTGGTGGTCGACTAGAAAAATTGATCGGTCGAAGACTCCTATATCTGCTCCAGCTTCATCAACATAGTCATCATCACTATCGTTGGGGTCTGAGTCAGTGTCGTCGATGATGATGTAGTTCTCCGGGCAAGTGGAGTCGTCGTCATCTCCTCTTGGCACGGGGAATCCCATGAATACTTTTAGCTTCTTCTTCAGATCATCATTCTTCTTCACGAGTGTCGTCATTTCCTCCTCATATCCATCGCGTGTAGACTTGAGTTCTTTTTCCAGCTTCATGATCTTGGTCATTGCCTTCTTCAGATCTATCATGCCTGCGCACATCTGGTTCTCCTGGTGTCGAATGTGCTGGTTTAACTCCTGGATGAAAGCTGCAATTGATCTATCCTTCCTGGTGCTAATCATCTCCCATTGCTCATCTCGGCGCCCACAAATCTGGTAGATAGTATCCTTGAGATCCTTGTGGTAAACTTCTCCAATGCGTCCCATGGTGATGTGGGCTACCATGCTCTTTCCTAGACTCCAGGTTGATGCATCAGAAGAGAACTCTATGGGCTCAATGACTGGCATCAACGTTCTTCCTGGAACTTGAACTTGAATCATCCAACGCTCCTCTTCTGGTAAAGTGGCGATGTAGGTTCCGGTGAAGCTTGGTACTCCGATGTTCAGGTATCTTGTGACTTCCTTCAAGTGGCGTCCAAAAGGTGTATCTTCATCCGGTTGCGCGAACTTGTTCCTTGCATCCGCCATCCTAAAGAGTAGAAAAGGGAGATGAGTCAGAAATAAGAAGAGAGTAGTGATCTAGGGCTTTAGCTTAGTGGTCGTGTCCTACAGTCAACGTGTGCTCTGATACCATCTTGTAGCGACCAGACCTATAATAGTCTGATCTCTGTGCATCAGTGTCATCCCTGGATCGGTAATCTTGACCGCACGATTTGAAGGATTTATAACAGAGTAGCAATCACACACTTATTACATCGAATGTCTCAAAAGAGAACTTATTACAATAAATATGGCTTAAGGACATCGAATAACGATAACAGCGGAAGGCTTGGAAGATAAGCGAGTCCATCAACTCCAACGGCATCACTAAGTATAGAACCACGACCTAAAGGCACCTTACTCGTCGTCTGAAAAGTCTGCAACCTGAACGTTGCAGCCCGAAAACTGGTCAGCACATGGAATATGCTGGCAATATAACACATAGAGAGTAATGAACAGAAGTAGGCTATACTACATGCATATATGGCTGGTGGAAAGCTCTATGGTTACAGTTTTGCGTAAAGCCAATTTTTCCCTACTGCAAAGGAATAAATTTTATTTAACTATCATGGTGGTTGTTAAACATTGAGAATGGTTGACAGCATTCTCAATCCCAATTAAGTAACATCATTAAAACCCAATCAATATTATTTAAAGTAACATGATGAGATTCACATGATAATCCAAGTACTAGATACTCAAGATGTCCATAACCGGGGACACGGCTAACCATGATTAGTTTATACACTCTGCAGAGGTTTGCGCACTTTTCCCCACAAGACTCGATCTCCTCCGTTGGATTTCTCGCACTACATGGTGTTTGAGAAACGGATGACCGTGACACAGTCTTTCAGAAGCGCTAGCACCTTACGATTGGGTAGACCGTTACACCTACTTTCCCCTACATCTGCTAGTCTACCACTGTAAGAGTTCGCACGACTTAATATACTATGCTAGAGCCCATAGTAACTTGCGGCTGCACACGTAAGTTTCCAGCATGAATAATCTCATGATCCCTTTGAGCCTGGGTGGCGGTCCATAGGAGAATCACACGGTACCCCGGGATTTCCAAAAATACAAGCAACACTGGGTTCCCCAGGTGCCTCAATCCACCCAGATGTGTTTTAAAGTTGCCACCTTAAGTAAACCATTAATTAACAAACTCACATCTGTCATGGATACACTCACCCAATCCACGTCTACTAGCATAGCATAGCAATATAAGCAAACGTAGAAGTAACTCCCAAAGGTTTGATAATAAACAGGACAATAGGTACTACCTCATCTACTTCCCAAAACCCACATATTAATCAGATCCTAACCATGCAATTGTTTGAGGATTGATCTAATGCAATAAAACTGGGTAGTAAAGAGGTACGATCAAAGTGTTACTTGCCTTGCTGGCGATCCGTGAAACCTAGAGACTCGTAGTAGCACACGGCGCACTCCGGGTACTCTATCGCAAACAAACAAGCATACAATAAGCACTCATCTAATGCATGGATAAAACTCAAATAAAAGGTCTAACCAGAAAGTTCAACTTAAGAACACCGGTTTGCAAAAAGAATCAAATCAAACGAAGCAACGAAACTCAAACGGCGAAAGAAACAAGCTTCGTTTACTAATCTGGACCTAAGTCAAAATTTTACTGTAGCAAAAACTTGTTTAGGTTGGTTAAACCGAAAGAGGGTTTTGAGATGAAACTCTAGGCGCTTGAGTCGCCTAATTCCAATAAACGAGCGAAAAGTTATACTAGAACGAAAATCGGATCAGAAATCGTGATCGAAAATAATCGCGACAGATCCGAGAAAAAGAAAAACTAACGAACAGGCTAACGAATGAACATTCGTTGTCTGTGCTAAACGATGAAAACCGTTCGTTAAAACGAATGTACGAACGAACGTCCGCTAAATAACTAAACCGCGAAAAACCGACGAACCGATCTAAAAAAATGGATCTATGGTTTTTTTTAAAACGAACGGTTTTATAAAAAAACGGCGGCGGCTACCTCGGGTCCCGCGAGATCTCCGGCGAGGCGGCAGCGGGCTCCGGCGGCTCGGCGGCGGTGGGCGGCGGGGTCGGCGGCGGCGTGAGGCGGCGGGCGACGGCAACATGGGCGGCGGCTAGGGTTTGGCGGCGGGGTGGGCTTTGGGTGGCGGTGTGGGCTCGGGGCAGGGGGTGGCCCAGCTTATAAAGCCCCCCGGGCGGAGTCCCGCTCGGGTACGGCCCGGAGTCGGTTTGACTTTTTTTAAATAACTTCGACGTGCAGAAAAAGAAAGAAAAGAAATACTAAACAGACTCTAAAAATCCCGAAATAAAATTTCCCCGTCCTCTAAAAATAAGCCGGACAAGATAAGCATTTATTTGGGCCTAAAATGTAATTTTGAAAAACGCGTATTTTTCCTAATTAAAATAAAATAGCGGTACAACTCCGAAATAAAATCTTATTTGATTTTATTATTAAATCTCCAATATTTCTTTATTTTGGGAAAGTCATATTATTCCCTCTCTCTTATTTTTATAAAAGAAATATACGAAGATTAAATAATTAAAATGAAATGATACTATTTTCAAAATTTGAGAAAACTCAAATATGAAGATAACGAAATCCCCAACTCTCTCGGTGGGTCCTTGAGTTGCGTAGAATTTCTTGGATCAAGCCAAAATGCATTAAAATATGATATGCAATGATGATCTAATGTATAACATTCCAAATTGAAAATTTGGGATGTTACACCCGGAAGGCATCCCCTCTTTCGTCTTCGTCTGTCGGTAACTTTACTTGGAGCTATATTTTTATTCGCCACATGATATGTGTTTTGCTTGGAGCGTCTAGTATGATATGAGTCTTTGCTTTTTAGATTACCACAATCATCCTTGATGTACACACCTTTTGGGAGAAACCCACATGATTTGGAATTTATTAGAATACTCTATGTACTTCACTTATATCTTTTGAGCTAGATAATTTTGCTCTAGTACTTCACTTATATATTTTAGAGCATGGCGGTGGTTTAATTTTGTAGAAATTGTTGATCTCTCATGCTTCACTTATATTATTTTGAGAGTCTTTTAGAACAGCATGGTATTTGCTATGGTTATAAAATTGGTCCTAGAATGATGGGCATCCAAGTTGGGTATAATAAAAACTATCATAGGAAGTGAATTGGATGCTATGATCAATTTGATGCTTAATAATTGTTTTGAGATATAGAGGTGGTGATATTAGAGTCATGCTAGTTGGCTAATTTTGAATTTAAAGAATACTTGTGTTAAAGTTGGCAAGTCCTGTAGCATGCACGTATGGTAAAAGTTGTGTAACAAATTTGTTGCATAGGATGCTCTTTTGATTGTCGTCCTTATGAGTGGAGGTCGGGATCGCGCGATGGTTAACTCCTACCAACCCTTCCCCTGGGAGCATGCGTAGTAGTACTTTGTTTCGAGGGCTAATAAAACTTTTGCAATAAGTATATGAGTTCTTTATGACTAATGTGAAGTCCATGGATTATACGCACTCTTACCCTTCCATCATTGCTAGCCTCTTCGGTACCGTGCATTGCCCTTTCTCACCTTGAGAGTTGGTGCAAACTTCGCCGGTGCATCCAAACCCCATGATATGATACACTCTATCACACATAAACCTCCTTATATCTTCCTCAAAATAGCCACCATACCTACCTATCATGGCATTTCCATAGCCATTCCGAGATATATTGGCATGCAACTTTCCACCGTTCCGTTTATCATGACACGCATCATCATTATCATATTGCCTTGCATGGTCGTGTAGTCGACATCGTATTTGTGGCAAAGCCACCATGCATAATTTTTCATACATGTCACTCTTGATTCATTGTCCATCCCGGTACACCACCGGAGGCATTCATATAGAGTCATATCTTGTTCTAGTTTTGAGTTGTGATTCATGAGTTGTAAATAAATAGAAGTGTGATGATCATCATTATTAGAGCATTGTCCCTTATAAAAAAATAAAAAGAAAAAGAAAGGCCAAAAAAAGGCCAAGAAAAAAAAGAAAGGTCAAATAAAAAAGGAAGGCAAAAAAAAGAAATAAAAAGGGGGACAATGTTACTATCCTTTTCCACACTTGTGCTTCAAAGTAGCACCATGTTATTTATATAGAGAGTCTCATATGTTGTCACTTTCATATACTAGTGGGAATTTTTCATTATAGAACTTTTCTTGTATATTCCAACGATGGGCTTCCTCAAAAATGCCCTAGGTCTTCGTGAGAAAGCAAGTTGGATGCACACCCACTAGTTTCTTTTGTTGAGCTTTCATACATTTATAGCTCTAGTGCATCCGTTGCATGGCAATCCCTACTCCTCATGTTGACATCAATTGATGGGCATATCCATAGCCCATTGATTAGCTTCGTCAATGTGAGACTTTCTCCTTTTTTTATCTTCTCCACACTACCTCCATCATCATATTCTATTCCACCCATAGTGCTATATCCATGGCTCACGCTCATGTATTGCGTGAGAGTTAAAAAAGGCTGAAGCGCGTTAAAAAGTATGAACCAATTGCTTGGATGAAACCGGGGTTGTTCTTGATGGGAGTATTTTCTGTAATGAAAATGAAACATAGCCTAACTATATGATTTTGTAGGGATGAACCTTCTAAAGCCATGTTATTTTGAGAAGACATGATTGCCTTGTTAGTATGCTTGAAGTATTACTATTTCTTATGTCAATATGAACTTTTATTTTGAATGATTTGGATTTGAACATTCATGCCACAATAAAGAAAATTACATTGAGAATTATGCTAGGTAGCATTCCACATCAAAAATTCTGTTTTTATCATTTACCTACTCGTGGACGAGAAGGAATTAAGCTTGGGGATGCTTGATACGTCTCCAACGTATCTATAATTTTTGATTGTTCCATGCTATTATATTACCCGTTTTGGATGTTTATGGGCTTTACTTTACACTTTTATATCATTTTTGGGACTAACCTACTAACCGAGGCCCAGCCCGAATTGCTGTTTTTTTTTTGCCTATTTCAGTGTTTCGAAGAAAAGGAATATCAAACGGAGTCCAAACGGAATGAAACCTTCGGGAATGATCTTTTCGGGACAAACGCAATCCAGGAGACTTGGAGTGGACGTCAAGCAGCAAACGAGGCGGCCACGAGGGTAGCCGATGCGCCCTAAGGGGGTGGGCCCGCCCCCCACCCTCGTGGGCCCCTCGTGGCTCAGCCGACCTACTTCTTCCTTCTATATATATCCATGTACCCTGAAAACATCCAAGAGCACCACGAAAACCTAATTCCACCGCCGCAACCTTCTGTATCCGCGAGATCCCATCTTGGAGCCTTCGTCGGTGCTCCGCCGGAGGGGGAATCAACCATGGAGGGCCTCTACATCATCTCCAAGGCCTCTCCGATGAGTTGTGAGTCGTTTACCACAGACCTTCGGGTCCATAGTTATTAGCTATATGGCTTCTTCTCTTTCTTTGAATCTCAATACAAAGTTCTCCTCGATCTTCTTGGAGACCTATTGGATGTAACTCTTTTTGCGGTGTGTTTGTCGAGATCCGAGGAATTATGGGTTTATGATCAAGTTTATCTATGAGAAATCATTGAATCTTCTCTGAATTCTTTTATGTATGATTGGTTATCTTTGCAAGTCTCTTCGAATTATCAGTTTGGTTTGGCCTACTAGATTGATCTTTCTTGCAATGGGAGAAGTGCTTAGCTTTGGTTTCAATCTTGTGGTGTCCTTTCCCAGTCACAGCAGGGGCAGCAAGGCACGTATTGTATTGTTGCCATCGAGGATAAAAAGATGGGGTTTATATCATATTGTTTGAGTTTATCCCTCTACATCATGTCATCTTGCTTAATGTGTTATTGTGTTCCTATGAACTTAATACTCTAGATGCAGGCAGGAGTTGGTCGATGTGTGGAGTAATAGTAGTAGATGCAGAATCGTTTCGATCTACTTGTTGCGGACGTGATGCCTATATACATGATCATTACTAGATATTCTCATAACTATGCACTTTTCTATCAATTCCTTGACAGTAATTTGTTCACCCACCATAATACTTATGCTATCTTGAGAGAAGCCACTAGTGAAACCTATGGCCCCCGGGTCTATCTTTTATCATATAAGTTTCCGATCTGCTTTTATTTGCATCTTTTACTTTCCAATCTATATCTTAAAAATACCAAAAATATCTATCTTATCTTATTATCTCTATTAGATCTCACTTTCGCAAGTTACCGTGGAGGGATTGACAACCCCTTTATCGCGTTGGTTGCGAGGTTCTTGTTTGTTTGTGTAGGTGCGTGGGACTTTTGAGGAGCCTCCTACTCTCTCGCTCCTGCTCTCTTTTACTGCATTAGGACAACAACGATTCATCTGTTACTTGCTGCGGTAGCTGAACCCCTTTATCCTCTGCATGACCTGTCATTCCATAATAAATAGATGAAACCCACTAGCATGAGTAGGAGTTGTTTGAGCCCTGTTGTGCCTACTCATTCATGCTTGTTTGTCATGCATGCTATTGCTTAGAGTTGTGTCAGGTCTGATTCATCGGGGATGAATTGGAGGTGTGTGAACATGTCCTACTGTGTGAGAGCTAAGTGTGTGAACACGATTTGGTAAAGGTAGCGGTGAGAGGCCATGTAGGAGTACATGCTGGGTTGTCTCATTGCAGCCGTCCTCAGGAACTGAGTTCTGTGTTTGTGATCCATGAACAGCTACTACCACACATTGGAATGCTTAAGTGCCCCTCTCGACTTATTAATCAACTTGATCTCTGTCCAGGAGTTGCAACTAGTTTCTGGTGTTTGCAGGATATGTGTTGGGGGCCGTGCGTAGCGCTGACCCTAGGGGTGGGCTATGTTGCGGTAGATACACCGTGGCACGGTGTACCGGGCGCCCGTTTGGTGTCTCGGGAACCCTGCTCACATCGTTTGGGGCCGTGAGCGACACCCCGGCCGAATCTCCTTGCGGATGGAACCCGAATAGGCGATAAACCTGGATGAGAGACTTGTGTGGTTAGTCAGGTCGTGGCCGACTCCCTCGCCAGGCTTCCGCTTGTAGGTTGCCGAGATACACGACGTGTACATGGTGGTAAGTGGCGAGAGCGTGTGTGAAGAAGTACACCCCTGCAGGGTTAATATGATCCATTCGAATAGCCGTGTCCGCGGTAAAGGACTTCTGGGTTGCCTATAACAGTTCATAGACAAGTGAAAGTGGATACTCTAAAATGCGCAAGATAAGCGTGAGTGCTATGGATGGCGTTCTCGTAGGGAGACGGGAGCGGATCCATAGTGGTGTATTGATATGGTGAATATGTGGACTCGTGTGCGCCACCTCAAAAGAGTTACTTGCAGTCGTAGTTTAGGATAGCCACCGAGTCAAAGCTGGCTTGCTGCAGTCAAACTCCACCACCCCCTTTGTTGATAATGATGCACATGTAGTTAGTTCTGATGTAAGTCTTGCTGAGTACATTTGTACTCACGTTTGCTTATTTTATGTTTTGCAGAGAGACGTCAGTCTCGCTAGTAGTTCCGCGTGGACTTAGATGTTTAGCTTGTTACCTCAGCTACGATCTTGTGCCCTCGGCAGGATCTGGTAGATAGTCAGGCTTCCAAGCCTTTTTCATCTGTAGATGTCTGTACTCAGGCATGTTAAGCTTCCGCATGTGTTTTGACTTGTATGCTCTGAGTGTTGGGTCATGAGACCCATGTTTGTAATGTCTCGCTCCTTGGAGCCTAATGAATAAATACTTGAGTCGTAGAGTTATGTTGTGATGCCATGTTGTATTTACACATATCGAGCATATTGTGTGTATGTTTGAAATGCTTGGTATGTGTGGGATCTGACAATCTAGTTGTTTATCCTTGGTAGCCTCTCTTATGGGGAAATGTATTCTAGTGCTTCCTTGAGCCATAGTAGTCCGCTACAGCCCGGTTCACGGAGTCCTGCTAGCCCAAAGACTACTGCCGGGACACTTGATCGGGCGGCATGTGTTTCACTTCGTTCATGTGTACATCCTTCGGGAAATGTCACGCAGATGACATCCGAGTCCTGCCTAGCCTACTACAGCCGGGTTCCCGAGTCCTGTTAGCCCAGTGCTACAGCCCGGATTCACACGCCGCGACCGACATGCTCGATGTGATTCATGTATGCCTGTCCCCATGGGTTAGTGCCACTTTGGGTTCACGACTAGCCATGTCGGCCCGGTTCTCTGTCATATGGATGCTAGCGACACTATCATATACGTGAGCCAAAAGGCATAAGCGGTCCCGGCCATGGTAAGGCGACACCGTGGGAATACAAAGTCGTGAGGCTGCAAAGTGATATGAGGTGTTACCGGCTAGATCGATGTGACTTGGAATCGGGGTCCTGACAGCGTTGGTATCAGAGCCTGACTGCGTGTAGGATTACCAAGCCAAACCGGTCGAAGTTGTGTCTAGAAATGCTTTAGTTATGTAAGGGAATTGATTGTGGAAGGGAACGTTAGGCTCTTTTTACTCCTTATACCTTATGCCCTTCTGATCTGAGTCATCCTCTTCTCTTCTACAGGGATTAAGAACTAGGCCTTCTCATCTTTCTATCAGGATGACGTGTTACTAATCCATAGACCTATAGAATTGATAGTTTCAAATCTCAGTTCAGTTTTTACTACTTTCGTATGTTCATAACTGGTCTCAGAACCTTGATATTGTGATGTTGAGTGGTCATGCCACTATTTTGCAGGATGTCTCAAATCATTTTGAGCATTTACAGCCGGTGTGCTGTCTAAGTCATCCCAGGTTTCTAAACTATCTGATGCATTTGCAAATTCTTCCTTCCTGTTCACGGTGTCCTTTTGGTCAGAATAAGCACACTAATCGTCTGCTGAGGTACTCCTTGCCTCGGCATATATGTTGGAGCTATTATTATGAACCTAGGTGTTTTAGGGAGTCACCTAGCAATCTAGCCATGTTTTGTGTTCCCCGTGTGATGATTCTGGCCACCATTCTCGAAAGCATCCCGTGATGTTATTAATTAGTAGGTATTCTATTCCTGGGTTCTTGAACCCGAGATTCACCCTACTTACCTCATGTTGATAGTGTTTGCTAGTTCCTTTAGGATATTAGCAACTTTGCGATAGTCCTTGAGGTCCGTGGTATTTCCTTCTTCCAAATACTATGAACCGCTTATGGCAGAAGTTCCTCGCTGAACCGAAGGATCACAATCAGAGTACTCTTGAGGAGTTCTCCATCCATAATTGTGAATCTGCTAGTTCTACCCTTTCCGCATGGGTTATCCGGAAGAAATGTTGAGCTTCGCCCGACATACTAATCTATGCATCCACAACTCAGAAAAAAAAACATATGTTCCTTTGAGTTGTCCCTCTTTAGTTGTTTTCTGACCTCCATCTATCAATTGATAATCAAGAGTATGCGTGCATTCGTTCGTCGATGACTATTACTCTTGTGGTCCGTCAAGCCATTCTATTCCGGAATGACTAGAAGAAACAAACTCCAGTACCTCGTCCATATCTAGGATTGGGTCAAAGTAGTTGTATTCCACAGATCAAAATGCCAATCCAGCTTTTGTTCTGTTCTACCTTGGAGTGTTACCATCTTTATGTCAAGAGTGTCATGAGAATTGCACCACCTCTTATGAATTCTTGACGCAGTAATACTTCTTGCCATCATTGTTCATTCCTCGGTTCCCATGTTATTGTAACCGGAACGCCGACAAGTGAATCATGATGTGTGAAATCAATACGCCTAGCAACCCCCTTGCTTGGTAGTAAATGGAAAATATTCTCATTCTTAGCGTGTTGGTTATTGGATCATCATTCTAAGATAGATTGTGCTACTTAGTCCTTATTTCTGGTGCACTCTTCGATCAATGAGTTAGGATTATTCAATCCCTTGTTTATTTGATCACATCATATTTCCCTGAAAAGCAAGGTTGTTCTCGAGCTTAGTAACATACCGGTGATTCGTGATTTTCCGAATATCTTCTCGGAAGTATTACCAGGTTGTCACCTGACTGTTATGTTGAGCTCGTGATCAAGTTGGTTTCTTGTGAACCACCCTTTCTCCAAGAATCTATGTTGGATACCCCTGGGCTAGTTGGTTGAGCCAAATAACAACTTGGGGAGTTGGAAGATAAAAGCTTGTCCGACTTAGTTCATTTTAAGGGATATCTTGTGTGTGTGTGTGTGTGTGTGTGTGTGTGTGTGTGTGTGAAGAAAGATGATATCTTCGTTGATTGATCCTCGTGAACAGTTGTCGGTGCTATTGTCTTATCCAATCCTTGATTTGAGTATGGGCTATAGTCAAGTCAAATCAGAACCAACGATGTTCGTAATGTTGTCTTGCTCGTGGTTGATCCCTCGAGCATACACCATTACATCATTTGGTCTGACCAATGCTATCACCATGGTCACATGATGGTGGAAGTCCAGTGATATGGAAATTCCAAGGAGTTGTTGTTGAACCCATCAGCAGCATTTTGTCTCCCCCATGATTCATGCTGAACATCAACCTAGTGTTGGAAACTTTGTAAGCAATGCCTTCGTGTTCCGTTAATGAAGCTTATGCTTGGATGGAAGAAGTGACCTCCTCGAATTCATGTGCATTTTGTGCAAGTTGCCGCCGTGAGTTCGAGAAAGATGGTTTTTATTTCCTCTGGTACCATCCCAGGTCAGTTATGCATGTGCGAATGTATTCTATGGTTTGGTAGATTAATTACCTCCAATCCATATGTATTCCCTAGCACACCAAGCCACTGACTGATTTGTTATAGGAGAAGGAGTTAAGTGCTAATCCATGGTAATGCACAAGACTTCGATATCCTCGACGATGGTTCCCCACCTGAACTTGGTAGTGTTTTGTTGTAAGACTACCATGTGGTCATGCTTGTCTGGGACAGCGTGTTCACATGTGTTTAGCAGAACCCGCTCATGTTTTGGAGCTTGCTATCTTAGTTCATTCCTCGTGAATCTCGCAACGCCATCTCGTCGAATCGTGTTGCAAACTTTCTTTCAGACATGTTGAGTCTGAAGTATCCTATCACCAATCGGATCTGAATCTCAGGCAGATATGATGGTTGGAACATTCCCAACAGTTGCATTTTGTTCCTAGCTTGCACCGCCATTGTGCCAATTCCCATGGGCTGCCCTCTCGGTAATTGTTGTTTAGGGTCATCTTCAAAAGTGGTCCTACCATGGGTCCCATCCATTTCCGATGATAAGAAAAATCATCCATCGCGTTGTCTTCAACGAGGTAGTCCACATCATCCATCCGAATATGGATATGCCATTCCTTCGAGCTCTTTCAAACAATCAATTGTAAATTGCCTTAGGCTGGTGAGAAGAGTTTCAGTGATCTATATATCAAAAGTAATTCTTTTTGCCACTTAAGGGGATAGTTCTTCGAGTCACCTTCCCTGAGGTGCCCCGTTTTGGAATCATGGCAATTTCCCTCGCTACTTTGAAACCCTCGTCAAATTGTTTCTTCTGTCACTCCTGATGCAGGTTTTGCCTCTCAGCTCCAGAGATGGTGATCATGTCAACGTTCCTATGAAGTGTAACCTGGATCGTGAAGACCGTGTTAGTTTGTGCCCCTCTGTCTTCTTACCTCGCATCTTGAATCTCGGGACGAGATTCTTGTTTAGTGGGGGCGAGTTGTCACATCCCTAATTCTGGTCTGACCTATGCCAGCTTCCATGTGTGCATCATGTTTAAATTCAAATGAAATTTGAATTGAGGAATTTTCAAAAGCCTCAGAAAAACCTTTAAAAATAACCAACATTTAAATCTCATCAAATGAGTCCAAGAAAATGTTCCTGTTATTCTGTGAAAATATTGGCATGAGGTAATTCAAACCAATATTTTTGGAGTCACAGAAATAATTTATTTTGGGCATTTGATTTAATCTAATAATTATTTGCATTGGATTTATATTTGTTATATATTAAATATATGTCCAATAATTCTGGAACATTTTTATGTGGTTTTGGATATTTCATATCTAACCCCATAATTATTTTCCAAAGCTACAAAAATGATTCGGTCTCAGAACTAAATTAAAACAAACAGAAGAAACAAAACGTAAACAAAATAGAGAAAACCAGAGAGAGGAGAAAACCTTACATGGCGCTTACCTGAGGCCCACTTACCTGGTGGCCCGGTAGAATCGGCCCAGCCCACTGGCGCCTGCCAGTCACCACCAACCTTGCGCCAGGAGGACAGGCCTGCCCGATCTTGCGCGCCTTGCCGTCGCCGCCACCTCTGCTTGCCGCCCGCGCCTGGATGCTGGGCGACCTCCACGCCGCCTCCCGACCCCGAACCCTCCACCTCTCCCGAGCTTCTCTTCCTCCCTGGCTCTCCTCTCGTACGCAGCCGATCGCCACCGCCGCCGCCGACGAGAACCACCGCGGCCACCATGCTCCCCTCGCCTCGCCGACACGCCAATAAGCCCTGTCTCGTCCCCCTCTTCCTCCTCGCCAAGACGGAAGGCGCTGGAAGCCCTGGATGCCGCCAGCTCCGCCGTTCCCCTCCTCGGTCACCGAGGATCGCCGTCGTCGATTCGCCGTCTCCGCCGCCTCCCCGAGCACGCCGACCTGCTCTGTGATCTCACAGTGAGCCCCTGCTCCGAACCCCTCCCTCCCCGCCGTCATTTTCCTCCTCCAGCCGCCTTTTCCACCGAATCCGCGAGCTCCTCGCCGTCGGCGATGGTGCAGACGAGGCCATGGGCATTGCAGCCCGTATCTGAGCACACCAAAGGTACTCAAGACGCCTCCGAACCCGGCCACCAAGAGCTCCGCCTCCCGTGCCCTCTAGCACCGTACTCGACTGCTCCCGAACACCGGCCGCCGCCACGAGCTCGACTCCGGCGAGCTCGTTCCACCCCAGCCCCTCCCACTTGGCTCTCTGGATGCGCATGAGCGAGGGCTATGCCCCGGTTCCCTCAGCGCGCTAAACCGTCGCTTCTAGCGCAAGTCCGGCGTGCCCCCGCCGTGTTCTGTGGTCGCCGCCGGCTGGTCTCCGACATGCTGACGTGGCGCCGTCATTAGGGGCTAATGACCCTGCGAATTAACCCCAGGGTCACTGACATGCGGGCCCACGCCCACTAAACACTTTTAGTTAGGATTAAATTAGCACTAACAGTCTCAGTTAATTAGCCTAGTCACTGACCAAAGGTCCCGCGTCCAGTTTGACTGGGCCGACGCTGTTGACCTGATGACGTCATTCTGACATCATGCTGACGCAGTAATGCTTTTCTGGATTTTAAATAAATCTATTTGATTTATTTAATTCCAGAAAATAACCAAACTTCTAAAAATCATAGAAATTCAACCGTAACTCCAAATCAAACAAATTATATATGAAAAATGATCAGAAAAATCCAATCTATCCATCTGTGCCATTTTCATGCATGTTAGAACAATTTATAGCTGCTGTTTAGCACAAATCATATAAATGGCATTTTAATATCCACATATGGAGTTTGAATTTGAATCTTGGATTCAAACCAACTTCATTTAATCTGGTTGCTAGCTGCATTAGCTCAAACCACAGCATATTGCCATGTCACATTCATGCATCATATTGTTGCATTGCATTGATTGTGTTATTTCTCTGTTGCCGGTGTTTGTCCCCTCTCAGTAGAAGATGTACCGACGATGAGTTCGATGACACCGATGAAGAACTATATTATCTTCAGAAGTGCTAGGCAAGCAAAACCCCCTTGTTCATTCTGATACAATCCCACTCTCTCGCTCCTGCTCTCTTTTACTGCATTAGGACAACAACGATTCATCTGTTACTTGCTGCGGTAGCTGAACCCCTTTATCCTCTGCATGACCTGTCATTCCACAATAAATAGATGAAACCCACTAGCATGAGTAGGAGTTGTTTGAGCCCTGTTGTGCCTACTCATTCATGCTTGTTTTTCATGCCTGCTATTGCTTAGAGTTGTGTCAGGTCTGATTCATCGGGGATGAATTGGAGGTGTGTGAACATGTCCTCTTGTGTGAGAGCTAAGCGTGTGAAACGATTTGGTAAAGGTAGCGGTGAGAGGCCATGTAGGAGTACATGGTGGGTTGTCTCATTGCAGCCGCCCTCGTGAACTGAGTTCGTGTTTGTGATCCATGAACAGCTACTACCACGCATTGAATGCTTAAGTGCCCTCTCGACTTATTAATCAACTTGATCTCTGTCCGTGAGTTGCAACTAGTTTCGTGTTTGCAGGATATGTGTTGGGGGCCGTATGCGTGGCGCTGACCCTAGGGGTGGGCTATGTTGCGGTAGATACACCATGGCACGGTGTACCGGGCGCCCGTTTGGTGTCTCGGGAACCCTTCTCACATCGCTTGGGGCCGTGGCGACACCCGCCGAATCTCCTTGGGATGGAACCCGAATAGGCGATAAACCCGGATGAGAGACTTGTGTGGTTAGTCGGGTCGTGGCCGACTCCTCGCCAAAGCTTCCGCTTGTAGGTTGCCGAGATACACGACGTACATGGTGGTAAGTGGCGAGAGCATGTGTGAAGAAGTACACCCTGCAGGTTAATATGATCCATTCGAATAGCCGTGTCCGCGGTAAAGGACTTCGGGTTGCCTATAACAGTTCATAGACAAGTGAAAGTGGATACTCTAAAATGCGCAAGATAAGCGTGAGTGCTATGGATGGCGTTCTCGAGGGAGACGGAGCGGATCCATAGTGGTGTATTGATATGGTGAATATGTGGACTCGTAGCGCCACCTCAAAAGAGTTACTTGCAAATGTAGTTTAGGATAGCCACCGAGTCAAAGCTGGCTTGCTGCAGTCAAACTCCACCACCCCTTTGTTGATAATGATGCATATGTAGTTAGTTCGATGTAAGTCTTGCTGAGTACATTTGTACTCACGTTTGCTTATTTTATGTTTTGCAGAGAGACGTCAGTCTCGCTAGTAGTTCCGCGTGGACTTAGATGTTTAGCTTGTTACCTCAGCTACGATCTTGTGCCCTCGGCAGGATCTGGTAGATAGTCAGGCTTCCAAGCCTTTTTCATCTGTAGATGTCTGTACTCAGGCATGTTAAGCTTCCGCATGTGTTTTGACTTGTATGCTCTGAATGTTGGGTCATGAGACCCATGTTTGTAATGTCTCGCTCCTCGGAGCCTAATGAATAAATACTTGAGTCATAGAGTTATGTTGTGATGCCATGTTGTATTTACACATATCGAGCATATTGTGTGTATGTTTGAAATGATTGGTATGTGTGGGATCTGACAATCTAGTTGTTTATCCTTGGTAGCCTCTCTTATGGGGAAATGTAGTCTAGTGCTTCCTTGAGCCATAGTAGTCCGCTACAGCCCGGTTCACCGGAGTCCTGCTAGCCCAAAGACTACCGCTCGGGACACTTGATCGGGCGGCATGTGTTTCACTTCGCTCATGTGTCTCCCTTCGGGAAATGTCACGCGGTGACATCCGGAGTCTGCCTAGCTCACTACAGCCCGGGTTCCCTGAGTCCTCGTTAGCCCAAAGCTACAGCCCGGATTCACACGCTGAATCGACATGCTCGATGTGATTCATGTATGCCTGTCCCCATGGGTTAGTGCCACTTTGGGTTCACGACTAGCCATGTCGGCCCGGGTTCTCTGTCATATGGATGCTAGCGACACTATCATATACGTGAGCCAAAAGGCGCAAACGGTCCCGGGCCATGGTAAGGCGACACCCGTGGGAATACAGTGCGTGAGGCTGCAAAGTGATATGAGGTGTTACCGGCTAGATCGATGTGACTTGGAATCGGGGTCCTGACAATCCATGCCTGGCAATATGATCAAACAAAGCAGGTGCAGGCAGTGGAATAATATCATGAGTTTTCTCACTGAAAACTAAGTTATAAGGGATAGGAATATTAGGGTAATCGGCAGGAATAAACTGGTGGTGTTCCATAGCCGCGCGATCTAGGTAAACCTTGGGCAAAGCGTAATCATCCTGGTGTATCTAAACGTTAAAGTGAGTCGCCAAGCGAGTAGCGTAAATGCCACCATGTATTTTGCCCTTGGATCTGTTAATCTGAAGGGGACGTGCCACAATAGCTCCCAAGTTATAAGTGGTGTCGTAATGTCTACTACACAACCTTCTTCTTGTAGACGTTGTTGGGCCTCCAAGTGCAGAGGTTTGTAGGACAGTTGCAAATTTCCCTTAAGTGAATGACCTAGGGTTTATCAATCCATGGGAGGCGTAGGATGAAGATGGTCTCTCTCAAACAACCTTGCAACCAAATAACAAAGAGTCTCTTGTGTCCCCAACACACCCAATACATGGTAAATTGTATAGGTGCACTAGTTCGGCGAAGAGATGGTGATACAAGTGCAATATGGATGGTAGATATAGGTTTTTGTAATCTGAAAATATAAAAACAGCAAGGGAACAAGAGGTAAAAGTGAGCGTAAACGGTATTGCAATGCTAGGAAACAAGGCCTAGGGTTCATACTTTCACTAGTGCAAGTTCTCTCAACAATAATAACATAATTGGATCATATAACTATCCCTCAACATGCAACAAAGAGTCACTCCAAAGTCATTAGTAGCGGAGAACAAACGAAGAGATTATGGTAGGGTATGAAACCACCTCAAAGTTATCCTTTCTGCTCGATCTATTCAAGAGTTCGTAGTAAAATAACACGAAGCTATTCTTTCCGTTCGATCTATCATAGAGTTCGTACTAGAATAACACCTTAAGACACAAATCAACCAAAACCCTAATGTCACCTAGATACTCCATTGTCACCTCAAGTATCCATGGGCATGATTATACGATATGCATCACACAATCTCAGATCCATCTATTCAACCAACATAAAGTACTTCAAAGAGTGACCCAAAGTTTCTATCGGAGAGTCAAGACGAAAATGTGTGCCAACCCCTATGCATAAGTTCACAAGGTGAACCGGCAAGTTGATCACCAAAACATACATCAAGTAGATCACATGAATATCCCATTGTCACCACAGATAAGCACGGCAAGACATACATCAAGTGTTCTCAAATCCTTAAAGATTCAATCCGATAAGATAACTTCAAAGGGAAAACTCAATCCATTACAAGAGAGTAGAGGGGGAGAAACAACATAAGATCCAACTATAATAGCAAAGCTCGCGATACATCAAGATCGTATCACCTCAAGAACACGAGAGAGAGAGAGAGAGAGAGAGAGAGATCAAACACATAGCTACTGGTACATACCTCAGCCCCGAGGGTGAACTACTCCCTCCTCGTCATGGAGAGCGCCGGGATGATGAAGATGTCCACCGGTGAGGGATCCCCCCTCTGGCAGGGTGCCGGAACAGGGTCCCGATTGGTTTTTGGTGGCTACAGAGGCTTGCGGCGGCGGAACTCCCGATCTATTCTGTTCCCCAAAGTTTTTAGGGTATATGGACTTATATAGGCGAAAGAAGTCGGCCAGAGGAGCCACAAGGGGCCCTCGAGGGTGGGGGCGTGCCCAGGGGGGAGGGTGCGCCTCCCTGCCTCGTGGCCACCTCGAAGCTTCCCTTACGTGCACTTCAAGTCCCCTGGATTGCTTCTATTCCAAAAATAACTTTCCCGAAGGTTTCATTCCGTTTGGACTCCGTTTGATATTCCTTTTCTTCGAAACCCTGAAATAGGCAAGAAAATAGCAATTTGGGTTGGGCCTCCGGTTAATAGGTTAGTCCCAAAAATAATATAAAAGTGTATAATAAAGCCCACAAACATCCAAAACGGGTAATATAATAGCATGGAACAATCAAAAAATATAGATACGTTGGAGACGTATCATGTCGCCGTAAAGTGCACGGCGTAAAACAGCGAAGTCCGGGGCACTGAGTGCACCCACCTTCTCTCTAGCAAGCAAACACTTTGCAATAAATAGAGCAAAATAATGTACAGCGAGAAAATGTAAGCTAGTAGCGGTGACACCCGATACCCCTCTCTCATCCCCCATTGTGAGAGTACGGTAAAAACCATCAAACTCTATGGGCCTAGGCTCAGCTAAAGTACCATCAGGAGGAAGCATGCATATGTCACAAAAGTCAGTAAGCAATATCTGATAGGTTTCAGCATATAAATCAAACTGCACCTCAGGGAGATTATTCCTAGGATGGAAATGAAACTTTTGCACAAAGGAATTTGTGAGGAGATGATATTGTTCGCATTCAGCTGCGATGAAGTCGGTGAGCCGGCATTAGCAGCGTATTGTGCAAACTCCTGAAGGATTCTGGCCCCTTCCATGAACGGATTATGCGACCATTCACACGGCCGTAACTCCACTAATCTTCGGGTATGGAGATCACTATCAGATGACTCCCCAATAACTCCCTTGGAGTTCTTCTTGGAAGCAAACTTCCTAAAGATACTCATCTTTTTCCTGTGAACAAAATTCTGAAATTTTTAGTCCACAAAAATTTTCTCAACAAAACTTCACAAGATTGTAAGCAACTCTAAGAATTCAACATGCAAGCTCATCTACAGCAGTACCAAGAGTAGCTAATTATTCAAAATATAAACCACTAAAGCAAAAACTAATTGGACTAACGGAGGAGTTACATACCAAGCAACAATCCCCCGAAACAGTTTCGAAAACGGAGCTTCGAGCAAACAGGTCGAAATCCGAGGGGTTGAGAGAAAGAACACGAAAGAGAGAGCAATGATGATTTTTTCTGGAGGTAGGTGACGATATGGGATGAAGAGATAAGTGAGGGGGCCCACGTGGGGACCACAACCCACCAGGGCGCGCCTAGGGTCCGGGCGCGCCCAGGTGAGTTGTGCCCACCTGGTGCACCTCCCTCTAATATTATTTGCACCAAAAATTCTTAAATATTCAGAAAAGAATCATTTTAAATTTTCAGAGCATTCTGGGAACATTTATTTTTGGTCATTTTTTATTGCACGGAAAATTCAGAAAACAGATAAAACATGGCATTTTATTTCATTTAACTAATAAAAACAGAAAACAAAAGGTAGGGACAGAAGGTAGTGCTCACTAAATTCATCAACTTCATACCTCTAAAAAATGATCCATTAATAAGGTTGATCAAGTCTTACTAAAAACCACTTTCGAATAGCATGAAACCGAAGAACTTTCGTGAATCACTAAGTTACCTCAACGGGGATATGAATGTCCCCAACAATAAGCATTTCATATTTTTTAACAATAGGTAGAGGTAGTTGAAAACTTCCAATAGTGATTGTCGGAGATTTTCCAATAACATTAATACCATTCACTTGGAATTGTTTCTTCGGAAAGTGCAATGTATGCTCATTACCATTGATATGAAAAGTGACCTTACTTTTATTGCAATCAATAACAGCCCCTGCAGTATTCAAGAAGGGTCTACCAAGGATAATCGACATGTTGTCTTCCTCGGGCATCTCAAGTATAACAAAGTCAGTCAGAATAGTAACATTAGCAACAACAACGGGCACATCCTCACAAATACCAATAGGTATGGCAGTTGATTTGTCAGCCATTTACAAAGATATTTCAGTAGGTGTGAGTTTATTCAATTCAATTCTTTTATATAAAGAGAAAGGCATAACATTAACACCAGCTCCCTGAAGGAAATATGCCCTAGAGGCAATAATAATGTTATTATTTATTTCCTTATATCATGATAAATGTTTATTATTCATGCTAGAATTGTATTAACCGGAAACATAATACATGTGTGAATACATAAACCTACAGAGTGTCACTAGTATGCCTCTACTTGACTAGCTCGTTAATCAAAGATGGTTATGTTTCCTAACCATGAACAAGGAGTTGTTATTTGATTAACGGGATCACATCATTGGTTGAATGATCTGATTGACATGACCCATTCCATTAGCATAGCACCTGATCGTATAGTTTGTTGCTAGTGCTTTTCTTCATGACTTATACATGTTCCTATGACTATGAGATTATGCAACTCCCGCTTGCCCGAGGAACACTTTGGGTGCTACCAAACGTCACAACGAATCGGGTGATTATAAAGGTACATTACAGGTGTCTCCGAAGGTACATGTTGGGTTGGCATATTTCGAGATTAGGATTTGTCACTCCGATTGTCTGAGAGGTATCTCTGGGCCCTCTCGGTAATGCACATCACATAAGCCTTGCAAGCATTGCAACTAAATGTGTTAGTTGTGAGATGATGTATTACGGAACGAGAAAAGAGACTTGCCAAGAACGAGATTGAACTAGGTATTGATACCGACGATCGAATCTCGGGCAAGTAACATACCGATGACAAAGGAACAACGATGTTGTTATGCGGTCGACCGATAAAGATCTTCAGAGAATATGTAGGAGCCAATATGGGCATCCAGGTCCCGCTATTGGTTATTGACCGAGAGGTGTCTCGGTCATGTCTACATAGTTCTCGAACCCGTAGGGTCCGCACGCTTAACGCTTCGATGATGCTTATTATGAGTTTATATGATATTGATGTACCAAGGTTGTTCGAGTCCCTGATGAGATCACGGACATGACGAGGAGTCTCAAATGGTCGAGACATAAAGATTGATATATTGGAAGCCTATGTTTGAACTCCGAATCACTCCGGGTGAAATTGGGAATTTTACTGAGTACCGGGGTTACTGAACCTCCCGGGGTCAATGGGCCTTGATGGGCCTTAGTGGGAAAGAGAAAAGGGGGCCATAGTGCTGGTCACACCTTCCCCTTCCCTAGTCCTATTAGGACTAGGAGAAGGCGCCCTCTCTCTCTCTTCCCACTTGGGGAAACCTAGTTGGACTAGGATTTGGGGGAATCCTACCCTAGTAGGAGTAGGACACCTGGCGCACCTCTCCTTGGCCGCCAGCCCTCCCTTCCCTCCTTTATATATAGGGCAGGGGCACCCCATGACACACAAGTTGATCATTGAGATCGCTCCTTAGCCGTGTGCGGTGCCCCTTCCACCAAACTACACCTCGAATATACTGTTATGGAGCTTGGGCGAAGCCCGCGCCGTGGAACATCATCATCGCCACCACGCCGTCGGTCGACGAAACTCTCCTCAACACTCGGCTGGATCGGAGTTCGAGGGACGCCATCGAGCTGAACGTGTGCAGAACTCGGAGGTGCCGTGACGCTCGGTACTTGGATCGGTTGGATCGGGAAGAAGTACGACTACTTCCTCTACGCTGCGCCAACGCTTCGCTGCTGGTCTCACGAGGGCGTGAGACAACACTCTCATCTCGTTGCTATGCATCACCATGATCTTGCGTGATCGTAGGAAAATTTTTGAAATTACTACGCTCCCCAACAAAGGCATCCGAGCCAGGTTTTATGCGTTGATGTCATGTGCACGAGTAGAACACAAGTGAGTTGTGGACGATACAAGTCATACTGCCTACCAGCATGTCATACTTTGGTTCAGCGGTATTGTGAGATGAAGCGCCCGACCGACATTACGCGACGCTTACGCGAGACTGGTTTCACCGCCCGAGCACTCGTTGCTTAAAGGTGACCGCGGGTGTCTGCTCTCTCACTTTAGTTGAATCGAGTGTGGCTACGCCCGGTCCTTGAGAAGGTTAAACGGAGTCTATTTGACGAAGTATCGCTGTGGTTTTGATGCGAGGTAAGAACGGTTCTTGCTCAGCCCGTAGCAGCCACGTAAAATTTGCAACAACAAAGTAGAGGACGCCTAACTTGTTTTTGCAGGGCATGTTGTGATGTGATATGGTCAAGACATGATGCTGAATTTTATTGTATGAGATGATCATGTTTTGTAACCGGTTATCGGCAATGGCAGGAGCCATATGGTTGTCGCTTATTGTATGAAATGCAATCGCTCAGTAATGCTTTACTTTATCACTAAGCGGTAGCGATAGTCGAGAAGCATAAGATTGGCGAGACGACAACGATGCTACGATGGAGATCAAGGTGTCGCGCCGGTGACGATGGTGATCATGACGGTGCTTGGAGATGGAGATCACAAGCACAAGATGATGATGGCCATATCATATCACTTATATTGATTGCATGTGATGTTAATCCTTTATGCATCTTATTTTGCTTTGATTGACGGTAGCATTATAAGATGATCCCTTACTAAATTATCAAGAAGTGTTCTCCCGAGTATGCACCGCTATGAAAGTTCTTCGTCTTTGAGACACCACGTGATGATCGGGTGTGATAGGCTCTACGCTCAAATACAACGGTGCAAAACAGTTGCACACGCAGAATACTCAGGTTATACTTGACGAGCTATGCATATAAGATATGACCTCGAACACGGAGACCGAAGGTCGAGCGTGAATCATATAGTAGATATGATCAACATATTGATGTTCACCATTGAAACTACTCCATCACACGTGATGATCGGTCATGGTGTAGTTGATATGGATCACGCAATCACTTAGAGAATTGAAGGGATATTTTTCTAAGTGGGAGTTCTTAAGTAATATGATTAATTGAACTTAAATTTATCATGAACTTAGTACCGATAGTATCTTGCTTGTCTATGATGTGTAGATAGATGGCTCGTCTTGTTGTTCCGTTGAATTTTAATGCGTTCCTTGAGAAAGCAAAGTTGAAAGATGATGGCAGCAATTACACGGACTGGGTCCGTAATTTGAGGATTACCCTTATTGCTGCATTGAAGAATTACGCCCCGAAGCACCGTTAGGTGCCGTGCCTGGTGCAAGGGCTGCGCCAAGTTGTGAACGTCTGCAAAGCAAAGCTGATGACTACTCTATAGTTCAGTGTGCCATGCTTTACGGCTTAGAACCGGGACTTCAACGTCGTTTTGAACACCATGGAGCATATGAGATGTTCCAGAGTTGAAGTTAATATTCCAAGCGAATGCCCGGATTGAGAGATATGAAGTCTCCAATAAGTTCTATAGCTGTAAGATGGAGGAGAACGGTTCATCGGTGAGCATATACTCGTAATGTCCGGATATAACAATCACTTGATTCAACTGGAGTTAATCTTCCGGATGATTGCGCCATTGATGTAATTCTCCAATCATCGCCACCAAGCTACAAGAGCTTCGTGATGAACTATAATATGCAAGGATGACCAAAACAATGCCCGAGCTCTTCGCGATGCCGAAAGCATGGAGGTAGAAATCAAAAGGAGCATCAAGTGTTGATGGTTAACAAAACCACTAGTTTCAAGAAAAGGGCAAAGGAAAGAAAAGGAAACTTCAAAAGAGCGGCAAGCAAGTTGCTGATCAAGAGAAGAAACCCAAGTCTGGTCCTAAACCTGAAACCGAGTGCTTCTATTGCAAGCAGGCTGGTCATCGAAGCGGAACTGCCCCAAGTATTTGGCGGATAAGAAGGATGGCAAGGTTAACAAAGGTATATGTGATATACATGTTATTGATGTGTACCTTACTAATACTCGCAGAGCACTGGTATTTGATACGGTTACATTGCTAATATTTGCAACTCAAACAGGGCTACGGATTGCGAAGATTGGCTAAGGACGAGGTGACAATGCGCTGGGAAATGGTTCCAAAGTCGATGTGATCGCAATCGCACGCTACCTCTACATCTACCTTCGGATTAGTATTAGACCTAAATAATTGTTATTTAGTACCAGCGTTGAGCATGAACATTATATCTGGATCTTGTTTGATGCGAGACGGTTATTCATTTAAATCGAGAATAATGGTTGTTCTATTTATATGAATAATATCTTTTATGGTCATGCACCATTGAAGAATGGTTTGTTTTACTTAATCTTGATAGTAGTGATACACATATTCATAATGTTGAAACCAAAAGATGCAGAGTTGATAATGATGGTGCAACTTATTTGTGGCACTCGCCGCTTAGGTCATATCGGTGTAAAGCGCATGAAGAAACTCCATACCGATGGACTTTTGGAGTCACTTGATTATGAATCACTTGGCACTTATGAACCGTGCCTTATGGGCAAGATGACTAAAACACCGCTTCTCCGAACTATGGAGAGAGCAACAGATTTATTGGAAATCATACATACCGATGTATGTGGTCCAATGAATGTTGAGGCTCATGGCGGATATCGTTATTTTCTCACCTTCACAGATGATTTGAGCAGATATGGGTATATCTACTTAATGAAACACAAGTCTGAAACATTTGAAAAGTTCAAAGAATTTCAGAGTGAAGTGGAAAATCATCGTAACAAGAAAATAAAGTTTCTACGATCTGATCGTGGAGGAGAATATTTGAGTTACGAGTTTGTCCTACATTTGAAACAATGCGAATAGTTTCGCAACTTACGCCACCGAACACCACAACGTAATGGTGTGTCCGAACGTCAGAATCGCATTTTATTAGATATGGTGCGATCTATGATGTCTCTTACTGATTTACCGCTATCGCTTTTGGGCTTATGCTTTAGAGACGGCTACATTCACTTTAAATAGGGCACCATCTAAACCGCTGAGACGACGCCTTATGAACTGTGGTTTGGCAAGAAACCAAAGTTGTCGCTTCGAAAGTTTGGGGCTGCGACGCTTATGTGAAAAAGCTTCAACCTGATAAGCTCGAACCCAAATCGAGAAATGTGTCTTCATAGGATACCCAAAGGAGACAGTTGGGTACACCTTCTATCACAGATCCAAGGCAAGATTTTTGTTGCTAAATTCGAAACTTTTTGGAGAAAGAGTTTCTCACGAAAGAAGTGAGTGGGAGGAAAGTAGAACTTGATGAGATAATCAGTATCTACTCCTTATTGAGAATAGTACATCACGTAAAACAGTTTCGTGACACCTACACCAAATAGGAGGAAGCTAATGATGATGATCATGAAACTTCAGATCAAGTTTCTCTGAAACTCAGAGATCAAGCAGAGCAAGATCCGCACTGAGTGGTACGGTAATCCTATTTTGGAAGTCATGTTATCGAACATGATGAACCTACGAACTATGAAGAAGCGATGGTGAGCCCAGATTCCACAAAATGGCTTGAGGCCATGAAATCTGAGATGGGATCCATGTATGAGAACAAAGTGTGGACTTTGGTTGACTTGCCCGATGATCGGCAAGCAATTGAGAATAAATGGATCTTCAAGAAGAAGACCGACGCTGATGGTAATGTTATCGTCTATAAAGCTCGACTTGTTGCAAAAGGTTTTCGACAAGTTCAAGGGATTGACTACGATGAGACCTTCTCACCAGAAGCGATGCTTAAGTCCGTCCGAATCATGTTAGCAATTGCCGATTTTATGATTATGAAATTTGGCAAATGGATGTTAAAACTGCATTCCTGAATGGATTTCGGAAGAAGAGTTGTATATGATGCAACCAGAAGGTTTTGTCGATCCAAAGGAGCTAACAAAGTGTGCAAGCTCCAATGATCCATTTATGGACTGGTGCAAGCCTCTCGGAGTTGGAATAAACGCTTTGATAGTGTGATCAAAGCATTTGGTTTTATATGAGACTTTTGGAGAAGCTCAGATTTACAAGAAAGTGAGTGGGAGCTCAGAGCATTTCGATATTATATGTGGATGACATATTATTGATCGGAAATGATATAGAATTTCTGGATAGCATAAAGGGATACTTGAATAAGAGTTTTCGATGAAAGACCTCGTGAAGCTGCTTACATATTGGGCATTAAGATCTATAGAGATAGATCAAGACGCTTAATAGGACTTTCACAAAGCACATACCTTGATAAAGTTTTGAAAAAGTTCAAATGGATCGTGCAAAGAAAGGGTTCTTGCCGGTATTACAAGGTGTGAAGTTGAGTAAGACTCAATGCCCGACCACCGCAGAAGATAGAGAGAAATGAAAGATGTTCCTATGCTTCAGCCATAGGCTCTATCATGTATGCAATGTGTGTACCAGACCTGATGTGTGCCTTGTCAGAAGTTTAGCAGTGCAGTACCAAAGTAATCCAGAGTGGATCATCGGACAGCGGTCAAGAACATCCTTAAGTACTTGAGAAGGACTAAGGATATGTTTCTCATTTATGGCGGTGACAAAGAGCTCGTCAGAACGGTTACGCCGACGCAAGCTTTGACACTGATCCGACGATTCTAAATCGCAAACCGGATACGATTTACATTAAACGGTGGAGCTGTCGGTTGGTGCAGTTCCAAACAAAGCGCCGCTATGGATCTACATGTGAAGTTGAGTACATAGCTGCTTCGAAGCAGCTAATGAAGGAGTCTGGATGAAGGAGTTCATAACCGATCTAGGTGTTGTACCTAGTGTATCGGGTCCAATGAAAATCTTTTGTGACAATATCGGTGCAATTGCCTTGGCAAAGGAATCCAGATTTCACAAGAGAACCAAGCACATCAAAAGACGCCTCAACTCCATCCGGATTTGGTCCAGTGGGAGACATAGAGATATGCAAGATACATACGGATCTGAATGTTGCGCACCGCTGACTAAGCCTCTTCCACGAGCAAAACATGATCAGCACCAAGACTCCATGGGTGTTAGAATCATTATTGTGTAATCTAGATTATTGACTCTAGTGCAAGTGGGAGATCAAGGAAATATGCCCTAGAGGCAATAATAATGTTATTATTTATTTCCTTATATCATGATAAATGTTTATTATTCATGCTAGAATTGTATTAACCGGAAACATAATACATGTGTGAATACATAAACCTACAGAGTGTCACTAGTATGCCTCTATTTGACTAGCTCGTTAATCAAAGATGGTTATGTTTCCTAACCATGAACAAGGAGTTGTTATTTGATTAACGGGATCACATCATTGGTTGAATGATCTGATTGACATGACCCATTCCATTAGCATAGCACCTGATCGTATAGTTTGTTGCTAGTGCTTTTCTTCATGACTTATACATGTTCCTATGACTATGAGATTATGCAACTCCCGCTTGCCCGAGGAACACTTTGGTGCTACCAAACGCCACAACGTGAATCGGGTGATTATAAAGGTACATTACAGGTGTCTCCGAAGGTACATGTTGGGTTGGCATATTTCGAGATTAGGATTTGTCACTCCGATTGTCGGAGAGGTATCTCTGGCCCTCTCGGTAATGCACATCACATAAGCCTTGCAAGCATTGCAACTAAATGTGTTAGTTGTGAGATGATGTATTACGGAACGAGAAAAGAGACTTGCCAAGAATTTAGATTGAACTAGGTATTGATACCGACGATCGAATCTCGGCAAGTAACATACCGATGACAAAGGAACAACGATGTTGTTATGCGGTCTCGACCGATAAAGATCTTCGTAGAATATGTAGGAGCCAATATGGGCATCCAGGTCCCGCTATTGGTTATTGACCGAGAGGTGTCTCGGTCATGTCTACATAGTTCTCGAACCCGTAGGGTCCGCACGCTTAACGCTTCGATGACGCTTATTATGAGTTTATATGATATTGATGTACCAAGGTTGTTCGAGTCCCGGATGAGATCACGGACATGACGAGGAGTCTCAAATGGTCGAGACATAAAGATTGATATATTGGAAGCCTATGTTTGAACTCCGAATCACTCCGGTGAAATTGGGAATTTTACCGAGTACCGGGGTTACCGAACCTCCCGGGGGTCAATGGGCCTTGATGGGCCTTAGTGGGAAAGAGAAAGGGGGCCATAGTGCTGGTCACACCTTCCCCTTCCCTAGTCCTATTAGGACTAGGAGAAGGGCTCTCTCTCTCTCTCTCTTCCCACTTGGGGAAACCTAGTTGGACTAGGATTTGGGGGAATCCTACTCCTAGTAGGAGTAGGACACCCTGGCGCACCTCTCCTTGGCCGGCCAGCCCTCCCTTCCCTCCTTTATATACAGGGCAGGGGCACCCCATGACACACAAGTTGATCATTGAGATCGCTCTCAGCCGTGTGCGGTGCCCCTTCCACCAAACTACACCTCGAATATACCGTTGCGGAGCTTGGGCGAAGCCCTGCGCCGTGGAACATCATCATCGCCACCACGCCGTCGGTCGACGAAACTCTCCTCAACACTCGGCTGGATCGGAGTTCGAGGGACGCCATCGAGCTGAACGTGTGCAGAACTCGGAGGTGCCGTGACGCTCGGTACTTGGATCGGTTGGATCGGGAAGAAGTACGACTACTTCCTCTACGCTATGCCAACGCTTCGCTGTTGGTCTACGAGGGTACGAGACAACACTCTCATCTCGTTGCTATGCATCACCATGATCTTGCGTGATCGTAGGAAAATTTTTGAAATTACTACGTTCCCCAACACTCCCAAATCACACAAAGCCGTTTTCACATCATTTCTTTTAATGGAGCAAGGTATAGTTGGTATTCCCGGATCTCCAAGTTTTTTTAGGTACTCCGTCTTTAAAAGTATAATTAGCAAGCATGGTGGAGATTTCAGCTTCCGGTATTTTTCTCTTATTGGTAATTATGTCATTCATGTACTTTGCATAAGGCGGCATTTTTAAGATCTCAGTCAAGCGAGTACGCAAAAAGACTGGCCTCAGCATTTCTGCAAAGCATTCAAATTCTTCATCATCATTCTTTTTAGTTGACTTAGGTGGAAAGGGCATAGGTTTTTGAACCCATGGCTCTCTTTCCTTTCCATGTTTTCTGGCAACAAAGTCTCTTTTATCGTATCTTTTATTCTTGGGTTGTGGGTTATCAAGATCAACTGCTGGTTCTATCTCCACATCATTGTCCGGTTCCTTATTATTTGTTTGAGTTTCTTCATGAACCTCATCATTATCTTTTTCATTATCAGAAGGTGAGTGTTCACTACCAGATTGAGTTTCGACATCAGAGATAGAAACTTCAGTATCATTATCAGGAGGTTTTTCTACTTCAGGTTCACTAGAGGCATGCAAAGTCCTATCATTTTTCTTCTTCTTTTTTCTTTTTAGAAGGATTTAGAAGGACTAGATGCATCAGTGTTAACTCTTTGAGAGTCTTGTTCAATTATTTTTGGGTGGCCCTCAAGATAAAGTGGTTCCTGAGTCATCCTACCTCCTCTAGTCATTACTCTAACAGCATGATCATTGATATTATTATTCATTTCATCTAACAAATCTCTTTGAGATTTAGCAACTTGTTCTAACTGAGTTTGAACCATAGAAGCATGCTTCCCTACACCTCTAACATCATTTGAGATTCTAAATAACAAGTCACTCAAGCGAGCAATCATATCAGAATTGTATTTCAACTGTTTCATAAAATTTGCATTGAAGTGATCTTGCTTTCTAATGTAATTTTCAAACTCATAAAGGCATTGGCTAGGGTGCATATTGTGAGGATTATCATTGTCATTGAATTTCATTAAAGAATTTACCTCTACCACCTTAGGTGGTGGTGTTGTATCAAGCCCATGTATTTCTTTAATAGGAGGTAAATTTTGACATCCTCTGCTTTAATACCTTCTTCCTTCATAGATTTCTTTGCCTCTTGCATATCTTCAGGACTGAGATATAAAATACCCTTCTTCTTCGGAGTGGGTTTAGGTGGTGTTTCCGGAGGAGTCCAATCATCATAATTTTTCAATATGTTATTCAATAATTCTTCAGCTTGCTCAATAGTTTGTTCCCTAAAAACACAACCAACACAACTATCTAGGAAATCCCTAGAAGCATCGGTTAGTCCATTATAGAAGACATCAAGTATTTCATTTTTCTTAAGGATGATCAGGCAAAGCATTAAGCAATTGGAGAAGCCTCTCCCAAGCTTGTGGGAGACTCTCTTCTTCAATTTGCATAAAGTTAAATATTTCCTGCAAGGCAGCTTGTTTCTTATGAGCAGGGAAATATTTCTCAGAGAAGTAATAAATCGTATCCTAGGGACTACGCACACAACCAGGAGCAAGAGTATTGTACCAAGCTTTAGCATCACCCTTTAATGAGAATGGAAATAATTTGAGGATATAGTAATAGCGAATCTTCTCATCATGAGAAAAAAAGGTGGCTATGTCATTCAACTTAGTAAGATGTGCCACAACAGTTTCAGTTTCATAACCATGGAAAGGATCAGATTCAACCAAAGTAGTTAACTCTGGGTCGACAGAGAATTCATAATCCTTATCATCAATAAAGATAGGTGAAGTAGCAAACTTAGGATCACATTTTATTCTAGCATTCAAAGATCTTTCTTTATACTTGCATAAATTTTTTTCTAGATCATCTCTATCCTTACAAGCAAGAATATCTCTAGTTGCCTCCTCACCCATAACATAACCTTCCGGTACCTTTGGCAATTCATATCTAGGAGGGCTATTTCTAATAGGTGTTTCAAGATTTTCAGTTTCAAGCTCATCATCAGTTTCAACAATATCATGCTGTCTTACCCTAGCAATTTGTTCATCAAGAAATTCACCTAGTGTCACATTATCATCAAGCAAGGCACTAGCATCATCATGAGTAGCATCCATAGCAGAAGTAGTATCATCAATAAATTGCGACATATCAGAACTAATAGCATGTGGTGGTGTTGCAAGTCTATTTATAACAGAATGTGAATCAAGTGCGAAGCTAGATGGCAGTTCCTTACCTCCCCTCGTCTTAGAGGAAAAAAATCTTAGTCTTAGCATCCTTTAGATTCTTCATAGTGATAATTTGATTACAATCCCAAGTGACTCAACAAATATAGCTATGCTCCTCGACAACGGCACCAGAAAAAGGTCTTGATAACCCACAAGTATATGGGATCGCAACCGTTTTCGAGTGTAGAGTATTTAACCCAAATTTATATATTTGACACAAGGGGAGCCAAAGAATATTTGCAAGTATTAGCAGCTGAGTTGTCAATTCAACCACACCTGGAGATTAATTATTTGCAGCAAAGTGATCAGTAGCAAAGTAGTATGATAGTTTTGATAGTAGTAGCAATAGCAATAGTAACAGTAACAGTGATAGCAGTAGTTTTATAGCAAGTGCAATAGTAACAATAGCAGTAGTAACTTAGCAAAAACAATATGTAGAAAAATTGTAGGCATTGGATCGGCGATTCGTTGGATGATATTTATCATGAGACAGTCATAACCTAGGGCGATACGACACTAGCTCCAGTTCATAAATAGAATGTAGGCATGTATTCCGTAAATAGTCATATGTGCTTATGGAAAGAACTTGCATGACTTATTTTGTCCTACCCTCCCATGGCAGCGAGGTCCTATTGGAAACTAAGGGATATTAAGGCCTCCTTTTAATAGAGAACTGGAACAAAGCATTAGCACACGGTGAATACATGAACTCCTCAAACTACGGCCATCACCGGGAGTGGTCCCGACTATTGTCCCTCCGGGGTTGCCGGATCATAACATGTAGTAGGTGACTATAGCTTGCAAGATTGGAGCTAGAACATAGATATAATGTTGATAACATAAACGGTCCAGATCTGAAATCATGGCACCCGGGCCAAAAGTGACAAGCATTAAGCATGGCAAAGTCATAGCAACATCAATCTCAGAACATAATGGATACTAGGGATCAAGCCCTAACAAAACTAACTCGATTACATGCTGAATCTCATCCAACTCCTCACCGACCAGCGAGCCTACGAAGGAATTACTCACTCCTGCTGGGGAGCATCATGGAATTGGCGATGGAGAAGGGTTGGTGATGACGAAGATCGAAGATCCCCCTCTTCGGAGACCCAAACAGACTCCGGATCTAGCCTCCAGATGAAGAACATGAGACGGTGGTGGCTCCGTCTTGTGAAATGCGATAATTCTTTCTCCCTGATATTTTTCTGGAAAAATAGGATTTTATAGCATCGGTTTCAGGGTCTGCGGGGCCACCAGGTGGGGACAACCCACCTGGGCGCGCCTGGAGGGGTGGCGTGTCCTGGTGGGTTGTGCCCACCCAGGTGCCCCCTCCGGTGGTTCTTGGCTCCAGAAATTATCTTTTATTGTATAAAAGTCCTCGCAAAGTTTCGTTCCATTCCAAGAACTTTTATTTGTGCACAAAAACAACACCATGGTAGTTCTGCTGAAAACAGCGTCAGTCCAGGTTAGTTTCATTCAAATCATGCAAATTAGAGTCCAAAACTATAGGAAAAGCGTTAGGAAAAGTAGATACAACGGAGGCGTATCAGACCATTGTATTGAGAATCAAGAGAGAGAGAGAGAGAGAGAGAGAGAGAAAGAGAGAGAGAGAGAGGAAGCCATCTAGCTACTACCTATGGACCCACAGGTCTACAATGAACTACTCACGCATCATCGGAGAGGCACAATGAGGATGATGAACCCCTCTGTGATGGTGTTCAGATTGGATCTGGTGGTTCTGGAACTTGCGACGGCTGGAATTGATTTTCGTCGACTCCCCTAGGGTTTCTGGAATATTGGGGTATTTATAGAGCAAAGAGGTGGTGCGGGAGGCCACCAAGGTGGGAACAACCCATCAGGGCAAGCCGGGGCCTCCAGGCGTGCCCTGTCTTGTGATCACCTCAGGCCCCCTATTCAGTACTTGTTTGGACCACTGGACGCCTTCTGGTCCAAAAAAATCCACAAAAAGTTTCACTGCGTTTGGACTCCGTTTGATATTGATTTCCTGTGATGTAAAAAGCAAGCAGAAAACAGCAACTAGCACTTGGCACTATGTCAATAGGTTAGTCCCAAAAAATGATATAAAGTTGCTATAAAATGATTGTAAAACATCCAAGAATGATAATATAACAGCATGGAACAATCAAAAATTATACATACGTTGGAGACGTATCAGCATCCCGAAGCTTAATTCCTGCTCATCCTCGAGTAGGTAAATGATAAAAACAAAATTTTTGATGTGGAATACTGCCTAACATGTTCATCACATATTTTTCTTTGTAGCATGGACATTTGGACTTTTATATGATTCAAAGCAATAGTCTAGTTTTGACATGAAGACTTTAATACTCAAGCATATCAACAAGCAACCATGTCTTTCAAAATATCAGCACTAAAGCAAGTTATCCCTAGCCCATTATGCTCAATCATTGATCCATTCATGAAACACACTCGCATATTAGCGACACCCAATGCTCAAGTACGATCATAGTGGCCTCGCCGTCGTCCACCGCCTTGGTCTCTCGGCGCGGCGTGGTCAAAGAACGACTTCCATCGGAAGAGTACTGTACATGGAGAGGCTGACAGCTGGGTCCACGACCGTAGCAAGGAAGTGCCTCCTTATTACGCGCAAAATAATGATTCCTCCACCTGACAGCAGGGACCCACCGGATGGGCCACCATATTTCATGAAAAAACTTCTTCCCCCGACAGCTGGGACCCACCAGCTACATCTTCCCACACAAAGAAGTGCATCCATACTACGAAAGAAAAGATTCCCCCTGACAGCTGGGACCCACCAGCTATGTCTTCGCACGCAAGGAACAACTAGGACCCACCTGGCCGAAGCGTACGTAGTGTTGTCTGTCTGGTCACGAACGTGTACGTACATACTGGTCGATTGGTCTCTCTGCAACGATGAACTGTGGCCGAGTAAGGAGCAGCACGTGTCGTAGTAGAGCCGCGGACGTAGCATGTTACGCAGTCCCGTCTATAACGTCTACACATACATACAGCCATGCTGCAAGAAAGTAAATACGTCTATGTACGTACAAACAGACGTGGTCTCGAAGGTGTACATCGACGTCGTCTTGTTCATCGGCAGCCAACCGGCTGGGTCGAAACGGAGGGAACAGCGTCGTGTTCATCGGGAAGCAACCGACTGGGTCGGAATACGTCGTGTTCATCGGGACCCAGCCGGCTTGGACGGAACAGCTGAAACGAGGTCTGGCGTACCACAGAACGGAGGAAACAAGCCTTCTGTTCGACCACTTACGGCCGATATGGGTTCTTGTTCATCGAGAAGGGTATGGCGTACCGCAAAACGGAGGAAACAGACTTCTGTACGAGTGCCTACGGTCAAAACGGGGTCCTGTTGATCGGGAGGGGTGTGGCGTACCGCAAAACAGAGGAAACGGACTTGTGTTGGAGCGCCTACGGTGAAACAGGGTCCTGTTCATCCACCGTCTACTGCCTCGCTCCAGCCTCCACGGGCTACTGTTCATCCACCGTCAAGCTCCTCCAGTCTCCACCAGCTACTATTCATCCACAGGCTACTATTCATCCAGCCTCCACCAGCTACTGTTCATAGAGCCTCCACGGGGTCATGTTCATCCAATCCAAGCCGGCTGGGGTGTGGCGGCCTCCTCGGGGTCCTGTTCATCCAGCTGCAACCGCCTACTACCACGGGGTCCTGTTCATCCACCCCCCCCCCTCCACGGGGAACTGTTCATCCACAGCCAACCAACCGGCTTGACTCAACACGTCTCGACTCGTTCTACATACCGCATGCATGGTAGCAACGATCATTGTTCATAGAGAGGCAACCCAACACCGGCTGGCTACGTCTCGCACGGGGGCTCAATCGGCTTCAGTAAGCACCATGAGTGATCGATTGCTTGGTTTAGTTAGCAGCAGCAAATGAATCGCTCAGGTTCAGTTAACAGCCAAGGGATCGATCGCTCGGGTTCAGTAACGTGCGATCGCTCGGGTTCAGTTAGCCAACGCCTTGCACATACGCGCGTACACGAGAGAAACGCGGAAACCTCCGTGCATCGCTCGGCCCCGACCACCCACCGTAACCGGGAACTCCCCGATATTTTCCTTGCCCTTGCTTCTACCATGGTTTTTTCCGTCATGGACAGCCCAAAGAATGTCATGCAGCTGCGTCTCCGGCCCGCCCAGGATAAAAAGCCCATTTTCTATCATGATTTTTTGTCATAGAAGTAGGAGCCCACCACATCTATAATGATACCGGGTTTTGTCACAATTATCATCATAGAAGTGTCATAAGCATGACAAAAAAATCGTTCGACCCAAAATGTCACAGATGTGTCTTTTTTTGTAGTGTTGCTCCTATATTCTATGACACGTTTGCAGGTTTGCCGCTTTGCTTCGTTAAATCGGTATACAACTTTGGTAGAAACTCTTTTCTTATTATGTTGTCTGTAATTAGTTTGGTAGATTATTTCTGTAGCTGCATTTTAAATACAAACAGGAGTTTGTGAAGAAACAAAATTATGGCATATGTTTCAAATCTAAAAGTTTTGAAATAAGTCCCAAAAAATTTCCACTGAGATACTGCTAGCATATTGTTCTATTTACTATATAATGGTGCTCACAAATATTGGATTGTTACCATTAAGTAGTGTATTCAATGGCTCAATTAATGGATTTATGGTCTTAGATTTAAAAATAATAATCGTTTTGATGGTAAGAAAAATTTATGTTTTAACTATTGAATGATACAAAGGTTAAATTTCTTAATGAGATGGTTTCACATATTGTGTCACTAAATTTGAAAGCACACAATAGTTCTTTCCCCATAGCAACACACGGTATATGTGCTATATTTATAATAAACTTTTTACTTATTTATGACTTATTTTGTCAACATAAAAATTTAATGAGTATATTTTCTACTATACTTAGCATACTTCACGAGAAGTGTAGCCAAATATTAACATACAATATGCTATATACAATTATAATATTTAAGATTGCTATAAAATTTGCCTGAAATCAAAACAATATTATGTGACAACAGTTATGTATTTTTTCTTATTTTTTATAATAAAAGCACTCATTCAATTGAATGTCTTATGTCAAAATAAACAACAAAGCTAAATCTCATTCTTCTATGGATTAATATGTATCACTCAATGTATTAGTCTGCTGGCATGTGTTGATATCCAACTTTTAAATATCTAGACCGATAGTTCTTACTGTACATTTTCCAACAAATATCTTGATAAATTTATCTAGAATGTATGATTGTCAGAAATATATAATGGAAATAACATCAATTTCATAGTTTCGAGAAAGCTAAGGCCACTTATAATGGGGCTACCTTCACAGAGCAGGATGATTGTTGAAGTACGAGAGAGAAGCAAAAAAAAGGTCTTCCTTAGTTAAGAGATTATATTTTAGTAAGGAAGATAGGGGAACTGCTAGGCATCAGACTACTGATGCCTTACATCTTATCAGACTAGCTCTCCCTGAAAAGCAGGTGATCTAGCCGCACCTTCCAGTACGGCTACCTTGTTACAACTTCACTCCAGTCGCAAGCCTAGCCTTAGGCATCCCCTCCTTACGGTTAAGGGTAATGATTTCAAACTTGTCCAGCTCCTATAGTGTGACGGGCGGTGTGTACAAGGCCCGGGAACGGATTCACCGCCGTATGGCTGACTGGCGATTACTAACAATTCTAGCTTCATGCAGGTGAGTTGCAGCCTGCAATCCGAATAAGGAGGGTTTTTGGAGTTAGCTCACCCTCATATACAATCTGAGGGGGTGCGTTGTATGGACGCAGCCCTTACAAAGGAGGGCAACCAATGATGGTTACCAAACATAATTCAGTTGCTAATAAGCAGGGATTATCCCTTAATTATCCTAATTAATTTATTCCTAACAAATCTTATTCTCCTCCTTTGGAAATGAATAGTTATTGGCATGGCCTAACAAAGCTTGAGTGACGGTGAGGCTGGAGCCAGTGATGACGTAACTCTCTGACTGCGTGGGTGGATCCAAGGATGAGACTTGGAGGCAATGCTGACACTTAAGCCCTTACGGACTTAGATGGATGGTTAGGATGCCGCGGGCTAACAATGGAGGTGCTACGTGCATAGGGATAGGGTGTTTTTTAGAGAACGTTGGCACTTTATTAATCAAGCAACATAGTTACAAAGAGTCTCCCGGATACAATCCAGAGTAGAATGAAAAACACACAGACCACTAGAGTTCATACAAGACTTAGCTAAACATGAGCTAAAACATTGGACTGCAAACGAAAATGCTTGAAAACTACATAAGCGAATCCTAAAGCACCAACTTTGAGTCCAACACCACTGAGCCCACCAGTGAACGATCACAGATAGGAGAGTTTACCCTCTGCACCAAGGATAGAAAGTCGAAGGCGAAGATCACCGATTCGCATCCTTGATCCCTTGCAAGATAAACAGCTCGCCGAAGAGCCAAGGCCTCGGCCATCTCAGGTATATATAGGCCTGCCAATTGTAGCTTCTCGACAGGCAACAACACAATGGCCATCAGCATTCAGGGCGACCACCCCTGCACCAATTTTTCCAAGCTCGGAGAAAATCGTAGCATCAGACATAAATAACAGTGTACCTAGTGGCGGCGGAGACCAAACAGAGCTTGAAGCAATGCTCTCACGTCTATGCATAGGATCCAGTTTGTATAGATACTTTACAATCAGATCAACATAAGCTTTAATCTTGAATGCAATGCGAACAGGATGTGGCTCATCTTCATTGTTCCTAGAAGAATTACGTGCCTCCCAAACATGCCAAATAGTCACAGCCATTACAGTAGTCATCAGGTTAGAGGAATGTGTGAGAAAATCAAAGAGCCACTGTCTTGGCAAAGAGAATTGGGATCGCCATAACTTGATATCAAAGGATTGCTTCACATGCAACCAGACCTCATAAGCAAAAGGGCAGAACAACAGTGAGTGCTCGATACTTTCCGTCCTGCCATAGAAACAACACAAGTCGGACGTCAAAACATGACGGCGATGGAGCTGGACACCGGACGGGAGACAATCATGAGCTAGTCTCCAAAGAACCACTTTCATCTTGTTAGGGGCTTTGATGGACCAAATGGATTTCCAACTTTTCTCAGCCGCACCACCATCAAAAGTCATTCCTCGGCCAGAAGCACTATGCACACTTTGGAACCAAGCAGATCGAGCCAAGTTATAAGCTAAACGAACCGAATACCCCCCAAATCTGGTGTGAGGCCATATAACATAATCTTCCTCGCCATGCTGGCCAACAGGTAGCATCAGAATCTCATTGGAAATATCTTCCTGGAAGAAAGCTCGAATTGTTTCCTTGTTCCAGGACCCAAGATCATCATCCAAGAGACACTTGACCGTAGCATTCGACGGGATCGGAGACACGGTCTAAAGAAAGTTCGGTGGCATCGACGGTATCCAGTGATCACTAGTGATCCGAACTACAGATCCATTGTTAATACCCCATTGCACCCCCTATTGTAGTAGCTCCTGACCGAACAAGACACCGCACCATGTGTGAAGCAGATCGATCGAGGGGCTTCGGCATGCCAGAAATCACCATGGGGAAAGTACCTGCCCTTGAGAACGCGAGCGCAGAGGGAGTCCGGCGAAGTGAGCATGCGCCAGCCTTGCCGTCCAAGCATGGCCTGGTTGAACAACGCCATGTCGCGGAAGCCCATCCCACCAAGGAACTTTGGATTGGTAAGCCATTCCCAAGATCGCTAGTGCAGTTTTTTCTTTCCATCCTCACAACCCCACCATTGGTTAGCGATGATCTGTCGGAACTTTTCGCACGTGGCGATAGGAAATTAGAAGCAGTTCTTGACATGTGTTGGAATTGACTGAATAACAAATTTGAACAGCGCTTCCTTAATTACCCGCACAAGACATAGGACGATCTGACCAAGCATGCATCCACTGCCATGCCTTGTCCGGGCAGATTTCGAAGATGGACATAGGTGTTTGTCCAACCTCAGTAGGCATCCCCAGGTATATGTTGTTGAAGTGCTTCACTACTAATCCCCAAATGAGATTTGACCCACGCCTTCACAGCTTCAACACAATGATTTCCCAAGAAAAGGGAGGATTTCACTTTATTGATAAGCTGGCCCAAACCATTACAGTACCTGTCTAAGGTAGCCTCTAGAGCAGCCACACTCCATGGATCACTTTTTGCAAAGAAGATGTTGTCATCGGCAAAGAGAAGATGTGATATAGGTGAGATATGACAACCGTTACCAATACCATGGAGCTCGCCACATCTCTCTTTCTGCAGTAACAAGCTTGACAAACCTTAAGTGCAAAGCAGGAACAAGTAGAGGCTATGGTCACCTTGGCGGATACCACGGGATGGAACAACAACTTCAGTAAGCTCACCATTAAATCTTGGGGAACGTAGTAATTTCAAAAAAGTTCCTACGCACACGCAAGATCATGGTGATGCATAGCAACGAGAGGGGAGAGTGTGTCCACATACCCTCGTAGACCGAAAGCGGAAGCATTAGCACAACGTGGTTGAAGTAGTCGTACGTCTTCATGATCCGACCGATCAAGTACCGAACGCACGGCACCTCCGATTTCAGCACACGTTCAACTCCATGACGTCCCTCGAACTCCGATCCAGTCGAGCTTTGAGGGAGAGTTCCATCAGCACGAGGCGTGGTGACGATGATGATGTTCTACCGATGCAGGGCTTCGACTAAGCACCGCTACGATATTATCGAGGTGGATTATGGTGGAGGGGGGCACCGCACATGGCTAAGAAATCCAAGGGATCAATTGTTGTGTCTATGGGGTTCCCCCCTCCTTCGTATATAAAGGAGCGGGGAGAGGGCCGGCCAGGAGGAGGAGGCGCGCCCAACGGGGGGAGTCCTACTCCCACCGGGAGTAGGACTCCTCCTTTTCCTATTTGGAGAGGGAGAGGGAAGGAAGAGGAAGGAGGGAGCAAGGAAAGGGGGGACTGGCCCCCTTCCCAATTCGGATTGGGCTTGGGGGGGTGCGCCCCCTCCCTTGCTCCTTTCCCCTCCTTTCCACTAAAGCCCATTAAGGCCCATATACCTCCCGGGGGGTTCCGATAACCTCCCGGTGCTCCGGTATTGTCCCGATCTCATCTGGAACCATTCTGATGTCCAAATATAGTCGTCCAATATATCGATCTTTATGTCTCGACCATTTAGAGACTCCTCGTCATGTCCGTGATCACATCCGGGACTCCGAACTACCTTAGTTTCATCAAAACACATAAACTCATAATATAACCGTCAACGAACTTTAAGCGTGCGGACCCTACGGGTTCGAGAACTATGTAGCCATGACCGAGACTCGTCTCCGGTCAATAACCAATAGCGGAACCTGGATGCTCATATTGGCTCCCACATATTCTACGAAGATCTTTATCGGTCAAACCGCATAACAACATGCGTTGTTCCCTTTGTCATCGGTATGTTACTTGCCTGAGATTCGATCATCAGTATCTCAATACCTAGTTCAATATCGTTACCGGCAAGTCTCTTTACTCGTTATGTAATGCATCATCCCGCAACTAACTCATTAGTCACATTGTTTGCAAGGCTTATAGTGATGTGCATTATCGAGAGGGCCCAGAGATACCTCTCCGACAATCGGAGTGACAAATCCTAATCTCGAAATACGCCAACTCAACAAGTACCTTCAGAGACACATGTAGAGCACCTTTATAATCACCCAGTTATGTTGTGACGTTTGGTAGCACACAAAGTGTTCCTCCGGTAAACGGGAGTTGCATAATCTCATAGTCATAGGAACATGTATAAGTCATGAAGAAAGCAATAGCAACATACTAAACGATCAAGTGCTAAGCTAACGGAATGGGTCAAGTCAATCATATCATTCTCTAATGATGTGATCTCGTTAATCAAATGACAACTCATGTCTATGGCTAGGAAACTTAACCATCTTTGATTCAACGAGCTAGTCAAGTAGAGGCATACTAGTGACACTTTGTTTGTCTATGTATTCACACATGTACTAAGTTTCCGGTTCATACAATTCTAGCATGAATAATAAACGTTTATCATGAAATAAGGAAATAAATAATAACTTTATTATTGCCTCTAGGGAATATTTCCTTCAATCTCCCACTTGCACTAGAGTCAATAATCTAGTTCACATCGCCATGTGATTTAACACTACTATTCACATCTGCATGTGATTAACACCCATAGTTCACATCGTCATGTGACCAACACCCAAAGGGTTTACTAGAGTCAATAATCTAGTTCACATTGATATGTGATTAACACCCAAAGAGTACTAATGTGTGATCATGTTTTGCTCGTGAGAGAAGTTTAGTCAACGGGTCTGTCACATTCAGAGCCATATGTATTTTGCAAATATTCTATGTCTACAATGCTCTGCATGGAGCTACTCTAGCTAATTGCTCCCACTTTCAATATGTATCCAGATAGAGACTTAGAGTCATCTGGATCATTGTAAAGCTTGCATCAATGTAACTCTTTACGATGAACTCTTTTATCACCTCCATAATCGAGAAACATCTCCTTAGTCCTCACTAAGGATATTCTTGACCGCTGTCCAGTGATCTACTCCTAGATCAAAATTGTACTCCCTTGCCAATCTCAAAGCAAGGTATACAATAGGTCGGGTACACAGCATAGCATACTTTATAGAACCTATGACTGAGGCATAGGGAATGACTTCCATTCTCTTTCTATTTTCTGTCGTGGTTGGGTTTTGAGTCTTACTCAACTTCACACCTTGCAACACAGGCAAGAACTCCTTGTTTGACTGTTCCATTTTGAACTACTTCAAAACTTATCAAGGTATGTACTCATTGAAAAAATCTTATCAAGCGTCTTGATCTATCTCTATAGATCTTGATGCTCAATGTGTAAGCATCTTCACCGAGGTCTTTCTTTGAAAAACTCTTATTCAAGTATCCTTTTATGCTATCCAGAATTTCTATACCATTTCCAATCAACAATATGTCATCTACATATAGTTTTAGAAATGCTACAAATCTCCCACTCACTTTCTTGGAAATACAAGCTTCTCCAAAAGTCTGTATAAAACCATATGCTTTGATCAACTCATCAAAGCGTATATTCCAACTCCGAGATGCTTGCACCAGTCCATAGATGGATCGCTGGAGCTTGCACATTTTCTTAGCACCTTTTGGATCGACAAAACCTTCTGGTTGCATCATATACAACTCTTCTTTAAGAAATCCATTAAGGAATGTAGTTTTGACATCCATTTGCCAGATTTCATAAAATGTGGCAATTTCTAACATGATTTGGACAGACTTAAGCATTGCTACGAGTGAGAAAATATCATCGTAGTCAACACCTTGAACTTTGTCAAAAACCTTTTTCGACAAGTCTAGCTTTGTAGATAGTAACACTACTATCAGTGTCTGTCTTCCTCTTTAAGATCCATTTATTTTCTATGGCTTGCCGATCATCGGACAAGTCAATCAACTGTTCTCATACATGGATCCCATCTCAGATTTTATGGACTCAAGCCATTTCGCGGAATCTGGGCTCGTCATCGCTTCCTCATAGTTTGTAGGTTCGTCATGGTCAAGTAACATGACCTCCAGAACAGGATTACTGTACCACTCTGGTGCGGATCTCACTCTGGTTGACCTACGAGTTTTGGTAGTAACTTGATCTGAAGTTACATGATCATCATCATTATATTCCTCACTAATTGGTGCATCACTGGAACTGGTTTCTGTGATGGACTACTTTCCAATTCGGGAGAATGTATAATTACCTTATCAAGTTCTACTTTCCTCCCACTCACTTCTTTTGAGAGAACTCCTTCTCTAGAAAGGATCCATTCTTGGCAACGAATGTCTTGCCTTCAGATCTGTGATAGAAGGTGTACCCAACTTTCTCCTTTGGGTATCCTATGAAGACACATTTCCCCGATTTGGGTTTGAGCTTATTAGGATGAAACTTTTTCACATATGCATCACAATCCCAAACTTTAAGAAACGACAGCTTAGGTTTCTTGCTAAACCACAGTTCGTACAGTGTCATCTCAACGGATTTAGATGGTGCCCTAGATGGTGCCCTTTTTTAATTTGAATGCAGTTGTCTCTAATGCATAACCCCAAAACGATAGTGGTAAATCGACAAGAGACATCATAGATCGCACCATATCTAGTAAAGTACGATTACGACGTTCGGACACACCATTACATTGTGGTGTTCCAGGTGGCGTGAGTTGCAAAACTATTTCACATTGTGTCAAATGAAGACCAAACTCGTAACTCAAATATTCATCTCCATGTTCAGATCGTAGAAACTTTATTTTCTTGTTATGATGATTTTCCACTTCACTCTGAAATTCTTTGAACTTTTCAAATGTTTCAGACTTATGTTTCATCAAGTAGATATACCCATATCTGCTCAAATCATCTGTGAAGGTCAGAAAATAACGATACCCGCCGCGAGCCTCAACACTCATTGGATTGCATACATCAGTATGTATTATTTCCAATAAGTCAGTTGCACACTCCATTGTTCCGGAGAATGGAGTCTTAGTCATCTTGCCCATGAGGCATGGTTCGCAAGCATCAAGTGATTCCAAAATCGCATCAGCATGGAGTTTATTCATGCGCTTTACACCAATATGACCTAAACGGCAGTGCCACAAATAAGTTGCACTATCATTATTAAATTTGCATCTTTTGGCTTCAATATTATGAATATGTGTATTACCACGATCGAGATTCAATAAACCATCAATATTGGGTGTATGACCATATAAGGTTTTATTCATGTAAGCAGAATAACAATTATTCTCTGTCTTCAATGAATAACTGTATCGCAATAAACATGATCTAATCATATTCATGCTCAACGCAAACACCAAATAACACTTATTTAGGTTCAACACTAATCTCGAAAGTATAGGGAGTGTGCGATGATGATTACATCAATCTTGGAACCACTTCCAACACACATCGTCACTTCACCCTTAACTAGTCTCTATTTATTTTGCAACTCCGGTTTCGAGTTACTACTCTTAGCAACTGAACCAGTATCAAATACCGAGGGGTTGCTATAAACACTAGTAAAATACGCATCAATAACATGTATATCAAATATACTTTTGTTCACTTTGCCATCCTTCTTATCTGCCAAATACGTGGGGCAGTTCCGCTTCAAAGGACCAGTCCTTTGCGGAGAAGCACTCAGCCTGTGCTTAGGTCTAGACTTGGGCTTCTTCACTTGAGCAGCAACTTGCTTGTTGTTCTTCTTGAAGTTCCCCTTCTTCCCTTTGTCCTTTTCTTGAAACTAGTGCTCTTTGTCAACCATCAACACATGATGCTCTTTCTTGATTTCTACCTTCGCTGATTTCATCGTCACGAAGAGCTTGTGAATCGTTTCCGTTATCCCTTGCATATTATAGTTCATCACGAAGTTCTAGTAACTTGGTGGTGGTGACTAGAGAACTCTGTCAATCACTATCTTATCTGGAAGATTAACTCCCACTTGATTCAAGTGATTGTAGTACCCAGACATTCTGAGCACATACTCACTAGTTGAGCTATTCTCCTCCATCTTGTAGGCAAATTACTTGTCAAAGGTCCCATACCTTTCGACACGGGAATGAGTATGAAATACCAATTTCAACTCTTGGAACATCTTATATGCTCCGTGGCGTTCAAAACATTTTTGAAGTCCCGGTTCTAAGCCGTAAAGCATGGTGCACTAAACTATAAAATAGTCATCATACCGAGCTTTGTCAAACGTTCATAACGTCTGCATCTGCTCCTACAATAGGTTTGTCACCTACCGGTGCATCAAGGACATAATTCTTCTGTGCAGCAATGAGGATAACCCTCAGATCACGGATCCAATCCGCATCATTGCTACTAACATCTTTCAACATAGTTTTTCTCTAGGAACATATCAAAATAAACGTAGGGAAGCAACAACGCGAGCTATTGACCTACAACATAATTTGCAAAATACTACCAAGACTAAGTTCATGATAAATTAAAGTTCAATTAATCATATTACTTAAGAACTCCCACTTAGATAGACATCTCTCTAATCATCTAAGTGATCACGTGATCCAAATCAACTAAACCATAACCGATCATCACGTGAAATGGAGTAGTTTTCAATGGTGAACATCACTATGTTGATCATATCTACTATATGATTCACGCTCGACCTTTCGATCTCATTGTTCCGAGGCCATATCTGCATATGCTAGGCTCGTCAAGTTTAACCCGAGTATTCTGCATGTGCAAGACTGGCTTGCACCCGTTGTAGATGGATGTAGAGCTTATCACACCCGATCATCACGTGGTGTCTCGGCACGACAAACTTTGGCAACGGTGCATACTCAGGGAGAACACTTTTACCTTGAAATTTAGTGAGAGATCATTTTATAACGCTACCGTCAATCAAAGTAAAATAAGATGCATAAAGGATAAACATCGCATGCAATCAATATAAGTTATATGATATGGCCATCATCATCTTGTGCTTGTGATCTCCATCTCCGAAGCACCGTCATGATCACCATCGTCACCGGCGCGACACCTTGATCTCCATCGCAGCATCATTGTCGTCTCGCCAACTATTGCTTCTACGACTATCGCTACCGCATAGTGATCAAGTAAAGCAATTACAGGGCGATTGCATTGCATACAATAAAGCGACAACCATATGGCTCCTGCCAGTTGCCGATAACTCGGTTACAAAACATGATCATCTCATACAATAAAATATAGCATCACGTCTTGACCATATCACATCACAATATGCCCTGCAAAAACAAGTTAGACGTCCTCTACTTTGTTGTTGCAAGTTTTACGTGGCTGCTATGGGCTGAGCAACAACCGTTCTTACCTACGCATCAAAACCACAATGATAGTTTGTCAAGTTAGTGTTGTTTTAACCTTCTCAAGGACCGGGCGTAGCCACACTCGGTACAACTAAAGTTGGAGAAACTGACACCCGCCAGCCACCTATGTGCAAAGCACGTCGATAGAACCAGTCTCGCGTAAGCGTACGCGTAATGTCGGTCTGGGCCGCTTCATCCAACAATACCACCGAACCAAAGTATGACATGCTGGTAAGCAGTATCACTTGTATCGCCCACAACTCACTTGTGTTCTACTCGTGCAAATAACATCTATGCATAAAACCTGGCTCTGATACCACTATTTGGGAACATAGTAATTTCAAAAAAATCCTACACACACGCAAGATCATGGTGATGCATAGCAAGGAGAGGGGAGAGTGTGTTCGTGTACCCTCGTAGACCGAAAGCGGAAGCGTTAGCACAACGCGGTTGATGTAGTCGTACGTCTTCACGATCCGACCGATCAAGTACCGAACACATGGCACCTCCGAGTTCAGCACACATTCAACTCGATGACGTCCCTCGAACTCTGATCCAGCCGAGCTTTGAGGGAGAGTTCCATCAGCACAACGGCGTGGTGACGATGATGATGTTCTACCGACACAGGGCTTCACCTAAGCACCGCTATGATATTATCGAGGTGGATTATGGTGGAGGGGGGCACTGCACACGGCTAAGAGATCCAAGGGATCAATTGTTGTGTCTATGGGGTGCCCCCCTCCTCCGTATATAAAGGACGGGAGGAGAGGGCCGGCCAGGAGGAGGAGGCGCGCCCAAGGAGGGGAGTCCTACTCCCACCGGGAGTAGGACTCCTCCTTTTCCTATTTGGAGAGGGAGGGGGAAGGAAGAGGAAGGAGGGAGGAAGGAAAGGGGGTCGGCCCCCTTCCCAATTCGGATTGGGCTTGGGGGCGCGCCCCCTCCCTTGCTCCTTTGCCCTCCTTTCCACTAAAGCCCATTAAGGCCCATATACCTCCCGGGGGGTTCCGATAACCTCCCGGTGCTCTGGTATTGTCCCGATCTCATCCGGAACCATTTCGGTGTCCAAATATAGTCGTCCAGTATATCGATCTTTATGTCTCGACCATTTCGAGACTCCTCGTCATGTCCGTGATCACATCCGGGACTCCGAACTACCTTCGGTTCATCAAAACACATAAACTCATAATATAATCGTCATCGAACTTTAAGCGTGCGGACCCTACGGGTTCGAGAACTATGTAGACATGACCGAGACTCGTCTCCGGTCAATAACCAATAGCGAAACCTGGATGCTCATATTGGCACCCGCATATTCTATGAAGATCTTTATCGTTCAAACCGCATAACAACATATGTTGTTCCCTTTGTCATCGGTATGTTACTTGCCCGAGATTCGATCGTCGGTATCGTTATGTAATCCATCATCCCGCAACTAACTCATTAGTCACATTGCTTGCAAGGCTTATAGTGATGTGCATTATCGAGAGGGCCCAGAGATACCTCTCCTACAATCGGAGTGACAAATCCTAATCTCGAAATACGCCAACTCAACAAGTACCTTCGGAGACACCTGTAGAGCACCTTTGTAATCACCCGATTCGCCAGGATGTTTGGTAGCACACAAAGTGTTCCTCCGGTAAATGGGAGTTGCATAATCTCATAGTCATAGGAACATGTATAAGTCATGAAGAAAGCAATAGCAACATACTAAACGATCAAGTGCTAAGCTAACAGAATGGGTCAAGTCAATCATATTATTCTCTAATTATGTGATCTCGTTAATCAAATGACAACTCATGTCTATGGCTAGGAAACTTAACCATCTTTGATTCAATGAGCTAGTCAAGTAGAGGCATACTAGTGACACTTTGTTTGTCTATGTATTCACACATGTACTAAGTTTCCGGTTAATACAATTCTAGCATGAATAATAAACATTTATCATGAAATAAGGAAATAAATAGTAACTTTATTATTGCCTCTAGGGCATATTTCCTTCATTAACCATGATGGCATAACGAACATTAGTGACGCACCACATCACAGAATCAATCCAGGTAGGAGCAAAGCCAAGCCTAGTTAGGCAACCATGAAGATAGGACCATTCGACATGATCATAAGCCTTCATAATATCAATCTTCATGGCAAAAGATGGTTGCTTCACCCGTTATCGTCAGATTGTATAGGCAATCAGAGTATTATTCGTGATGAGCCTGCCCGGTACGAACGCACTCTGATAATCAGAAATCACCATAGGCAATAATAATTTAAGGTGATTAGCAAGGACCTTAGAAGCAATCTTGCAGAGGATGTTGCAGAGGCTAATAGGACGTATGTTCTTCAACTATTTTGGCCTCGCAACCTTAGGGATAAGCACGATCATTGAATCACAAAATCCCTCCGGAATTGGTCATTCCTCCAAGAAGCTTTTCACAGCCTAACAAATATCCTCCTCCAGAAATGCACAATGTGTTTGATAGAACAAATCAAGGAAACCATCTGGATCAGGCGCCTTTGTAGGACCCATCTAAAACAAGGTTGTTTTGATCTCCTCATTGGTATCGGTCTGCACAAATCCTCATTCATTTCTCGAGATACTTTCCATGGAATGGATTCCAGAAAATCATCCATCGCAGCACAAGGTTCAAGCGTGAATAGTTTATTATAGAAACTCGGAACCATACTTTTTATTTCGCCCTGCGAGTCACAAACAGAGCCATCATCATGCACCAAATCAGAAATTTTATTACCTCGACGCCTCACAGCAGTCCGGGCATGAAAAACTCGGTGTTTTTGTTCCCTTCACGAAGCCAGTCCACCCGAGAACGCTGGTGCTCCATGATCTCTTCCCGATCAAACAGCTCACAAACACGGCCTTTAATGGTTCGCTCTTCGATCACCATGGCCTCCGGTATAGGATAGGACCGGATTGTCTTGAGTCTTCGCTCTAGTTTCTGGATTTGCTTGCGGACACAGCCAAAGGAGTCCCTACTACATGTCCGAAGACAACCCGCCAACTGGTTCAGATTTGACCAAGTAGATTGTAAAGACAAAGAACCATCTCTACCATCTTCCCAGGCTTGCTCCATGGTCTCCTTATAGTCCTCCGCTCTTAGCCACATAGCTTCATATTTAAAGCCCCGCTGAACCGACGTAGAGTGCCTCAAAGAATTTTCTTGTGAGAGTTGGATCAGCACAGCATAATGATCCGAGGTGGTAGTAATGATATTTTCCACAGAGCAACCATCAAACAACTAAGTTAAAGCTCCATTGGCCACCGCTCTGTCAAGGGGAACCTTCACATGGCTATCCACATCCTGATGATTACACCACGTGAACATAGGTCCAAAGAAGCCCAAGTCCACAAGCTCATATTCAAATAAGCAATCTCGGAATGCAGCAATTTGATTCTCTGAACGATCATGAGGGCCACAATGTTCATCATGGGACAAAACTTCATTAAAATCACCACAACATTTCCACAGTCCATTCCATTGTGCACGCATGAACTGAAGGAAATTCCAGAACTAGTACCGCTTTTCCCTTTGTGGCTCACCATACACACAAGTAACGTGCCAAGTAGAGCCTCCCACCAGTGTAACATGAACATCAATGCACCTATTATTGGCGGCCTTCAGAGAGACCTCAACATACTTTAACCAGAATAAGGCGAGGCCTCCGCTCGGACCATCGCTGCCCACAAGCCACAACAAAACAACCCTTAAAACCCAAAGACCACATCAAATTCCGCACACGTAATTCCCTCATCCTCGTCTCTGACAGAAAGAGGAGGGTGGGTCGGTGTAGCCTCACTAACCAGCGAAGATCACCAACTATCGAGTCCGACCCAAGGACTCGACAATTGCACCATAAGATGCTCATTACGTCTGGCGGGGCTGCATCGCAGCCACCGCCAGATCCGTCGAACAGTTTGGAATAGTTCTCCGTTTCTTCTTACCATCTTCAATAGACTGCACCCCACAAGCACATGTGGCATCAACAGTATCCCACACAATCACAAGGGCCAGGGATTAAGAGCTTTCCCTCTCGGCCTCCTTACTTGTAGACCCCTCCTGGAGGGCTTTCATAGGTTTGAGCTTATGCTCGGTTAAAATTTGCTTAGAAGATTTCACAGCAAACAACTCTCTGTTGGCTCCATTAGACCTCCCCATGCCATAGCCACGACCAGCCCGGCCGTGGCTACCCTCTACCAGCGCTCCTCTCTTGAGAGGTGAGGAAACTTCTTCAGCCCCATCTGACTGTCGAGAAGGTTTTTTGGCACAGGGATCTGAGGACGAGGCACGTGATCCACCAGAGGAAAACTTAGGTCCTGCATGCCCCCATGAACTCAGAGGAACATGAAGTGTTGCTGGAGCTATGACTGCCTCCCTTCCTCAACTGGTCGTCAACACACAACTTCCTAAATGCATAGGGCAGCTCCCCATTCTCATCACGAGTGCTCGGATTAGGACACAACATGGATGAATGACCAAGTAGGTCACACAAAGGAAGTCTCTCATACATTACAGAGTACGTCTTAGTGGTCTTCAACTTCGTTGAGGTCACTATTGTTAGAGTTATATTCATGATGGCCTTTGGCCTTTTGTATTCTAGTCTTTGGCATTCTCTTATACTTGTATATATGATGGCTTTGGCATCCAGATAATACGAAGTTGCATATTCCTAACATGGTATTAGAGCTAGGTAATTTTTTGCATGTTGCAACTCGTGCTATTGATCCATACCACGTCGCCACCGTTCTTCGTAGTCGTCGGCTCTTTACGGACGCTACTCTCATGTGCGACGCCAGGCGTGCCCCATCCACAACGCCTGGTATGATGCCCCATCTCCTTTGATCGAGCCACCTGCTCGTCTCCTCTCAGATCGAACTAGATCGAATATATCACGCCGGCTTCCTCTGAACCGAACTCGATCGGGCCCTCTGGATTGAACTCCATCACGCCGGCCTTCTCCGAATCCGATCCCCGTCGACTTGTTGCCGGCCGCTGCCCCTTGTCGGATCTCGCCGCTAACTGTCGGTCTCTGCCGCGTCCACCTATTGTCGTCTGCTGTCGGTGCGAGTGATGGCTGCGGTTGCCCGTCGAGACCCTCTGCCTGCGCTTGTTCGAGCCGCGAGTTGTCGATCTGTTCTTTTTTTAGGGTTTAGCCAAATTTTATTCATCGAACACCACAGAATGTGGGACACAGTTCGGATCATGAGGTTGGCCAAACCAAACGTGGCGTCCCTGACCGAGATTAAGTACAAATTTGGCTAAACTATGTGCTTCATGGTTGAAAGCACGACTTTAGTAGATAAAAGAACAAGTAAAAGTTGACGCTTGAAGCTTTATCTCATTGATGATAGCTACATAGTCTCCTCTGGACCCCATGTTGATGTCTCCAACAACTTTTTTGGAGTCAGATGAGATGACAAACTGATGCAAATTCAAATCCGATGCAAGTGTAAGAGCCTCTCTGCATGCGATAACCTCCAAGGTAGTTGGGTCATGGAGTCCAAAGATCGACAAGCCGAGCTCCCCAGGTAATTCCCTTCTCTATCCCTACAGACTGCAGCTGCTACCCCTCTTCTCCCAGCTCGAACCCTGGCATCAACATGTATCTTGCAATAACCAAGTGGTGGAGCTTTGGGCTGCCTTACTGTTGTACCGCGCTGAGCTGGCATATGGCGGACCTCTCTTCCTCCTTCTTCCCTCAACATCTCCAGCTCCTAGATGAATCGAATCACAAAGGAATTTATAGTATGGGGACTTTGCAAGATTCCCTCATGGATGGCCTTACGCCTCACCGCCCAGATTGCCCATAAAGTTATCGAAAGCTTAATGAAAAGATCATGAGATAATGAGTTCGTGTGTAAATAACCATTGTTTCGTGTTAGGTTCGGATGTAGCCGCAATCTTCTATCCTAGCTCTTCATCAACTAGTGGCCAGGTACACCTAGACATGGTACAATCCACTAGAGAGTGCTTCCATGAGCCGGGCGCGCCACAGATGCCGCAAGAGCTGGAGTCCGTCATGCGCCTGTGCGCCCAAACGTCATTTGTAGGTGATGTCTACTACACAACCTTCTTCTTGTAGACGTTGTTGGGCCTCCAAGTGCAAAGGTTTGTAGGACAGTAACAAATTTTCCTCAAGTGGATGACCAAAGGTTTATCAATCCGTGGGAGGCGTAGGATGAAGACGGTCTCTCTCAAGCAACCCTGCAACCAAATAACAAAGAGTCTCTTGTGTCCCCAACACACCCAATACAATGGTAAATTGTATAGGTGCACTAGTTCGACGAAGAGATGGTGATACAAGTGCAATATGGATGGTAGATATGGGTATTTGTAATCTGAAAATATAAAAACAGCAAGGTAACTAATGACAAAAGTGAGCGTAAACGGTATTGCAATGGTAGGAAACAAGGCCTAGGGTTCATACTTTCACTAGTACAAGTTCTCTCAACAATAATAACATAATTGGATCATATAACTATCCCTCAACATGCAACAAAGAGTCACTCCAAAGCCACTAATAGCGGAGAACAAACGAAGAGATTATGGTAGGGTACGAAACCACCTCAAAGTTATCCTCTCTGTTCTATCTATTCAAGAGTCCGTAGTAAAATAACATGAAGCTGTTCTTTCCGTTCAATCTATCATAGAGTTCATACTAGAATAACACCTTAAGACACAAATCAACCAAAACCCTAATGTCACCTAGATACTCCATTGTCACCTCAAGTATCCATGGGCATGATTATACGATATGCATCACACAATCTCAGGTTCATCTATTCAACCAACACAAAGTACTTCAAAGAGTGCCCCAAAGTTTCTACCGGAGAGTCAAGATGAAAACGTGTGCCAACCCCTATGCATAGGTTCATGAGCGGAACCCGCAAGTTGATCACCAAAACATACATCAAGTGGATCACGTGATATCCCATTGTCACCACAGATAAGCACGGCAAGACATACATCAAGTGTTCTCAAATCCTTAAAGACTCAATCCGATAAGATAACTTCAAGAGGAAAACTCAATTCATCACAAGAGAGTAGAGGGGAGAAACATCATATGATCCAACTATAATAGCAAAGCCCACGATACATCAAGATCGTGCCATAGAGAGAACACGAGAGAGAGAGAGAGAGAGAGAGAGAGAGATCAAACACATAGCTACTGGTACATACCCTCAGCCCCGAGGGTGGACTACTCCCTCCTCGTCATGGAGAGCGCCGGGATGATGAAGATGGCCACCGGTGATGGGTTCCCCCTCCGGTAGGGTGCCGGAACAGACTCCCGAGAGGTTTTTGGTGGCTAGAGAGGCTTGCGGTGGCGGAACTCCCTATCTATTGTTCGCTTCGATGTTTTTAGGGTATATGGGAATATATAGGCGAATGAAGTCGGTCGGGGGAGCCACGAGAGGCCCACGAGAGTGGAGGGCGCGCCCAGGGGGTGGGCGTGCCCCCTATCTCATGGCCTCCTCGAAGCTTCCCTGGCTTGCACTCCAAGTTCCCTGGATTGCTTCTGTTCCAAAAATAAGTTTCCCGAAGGTTTCATTCCGTTTGGACTCCGTTTGATATTCCTTTTCTTTGAAACACTGAAATAGGCAAGAAAACAGCAATATGGGTTGGGCCTCCGGTTAATAGGTTAGTCCCAAAAATAATATAAAAGTGTATAATAAAGCCCATAAACATCCAAAATAGATAATATAATAGCATGAATGCTTCATAAATTATAGATACGTTGGAGACGTATCATTAGGTATCGAATGTTGTGATAAAAGCCATAGAAACATTCTTACCTTTCCCGGCACAGCCGTCTTCCATAGAGTTTTCCAATTCTTCTCCTCCTTGGCCGAGTTAGATGGACCGGCAGTCCCCTCAAGCCACGCCTCCTCTAGTCGCTTCTCCTACCGGCTATGTTGGTCATTCTTCAGCGACTCTTCTCACGACTTCTGCACCTGGTGATTTTTGCCCTGCGTTGACTCCCTTTACAGGTTCTACACGTGGTGGTGACCGCTCTATGTCAACTTCTGCCATGGCTTCTACCCACGGTTGTAGCCGCTCCATGTCGACTCGTTCTACGTCGACTCGGCACACGGCCGCCATGGGTGATGGCGACCGCTCTTTGTCGGCAGGAGGTTTGATACGTCTCCAATGTATCTATAATTTTTTATTGTTCCATGTTGATATATTATCATTCTTGGATGTTTTGCATTCATTTTATAGAAACATTATATCATTTTCTGGGACTAACCTATTGACATAGGGCCCAATGGAAGTTGCTGTTTTTTTGCTTGTTTTTTACTTCGTAGAAAATCCATATCAAACAAAGTCCAAATACCACGAAACTTTTTGGAGATTTTTTCTGCCCAGAAGACAACTTGGGAGCCAAGGAAGCGCACGAGGGAAGGCCCATGGGGCCCACCACCCACCTGGGCGCGCCAGAGGCCCCTGGCACACCCTGATGGGTGTTGCGGCCCACGGAAGACCTTTCCACCGCCTCTCAGCTCTATAAATACCTAGATATTCCAAAAACCCTAAGAGAGTCGACGAAACACAATTTCAGCCGCCGCAAGTTCCAGAACCACGAGATCCAATCTAGAGCCCTATTCCGGCACCTTGCCGGAGAGGAACACGATCATGAAGGGGTTCATCATCCTCATTGGTGCTCCTCTTATGATGCGTGAGTAGTTCACCACAGACCTACGGGTCTGTAGGCAGTAGCTAGATGGCTTCCTCTCTCTTTTTGATTCTCAATACAATGTTCTCCTCGATGTTCTTGGAGATCTATTTGATGTAATGACTTTTGCGGTGTGTTTGTTGGGATCCGATGAATTGTGAGTTTATGACCAGATCTATCCATGAATATTATTTGAGTCTTCTTTGATCTCTTATATGCATGATTATTATAGCCTCGTATTTATTCTCCGAAACTTTGGTTTGGTTTGGCCAACTAGATTGATTTTTTTTTGCAATGGGAAGATGTGCTTTGTGATGGGTTAGATCTTCGGTGTCCTCACCCAGTGACAGAAGGGGTAGCAAGGCACGCATGTATCATTGCTATTAAGGATAAAAATATGGGGTATATTCCTACATGAATAGATATTGTCAACATCATGTCATCGTTCTTATTGCATTACCCCGTTTCTCCATGAACTTAATACACTAGATGCATGCTGGATAGTGATCGATGTGTGGAGTAATAGTAGTAGATGCAGAATCGTTTCGGTCTACTAATCTTGGACGTGATGCCTATGTACATGATCATGGCCTTGGATATCGTAATAATTATTTGCTCTGCTATCAATTGCCCAAAAGTAATTTGTTTATCCATCGTATGCTATTTTCTCGAGAGAAGCCACTAGTGAAATATACGGCCCCGGGTCTATTTTCTGTCATATTGTTTTCAGATCTATTATTCCAAAAATCCAAAAATACTTTGCTCAAGTTTTTCTTTATTTATTTTATTTTGTGTTTTCATCAGATATATTTATCCAATCTCATACAATTTAATCTATCTTATTACCTTGGAGGGATTGACAACCCCTCTTACGCGTGGGGTTGCAAGTATTAGTTTTTTGTGTGCAGGTACCGTTTACATAGTGTTGCTTGGTCCTCCTATTAGATTGATAACCTTGGTTTCATAACCGAGGGAAATACTTACCGTTGTTGTCCTGCATCATCCTCTCCTCTTCGGGGAAATACCAACGTAGATACAAGCAATCAGGAACAATTTCTGGCTCCGTTCCCGGGGAGGATCAAGTCAAGATAGCCCCCATCAACTTGCCAATTTCTAACGCCGTTGCTGGGGAGACATCATCAACATCTATCAGGTTCCTAATCACAAATCTCATCTCCTTGCAATTTACATTATTTTCCATTTGCCTCTCGCTTTCATCTTCCCCACTTCTAAAATGTTTTTGCGAAAAGCACAAAAATATCTGCCTTTTTATTCGCCTTTTTCTCATTTGCCTTTTTCTCGTCAGATCTCTTGTTTGCTTGCAATCTTGATTGCGTAGTGTTGTGTGATTTTTCCAATTCTAATAATAATGATTTTTTTAGTACTCCGATTGCTCCTCCCACCACTAGTGCGGAGTCTTATGATATTAATGCCACTTTGTTGAATCTTGTTATGAAAGAGCAATTTTCCAGTACTCCTAATGAGGATGTCGCGTCCCATCTGAACACTTTCGTAGAATTGTGTGATATGCAAAAGAAAAAAGATGTGGACAATGATATTGTGAAGTTGAAATTGTTTCCTTTCTCTTTGAGGGATCGTGCAAAAATTTGGTTTTCATCTTTGCCTCGTAATAGTATTGATTCTTGGGATAAGTGCAAATATGCTTTTATTACTAAATATTTTCCGCCCTCGAAAATTATTTCCCTTAGAACTCAAATCATGAATTTCAAGCAACTTCAGCATGAGCATGTTGCACAATCTTGGGAAAGAATGAAATTAATGCTAAGAAATTGTCCTACTCATGGTTTAAATCTTTGGATGATTATACAAATTTTTTATGCAGGATTGAATTTTGTTTCTAGAAATCTTTTAGATTCCGCTGTGGGAGGTACTTTTATGGATATTACTTTGGGTGAAGCTACTAAATTTCTAGATAATATCATGGCAAACTATTCACAATGGCATACCGAAAGAGCACCTACTAGTAAAAAGATCAATTTCGTTGAAGAAATTAGTACTTTGAGTGAAAAAGTTGATGCTCTTATGAAATTGGTTGCTAATAAAAATGCTCCTATTGATATTAATGATGTGCCTTTGTCTACTTTGATTGAGCAAAATAGTGATCCCGTAGATGTGAATTTTGTCTCGCAAAAGAATTTTAATAATAATGCTTATAGAGGTAATCCTAATCCTAGGCCTTTTCCTGGAAATTCCTCTAATAATTATGGCAATTCCTATGGTAATTCTTCTTACAATAATAACAGGAACTCCTCTAATCTTGAGAGTAATATTAAAGAATTTATCAATGCTCAAAAAGTTTTCAATGCTACGATAGAAGAAAAGTTGAATAAGATTGATGATATGTCTAGAAGCATTGATAGAATTTCCCATGATGTAGAAAATCTTAAGATTAAAATTTTTCCACCAAAGGTTGATGTCAATGAATCAATTAAAGTTTTATATGTTTCCATGGATGAAAGTAAGAAAAGAACCGTTATGCTTAGACCTAAAAGAGAATTTTTAGAAAGAGCATTTTCTACTGATTACTTTCATAATAATGATGAAGATCTTAAAACGATTGGTATTTCTTCTATTGATTCCTTGTTTAGTAAGATTAAAATTTATGATAAAGGGACTGGAGAAGAGTCAAAGAAGGCATCCCCATAATTCGGAGGGTGAAAATCTTGTTGAAAATTTTGATAAAAGTGGGTTTGCAGAGGTCAAAATTTTAACTAGTGATGTGCTCATTCTTTTGGATTACAAAGATTTTAATTATGATAGTTGCTCCTTGATTGAATTATTTCTTTCTTTCAATCCATGATAAGTTCACCCAATGCCTATGAATAAAATAAAGCTTTCACTAAACATATCGTAGATGCCATGCTAAAAGCTTTAGAAGAAAAATTGGAGTTAGAGATTTCAATTCCTGGAAAATTATATGATGAATGGGAACCCACCATTAAAGTCAAGATAAAAATTATGAGTTCTTTGCTTTATGTGATTTGGGGGCTAGTGTTTCCACAATTCCGAAATCTCTATGTGATGTTCTTGGTCTTACCAGTATCGAAGAATGCTCTCTTAATTTGCACTTGGCAGATTCTACCATTAAAAAAACCTTTGGGAAGGATTAATTATATTCTTATTCTTGCAAATAAGAACTATGTGCCCATAGATTTTATTGTTATTGAAATTGATTACGATCCGTCTTGTCCAATTATACTTGGTAGACTGTTTTTACGAACTATAGGCGCCATGATTGATATGAAAGAAGGCAATTTAAAATTCCAATTTCCACTAACAAAGGGGATGGAACACTTCCCTAGAACAAGCATTAAGCCACCATATGAATCAGTCATGAGGGAAACCTATGGATCAAAAACCAACAAAGACAATACCTGAATCTACGCATTGTGCCTAGCTAGGGGCATAAAACAATAGCTCTTGTTGGGAGGCAACCAATGAATATTTTTCCCTTTTTCTTTCTGTTCTTGAGTGTTTGCACAATTATGCTACTCTTATGATTGTGTTTTTCAAGTTTTAATTAGTGTTTGTGTCAAGTAAAGCCTTTGGGATCATGTTGGGTGATAGTTTATTGATCCTGTTGAAAAACAGAAACTTTTGCATCCAGTAGAAGAATTTTGAAAATTCATAGAAGCGAAAAAAATTCTAATTTTTTTACAAAAGAATGATATACAAATTTCCCATGTTGTCCTAATTTTTCAGAATTTTTGGAGTCACCGAAGTATGAGAAAGTTTCATATTGCTACAGACTGCTCTGTTTTTGACAGATTCTGTTTTCGTTGCATTGTGTGCTTATTTTGATGAATCTATGGATTGTAGCGGGGGGTATAGGTAGGGGTGGGCGTTCGGTTCCTCCGAACCATTCAGTTCGGTACATTGGTGTTTGAGATTGTTCGGTTTCCCAGAAAACATGCACCGATCAGTCTATAGGAATTAACAAAACCGAGTGTTCGGTTCCCCCAATGATCGGTTCGGTATTCGGTTTTGGATCAAACAGATCACAGATGGAATAGATGAGGCATGGCCGTGTGTGAGGCACTGTCACGCTGGGCTAGCCGGCTGAGATAGATGCATTAAATAAACCTTGTCTGTTGTCTATGGGCTAGGCAATGAGTAGATAACGCCACATGAGCGAGATAGCAGGCAGCAAGTTTGTCTCAGAAATAAATAAATTATCCTGCCCACGTGATGTGGTACAATAAAAAAGGAACCAAACTCGTGCAGTGCTTTTTGTGAGTTGTGGTATGCGCGCTTTCGGTACAGGTGGACGAGAATTAACTGGGAATCAAGGGGGGTTACATGGGCTTCGGTGCTTAGGTCTGTTTGGTGGAGGGAGGGTGCATATTGAAATAACCGAAGTAAATTCGGTTTCTTACTATCGCTAACCGAGAACAGTAACGATCGAATCGGTTTTGGCCACTTCGGCTCCGGTTCAGGTTAACTTGGTTCGGTCGCTCGGTTCCGGGTTATATGCCCACCCCTAGGTATTAGCCATGGTAAAGTTAGAATACAGTAGGTATAATGCAATAACAAAATATGAATGGGCTTGCAACAGTACTTGAGTGGTGATTTGCTTTATTATACTAACGGATCTCATGAAGGTTTTGTTAAGTTTTGTGTGATTGAAGTTTTCATGTTTTAGGTGAGATCATGATGGATGAAGGAATAAGGAGTGTCAAGAGCCTAAGCTTGGGGATGCCCCATGGCACCCTAAGGTAATATTAAGGAGAACCAAGCAACTAAGCTTGGGGGTGCCCTGAAAGGCATTCCCTTATTCTTCTAACGACCATAGGTAATTTTACTTGGAGTTATATTTTTATTCGTCACATACCATGAGTTTTGCGTGGAGCGTCTTGTATTATATGAGGCTTTACTTGATTTTCTTTTTAGTTTGTTGCAATCATCCTTGTTGGACACACCTTTTTGAGAAATCCATAATTATGCTATGATTTATTAGAATTGCTCTATGTGCTTCACTTCAATTTTTTGAGCTATGGAATTGCTCTAGTTTTTCACTTATATCTTTTTTTAACACGGTGGTGCTTTAATTTTTGAAGAAATACTCTCATGCTTCACTTAGATTATTTTGAGAGTTAGTAAATTTTAAAGAAATGTTCTCTCATGCTTCACTTATATTATTTTGAGAGATGATGAAAAATTTATGCTCATGTTCTTCACTTAGATTTATTTGAGAGCTTGTTATAAGTAATGGTAATATATGAAACTAGTCCCAAAGTGATAGATATTCAAGTGGGATATAATAAAAACTTTCATGAAGATAATTGGACAATATAAACTTGATTCTTTGTAATAGTTTTGAGATATGATGATAGTGATATGTGAGTCATGTTGGTGAGTAATTATGCTTTAGTAAGAATATTGGTATTAAGGTTTGTGATTCCCTATGCAAGCACGAAAGTCAATAGTTATGCAATGAATTAGATCCTACTTGTGGTGCATTATTCGGTGTTAGTTATGCTTAATGCTCGTTTATGAGAATTTTCATTTCTTGGTTGGTTGCTTCTCTGTCTATTTGCTAGTCTCCATTTGTACTAAGTGGGAATACTACCTGTGCATCCAAATTCCTTAAAGCAAGTTTTGCCATATGAGTCCACTATACCTACCTATATGCGGTATTTCCATGTCGTTCCAAGTAAATTTGTACGTGCCAACTCTAATTTTCAAAATGAATTTCCTTTTTATGTGCATGTACTGCTCATGAAGCGGTAGGGGTGGCCAATAATTTTCCATGCTAGATGTATTATTCTCAAGATGAGTGTTTATTCACTTCTCATTGCACGAGAGTGTGGCGGTAATAGGGATGCCCAGTCCCGAAATGAAAAGGAAATTTACCTTATGTTGTAAAATGATAAATTCCTTGGAAAGTGTTGGTATGGACGGCACCTGTGGATACGGCTAGCCATGAACTGTGAAAGAATGGTGGAGAAAGGAATAAACTCTATTTTATGTTTGGGAACTGCCTATGGGTATCTAGCATGGAAAGTATTGGAAATTCTCGGTTGTTTTCGTTGATGGGGAAAGCATGCCTCTCAAAATATTTATATCTCTCAATTTTAGCTTTGAGCTCTGGCACCTCTACAAATCTCTGATTCCCTCTGCGAAGGGCCTATCTATTTACTTCTATGTAATTTTTATTTTATTTGAGTCTTCATCTTCTCTTATAAAGCACCAACTAGGGATCACTATGATCATACTTATGCATTGGATGTAGCTAATATTTGAGTGTGTTTCACGAATGGATCAATGATTGAGCATGATGGGCTAGGGATAACTTTCTTTAGTGTTGGTATTCTGAAAGACATGGTTGCTTGTTGATATGCTTGAGTATTGAAATCTTCATGTCAAATATAGGCTATTGATATGAACCATCTAAAAGTCCAAATGTCCATGCTACAAAAGAAAGAATATGTGATGAACATGTTAGGCAGCATTCCACATCAAAAATTTTGTTTTTATCATTTACCTACTCGAGGACGAGCAGGAATTAAGCTTGGGGATGTTGATACGTCTCCAGCGTATCTATAATTTTTTATTGTTCCATGTTGTTATATTATCATTCTTGGATGTTTTACATTCATTTTATAGCAACTTTATATTATTTTTTTGGACTAACCTATTGACATAGTGCCCGGTGCCAGTTGTTGTTTTTTGCTTTTTTTACTTCGCAGAAAATCCATATAAAACGAAATCCAAATACCATGAAACTTTTTGGAGATTTTTTTTTCTGCCCAGAAGACAACTTGGGAGCCAAGGAAGCGCATGAGGGGAGGCCTGTGGGGCCCACCACCCACCTGGGCGTGGCAGAGGCCCCTAGCGTGCCCTGATGGGTGGTGGGGCCCATGGAGGTCCTTTATACCGCCTCTCAGCTCTATAAAAACCCAGATATTCCAGAAACCCTAAGGGAGTCGACGAAACACAATTCCAGCCACCGCAAGTTCCAGAACCACGAGATCCAATCTAGAGCCCTATTGTGATACCTTGCCGGAGGGGAACAGGATCACGGAGGGGTTCATCATCCTCATTGGTGCTCCTCCGATGATGCGTGAGTAGCTCACCACAGACCTACGGGTCCTTAGGAAGTAACTAGATGGCTTCTTCTCTCTTTTTGATTCTCAATACAATGTTCTCCTCGATGTTCTTGGAGATCTATTTGATGTAATGACTTTTTCCGGTGTGTTTGTTGGGATCCGATGTATTGCGAGTTTACGACCAGATCTATCCATGAATATTATTTGAGTCTTCTTTGATCTCTTATATGTATGATTATTATAGCCTTGTATTTCTTCTCCAAAACTTTGGTTTGGTTTGGCCAACTAATTGATTTTTTTTGCAATGGGAAGAGGTGCTTTGTGATGGGTTCGATCTTGCGGTGTCCTCACCCAGTGACAGAAGGGGTAGCAAGGCACGCATGTATCATTGCTATTAAGGATAAAAAGATGGGGTATATTCCTACATGAATAGATATTGTCTACATCATGTCATCGTTCTTATTGCATTACTCCGTTTCTCCATGAACTTAATACACTAGATTCATGCTAGATAGCGGCCCTTTTCGAAAAAAATGCTAGATAGCAGCCGATGTGTGGAGTAATAGTAGTAGATGCAGAATCAATTCGGTCTACTAATCTTGGACGTGATGCCTATATACATGATCATTGCCTTGGATGTCGACATAATTATTTGCTCTTCAATCAATTGCCCAACAGTAATTTGTTTACCCACTGTATGCTATTTTCTTGAGAGAAGCCACTAGTGAAATCTACGGCCCCGGGGTCTATTTTCTATCATATTGTTTTTAAGTCTATTATTCCAAAAACCCAAAAAATACTTTGCTGCACTTTTCTTTATTTTTTTTATTTTTTTTTTCATCAGATCTGTTTATCCAATCTCATACAATTTAATCTATCTTATTACCTTGGAGGGATTGACAACCCCTCTTACGCGTTGGGTTGCAAGTATTTGTTATTTGTGTGCAGGTACCGTTTACATAGTGTTGCTGGGTCCTCCTACTGGATTGATAACCTTGGTTTCATAACTGAGGGAAATACTTAGCGTTGCTATGCTGCATCATCCTCTCCTCTTCGAGGAAATACCAACGCGGATACAAGAAATCAAGGTTCTATCTCGACCTCTACCATTGTGTCCCTCTCTGCGCATGAGATTGTGCAACTGCAATGCCTTCTTGCTGCTTGGGATTCTTCATCGACTAGTTCTGCAGCTTCTGCACCTGAGTTTTGTGGCACTGAGAGACCACCTTCTACTCATTCAGGTACTTCCTTGTGGATTCTTTATACTGGTGCGTCTATTCATATGACTTATGTTTGTTCCCCTTTGACCTCCATTCGACGTGTTGAGTCTCATGTTCTTTTTTTTTACTGCTGACCGGTACTCCCCACCCTATCGGTAGTCGAGACACCCTTAGCACTTCTTCCTTTCATGTTCTCTCTGTTGCTCATGTTCCTCAACTTAGCATGCATCTCTTTTCAGGTAGTCAGATTGTTGACTCTAGCTGTAGGGTTAATCTCAACTTTGATTCATGTTCTGTTCAGGATCATCGCACAGGCGCTCTGCTTGGTGCTGGCCCTCGACGCCATGATGTTCTCTGGGATCTTGACTGACTTCGTCTTCCCTCTGACGCCACCGCCGCTAGTCTCGCGACCCCTGTTACCGCATCTGCTGGCTCTTTTTAGCAGTGGCATCATCACCTTGGCCATTTATGTGGTTCTTGTCTCTCGTCTTTAGTTCATCATGGTGTTCTGGGGCTTCTCTCCGGTAACGCTTCATTGGATTATCTGGGTTATAGGCTTGGTAAGCAGATCCAGCTACCCTATCCTCATAGTGAGTCATTGGCCGAGAGTCCTTTTGATATCGTCCACTCAGATGTTTGGGGCCCGGCTCCCTTCGCTTCGAAAGGGGGCCATCGCTACTATATTCTCTCTATAGACGATTTTACTCACTAAACTTGAATCTATTTCATGTCTTCTCGTAGTGAGGTCTTATCTATATACAAAAAATTTGATGCCATGGTTCATACCCATTTCTCCACTCCTATTCATTTTTTTCGCGCAAATTCTGCCAGAGAGCATATTTCTCATGCATTGCGAGGATTTTCTTGCTGAACTGTGTACTCTTTCCCAGTTCTCTTATCCTGGTGCTCATGCTCAAAATGGTGTGGCTGAACGCAAGCACCACCACCTTCTTGAGACGGCGCATGCGATGATGATCGCTGCCTCTCTTCTGCCTCACTTTTGGGCTGAAGTTATTTCCACTTCCACCTATCTCATCAACATCCAACCATCTGCTGCTCTGCAGAGTGGTATTCCTTTCGAGCGTATTTTTTATTGTTCCCCTAATTATTCGACGCTTAATTTGTTGGTTGTGTTTGCTATGTTCTTCTTCCTCCACGTGAATGCACCAAACTGACCGCTCAATCTATTGAGTGTGTCTTTCTAGGATACAGCGATGAGCATAAGGGTTATCGGTGTTGGCATCCCGTCGGTCGACGGGTTCGTATTTCTCGAGATGTGAACTTTGATAAGTCTCGTCCTTTCTACCCGCGTCCATCCTCCTCGACATTTTCTATGGAGGACATCCCCTTTCTCGCATTTCCTGATACACCTCCCTTTGTGCCCCGTATTCCTACCCCTCCTTCCCTCATTGTTGCAGACATGGAGCCGTCCTCTCCCCCGGTTTCTTCTCCTCCCTTATCGAATGACTCTCCACCTTCACCCTCGATACATTCCTCGTCTCCACCTTCATCAACGATGCCTTCCTCGTCAGCACCAATGTCTTCCCCGTCTCCACCTCCGGTGATTCCTACTCGGCCCTCTTTTCCTTTCCATTACACTCGTCATCCACGTGTTGTGGATGCGTCCACTGATGCACCATCTACTTCTGGTGTGTCGTCTTCCTCTTCTCGGACGACTTATAGTCTTCGGGCTCGGCCTTGTCCCCAACCTGATCGTTATTCTCCTTCTCGGTGTGGTCTTTCGGCTGTACTTGAGCCTGATTGATGTTGTTGTTCATCCTGAATGGCAGTTTGCGATGGCAGAGGAGATTGCCGCACTTGAGCGCAACGGCACGTGGGATCTAGTTTCTCTTCCTCCTTGTGTGCGTCCCATCACTTGTAAGTGGGTCTATAAGATTAATACTCGCTCTGATGGTTCTCTTGAGCGTTATAAAGCTTGTCTTGTGGCTCGTGGCTTTCAGCAGGAGCATGGTCGTGACTACGATGAAACTTTTGCTCCTATGTCCGATATGACCACTGTCCGCACACTTCTCGTCATGGCCTTTGTTGGCCACTGGTCTGTGTCTCAGCTTGATGTTAAGAATGCCTTTCTTAATGGTGAGTTACGTGAGGAGATTTAGATGCAGCTACCACCTGGGTATTCAGTTATTGATGGCATGGTTTGTCGTCTTCGTCGCTCTCTCTATGGCCTTAAGCAAGCCCCTCGTGCTTGGTTTGAGTGTTTTTCCTCTGTAGTCACTGCAGCTGGTTTTTCACCCAGTGTTCATGATCCAGCGTTGTTTGTCCACATTTCTGCTCATGGTCGCACCCTTCTTCTTCTATATGTTGATAACATGATCATCACTGGCGACGATGCTGAGTACATTGCCTTTATCAAGGCCCATCTCGACGAGCAGTTCCTTATGTCTGATTTTGGTCCTCTTTGTTACTTTCTTGGGAGAGGTTTCCTCCACCTCTGATGGCTTTTTTATTTCCCAAGAAAAGTATATCCTCGTGCGGCTCTTAGTGATGAGCGCACTGTTGAGACTCCGATGGACCTCAATGTTCACCTTTGCGCTTCTGATGGTGAGCCCTTGTCTGATTCGACGCGTTATCGTCATCTTGTTGGGAGTCTTGTCTATCTTGTCGTCACTCGTCCAAATATCTCATATCATGTCCATATTTTGAGTCAGTTTGTTTCTACTCCCACTTCCGTTCAATATAGTCACCTTCTTCGTGTTCTATGATATCTTCGTGGCACGATCTTCCATCGTCTCTTTTTTCCCTGTTCCAGCTCGTTACAGCTCCAGGCCTATTCGGATGCTACGTGGGCTAGTGATCCTTTGGATCGCCGTTCACGTTCTGCTTATTGTGTTTTCCTTGGTGGTTCTCTCATTGCTTGGAAGACGAAGAAACAGACCGCAGTTCCCCGTTCGAGTGCAGAGGCCGAGTTGCGAGCTATGGCTCTTCTGACGGCAGAGGTGACTTGGTTGCGATGGTTACTGGAGGACTTTGGTGTTTCTGTTACTACACCTACCACACTCTTGTTCGACAGTACAGGTGCTATCAGTATTAAGCGGGCCCCGTGAAGCATGAGCTTACCAAGCATATTGGTGTTGATACTTATTTTGTACACGCTATTGTGCATGATCATGTTGTTGCTCTTCAGTATGTGCCTTTCGAGTTACAGTTAGCGGACTTCTTCACGAAGGCCCAGACTAGAGCGCAACATGGGTTTCACCTCTCCAAACTCATAGTTGTGGATCCACCATGAGTTTGAGGGGGGAGGGGGTGTTAGAGTTATATTGACGATAGTCTTTGGCCTTTTGTATTCTAGTCTTTTTGCATTCTCTTATACTTGTATATATGATGGCTTCGTCCTCGAGATAATACTAAGTTGCATATTTCTAATAACTGTCACATACCTAACCACAGGTTCCTGCACATTAATCTCAGCCCGGACGCGCATAAAGGCGCCCCAACATCGGCCATCAGCATCTGATTCCACATGAATGATCTTGCCAATTGGCTTAGCAAACTTCCCAAATTTCGCTTTCATCAGTCTTGGTGGAAGTGCTAAGATCCTAGCCCATACAGCCAGGCGATCAATCTTGACCTGAAGCGGCTGGGTGTCCGCATCAAAAAGCTTCAGAAGTACAGCATGTTTCCCCACCATCCATGGAGAACCATTCCATCACACGGGCACGGTCCGCTCGCGACCCAAATTCAGCAACAAAGATGTTATCCCCTGCAAGGTGGAGCTGCCGTCCTTTCGGATCAATTGGGTTGGCAACTGGCAAGCGCACAAGCAACTGATCATCGTGAAAAAACTCAGACAATTCTAGAAAATAAGTAGGAACAACCATATGAGCGAGTCTAAGAAAGGCTCGAACCAGACTAGTAATAGTGAAATTGTCCATTCTACTAAGCTAAGCTCACTTCCTTGAGTACCTTCGAACGAGACATACTACTCAGAACGGAAGCAAGCACCCACGTAGCACTATATACACAAGCAACGAGCATCCCCATCCCATGGCAAGGAAAGCCCTCAAAATTTGGTTACTGGGGTCAAGGTCCCAGAGCCCCAAAGCCATAACCAACATCCATGCCACGGACAAGCCAAGAGCAGCAGCAGCAAATGGCCCCAACCTTCCTTCCCTTCCGCTGGTCACAGAACCAAGTAGCAGCCGTTCTTCATGTACACCGCGAAGCTGCACCGGAGGCTCTCCAGCATCTCGACGACGGATTCCCGTTTCGACCCGCTGAAGTGCTTGACGGCGTCCTCCAGTGAAACCTGCAACATTTGATATACTCAGCTCAAGGAGCAACACCGGTTGAACTCGGAGAATCTTTAGAGGGAATGACTTACCCCGTTGCGGCTTGCGGCTAGCTCGAGTATAGCGTCCTCGGTCGCGACATTTGGGGCGGTAGGCTCGGTCCCTTGCTCGTCTATCTTTTGCAGCTTCATTACTGGCTCATCGGCAGAGAGTGGAGTTCCATCGGTCTGGGATCTCTTTGTCGAAGGGCTTGAATCGCAGGCGCCTGATATGACGACGGGGTCACCCTGATCGCCCTTCTCCAGAGCTTCACTGCCAGGGGAACAGGGTTTTGCCGACTCGGCTGTTTGGGCAGGAGCTCCGTCAGTAGGAGCGTTGCCAAAAGTCTTCTCTAACGCTCCAAGATCATCAGCTGCGAAGAATATCTTGATCATTTCGTATGTTACCTGCAGTTGCAATGCAGCATTTCGCCCAGCAGATTAGTCATTCCCTAATGGTTTGGATGAACATACAATGAGCTCAGAAGTGGTTCTACGTTTGCTGAAGCTATGATCTACTTAATCACACAGGATGGCATAATGAATAATGGAAGAAGAATTACATTTTCTGGAAGCTCTTCTTTTATTGGCTTCAACCTCTCACGTGATCCAACCTTTGCAATGGCAAGACGGATCTGTGAAGCTATCTCAGGGGTCAGTCCTGTCTCCTCGAAGAACCTATTCCAGTTCATCTCACATCCATCCCGAGCAGCATCAAGTATGTATGAAATAACCGTCTGCTCTTTTATCGGCACTGCTCTGCGAAAATGCTAGAATGCACTATCATGTCAAGCTGTGAACTTCAGCTTAAGGTCAGTAGAAAACAAAAACGAAAACTAACTCACTGCAATTTTCTTGAAAGAGTATTCCTGTTTCTGCCAAAGTTCCCATGAAGTAAATTTGGCATCACCCAAGTTTCTTGGAAGACTGTTGTTTACAGGTTTTGGAACTGACATCATATCCTCTACTCCTGATGAATCATCCAATGAAAGGTTCAACTGTTTTGAAAATTGTGCGATATTTTGGACAAAAGGGCCACTGTAGCGCGAGATGAAGTGCTGGAAACAAAAGGTCAGATGTTACGTGAGTAGAAGAGGGGGAAAAAATATGATAGCACTTTCTTGCATAGTCTTTGCTACGGCATAGCATTTGCGAAGTATCATTACTAAGTGATACCTGGTTTACACCATCAATATTGGCCAGTCTAGCTCCAGTAGAAGGCCTAATCTTTGCAAAGTGTCTTAGGGTTTGATCACCACATATAGCATATCTGAAACAATGGGATTGGAGAGATTGAATTCAATGACTGTTCCAATACCTAAATAGCATAGAGCCCAAAAAATGCCGCTTGAGATTCAAAATTTAACTCACGGAGCAGTTCCAATATCCTGAGCAAGCTTCATCCTGACGTTCAAGAGCATTTGGTAGAGTTTCAATTCCTCCTGAAAGAAAAAACAACACCACAAACAAAATCTCAAATCAAATGTACAAAGGAAGAAAACAGCATCGCGTGAAAGAAAAATGCACGATGCCTAAATCATTAATGAGTAAATCCGATCAGGTCTACCTCAGATATCTTTTCAGATTCTGCGGTGGTTAAAGGATTTAAGCCCCCTTCTTTAATCTGTGAACTACCCTGCTCCTCTTGCCCAATCATCTCTTCAGTCAGCTGCAAAACCAGTGGCGTTCCACCATCGGAGAGAAACTTGACCCCTTTTGGACTAACACTGAAGATGGAGATGCAGAGTTACTATGGTGATTACTTGTAGTCACCACAATGGAGAAGTATCAGCAAAAAAGAATTTGGAGCATCACTAGGACAAAACAGACAAAATAAATACTCAACAAAGCACCTGATCAATCTAAATCCATCACTGACAGTCTCCTTTAAGTAACCTGCACAAAATAACAAGAAAAATGAAAAAAATAAGAGCACCGGTAATAATGATGACAGAAATGCTTTGTACTGGCAGCTGATGAATGGTGTTTGCTCAGTGTATCCAACAACAAAGTAAATAGTATTACCACTTCAAGTGTAAAATGTCCAATTGAGATGCTTGTGCATGATAATAAGCTAATAACCCCATAAGAAATCTGTGGTAATTTACTACTCCCTCCGTCCCAAAATAAGTGTCTCGACCTTAGTACAACTGTGTACTAGAGTTAGTACAAGTTAGTACAAAGTTGAGAGACTTATTTTGGGACGGAGGGGGTATTACACATTTAACACTAAGTCAAACATCACAAAAACTGCAGCATCTCCAAAGAAATTTCATGAGTTTACTTTCAGTGAGGCTTAGGGCCAACCAAAACTGTGATACTATATAGGAAGCCCTTCAACCTTATTACGTTTTCTCAAAAAAGAAGAAGAAAACAAGCACGAGATAAAGTCCACACGCGGAGCAGGTATTTTTTGTGGAATGCCTTGCTTTAGCCAAGAAGTGAATAATTGGTTGAGTATACAGACTTCATAACAGTACCATGTGCCATAAGCAGACTGCCAAGTGCTTTCCACCAGTTTGGCGGATAGTCTTTTCCCATCGCATGCATTGGAAGTTTATCGTAGTTCTTCTCAAGTATCTTTTTGACCTACAAAAATGAGAAAGCACTTGTTATACAACATCTTTCTTTTAAAAAATGCAGAAAATATCCAAGGTTGTTAAGAAAAAAAGTACTGCTGTGTGCAGTTTAGGTGCAACACTTTGCGAACATGTACAACAATACACACTCCAAAACTGTTCAGCAAAGATATATTTCAAATCCCTTTACTATCAATAATAATACCGCATATGGTTGCTCCCGACTATCAGCGCATAGACGATCTCCAATCAAGTGAAACTAGCCAATGTATGTGACAAACTAAGGAACATAGCAAACATCAATGATAGAAAAACTTACTCGTGATCCACGGAGAACATCAACTGGCATATTAAGGCCCCAGCGTCCCCCGCACGACTTGACACAGGACAGCAATAAGAAAGATTCTTTTGACAAATCCCTCTCATTTTTTGTCCCTGTGCAGTTATCACAGTTACCTGAAGATTAAGGGCATGTTGTAAATCAATGTCACAGTTGAGACAAGACTTGATGTAGCATGTGCCGATATAGCAAAGAATATGCGGGTATTGGTACTGCAATACAACATTTTCCTTACACAAAGTACAGGGTTACTGCGAGTATATATGTATTTACAAGAAGAAAAATAAAACATGCATAGCAGCTGACAGACAGTGCTTTGTGTGAAGGAGCTTTCTAGGTTTTGCAGTAACTTGGGCCTGTGATGGGTTCTAGTTGAAGATGTTTGGCTTTGGGAATACATAAGGATACATAAAATAGAACTCCCACAGCCTCTCCATTTCCAAATTAACTGATGTGCTAGTTTTGTACCAAGTCAAACTTCTCTATATTTGACAAAGTCCATAGAAGAATGTGCTAATATCTATAACACAAAAAATATATTTTATGATGAATCTAATCACACTAATTTGGTGTTGTAGATGTTGATATATTTTTCTATACTAGTGTGATATAAACATACCACAGTTGGTGTAACGCTCTTCACCAAAGTACTGCAGCAGGGATTTTCTGCGACATGTAGCAAGGAGGCAATATTTCTGTGCTGCCATGAAGGAATCCATGATGGCATTCCTTTGAGTTGCCTGTAGATGAGTAGGAACTATACACCATGAGATAATGAAATAGGTAAGCAGTACAAGGGAATCAAACTGCAGCCGTGTATGTTTATCACTTAAGTGTGACATGAAGTCCTGATTGTGTGCCCAATATTTACATACATTTGTTGCTTCAGAACAATAGAAGTCAGCTTTTGCAAAATCACTTCTTTGGTAATATAGCCAGCACACTGAAGGCAGTCCATCTCTTCCACAACGCCCACTTTCCTGGTAGTACGATTCTAGGCTCTTAGGACATCCATAGTGTATTACACATCTAACATCTGGCTTATCAATTCCCATTCCAAATGCAATAGTTGCCACCATCACAAGTACTTCATCTCTAACAAATGATCTGCAAAGGGGAACCATAATTTATCATCAAAATCACTACATTGTGAAGCCAACATTTGTAAAAAGCTGTATGAGAACTCACTACACTTAATGCCTTATATCTGTCATATTTTCTCGTTCTATTACTTGCAAGATCTAAAGTGTTACTAACAGAACATTATCTTGGCAGTGTTTTGTAGTGTCAGATCAGATCACAACCCTCGTGAGTTATGAATCATAAGAGGTATAAAATGGCTTGATCCAGTATATTTAACTAGATAACAAAAACATTTGGCAAATCATTCTTTAGAAGAAGTGTTTAAAATGAACTCAGAATGGTACTCTGAGCATTCATCAATTCAACCTACTTAAGGAATTTGGTTTGTCCAAAATAAATTGAGAAGGAAAGAAGAGACGATGAACAGCCAAACAAAAAAGTTGGCATGTGCATAGATGGCTGACCTATGGGATTCCTCTCTAGCTTTGCTACCCATTTTACCATGGTAAATGTTAGCTTTGATTCCAGCAGTGATCATTGCTTCATGTACCTGACAGAAAAGTCGCATTTAGCACATTAACTAGCTAAATACATGTGTGTTGCTACGGAATTTAAATGCTTGTGCATTTCTATAGAAGCATTTTTTATTGCATGAGTTGTTTAAACACTTCTATAATTAGTCCCTAACTTTGTGCAAATAAAAAATATCTCAAAATATACATCAATCGAATCAACTAATCAAAAGATCATGATATCTGTCTATCACATAGAATGTAAGATAATTGCAGTAATTAATCTTTTTACCAACTTAATAGGGAATTTGCGAGGGTCGATGGACCGACACCAATCCAGATCATTATAAGTGTAAAGATAAAGATAAATCAATCCTAGCGTAATCTAATAGGCACAAGGTATATGTTAAAAGCAGCTTCTACGATCAAAACTGGAGCCCAGAAATTCCCATATTACTCCAAGAAAAATGTATATAAACTTATAATTGCATATCCTTCAGGATATGCAATTATAAGTTTACCCAACAAAAGTTTGACTACTCTCCAAAATCTGTTACATCAGTCAGAAGAAGAAAATGCCTGATACTATCAATGATCAACAGACAAGTATCCCATACTTATTTCAAGCTTATTATTTTTCTCCAAAAAAGTCTTACTGAGTCAGCATTAACTTAATATTTCCTAAAGAATTTAAAGACCACACAGCTCCCACTTACAAGCAGCCATAACCGTGCTTGTGTACCAGTTGCCTCAAAATATAGAAGAATGAAAACGTACAACGCTGGAAAAGACAAACCTGTTCAGTGTCCCGGATGGTGGTACAGTAAATGATTGTTGAGCCACCAACAGTGCAGTTCTTTGAGACATCTTTCACAAGTTCACTGATAAAGGACATAGATCGGTTGAATGATTTCACACCGTAGAAAAGGTTAGGACGATCAAATGATCCGATTGCAACGTGAGGATTGCTCAGGTTCAAGGAATTGGCAATATCTCCACGGACCCTACAAAATCAAATTGAAAATTACCACGAATCTGGGACAGGTAGAAAAGGGATATAGACACTCTGGAAAATAAATAAAACAAGTAAGCAATCATCATAGTGAGCAAAAATATTTATGGTAATAATATGCAAGTAGCTACAACAAGCAGAGGAAAGACATTACCATTGGATATCAACAAAAGCAGGATAAACAGGTAAAAACAACTGATAGTGAAACATCCATACCTTTCTGTGGCTGTCGCAGTTAGAGCAACGAAGGGAACACCCAAAAGGTGCTCACGCAATAAATGCAGCTGCTTGTACTCCGGCCTGCATACAACAGAGAGAATTACAATCAGTAATAAGAGAGAGAATTGCAATGAAGAAAAGAAGCTATAAGTAATAAGTAATAGACTGACTGGTCGCTAAGTTTGATTGCAGAATTTAAGGTTGAGAGAAACCAAGCAAGAATTGATGGGTGATATGAACTGACAGCTTTTACATTTGACATCAGCACACACCAATTTTTTGAAATACATGCATAAGACATATCAAAAATTTAAATGAAAGTAAATTATCAGCCCTTTTGCTGAAGAAATAATTCACACAATAGAAGAACAAATGACCTGAAATCATGACCCCATTCCGATATGCAATGCGCTTCATCAATGGCGAACAAGCAGATTCCGGAAGCTTGCAAGTTACTCCAGAACCTGGATAGAAGATTGAAAACTGTAAATCAACAGACCCAACGCCATATTATTAAATTCTACAAGGGACCAAAGAAGACACATGAGCAGTAATTTGCAGCTTCGTATGTGTGTGCCTTCCAGCTCAGCCAAATAATTGACAATTATAGTTTTGTAAGTGCTGCAAACTATACGTCAATAACGACCATAATCTGCTTTTATATCACAGGATTTTCACCTTGAAGGAAGTGCAATAGCTTTCTCAGGGGTCATGTACAGAACATCATACATGCCTTTTTCAGCCTCACTGCTAACAGAGCTATTCATTTGGGTGCTGCCAAGATACTCAGATCTCACACCATGTTGTTTTAAACTCATGACCTGTTTGAAGTAAATGAAACCCACAATAAGAGCTTTCATGTCAAAGCAAACCCAGAATGACGAAAGCACCAAAAATGTTATACTGTATCTAGCAATCATACCTGATCTTGCATCAGTGACAGAAGAGGGCTGACAACAACAGCTGTCTTCTTTGCAACCAGTGGAGGGATTTGATAGCTGCCATGAAAAGAATTACCGTGAGAAAATTAAGTTTCCGATATACAAGGGGAAGTAACAACATCAAAATTTTAAACAGAAGCATATTTACTTCAGACGGGCTGCAAATGTTTAACACATTTTCAGGTCCTTAACTAAAAAATCCAGAAAATTCAATAGTTTTTCTTTGACACGATGACAAACGAACTGCCCAGTTTCAAGAAAGAACCACTCTCACCCATTTCTGAAAAAAAGGTCGATAAACGGTTGTGCCAATAGTAACATCCACTATACATCTGTGTATAAACAAACAAATATCTTCCCCAGCAGTTCTCTGTTGGGTACATACAACTGACAAGCTAGCAGTCGCCATAACAGAGATGAGACGCTTATACATCACTGCCCGTTTATCAAAGTAATAAAAATGTCATCAAAATGTGAAACAATAGCACATACTACACAACTCTGACCATCAACCAACTCCACTGGCACAAAATATAACGCTTTCTAATCATGCTCTGCAAAGCTCTCTTAGCCTCACTGATCGGATGACATGTCGGAATACTAGATGAGTTTAGATACTCAGTTGAAGATGATTTAACCACTTTATTGCTTACAGGTCTCCCACATTTACCACCAAAATGGCTACATTTTCCCCCAAAAACAGTAAATGCAGATCAGACTGTCCAAAGCAATTTTTAGCAATCCAACCAGCAGAATCGCTGGAGCGCAAAGCAAAGCACTGCCAAGGGATACAGCACAACTAATTTATCCACCAAATGCAGCGCCCAAACCTAGATTCAGCCACTAACAGTGCTCAACCTGCAGATCCGCCGACCTCCACACACTAAACAAAAAAAAGTAACCATCCTCCACAGCCGCAACCAAGCAAAATGGAGCGCGCGCGCGAGCAGGCGCGGGGTTTGTTCACTTACCACATGGACTTGCCGCTGCCGGTGGCCATGACGACCAGGCAGTCCCGCCCTTGCAAGATCGTATCGACGATCTCCCGCTGGTACGGCCGGAACCCCGTGTACCCGAAGTACCTCTGCGACCAGAAAAAAAAGAGCCCCGGATTAGAATGGCGCGCCTCGGTGCCTAGGGTTTAGGCGCCGGCGCCAGCGCGGGCTAGGGTTTAGGGGGGGAGCGGGCGGGCGGGGAGGGTACCTTCAGGGCCGCCGCCTCCATTGCGGCGCCGGAGCGTCGGGCTCCGCGGGGGATTGAGCCGGACGGCTGCGGTAGGGTTGGATTGGGGAAGGAAGGGACGGGTGGTGGTGGGCGGCGAGGTGGGGGAGTTTTGGGGGAAGGGGTTTTGGTTTGCGGCGCTCTTTTATCTGCGTTCCCGCCAATTCGCCTCTTTCTTTTCCTCTCCTGGACTTTTAGCGGGCCTGGTGTGGCTGCTCTTTTGGGCCGGCAGGGTCTCGGCGAAAGTATGCATGGTCATGTAGCACAGGAGTAACCCTGGGTAGTAACATATGGATGGTAACATGCAAGTCTTCATTAATTGATATATAGACTCATTTTACCTCGAGGTGTGTTATGTTACAGTAACATATTATGTTACCACAAGCATTCTTTCCTCATTAATTTCATGCCACATAAGCTATTTTTTCTTGGGATGTGCTATGTTACTACCTAAGTTACTCCCACTATGCCTAGCCTCAAAAAAAACGTAGCACATAGAGTTGGGCGCCCCTATGTCTCACTTATTACGAGACCTTCTTTAGACAAACAGCACAGTGTATTCCGTCGTATGAAAGTTTACAGGGATACAAAAGTTTTCAAGGGGGGAGTAAACCAGATATGTCATCCCACAGCTAGCAAGGACGCAATCCAGGCAAGTCTATGTGCCTCTCCATTGCTATTGCGTTGTTCAAACTTGAAAGTGCATGACGCAAACGAAGCACTTTGCTTCTTTCATGCAATGTCCACCCATATTCTTTGCAGCTTCGAGTTCCCGAACGGGACGGTCCGATGAAATTCGCATCCTCGCATGAAGGGGAGCCCCAGATGGGCCGACCCAGGCGCATGTGAGGCCGAAGCCTCATTTTCCCCCTATTTTTTCACCTTTTTGTTTTCTTTTTTGCTTTCTTTTTACCTTTTTATACTTTAAAATATTATAAATTTATATACTACAAAAAAAGCTCTACATAATTTTTCTGAAAAATGTTAACCAAGCATTTGAAAAAAATTAAACGTGTATAGAGAAAATGTTTATCAAATATACGAAAAATATACCCCAAAAATACAATGTTTATGAAAAACTTTGACCACGTATTTTAAAAGAGCATTAAAAAATGCTGAACATTTTTCGAAAAAATTTAATTAAGTATTCGAAAAATGTTAAATGTGTACATAAAAATGTTTACCATGTAATGATCAAAACTGATAATTTTATGGAAAATTTAATCAAGCATTTGAAAAAAATTGAACAGCTATTTGAAAATGTTAAATGTCTATATAAAAATGTCGACTATGTATTTAAATAATTATGAAAAATTGATCATTTATCTAAAAATGTTAATCAAGCATTTGAAAAAAATATCAAACAAGTATTTGAAGAATGTTAATTAAGCATCTGAAAATGTTAAATGTGTATGAAAAAAATGTTGACCGTGTATTAAAAATGATGAATAAATTTGATCATGTATATAGAAATGTTAATCAAGCATTTATAAAATGTTGAGCAGTATTTGAAAAATGCTAAATGTGTATAAAAAAGTATTGACCATTTATTCCAAAAATCCTAAACTTATATTTGAAAAAATGTTTATTATAAAATGTATTAGATATATATCAAATTGTTTAAAGAAAAGCAATGAAAACCCAAGGGAGAACAAAATAAAAACAAGAAGAAAAAGCAAACAAAACTGAAGAAAAAGGAAAGAAAAGAAAAAAGTCATCGAAAATCAAGAAAGAAACCCGAAGAAAACAAAGTAGAAAAGAAAGAACATAAGGAAAATCCAGAAAAACAGAGAAAGAAACAAAGAAAAAACGGTGAAAAAAAAGGACGGAACCCAGCTTTTTTACTTCAAGTTTGTCATACCCCCTGGTAGCATAACACGAACTTGGCGATTACTTAGTGGCTATTAGCACTACTAGCAAAAGAGCCCGTGCGTTGCAACGGTAAAAGAAAATATTGCACGGCCCTAATCCAATAATCATGAGTAAGACGCCAATAGGTCTTGCTGAGGCAGCATAAGATGAAAAATATGTTGTTTTTTCATGCAAGATTCTGCCGAGGCGTACATGCACTGTTATTGACGGTTTCTTTCGTCTCCAATTTGGCTTTGATGAGGTGTTCAATTCGGTACAAAAGAAAGATGGATCGTGGGTTAATTATACAAACAACACGGGGTTTAAAATCCAGCTCGGTCGCGGCGCGCACGGGCTCCGCTTTGTCCCCGATGCGGCACAGTAGCCCCGACGCGCACGAGCTCCATCCCCAGCGGGCGCGAGCTCTAGCCGCCGCCTCTGCCAACGCCGTCGCCGCCGTGAGGCACCATCTCCTCTATCTATGCCGTTGCCGCGGTAGAGAAAGGAGTGGGTGGCCATAGGTGGGACAGTCTGCAATGGCTATGATGTGGAGCAAGGTGCCCCCGTGATTTGATCACTCTTATATTGCCCGCAAATTTGGTCCCGGTTTGAGACACGCTGGTCAGTCCAGACGATCAAGAACAAAATAAAGGGTTCGGCTGGATCACTTTTTTGACAAAACACTAACCAGACCAGGCCGGCGTTTGAGACGTTTACAGATGAAATAGGGGTTCGGCTGTAGTTCTCTTATCTACTGCAGCTTCTGGGTCCTTCGGATCCCTTCACCTGTTAAAAAAACCTTGTGCGTCATTTTTTGAGAGCAAAACCTTGCGTGTCACTTGGTGTGCGTACAGGTGTATGGAGGAGAGAGGTCGCATGTGGATGGGGATAAGTGGAAATAAACAACTGGACCAGGAGAGATGTGGTGGCGGTGTGGGACCTCCTAGTGGACGCGTGTGTATCTCACGCAAGGCAGCTAGGCATTTACGATGTGCACCCCCAAAAGCGGCATAGCGCAGTCCGCTTCTCCCCCCAGATCCAACCGCGCCCGAGCGCCTCCTTGCGCGAGGAAGCACCCACAGCTTGGCTCTTCCCCGCACTTCTCCCACCCAATTCTACCACCAATCTCATCTCTCTTCTCACCCTCCCTCCTCTCTTTTGAACAGGAGAGCTCAAACAACAACAATGGCGCCGCCACCATGGAGCCTAGAACTCCGCCGTCACGCTCGCGTCAAGTCGCCGGAACCTGCGCACCGACGCCCGCCGCTGCGACCCAGCATGCCTGCGTCATCAGGAGCATCTCCAGCACTGGCCTCGACCGCCTGCCTCTATTCGAGAACCCCGATTCAGACCGCCTAGAAGCCTCCATCACCTGACCCGCTTCATCCTCGAGCTCGTCCTCTGCTGTCGTCCGATTTGGCCCGCCGCTTCATCCTCGTTCCTTCCTCTGCTCGCGGCTCGCGTTGACCGCGAGAAGCTTGCGCCTCGTCCGAGCACCGCACACAGCAGCCGCCTCTTCGGTCTCGCTCTGCCATAGCCGTGTCCTCTGCCGGAGCCTCTCTCTAGTTCACCGTTGCGGTAGCACGCGCACTCCAGTTCAACCACTACGGCCTGACGCCGCCCCGCTGCAGCGCGCTCCACAGTATCCAACACCGCCCTCGCTTGCCACCGGGGCGCCGAGACGCCTCGCCCCAAGAGAGCACGCTGGCCGCCTTGTCGTCCTCCGCCGCGACGCCTCGATCCACCGCGCTCTATAACACCCCCCGCGACGCCTTGCCCCATTCCCCTTCCTTGGCTTCTGCAGCGTCGACGCCGGCAGCAAGAGGCGGGGCTTGCTCGGCGGTACAATGGAGGCAGACAATGGATAAGTGGTGGAGGTGGCCGGTGGTGGCAGGGTTTTTTTGCAAACAAAACGAAACGCTATCCATCAGTACCACACTTTAAATAGGACTGCGGGTTAATTTCTCTAAAACGCGGGGACTTTTTTGCAAAACTGCCACGACGGACGACTCGCTGCTTTATTATTAATAATTATATATATATAAGGGGAGAAGGGGAGATGTTGTAACTGATCGTTCCTAAGGATCGAACCCCGCTCGGTCCCTTCTTCTTCCAAAACTACATTTCTTTTAAATGTTCTAATGGGTTGGCCCATCATTGTAGATCCTTGACGCGAAAGAAGCTTTCGTTTCGCTATAAGCGAGACATAGCTATTGCACATAATCTGATCATGGAATAGGGTTTCTCGTGCCGCCATCAGCCTAGGCTCGAAGACTGTTGTGATCCCCTATATTTATGGGGTCACCGATGGTGTATTAATCATAGAAAAAGTTTGAAGTTCAAATGATTTTAAAAAAATGGAGTTGTGTGTGTAAGGCGGCGTTTCCCGTTCAAACACCTGACACTTGGGGGGAGATTTTGTCCGATCTGCACACGGCGTGCATCAAGTTTTTGCCGTTAGAGCATCTACAGCCGCAATCTGCAAATCTAGCCTCTCAAACGCCCGCGGACTCGACCGGGCGCATCCGCGGACACTGGCCGATCACCTCTCATTTTTTCACTTTTCACAGTCATGTCTCTCATTTTTACCCTATACGTTCGGTCACATGCATGTGATTGGTGGAGATAAAGTGAGAGAAAGAAAATAAAGAATAAACAAAGAGAAAAGGTGGGCCAAATCCTATGTGGCGGATGCAGGCGCCCGCGGCGCACCTCATACTCATCCATGGGGGCAATATGAGGAGTGCTGGACAGTCCGGGCATTTAAGGAGGATATGAGGGGTCCAACTTTTTCCTTTTCTCTCCTGTCCGGTCAGTGGTCCCTCTGTCCGCCCCGTCAGGAGTCCGGGTATAGATGCTCTAACGCTCTCAATTTTTTACCACCCTACATGGGTCAAGTAAATACACCATGCCAAGTTTCATCCGTTTTGGCCCTCGTTCTAGAGACCCATGAGGCTACAAAGGTATATTTTTTGCCTATGTCGTTCATGTAGGGATCGATGTGTGTGCAATGTTAATCAATATATATACACATGTATGTTGATTGTGTATATATGCAACCTGTTTAACTGTGAAAGTGATACTTATTTGATATAATATGCAATGGTAATCTATGCTAATGACGCTAGAATAGTGATGGTTTAATGTTTTTCACTCGCTTGGGGAGGCTACTTGACATTTTGAGTGCAAATTTTAAGCCCGGCAAGGTTGATGGTCGAGTACTCAAGGTTACAACATAAAGTGGGGCATCGCATCTGACACACGTTTTGCCTCGGTCGTGCTGAGCTTTCGGGTTTTAGGCTTGAGAAAAAGGGGCATTTCCGGGCTTTGGGTTAGCTTCAAGGCTGTAGTTTGGGGTTCGGGCTTTTGTAAGGCCGACCCAACATATGATCAGGTTTAGCAATGGAACGATTCGGAAACAAGAATAACACGGCCAGCCGTAGTGTCGCGATCGAAAACTATGTACGGGTTGATAGCTTACCAAGCTGACCCTAAACTAGGTAGGGGTTGACAAGTACAAATAGAGGGGATGGGGGAGTCACTGTCAAAGGAAAAGGGGGTTAGGTGACATCCTCAGATAAATTTTAACTATTTATATATAATTTTTTTTGTTGCTTCACCAATAAATGCACGAATAGATTTCCTTCCCAAACGCTTTGAGATAGTATTTATGTACTCCATGATTTATTTTTTTGTGATGAAGATTCTATCTTTTTCATATGTTTACAAATAAAATTTTCTTTCGAGGAGGAGATATGTTAGCTTGTTTGTTGCATCTCCAACAACTAAGACAAATTAATTCTGCAGATTCGTAAAGATATCCGATTCGCTGCAAGTATGCTCTGAATTCTATTTTATTGTGAGAAATTTATCACACATTCACACTGCTTTCTTGGTTCTTGGTACCAGAGAAATTCTATAAAAGTCGTTCCTGGTGTTCTACATGACCACAAAGATTTCACATTTCACAAAGAGAAAGGCACAGGAAAGGAAAATGAAGAGCATGGCCACCATCATATATGTCGTTGCCTTGTTTCTAACCACCACCACCTTGCTCTTCACCGGCAGCAGTGCATGCCCGCGTGATCCGTTGATGACCATCGCATCCGCATGCCGCCAGGTGAGCACAGGGCAACCCATGTTGGAGCTCTGCATGAAAACATTGCATGCTGCATTTGAGAATAGTGAGGTCACCGAGTACGCCAATATTGCTGCGGGTACCGCTCAATATTCGTGTCAAGAAACCCAACGCATTGGCAATAATTTGTTGCAGAACCCGGCGCTCCCCAAAGAGCTGCGGGCGTCATACAACCACTGCATGGACAAGTACAACATAGTCGTGAAGAAGATCAAAGCCATTGATAATGCCGTGCGCACTTGCTGGTTCCAAACCTTCAAGCAAGACTGCAAGGATGTTGCCGCTGCAATCGACCATTGTGCTCATAACTTGCAGCCCGTCGGCTCATCTTCGCCTTTGTACAAGATGGTCTTAGCTGATCGGGATCTGACCATGCTTAGTTGCTCGCTGGCACTCCTCGGTGTCGCTAAGCAATGGAATTAAGAAGTGATAAATCTAGTGGTGTAGCTTTTTTTTTAGGGTGAATCTAGTTGTGTAACTTCTTATTGAAAATAATTGCATGATTGGATGTGAAGATTTATTTACTTCAATAAATATAAATTTCAATGGGCACCAATAGATTTGATGCCACAAATCTGTATACATTCCATACGATGTTGCTTCCAGAAAAATCCCGATCAAGGGGTGTTACAACTATAGACATACTTGGTGTCCCTCTAGATGCATAGGCCGGGGACAACTTCTTGATATTGCCCAACTTTTGGATGGTATGTTCTAGTTCATTTATCGGAAGACATTGTCTAACAGTTGCAAAGTTCCTCCCAAATCTAGGCATCTACATTCCATTCCTCCTTTGGGTCCATGTCTAGTCTGATCACCAATCTCCCTCCATGTCGCTCCCCAAAGAGCTGCGGGCGACATGGCGATGAAGAAGATCAAAGACATCGATAATGCCGTGCGCACTTGCTGGTTCCAAACCTTCAAGCAGGACTGCAAGGATGTTGCCGCTGCAATCGACGATTGTGCTCGTAACTTGCAGCCCGTCGGCCCATCTTCGCCATTGTACAAGATGGTTTTAGCTGACCGGGATCTGGGCACGCTTAGTTGCTCGCTGGCACTCCTCGGTGTCGCTAAGCAATGGAATTAAGAAGTGATAAATCTAGTTGAGTAAACTTTTTTTTTGCGGGTGAATCTAGTTGTGTAACTTCTTATTGAAAATAATTGCATGATTGGGTGTGAAGATTTGTTTACTTCAATAAATATAAATTTCAATTGGCACCAATAGATTTGATGCTACAAATCTGTATACATTCCATATGATGTTGCTTCCAGAAAAATCCCAATCAAGGGGTGTTACAACTATAGACGTACTTGGTGTCCCTCTAGATGCATAGGCCGGGGACAACTTCTTGATATTGCCAAACTTTTGAATGGTATGTTCTAGTTCATTTATCCAAAGACATTGTCTAACAGTTGCAAAGTTCCTCCCAAATCTAGGCATCTACGTTCCATTCCTCCTTTGGGTCCATGTCTAGTCTGATCACCCATCTCCCTCTATGTTTACGAACGGTTGATGCCCCGCACACTCTGGGCCTCCTCGCTCCAAGTCGATTACAACCGCCAGATCTTCCCTCAAACTAATCTAAGCCATAATTTAGGATGTGGCCAAGGCTTCTTTCTTACCCTGAGTTGTGTTTATCATGTGACTGCCAGTAGGCCTCAAGCATGGTCCTAGCCCCATGACACAAGGACCTTTCGTTTCTGGTGCGATCACTGGATCGAGGGCTCGTATGTCACTGAGATCGCTCCAACCCTGATCCCGCTTGTCCCGTCGAGACGGTGCCGCCAGAGACTTGTCTGTGATGCCCTTCAAGGTGGCCTCTGGATTCGGGACATCCACGGCGCCATGGGCCTCGCCGCTGCTGTCGAGTAGGTCGAGCTTTGGTGCCAGATTCATAGAGTGCAGCTATCTACCGAGCCTGACAAGATCGCCTAGAAGTGGACTAGTAACGGCATCTACACTGTCGGCTCGGCCTGCAAGGCCCTGTTCGCTGGTTCGATCAATGCACCCTTCTGGCGTCTCATCTGGCGTACCTGGGCCACCGCCAAGTTCTTCCTTTGGCTTGCCTCCATGGATCCCTGCTGGACTGCCGAACGGCGTGCTCATGGACTCCCACACGAACCCCTATGCAAGTTCTGCGACCAAGAGCTCGAGACCCTGGATCACCTACTGGTGCAATGCGTCTTCTCCAGAATCACATGGCACGAAATTCTATCATGGTGTAGACTGCCGACTCCGCCGCCATCCATCGTGGCGCGCTTCTTCACCTGGTGGACCGGCACTGCCAGCGCCACTCCGCCCAGCCTGCGCAAGGGAACCAACTCCCTCATAGCTCTCGTTGCTTGGTCTCTCTAGAAGCACCGTAATGTTGCGGTCTTTGACAACCTACGACCATCGCATGATGACCTTGCTCGATCTATCCGGGATGAGGCCCGCCTATGGGCTCGTGCCGGAGCCAAAGGATTAGAAGTAGTGATTCCCACATCCTGAACATCTTGTATCGAGGCTGAGCAACCTCTTCCATGCTCAATTGCACCATGTGGGATGCCTACTAGCGTACGACCCCTAGGGATGCACACACTGTAACTTCTCTTCCACCCTATCAATGCAAAGATACGCAACAATGCGTATTCACGAGAAAAGGTTGACGCTCGGGATTGCCGTAAGAGCGTCTCTCCGCCCCAGCTGCATGGTCCAGTTCGGGCACCCGAACTGCACGCCATCAGCCCGTGTGAGGATCTAATTGACCGGAATGATACAATCTACTCAAATCAATCAACCTCAGCGGAAGAACTAGCGGAATTGATGGGTAATTTGATTGATCAAGAGGTAAGATACTCCGTCTTGAGAGTACAATGAGCAGGGTTCTACTCTAAACTAGGAAAGGGGAATTACAACCTGCCTTCCTCCATGGACCAGAGGGGCTAATATAGTCTCTTTACAGCTCAACGTGGTAAAAGGAACTACTGTTACAATGACCAGTAATAGTAACGGCTTGAGTGAAACGGTGAGGAGCAATCCAAGCCGTTGAACATTATCTTGCCATCTCGATGCCGCTGCAGCGAAATCATACGCACTATCTTCTCTTCGATGTCGCTGGGTTCAGGTTCTCTGATAGCCCGTCACCCAACGTTAGTCGAAGTCCAGAGAGCATGGCGTAGCCGTATACAAGAAAACATAGTTGAGCCTTGATGTCGGCGTATCAGGGTGACGGAGTCACGGGCGGCGAGGGCCAGGACGTCTTCGCATGAGACGGTGGCGTTGCAGGAGGCCTCGACCCAAGTCTCGATGCCGTCTATGATCTCGTAGCCGCGCACCGACTTCACGTTCGGCGCTGCGTTCTTCTCGCCGGTGAAGTTGGTTGTGTCGTCGAGGAGTATGGAACCGTCGCAGCCCTGCAACACATGCACGCCCGCGTCAATAGTCGAAGCAGAAGGAGAAAGATGATGCTGCTACTCTTCCAGTCTACCTCTACCACCGGTGACGGAGCTGCCGAAAATCATTGGGGGCGAAACACAAATCATCAGTGTTTGGTGGGGCAAATGCTAAAGAAAACTATAGTCTAAGCCCTCCTAGAAAAATTCCGGGGGGGGGGGGCAGCGCCCCCTGGCCTCATAGGAGTCATCCAATCTGGATTGCACCCTGTGGGATGCCTACTAGCGTACGACCCCTAGGGATGCACACACTGTAACTTCTCTTCCACCCTATCAATGCAAAGATACGCAACAATGCGTATTCACGAGAAAAGGTTGACGCTCGGGATTGCCGTGAGAGCGTCTCTCCACCCCAGCTGCACGGTCCAGTTCGGGCCCCCGAACGGCACGCCATCAGCCCGTGTGAGGATCTACTTGACCGAAATGATACGATCTACTCAAATCAGTTAAACTCAGCGGAAAAGCTAGTGGAATTGATGGGTAATTTGATAGATCAAGAGGTAAGATACCCCATCTTGATAGTACAATGAGTAGGGTTCTACTCTAAACTAGGAAAGGGGAATTACAACTTGCCTTCCTCCATGGACCAGAGGGGCTAAAATAGTCTCTTTACAACTCAACGTGGTAAAAGGAACTACTGTTACAACGGCCAATAACAATAACAGTTTGAGTGAAATGGTGAGGAGCAATCCGAGCCGTTGAACATTATCTTGCCATCTCAGCCGTCACTTGACAGAATCCTTCTGCACTATCTTCTCTTTCAGTATCGCCTGGGTTCAGGTCCTCTGATAGCCCGTCACCCAGCGTTAGTCGAAGTCTAGAGAGCATGATGTAGCCGTATACAAGAAAAACATAGTTGAGCCTTGATGCCGGCTTATTAGGGTGACGGCGTCACGGGCGGTGAGGCCCAGGATGTCTTCGCATGAGACAGTGGCGTTGCAGGAGGCCTCGACCCGAGTCTCGATGCCGTCTATGATCTCGTAGCCGCGCACCGACTTCGCGTTCGGCGCTGCGTTCTTCTCGACGGTGAAGTTGGCCGTGTCATCGAGGAGGGAACCGTCGCAGCCCTGCAACACATGCGCGCCCGCGTGAGTAGTCGAAGCAGAAGGAGAAAGATGGTGTTGCTACTCTTCCAGAAAATTATAATCTAAGCCCTCATACAAAAAATTTCTGTGTGTGTGTGTGGGGGGGGGGGGCAGCGCCCTGGCCTCATAGAGTCATCCAATCTGGTTAAATTGCGATGTATTGTTTGCTGGTCGACTCAATTAAACCACGAGCGTGCTTTTCATATTTTACATAACCTAACATTTCCTTGCGTACATTGTAAACCAGTGGATGAATAAACCAATCAGTTCGATAACAAAGATCAGAACCATAACTCTCTAAAACGCCAGGCACAACTCTAACTTGTAGTGGTTCTATAGCAAAACTGGTGCAGTGCTAAGACAATTCCATTGTCGCGGACGATGGAGCAATAAATAGCATGTCATATTAGCAACAGGCCGCTGGATGCAGCAGGCTGATCAGATATTTGGCTTTTTCCTAACAGACTTCTTGCTTTATAAGTAAGATTTAATTCACCGGCCGAAAGATTGATGGACGGGAGGGCTAAAGATCAATAGGCTTCAAGAAGGTCAAATTCTTGTCAAGAGGAAAACAGGGACTAATACAGTGCCCCATGTTACATGTTACAGCTGGGGTATTTTATCCAGGATACTTGAGAATTTGGACTTAGAAACTTCAGTCAAGCATCCAGCAAAGAGGCCATAAGAGATGACCTGACAGCGGCGCTAATCTACAAATGAATCCAGCAAAGAGGGAACAATACAGCTGGCCTGACGGCTTACCAACTTCAAGAATAATGCAATGAACCACAAAAGTGGTATCCTCAAATGCCCCGGCCGGCAGTAGAAGTTAACCTGCTAAAAGCATCTACAACCGGACCTTTCAAATCCGTCTGAAACGTCGGGGCGGGCCGCCCGGTCACGAAATTTGAACCCAGAAGAGCCTTTCAAACCGCCCTCAAAACGCCCGGCCTGACCGACAGCCCATATATCTAGCCCAAATATGAGGCGGTCCGGACGCGCCCGCCACGTCGACTTGGCCCAGCCTGGCCCGAGCTGCCCCACAAATATCGCTGTCCGAAAAACCCTAGACTGCAGTCAATCCGAACTCCACTTCACTCACCTCTCCGTCCACTCCACTTCCGATCCCCTCCAAACGCATCCGATGGCCGGCGATCGAAGCAGCGCTGCCTCCGGTGGGGACTCCGGCTCCGAAGACGACTGGTCTAGCCTGCTGCGTGAAGCAGACCCCCGACGATGTGGAGGAGGTCGCCCTCCGCATCACATTGAGGCGTTCGGTCGTCCACCAAGGCAGATCCGGCAACGGCGGATCCACTTCATCAGTGCCTGTCGACGCAGCGTCGGCGACGTCGCCGGCCCTTCCCGCTCGGCACGCAACTCCGGCCACTCCGCTTCGCCTCTCCAGGTACGCCGCCCACCACCAGCACCCTCTGCTTCGGATCTGGTGCCCGGCCACCGCTGTGTCCTCGTGCCCGGGGCGGGGCCGACGCGCACTCGGACACCCGAGTCGGAGGCACGAGCAGCCCGGCGCGAGCGGCTGCGGGCGAGGGAGAGGGCAGCGGCGTCCGAGTCGATGTCCGTGCGTCGTCCGCAGGCGAGTGCGTCGGTCGATCATGAGGTAGCGCTCCTCGCTTCTGTCGTCCGCCGCTCGCTCACGACGACGGAGACGGATGCGCTACGCCTTCGCCGCAAGAATGCCAAGGCGCTCCGACTCGCCATCGAGTTGTCGGAGCGCGAGGCAAAAAGGAGGCGGCGGCGAAGGCGCCCCGCCATGCCAAGGAGCAGGACCACCTGCTCCGCATGCTGTTGGGCATGAGGTGCAGCTCCGACTCAGATATGACGGACGGATCCACCTCCAGCTCCGACGACGACGCGCCTCCGCACGCCGACGCCTACACGGAGGAGGGGCACAGCCGCACCGACAACCGGAAGGGGAAGGGGCCGGAGAGGAAATGGTGATTTCCTCCGCCCTTCCTCGTTCTGTTTATATTTTATCTATGTTTGAAGTATGGATTTGCACTGCCCGCTGTTGAACTCCGATGAATCATGTTCCTTTTGTCCGGCTAATCCGACAAACTGCGCTGTGATCATGTGTTTTACGTAAAGTTGCATGAATTGCATGGTTTTGCGGTTTAGAATATGAGAGACGCGAGCGTGGAAGATGAAATATGAGGCGTGTCTGGTCAGTGCCCGTGGACGCGTCCGCGGGCGTTTGAGGGGTTGGATTTGTCCAATGCGGCTGCAGATGCTCTAAAAACCTCCTATGTTCTCACGAATATATAGTACATGCCCCGGCCGGTAGTATTTGGGTAGCTCAGTGTCCGAACAAGCAAGAGGACTGAGAGGTACAAGAGGAAGTGTCGCCGCCGCTGTCTCCAACTTAGTAACAGATATTTAATTTCTCAAAAAAAAAAAGTAACCGATATATAATCAGGGTGTAATCTATTCGTCCAAGTTAAAATTTTAAAAGATCTAAAGATTAATATCATCTCCTAAATGGCTTCGACAAAGTCAAAAGGACAATCACCACCGTTACATGATGATACAACCAAGTTTGGGTGAAACATGTAACTGGAGCGAGTGAGTTGCAGAGAACCATCACATTGATGTCTAGTTTTGCAGAAAATACCGTTATACGAACTCCTCCAAGAAAGCATTGATTTTGGGTTTAATCTTTTGCAGAAAACACTGACCCATCACTTTGGGCATTTTAAGCTTGATTATGACATGTGGGTCCCTTTTTTATGACGTGGCATAATGGCCGCGAAGTGACGACATTTGACGGTGCTACAATGACCACCGCCGCGCCTGCTGGGTAATAACTAGCTCGAATCGGCACTTGGTAGCCCTCTCTCCTCACTTCTCGCATCTGGGTCACCCTCTCTCACTCTCGTGCACATCCTCTCTGATCTTCTCCCCCGTCGCCGCCCCGGAAGTTGACCGTTGACCGTTGCTCCACCACACCATGGTTTCGCGAAACCAATGAGAATTCAATCCAGTACATCACCTCCTCCTGCGATGGCATCATCAAGATCAGTTTGGTAGAGCTAGAGCTAGGATTAGGGTTTATGAATTGGGGTTTTTGAGAATGAGCTCGATCTGAACCTAGGGCTTGTTTTCTTTGTTCCCACAGTTCCCTGTAACCATGCACGATATGCATTTCACCGGCTTTAATGCAGATGTTAGTGTGTTGTGCGAACACAACAAGTCGGCGGAGCGCTGTGTTGCATTTGAAGGGATGCACACTGGAAGGAGGTTTCTTGTGTGCGCTAGGAAGGTATGTGTCTGTAACACCCCGGATACAACTTTTCATATTCGTAACTCCAACTCTTGCCTTTTCCGGAGATGTGTTATTTTATTTCCTTCGTGGTTGGGGTTTTGTCTTTTGTTTTGCATTTTGTTCATGTCTTGCATTTCATCTCATCGCGTCATGTGCATTGCATCGGCATTGTTTTCATAAAGCTTGCATTCGCTCGTAGTTGCCGCTTCTTCCTTGTCCCTGTTGACCCCTATCAGATCAACCGGACCGCTTTCTTCTCTCTCTTTTCTGAGCTCATCAAAACCTTTTGTCTCCATGGCGTTTTGCCAAACCCATCGCGCGCGTGTCTGAAACTCCCCCGAACCCGACCCGGGCAGTCGTTACCGTTGTGTCCGGATCATCCCCAAACGTCTACAAAACATCTTCGTTTTATTTATTGGACTCCCTAACCTATTTTATTCTCGGTCGTTTGATTTCGATCGGAGGGACTAAATACCCCTAGCCTAATTCCACCGGATGTATATATAAATCAGTCCAAACCCTAGACTAGGCAGTCCCTTCAATCATTTCCTCCCCGCCAACAAAAACCTCCACCTGTCTCCTCCTTCTTGGGATCCCTCCGATCCAAATCACCAACAGAAGCCGCCACTTTCCTCCTCGTTTTCCAAATCGGGCCAACCCCAACCTACCGATTCCATCGATCCATCCCTCCTACCGTGGACACCCGCAAGAGAGCCAGGGTCGATCCTGCTCATCCGAGCGCCACCGTCGGAGCTGCTCCATGCGCCGCCCGAACCTGCCAAGACCAGCAGCTCCACCACCAAGCCGCTCCTCTCTTTGCCCCTGCCTCGGCCTCGCGTCCCGCGTCGCTCGGCGACCCAGCCCGCCGGGCGACCTCATCCACTGTGCCAGAGCCCGAGCTCCTTCTCGCGCATCCGTCCCTGCCTCGTCACCGGAACTTCACGGAGATGAGCACCGACGCCTTCTTCTCCCTTCCTCCTTCCGTTTCTTCCCTCCTCTTCGATGTCTCTCTCTCGACTTGCCACGGCGAGGGAACCGCGCGCCGAGGCTTCCTCGACCCGTTGCCGACCAGATCCGCGGCTGCCTGCGCCGCTGGCCGTCCCGCGTCGTCCACAGCCGCCAACGTCGCCGCCCAACGGCGCAGCCGCCCGCTCCCCTTCTTCACGGAGTTCTTCGCGCAAGACCTTCCTCGAGGAGCGCCGCCGTCCTGCTTGCCAAGTTCCGTCGCGGCCGCTGCCTCGTTGACCCGCCGATCGGGTCGCTTCGCCCGTCGCCATAGCCGCCAAGCGTCCGTCCGCGCCTGGGCTCCATCCCGCTCCGCCCGGAGACTGCGCGTCTCGACGCCCTCGCTCGGATCTCGCCGTCTCGGCCGCCAGATCTTCCAATACGGCGCCTGCGTCGCCCGCTCCCTGCCGCCCGCTTTGCTGCGCTTTCTCTGCTATGAACGAGACGACCAACGCCGCCCCTCGTTGACTTGTCCAGCGCCAGCGTGGACGAGTGACCCACGCTAGGCCTCCCGGGCCAGATCGCAAGGCCCAGCGCGCCTCCTCCCCCCCCAATGGCCTCACCTCCGACCGGGCCATGGCCCATGGGTGAGCATCCCCTTCCAGTTCCCCCTCCTGTACACTAGCGGGCTAGCCAGATTCGGCCCGCGTAGTTTTTTTTTCCTGCGCTGCGAATTTGTGCATTTATCCCAGGTTTTGCAGTTTTACAGAAAAGACCCTCATCTTCATGCATTAAATAAATCACAACCGTGCATCGGATTAAAATGATTTATATATGTAAAATGCTTAGAAAATTGTGTAGATTAATAATATGTCATTTCCATACAAGTTTAAAATGTTTAACTTGCTGTTTATTTAAATTTGCTAATATGACATGTTAAAATGATTTATTTCATAACTAAATAACCGTAACTCGGAATTAAATGTTCTTTATATGTAAATGGGGTGGAAAAATGCATAGTTTAACATGGTGCAGTTTATTTTCCTGTTTAACAACTCTAAATATGTTTTAGGGCAGAACAGTACCGAATCTAAAATATTGCTCATGAGGATTTTCCGGAATTGTTGTTTCTTATTTCCGGCCTCATTTAAACTTGCCTAAATAGTTAGTTTAATTATGCTCCACCTCTTGCCATGTTTAACAACATTTAATATTGTTGTGTACCTAACGAGATCAAACTAAATATGTCAATGTGGTGTTTTGTCAATATGCAACCCGTTGCATATTGAACTCCACTTAATTGGTAGTATTGTTTGTTGCATATTGCCATGCCATGCCTCTTTAAACCGGACATGCATCATACTTGCTTGTGCATTTACCATGTTGTTTGTTTCTTTCCGGTGTTGCTTCTCGGTTCCGGTAATGTTGCGATTGTGAGGATTCGTTCGACTACTTCCGTTCATCTTCGTCATGGACTCGTTCTTCTTCCTAGCGGGATTTCGGCAAGATGACCGCTACCTCAGATCTCACTACTATCATTGCTATGCTAGTTGCTTCGTTCTATCGCTATGCTGCGCTACCTATCACTTGCTGCTCAGGCCTCCCAAATTGCCATGAACCTCTAACTGTTGCACCCTTCCTAGCAAACCGTTGATTGGCTATGTTACCGCTTTCGCTCAGCCCTCTTATAGCGTTGTTAGTTGCAGGTGAAGATGAAGTTTGTTCCTTGTTGGAACATGGAGATGTTGTTCCTTGTTGGAACATGTTTACTTGTTGGGATATCACAATATATCTTATTTAATTAATGCATCTATATACTTGGTAAAGGGTGGAAGGCTCGGCCTTATGCAGTGTTTTGTTCCACTCTTGCCGCCCTAGTTTCCGTCATATCGGTATTATGTTCCCGGATTTTGCGTCCCTAACGCGGTCGGGTGATTTATGGGACCCCTTGACGATTCGCTTTGAATAAGACTTTTCCAAAAGGCCCAACATTGGTTTTACCATTTGCCTCACCACCACCTACTTTTCCCTTGGGAGTCGCTCTCGAGGGTCATCTTTATTAGCCCCCCGGACGGTGCTTCTCTAAGTCTGGCCCGAACCGAGTAGATCAGGGCCCCTCGTGGCAACTCGAGATTTGGTTTTACTCGTAGGATGTCTCATCCGGTGTTGCCAGAGCGAGATATGTGCAGCTCCTATCGGGATTGTCGGCGCATCGGGCGGCTTTGCTGGTCTTGTTTTATTGATGTCGAAATGTCTTGTAGCCGGATTCCGAGACTGATCGGGTCTTCCGGGAGAAGGAATATCCTTCGTTGATCGCGAGAGCTTATCATGGGCTAAGTTGGGACACCCTGCAGGTATAAACTTTCGAGAGCCGTGCCATGGTTATGTGGCGAGATGGGAATTTGTTAGTGTCCGGTTGTAGAAAACCCGAAGTTGATCTTAATTAAAATACACCAACCGTAATGCGTAACCGTGAGTGTCTCTTTTCGGGGTTGATCGAGAGGAGAACACGGTTTCGGGTTATGTCGGCGTAAGTAGGAGTTCGGGATCACTTCTTGATCATTACTAGGCGACCGTTCCTTTGTTCCTCTTCTCGCTCTCATTTGCGTATGTTAGCCACCATATATGCTTAGTCGCTGCTGCGCCTCACCACTTTACCCTTCCTTTCCCATTTAAGCTTTGCTAGTCTTGATACCCATGGTAATGGGATTCTTTGAGTCCTCGTGGCTCACAGATTACTACACCAACAGATTGCAGGTACAGGTTATGCGATGATCATGACGCGAGAGCGATGCTTGCTTGCGTTGAGTTCTTCTTCCGCTTCTTCTTCGATCGGGGATAGGTTCGGTCGGCAGCTGAGCTAGCGAGGTGGATATTGTTTGAGTTTCTGGTTATGTTTCATCCGTAGTCGGATGTTGATCTTGTATGTTGTATTGTTGTATTCATGTGACTTTGTATGTATTGGAGGTATCCCCACTATTATGTAATGTTGATGTAATGATATCCACCTTGCAAAAACATCTTCAAGATGCGCTTCTATCCTTGGTGGGACCTTCGAGTTCCTTTAGGATAGGGTCGCATCTTGGGCGTGACAGTGTCATAACCAGATACCCTTCAATTTGTTTATGAAATTTGCTAAGTGTTTTGTTTAGCTCTTTAGTGCTTGCTGCACATTGTTTAATGTGGTCAGTGCTCAATGCTTTGTTTAGCTCTGTGAAGTACTTTGGTCTTTGTTTAGCTCTATGTTGTCACTAGTGCTTTGTGCTCATTGTTCAAATGGGACCATGTCACTTTAGCGACAACACACTACTTGTTTCCAAACATCATGTAATTTCTAACCAACCAAAGCCCCTAAACCGAAGATGGCAAGCCTGGTGATTCTACTTGATCGAAGCAACCACGAAGCCTAAGGGAACTTTGTTCGAACAAAAAAAACATCTCTCACCACAGTCCAGATAAAATTCACCAGCAGGCATGACATGACGAGAGGGTTTTGGGAGGGATCAGGTTGTCGGAGGCATGTGTGGCGGCGGTCAGAAAACCCGCAAAGAGCCACCCCTCCAGTTTGCGGAAAAAAAGAAGTTCAAACCGTCTCACGGACGGATACAGAACCGTGTTGGATGGCAAAACACGTCCCAGACCGCGAGGTCTGAATCATGGGGACGGTTTGAGGTCGCCGTGTTGGAGCTGCCCTAACAACGATCGATTTCTACCTTGCAAAAAACAAAACAACGATCGTTTCCAACAAGTACGTTTTGGCAGTTCGGAGTATTAAACTAATAACAATCAACATTGCACAGCAACACTATCAAATTAACCCGCCGGCACCGGCTTTTGACGCCGTGCCGTGTCACGCCCTCATCTTTCTGCCATGGCCGGATCGAAAGCTACTCCCTAGAAGAAGTGGGGGCCGAGTCATCCGAGGGAGATAGGGACGCGAGGCGTAGTGGAACCATGTGCTTTGCTCCACGAGGAAATATTCCTGCCGCCTTTGTTTGACAGTCCCTGAAAACTACGGGCTCCACCTCCACGAGGATTATCTTTCCATTCTTTCCTTGCTCCTCTCCCAGTTGCTAAGCATGTACCGGACTCCTCCCTGTCAAGGACCGGATATTATTGTCTTTGTCTCCAGGGGTTTGATTATTTTTCGGTTTTCTTAATCACAAACTCTGTGATGCATTAGCTGTCCTTGTCCCGCTGGATTTGAATGTGACAACGAAATGGCAACGACTTTTTAGTTAGGCGGTTGTATGGTGGTATGGGTGATGATGGTCGGCTTGGTAGTTCATGTCATCTTCCATTTCTTTTGATTTGTAGTATCTCTCTCTATATGCTTGCTGAGATATAGATAACTTTATGTATACGGTAATGCTAACTGGCGAACATTCGATGGGAAGGAATTGCCCGTGAAATTGCTCTTGACCGCGAGGAAATTTCCACTATATCTAGAACACAAATACATCTTTTTCGGGAGGACTAGCTCGACGCAATTTCTTTCTGTATTTTCTTTGTTAGTAAAGTAAGTACAAGTAATTTTTTTTTTTGCTGAAACCATGACAATGGTAGAGCATATCTCTACTAGCAGTACTATCCAATGTATTGACAAGTAAAAAAGGGAATGAATTGATCAAACATCAGCTATTCATGCATCTCCATTGGGCAGCTTGGCGTATCTATGTCCGTGAGCTGCCACCACCTCCTCCTCCTCCTTGCTGTCCCTGCACTCGAAGTAGTACGCCGTGACGGCCGCGACGGAGAACACCTCCACGGCGCCGAGAAGGGCCACGTAGGCCGCGCCGGCGGCCACCCCGGCGCACGGGCTCCGCGGCCACAGCCTCAGCGCCAGCGTGTACACCGGCGACACTGCGGCGCCGAGCGCGCACGTCGCCACCACGTAGAGCGCCGCCCGCGCGCTCCTCCCCTCCATCAGCCGCCACGCGCGGGACACCGCCGCCGCGCCGTGCCGCCCCGGCTCGGCCACCGACACGACGACCGCCACCGCGCAGACCACGGTGAGGTAGACGAGGAAGAGCGACGCGAGGAGCACGAGCAGCACGTCGAGGAAGAGGAGCAGCAGGGAGCGCTCCAGGAGGTAGACCGTGGCCAGCGCCAGCGCGACGATGGCGCCCGCGCAGGCCACCTCGAGGACGTACCCGAAGGCGACGGTCGCGACGGGGCCCCACAGGTTGCCCCTCGCGCCGCCCAGGACGGCGGACACGGTCAGGCGCTCGGCGTCGTCGTCCGCGCCGGAAGTGAACGCCCTGACGGCGGCGAAGACGGTGACTACCTTGATTGCGGACCCGACGACGACCGCGGCGAGGACGCACGCGCCGACCTCGAGCAGGAGACGCCTGAGGTCGCCCCTGAGCGCCCTGACGAGGCCCGGGTACGCGGCGCCGGCCGGGTCGGCGCGGCTGATGGCGCTGGCGTCGACCAGCGCGGCGGCGGCGAGGGGCTGCACGGCGAGGGAGTTGGTGAGGAGGAGCGCCGCGGCGAGGGCCGCGGTGAGCGCGACGAGCGGCAGGAAGAGCCCGCCGTGGCGCGCCGGGAGGAGGGCGCCGTGCTTGAGGAAGGCGAAGAAGCACGGTGGCGGCGGTCGGGCCGCCATGGCCGGCTCAGGGATTGAGCTGAGCTAGATCTTGATTGGGTGGGTGGGTGGGCGGGCGGGCGGGCGGGTGGGGTTGCTCCGTGGCCCCGTGCGCGCGCGGAGGAGCGGAACGGCGAGCTTATAACGAGAGGATTTTTGACTTTTTTTATGACGGTGGGTGAACGCGTTGTAGTAGTACCTTGGAAACTTCTTTGTTTGGTTTAGTTGGACTTGGATTAGACCGATCAGATGTGGTGTGGACGGCGTGCGAATTTTAGTAGGGATCGACGGGACCGAGTGTTGATAAACTCCTACTCTGGTTACCATCGGCGGACCATCTAGATATTCAGGGGCAGATCACAGTTTTATAATAATTCTATAATTATAAAGATATATTTGAATAATGAGAAGAAAGATAAGTCATGCCCAACATTTTGTGCCTCTATCCTCAAATAAGTGACGTGGTCATGTCTGATGCCACTTATTTTGGGACGGAGAAATTAGCTTGTCAAGCAATAGGAAATTAGCATGCACATAACAGCATGAAATCAATCAACCATCCATCCATTGGTCATCCGCCACCCCCGATGAATGTTGATGTTAGGAGAATAACAACTTAGTGATCCTGCACAACAACACACACAAAAAAAGCGTCGACACCAATATGCTTGGTAACCTCATGCTTTACGGGGTCCCGCGCATCTGTGTGACAAGAGGGTGGTAGGTGTAGAAACAAAAACATCAAAATCCTTCGGTAACCATCGTAACCAAAGTCACTTCTGCCATCAGAAGAGCGATAGCTCGTAACTCAGCCTCGGCACTTGATCGGGGAATTGCAGACTGTTTCTTCGTCTTTCAGGCAATGAGAGAACCACCAAGAAAAATACAGTAAGCAGAAATGGAACGGCGATCCGAAGGATCACTGGTCCACATAGCATTCGGATAGGCCTGGAATTGTAACGAGCTGGAACGGGGAAAAAGAGACGGCAAGAGATTATGCCACGAAGATGTTTTAGAACACGAAGAAAGTGACTACAGTGAACTGAAGTGGAAGCGGAAATAAACTGACTCGGAATATGGACAGGATAGGAGATATCCGGACGAGTGACAGTAAGATAGATAAGACTCCCAACAAGATGACGATAACGCGTTGAATCAGACAAGGGCTCACCATCAGAAGCACGAAGGTGAACATTGAGCTCCATAAGAGTCTCAACAGTGCGCTCATCACTAAGAGCCGCATGAGCAAGAAGATCTTGGATATAATTTTCTTGGGAAATAAGAAAGTTATCAGAGGTGGAGGAAATCTCAATCCCAAGAAAGTAACGAAGGGGAGCAATGTCAGACATACGAAATTGCTCACTGAGACGGGCCTTGACAAAGGCAATGTATTCAGAATCGTTGTTAGTGTTGATCATGTCATCAACATATAGAAGAAGAGTGCAACCACGAGCAGAAAGATGGACAAACAACGTTGGATCATGAGCACTGGGCAAAAAACCAACCGCAGTCACCACAGAGTCAAAACACTCAAACCAAGAGTGGGTGGCTTGCTTAAGGCCATAGAGAGAGCGACGAACATGGCAAACCATGCCATCAGTAGCTAAATACCCAGGTGGTGGTTGCATATAAACTTCCTGGCTCAACTCACCATTAAGAAAGGCATTCTTAACATGAAGCTGAGACGCAGACTGATGGCGAACAGAGGCCATGGCGAGACGTGTGCCGACAGTGGTCATATGGGCTACAGGAGAAAATGTATCATCGTAATCACGACCTTGCTCCTACTGAAAGCCACAAGCCACAAGACGAGCTTTATATCGCTCAAGAACTATCAGAGGGAGTCTTAATCTTATAGACCCACTTACAAGTGATGAAACGAACACAGGGAGGAAGAGGAACCAGACGGCTGAATGTAGTTCTGATCCGCTCTGTGGCTTTTGGGATGTGTGCCAAAATTGATGGGTGTTTGGGTGGCGATCCACGCCGTGTCTCGGGATGCTTACCACCATTGGTGGACGTTTGGGTGGCGATCAACATCGTGTCTCGGTCGGGTGTTAATCAGGCGGATCTTGGCTGGCTCGATCGGATGGTGGTGGATGCTCGGTGGTGGTGCATATCATTTGGTCATCGAGCTTCGCATGCCAGGCTACACTATGCCTCCACCGTCACGACGGTCCTTCTTCACTAGATATCTATCGTGCTTCAGTGACGGCCAGGTGCTAGCATGCACGGTCATTGTCTACATGGTCAGATCTGCCATCTCAGCAAATGCATGTGGTGTTCACACAATTCTGGTGTTGATTGGGACATTGCAGCATGAATTTTTCATTGGCAAGTTGGTGGCGGCAACACAGAGGACTTCGTCTATGGTGGTAAATACCAGGTCTCGAGTTCCGGTGTGAAACCTTAGGTCTGGCCTTCATTGGTTGTACCTGGCAGTGGCAGATTACGCTTCCTTGTTGAAAGCACTGACTGGAGAATACTCGACCATTCTCTTCTAGGTGAAAGCCCATGATCCGGCCTATGTGGTTCGATCTGGCAATGACGGTGTTCATGCATCATTTCCTTGCTGAAGATATCGTTGTTGGGGAACCTTCCCGTTGTTCAGGTGTTGTCAAAGGTAGTGGTAGTAGTTGATGTTTTGCTACAATGGATTGTTCGCTTCACCTTGACCCCTATGGGTCATTTTCTTTCTTTTTTGTGTGTGCGTCCTAGTTGTGCAGAGGCCGGGTGTGTGCTCATTGTGTCTGTATCCGCTTGATGCGATATTATGAGTCAATAAAGGGCGCCCTTTATTGCAAAAAATGACTCCCACTTGGGGAAGGGTTAATTACTGCATGCCACATCAACATAGTACTCCCTCCGGTCCTTTTTAGTCTACAAATAAGTTTTGTTCGAAGTCAAAGTATCTCTACTTTAGCCAAACTTATAAAAAAATATCAACATTCACAATGCGAAATCAATATTGTTAGATACATTATGAAATGTAGTTTCATAGTTTATATATTAGGTATTGTAGTTGTTGATATTTTTTAAAATAAACTTGGTCAAACTTTGTAAAATTTGACTTGACCCAAATCTACTACGCGGAGTAAAAAGGACATGAAGGAGTAGCATTTTATCGAGTGAATTGCAAAAAACCACCACATTTGAAGTTGAAGCATCCAATTGCCACCACATTTCTAGCGCGTCCCAAAAATCCACCACTTTACTTGTAAATTTTCTCAATAAAACAAATGGCGGTTTGCATGATTAACACGATTTCTCGACAGGCTGGCCCACCCGTCAGTGCCACGTGGGCGAGGCCAGACGGCGAGTGGGTTGACGGCCGTTAGGGCACGCGATGTGGTCAAAGCGCCATGGCTCGATCGCTTGGCCCATTCTCCCTCTTTCCCGTCTCTCTCTCTCTCTGTCCTGCGATGGCGGCGGCGGCGAGTCGGCCGCGGCGGAGGGACTGGAGGCGATGGTGATGGATTCTCGGAGGTGGACAACTGGTTGGGCAGCGATAGCTTGTCGACGCGGGCTCCTTCACCGGGCGATCCTCGCCCCCTCGCCGCCGGAGTGGGACATTGGCGCCGTCTTGGCGGCCCTAGCACGCAAGATCGTGGCTTGAGCGTTGGAGAAGGCCATCGGTGGGCTTCGAGGGTTGGCGGCGTGTGGTAAGATTTCTTCCCCTCCACCCCTCTCTTCATTGGATTCATTGGAAATTTTAGGGTTGTTAGATTGCATATAAACCTATCATGTTACTGATAGGGTTGTTAATGGGTTGTTAGATTTTAGGAAATTTTAGGGTTGTTAGATTTTAGGAGATTTTAGGGCAGTTTGATTTTAGGGTTTTGTTTATCAAGATTATTGTTTGTTTACTCAAGTGTTCTAGCTGATATAGTTAATATCTTTTCGTATAACATGTTTCATGAGGAAATATAGCTTTGGGTTTATAGTTTTATGCATGAATGCTTTGTTTACTCCTTATTGACAGTGAAGATAGTGCTAATATCTTGTCTGAATAACATGTTACATTATTAAAACAGAATCAATCAAGCACTAATTCTCCTCAATTTTCTGTAGTTTGGATGATGAGATATGGGAAATAAGGTACCATTTTCAAGGGAGAGACAACTTGGAGAGGACCATTTCTCTGTCAGAAATTACTTATATTAACATGTTAGCACTGCTAGAGACGAAGAGGATATCTGAAGTGACTACATGTTCTATATGAAAGAAGAAGGAAAGGGGCAGCAGGAATGCAGGTTATTGACAGTGAAGATAGTGTGGAAGAGATGCTAGACTATTATGCTGAGCAGAAGGTGCTCAACATAACTGTAATTAAGGCTAATGAGCCTAATCCAGGAGAGTTTAACAGGTCAAATATTGTGGAGGAACAAGTGCCTATAAGTAATGTGGGGGATTCCAACATTATTTCTATAGATGAGGCAGGAGTATTGTTCCCTATTGCTGTTGAAGACACAGTTGAAGAGCTCTATGTTGTGCCTATTGCTGTTGTAGAGCCAGGTCAAGAGTCTGCATATATTAACACACAACATAGCATGAATTTGAAGAAAGCAAAGGGCAAAGAGAAATTACAGGAAGATGTTGGCCCCTCTGATGATGAAGTGTTTGTTGATTTGAACTGCTGTGAGGAGGAAGAGCATGACACAGGTAATGAGGAGGAAGATGAAATCATTGAGGAGGAAGAGCATGACACAGGTAATGAGGAGGAAGATGAAATCATTGAGAAGCTGAAGCAGAAAAGGAAACAGAGAGAGGATCCTATGCATCACTTTGAAGGAGACACGAAGTGGAAGAGATGTGTCCAGAGGCGGAGGACTCGATACGTAACACGAGACACCTCTTCCTCAAACATTCAAGAAAGTAGGCAAAGCAGGCCCCACTACAAGATCACACCATGAAGTCGACATTGAGGTAATTCCTGATTTCATTCCATCGATGATTCTACTTGTTTCCTTGGGGACTATGGCATTAGTGATTCAGGATGATGAGTCGGGTCTACCACTCCTTGTGGAAGGAAGAGTCAAGCCAAGAGGGCGGGACTAGGATCTGGTATGATGAGAGCAAGCCGGATGCTCATGAACAACTTTGCTTCATATGTGCTTCAGATGTGTATTAGTTTAGAAGAGCACTTAGGAATTTTCATATCAGAATCCTTAGAAATTTCCAGTACCATAGGAACTGCAAGGATAGGATCATTGTGCATTGCATAGAAAGGGGCAATGGGTGTCCTTTTTCATGACTGCATCCACAATTGCTCATGAGAAGACATTCGCATCAAGAAGATGAAGTTGTTGCACACTTGTGGTGCACACGGAGAAAAACCAAAGTGACAGTTGACTGGATGGCGAAACATGTGAGCAACAATCGAGAGATAATCCAAGGGCTGGTGTTGATGCAATTTTAAAAGAACAAAGACTAAGTATGGTTGGAAGTGCCAAAGACCAAGGCCTACAGGGCAAGGTCATTGGCCATTGAAGTGGTGGAAGGTGACATGAAGGGACAATACACAAGGTTTAGGGATTATCTTCAAGTCGTGCTTGATACCAACCACAGGGCAGATGCATTGTGACTACCAGAGAGCTTCACTCCATCCTAGCCCAAATCCTAGGTTCCACTACATGTTCTCTTGTCTGAATGCTTCAAAAGAAGGTTTCTTGAATGGGTGTAGGCCCTTTATAGGTATTATATGTATTCTAAATTACTCCAATTCATTGCCCATATCTTGTACTTAATAATGCAATCGATTTCACTACCCAATGCTTTAATACAGGTTTAGATGGTTGCTTTATCAAGCTTTCTCTTTGGCAATGATACTTGCTTGCCACTGGTAGGGATGGGGATAACAACATATTCCCTATTGCAATTGGTATTGTTGATAAGGAGGACAAGGAAAGTTGGACTTGGTTTCTTAGCCAATTAAGAGCTTGCATTGGAGAGGGGAACAAGTGGGGCACATACACAATCATCTCTGATAGACATAAGGTATATTTTTCATTTCACAATTTAATGAGCAATTTCTAGAAATAATAATTTGTTATACTTGCTGCCATTATGAAGTTATATGATTAATACTTGCTGCCAGTATGAAGTAATATGATTAATAATTTGTAATACTTGCTGCCATTATGAAGTTATATGATTAATACTTGCTGCCATTATGAAGTAATATGATTAATAATTTGTAATACCTGCTGCAATTATGAAGTTATATGATTAATAATCTATATAATGACTTAAACAGGGGTTGTTGAATGTAATTCAAGCTGTGTTCCCACACTCACCTCAAAGATATTGTCTTAGACATATCTATGCAAATTTCCAGTCAGCTGGCTTCAGAAGTGAGGAGTTGAAGAAGCATATGGACAATGCTGCATATTCATACACCAAGAATGGTTTTGAGGTTGCAATGAATGAACTGAGAAAGGAGGATGAAGATGCTTGGAAGTGGCTTTGTGATATCCCTAAAGAGACTTGGGCAAGGCATGCTATGGATCACACATGCAAGACAGACCTAGTAGTCAACAATCTTAGTGAAGTATTTAACAAGATGATACTAGATGTGAGGAACAAGCCAATAAGGAGCTGTGTAGATGGATTCAGAACTAAGTTGATGGTTAAGTACCAAGCAGTCAGAGAGAAGACAGAGAAGAGTAAGTGGGAGATAACACCCACTTATATGGAGAAGTTGGAGGAGTCAAAGAAGTACTCAAGGCAATGTACTGCATACATGGCAGGTCCTGGTATTTGGCAAGTCACTAGTGGGGAGTCTACCTACTGTGTGAACCTTGATAAGTGGACATGTGACTGCAAGAAATGGGACCTATGTGGTTGGCCATGTAACCATGCAGTTTCTGCCATTACAAGAGTGAAGGGACAGCCGAAGACTATGTGCATGAGTACTTCAAAAACCATTGTATAAGGAAACATACAGCACATCATCTACCCTGTGCAGGGCCCGACTGTTGGCCTAGGACACCAACTGTTGACATAGATCCACCAGTGTTCAAAGAGAAGAAGGGCAGGAAGCAAACAGCTAGGAGGAAGGGGCAATTTGAGGTCCCAACAAAGAAGGATACATCAAGGATGGCAACTATCACATGCAGCAAGCGCAATATGCGTAAACATAGGTACACCTCTCGCCCTAAGCCCTGAAGCCTCATCTTCAGGCAAGAAAGGACAAGCACAAGGTATGGAATATGCACTTTTGATTATTGTCATTGTTTTATTCATTTGATTCATCCTAATTGTTGGTCTATGATGTGTGCTTTCTTAGACAACCAGAACTCACTACCATGGAGTGGGGAAGTTCTCTCGCTACTAGGGTTAGAAGAACAAGCTGCTCTTGGTCATTCCCACCGCTCAATCTTCTAGGGAAGAAAATCAATCTGCTGCTTCTCTCGGTCCTGCCCACCTGCCGCTTCTACAAGGCCAAGAAAAACAAGCTGCTGCTTCTCTGGTCCTGCCCACTGCTTTGCTTCTACAAGGCCAAGAAAAACAACTGCTGCTTCTAGAAGGGCAAGCATCACCAGTGATGCTTGTACTACTTCTTCCCAGGCTTCCACAGGAGCTTCAGGTTCAAGCAATGCAGCCAACAGGAGAGGTGGAAGGCCCTACATGGCACCTAGGGCTGCAAGTACAACAGAGGGAGCAACAATAGGGTCTAAAAGGAAGAGGTTCCAGAGCAGCAGGCTGAGGGGTTATTTTTATGCCAGTGGCAACTAGTCAGTGCACAATTTGGCTGTTGTCTTTTGAACAGCCTGCCTTAAGTATTTCTAAATTTCAGAAACTATGTCTGAGAACTGCTATGTGTGAACTGCTTTGTGTAATCAATATTTAGCTTGAGAACTTGTTTGTGTTACCATGCTAAGTTTGAGAACTGCTATGGATGAGAACTATTATGGTTGAGAAAATGTTTGTGTCATGAGCAATTTACTTGTTTTATTTTATGCTTTTTCTATTCTAAAATATATTGGCATTTGATGGTTAGTTTGGAGTGGTGGTTTTGTCGAGCCCGAGCCACCGTAAAGCCTAAATGATAGTTGTAGGTGGTTTTGTCGAGCCCGAGCCACCGTAAAGCCTAAATGATAGTTGTAGGTGGTTTTGTCGAGCCCGAGCCACTCTAAAGCCTAAATGATAGTTGTAGGTGGTTTTGTCGAGCCCGAGCCACTCAAAAGCCTAAATGATAGTTGTAGGTGGCTTTGTCGAGCCGCAGCCACCTTCAAGATTAAATGGTGGTTTGGGTGGTTTTGTCGACCCCAAGCCACCCTAAAGCCTAAATGATTGTCTTAGTTGGATTGGGTTAAAATTCAGTTTAGTTAAAATTCTAAGGCAATTAAGGAGGACAAGGAAAGTTGGTCTTTGTGCTTTATGTGATCAATTATGTAAGCATTTGCCCAATTTGGCCATGCCCAGTTGGTCTTCACCATTCACAATTTAGTCCAAAGAAGCAGATTAATAATTGCAGATTCATAATAGCATAACTCTTACTATAGAAAGCTAACAACATTACATAACTGGGGTAGTTTTGCAGCTAGTCATTACATACATTACATAACTAGGGGAAGTTTTGCAGCTAGTCATTACATACATTACATAACTAGGGGATTCCCAAAATATACAACCCCAAGGCCAGCTATATTGTTCCAAGGCCACATATTAGCTTAACATAACTGAGGTGTTGAACAGCATTGTTCACTCATCAATGATTGACTTGATCTTGGCAAGCTTGTCCTTGTTGCCATGACCAGCTTTCATAAGATCACCCACCAGAAACTCCATCTTCTTCTTCTCCTCTATCAGTCAGTCCCTCTCTTTCTTCATCTCATCCCTCTCCTTCCTTGTGTTCCTAATGATCTCACCCTGAGACCTATAAATGCACTTAATCTCCTTCAGCTCATGAGCCAGCTTCTCCATCTCCTTCATCTTGCCAAAGTCAGCACTCTCCTTCTCCTTGCCGATAGCTAGCTTCTCCATGTCCTTGTCCACATCCATACGCTACGCTTGAACTCTTCATCACTCATGACCTGTTGTTCGATCTGCCCAATCAAACATCTTGGTGACATCCTCAACCACCGATCAGATCGATCCCCAAGTGTATCCAACTGCTTGTTCACCTTGTCCAAATCTTTCTTATACTTCTCATGGTCAATCATTCTGCCATGATTCTCCTCATGAAACATCTCCCATATCTTCTCCAAACATCTTTGCGAATAGAAGGCCATGGGGCATCAACCCACCGAGCAACTCCACAATCAATACCATCCTGCATCAATTATTAGAAAATAAATATGCTAACTTCAAAAGAAAATATATGAGATATCCGATGGATTCAGTCATACTTGCGATACAATAGACATTCAGAAACTTCAAGTTCAAATCAATGTCCTAAACATGTTTCATTTACTTAATTTCTTGATGAAACCGATGCTTGCAAAATCACTTTTAAAAACATGTTTCATCAATACGACAGTCCAAATTGACTGAATTTACTGAATTTACTGCAGACTAACACAATTAACGGAATTTACTGACAGCAACTACGAGACGGTCCAAATTTCCTGCATACTAACTACCAAATTTATGCAGACATTGCAAATTTCATGTAGACCAACTATCATTTGATTCTTGCAACTGCAGATAGTCCAAATTAACTGGATTTACTGACAGCAATTCCAACAATCTGCAGACTAACTACCACTAACACAAACCCTCGTTGGATAACACTGACTTGAGGAACAGCACATCCATAGAACCTCCTCCCAGTGTCCTTTCCTTCAAATGCAACATATTTCATGCATGGGGCCAAGTGCAGTCTACATGTGATGCTTGCATCTGCAGCTCTACCACAGAAGGATGCATCTATAGTGGTGCCAGGATTCGCCTGCATTGTAGCACACTAGTGAACCGCAGAAAAGATAGCAAGTGCTCGAAACATGGTCTCAAATCGTAGAACACTTGAATCACTAACCCTAACCCTAGGTGCAAAGAAGATATCTTACCCAGTGCTGCTCCAGATCCATGCCGACCAGCTCCTCCTCCTTGCTGCTCTCCTCTCCATCCTTCCACGACGGCATCTTCTACGGCAGGGAGGGAACCGTGCCTCCGGCGGCGGCAACCCGGGGACAGAGCAGAGGAGTGAGAGTGAGAGAGTGAGCGAGTGGAGTGGAGTGTGAGCGGCGGGGAGTGGGGGCTCTATTTTGTATCGACAGCCCTAACGGCCGTCAACCCCACTCGCCGTCTGGCCTCGCCCACGTGGCACCTGACGGATGGGCCAGCCCTGTCAGAAATCGTGTTAATCATGCAAACCGGTCATTTGTTTTTATTGAGAAAATTTACAAGTAAAGTGGTGGATTTTTGGGACGCGCTAGAAATGTGGTGGCAATTGGATGCTTCAACTTTAAATGTGGTGGTTTTTTGCAATTCACTCCATTTTATCCGTAAGTTTTGTCCATAGTTGTAGCAAAGCTCGCGAATTAATATGGATCCGAGCGGAGTGAAGAATGTTGAAAACTGGTCCCGTGTGGTCTTCCTCTTTGCTCTCTTTCCAAGCCAAAGGACATGGAATCCTACGCATATAAGTTGAGCACAAATTTCTAATTTTTTTTTGCGGGGACAAATTTCTATATTCATAAGAATATTACTACCTCCGTTCCTGAATAATTGTCTTTCTAGAGATTTCAACAAGTGACTATATACGGAGCAAAATGAGTGAATCTACATTCTAAAACATGTCAACATACATCCGTATGTTGTAGTCCATTTGAGATGGCTAGAAAGACAATTATTTGGGAACGGAGGGAGTATAATTGTACAATCTTATTCTATTTGAAGATATTTAATGAAGACAAAAGTTGTACTCAACACTTTGTTTCTCCTACTAAGAGCATTACTAGTAGAGCCCTCAAACCCTCAAACCCCTGAAAATAACCGCTTTTTTACAGTTTTCGCCAAAAAAACACCGTAGACTAGAACCTCTAAACCCTCAAACCCGTAAAAAAATTTAGAGGTCCAACCCTCAAACCAATTTGCAATCTGTAGAAGTAGGGGTTGAGGGGAAAATCTCCCCCCAACCCGCACTCCTCCTCGTCGCTCGCTCCGAGCCCGCGCGGGAGCCAACCGCTCCTCCTCCCGCCGCACTCCTCCTCGTCGCCGGCCATGGAAGGCCCCACACCCCCGCCCATCGCCTTGCCCTCCCTTGCCCGCCGCTCGCTCGCCTTGCCCCCCCGCCCGCCTGCCCCTTGCCTTGACCGTCGCCCGGCGTGGTGGCGGCGACCACGTCGGGCGGCGGCAGCAGGCGAGCCTCAGCGCCTCCTCCTCCGCCTCCAGCCTCCGCCCGCCCCGTTTCCGCCCGCGCCTTGCCCCGCCACGGCCCCCCCGCCCCAAGAAGAGCCGGCCGGCGGCGGCCGCCATGGGCCTCGAGGGCCGCCAAGTTCGTCGGCTCGTCCCGGCCGTGAAGAAGCCAGCGGAAGAAGCCCGCCGCCCGTGCCAGCCCGCCACCCACCGTCGCCGAACCTCCTCCCGCCACGCACGAGGTGCTCGAGAAATGGCAACCCCACTCGTTCATGGACCTCCTCCAAAGCGGAGGTGGACCTCGAGCTCCGCCTCTAGACCCCTTTAGGGTTGGTGACGACTTGGAGGAAAAGGAGGAAGATGAGGAGGATGAAGGGATGACGAGGAGGAGGTGGCCGAGATAGGGGTGGAGGCATTCACCGCGCTTCCGCCCACACGCCGGGTCGACAAACTACACCGAGGCGGAAGATGTCCTCTTGGTTCGTGCTTGGGCAGCTGTAGGAATGGATGCTACCACCGGCACCGATCAAACCGGTAAACTCTATTGGCAAAGGATCGAGGACGTCTATTGTAGGATCAAGCCGAAGACTAGTGGGTTCATCCATCGCACTTACCGGTCGCTTCAAGGCCGGTGGGAGTTGATCAAGCCCGCTTGTTCTCGTTGGAGTGCGGCCATGGACCAAGTGAGGGATGCACCACCTAGTGGAACCGTGGAGAGTGACTATGTGAGTACATATTTCTTCACTATTTTGATTATGTGTGTGCACTATGCTATTGGTGGGTTCTTATGTGATTTATGTGTGGTTGATAGGAGACAATTGCCGGCTTGAGGTACAAGGAGATGGCCGCTTCCAAGGGCAAGCCATTCCCATTTAAGCATGTTTGGTCAATTCTTCAAGGCTTTGACAAGTGGAAGTTGAGGGATCAAGAGACCGCACCCAAGAAGTCGGCAATGCTAAGGATGGACGATAGTGAAGATGAGGAGGAGAGGAACGTGGGCAAGCCCGAGGGAAACAAGAAGGGCAAGCTAAGGGTGAAGATGGAAGAAGAGGCGTCAAGCCTAAGGGAGAAGATGGACCACATGATGAAGGCAAGAGAGGGATTGACAACGAAGACATTGGAGATGAAGCTTCTTATCACCGAGAAGAAGAAAGAGGTCAAGCTTGCACAAGTTGAAGCAAAACGTGAAGAAGCAAAGCGCAAGGCCGAGTTGGAGGAGAGGATGATCAAGCTCAAAGAGGCAAAGGTATGGAAAGAACTCATGGTGGAAGAGAAAGAGCACATGATGATGTCCAAGAAGGACATGGATCAAGACCAATTGCAATGGTGGAAGGACTACAAGGAGGACATCGCGGAGAGGAAGAGGATGTTCCGTGTTGCGTCCTCTACTTTTCGAGGTGACACTCCGATGAGTAGTTGTGGTGATGGCGGTGTACGACTCCACCGGTGCCGATGGAGATGCTTGATGGAGCCCGCTTGTGGTCTAGGAGATGGCGCGAGGTGCAACTTTTGGTGATGGTGCCGATGAGAGGAGGAAGATGATGATTTTGTGATGTAAACTATTAAACCATGCATCAATGATTGTCATTTGGTAGTTTGTTTGGAAGTTGATTGTGTTCTTGTTGTCATAAATTGTAAGTTCTCAAATGATAGATTTAAAGGTTGGGGTTGAGGCAAGACTAGAACCCTCAAATCCAATCCTTAAAGCAGTTTACGGTTGGGTTTGAGGTTCTATTATTTGCCCTGCTTTTTCAACCCTTAAAAGTGTCAAAAAGTGGCACTTCTCAACCCTTAAAAATGCTTTAAAGATTTGAGGGTTTGAGGGTTCTACTAGTAATGCTCTAATAATGTTCACATCGCTATTCATGTGTGTTCTACCAGTCTCGACACATCATCAACACAAAGCTCTACCGGAACACGCGACAAGGAGGAGGGGCACGGTGCAAGCAACCCTTTGCGACGTTGATCAACTACACCACCTCCATGCCAAGCTCGACGAGGCGGACCACCCACTAAACTGTACCGATGATCTTCACGGCTACTTTTCTTGAGAAAAAAAAGAATCACGTCTAGACCGGATCTTGTTCTTGCAAGCACGGCTCGTTAGATGCAAAATTTCCTCCGGCCTAAGCTTATTTGTTCGATAGAAGACGGCACAAAGCCGATGGATGTCAAACCGTGGAGAGACTGATGATTCTATCCGAGAGAAGTGGCGGCATGGACATACACTCACGTACATGTCGTGGTGGCCTGACTGCGCGACCATTCTCCATACCCCCTGATCTTGCGCGTCGACAAGGATTCTTGTGGGAGGCTGCTGCTGACTCGAAGATGATGTGGGATTGGCCGAGGGTTGCACTCTCAAGTCTCTTGGTGGTGGTGGCATAGTCCATTCCATTATGACGTAGTGCTCCTTGCCTCTCACAAAGCATATCATGAATTCCAACTTGATTTGGTTCCTAGAGTTGGACTAGATGCTACCTTCTGCATTTTTGGTAGACCTTTGATTTTGTTTTTCCCCTTTCCACCAATAAATTGCCTTCCTTGATGCCAAAATCCTTTGTTCTCTTCAAAATTGCTTTCACGGAAGTGGTTGCATTCACATTTGGCAGGTTTTTTTTGTTAGAAACACATTTGGGGGTTCTTGCTCCTCGGGAAGGCTAGCAAATTGACTATCCGTTCCGTGGGGTCTTAAAACTTGCTCACAAAGTCACAAACCACTCACGTATATCCTCGTCGGTCTAGGATTATGTTGTCGACGCAAAGTAATACCAGGTTCAAACGTTTAAAAAGTAATTTGAACATTTTTGCCACATGGCTTACATGAAGAACTGTCTCATTACATTTATAAAATTCAACACTGGAAAATAGATTGCATCCCCAAATTCAGTGCTCAAAATTCATCAACTCTTTTTCTCTGAGTGAGAACTCAAAATATTATTCTCATGATAACACTACGTTAACGTTGTAAATAACATATTATAAGGAGATACTCCCTCCGTTCCTAAATAATTGTCTTTCTAGAGATTTCAACAAGTGACTACATACGGAGCAAAATGAGTGAATCTACACTCTAAAACATGTCTACATACATCCGTATGTTGTAGTCCATTTGAGATGGCTAGAAAGACAATTATTTGGGAACGGAGGGAGTATAACATATAAGAATGGGAAAACAGTCAGATATCAAAACCGAAAACAGTACAGTGTTGTTGAACAGAGATTCAATACCACAATGATATCCCAAAGATTCAGGGCCTCCATAGCCGACCTACCAAAGTTCGCAGGCAAACTGGAAGTGTAAGCTTTCGAGAGGACCAAATTTTCTTCGAAGAGGCTAATTAATTGTAGACGTACAGTGCCCCATGTTATATTACACATGTTTACAGCTGGGGTACTTTACCCAGGATACTTGTCGTCGGCTCTGAGAATTTGAACTTACATACTTCAGTCAAACATCCAGCAAAGAGGCCATACGAGATGACCTGACACTACTCCACAAATGAACACGACTATCTGCTGGCCAGATGGCTCACCAGCCAGAATTCAGGCTTAGACTGCAACGGGTTCTACAAGTTAGGTTGGAGGCAAAAAAATTCCTGAAGGCAAGATCATTGTAGCAAGGTTTCAACTACAGCAGAGATTGCCTTTGGTCCTCCTCGTTCAAGTAGTGATAGAGCAAGATCACGCTCGTGCCAACTTCGAAGCCCCACGGCAATCTTCTTCAGCGTGTCCAGTTTTATGTCCCGTAGCCATGTCGGGACAAACTTCACCACAAGGAATACAAAGCACGATACATACGCCTTCCACGTACCTGGGTCGCACCCCAGCAGGATGTGCCCATCCAGAACACCAGCAATGAAATCCATGTGGGTGCCCACCACTCGCGGTCTTCTCGAGAGGAATGACAGTTTCATGATGGGAGAAGTCTTTTCTGAGCCCCAGAGTAGACTCCCACAGAAGAAAAGCATGTTGGCCATGGCATAACCTTGAAGTGTGCTGGCCACTGGTCCAGGGTCTTCCAACATCTGTTCCTGAGCTGATAGCAGTAGCGTCGGCAAGGTCTCCTCATATAGCACCTGGACCAGGAGAGGCCCCCCTGCAACACACAGCAGTCCCGCACCAAGCATAGCAACCTGAGAAGCCATGGATGCAGCACCAGACAGTGGCGGTCGACCTGATTTTAAATGTGGAGGCCCATTGGAAGACCATCCATTTGCAAGTTTGTGGGAACAATCAATCACTTGCCTGAGGATCATCTCGCTCACAAAGTAAGTATCGTGGAATGTTCGACAAGTTCTCAGGTAGATGAATCCAGGGGCCATGGGAAAATGAAGACCTTGGTGGCCTGTGATTGACTCTCCCATTAAAGCTCCAACTCCACGGCTTGCAGTAATATCAGACCCACTGGATGGGGATGAGCGCAGAAAGGACGAGAAGCAACTTTGGATCAGCTGTGCCACCGCATCTTTGTCTCTGCCAAACGGAGACCGAATACATGAGAGGACAATAAAATCATGCCACCTTCGCACTTTCTGTGTCCACAAGGCCCCTATGATGGGCATGCTTGGCCAGGAACTACCCCCTGCACAGTTCTCCAGTGCCTGACCAATGATCCCGTGAATGTAGTCGAGACTCCTATCCAGCTTAAACGTAATTGTCAAGCTGACAAGTGCAGCCATTGGTAAAGGAAGCATTGGCGGCACACCACCTGCAAGAGTAGAATGAAATTTTTCTATAAGCACATAGAGCAATAAAGATATTGGGGCAAATTTTCTGCAACGATGATGCTGAAAACCTGAAGGCCATCACACATAGTATGAACTAATGCAACTAAATTGATGCATAAGAATAGGAAGGAGGTTGTACGTGGATAGCAGCTGTGAATCTGAACACCAGCAGATGCAAGGATTTCCTTTACTTCATCTTCAATGGAGTGAAGAGCAGCACCAGGGCTGGGCCATTCAGTTCCGTTCATAGGGACAGCTTTCCATATTCCTCGTGTAATTTCTGCTGAGAAGTAGCTAACAATTGCAGCAAGAGAAGCTGGTAAGAAGTCCACTAGATCCCTTAAACCTGCAATGCAACGGCACATTAACACATGAATGAGATTAAGACATATCCCCATAGGACTGGAAAATCAATATAATACTCCCTCCGTTCACTTTTATAAGGCCTTGAAGGCATTTCAGACAGGGTGCAAAGTAGCTCATTTTCAGTTGTCTGAAATGACTTATAAAAGTGAACGGAGGGAGTACATTAAAATGGAAGCAAGGAGGTTGCTCACTGGTAGTCATGTCTCGGCTGGAAATCCTCCCGTGATAACAAGCAGTAAGAACAGCTTCAAGAACATAAGGAACTGCTTCTAGAAATTCCCACGCTGGAAGTGTCGGCCTTTGGTAAGAATCGTCAGATGTACTTAGAGAGGAACCACTGACACTGCTACTGGAAGCAGATGAAAGATTACCAGATACCACCCCGCTTTTAGTCATTTTTCGGCAAATCATACTCAAAATTTTGTTTGCAACTTGATGGACAGGATTTGTATTGCCAAGTCCAGAAAGAGTAGAGGCTATGCAAGCTTGATTCTGAATGTACCAAGCCCTTAGCTTGGGGAAGGAGTCAATATAAATTGGTTGGGTTGGGACCTCGTCGAATGAGCCCGTACTACTGCCAGAGTTAGTAATAGTAGCAGATGAATTTGGGAACTCAATACGGCTATTGTGCATTAACACCAAATAGTCCAGAGTAAGTTCCAACCTTACTGAGCCTCCACGGCCAGCAAGACAATACTCTTGAGGGGGTTTGTAAAATTTCCACAACCTGAGAAGACAAAGAAATGCACAAGAGAAGACCGAGTAAACCGACGTTTCATCAACAATGGTAGACCTGTGGTTAGATGGGGGTGGCATCGACCCAAAAGCTTCACAGAGTGGCATTAAAGCTGCGGCAACATCTGGAACCTGTATGACAAAAGGTTATTATATTGTGAACTACTCCCTCCGTTGCTAAATATTTGTCTTTCTAGAGATTTCAACAAATGACTACATACGGAGCAAAATGAGTGAATCTACACTCTAAAATATGTCTATATACATCCATATGTGGTAGTCCATTTGAAATCTCTAAAAAGACAAATATTTAGAAACGGAGGGAGTAACAAACAGCACAAACATATAGACTGCAGACAACATTATTCTAGAGCACATGAAACGTGAAAGTAGTTATCTATCTATTTGATAGTAGAATGCAGCATTACGGGTTATCACAGTGCTGACCGTAAGTAGCGTACCAATATTAAACCTTTAGTACATAGTGGGGTATGGCCATAACAATATACATCAAGAAACTAATCCAGAGGCACACAACTTTATGCGGTGCATCTCAAAACCCCTACAGAGCTACTTCAGCCATCAAGTCTTAGAACAGATATGCCAGAAAAGTGGTAAGAACATGGATTTGCCATCAAAGCATCTTAAAGAAGGGCTGATAGGCATATGAGGTGCCAACTTTGAAAATGACACAAGAACAGGAACCAAGATATTGCATGCGGACATCAATTTATATCCACATGCACTATAAGGGTAAACTTGTCTTCTTTTTTGTATCAGTGACAAAATGTGACACTGAGGCGTCGTTCAAGCTTTTGGAATTTGCTAAACAATGTAGTTAGGGTTTAGCAAATGGAGATGCCAGTTCCCCTGGGCACCAGCAAATTGCCCTTCTGACTACTGATGAACTCGCTTCTTTTTCTACTTTCAAGACAAACAAAAAAATAACATATTTTACGGTGCGCTCTGGACAGAAAATACACAGACTCCGCCGCCAATTTCATATGTTAACAATGGTTTGTTGCAAGAATATTAGTCAAGCAGACAGTGCATTGCTTACCATTCCATACAAAGAAAAAATGTGGACAGCATCGACATATGAGACACCAAGTAAGATTGCATTTAATGTAGATTTCTGACTAAGGTAGTGGCTCATGCTGCCCTGTAATGAAGAATCTGAGGGCAAAGGAGGTGACAATAACTTGACCACCATGCGGACAACATGTTCCTGAAGAAAACATGTAGAATATAAATAATATGTTTTAAAGGAAAAGTTGCCAGATAGAATTTTCAGACCCATTTCCATGTGCTCACAAGAGTAGCCCCAGAAAACTACTCCCCCCGTCCGGAATTAGATGACACTAAAACGGATGTATTTAGTAAGTAACAAAAAGCTTCAACGACGTAGCAAATTAGAAAATGTGCAGTTCCGAATATTTCTACGCTGAAAATATAAACTTGTCCTATATTCAGAAATATAGGCTTTTTCTAATACAGCAAAGAAATATGTACTAGAGCCATGAAGTTTGGGGCCATTTTCTTTACTATTTGCTTAACGCTAGCGAACAATCACTGATATTAAGATATGATTTTTACCAGAATCAGCATAAAGTAAATAGTGGATTTGGAAAGCATGGACAAGTCAACTCAATATTACTCCATATACTGTTGTGGAGATCAACTCGCCAAAAATCACTAAATATTTTAACAAGACCTTAAGGAATTTTGATTAGTTATTATGAACTTGTAATTTTTCATGGCAATGTAAGCATGTTGGGAACTCTTCACAATAAATAAAAGTAAATTACCTGAATATTCCAACCACGCACAAGTGATGCACCGCACACAATTTTAGCTGCAGCTGACTTTTCTTGTTCTGAACCATTCAGTGCAATGTGGTACAGCTTATCCAGTTCTGCAACACTGAATAGACAAAACAGAACTACGAATCAAAGAACTAACATGATATACAGATAAGTAGGATCAGGGAAGAGCAGGGGTGAATTGAGAAGTATAATGAACAAAGAAACTAACTTAAAAAAATGAAGATTCCTGGTAGAATAATATTCAAGAAATGTGTTTTAATTTCGCTTTACAGCAAAGATGCAGTACAGAAAGAAAACTGCTTTAAAATATTCGGCGAAGTGGGAAAAAACTGTTCAATTCAATGCTAGCTTCTAAAATTTCTACTCCCTCCGTCCCAAAATAAGTGTCTCAACTTTGTACTAGCTTTAGTACAAAGTTGTACTAAGGTTAAGACACTTATTTTGGGACGGAGGTAGTATTTTGGTTCCAGATTTAGCTCCATATACCTTGAAGCAGGAGTAGCAATGAGAGCATTTTTCAGTGGATCAGATAGTGGAGCTCCTTGCATAAAGTTTACCCATGGCGATTCCTGGGGTAAAGATGTATCCTTCGAATGCCCCGGTAGTACAACATAACCAGGCCACAAGTAAGCAGTTGTGTCTATCAAATTCCTCGAAATACAGGCTTCAACTATAAGATGAAGCATGTTTCCAACTGAAAAATGATAGGTAGTAGGGGGAGGGTTAAAAGCTAAGACAACCAGAGATAAATATGTTTTCAAAGTATTAGTGCAACGGTATGAAAATATAAAATCAAAGAACAGCTAGCAACTAAATAATAAAACAGAATACTACCAGGATCCACTAAGCAGTCAGAAGTCAGTTAGTTTACAAAACATGACCAAATTGCTAGCACAAATACAATACTCTACTTAGATTGAAATATAATAGAAGGACATGATATTGTTAAAAGAAGTACAGGCAAAATATCCCTAACAGGAAAAATCACAAATACTCACAAGCAACATTTTTCAGAAACGCCAAGACAGATTGCATATACACAAAAATTGTCACAAATAGTAACCTCAGTGAATACTATTGAACTGTAACAACCATCAATTATAATAAGAAAAGGTACAGGTACCAGCTTTTGTCGAAGAGTCACTCTGGCCAATCATGCTAGGGTTGCCACCAACAACCTTACAGTTGGCCCTAAATATTGCAGCTTTTGAAGCCGCAGCATTGGCCACATTCACCAACGATGAAGGTGGTACAAGAAGTCCTGAATATTGCACCAAATCCTGAAGAGAAGATACAAGTCCTAGTCTTCGGGGCAGACTTTTGTTTCCTTCAGCTCCACATGCATCAGTTTCTTCCTTGAGAATTGCAGCAATTGCTAGTGGAATAAGAGCTAATAGCATGCATAATCTTGTGTCTAGATGAGGAATTGGACCCTCTAGAGGTTCTCTAGCCTAGCAACGACATTAGCGTGTGAGGAGGCCACAAAAGAAGTGATATGATTTCACCCATGATAATACATCAAAGGAAATGTTTATTACCCGCTGTACAAGACGAAGGGCAGAAATCCAAAGAGCTTTAAAAGTTTCCTGCCAACTTGCCTCATTAATTGCTTGGGCTGTCTTGGACATTTCTGAATCAAGGCAAATATGGTATTAGTCAATGAAAACCATGCCACGCCTATAATAAAATTGGACGATCTAAACATTATGATCAAAATTCACACTGTCGGTTACTATATCAAGACGACAGCACCGATATGGAAAGAGCTCTTCAGACACTAACATATAAAAAGGTGAAATGATTCAAGTTAATATAAGCTGCTCGTGTGGGAGTACCTTTTATAATCTCGATAGCAGATATACCGCCTAGATGCCTCCCGTCCATTGCATTCTCCATGTAAATATCAAATATAATCCAACAGGCAGCTCTCCCAGCTCCTGTAAGTTGGCCCAGCATGGAATTGCTGGATCTCAAGTTACCAAGAACACCCACAAGCCGTTTGTTGTTTGGTTGGTAATCTAGATTGCTCACTCTCCAGATATACATCACCAGATCATCAATTTTATGACTAGTAGGCAATAATCTCTCGAGTGCCATCTTGTGAGCTTCAATCAGTGTCAGCCTCTGGCTCAGAACACTGAATTTGTCAGGCCTAACCTAGAAAATTGTCTAATTAGCACAAACTTGCCATTTGTAATGTCGATTCTTAGCTACACCAAAGAATAAATGGACTGACAAGTTGTTTTTTTAATAGTTGTTAGGCAAGGTGATGTGAATTTATATATAAGAAAAGTCTTACATTCTTAACACATAATAATGGAGCATGTTTACAACAACGACAACAACAAAGCCTTTCAGTCCCAAACAAGTTGGGGTAGGCTAGAGTTGCAGCCCATAAGATCTCAAAACCTAGTCATAGTTCTGGCACGTGGATAGCTAACGTCCATGCACCCCTGCCCATGGCTAGTTCTTTAGAGCATGTTCACAAATTGAAAATAGAAAGGGAATAGATAATGGAGCAGTAAGTTAACATTAGAGTAGTCACTATCTCTGCAAAGTGGAAAAGGAGTCAAAACAACCTACAGAAATGCAGCTTTGACATCATTACTATGGTTAATTATAATACTTGTGCCTACTCCGTTTGTTACTCCCTCCGTTTCTTTTTACTCTGCGTATAAGTTTTGGTCAAAGTCAAACTACACAAAGTTTGACTAAATTTATATTAAAAAATATGAACATCTACAATACTTAAACTATATAATATGAAAATACATTTCATGATGCATCTGAAAATGTAGATTTCATATTGTGAATGTTGATATTTTTTAATATAAAGTTAGTCAAACTATGCAAAACTTGACTTTGACCAAACCTTATATGCAGACTAAAAAGAAACGGAGGGAGTATATTTGATTGTAAAAAAAGACCTAATTGTCCCCTTATCCTCACATGGTAACCCAACAAGGTAACAGGTGCCAAAATATGACGATTGGCTGCAGGCAAAACTGAATGCCCATGGGTATGAATATCTACAAAATTGACATGTTAATAAGATTGTTCAAGACGTACATGTTAAGGCATATCAAGCGCAGAAATGCTTGAATCTTCCTATCAGCGGCCATCATATGCAACACTTCCAAAGCCATGACGGTGTTCTTTCGCCGCAACTGTTCACGCTGCTCATTTTGCTTCACAGCGGAGACCCCCTTGACATCCATATCCATGGGCTGTGGCCCCTCAGTGGGATATACACTCTCCGGGTCCTGCGTCATTCCAGATGAAATACCGCAATCCTCCAGCACGGAGTCGATCAGTTTGGTGATAACAATCAACACAAACAGGATGACAACATGCCCAAAGTCCATTCCAGAAGCCCCATAGCTTTTAGACAGTTGTAGAGCAGTGTCGATGGATTTCGTTATCCTGGGAGGCAAAGTAACCATGTATGAGCAACTGAGCAGCAACTAGCAAGCAGCATACATACAGATCACTGATAGCAGAAATCTAAACGGGGGCTCGCATTCAAACATTGCATAGCTGAGCCCTTACTTGTCACGATTAGACCCGGCCAGGAGAGACAGCGAGGAGGACGTGACGTTGCCCTTCAGCAGCTCCAGGTACAGCCGGTACGCCTCCGGCTGCGCCCGCCGCTGCGGCAGAACCCTGCAAAAACCACCGCCGGAGAGTCACTCTCGCATGTCCTTCAAAACGGCAGGAAAAAGGGGAGGGGTGGGCACTGGAGCTGACCTGGCGGTGAGGAGCGCGAGGACGTGGAGCGGGCAGAGGAGGCGGGACGACATGGCCTGGTCGAGCAGCTTCCAGAGCGAGGGCGAGTTGTGCGCGAAGCAGAGGTTGGAGACGAGGATCCCGGCGAGGTCCGCGCTGGGGACCCCGGCCCCGGGCTCCCCGGCGACGAGGCGGGAGATCTCCACCGCCCGCAGCAGCGGCGGGTCCCCGCGCGCCTCCGACGCCTTGACCGCCGCCATCACCCTCCGCTCCAGCGGCTCGCCCCCGGCCGCGGGCGCGGGCGCGGCCGCGAGGGCCGGCGCCTCCGCCGCCCCCATTCGCCCGCGGGCGACGTCGCCGAGGGTTTGGGTTTGGGATTTCGCGTCTCGATTTCGCCTTCCCTCTCTCTCCGTCTTTGGATGGATCCTTGTGGATGGAAGTGGGGGAAGAAGGTGGTTTATGAGGCGGGGGACAGGGCGGGGGGATGTGGGCCGTCGGATCGTTCTGTTTTGGCGTGGGGCCGTCGGATCTCCGTCCCGTCGCCCTCGGTCGCAGTCGTACCGTGCGAGACGGGATTGACTTTCCAACGGAATGCCTGGCCGTTCTCGGGCCCAGGCGATGAGACGAATTGTCCATTGTGTCTTCTTTTTTATGGTAAAAAAAAGACCCCCGAATTATCATCAGAAGAACAGAAATTTAGGGGTATAAACGTCCATGGCGTCAGTGTCGGCGCACGGCCTGACCGTGATGGGAGTGGTGACTGTATCAGGTGTATGCTAACCGGCCGATCGTCATGGTGCTCCACTTGCTTCTTCCTTGCATCCAACTCTGGTTTTTTTTTCCTCTTTGAAAACAGTGTTCACAAATCATGGCGTCGTATGAAGGACGCTCGACTAGTCAAAGTCTTTCTTGCGAAGGAGCTATCATGTGGGGTTTTGATAAGACGACTTCATTGAATTTTCTGTTGAAGAAACTACAATACATGGGAAACAAGGAATGTAGATGCAAGCACCCTCCCTGCCTGGCAAGGACGAAAGCGTAGATAGAATCATTTGAGCGACGCCTTCGACCCGTCCTTCGAACCACAAAAGCTCATCCATGCATTATGTTGGGGGACGTAGACCTGATCTCGACCATCACCCTGGCAATGCACTTTTCTATTGAAAATCGTCAACAATCCTTAAACCTCAAACCCCGAGGTAATCAACGACATGAATAAGCTTCTGAGACCACCATCTTGAATCTCAACTCCTTCCTCTAGCTTTAATCGTTTCGATTTGGTATGCAACCATATCAGTGTGTTCTCTCTGGACGCCTCTTATACTTCCACATGCTAGAACAGAGGCCACAACATGCATAAGATTGAAGGGGGCAAGAGTATTTAAGTTGATCTAGTTGATCCAGTTGTCATGAAGAACAAGAGTACTTAAGTTCCCGGTTTTTTATCTATCCACATAGCAATATTTGGTCAATGTGTAGTTTTGACTTTTGTACATGTTAAGATATTGGGCGAGTCAAATGACAACATGACACGCATGGCAATGCCCTATAATCCCTGGAGGGGCTATGTGTATAATCAAACGAGCTTTCATTGGTGCATCAAGAACATTTTTAACCAGCGTCGATTGTCCCCATTCAAGCATATTTTGTTCAAAGTCGGGATGGCGTAATTCCATGATCTCATCGCTCCCTTCATCTAGCACATCACCTTGGATGCAATGACTTTTGATTTATGATGTGTGGGCATACTCAACAATCGTGGATGGAAGATCTTACCTCCCGATGCTATATGGTATCGATGTTTTTGAGAGTGAATGCATATAAGCGGGTTTGCTGCTAGTGTCCCAACTCGCTATCGCTCCTTTCCATCTTCCTTGAGCTTTGTGGTGTGTAAGATCTGGGTATATTTTCGTTGAGCAATTAGTGGGAAAGGGGTAAAGCTTGGTTGGAATATGGCATGCGATGAGATGCTAGGAATGCTCGGCACCAATCTGGGGCTCTTTTAGTGAATAACCAACCATGCCATTTTTTGTTAGTATGGTGAAAATCCTAGGATTTGCATCAATGGTTAGTCAATTTTATTTTTTGTCAATATTAGCCAAAATATAATTAAAACATCGGCATGCCTATGGAATCATTTGAGCTCAAAATAAGCACAAGGGTAACTCTCAGCGTTTGAATAGGTTGTAAAGAAAAGCAAAATCACTAATTATATCTTGGGTTGCTCCACGCGGTGTCAACAGTGAGGTTCCTCAACCATTTTGCGGTAGAGATAAGGCTATGGTCTCCTTTTCTCTCTTTGGGTGTCTATATGATGCGATTTATATCGCTCTATGTGTGATCATGTTCCCTCTCTATCGTTGTGGCGTTCTCTACACCATTCTTCCGAACCCGGCGTATGTTTGGTCCAGGAAATGGTTCGACTCGAATATTTCTGATCTACATAAGGCTTTTACGATGACGACTTCTTCGGGGCGTTGGTATAGCTGGACCTTAGCATGTCATTTTTCTAACTACATGATACAATGTTAGGCTGACTCCTATGAAGGGAGTGGGGGAGAGCTGCCATTGGTTCGTGCTAGTGATTGGACTTTGTATGAACTGAGTGATATTTTGCTAATTTTTTGAAATATCTTGTATCGTCGGAGGGCAGAATCTACAAACTGGGTTGTAATTTGCTTATTTTCTTGAATGTCCTGTGTTAGGGCATCCTTTGGTTCGTCACCGTTGCGTACGCCTTAAGCGGTGCGTCGTTCCTTTCTTGGGGCTTGTCGAGTGTGGGTGCACCCTGGCTTGGGCGGCGTGTTCAGGTTCTCTCATGTGGTTCTCCCACCCAGTCCTATACTTTTTTGACAATGTTTGTTTAGTGGGAGGAGATGTTTCTGTGACTAAGAGGCGCATGTGCTGACTTTGTCAATTTCAAGATGTTGTGTCAGCCCAGTAACTTAAAGGTGCCATATGATTATACTATGTGTTCTGCAAGAGACGAAACTTGATGTAATTGATCCTTTCATAGCTATGCAATGCTTGGGGGCATCGTTTGATGGCTTCGCTTATGTGCCGACTTTGGAGACTCGGGGAGGCATTCTTATGGGATGGGATTCGACGGTGATGAACGTTGATAGCATTGTACTTGATACCCACTCGCTCACGGGCAGGGTGCACACCAAGGACGGTATGGAGTGGTGGATGACGGTGGTATATGGACCGCAAGGGGATGACGCGAAGATGCAATTCCTAGTCGAACTTCACAATAGAAGGGCCGTTTGCCCGGGGCCTTGGATGGTCCTTGCGACTTCAACATGATTTTGAGGGCTGATGAGAAGAGTAGTAGTAACCTCAATCGAAGAATTATGAGAAGATTCAAGGAGTTCGTGGATGATTGTGAGCTGAAAGAACCTTATTTGCATGGGAGGAGGTTTACATGGTCCAATGAACGAGAGCAGCCGGTACTGACTAAGATTGATAGGGTGCTGGTCACGGTGGATTGGGAGCTAGCTTATCCAGATTTGCTCTTGCAAGCTCTTAGCACTAACATCTCCGACCACTCCCCGCTGCATCTAACTACCTCGGCACCATTTTGCGCTAAGAAGAGGTTCCGTTTTGAGATGTTTTGGTTGAAGTTGGAGGGGTTTGAGCAGACGGTTCGAGATGCGTGGGTGTGTGATCAGGCAATCTTTGATCCTTTCAAAAGGCTAGATTTCCTTCTTCGCAACACCGCGACGGCCCTGCAGGTGTGGGGGAAAAATAAGATTGGAAATATTAAGATCCAGATGGCCATCGCAAACTACATCATCCTAAAGCTGGACCGTGCCATGGAGACGCGCTCTCTTTCGCCTGTGGAGAGTTGGCTTAGGGGCAGCATTAAGCATGCTTTGTTGGCTAGCCTCTTTGCAGCGGACAATTGAGAGGCAGAGATCACATTTAAGATGGATTCGAGAGGGTGATGCCAACACCAAGTTATTCCAGGCTGTGGCAAACGGTCGTCGATCCAAGAACTTCATCCCACACGTGAGACACAACGGCGAGTTGATTACTGAGCAGCATCGGAAGGAAGAGATCTTCTCGGAAGCTTATGAACAGCTCCTAGGTAGAACCCACGTAAGGGTTGTGGACGTGGATCTCGAGTTTCTGGAGATGGACTCGCACAATCTGTTGGAGCTCGATGAGATTTTTTTGGAGGAGGAAGTTTGGAGTACGATCAAGGACCTGCCTCCTGATCGTGCGCCGGGACCGGATGGGTTTATCGCTGCACCAGAAGGCGTGGCACATTATAAAAGATGACGTGATGGCAGTTTTCATGAAGTTGTATGTTGGGGATGGCCGAGGATTCAACAAACTTAACCGTGCTCACATTGTGCTCATCCCGAAGAAGCCGGACGCTAAGGTGGTGAGTGACTTTCGCCCGATTAGTTTGACCCATAGCGTGGCTAAAATTTTCGCTAAGCTCCCGGCGAACCGAGTTAGGAGGAGGATGAAGGAGATAGTGGCGGCTAACCAGTCGGCTTTCATATGTGGGAGACATTTGCACGATAACTTCATCTTGGTGCGGCAAGTGGCTAGAAAGATTCATTCGCGGAGAGAGGCAGGAGCTTTCCTTAAGCTTGACATATCCAGGGCGTTCGACTCGCTCGCTTGGCCTTTTCTGTTTAAGGTGATGGCGCATAAAGGTTTTGGTGTCAAATGGCAGTGTTGGGTGTCCATTCTCCTCAAGACAGCCACCACGAAAGTCCTGGTGAAAGGATGTCCAGGAAGAAGCTTCGGCCGTGCAAGGACTAAGGCAAGGGGACCCAGTGTCTCCGCTGCTGTTCGTCATTGCGATGGATGTGTTGTCTAAGATTATGTCCAAAGCTGTGGCGATGGGGGTGTTGAGTAAATTCATTGGGATCTCGGCCGAGCAAAGTGTGTCCATCTATGCTGACGACGTGGCGCTGTTTGTTAAGCCCACGTGGACGGATTTGAGATTTGTCAAGGAAGCGTTGTGGGTAGTTGGGGAGGCTTCAGGTTTGAAGATCAATTACCATAAATCCTTGGCCGTGATGATCAATGGTGAAGCTGAGGATAGGGAGCGGCTGGAGACCATTCTGCAATGCAATGTGGGATGCTTCCCATGCAGATACTTGGGGCTACAGTTGGCAATCCACCAACTTAGTAGAGCAGAGTGGCATCCCATGTTGGATCAAGCGAAGAAAGCTGCTCCGGCATGGCAGAGAAGGATGATTCAAAGGTCTGGTCGGCTGGTGCTTGCTAAATCTATCATAGCGGCAAAACCCATCCATCACTTTATGATAGCGGAGGCCCCGGCGTGGGTGTTGGAGGAGATCAACCAATGGATGCGTGCGTTCTTCTGGGCGGGTAAAGACAAAGTGCATGGCGGGCAGTGCCTGGTGGCTTGGAGCACGATATGTAGACCAACTTACTTGGGCGGTCTAGGGGTGAGGGATCTAAAGCTTCAAGGACTTGCACTTAGGGTGAGATGGGAGTGGCTAAAGAGGACGGATCTTACGAGGCCATGGCAGGGGCTTGCCATGTTGGAAGATAAAGACGCGAGAGAGGTCTTTGACAGCATGGTAAAGATTGAGGTGGGAGATGGTACCAAGGTGCTGTTCTGGAGAGATAGATGGATTCATGGATTTGCTGTGGTGGATATTGCACCTTTGCGTCATAAGCTGGTGGATACCCGTACCAGGAACCGACGTACGGTGAGAGATGCCCTCGAGCATGGAAGGTGGCTGCAGGATATGAATGGAGAGCTTACCTTCACGGGCCACATGCAACTACTTCACGTTAACCTAGCTATCAGCACCGTGCCTCGGGATCCAAATAGGACGGATTGCTTCTCTTGGCCGGCGGACCCGTCAGGGCAGTACACCGCTAGATCCACATATCATCGTTTGTGTCTATGCTTCTTGCATCTGGAAGAGTTGGGCGCTTCTTAAGTGTAAAATATTTGTCTGGTTGGTGATACAACATCACATTTGGACCTCGGACAGGAGAGCTAAGCACGGGTTGCAAGAGCGCTCTTCTAGTTGCTTCACCTGTTTGCAGGCAAAGGACAATGCGGAGCACATTTTGATCCAATGTGTTTTCGCTCGGGAAGTGTGGCACGAATGCCTACAAGAGCTCAACTTGAACGTGGAGCGGCCGACGATAGAGGATACTTTGCTAGAGTGGTGGTTGCAGGCTAGGAGGGGTTTCAGGAAAGAGCAAAAACATGGGTTCGACACTTTTGTGATTGCGGTCACCTGGGCTTTGTGGAAGCAGCGTAATGCTCGGGTCTTCAATAGAACGGCCCAACAAAAAACACCTCTTCAGGTGGTTGGTGCGGTCCTGCGGGAGATCCAAGAGTGGAGGGAGGCGGGTCTAGGAGTCGGCGGGCTGTCTCGATTTGTTAGAGAGTAGGCTTGGCTTTTGAGTGGGGTGTATTAGGGTGTGGCCATAGGTGTGATATTCGCATCCTCCTTTTGGCATCTCTTATAAACATTGTTGCTCTTCTTCTATAAATTTAAGGTACGCTATTAGCGTACTCTCGAAAAAAAATTATACTATGTTAAAAAGAAATGTTCACGACAAAAGTTTATAGTACCACATGATTAGACACACACAAAATAATGTTCAACGGCCCTGCAATCTGAACCTTTGGGGATCGTATGTATGAAACCTAGTATTAAATAATCTTGCAATCTCTTCTCTTCTCCATTTTTTGGAGCTTCAGAGGTTGCATTGCATCTGAGCATATCGTGGACGAACATCAATAAGAAAGAAAGAAAGGGCTGTTCTTCATCATCAAGCTTACTACATAAACGGCGGGCCGATGCATGCATCGCTTGTGTGTAATCATAAAAGCCGATCGATCGTGCGTCAGATCAGACGTTGATCCCTTGCATCATGATCTTGAACTCGCCGAAGTCGACGCGGCCGTCGCTGTCGCGGTCGACGTTGCAGATCATCTCCCGGACGTTGGCCAGGCTGCTGGCCTCGGGCATGCCCAGCTTCTTGAGCACCTCCTGCAGCTCCGACGCCGAGATGAAGCCGTCGCCGTCCACGTCGAACACCTTGAAGGCCTCCCGCATCTCCTCCTCGTCCTGCCCGCCGGCGCCGCCCTCCTCGGCGTCGTCCGCGAGGGCGCCGAAGAGCGCGTCGCCGAGCGCGCGGTGGAGGCCCTCGAAGTCCTCGAAGTGGAGCCCGGAGGCGCCGGGCGGCACGTGCGCGCCCACAGTGGCGGCCAGGCTGGCGCGGTCCGCCTCCAGCCCGAGCGCGTCCAGCGCCTGCGCCAGCTCGTCCACCGTGATCTCCCCGTCGCCGTTGCGGTCGAACATGTCGAACACGCGCCGCAGCCGCACCGCGTTCAGGCTGCCGTTGCGCAGGCGGAACGACGGCGACGGCGAGCCCTTGGACAGGGCCTTGGCCGCGCCCTGGCTCTGCTGATGCTCGCCGGCCATTTGCCTTGCTTATTTTCGGACGGTGTGGGGAGGAGGACCGCGCCGAGACTCTCGCAGCTTTATAGGACGGGGGGTGGAAGGAGGAGCGGGGCCGCGTCGGGTCCCCGGCGGAGGCGGAGGGCTGGATTGGCGTTCTTCCTTTTTCTCTGCCGGGAAATCCATCGCCTACCATACTATTTCCATGGAAACAAACCGGTCACGGTGGACGTGTTGGATCTGTCGCAGGGGAAGCAAAACACGCTGGGAATCGATCGGTCGAGTTAGGTATGTTGCCCCTAACCTGAGGAGCCATCCCGCGTGGAGTAGGCAGCACACTTTCGCACCGGCCTCGGGCTGGCTTTGCTCTCTTCGTTTGTGAACCTCTGGTACCGTGCAAGCTCGCATTCATACCTTGTGTCTGCCGGCAGAATATCATGTCGAAACCAACATTTGATGAAAACAGATAAAAACCACTTGAAAACAGAAAAAACTAAAAAAAAACCGGACTGTTAAGAGAGTGATGTTCTGGTTCACTGATTGTTTCCTGTGTCTGCCTCACTGACTGTTTCATGTGTCTTCTCGTTTTACTAGATCATGCACGCGCGCTTTGCCGCGCCCGTCCTTGAACCCTCGGAATTAGAGAAGCATAACATTATGTGCATCCAAGAAACCTCCGAATTTTGCAAGAAGAAGCTGAAAACAGGAAAACCTATGAAGAATCCATCTTCTCATAACCCAATAACATGAAATTTACCACTAAAAAGTCATAAGGAAGATATCTAACAACATAATGGAGCAAATGAATGATATAAGTAATGCTCATCCATGGATTAATAGCTCAAGTTTTCTTCTCATGATATATGATGTAACTGCTCTTGAATCATAATAAAGTGGGGTGATTAATGTGTGAAAAAAGAACTCAAGTTTTCTTCTCACGAAAAATGGTGAACTCGAAATTTCAAAATTAAATCACTAAGCACTTCTGGCGGTTTCACATGCGGTGCACGCAACATAGCTTATGGTGTTGTCTATAGCCAAAAGAGAATCATTGGCTTAGCCTTACATTTGGCATATATAACTCATCCCTGCCTCTTCTTCTTGACTTCCCTCGTTGATTTTGCTTTTTTTTTTGAACGGACCAGCTGTTGGCTGGCATATATTGAAATCATAGCAGGGAGCAGGCGGGAAAACATTTAAGGTGGAGTTTGATCTAGCGATCAAGGAGAGAAAAAAGAAGAACTGAAAAGAGAGACACAAAAAACAAGTAGCCCTTGGCTACGCTGCTAGAGAAAACTCTCAGGGGGGGTCCCAGAAAGGGTGCTCCAGGTGCGTCGCTCCAGCTTGGCGCCATGGCTCGACGGTTCTTGTGATGCTCGCTAGTATTTCTGCATGATTTGCTATCTTATGCCTGAAAATGCATTCGTTGCGCTGTTGCCAAATGCTTCCCAGTAGCAGAATGATCATTGTCTTGATGCCCTTCCTTTGCTCATGCGCTGCTTCGCTGATCATTTTTTCAATGATCTCCACGGCCTTGTTCTTGTGTTGCCAAACTGTGGGGTGCAGGGAGGTGCATCCGCGGCGTTGCACATTTTTTTTCCCAGATTGCTAATGAGAAGGGGCACTGCCAAAACAAGTGGTGCGAGGTTTCCAAGTTTCTGAGGCAGAATTGGCAGAAATACTCATTTGGCCATCCTCTTCTCTGCAGCCGGTCGTTACACCAAAGCCTGTTTTTGAGGAGTAACCAGACCGTAAACTTGAGCCGCGCCGGTGCCCATGCTTGCCAAAGCATCTTTCTGAAGCTGGTCTTAATCATTCCTTGGAATTGGCAGTTGTATGCCGAACTGGTGGAGAAAGACCCCGAGGCCGTGTGCTTCCACTGAATGGTGTCTCGCAGCTGCTCATTTAGATTTAGGTTTCTCGAGATTAGCCATCTGTTCAGCCGGATCACTTCTGGCCATAGATGTTGTGTGTTTCCATGGGCAAGGTCCTGGATCCAATTGTCATTGAGGATTGCTGCATGTACTGTCCTATTCTTTCTCCTTGAGTGCTTGTGTAGGTCGAGGAATTCCAGTTTTAGTGCTGCAGCACCTGTCCAGGGGCTGTTCCAGAAGCTCGCTGTCTTCCCATCTCCCAGTGTCACCGTTGTTGAAGCATTGAAAAGGTCTTTGTCTCCTTGGTCACATGGTAATTGCATCCCAACCCAGGGTCTGTTGGGTGTGGTCCAAGAGAACCAGAGCCACCTAAGCCTGAGTGCACGTCTGGAACGATGCAGGTTTGAGATGCCGAGGCCACCATTGTCGATCGGAGTGCACACCACCGGCCAGCTTACTTTGCACTTCCCGCCACTGATCTCTTCATCTTGAGCCCACAAGAATCGCCGTCTGATCTTGTCCACTTCGGCCAGTATCTTCTTTGGCACCTTCAGAACGGTCAGGGCGAAGGTTGGTAGTGCACTCAACACACTTCTGACGAGAACTCTCCTCCCTGCAATTGACAAGAGACGTCCTTTCCAGCCTGCCAGCCGGGCTCTGATTCTATCTAGAATGAACTGCAGATGCACAATCCGTAGCCTGGAGATGGTGACTGGCAGCCCAAGGTAGCGCAGGGGGAAGTGATCTTGCTGTCCTCCAAAGTTCAAGCACCTGCTGTAGGTCAATGTGGTCACATCTTATGGCGTGTGATGAAGATTTCAGCATGTTTACTTTAAGTCCTGAGGCGTGCCCGAAGTTGTGGATGATGCTCATGAGTGTATCGATCTCCTCTTTCACGGGTTGGCAAAGATGATGGTGTCGTCTGCATATAGGCTCACCCGCAGTGACAGATCCCTGCCTGGAAGCGAGTCAAGCTCGCCAAGCTCCATGGCGCGTTGGAGGAGTCGGTGTAGAGGGTCTATGGCAATGATGAAGAGGAGTGGTGACAGCGGGTCACCTTGTCTAAGCCCTCTACAGTGCAAAATTTTCTTGCCCTCCGCGCCGTTAAGCAAGAAGGAGGAGGTCGATGTCGATAGAAGCCTAGTGATCCAGTCGCGCCATCTAGCTGAGAAGCCTAGGGCTTGGAGGTATTCCCAGGAGACATTATCAAATGCTTTTGCGATGTCTAGTTTGATAAGCAGTGCCGGTGTCTTCTTTCTGTGTAGCGCTCGAACTGCACTTTGGACATAAAGGAAGCTGTCGTGCGTGCTCTTCTTTTCCAGGAAGGCAGATTGTGCCGGCGAGATGATGGAGTCGATGACGTTGGAGAGGCGCATGGAGATGACTTTGGTGATCAGCTTAGCTATGGAGTGGACTAGACTGATGGGCCTGAAATCTGAAACTGCGGTTGCGCCGTCCTTCTTTGGGATCAGAACCATCAGGGCAGAGTTGAGCGCGGCAAGATCGTCGCCGGCTATACAGTAGAACTGGTGGAAAGTGTTGGGTTATGTAGTAATTTCAAAATTTTTCCTACGCACACTCAAGACCATGGTGATGGCATAGCAACGAGAGGGGAGAGTGTCTGTCCACGTACCCTCGTAGACCGAAAGCGGAAGCGTTATAACAACGCGTTGATGTAGTCGTGCGTCTTCACGATCCGACCGATCCAAGCACCGAGCGTCACGGCACCTCCGAGTTACGCACGTTCAGCTCGATGGCGATCCCGGACTCGATCCAAAGCAAAGTGTCGGGGATGAGTTCCGTCGACCTGACGGCGTGGTAGCGATGATGATGCTCCACCGACGCAGGGCTTCGCCTAAGCTCATGACGATATGACTTCTCCGCGCGCAGGCTTCGCCTAAGCTCCGCGACGATATGACCGAAGTGGAATATGGTGGAGGGGCACCGCCACGCTAAGGAACGATCCGTAGATCAACTTGTGTGTTGGGGTGCCCCCCCTCGTATATAAAGGAGCAAGGGGGTGCGGCCAGCCCAAAGCGCGCGCTGGAGTCCTACTCCCACCGGAGTAGGACTCCCCCCTTCCTAGTTGGATTAGGATTGGAGGAGGGGAAGAGGGAAGGCGCGCCCCTCTCCTGTCCTATTCGGACTAGAGGGGGGGGGCGGCCTGCCTGGCCGCCCTTCCTCTTCTCTCTATGGCCCATCAAGGCCCATAGAACCTCCGGGGTTCCGTAACCCCGGTGTTCCGTAACTTCTGTTTTCATCCGGAACCTTTCCAAGTCAAACATAGGCTTCAATATATCAATCTTTATGTCTCGACCATTTGAGACTCCTCGTCATGTCCATGATCACATCCGGACTCGAACAACCTTGGTACATCAAAACTTATAAACTCATAATGAACTGTCATCAAACATTAAGCGTGCGGACCCTACGAGTTCGAGAACTATGTAGACATGACCTAGAACCATTCTTGGTCAATAACCAATAGCGGAACCTGGATGCCCATATTGGTTCCTACATATTCTCTGAAGATCTTTATCGGTCAAACCGCATAACGACATCGTTGTTCCGTTTGTCATCGGTATGTTACTTACCCGAGATTCGATCGTCGGTATCCAATACCTAGTTCAATCTCGTTACGGTAAGTCTCTTTACTCGTTCCGTAATACATCATCTCACAACTAACTCATTAATTGTAATGCTTGCAAGGCTTATGTGATGTGTATTACCGAGAAGGCCAGAGATACCTCTCCGACAATCGGAGTGACAAAACCTAATCTCGAAATCGCCAACCCAACAAGTACCTTTGGAGACACCTGTAGTACTCCTTTATAATCACCCGATTCGTTGTGACGTTTGGTAGTACCAAAGTGTTCCTCCGTAAACAGGAGTTGCATAATCTCATAGTTACAGGAACATGTATAGGTCATGAAGAAAGCATTAGCAATATACTAAGCGATCAAGTGCTAAGCTAACGGAATGGGTCATGTCAATCACATCATTCTCCTAATGAGGTGATCCCATTAATCAAATGACAACACATGTCTATGGTTAGGAAACACAACCATCTTTGATTAATGAGCTAGTCTAGTAGAGGCATACTAGTGACTATCTGCTTGTCTATGTATTCTCACATGTATTATGTTTCCGGTTAATACAATTCTAGCATGAATAATAAACATTTATCATGGTATAAGGAAATAAATAATAACTTTATTATTGCCTCTAGGGCATATTTCCTTGAGCCTCCCACTTGCACTAGAGTCAATAATCTAGATTACACAAGAATGATTCTAACACCCATGGAGTCTTGGTGCTGATCATGTTTTGCTCGTGGAAGAGGCTTAGTCAGCGGTGCGCAACATTCAGATCCGTATGTATTTTGCAAATCTCTATGTCTCCCACTTGGACTTGGTCGAATGGAATTGAAGCGTCTCTTGATATGCTTGGTCCTCTTGTGAAATCTGGATTCCTTTGCCAAGGCAATTGCACCAGTGTTGTCACAGAAGATCTTCATCGGTCCCGATGCACTAGGTATGACACCTAGATCGGAAATGAACTCTTTCATCCGACTCCTTCATTTGCTGCTTCAAGCAGCTATGTACTCCGCTTCACATGTAGATCCCGCCACGACGCTTTGTTTAGAACTGCACCAACTGACAGCTCCACCGTTTAATAAAAACACGTATCCGGTTTGCGATTTAGAATCGTCCGGATCAGTGTCAAAGCTTGCATCGACGTAACCATTTACGTCTAGTTCTTTGTCACCTCCATATACGAGAAACATACGTCTAGTTCTTTGTCACCTCCATATACGAGAAACATATCCTTAGTCCTTTTCAGGTATTTCAGGATGTTCTTGACCGCTGTCCATGATCCACTCTGGATTACTTTGGTACCTTCCCGCCAAGCTTACAGCTAAGCATCGTCGGTCTGGTACACAGCATTGCATACATGATAGAGCCTATGGCTGAAGCATAGGAACATCTTTCATTTTCTCTATCTTCTGCTGTGGTGGGGCATTGAGTCGACTCAATCTTACACCTTATGTCTGGTAAAAACCTTTCTTTGCTGATCCATTTTGAACTTCTTCAAAACTTTATCAAGGTATGTGCTTTGTGAAAGTCAATTAAGCGTCTTGATCTATCTCTATAGATCTTGATGCCCAATATGTAAGCAGCTTCACCGAGGTCTTTCATTGAAAAACTTTTATTCAAGTATCCTTTTATGCTATCCAGAAATTCTATATCATTTCCAATCAATAATATATCGTCCACATATAATATCGAAATGCTCTGAGCTCCCACTCACTTTCTTGTAAATACTGAGGCTTCTCCAAAAGTCATATAAAACCATATGCTTTGATCACACTATCAAAGCGTTTATTCCAACTCCGAGAGGCTTGCACTGACCATAAATTGATCGCTGGAGCTTGCATACTTTGTTAGCACCCTTTGGATCAACAAAACCTTCTGGTTGCATCATATACAACTCTTCTTCTAGAAATCCATTCAAGAATGCAGTTTTACATCCATTTGCCAAATTTCATAATCATAAAATGCGGCAATTGCTAACATGATTCGAGACAGACTTAAGCATCGCTTCGGGTGAGAAAGTCTCATCGTAGTCAACCCCTTGAACTTGTCGAAAACCTTTACGCAACAAGTCGAGCTTTGTAGACAGATTACATTACCATCGGCGTCGGTCTTCTTCTTAAAGATCCATTTATTCTCAATGGCTTGCCGATCATCGGGCAAGTCAACCAAAGTCCATACTTTGTTCTCATACATGGATCCCATCTCAGATTTCATGGCTTCCACCATTTCGCGAATCTGGGCTCACCATCGCTTCTTCATAGTTTGTAGGTTCGCCATGGTCAAGTAACATGACTTCGAGAATAGGATTACCGTACCACTCAGTGCGTATTTTACTCTGGTTGACCTCTGAAGTTCAAGAGTAACTTGATCTGAAGCTTCATGATCATCATCATTAGTTTCCTCACTAATTGGTGTAGTTGTCACAGAACCGTTTCTTGTGATGAACTACTTTCCAATAAGGGAGCGAATCTGATTATCTCATCAAGTTCTACTTTCCTCCCACTCACTTCTTTCGAGAGAAACTCCTTCTCTAGAAAGGATCCGAATTTAGCAACGAAAACCTTGCCTTCAGATCTGTGATAGAAAGTGTACCCAACAGTCTCCTTTGGGTATCCTATGAAGACACATTTCTCCGATTTGGGTTCGAGCTTATCTGGTTGAAGTTTCTTCACATAAGCATCGCAGCCCCAAACTTTAAGAAACGACAACTTTGGTTTCTTGCCAAACCACAGTTCATACGGTGTCGTCTCAGCGGTTTAGATGGTGCCCTATTTAACGTGAATGCGGCCGTCTCTAAAGCATATCCCCAAAGCGATAGCGGTAAATCGGTAAGAGACATCATAGATCGCACCATATCAAGTAAAAATACGATTCGACGTTCGGACACACCATTTCTCTGTGGTGTTCGGGTGGCGTGAGTTGCGAAACTATTCCACATTGTTTCAAATGTAAACCAAACTCATAACTCAAATATTCTCCTCCACGGTCCGATCGTAGAAACTTTATTTTCTTGTTACGATGATTTTCTACTTCACTCTGAAATTCTTTGAACTTTTCAAATGTTTCAGATTTGTGTTTCATTAAGTAGATATACCCATATCTGCTCAAATCATCTGTGAAGGTGAGAAAATAACGATACCCGCCAAAGTGCCTCAACATTCATTGGACCACAAACATCGGTATGTATGATTTCCAACAAATCGGTTGCTCGCTCCATAGTTCCGGAGAACGGCGTTTTGGTCATCTTGCCCATGAGGCACGGTTACGCAAGTACCAAGTGATTCATAATCAAGTGATTCGAAGCCCATCGATGGAGTTTCTTCATGCGTTTTACACCGATATGACCTAAGCGGCGATTGCCACAAATAAGTTGCATTATCATTATCAACTCTGCATCTTTTGGTTTCAACACTATGAATATGTGTATTACTACTATCGAGATTCAATAAAAATAGACCATTCTTCAAGGGTGCGTGACCATAAAAGATATTACTCATATAAATAGAACAACCATTATTCTCTGATTTAAATGAATAACCGTCTCGCATCAAACAAGATCCAGATATAATGTTCATGCTCAACGCTGGCACCAAATAACAATTATTTAGGTCTAAAACTAATCCCGAAGGTAGATGTAGAGGTAGCGTGCCGACCGTGATCACATTGACTTTGGAACCGCTTCCCACGCGCGATCGTCACCTCGTCCTTTGCGATGCTCGTCTATTCCGTAGTCCTGTTTGAGTTGCAAATATTAGCAATGAACCAGATCAAATACCAGTGCTACTACGAGCTCTAGTAAGGTACACATCAATAACATGTATATCACATATACCTTTGTTCACCTTGCCATCCTTCTTATCCGCCAAATACTTGGGGCAGTTCCGCTTCGAGGTCGATCGCTTGCGGTAAAACACTCGATTTGGCTTAAGTCCAGACTTGGGTTTCTTCTCTTGAGCAGCAACTTTCTTGCTGTTCTTTTGAAGTTTCCTTCTTCTTTCCTTTGCCCTTTTCTTGAAACTAGTGGTCTTGTTGACCATCAACACTTGATGCTCTTTCTTGATTTCTACCTCCGCTGACTTTCAGCATTGCGAAGAGCTCGGGAATTGTTTTGGTCATCCCTTGCATATTATAGTTCATCACGAAGCTCTTGTAGCTTGGTGGCGATGATTGGAGAATTCATCAATGACACTATCATCCGGAAGAGTAACTCCCAGTTGAATCAAGTGATTATTATACCCAGACATTTTGAGTATATGTTCACTGACAGAACTATTCTCCTCCATCTTGCAGCTATAGAACTTATTGGAGACTTCATATTTCTCAATCCGGGCATTTGCTTGAAATATTAACTTCAACTCCTGGAACATCTCATATGCTCCATGACGTTCAAAACGTCGTTGAAGACCCGGTTCTAAGCCGTAAAGCATGGCACACTGAACTATCGAGTAGTCATCAGCTTTGCTCTGCCAGACGTTCACAACTTCTGGCGTAGCTCCTGCAGCAGGCCTGGCACCCAGCGGTGCTTCGGGGCGTAATTCTTCCGTGCAGCAATGAGGATAATCCTCAAATTCGGACCCGATCCGTGTAATTGCTACCATCATCTTTCAACTTTGCTTTCTCAAGGAACGCATTAAAATTCAACGGAACAACAACACGAGCCATCTATCTACAAAGAAACATAGACAAGCAAAAATACTATCGGTACTAAGTTCATGATAAATTTAAGTTTAATTAATCATATTAAAACCCCCACTTAGAGACATCTCTCTAGTCATCTAAGTGATTACGTGATCCAAATCAACTAAACCATGTCCGATCATCACGTGAGATGGAGTAATTTCAATGGTGAACATCACTATGTTGATCATATCTACTATATGATTCACGCTCGACCTTTCGGTCTCCGTGTTCGAGGCCATATCTGTTATATGCTAGGCTCGTCAAGTTTAACTGAGTATTCAGCGTGTGCAACTGTTTTGCACCGTTGTAGATGGACGTAGAACTTATCACACCCGATCATCACGTGGTGTCCGGGTACTACGAACTTTGGCAGCGGTGCATACTCGAGGAGAACACTTCTTGATAATTTTAGTGAGAGATCATCTTGTAATGCTACCGTCAATCAAAGCAAGATAAGATGCATAAAGGATAAACATCACATGCAATCAATATAAGTGATATGATATGGTCATCATCATCTTGTGCTTGTGATCTCTATCGCCAAGCACCGCCATGATCACCATCGCCACCGTAGCGACACCTTGATCTCCATCGTAGCATCGTTGTCGCCTCGCCAACTATTGCTTCTCGACTATCGCTACCTCTTAGTGATAAAGTAAAGCAATTACATGGCGTTGCATTTCATACAATAAAGCGACAACCATATGGCTCTCGCCATTGCCGATAACTCGGTTACAAAACATGATCATCTCATACAATAAAATATAGCATCACATCTTGACCACATCACATCACAACATGCCCTGCAAAAACAAGTTAGGCGTCCTCTACTTTGTTGTTGCAAGTTTTACGTGGCTGCTACGGGCTGAGCAAGAACCGTTCTTACCTCGCATCAAAACCACAGCGATAGTTTGTCAAGTTGGTGCTGTTTTAACCTTCGCAAGGACCGGGCGTAGCCACACTCGGTTCAACTAAAGTGAGAGAAATCGACACCGCCGGTCACCTTTAAGCAACTAGTGCTCAAGCGGTGAAACCAGTCTCGCGTAAGCGTCTGGCGTAATGTCGGTCCGGCCGCTTCATCTCACAATACCGCCGAACCAAAGTATGACATGCTGGTAAGCAGTATGACTTATATCGCCCACAACTCACTTGTGTTCTACTCGTGCACATGACATCAACGCATAAAACCAGGCTCGGATGCCACTGTTGGGTTATGTAGTAATTTCAAAAATTTTCCTACGCACACTCAAGACCATGGTGATGGCATAGCAACGAGAGGGGAGAGTGTCTGTCCACGTACCCTCGTAGACCGAAAGCGGAAGCGTTATAACAACGCGGTTGATGAAGTCGACGTCTTCACGATCCGACCGATCCAAGCACCGAACGTCGGCACCTTCGAGTTACGCACACGTTCAGCTCGATGGCGATCCCGGACTCGATCCAGCAAAGTGTCGGGGATGAGTTCCGTCAAGACGACGGCGTGGTACGATGATGATGCTCCACCGACGCAGGGCTTCGCCTAAGCTCCGCGACGATATGACTTCTCCGCGCAGGGCTTCGCTTAAGCTCATGACGATATGACCGAAGTGGAATATGGTGGAAGGGGCACCGCACGGCTAAGGAAAGATCCGTAGATCAACTTGTGTGTTGGGTGCCCCCTGCCTGATATATAAAGGAGCAAGGGGGTGCGGCCAGCCCAAGGGGCGCGCTGGAGGAGTCCTACTCCCACCGAGTAGGACTCCCCCTTCCTAGTTGGATTAGGATTGGAGGAGGGGAAGAGGGAAGGGGCGCCTCTCCTTGTCCTATTCGGACTAGAGGGGAGGGGCGCGCCTGCCCCGGCTGGCCCTTCCTCTTCTCTCTATGGCCCATCAAGGCCCATAGACCTCCGGGGGTTCCGTAACCCCGGTGTTCGATAACTTCCTGTTTTCATCCGGAACCTTTCCAAGTCAAACATAGGCTTCCAATATATCAATCTTTATGTCTCGACCATTTGAGACTCCTCGTCATGTCCGTGATCACATCCGGACTCGAACAAACTTCGGTACATCAAAACTTATAAACTCATAATGAACTGTCATCGAAGCGTTAAGCGTGCGGACCCTACGGGTTCGAGAACTATGTAGACATGACCTAGAACCATTCTTGGTCAATAACCAATAGCGGAACCTGGATGCCCATATTGGTTCCTACATATTCTACTGAAGATCTTTATCGGTCAAACCGCATAACGACATACGTTGTTCCTTTGTCATCGGTATGTTACTTACCCGAGATTCGATCGTCGGTATCCAATACCTAGTTCAATCTCGTTACGGTAAGTCTCTTTACTCGTTCCGTAATACATCATCTCACAATTAACTCATTAGTTGTAATGCTTGCAAGACTTATGTGATGTGTATTACCGAGAAGGCCCAGAGATACCTCTCCGACAATCGGAGTGACAAAACCTAATCTCGAAATCGCCAACCCAACAAGTACCTTTGGAGACACCTGTAGTACTCCTTTATAATCACCCGATTCGTTGTGACGTTTGGTAGTACCAAAGTGTTCCTCCGTAAACAGGAGTTGCATAATCTCATAGTTACAGAGAACATGTATATGTCATGAAGAAAGCATTAGCAATATACTAAGCGATCAAGTGCTAAGCTAACGGAATGGGTCATGTCAATCACATCATTCTCCTAATGAGGTGATCCCATTAATCAAATGACAACACATGTCTATGGTTAGGAAACACAACCATCTTTGATTAATGAGCTAGTCTAGTAGAGGCATACTAGTGACTATCTGTTTGTCTATGTATTCTCACATGTATTATGTTTCCGGTTAATACAATTCTAGCATGAATAATAAACATTTATCATGGTATAAGGAAATAAATAATAACTTTATTATTGCCTCTAGGGCATATTTCCTTGAGAAAGCCCTCATGATGTCGTGCTTGATGATTTGCCAACAGCTACGGAAGAAAACTCCGATGAAGCCGTCCGGTCCCGGAGCCTTTTCCGCCGGCGAGGCCTTGATCGCTTCCCAAACCTCATCCTCAGTGAAAGGGTTATCAAGGCCACCTCCTCTGATTGTGGGCAGATGAAGTTGGATCCAGTTGATGGTTGTTGGTCGAGTCCCTTTGGAACCGAGGATGGAGTTGAAATGTTCGAAGATGGCTGCTTCCTTGTCTTCGTGCGACGTGGCGACCCCGTCGTTCGTCAGTAGGCTGTGGATGTAGTTCTTCCTTCGGCGTGACCGGAACTTTGCATGAAAAAATTTGGTTCCTGCGTCGCCCAGCTTGAGCCAAGTTAGTCGAGAGGCCTGACACTTGCGCGCTCGCTCGATCGCGGCGAGGCCAAGCAGTCTCTGCTTGAGAAGTCGCCGTAGGTTGAATTCCGGTGTGGAGAGGCTGCGGGATTCCTGGGCTATGTCGAGGCGCAGGATGATCTCTGTTGCTATGTGGAACTGTATCTTAGCATCGCTGAATAGGGAGGAGCTCCAGATCTTCAGGTCTTTTGCAGTGCGCGCCATTTTGATGGACAACCGCTTGAAGGCACAGGAGCTGTGTACTGGCCTGCTCCAGGCATGGTCGACCGTGTCGAGGTAGTGCGGGAACCGCGGCCAGATGTTCATATAAGAACAAAAGATTGTTAGCTAAAAGATTAAATAGTGTATGTATAAATAACATTTAGTTAAATAAACAGAGCACTCACTATGTCGAATAGAGTTCAAGCAATACTGTCGTCGTCTAGGTGGGAAAAAGTATACCAAAACATGCCTTATTCAATTATAAAGTGGCCACCACCATGATACCATAAAATTGGCATATATCTCAGAAAATTATTGGATAAGTAACATGACGTCATAGTAAGGCTTACACAAACTCCAAAAGCATTTCACTTAAATAGTTCAACAACGTACCATATTTAAGTTGAAGGTTGACAAACCTAGAAATTTAGATGCTCATGTTGTTTTACTTTTATCCAAACGAAAATAGAGCAGTACAGAAATTATGATAGCACTCATGCGATTGACACAGCCCCAAGTGCCCTCACAATGACACTCTTGTGATTGTCCATAAACTTCATCCTCTTGCGCTGATCATCCTCACTTCTCAACAATGAACGTAGAAGGTAATTCATAAGCAATGAACAAGTTCGATGGAGAAAATAGAATCTATAAACGGCATTGTTGTCATCCTCTTCTCGTAATCACATGTCTTACACCTCTTTGGCATCCGATTCTTCCTGCTCATCAACCTGAAAGTCAGAGTTGATGCAGATCGTCAGTGTGAATGGCACACAACAAGGGTGTCCATCTCTATTAGTGAAACAAGTGAAACTTACCTGATCTGACACATCAGCAACATGTATTGAAGATGCATGGCTATGATTATTAACACATAACCATGTGAGATGTGAGATCAGTTTTGAGAAGTTTCGGCAAGAAAACAATCACTTCAATTCTCTAAATGCACTGTCAGTTTAACAGAAAAAATTTACAAGGCTTAGATATCCATGTGGGTACATGATAAACAAAGATATGCTAATTAAATAACAATCCTACTCTTCCTCGATTTTTTTCTTTTTTTTTCTCAGATGATGCACCTAACCCACAATAACACTCATTTAATCAATATAACAAAAAAGCTTACGGTTCATACTGGTCAGATCTCTCACAAGGAGCCCTTTTTCTTTCTGAAACAAACAGAACCAAATCAGGATCAACAACTGGCAATATAAATTTTATGAAGAGATAGTTGTTGATCTGTGTTCGCTTACCTATGCCTACTTTGAGTATCAAATACCACTATCTCAATGCTCCGTCATGCAATGAGTATCTAAAAAATGAATAGTTAAGAACCCATCTACTGAAACTGTCATTGATAAAAAAATAATGGCTTCAGAAAATGAATAATTTAAAACTTAATTAGCTTGAGATCAAATAAAAAAATGTACCAACATTGCTCCCTATCGCCGTTGCCTTGAGCCCTTGACCTGGTTGTCAAAAAAATGCAGCCACCTCCTCTTGCATCGTGGATGGAGAATAATGGGAGGGGAGCTTGTAGCCACACACCTTGACTGTCACCCCTCCATTCTCCGTTCTGAATCCATCCGGCCCGGCTGCTAGTAGTCTGCCGATTGATGTGAGTACCACCGGTCGATAGGAAAGATGGTGCTCTGGTGGCAGGGAAAGGAGGGGATCTGATTGCCGTTGTGAAGGGCAGTGAGGGTCACAAGGGGAGTGTCCAACACGCGGTACAACTGCAAGGCATGGATGCGGGTGCAGGAGAAGGATGAAGGACAGCCGGTGATGGATGCCTACGGCACGGATGGCCGCCGCAGCAGCGATGGAAGAACGCTGACTAAAAACAGTAGTAGGAAATTCAAAAAAAATAAAGAAGGGGCGGCGGATGCGCAGCAGAAACTCGGCCACGGCGGGGGCGCATTGAGGTGGAAGGAGAGGAGGTGTTCTTTCGTGGAGGGGGCTTGCTTGCACTTGAACTGGACGATCGATCATGTTAGTGAATCAAAAAACCTGGGCCTTGGATGGCCCGCTGATGGAGATAAACAGAAGGTCGTTCTGAGGAGCAGTGGCCCACAATATGGTGCCGCGTGCGTGCGTAACGACTTGGGACAACTGGGTTGATCTGAATCGTATGTTCGAGCGATCCAACGGCTAAGGAAGTTAAAGCGCTGTGGAGGCTCCTAGTTAGCTGTGTTATACTGTTTTGTAATATCAAATATTCCCTCTTTCTGATTTTAGATGTCTATGTATCAGCTAGATCCATAGTTCGACAAATATAATGCAAATCAAGTTGAATGTCATAAAGGTTATGTCAACCTAACAAATGCGCGTGTTAAGGATGGGAATGGGTCGGCCCACTCCGGCGGAGACCTGCTACTGCTACTCATCACCCCCTCTGCTTTGTTCGGGGATATGAAGTCGGCCAAATGGTTTAATGGACGCTGGCCTCATGTCCCTATTCTCCTCCATCTCCAAAAGGTATATAGATTTTCTCTCAAGTCAAACAATGTAATGTTTGCCAAAGTTTGTACAAAAAATCAACAACTATGATACCAAATTATGATCATTAAATATATAGTAAAATACATTTTTATATTGTATCCATTTAGTGTTGTAGTTGACGCTAGTTTCCCCTGCAAATTTGGTCAAATTTGCATTGTTTGATATGAGAAAAAAGTTATATACCCTTCTTTGGAGGCGGAGTAGGTACTTTAACAATAGACTTGCACACAATATAAAGTAGTAACACAATGCAATCTTTTTAAAACAGCAGCATTTAGCAATGATAATTGTTAGCATGTTCGATGTCTAGGGTTTATTTGTTCATAGAAAAACAAGGCATGTATGCAACCTCATTTCTATTTCTATCGTGAAAACGTTAGCATCACAAGTTCACATATTTCTAACTATAGAACAAGGCAATCTTGTGTCAATACTTCGAAATGTTCCTAACGACCCATGCAAAGGCATATGCTAACATACTATAGCCTCAGGCAACCAAATTTGGGTTGGCCCGTTGGTCCAATGGGCTTGGTGGTGTCCTGCTCTCCTGGCTCAGTTTTCATATGAAGCCGACCCAGAAGACGCATTGACAAAGAAATATTGGGTTGGACCAATGTGCCAATTGGTAACATGGGTCTATGGTTCTTCAAGGTCGACTTCGTATGATGGGAGTGACATGTTGGGAAATTTGCATCGATGCATATACCTTGGGGTTGTTAAACACATAACCACGTACCTGTATTTTTTTCTAGTACTACTTAAACTTCATGGATAATAATTGAAAGTGCATCTAGGCCCCTAAGTAAGTTTTAGTATTGATGAGAACAAGTTAAAGGGACTAATGTGACCGCTAAGTGTAGGAGCAGGGCTTAGTCCATTGGCGAAGGTTGTCGATGACCGAGGATCCAACCGGCCACCAAAAAAGTGAAATGGCTCAAGATGATTCCATACGAGCTTATGTATAGAAGTATTTAGAGGGAATACTACATGGGTAGCAAGGTGCGTTCTTGAGTCAATCTATGCGGAATTTTCTTGAAAGAAACTCAACCAAAAATCCCAAAAATGTTTGATCAGACTGGGCCGTTGAAGGCGAAGTTAGTGAAGATGACGATGGTATCGATGAAGATGAAAAAGGTTGTGATGAAGATCATATTGTATATGTGATCTAGCATCGTGAGGTCTCCACAACCATTGCAGTTGTTGAGAGTGCTTCATAATGTAGCTAGCAACAATACGATAGTAATACATAGATTCGTTGATAGTGGGACATAACCTCAAGTTATCAGATGTGGACACGTGACACCAGTCTTGATCTGGTTCGGGTCCCCTGATGCGGGTTGTATGATCCTCTTGTTCTTGCTAGTTACAGGATTAAAAGCAAAAATATAGTGATAGGGAAAATGGCAAGAAAGTAAAAGAGCAAATTTAGGAGCTTTTGTATTAATGGAGAATAGAACCGAGGGCATAGGTTCACTAGTGGCATCTCTCGAAACTAGGTAGTGGCATGGTAACAAATTACCGTTGGGAAATTGACAGAAGAGCGACAATTCATAGCTGTGATTATTCATGTCATAATATAACATAATCATTATGTTCATGATAAGTAGACTGTTAAACTTACTGTGTCTACTATTATTAGTCCACCCCAAGACCGCTATCCAACATCCATCTCAAAATATTAAGTTTACATGAAACAGAGTAACATAATAAGCAAGATGACATAATATAGACAGAAAGAAACCTAGCAATAAGATTAATCCCCGTCATTTTATCCTTAGTAGCAAGATACAATACGTGCCTTCATCCTTTTTGTCATTGGACAAGATCACCGCAAGATTGAACCCACTACTATGCACCACTCCCTCTGAAGAAAAAATCACTTGTCTTGGCTAGAGAAGACTCATAGATCGAAGAGCATACATAGCTATAAAATTACAGAACAAAAACTTTGATATATTCAAATAATTTCAATGGACAATATGATCATAAATCCACAATTCATCGGATCCCAACAAACACACCACAAGAATTACATCAGATTGATCTCAGGGGAGATTATTGTATTGAGGATCAAAAGGAGACAGAGAAAAAGCCATCTACCTACTACTATGGACCCGCAAGTCCTAATGGAAATACTCACACATCATCATGGAGGTAGCAAGGTTGATGAATACGGTCTCCCCAATGGCTTCCCCCTCTGATGGAGTGCCGGAATAGGGCTCCTGCTGGGATTGCTTCGGAACAGATGCTTGCAGTGGTGATAAGGGTTTTTCGGGTTCGCTTATGAGGGTTACATAACATTTGGGAATTTATAGCCCTATAGTTAGGTCAAATGGAGCCACAGGAGCCTGATGAGTGGACTTTATGCATGCTTTTTAGAGTATATTCTAGTGCCGAAATCCCGCATATCATATCCATCTAGCTCTTATTCATGTCCCCAATGCATAGTTTTCGATGTTTACTTGTTTCACGAAGTTCATTGCACACTTTTTATCTTTATTTAGTTTTTATATCCTTCTTGTTGCCTTTGTAGGTGTGTTGACATGTTCATGGACTTGCGACATTAAAAGAACCAAGTTGGGGGATAAACTGGAGAAGTTCCAGGCACCAGATCAAGGCCCTTTGGAGATTTTGATTATTTGACATTTATCAAAGTGTCCAAAATGAATATCCAAGGACTTTGACGCATCGGGCTTTCTAGCAATCCAAAGAGCCCAAGAACGTCAAAATCGGAGTTCGTATGAAGAAATGGTGACCAAAATATGAAACAGCTCCTGAAGTCCAGAGAGAATGAAGGCCTTCCAGATGAGCATAGCCACTCGTATGAGCTCTAGTTAGCCACCCAAATTGGCCAAAACTTTCAAGATTTTCCTCCGATTTCACCCCCGTTTTCCCCTATGATATCCTTGACGACTAAGGCTTGTATTAGACATGGATTTGGCTCCCCTAAAGCCCTTGGATGAAGGGGAGGAGGCTACATCAACATAGGAGACATGAGGAGGCCTCCTATAAGAAGACCTCCAACCCTAGTCGCCGCATCAAGCCATGTCCATCCTCCACAAGTCTCATCTACAAACACCACACCTCCATTCAAGCAACTCCACAATAGAGAGAAGGGACAAGCCAAGAAAGAAGGAAGGGAGGAGGCACCTCCACGCCGGCGCCAGCCGGAGGACTGGCGCCATCTTCATCACTGTCGGTGTCAAAACCGGCGGATCTCGGGTAGGGGGTCCCGAACTGTGCGTCTAGGCGGATGGTAACAGGAGACAAGGGACACGATGTTTTACCCAGGTTCGGGCCCTCTTGATGGAGGTAAAACCCTACGTCCTGCTTGATTAATATTGATGATGTGTGTTACAAGAGTGGATCTACCACGAGATCAAAGAGGCTAAACCCTAGAAGCTAGCCTATGGTATGATTGTTGTTCGTCCTATGTACTAAAGCCATCCGGTTTATATAGACACCAAGAGGGCTAGGGTTACACAGAGTCGGTTACAATGGTAGGAGATCTACATATCCAGTATCGCCAAGCTTGCCTTCCACGCCAAGGAAAGTCCCATCCGGACACGGGCGAAGTCTTCAATCTTGTATCTTCATGGTCTTGGAGTCCGCCGATGATGATAGTTCGCTATCCGGACACCCCTAGTCCGAACTCCTCAAGAGCCCCTGAACCAGGCTTCAATGACGACGAGTCCGGCGCATATTGTCTTCGGCATTGCAAGGCGGGTTCTTCCTCCGAATAATTTATAGAAGATTGTGAACACCGTGATAGTGTCCGCTCTGCAAAGATAAATTCCACGTACCACCGTAGAGAGAATAATATTACACAAGTTCAATCTGCCGACGTATTTAGTGGCGTGAAGTCATGCCATTACCAAGCCTTTACTGCTTTTATTGTTCCACCTCCGTGCGTTTAGCGAGCGGTTTCCTTACACGCCTTGTCGAAGCAGTAGATCGTGTTCCCCTTATTCCGGGATTCCCATCAATACGGACGTGGGTAACCCAACCGCACCATTGATTGTGATGCTTGGGGGATAAGCAAGTTTTACCAGGCCGGCGGGGACACATGTTTTTGTCCGCCCATATAAGGGGATAAAGATCCAACCCTTTTACCTGTGCCTTCTTCCTCCTTGGCTTATCCATCTCCGCGAACTCGAGCTCTAGCGCCCAAGTCCGCACTTCTCACCTCAACCTTCTCCAACTATGTCCGGAGCGGGAGGCAAGTGGATGGCCTCCTCCGTCACGGAGGGGCAGATCCAGAAGCTGCGCGACGCCGGATATTTGTCCAGCAACATCGCGCGATCGGCTCCCGACGAGGGAGAGCTCGTCCCCAACCCTGCACCCCACGAGAGGGTAGTATTTCTTCCCCATTTCCTCCGCTGACTGGGCTTCCTGCTTCATCCCTTTGTCCGGGGCTCATGTTCTATCTGGCCTAGATTTCCATGATCCGCCCCAATTTCATCCTCAACATCTCGGCGTTTATCGTGGTGGTGCGAGGCCTTCCTCTGATCCAGCCCCACTTCGCTTGGGCTCAAGACCTTCATGTCAAGCGAAGGTTGTGAAGGGCAGCCAAGCGGAGTGCGGAGGCGCCATGGTGGGTAGGATGTCCCACGTTACGTGGTGGAGGGCACTTTCGTGGAAACCATCAAGGGTGGCAATCGGGTGGTTCTACATCACCGAGCCGCGTGACCTTGATTGGGCAGCGCCCCAATTCAGATCTGGCATCCCTACACGGCTCACCTCCCGAAAGAGAGTGGCCGGATTTGGGGGATTCGAGGAGCCGACCGGACTCAAGCCCGTATCCGTAAGCCGGTGGACAAGAAGCTCAAGCTTGTCAACGTAGTCCAGTCATGCTCATCCGTCGGATTCTCCCGTGCCAGCCGACGGGCTTCAACATGTGGGAGTTTGATCCGGCGCAGCACTGCACCTCGAAGGGCTCTTCGACACTACGCACGTAAGATGTCCGGAAGGTGTTGTTCAAGGGCGCCGGCTCCCGCATCCGCCATCAAGATCGCGGATTCCGCCGCCAGCGCCCAGTCGACGAGGTAAGTGATTTCACCACTTGTTTTCCATAGTTTGGCTCTATGCGGATCTAAACTCCCTTTACCTTTGACAGAATGGTCTGGCGAAGGCGAACGGACTATCTGTCCGCCCCATTGCCATAGGACCCAGCGGACGCCCGCCTAACGGGCTGCGGGCTCCGGACCCCACGTGGTGCCGGAGAAGAAGGCCAAGAAGACGCCACGGGACTCGGAAGAGTTCCTGCTTTCAGGTGCTACCGGATGATGAATCTGAGGTCGACTCCTCCCACCAAGGCGAGGAGGAGAAGAAGAGCCTCTCCCGGGGAAGGAGGAAAAAGGAAGGCCTCCCCAACAAGGAGGCCAAGGGTCCAAGAAGGAAAAACTCTTCCCGGACTGCTCCGCCAACGCCAAAGGACGACGATCGCCTCCAAGGGCCAAGCCTCGGCGAGATCGTAAGTATCCGGACTCAATAACTTCAAAGTTTTTTCTTTTCGCCACATAATGTCTTTCTAATGCCGCATACAACCCTCGCAGTCCGCCTAAGGATGATCTTCCCGCTTGCCGGCGGGTCCTTGGGTGCGCCGGATATGGATTCCTTCCGACCGCCTCCACCCGTGCATGCGGACGACGCCGAGGTGGGATCCCAGAAGGGACCCAACAGAGGAGAAGGCCCCGGAGGTGTCACAGACACCTCCCGGACTTTGCACCGACTCAGCCCCGGAGGCCACGGTGGCTCCGAGTCCGGCGAGCGACCCTTCGTAAGAAGGGCAAGATCATGACGCCGGGCTGCCTCCGCCCAACCGGAGGTGCCGGATATTTGCTGGAGGCGCCAACGGCGCCCATCAAAGAGGAACACCGCACCGCTATGAGTGCGGTGATTCGAAGGTTCAGCTCGCCAAGAGCGGGCTGACTGGCTTCGCAGCAGCCTTCTAACAGTGCTTTGAGGTAAGAATTTCAATATATGTAAAATGGTACCAAGATAGACAGAGCCCTCGATGCTCGGTTCGGTGTTCGGAAAGAAAAGCGGGACTGAGGATCTTTAGAAAGATAAACACAGGAGTCATAAAAAATATGTCAATATGGGATTGCAGGTTGTCTTCTTGACCTCCGCCAAGACCGATCATGGAGGTCAATACTTTGAAGGAAAACCTCGAGCGGTCCGAGAACGAAGCTCGGCCATGCCAAGAAGCAGCTCGAGGAAAAAGAAGGTGAGTAATACCTTATGAAAATTGTACCTTACGTAAAAGGATTTGGTTGCAAGAAAATGACAAGGATAACGTGGTATTGTAGGGGCCACTAACGAGGTGGCGACCACGGTTGGCGGTGGCCGCAGCCGAACGTAATGCGTCAAGGAGCGCACTGAAGCGAGAGAAGCAGGAGGCGCGGGTGGCGGAGGTACATCAAGAGCTCCGGATCTCGTGAAAAACATGAGAGCTTGAGCGTGACTCAAGACTCGAGAGTCTGAGCTTGCAACGGCTCTTGAGAGTGCCAAAGCCGCTAAGGACGGCCTACAAGGCCCTCCAGAGGTTGAGGCGGTGAAGAAAATAGCAGCGGTAAGGCATTTTCATGCAAAGTAAGCATGTGAGTGCTAATTACCTGCTTACCCGACGGAGCTCTCCAGAGCGCTTCCTCGATCTTCCTCGCAGCGGTCCGATGCTGCCGCCGCTCTCTACGGGCCGAGGAGGGAGCTCGACGAAGAAGGTCTTCCGGTCTCAAGATGTCGAGGCGGACATCCGTGCCCTTAGCGACCAGTGAAGCAGCTGGTCGAGCTCCACAAGGCGGCCGAACAGCCATGAAGGGCCTCATAGTTTGGCTGTGGCCTAAGGAGGCCATCCTCGGGAGCTACTTCACCCCAGCGGCGGCCGATGGATGCGTGCCCGTGGGTAGAAGTCATCAAGCATTCCGCTTGTATTGAGGGTGCCCGCCGGGCCCTTGCCCGCAAAGGTGCACCGGGGCAAGATGGATGCCTGTAAGCTCGTGACGGACCCGCCACCGAGGGCAAGGAGCATCGCACACCCGAGATGTATTATAAGAGTGTGTCAAGGGCGCCAGACTATTGCGGTGAGTGCTCCAAAGATGTAATATTTGAGTAGACTCGATTTTGTTATCCCGTGCGCTGAAAACTTAGTTCATATGCGCTAAGCAACGCTTGTTAATTTAAAATTTTACCTTCGTGCGGCTGTTTATCAAATCGAGAGATGGCAAGTCATCGGCTTCAAATACCATGCCACGAAAAGTGGGGTGTTCGGATAAACTTGAGCGCTCTTGTTCCCATTTTTGGGTCCATCTAGGAGGCGCCAACACAGCGTAACAAGGCAACCGGACTTATAATGCTTGAACACTCTCACTTAGCCATAGAATTCTATAATTTTAAATTTCGCGAAGCCCCTAGTCTTCGGAAGGTCAATTTGGGGTGCTATCACGCCTTGGCCGGACAAGATCCGCCCTCGCCTAAGCGGCATAAGTCTTTAAGGACTCGCAAAAACCTCTCGAACAGCGATCGGCTCTCGCCTCATCATGACGGTCAGTTTTAGCTTTCCATCGAGGCGTTAACCCAGCTCAATCTGGGCGGAATCGCAGTGGTTCTCCCAAGTGCTACCTTAGCCGATATAACGGAACGTAAGGTACCAAAACATGGGGCCGGCAAACCCAACTATTGACCCAATACATGATTCGAGCCGATGCATATAGTGCTATAAGTTCGGGTGCCGACTTGTGAAAGTGTTCGACTCATCATACCATAATGCGGAAACATAAGCCCTCGTGTATATTAGCTGTACTAAAGTGTACGGATGCAACATGCCGTGAATGAACATATGTATGAAAAAGAAATGCAATTATAAGCAAAAAGGTGCTGCATTGTTTTATTCAATAAGTGGTGCTACTTAATGCGTAACGATACAAATAGTGCGATAAGCAAGGTGTGGACTGTTAAATATGTCCTTCCGTGGGTAGGCTGCAGATTGGTGTATAAAATGCTCATAATGGAGACCACCAGATATTCGTTGTAGCCTTTATCCTTCCCTCGCTATTACATCGTGAGTTCGGCAGGTCTGCTGCCGACACGGCCTCGACAAACGGAGTCCCGTGGGTAAAAAGTAAAAGGTAAAAGAAAAGAAAAAGGAACGACACACTTGAGAGCCCCCGTGTGGTTGAGCCACACCGGTTTATCGTGGTCGCTCCTCTCCCCATGCCCATGGTATCTTCGAGCATAATGGTGTACGCTAAGGACCTGCTTTGACGCTTCACAGAGCTGGGGTTAGCTGCATCACCACGCATGCTCGAACGCGCTGTGGTCTTGTTGTAAGTTACTCCGGCGCTTAGCTGTGTCCGCCGCTTAACGGCCGGACTCGAGAATTGCCTTAAGAGGCTGCATTGCACTTCGCCATGAGAGTCAGTATGTTCCTCCGCGCGAGAGAACGCTCGATGTTTCCGCTGACCGTGATGACTCGAGGGCCCGGCATCTTGAGATTGAGGTATGCGAAGTGCGGCACCGCGCTGAACTTTGCAAACGCTGTACGTCCGAGCAAGGCATGATAGCCGCTATGAACGGGACTATGTCAAGATTAACTCTCGCCGAAAGTTATCCGGGATCCAAGACCACTTCCAGTAATTGAGCCTGCATAATTGGCTTCTATACCTGGTATGACGCCTTTAAAGGTCGCTTTGGTAGGTTTAACCTTGAGGGTCTATGCCCATTTTGCGACCGTATCCTCGTAAAGCAGGTTCAGTTGCTACCGCCCATCGACTCGTTAGGTGAAATCCATCGATGATTGGGTCTAAGACCAAGATGGCGAATCCGCCGTGGCGGATGCCGGTGGGTGGTCCTTCGTCAAAAGTGATCGGGCAGGAGGACCATGGATTGAACTTCGGGCAACTGGCTCCATCGCGTAGACATCCTCGAGTGCACGCTCGCTCCCTTTTGGGTATGTGCGTTGCGTATATCATGTTCACCGTCTGCACTGTGGGGGAAACCTTCCGTCCTCTATTGTTCGGCGGTTGGGTCTCGCCTCGCCATCGCTATGCAGCCCCTTGTCATTTTTTTCGCAATTAACTTGCCTGCCTGCTTGAATACCGATCAGTCCCTATTGGTGTGGTTAGCTGGTTTTTCGGGTGCCGTATCCGCACAAGCGGTCGAGTATTCGGTCCAAATTGGACGGACCCGAGTAGTTCTTTTGAATGGCTTTTTCACGACCGGTTTAGAGCCTCCGAATCCGCATTGATTGCCGATCCTCAATATTGTCGCCGCACGCGGCGCTTGTTTTTGTTACGACGCTGCCTGCCATTTCGGTCCTTGAAGTCCGGACTGCCGAATTTTTGCCGAGGTTGTTGCTGCGGCTAGCCACTGTCCTCACCCACGCAGAAGCGGGTCATGAGTGATGTGAGGGCTGCCATGGATTTCGCTTTTCCTGTCCTAGGTGCCGGCAAGCCACTCGTCATGGATGTTATGCTTGAAGGCCACGAGGGCCTCCGCATCCGCATATCGACGATTTGGTTTTTCTGGTTAAGAACCGTGTCCGTAATTGTCCGCCGATTCGTTCGCTGCTGAATTATGTGGCTTAGGTCATCATCGTCGGTGGTCGCATATAAGTGCCCCGGAAGTTATAGAGGAATGCGGCTTCGTGTCCTCCCAGCCCCAATTGACTCTGCCGCAAGCTGTTGAGCCAATGCCGGCTGGTCCTTTAAGCTTGAGGGGGAGGTATTTGATGGCGTGAAGATCGTCACCGCGGGCCATGTGGATGTGAAGGAGATAGTCTTCGATCCAAACCGCGGGGTCTGTTGTGCCATCATAGGATTCAATATTGACGGGTTTAAACCCTTCGGGGATTTGATGATCCATTACTTCGTCTGTGAAGCATAGTGGGTGTGCGGCGCCTCTGTACTGGGCGATATCACGACGGAGCTCAAAAGAGCTTTGTCTGTTTTGTTCGACCCGGCCGGACTTACTGTGTCCGGCGCGACGGTTGTCCTCACGTACCATGGGGCGCCCACGCGATCCATAGATCGATCTTGATTGTCTTTCCTTGTCCTCCAATATATGTCGCAGGTCCGGAGCGCCTCGTGGCCGTGGTGCTTTTGAGCGATGCCGGGTGCAGTTCTAGTGAAGGGCCTAGAGGCCTCTCTGTCGCGACCACGGGTGGTCGGTCACCGATTGTCTCCCGGTGATGCGGGTTCGTAAGCCTCCTCCTCTAATCGGGGAGCAGCTTGCGTTTAGGGTAGCTTTGAGGGGCGCTCGAGCTCATGCTCTTCGCCGCGAGGACTTCAAACCATCTATCGGCTAGCGATCCTGATCAGCTCTAAGTCGTTGTCGCTTTTTCTTGAGGCTGTTCGCCGTGGCCATAAGCCTGCGCTTAAAACGCTCTTGTTCGACGGGATCCTCGTACGCATTTAATTCATCGTCGCCGAGGCTTGCTTCGCTCCAGAGGGAGGCATATAATCCTCACCTCTTCTTCGCCGCCTCTCGTGAGGGCGGGCGCTCCATCCTCCCCGTGCTAGATCTTGCCGAGTGGATTATCTTCGCACCGCCCAAAGGTATTGTTATCTTCGGTGCCGGAATCTTCATTCTTGCTGTATGGATTTAGAGCGCGCCACGACGCCGGCGCTTGGGCTGTTTCTTGAGGGTCATCCTCCTCTGCTCCTTCGCCATTCCATCCTTTGGGATATCCACCATGTATATGTCATATGATGAGGTGGCTTTCCGCGTCTTGTAGGCGCTGGTTCTTGTTCGCTCTCGCATCGCCGCCCATACCGTCGATGTCTTTGGAGTCGTAGTCTAGCATGCTCGGTTAGATCGCCGACATCGGCTACAAAGTGGGTGGTGGTGGCTTTGAATTTTTCGTCGTCCACATCCCAACCGCCCCGACCACAGTCCGCCAGGCTCTCCCGATAACGAGAGGTACTTTAGCGAACTCAAGATGTCGCCAAAAGGTGAGAGTTGAAAGATGTCCGCTGCGGTGAACTCCATGACCGCGCCCAATCGGATTCGATCGGAGGGGCGCGGAGGTTCAAGTCCGCAAGGAGTCCGGTACCTCGGAGTCGCGAGCTTTATGAGGGACAAGATCGTGTTCGCCTCTATCGCCAGAGAGGTTGCCGCCCGAGGCGGTGTCTAGCCATCCGCCCCCGATCTGCGCGCCGGCCCAATTGAAGATCGGAGCGGTTCGAAAGGGCCTCGTGGTACCGTCTGGCCGCAGAGCTAAATCATGCCCGCCGTGACAAAGGCGGCACGCCGGGTCCGGGCTCGACTCCATCGAGGATCAAGTCCCCGCGATGTCAGCCGTGAAGTTCAAACTTCCAAATCTGACCCGATGGCGGGGCATAGCTTTCGATCTGCTCCAGATGGCTGCTTAATCGCCTGCGCAGCGCGGTTACCGAATCGTAAGATTTGTCCGGGAGAAAAGTCTCACCGGACTGCGTCGTTGATGATGGTCGAAGAAGCCATCGAGCCTATCGGTGACGACACGTAGGAACTCTCAATGAAAGCACCAATGTCGGTGTCAAACCGCGGATCTCGGTAGGGGGTCCCGAATCGTATGCCTAGGCGGATGGTAACAGGAGACAAGGGACACGATGTTTTACCCAGGTTCGGGCCCTCTTGATGGAGGTAAAACCCACGCCCCGCTTGATTAATATTGATGATGTGTGTTACAAGAGTGGATCTACCACGAGATCAAAGAGGCTAAACCCTAGAAGCTAGCCTATGGTATGATTGTTGTTCGTCCCTATGGACTAAAGCCATCCGGTTTATATAGACACCGGAGAGGGCTAGGGTTACACAGAGTCGGTTACAATGGTAGGAGATCTACATATCCGTATCGCCAAGCTTGCCTTCCACGCCAAGGAAAGTCCCATCCGGACACGGGACGAAGTCTTCAATCTTGTATCTTCATAGTCTTGGAGTCCGGCCGATGATGATAGTTCGGCTATCCGGACACCCCCTAGTCCGGAACTCCCTCAATCACCGCCGCCATGCCTCTCTCCATCTCCAACTCCATGTTGGCTTGTAACTTGTCCCTAAACTCTAAGTCCTACATCACCATGTTTGAGTAATATAATTAGTTCTTGGGGGAATAAGATGAACTCTAGTTTGTGCTAGTACTGATTGTCTTGTGTGATATGATATCCTCTTTACATGTTTATGTTAGTAGTCTTCTTGATGTTGGGTGAAATCGACCATCCAACATATGTCAATTTTGGACGAAAGGTTACTACTGTTGGCGAACCGGCTGGTTGCTTAGGTGGGTGCGTCAGTGCGTGATAGGCCCTATCTCCCTTCATCTCGAATCGTTGCAGCAGGGATAAATGGAGACCACTTATAGGATGCGTTGACGGGGACTCTTTTCCCCTTAATCACCGTTTGATAACCAGAGTGGGGAAGAACGATGGTGGTGTATGTGATACGATGTTGCCACTTGTATGCATGTATTCATACCGGCTTCGCCCACAAAGAGAAACATGTGAAGTGGCTTAGTATTCATAGAATGCACGGGTAGTGATGACTCCGAACACCTCGAGAAACGCCCTTATTACTCACGGGCCGCCCCTTTATTTTATCTGCTGTTTTATTTATGTTTTTACCTCCGCGTAGTTGTTTAGATAAAATCACCCTTATTATCTTTTCCGTTAGCAACAACGAATAGACTATTTCCAGATAATGCTCTGGTGTGAACGTAGCCACGTAAGTGACGATGTAGCTGTGCGGTTGGTAGTTACATGTGCAACACCGCTCCTTGTGGGATCGACATACTCTACTTACCGTGAAGTGCAATAGCCCTGTGCCCTTGCAAGTCATCGTCAGGCTTTTCTGGCGCCGCTATCGGGGAGCAAAAGCGCTCGGTTATTACCTTCCCGCTCACACATAGTTTATTAGTTGTTGCTTATATCAAAAAAGGTCTAAACATGTCTTTGAGATGTCTGTCCAAGAATATATGGAACTTGCGAGGATATCAGCTATCTTGATAATTTAATTAACGCATCTATATACTTGGTAAAGGGTGGAAGGCTCGGCCTTTTGCCTAGTGTTTTGTTCCACTCTTGCCGCCCTGGTTTTCGTGATACCAGTGTCATGTTCCTTGATGAGCACTACTAACACATTTGGGGTTTTATGGGGACCCCCTTGATAATTCGTATTGAATAAAACTCTTCTAGCAAGACCCAACATTGGTGCTAACATTTGCCTAGCTAAACAAAATGCATAGGGAGTAGCTAACCCGCGAATTCTTAATCAACAAATCGGGCCATTTCTCCACATTAGTGTTGGTCCAAAACGGCAGACTGCGGGGCACCATTAGGCAACTCGAGGATTGGTTTTAGTCGTAGGCTGGCCCATCCGACCGTGTCCTAAGAATGAGATACGCGCGACTCCTATCGGGGTTGTCAACGCGCCGGGAGGTCTTGCTGGTTTTGTTTTATCATTGTCTAAATGTCTTGTGCACCAGGATTCCGACAATGCTTCGGGCTATCCCAATGTTGAGGTCTTCCAAAGCAGCTTGTGATAGTTTGTGATGGACTAGTTGGAGCACCCCTGAAGGGTTAAATCTTTCAGAAAGCAATGTCCTCGGTTATGTGGCGACTTGGGAATTTATAATATCGGCTTATAGAGAACTTGACACTAAATCTATTTAAAATACATCAACTGTGTGTGTAACCGTGATCGTCTCTTTTGAGGGAGTTCGGGAAAAGAACACGGTGGGGTTATGAATGACTCGTAGGTATGTGTTCAGGATCACTTCTTGATCATACTAGTTTGCGTCCAATTATGCGTATTTTTGAAGGAAATATGCCCTAGAGGCAATAATAAAGTTATTATTTATTTCCTCATATCATGATAAATGTTTATTATTCATGCTAGAATTGTATTAACCGGAAACATGATACATGTGTGAATACATAGACAAACATATAGTCACTAGTATGCCTCTACTTGACTAGCTCATTAATCAAAGATGGTTATGTTTCCTAACCATAGACATGTGTTGTTATTTAATTAATGGGATCACATCATTAGGAGAATGATGTGATTGACATGACCCATAGCATAGCACTTGATCGTTTAGTATATTGCTATTGCTTTCTTCATGACTTATACATGTTCCTGTAACTATGAGATTATGCAACTCCCGTTTACCGGAGGAACACTTTGGTGCTACCAAACGTCACAACGTAATCGGGTGATTATAAAGGAGTACTACAGGTGTCTCCAAAGGTACATGTTGGGTTGGCGATTTCGAGATTAGGTTTTGTCACTCCGATTGTCCGGAGAGGTATCTCTGGGCCCTCTCGGTAATGCACATCACTATAAGCCTTGCAAGCAATGTAGCTAATGAGTTAGTTACGGAATGAAGCATTACGTAACGAGTAAAGAGACTTGCCAGTAACGAGATTGAACTAGGTATTGGATACCGACGATCAAACCTCGGGCAAGTAACATGCCGATGACAAAGGGAACAATGTATGTTGTTATGCGGTTTGACCGATAAAGATCTTCGTAAAATATGTAGGAGCCAATATGAGCATCCAGGTTCCGCTATTGGTTATTGACCAAGAATAGTTCTAGGTCATGTCTACATAGTTCTCGAACCCGTAGGGTCCGCACGCTTAAGGTTTTGATGATGCTTATATTATGAGTTTATGAGTTTTGATGTACCAAGGAGTTCGAGTCCCGGATGAGATCGGGGACATGACGAGGAGTCTCGAAATGGTCGAGACGTAAAGATCGATATATTGGACGACTATATTCGAGTTCGGAAAGGTTCCGAGTGATTCGGTATTTTTCGGAGTACCGAGAGTTACGAGAATTCGCCGGGAGTATATGGGCCTTATTGGGCCATACGGGAATAGAGGAGAGGCCAAAGGAAGGAGGCCTGCGCCCTCTCTGGTCCGACTTGGACAAGGGGCGAGCCCCTTTCCTTATTCATCTCCCCTTTCCCCTTCTCCTACTCCAACAAGGGAGGTGGAATCCTACTAGGACTAGGGAGTCCTAGTAGGACTCCACACTTGGCGCGCCTCCTAGGGCCGGCCTCCTCCCCTTGCTCCTTTATATACGGGGCAGGGGGCACCCCATGATACACAAGTTGATCTACGGATCGCCTTAGCCGTGTGTGGTGCCCCTCCACCATATTCCACCTCGGTCATATCGTCATGAGTTTAGGCGAAGCCTTGCGCCGAGAGCATCATCATCGCCACCACGCCGTCGGTCGACGGAACTCATCCCCGACACTTTGCTGGATCGAAGTCCGGGATCGCCATCGAGCTGAACGTGTGCTGAACTCGGAGGTGCCGTGACGCTCGGTACTTGGATCGGTCGGATCGTGAAGACGACGACTACATCAACCGCGTTGTCATAACGCCTCGCCACGGTCTCACGAGGGTACGTGGACAACACTCTCCCTCTCGCTATGCCATCACCATGATCTTGCATGTGCGTAGGAAATTTTTGAAATTACTACGCTCCCCAACAAGTGGCATCCGAGCCTGGTTTTATGCGTTGATGTTATATGCACGAGTAGAACACAAGTGAGTTGTGGGCGATAGAAGTCATATTGCTTACCAGATGTCATACTTTGGTTCGACGGTATTGTGAGATGAAGCGCCCGGACCGACATTACGCCAGACGCTTACGCGAGACTGGTTTCACCGCTGCGCAGCACTCGCTGCTTAAAGGTGATCAAGGGTGTCTGCTCTCTCACTTTAGTTGAACTGAGTGTGGCTACGCCCGGTCCTTGAAGGTTAAAACAGCACCAACTTGACAAACTATCGCTTGTGGTTTTGATGCGAGGTAAGAACGGTTCTTGCTCAGCCCGTAGCAGCCACGCAAAACTTGCAACAACAAAGTAGAGGACGCCTAACTTGTTTTTGCAGGCATGTTGTGATGTGATATGGTCAAGACGTGATGCTATATTTTATTGTATGAGATGATCATGTTTTGTAACCGAGTTATCGGCAATCGGCAGGAGCCATATGGTTGTTGCTTTATTGTATGAAATGCAACGCCATGTAATTGCTTTACTTTATCACTAAGCGGTAGCGATAGTCGAGAAGCAATAGTTGGCGAGACGAAAACGATGCTACGATGGAGATCAAGGTGTCGCTACGGTGAAGATGGTGATCACGACGGTGCTTCGAGATGGAGATCACAAGCACAAGATGATGATGGCCATATCATATCACTTATATTGATTGCATGTGATGTTTATCCTTTATGCATCTTATCTTGCTTTGATTGACGGTAGCATTATAAGATGATCTCTCACTAAATATCAAGAAGTGTTCTCCCGAGTATGAACCGCTATGAAAGTTCTTCGTCTTTGAGACACCACGTGATGATCGGGTGTGATAGGCTCTACATTCAAATACAACGGTGCAAAATAGTTGCACACGCGAATACTCAGGTTAAACTTGGCGAGCCTAGCATATACAGATATGGCCTCGAACACGGAGACCGAAAGGTCGAGCGTGAATCATATAGTAGATATGATCAACATAGTGATGTTCACCATTGAAACTACTCCATCTCACGTGATGATCGGACATGGTTTAGTTGATATGGATCACGTGATCACTTAGAAGATTAGAGGATGTCTATCTAAGTGGGAGTTCTTAAGTAATATGATTAATTGAACTTAAATTTATCATGAACTTAGTCCCGTAGTATTTTGCAAATTATGTTGTAGATCAATAGCTCGCGTTGTTGCTTCCCTATGTTTGTTGCTTTCATATGTTTATTTTAATATGTTCCTAGAGAAAACTGTGTTGAAAGATGTTAGTAGCAATGATGCGGATTGGATCCGTGATCCGAGGTTTATCCTCATTGCTGCACGTAAGAATTATGTCCTTGATGCACCGCTAGGTGACGACCTATTGCAGGAGCAGATGCGCACGTTATGAACGCTATTAGCTCAATATGATGACTACTTGATAGTTTAGTGCACCATGCTTAACGGCTTAGAATCGGGACTTCAAAGACGTTTTGAACGTCATGGACCATATGAGATGTTCCAGAATTGAAGTTAATATTTCAAGCAAATACCCGAGTTGAGAGATATGAAGTCTCCAACAAGTTCTATAGCTAAAAGATGGAGGAGAATCGCTCAACTAGTGAGCATGTGCTCAGATTGTCCGGGTACTTCAATCGCTTGAATCAAGTGGGAGTTAATCTTCCGATAAGATAGTGATTGACAGAATTCTCTAGTCACCATCACTAAGTTACTAGAACTTCGTGATGAACTATAGTATGCAAGGGATGACGAAAAGATTCCCGAGCTCTTCGTGATGTTGAAATCGACGAAGGTAGAAATCAAGAAAGAGCATCAAGTGTTGATGATTGACAAGACCACTAGTTTCAAGAAAAGGGCAAAGGGAAAGAAAGGAAACTTCAAGTAGAATGGCAAACAAGTTGTCACTCCCGTGAAGAAGCCCAAAGCTGGACCAAAGCCTGAAACTAAGTGCTTCTACCGCAAAGGAAATGGTCACTTTGGCGGAAATGCCCTGAATATTTGGTGGATAAGAAGGATGGCAAAGTGAACAAGAGTATATTTGATATACAGGTTATTGATGTGTGCCTTACTAGTGTTTATAGTAGCCCCTGAGTATTTGATACTCGTTCGATTGCTAAGATTAGTAACTCGAAACAGGAGTTACAGAATAAACAGAGACTAGTTGAAGGGGAAGTGACGATGAGTGTTGGAAATAGTTCCAAGATTGATCATCATCACACACTCCCTATATTTTCGAGATTAGTGTTAAACCTAAATAAATGTTATTTGGTGTTTGCGTTGAGCATGAATATGGTTTGATCATGTTTATTGCAAAACGATTATTCATTTAAAGTCAAAGAATAATTGTTGTTCTGTTTACATGAATAAAACCTTCGATGGTCATACACCCAATGAAAATAGTTTGTTGGATCTCGATCATAGTAATACACATATACATAATATTGATGCCAAAAGATTCAAAGTTAATAATGATAGTGCAACTAATTTGTGGCACTGCCGTTTGGGTCATATCGGTGTAAAGCGCATGAAGAAACTCCATAAAGATGGATTTTTGGAATCACTTGGTTATGAATCATTTGATGCTTGCGAACCGTGCCTTTTGGGCAAGATGACTAAAACTCCGTTCTCCGGAACAATGGAACGAGCAACAAACTTGTTGGAAATAATACATACTGATGTATGCGATCCAATGAGTGTTGATGCCCGTGGCAAGTATCATTATTTTCTGACCTTCACAGATGATTTGAGCAAATATGCGTATATCTTCTTGATGAAACATAAGTCTGAAATAGTTGAAAAGTTCAAAGAATTTCAGAGTGAAGTAGAAAATCATCGTAACAAGAAAATAAAGTTTCTGCGATCTGATCGTGGAGATGAATATTTGAGTTACGAGTTTGGTCTTCAATTAAAAAAGTGGAATAGTTTCACAACTCACGCCACCGAACACCACAATGTAATGGTGTGTCCGAACATCGTAATCGTACTTTACTAGATATGGTGCGATCTATGATGTCTCTTGTCGGTTTACCACTATCGTTTTGGGGTTATGCATTAGAGACAGCTGCATTCACGTTTAAATAGGGCACCATCTAAATACGTTGAGACGACACCGTATGAACTATGGTTTAGCAATAAACCTAAGCTGTCGTTTCTTAAAGTTTGGGGCTACGATGCTTATGTGAAAAAGTTTCATCCTGATAAGCTCAAACCCAAATCAGAGAAGTGCGTCTTCATAGAATACCCAAAGGAAACTATTGGGTACACCTTCACAGATCCGAAGGCAAGTTATTCGTTGCTAAGATGGATCCTTTCTAGAGAAGGAGTTTCTCTCGAAAGAAGTGAGTGGGAGGAAAGTAGAACTTGATGAGGTAATTGTACCTTCTCTCGAATTGGAAAGTAGTTCATCACAGAAATCAGTTCCTGTGATTCCTACACCAATCAGTGAGGAAGCTAATGATGATGATCATGAAGCTTCAGATCAAGTTGCTACCGAACCTCGCAGGTCTTCCAAAATAAGATCCGCACCAATGTGGTACGGTAATCCTATTCTAGAAGTCATGTTATTAGACCATGATGAACCTACGAACTATGAGGAAGCGATGATGAGCCCAGATTCCGCGAAATGGCTTGAGGCCATAAAATCTGAGATAGGATCCATATATAAGAACAAAGTGGGGACTTTGGTTGACCTGCTCGATGATCAGCAAGTCAAGTTAAATAAATGGATCTTCAAGAGGAAGACGGACGCTGATAGTAGTGTTACTATCTACAAAGCTAGAATTGTCGCAAAAGGTTTTCGACAAGTTCAAGGTGTTGACTACGATGAGAGTTTCTCACTCGTATCTATGCTTAAGTCTGTCCGAATTATGTTAGTAATTGCCGCATTTTATGAAATCTGGCAAATGGATAAACAAAACTACATTCCTTAATGGATTTATTAAAGAAAGAGTTGTATGTGATGCAACCAGAAGGTTTTGTCAATCCTAAAGATGCTAACAAAATGTGCAAGCTCCAGCGATCCATCTATGGACTGGTGCAAGCATCTCAGAGTTGGAATATACACTTTGATAAGTTGATCAAAGCATATAGTTTTATACAGACTTACGGTGAAGCCTGTATTTACAATAAAGTGAGTGGGAGCACTACCGCCTTTCTGATAAATATATGTGAGTGACATATTGTTGATCAGAAATGATGTAGAATTTTTCCGGAAAGCATAAAGGAGTAATTGAAAGGAGTTCTTTAAAATAAAGACCTCAGTAAAGCTACTAATATATTGAGCATCAAGATCTATTGAGATAGATCAAGACGCTTGATAAGTTTTTTCAATAAGTACATACCTTGTCAAGATTTTGAAGTAGTTCAAAATGGAACAGTCAAAGAAAAGGTTCTTGCCTGTGTTGCAAAGGTGTGAAATTGAGTAAGACTCAAATCCCGACCACGGCAGAAAATAGAAAAGAGAATGAAAGTCATTCCCTATGACTCAGTCATAGGTTCTATAAAGTATGCTATGCTATGTACCAGACCTATTGTATACCTTGCTCTGAATTTGGCAAGGGAGTACAGAAGTGATCTAGGAGTAGATCACTGGACATTGGTCAAGAACATCCTTAGTGAGGACCAAGGAAATATTTCTCGATTATGGAGGTGATAAAAGAGCCCGTCGTAAAGAGTTACAACAGTGCAAGCTTTTACATCGATCCAGATGACTATAAGTCTCAATCTGGATACATATTGAAAGTGGGAGCAATTAGCTAGAGTAGCTCCGTGCAGAGCATTGTAGACATAGAATATTTGCAAAATACATACGGCTCTGAATGTAACAGACCCGTTGACTAAGCTTCTCTCACGAGCAAAACATGATCATACCTTAGTACTCTTTGGGTGTTAATCACATAGAGATGTGAACTAGATTATTGACTCTAGTAAACCCTTTGGGTGTTGGTCACATGACGATGTGAACTATGGGTGTTAATCACATACAGATGTGAATATTAGTGTTGAATCACATGATGATGTGAACTAGATTATTGACTCTAGTGCAAGTGGGAGATTGAAGGAAATATGCCCTAGAGGCAATAATAAAGTTATTATTTATTTCCTCATATCATGATAAATGTTTATTATTTATGCTAGAATTGTATTAACCGGAAACATGATACATGTGTGAATACATAGACAAACATATAGTCACTAGTATGCCTCTACTTGACTAGCTCATTAATCAAAGATGGTTATGTTTCCTAACCATAGACATGTGTTGTTATTTGATTAATGGGATCACATCATTAGGAGAATGATGTGATTGACATGACCCATTCCGTTAGCATAGCACTTGATCGCTTAGTATATTGCTATTGCTTTCTTCATGACTTATACATGTTCCCGTAACTATGAGATTATGCAACTCCTGCTTACGGAGGAACACTTTGGTGCTACCAAACGTCACAACGAATCGGGTGATTATAAAGGAGTACTACAGGTGTCTCCAAAGGTACATGTTGGGTTGGCGATTTCGAGATTAGGTTTTGTCACTCCGATTGTCGGAGAGGTATCTCTGGGCCCTCTCGGTAATGCACATCACTATAAGCCTTGCAAGCAATGTAGCTAATGAGTTAGTTACGGAATGATGCATTACGTAACGAGTAAAGAGACTTGCCAAGAACGAGATTGAACTAGGTATTGGATACCGACGATCAAACCTCGGGCAAGTAACATACCGATGACAAAGGAACAATGTATGTTGTTATGCGGTTTGACCGATAAAGATCTTCGTAGAATATGTAGGAGCCAATATGAGCATCCAGGTTCCGCTATTGGTTATTGACCAAGAATAGTTCTAGGTCATGTCTACATAGTTCTCGAACCCATAGGGTCCGCACGCTAAGGTTTCGATGATGCTTATATTATGAGTTTATGAGTTTTGATGTACCGAAGGAGTTCGGAGTCCCGGATGAGATCGGGGACATGACGAGGAGTCTCGAAATGGTCGAGATGTAAAGATCGATATATTGGACGACTATATTCGAGTTCGGAAAGGTTCCGAGTGATTCGGTATTTTCAGAGTACCGGAGAGTTACGGAATTCGCCGGGGAGTATATGGGCCTTATTGGGCCATACGGGAATAGAGGAGAGAGGCCAAAAGGAAGGTGGCCTGCGCCCCCCCCTCTGGTCCGAATTGGACAAGGGGCGCAGCCCCCTTTTCCTTATTCCTCTCCCCCTCTTTCCCCTTCTCCTACTCCAACAAGGGAGGTGGAATCCTACTAGGACTCCACACTTGGCGCGCCCCCTCCTAGGGCCGGCCTCCTCCCCCCTTGCTCCTTTATATACGGGGGAAGGGGGGCACCCCATGACACACAAGTTGATCTACGGATCGCTCCTTAGCCGTGTGCGGTGCCCCTCCACCATATTCCACCTCGGTCATATCGTCATGGAGTTTAGGCGAAGCCCCGCGCCGTAGAGCATCATCATCGCTACCAAGCCGTCGTCTCGACGGAACTCATCCCCGAGACTTTGCTGGATCGGAGTCCGGGATCGCCATCGAGCTGAACGTGTGCTGAACTCGGAGGTGCCGTACGCTCAGTACTTGGATCGGTCGGATCGTGAAGACGCACGACTACATCAACCGCGTTGTCATAACGCTTCGCCACGGTCTCACGAGGGTACGTGGACAACACTCTCCCGTCTCGTTGCTATGCCATCACCATGATCTTGCGTGTGCGTAGGAAATTTTTGAAATTACTACGTTCCCCAACAATTTTACTCTTCTTATTCTTGTACTCGTAATGCTACCCACATACAAATGCTCAATGATTGCTGCAACCTCACCATTTAACCATTTTTCACCCATTAAGCTTTGCTAGTTTTGATACCCATGGTAATGAGATTGCTGAGTGACATAAAGGCTCACAAATTATTACAACAACAGGTACATGCACATGGAAAGCAATGCTTTGACGTGAGAGCGATGCTTGATTGCTTTTGGAGTTTTTCTTCTTCCTCTTCGACGATCATAGGATGTGTTGCCGGTTGGCAGCCTGGGATTAGCAGGGTGAATGTCGTTCTTTTTTCTTTCGATTTCATCTGTAATCGGATCCTACTCTTCTATATGATGATTGTTATATATTGATGTATTGAGATATTCATGTTGTAGCTTGTGACGAGTGTAAGCCAACTATATCTTGTATTCTCTTCTATTCCATTGATGGTATTTTGTAGTGATGTCCACTTTGCTTAGCGACCCAATATGCTTTTCTATCCTTATCAAGATTCTAAGTCTAGAACGGTCTAAAGCCGCATGTTGGACGTTACACCTATGCCTTTTGTTAAAAAATAATAATAAATATGGTCAAGTGACAGATTTATTTATGAACGACTCTAAATAGCTTGACATGTCATCGACACTTTTTCTTATGCCCAAGAAAGCTGCATATAATTTCGTCTTAATTAGAGCTTTCCTTGGTGCAAGGTAGACATCACTATAGTTTCTAAGCTCCCACGAATTGAGAGCTCCTGGTGAATCACTGTAAAGAGAGTCTGTTCGTGAGCCCGATTGTTAATATTTTCTACACTGCTGCATATGAGCCTGCTCGCTGGTGAGTCATGGCGATTTTATGGGCCTTTTGCTTACGTGTTGGCCACTACGTGTGCGGTCTCTTGCTTCTTGATTTGTTTTGTGGGCGACGGCTGTGCGCGGGTTCGCACTTTGCAGAGGGCGTTGGGGTGTTTCCTGCGCTTGGTGCTTGCTGTTTTCTTGGGGAGGGGGAGCTAATTGTGCTGCTGGGGGCTTCGTCTTCCACATCGGCCTTGTCCGATTTGCTGGGTGGCCGGAGGTGTTCACGGCGGCGTCTGGTTGCGGGGATTCATTGGACTGTTCTTGTTCCTGCGCTGCATCTTTGTTTTTCTCTGTACTTGTACCCTCTTCCGATTTGGGTGACGACGTTCTTCGGTTGTGGGCCCTATCGGTGCCTCTTCCTTGGAGGGGTGGTTCTTTATCGACTATGCGTACGCAGCCTGGTTTCATTGGTGCCTCGTGGTCAAATTGGCGGGGCATTTGGCATTCAACACTAGCCCACTCTCATCAGCCTCTACCACCTCCTCTTACTCCTCCCTTTCCCAGCGTTGGCCTCCCCCTCCTCTGCCATCCATGATGCGACCCCACTGCAGTACCCTCACCTGCGAACTGGTGGTGGTGTATACCACGATGGGCGAAGGGGTGCGGTTCGCCGGAGGACGCGGCGCCCGGTGGTGGTGCTATCCTCCCTGGTCGTCTACATCTGCCGCTTCTTCTCCTTGACATTGGCATGGATCCATCCTCTGTGAGGCCTTTGCCGCCGCTACGCAGCAGCTCGCAACTACCGGACACCTAGACTGAGGAAGAGCAGTGAATGCTAACTGCTCGAGGCCTGCCGCGAGCAATAAAGATTCTGGAATTCAAGAGGCCATACTTCTCTGGGATGGGCAATCTCAGCAGCAAAGTGCCCATCGTCGGATGGCCGACCGCTCCGGAGCTCAATAGAGGGGGTAGGTATCTCTGATCCATACCTTTTCTCTTAAGTTTTTTTGTCCTTCATTTTTTGATTCATTTTCGTTTTTAGATAGCAGGCTATTGTCTGGCCTTATAATGAGTTGGGTTTTAGGATCAGATTAACAGTTCAACGAATATTAAGAGCAAAACACAAAGATAACAAGGTCTAAACAGGGACGGGGCGGCGCAATGCCCAAATACAGTTTAGTTGCACGACAAAATGTAGCAAAAGAAGGTTCTTCCATGCTTATGCAGGTTCAGATTCCATGATTAATTTTTTTGGATTTATCGAACTGTTCAAATGAGAGATGTACCATATCTTATTCATTCCATGGCTGATTTTGTACACAGAGACCTTATGTGGCAAACCAACAGAGGAATGTGGATAATCGAAGCAACTTATTTTGTAAGATGCTTTAATTCATCCTATGACCTGATTGCTATAAAAATGCCAACACAGGTTTGGTTGAAGTACAAGGAAGTATGGTGAATTAATTTTGGCAATGATCTACAATGGTGTAATGCTTGAGTGAGTTCCATGTTCTGTCCTTCATTTCCTTCTTTGTTTTCCACAAATTAATTAGCTTCTTCCTGCCATTTCAGCTGATCGGCCTGAAGGCCAAACTGATGTATACTTAGTTTTTTTTTCAATCACAAAAATGGCAGCACCTGTTCTTCCTGGATAGGATTGCCTTTTGACATTTCATGGTATTTTAGTCCTCACGGTTTGCAATAGTAGTCTCATGGTTGAATTACAATGTCCATTAAAAAGTGGATTTGGGATTTACACAATCGTTAAATTGTTCAATGTCAGTATAGGGGACAGATTGATGCATTTACCTTTATGTAGGCATTGGCATAGCTAAATCACAGAGGCAGTGTGAACGCCCTGAGAAGCAAGACAATACTCGATGCACCTGCCTCCTTTTTTGCTGCCATTGACACCGGATTTACAGGATATTTGTTCATGGATGGCTATATGAATTGTTATATCTGCCTTATTAATCTCAACCTGTTGGTTTATATGGTACATACACAACAGTGGTTGCCATATGGAATCAACACACCGAGAGCTCCAATGCCAAATACCATTGTTAGATTGGGAGCCAGAATGAAGCCTCCCAGTGCGTTTGGAATTTCAGCCGTCGGATTAGCTGTCCAAAATGATCCAGGCCGTCGGATCTTCGTCTGGATCGATCCTGGCCGTCGGATCTACGTCTGAATTGATCCTCGCTGTCGGATCGAACAAAACACTGCTACAATGAATAGTATGATGCCACCGCCTGTAAATCCCTTGCCCCACTGAGGGCATTCTCGGCTTTTCACATGCGGGCGTATAAAAGATAGCGCGCTCGTGTGTAACCCTAGCCACCTCTCTCCTTTCCCACTCCCCAGCCCCGACTCCCCTCTCCCGTCCCTCCCGTCCCTCACGCCGCCACCCTGGCTCCTCTCCTCCGATGGCCGTTGTTCATCCTCCACGCCTTAGCCTCCCCTTCTGCTCCTCCCGTCCTTGCCTCCGCCGCAGTCGCCCCCAACCCAGGCGACTCCTCCCCTTCTCTCCGTGGCCGCGGATCCACCCCAGCAGCTCAGGCAGCGGTCGGATTCGGCGACCCCTTCCTCCAACTCGCGCCGGACGTCACCGGGAGTGGAGAGGAGAGGAGAGGAAGATCCCGCATGATTCTCCTCTGCACCCCTTCTCAAGCCACTAGATGGTGCCCTCCTTTGCCTCACAACGTCGGCTGGAGATTCTTCCTTCTTCACCACGAAGCAACGACAGGGGCCCGAGCGTCCAATCTCAACCACCACCCGGAACCCTAGCCGCTCCTTCCACCCATGGCGCTGGATGCCCTCCAAGAGGGGCATCTGATGTGTAAGTGCATCCATCCTCCCCCCTTCACTTATTCTTCTTCATTTGATATGTGTGTGTGTGTGCGTGTGTGCGTGAGGTGTCATATCATCTCTGCTTGTGTGCAGGAAGGCCATGGAGTAGCTGCTTGGATCAAGGGTGTGCGGTGGGTGCCCCCTATGTTGAGCGTGTGGACGACGAGCTGACCCTTCTCATGCGGCCAGGCCAGATGCAGCGTTGGGTATGAAGCATGGCTGCCTCCTACTCCCCTCCCTCCCTCTCTGTACCCCTCAAATCTGAGTTGGATTCACCTTGCAACTGTAGAGGTAGTATGAACTGCAAACAAAACTAAATGGTTTGGATGTTCAGTTTACTGTACGAGTCAATATGCCTTTGATTATAAAATCAGCTTCAAAGGTTGCTTCACAATTCTTGGATGTTCAGTTTACTGTACGAGTCACTGAGGGCCTGCTGTTAATATGCCTCACGGTTCTGTTGCTAGGTATAATTCTTCTATTAGGCTGCTCTCCCTAAGTGAAAAAAATTTGTATTATTTGCAGAGGACCGGGATCAAGATTTGGTTTTGAAGGTTTTTTAATGTGCTATGTGGTATGTGATGTGCCTATCTTTATATATATATATATATATATATATATATATATATATATATATATATATATATATATATATATATATATATATAAATATGTTCGCTTTTGCTTCATCTGATTCAATTGGATATGAGATGTAGATTTTTTTTAAGAATTGCGGATGATTATTTCCCAAGCAAGAATGACTATGGTGTTCTTCTTAAAGAAAATAGTATCTTTTTGTAGACCTTAGCATCACCTGTGTTTTTAAATGTATCTGCAATTAGTGTCCTTGATTTTCCTTTCATAAGGTGCATCATGCTCATTGTTGAGTTGATTTCCCCAAATAATCTTTGATGCAACTGATGGATATCCTTGCTTCTCTTATCACGCCATGTCTGAAAGTTTGGCAGTTCAGTACACTTGCTAAAAATGGAGTTGGTTGTGTTCTAGTTGCTAGAAAGGGAACCAAAAAGGGTTACATTGCCAAAGAAAAACTAGGGTCTTGTAGATCTGAGAATATGATTTTTGTGCAAATCAGCTTGACGCTAATTTATAGAAAAAGAAGTTATTCCCCTGCTTAGATTGCATTATGATTGAGAACACTCCAGTTTTATGATCCCACATGAACCTATTTATTTTCCTTAATTGCAACTCCAGCTCTTCGCCATCACACATAATGGTAACCTTATAGTGCCACAATAAAATTGAAGATGTACCAGCTAAAGGTAAAGATGCATCGCTACCATCTATCACTATTCTTGAGGCACGCGATAAGACGGGTGCGCTGTCTGATCATGTTGATTTGGGTGCTAGCATTAGTATGGGTGTGGAGGCTCATATAGAAACTGGGAGAAGGGGTGATCCATCCTCTTATATTTGTTCTCGGTTTGGTCTTTAACGGACTATACTAAAAGGTGTTCTCCCTGTCGTGTTCAGGATGGAGATGCCTCCCTGCTTCATCACTACTAGATACCTCTCCCTCCACCATGAGATTTTGGAAGAAGGAAACCCCATGGATGTTCGTATTGGAGCTCAACTACATCATCTTTTGATTATTTGGAATCTGATAAATTTTTGTTGTATATTCGTTAGATGTACAAGCAGCAGAGGCAAACTTCTCCTTCGCTCATTGCTGATGGTTCAGACACGGGTCGTTGATGCATATCAATCAAGTGCCCTGTTCTTCAGTTATTTTGTTCGGTGGTACGAGGATCTGGTGGTGCACTGGTGAGCCATCCTTTCTCCTCCACCTTCTCCTATGATACTCAGGCAATCCATGCATTGCTTTGTGCTCAGTTGGTATAGAATGTGACTGATGTTTCCCAGACCTACATATTGCTATGTGATGTTTGTCATTGGCTCATGGTAATGAATAATGGTTCCTGTTTAGGAGAAGTTTATCACCCATTTTTTTTTCTAAAATGAGTAATAATAAATAGTAATTGCTGCCTCTTTGAGTGATCTTATTGTTCTTTTTTTGTTTGCATAATGCGGATCGGGAATAGGTTAATATTGAGTTGGCTCTGTGTAGGTATCATCCATCATGTTAGTTTATGCCCCTTTGTCGGGTTCTTGATTCTTGTCCTGTTGGGATGAGGCATCCTTGATTTAGTGGATTGAGAATCAAGGAATAGCCCCCTTACCATGTAATCATCCATGTCATTGACTACCTCTGTTATGATAATTCTTTAACAAAGTTATAATTTTATTCTGAATAGCTTGCATACAATTTAAGGCAACTACAGTTTTGCTTTCCCAACTACTCTGATTTATTAATAATAATAATAATAATAATAATAATGTCGCCGTGTTTGCAAATGATCACTTGTGGTGATTTAATCTTGATTAGTCCGCGACTCTGAGATGATCCCTTTTCTTTATTATTTAGTTTGTTTGCTATGATAGGTTTTCTACATATACTTGCATTGTTGCTATTTGATTTTTATTTTCTCAATTGTATGGACATGTTAGTTCTTTAAAGACTGCTCAACCATAAAATTGTTCTAGGCTACTTAGGATATGACAAATACTAGAGCATATATAGCAAGGGAGGTCAATTTGACATGGTGGTGCTGCCATCCACCTCTCCCTCCTCCCACGGTAATGTGGTTGATTTTCCCCAGATCTTCATGTTGGTGCCCCTGTTTGATGAAACATCTTAGTGAGATTATGTGGATCTGTGGGGAAATTAATTTCTGCTTCTTGATGGAATTCTGTTCATCCCGTAGTTAAGAAGCAAGCAAATGTAATTTATTTTCCATTTGTAACAAACAATTCATATGTTAAACAAACTCTGAAAATTTTGTATGCCACTCTTAGAGATTTCTTCCCATACTATAGATCTTGTGTAATCTACTTCTGGACAGGTTCTCATGTTCTTCACATTTAGTTCGGTTGATTATTTTGAGAGGCTTTTTTTGGAAATGCTTTGGGAGGTTGTCGGAATTACCACCTTAGGTTAGTAGAGTTCTATTGCATATTCTTACAGACATTTTATTGTGTATATGGATACAAAGTACAGTACAACAATATGCACCCTAATACTAATGTATTTCCTGGATTCTCTGATTTATATATGAGTATTGAGGCGTCCTTGTGCTGGCGCACCTCCAGGAGGAGGACAACCCGAGGTGATCTGCGATGGGCGCCCAACGAGGCACGACGTTTCGGTGCTTCGCCATGGCTTCTAGGCGGGGTGGCTGAGCCATCGGCGTCGGGCAGTGGTGTTGCTGCCTGCATAAGCAACCTACATGGCGTCAAGAAGAAGCTGGTATGCATCATTCTCCTCTCGGTTCTGTTCCATATGAATCATCACCATAAGCATTAGCTCCTTGGTGTTGCTGAATTCAGCTTGCTATGCTGATGTAACTTTTCATAGGTCTGTTACAACCGGGCATAATGTAGATTGAGAATATACATTGATTTTTCTTGATGTTTCATTCACTAGTCTTAATATTTAATTGTAGTGTCTTACCTCTAATTCATAAATAAATACCTTATGGAATTCCCGAATCCATCAGTCGAGCGTATGTGAATGAAACTTGCATGCGGGTGTGCTAAAGGTTGAGTCTGTCTAATAAGTGGCAAGGATAATAGAGCTGCTATAACAACTAATTGTACATGGTTTGTGCAAGCATCAGAAATTAGTCAAGGTCATATCTGTGTATGTCTTTAGGACTTCTAAGGACCTACCATCCATAGGCTTTGAGAATGTCATTGCATAAATTATATTCTCACTGTCCATGAAACACACACTTTGAATTATTTGGCTAACAAAGGATCTTCATCAGCATGTCCTTCGTCGCAACACCTGGACGAGTTAGAAGACAAGGTGTACATATCAGAATAACTTCATAAGGGTTCAGAATAACGTAGTACATTCTCATGTTCATTTAATTTATGATATGTTGAGTGATCTTCTGTCATATGCATCTAGCTTAGTGTCATATGCATATGTTATAGAATTTAATTTATGATATGTTGAGTGATCTTCTGTTCCTGTTGTAGAGTAAAAGGATAACAAAATATTAGGTCTCCTTAGTTCCAAATATGGTTCTAATTTTTTCCTTTGATGCCAGGTGTCACACTATGCAGAATAAGGAGAGATTGTCAAGGGCGGAGCTGTGACGATTTTGGAGGTCATGATCACCACCATGAAGTAGAAGAAGTCAGCATCTATCTTCTATGCTTTTTAATATATGCCATCATGAGTAAGGCAAATCTAACAATTGTCTCTACTATTCTGTTTTGCGGGCAATTTCTTTTCCACCGCCCCATTATAACCTCTGTTAGATAATCTGCAACATGCTCATATGGTAATGGTATCCTAGACTGAAGATTCATGTTTTATGTGGAAAGCAACCTATCTATTTTTCATGTAGGATTTTGGTGCAGATAAATTTACTCAGAAAAAAACTAGGCAGCAAGAGCGAAAGGTAGGCATCCATGTACAGGACATACTCATTTGCAAGATAATTAAGGAATAATTCTGAAAAAGGAAAGAAACATGGACATAATAAGACTTGTGTCTAACCTATGTGCTGCTTCTTGTACACTACAGTATTGTTGTAGATTGTAATATGACTGGGCATAGATTTTGTGAATAGATATCCTATGTTTACATGATGCAATATTGAATGCTATTGAGAGTTCATTGGTTATTCTATGATTTATTACGTAAAATAACTTACTGAAATGTTCATTTACTTGAATTAATAATGCTTGCTTCCTCAAGTTATCAGGTTATGCTTTTAAGACAATAGTAGTTTATTATTTGGTTGGTTTGATGTTCATGAGTGTAGTTCCTGAATCTCAATCCTACTTTTGGATTGCCATCACCTATAATGCAAAAGAGAACTAAATTTCATTGTTGTCCGAGTCCTCTTTTTACTCGTTTAGATATTTTAAATTAAGCTGGACTTTCATCTGGTACTATTTTAATATCACAGTTGCTATACCAGAATTCTTGGTTGCGATGCTCGTCTACTCGACAGTCAACAACCGACAAGTGGAGCACCGATCATAAGAGACGGAAGAGGAGGCGAGCACCCAATAGTGTTGTTCTATCCTTGTCGGTGTCAAAACCGGCGGATCTCGGGTAGGGGGTCCCGAACTGTGCGTCTAAGGTGGATGGTAACAAGAAGCAAGGGACACAGATGTTTACCCAGGTTCGGGCCCTCTCGATGGAGGTAAAACCCTACTTCCTGCTTGATTAATATTGATGATAGGGTAGTACAAGAGTAGATCTACCACGAGATCGTAGAGGCTAAACCCTAGAAGCTAGCCTATGGTATGATTGTTGTATCTCTATCGACTAGTCTGGCCTCGGTTTATCTAATGCACCAGAGGCCTAGGATAACAAGAGTCCTAGCCGAATACGCCGGTGGGGAGGAGTCCTTGTCTTGATCGCCAAGTCTTGTGGAATCTTCCTTGTATGCGGCAACTGTCCGGACTGGCCCATGAGTATACGACCATGGGGGTCCTCGGCCCAATCTAAGCGATCAGAGATGACGTGGTGAGTACCCCTAGTCCAGACACCGTCAAGAGCCCCTAAACCGGTCTTCAAGTTGGGGACGCTCCTCGATTCTTCCGAACTATTCTTCATCTTCGGTCGTCGGTCTTGAAAACCGGTTCAACAAATCTTCTCATCTTCGATCTTGAGGATTGCCGAAGTGCATTCGAAGAGTTTACACGTCGGGTATCCGAGGATCCCCTTTAAGTTTCCGGCCTTTATCAATGCCTTGTTATTTTTATGCCACACCTCAGGTTTGAAGTTGTTCCCGGGAGGCAGTGTCCTCTTGCGTTCGAGCTCTAAAGCCGGACTGCATTCGAGGTATCTTTTGCAGCCGAGCACCAATGCCGGACTACTTCCGAGCTCCAAGGCCGAAATATATCCAAGCTCCAACGCCGGACTGTGTCCAAGCTCCAACGCCGGACTATATCCAAGAAGTCATAGATCATCTTGGTCCAAAAAAGTTGAAGGAGTTTAGCCGAGCTTAATGCCGGAAATGCCCTTTATGGAGCTAGCCGCTAGCGCCCGAGCTTTATGCCGGACTGCTTCCAAGGTGGTGCACCACCCCGACCGCGGGCTAATTTTTTGTGAATATTTTTAACTGCTGCAGTTTATTATCTATCGATGTATATCCAGTAGCCCTCAAGGTGTGTATCAGTCTAAAACCCGAGATGCACCTGAAGGCAAGCATAAAAACAACTGTTCCCAGTAGCCCCTGAGACTCAGGTCGATGCGCGAAATCGGCCTGAGGATCAATTCCTAGCTCGGCAACATACATAGGAATAAAAACGCAGTGTAATATATTACAGATAATTGTGATCGGCGAACGTTCCTGTCGGGGATATACCCCGCGGTATGACCCGGCTGGAGTTGTAAACAGGCTGGGACTTGGTAAACCGGCGGATGTTAAACCGGCGGACAGTTAAGACAGATGGCTATGACAGACGGTAAACCGGCAGGTGCTAAACCGGCAGGAGTTAAGTCAGACAATGTTAAACCGGCGGACAATGTTAAACCGGCCGACAAATGTCAAACCGGCAGACAATGTTAAACCGGCAGACAATGTTAAACCGGCGGACAATGTTAAACCGGCAGACAATATTAAACCGGCAGACAATGTTAAACCGGCAGGCAATGTTAAACCGGCAAACAGTGATAACTGGGTTGTCAGGGTTTATGAAGCCCGAGATGTTATGAAGCCCAAGATGTTAAGAAGCCCGTGAAGATAAGTTAGAATAGTTAAGTCTTAAGTCCGAGTTGGACTCTACATGTAACCCGCCTCTTCAACATATATAAGGAGGGGCAGGGCTCCCTAAAGAGGGACAAGCTACAAGCAAGAAGAAACAATCTTAGGGCTAGACACAAAGAGGAGAGCCGGTTTACAGAGACTCCCTCGTGATGATAATGAGACCTAGCCTCAAACAACATGTAGGGCTATTACCGGATGATTTTTCCCGGGGCCTGAAGCTGTCTAAATCCCTATCTTGTTCTTGCCTTTCTCGATTCCGCTCAACCCCTCTCAAGCTACCACATAGATGCGTTGGCCTCACAACTAAGTCCTCACCCCAGGACATCTGCCGTGACAATTCCACGACAGTTGGCGCCCACCGTGGGGCCTGTGCACGGTGGTGTAGAGTTCTTGGAGGGTTTTCTTCCAGGGATCGAGAAGTTTGCAGTTACCGGATGAAGACGAGCCGGTTTGGAAGGATCTGCATCAAGTGCAAGTTTACCAGATTGAGATGAAAATAATTAGGGTTTGACGTTTTGTGCGTCGCCGACAACGCGAAGCGGTTTATTGAAACCAACGGAGGATTGACTTTGTTTGTACGGCGCATCCTACAAGCTGTCAAATTGTTGTCTGATCCGCCGAGTCCAGTTCGAGACCGACAAAAAATTCTGCTGTCTAAACCGCCGAGTCCCGGAAAGATTCTGCTGCCGGGTTACAGGTTTAAAGCCACGTGGTTTCTGCTAAGGATCGGAGGACCAGTCCTATACAATCGATTATATGGGAGTATTATGTTCTATCGAGTCATCATGTGCTAAAAAAAGTGGATAAGACCACGGAGTTGGTCTCCGCCGCCTCGCCAACACTGCTGCTTCGCAGCTGAAGGCAGAGCGCCTCGCACCCCGTCCGCAACCCGCCTCGCCTCCATCGGGCAGAGCGGCTATGGCGGCGCGATGTCACAGCTCGCTGCGCGTCCGTGACCCCAGCTCCTCCACGCAGCGCAGTCCTCGCTACCACCGCCATTCATCACGCGACTCGGCCGCCCGCTCGTCATCACGGCACCGGCGGCTCGGGTCCCAACCAGGTTGCCTCCGCCCGGCGGCGGGTTGCCTCCGCAGACGCCGCTTCGAATCACCGCGCCCAGCCACCTCCCAGCGTGTGCCGGCTCCGGTCCGTTCCGCCCTCGACCACGAGTGGTCCGCTCCGCCCTCAACCACCAACGCGCCGGACTGCGCACCCGTTCACCAACCCGGAGCCGCGCTGGCCTCTCACGCCGGATTCAGTCGCGCCATCATCAACCCGGAGCCGCGCTTCCCCAACCCGACACCGGATTCAGTCGCGCTATCACCAATCCGGAGCCGTGCTTCCACAACCCGACACCGGATTCAGTCGCGCCTCACCTCTGTCTGAATCACCACCGGGCCGCCATGGATTTGCCCAACCCGCCGCGTTTCTCCGCCACCTCCAATCACCGCCCGAAGCCTTACCGAGCCGCTCTATCGTGAGCAGCACTTTCTCAAAAGCCGGCTGCCTCGATGCCTTTTTCCTCCGATTCGGCTCGAGCCACAAGTCGCCGCCCCGTCGTCATCTCCACGGCCGCAGCTGTGCCGCGCCGGCGCGCCTCTGTCGCTGCGCCACCATCGCCGGTTTGCCTCCGCGTCCGAACCGCCTACGCCCCTACTCCACGGCCGTGGCAAACGCGACTGGGACAGAGGCCGGGGCAGGTTGATGCCCTCTTGCGGTTCCTTTCACGCGGCCACGCTGGCTCCGTGTCACAGTCACCGTCGCCCTCGCCGCCTCTCCACCATTACAGCAGTAGCGATGTCGCCTCCACAACCTCGCTATGAGCCTCCATCTGTCGATGTATGGCGGATTGGGAAGCCGGTCTACGCTTTTCACAAATCCCCACCGTGCTCACCTTCGCCGTCAGGGCCATCCCTGCAGCCACGCCAACACTGCACGCCGGTCCCGGCTGGGTTATGCCTCTGTTTGTGTTTGTTGACAAGGGTTGTTTCTGTTGTGGCCTTGCCTTCGTAGCCGGTTTTTCTGCGTGTTACTGCCGCTCTAAATCGCTGTCGACAAAGTTGTCTCGCCTCCGTTGCTGTTGAACCACCCGTGGCCTCTGCTTCTGTGGACCGGCCCTTGACGAGGTTCGTTGACCCACTTGACTCACCGCTCACCCGCAGGCTCCAACCCGCCGCCAGTCCCTTAAACCGCCGGGCGGTTTACCCGGTGAGGGAGTCCTGGATTAGGGGGTGTCCGGATGGCCGGACTATAGCCTTTGGCCGGACTCCTAGACTATGAAGATACAAGATTGAAGACTTCGTCCCGTGTCCGGATGGGACTTTCCTTGGCGTGGAAGGCAATCTTGGCGATACGGATATGTAGATCTCCTACCATTGTAACCGACTCTGTGTAACCCTAACCCTCTTCGGTGCCTATATAAACCAGAGGGTTTTAGTCCGTAGGACGAACAATAATCATACCATAGGCTAGCTTCTAGGGTTTAGTCTCTCTGATCTCGTGGTAGATCTACTCTTGTACTACCCATATCATCAATATTAATCAAGCAGGAGTAGGGTTTTACCTCCATCGAGAGGGCCCAACCTGGGTAAAACATCGTGTCCCTTGTCTCCTGTTACCATCCGCGTGACGCACGATTCGGGACCCCTACCGAGATCCGCCGGTTTTGACACCGACATTGGTGCTTTCATTGAGAGTTCCTCTGTGTCATCGTCTTTAGGCCCGATGGCTCCTCCGATCATCAACAATGATGCGCTCCAGGGTGAGACTTTTCTCCTCGGACAGATCTTCGTATTCGGCGGCTTTGCACTGCGGGCCAATTCTCTTGGCCATCTGGAGCAGATTGAAAGCTACGCCCGCCACCGTGTCAGATTTGAAGTTTGAACTACACGGCTGACGTCCGCGGAGACTTGATCTTCGACGGGTTCGAGCCACAGCCAAGCGCGCCGCACTGTCACGAAGGGCATGATGTAGCTATGCTGCCGAACAGTGTCCTGGAGGCCGCACCAGTGTCTGCTCCGACCTTAGGCTCGAAGCCGACTGCGCCGATCGAGGACGGGTGGCTGGACACCGCCTCGGGGGCTGCAATCTCTACGGCGATTGAGCCATACACCTACCCGTCCTTTGCGGCTTCGTGACTCAAGGTGCGGACTCCTCTCCGGACTCGAACCTTCTGCGCCCCGCCAATCGATCCTATTGGGCGCCGATCATGGAATTCACTGCATGGACATCTTTCAAAGACTCGCCTTTGGCGACATCCTGAACTCACTAAAGTCTCTCTCTTTATCAGGAGAGCCCTGGCCGGATTATGGTCGGGAAGGTTGGGATGCGGACGACGAAGAAATTCAAAGCCCACCCACCACCCACGTCGTAGCCACTGTCCATGATTTAATCGACATGCTCGACTTCGACTCCGAAGACATCGACGGTATGGACGACGATGCAGGAGACGATCAAGAACCAGCGCCCATATGGCACTGGAAGGCCACCTCATCATACGACATATACATGGTGGACATCCCAAAAGATGGGAATGGCGATGGAACAGCGGAGGATGACCCCTCGAAGAAATAGCCTAAGCGCCGGCGTCAGCGGCGCCGCTCTAAATCCTGCCACAGCAAAAACGGTGATTCCGGCACGGGAGACAATAACACCCGGACAAGGCGAAGACAACCCCTCCAAAGAGGATTCAGCGCAGGAGGATGGAGAAGCCAGCCCTCGTGAGAGAGCGACAGAAAGAGAGGTAGAGGACGATAATTACATGCCTCCCTCTGAAGATGAGGCAAGCCTCGACGACGACGAATTCGTCGTGCCCAAGGATCCCGTCGAACAAGAGCGTTTCAAACGCAGGCTTATGGCCACGGCAAGCAGCCTCAAGAAAAAGCAGCAACAGCTTAGAGCTGACCAAGACTTGCTAGGCGACAGATGGACTGAAGTCCTTGCGTCAAGAGTATGAACTCGAGCGCCTCCAAGAGCTACCAAAACGCATGCTGCTACCCGATTAGAGGAGGAAGCACCCAAACCTACATCACCAGCGATGATACGGCTGACCGCCACCTCGTGGCGCGACGAGAGGCCTCTCGACCCTCAACTCAAGCCGCACCCGCGCCGCTCAAAAATACCAAGGCTGGGAAATGCGCCAGACCTGCGAGATATATTGGAGGACAAGGCAAGGCAAACAAGATCGATCTACGGATTGCGTGGGTGCCCCACGACACGTGACGATAACCGTCACGCTGGATATGGCAACCCCGGCCGGGCCAAACACAGTAGACAAAGCTCATTTGAGCTGCGTCGTGATATAGCCCAATCTGAGGCGCCAAGACACCCACTATGCTTCACAGATGAAGTGATGGATCATCAAATCCCTGAGGGTTTCAAACCCGTAAACATTGAATCATACGATGGAACAACAGATCCTGCGGTTTGGATCGAGGACTATCTCCTTCACATCCACATGGCCCGCGGTGATGATCTACACGCTATCAAATACCTCCCACTCAAGCTTAAAGGACCAGCCCGACATTGGCTTAACAGCTTGCCGCCAGAGTCAATTGGTTGTTGGGAAGACACGAAGCCGCATTCCTCGACAATTTCCAGGGCACATATGTGCGACCACCAGATGCCGATGACCTAAGCCACATAATTCAGCAGCCAGAGGAATCGTCCAGACAATTCTGGACACGGTTCCTAACAAAGAAATATCAAATCGTCGATTGTCCGGATGCAGAGGCCCTTGCAGCCTTCAAACACAACATCCGCGATGAGTGGCTTGCCCGGCACCTAGGACAGGAAAAGCCAAAATCCATGGCAGCCCTCACAACACTCATGACCCGCTTTTGCACGGGAGAGGACAGCTGGCTAGCTCGTAGTAACAACATGACCAAGAGCCCTGGTAATTCGGATACCAAGGACAGCAATGGCAGGTCGCGTCGCAACAAGCACAAGCGCCGCATTAACGGTGATAATGCTGAGGATACGGCAGTCAATACCGGATTCAGAGGCTCTAAACCCGGTCAGCGGAAAAAGCCATTTAAAAGAAATACACCGGGCCCGTCCAATTTGGACCGAATACTCGATCGCTCGTACCAGATACACGGCACCCCCGAAAAACCAGCCAACCACACCAACAGGGATTGTTGGGTGTTCAAGCAGGCAGGCAAGTTAAACGCCGAAAACAATGACAAGGGGCTGCATAGCGATGACGAGGAGGAGCCCCGGCCGCCGAACAATACAGGACATAAGGGCTTCCCCCCACAAGTGCGGACGGTGAACATGATATACGCAACCCACATACCCAAAAGGGAGCGGAAGCGTGCACTAAGGGACGTATATGTGATGGAGCCAGTCGCCCCAAAGTTCAACCCGTGGTCTTCCTGCCCGATCACTTTTGATCGAAGAGACCACCCCACTAGCATCCGCCATGGAGGATTCTCCGCATTGGTTCTAGACCCAATCATTGACGGATTTCACCTCACTAGAGTCCTAATGGACGGCGGCAGTAGCCGGAACCTGCTTTATCAGGATACAGTGCGCAAAATGGGCATAGACCCCTCAAGGATTAAACCCACGAAGACGACCTTTAAAGGCATCATACCAGGTGTAGAGGCCAACTGTACAGGCTCAGTTACACTTGAAGTGCTCTTCGGATCCCCGGATAACTTCCGAAGCGAGGAGTTAATCTTAGACATAGTCCCGTTCCGCAGCGGCTATCACACATTGCTCGGACGAACCGCATTTGCAAAGTTCAACGCGGTGCCGCACTACACATATCTCAAGCTCAAGATGCCAGGTCCTCGAGGAGTCATTACGGTCAATGGAAACACCGAACACTCTCTCCGGACGGAGGAGCATACGGCGGCCCTCGCGGCGGAAGTACAAAGCAGCCTCTTAAGGCAATTCTCGAGTCCGGCTATTAAACGTCCGGACACCGTCAAGCGCGCCCGGAGTAACCTACAACAAGACCGCCTGGCATGTTCCGAGCACGCATAGCAATGCGGACCAAACCCCAGCCCTCGCGAAATCGTGAAATCAGTACTACACGTACATAATTACGCTCTAGAAATACCATGGGCATAGGGGGAGGGGCACGACCACAGCATGCCTAGAATGCGGCTCAACCGCACCAGGGGCTCCGATTGTGTCATTCTTTACTTTTCTTCTTTCTTTTTTACTTTCAGGACTCCATTCTCACAAAGCCTTGTCTGGCAGTAGACCCGCCGAACACACGATGCAACAGCTAGGGAAGCAGAAAGCTACGTCGAGTGTCCAGGTGGTCTCTATTACGAGCAGTATACCTGTTTTACATACCATCCCGCAGCTTACCCCTGTAGGGGGACATGTTAAAAAGTCCCGTCCCTTGCTTATCGCACTATTTGTATCATTCTGCTCTTACTGCAGCCCTTTTGAATAAACAATACATAGCTTCTGCCTATTATTGATTCCCTTTTTTCTATATATATATGTTCAGTTATGACATTGCGCAACCGTACACTTTGGTACGGGCAATACACCAGGGGCTCAAGTACCCCACAATATTGTGTGATAAGTCCGAACACTTTCACAAGTGCGGCACCCCGAACTTATAACATTATATGCATCGGCTCCGAATCATGTCTTGGGTCAATAGTTGGGTTTGCCCGGCTCCCATGTTTTGGTACCTTATGTTCCGTTATATCAGCTAAGGTAGCACTGAGAGAACCACTACGATTGTGCCCCGGTTGAGCTGGGTTAAGCACCTCAACGGAGAAAGCTAAAACTGACCGTCATGATAAGGCGAGAGCCGGTCGCTGTTCGAGAGGTTTTCGAGTCCCTAAAGACTTATGCCGCTTAGAGCGAAGAGTCGGCATTGTCCGGCCTAGGCGTGGATAGCGCCCCGAACTCGGTCTTCCGGTACCGGGGGCTTCACGAAATTTAAAATTATAGAATTCTATGGCTAAGTGAGGGTGTTCAAGCATTATAGTCCGTTGCCTTGTTACGTTGCGCTGAGCGCCTCCTCAAGGACCCAAGAATGGGAACAAGAGCGCTCAAGTTTATCCCAACACCCCAAAGATTCGTGGCATGGGGGCTGAAGCCGACGACTCGCCATCTCTCAAATTTAATAAACGGCTGCACGTAGGTAATATTTTAAATTCAAAAGTGTTGCTTAGCGATATGAACAAGTTTCCAGCGACAGATAACAAATGCGAGTGTACTAAAAATTACATCTTTGGAGCATTCACCCGCTATAAGGCGGGCACCTTCAGACGCCTCATAATACATTTCAGGCTTGCGCTGCTCCTTGCCCGGTGGTGGTCCGTCTGTCACAAGCTTCTCGGCGTCCATCTTACCCTCAAAGGCACCTTAGCATGGGCAAGGGCCCACGGGCACCTTCGATGCAGACGAGCGCTTGGTGACTTCAACCCATGGACAGTGTCCACCACCGCCTCACCAGCCCAAAGTAGCTCCTGTGCATGGCTTCCTTAGGCCACACCAACTATGAGGTTCTTCATGGCCTATTCGCCACCTTATGGAGCTCGACCAGCTGCTTCAACTGGTCGCTATACATCACGTCCGCCTCAAAGATATCGAGACCGTAACACCTTCTCCGCCGAGCTTCCTCCTCGGCTCGGTAGAATGCGGCAGAGATCGGACACACCGCAGGCAGATCTGTGAATGCTCCTGGAGAGCTCCGGATTCGGGTAAGTAACAGATAATTCACTTTCACATGCTTGCTTTGCATATAGAATGCCTTACCTGCCGCTATCTTCTTCATCGCCTCAATTTCCTGGAGGGCTTTTTGGGCTTCGGTCTTAGCGGCTTTGGCGCTCTCAAGGGCCGAGGCGAGCTCAGACTCTCGAGTCTTTGAGTCACGCTCCAAACTCTCGTGTTTTTCCACGAGAGCCTGGAGCTCTTGCCGCACCTCCGCCACCCGCATCTCCTGTTTCTCTCGCCGGGCGCTCGCTGCCGCATCGCTTCGCCTTGGACACCGCCTTCAGATCGCCACCTCGCTCGTGGCCCCCGCAATATTCACGTTATTCCTGTCATTTTTTGCAACCACATCTTTTAAATACTCCCATAAGGTCTTACTTACCTTCCTTGTCCTCGAGTTGCTTTTTGGCAAGGCCGAGCTCGTTCTCGGACTGCTCGAGGCTCTGCTTCAATGCATCAACCTCCGCAGTCAGTGCGGCAGAGGTCAGCAGCGCAGCCTGCATTCCCATATTGACATACTTATGTTAGACTCCTGCGTATATCTTTTTAGATCCTCAGTTCGGCTTTTTCTTTCCGAATACCAAACTGAGCATCAGGGGCTACTGTCTATGCGGTAATATTTTTATATATCTTAAATACATACCTCAAAGCTTGTTAGAAGGTCTGGCATAGGCACCAGCCCGCTCTTGGCGGATCGAATCTTCTCGACCACCACACTCATAACAAAGCGGTGCTCCTCGTCGATGGAAGCCGTTAAGCGCCTCCATCAAATCATCCGGTGCCTCCGGTTGGACGGAGGTCACCGGCGTCGCAGTCCTGCCCTTCTTACGAAGGGGTCGCCTGCTGGACTCCGGAACCACTGAGGTTCCGGTACGGAGTTCGGCATAGGGCCGGACTTAAAGCCCTTTGGGGTTTTATCCCCTTTGCGCCCGGAGTCCGGGAGGTCGCCTTGCGGCGCCTCCAGGGCCACCTCCTCTGGCTGGGCCCTTTGGGACTCCACCCGGCCATCATCCGGGCGGGAGGAGACGAGGCGGTCGGAAGTGAGGTGCTATTCACATCCGACGAATCCAGGGAGCCGCTCGACGAAGCGTCGAGCCCGTCCTTGGGCGGGCTGCATGGTTATATTCGGCGTTAGAAGATGCTGTGTGACAATTGGAACGCCATGAGTTATTCTGGTGTCCGGACGCTTACGATTTCGCCAGGGGCTTGGTCCTTGGTGGCCACTCCTCCCCGCCGTCGTCGGTGTTGGTGGTGCAGTCCGGAGGGAGGGTCCTTCCCTTCTTGGACCCTCCGGCCTCCCCAGTTGGGGCGGCCTTCCTTTTCTTCTCTCCCCCTGCTGGGGGAGAGGCCTCTTTTCCCTCCTCCTCGTCTTCGCGGGAGGAGTCCGCCTCGGAGTCATCGGACGATGAGTCCGACGGCACCTGGCGCCGGGAACTCCTTCGAGTTCCCGTGGCCTTCTTCTTGGCCTTCTTCTCCGGCACCACGTAAGGTGTCGGAACCAGCAGCCCCGTCAATCGGGTGTCCGCTGGGTCTTCTGGCAAGGGAGCCGGACAGTCAACCTGTCCGGACGTCTTTTGCCAGTCCTGTCAAAGGTGAGGGAGTTTTAGATCCCGCATAGAGTCAAACTGTGAAAAAAGAGTCCCGTAAAGGGTAAAATAGCTTACCTCGCTGGCTTGATGCATGAGCTGAATCCGCGATCTTGGTAGCAGATGCGGAGCCTCAACGCTTTTGAACAAGCACCTTCCGGCATCTTCGCACGTAGTGTCAAGAGTCGGCTCAAGGTTCGGTGCTGTGCTGGATCAAACTCCCACAAGTTGAAGGCCCGTTGCTGGCATGGGAGGATCCGGCGGATGAACGTAACCTGGACTATGTCGACAAGCTTGAGCTTCTTGTCCACCAGGTTTGGGACGCAGGTTTGGAGTCCGGTCCTCTTCCGAATTACTCCCACGCCAGCCCATCTCTTTCCATGAGGTGAGCCGTAGGAAGCCAGATCAGAATTGGGGGCCGCCGCCATTTAGAGTCGCGGCTCGGTGATGTAGAACCATCCCGATTGCCACCCCTTTATGGTCTCCACAAAGGAGCCTCGAGCCATAGGACGTTGGCCATCTTGCTCACCATGGCACCTCCGCAGACTCGCTTGGCGGCCGCCCACTACCTTCGCTTGACATTGAAGGTCTTCACCCATAAGCGAAGTGGGGCTGGATGCAGAGGAAGGCCTCACACCCACGATGAACGCTGAGATGTTGAGGATGAAATTCAGGGCCGATCATGGAAATCTAGGCCGTAGTAGAACATGAGCCCCTGGACAAATGGGTGAAGTGGAAAACCTAGTCCATGGAGGAAGTGGGGAGGAACACCACCTCTCATGGGGCCTGGGGTGGGGATGAGCTGCCCTTGTCGGGGAGCCGATGCGCGATGTCGCTGGACAAGTATCCGCCTTCGCAGCTTTTTGATGTGCCCTCCGTGACGGAGGAGGCCATCCACTTGCCTCCCGCTCCGACATAGTTGGAGAAGGTTGAGGTGGGATGTGCGGACTTGGGCGCTAGAGCTCGAAAAGGAAATGGATGAGCAAAGGAGGAAGAAGGCGTGTGTGAAAAAGTGGATCCTTATCCCCTTATATGGACGGACAAAGCTATGCGTCCCCACCGCCCGATAAAACTCGCTTATCTCCCAAGCGCCGTAATCAATGGCGCGGTTGGGTTACCCACGCCCATATTGATGAGAATCCGGAATAAGGGACACGATCTCGCTTTGACAAGATGTGCCAAGGAAACCGCCTCGCTCAACGCTACCGAGGTGGGACAAAGAAAATGATTCAAATAAAGGCTTGGCTGTGTGTGATGTCACGCTGCGGAATACGCCGCAGATTTAACTTGTGTAAATATTATTCTCTCTGGCGGTATGTGGAACTTATTTTGCGAGCGGACACTATTCTTGTGTTCAAAATCTTCTATGAAGTATTCGGAGGAGGAACCCGCTTTGCAATGTCGAAGATAATATGCCGCGGACTCGTCGTCATTGAAGCCTGGTTCGTGGGCTACCGAGGAGTCCTGGATTAGGGGTGTCCGGATGGCGGACTATAGCCTTTGGCGGATTCCTGACTATGAAGATACAAGATTGAAGACTTCGTCCCGTGTCCGGATGGGACTTTCCTTGGCGTGGAAGGCAAGCTTGGCGATACGGATATGTAGATCTCCTACCATTGTAACCGACTCTGTGTAACCCTAACCCTCTTCGGCGCCTATATAAACCGGAGGGTTTTAGTCCGTAGGACGAACAATAATCATACCATAGGCTAGCTTCTAGGGTTTAGCCTCTCTGATCTCATGGTAGATCTACTCTTGTACTACCCATATCATCAATATTAATCAAGCAGGAGTAGGGCCCGAACCTGGGTAAAAACATCGTGTCCCTTGTCTCCTGTTACCATCCGCCTAGAAGCACAGTTCGGGACCCCCTACCCGAGATCCGCCGGTTTTGACACCGACACCCGGCTTCAGCGCCAACTCACCGGGCTGGTTGCCATGGAGATAGCGGTGAAATAAGTGCCTTCGCAGGAGATAAGGACATACTGTCGGCAAGCGGGCCCGACCAGGATGAGTGTGGTATGACTGAAGGATGAATCTTGTGGCCGTCTGCCGTATGAGGAATAATTGCAATTTCCTGATCGATAAAACCGGAGGTTATTACGTGTGTGATGGCATAGTCCGTCCAAAGAAAGATCATAGAGACAAAACGGAAAAGCATGTTATCTGGCGGACCCGGTTATCTAAATTTGGTTTGCGCCATCAGTATCATCCGACAAAAAATGCCAGGTGATATTCATCTAAGTATATTTTATCAGCAAATATTGTTTTTATAAAGAGAACAATTACTTTTGGTCTGTATATTTTTTATGTGGAGGACAATAATTTATTATGAAGATGGTGCCATGCTGTGCCAATGAAGTATGCGTTAAGCGTCATCATGCGTCGCTGTCCGCACCTGCTTGTTGTTGAACGGCTTCACCATGGTGATCATCAACTCTGCGGTGGATAACCACTTGCCTGGCATATCAGGTGAAATCCATTCAGTATATTTTTATATTATATATTGCTTTCTTTAAAAGAGCAATTACTCCGGCTTGCAAAGTTATCTAATGCATTTGCTTCTGTTTTTCTTTTGATAAAATATTTTTTTTCTGTTGCATTTTCAACCAACATTATTAAATCCGGTTCAACTGCCGATTCTGATTGACGAACACGATTAAATCATAATCCGGAGACTATCGCCCGGTCTGGTTTCACTATAAGTCGCCAAAGATATATTTGGATTGCGCCATTGGAATCATGCGCTCATAAATCATTGGATTATATTATTCAAATCTTCAAATAGCCAACATGGCTGGATTTCTATTATGGTTATCAATAACCAGATATTATGGTTAAGGTTTTCAAAGTCGCTTTAGCGCAATGGCTATCATATTGTCAATAGGATATGATTTATTCTACAATTGAAGGCATAGTCCCGAGTTGCTACAGGCTTACAACCCGCACTTGGGGGCTACATTATTTAAGTTGAGATTACATCAAATATGAAAGTCTCATGTCGCCGCAAGCATGCACCATGACACTTGGGGCTAATGCAAAGTCATTTTTGCTCATATTATTGAAGACCCGACTCATCACATTATAATGAGCCGCCCTTGGGGGCTACCAATTGCTCCTATCAACAATTCAAGGTACAAAGCTTTTTATCCATTATATTGAAGGATACATTGCTCGGTTGGTAAAGAACAAGGCTCTTAACCTTGTGGACGTGGATTCAAGCCCCATGATGGGGTTATATCATATGATGTTATTTTCATTGAAGTATCTATCAAGTCCTGTGTTGCTGCAAGCATGACAACTCGCACTTGGGGCTACATATGTGGAATACTCAATTCGACTAGTGATTGAGATGAACAGCCTGGATTTCTTCAACATTGTGATATTTATATTGAAGCAAGTCTTAAGCTATTGCTATGCTACCTTCTTAAGACTTGGGGGCTATACGTGATAGGTATATAAGAGGTATATTCTCAAGCTGGATGTTAACTACAAGTATGACCCGGTGCTATCAATATTTATAAACAGGTGATCTTGGCGATGATAAACCGGCAAAGTTCTACATTCTTAAACCAGCTGAAGATCAGATGAGTATTTCAAAGACCAATATTTTTGTTAAGCATTGGGAGCTGAGTCAAAGAAGTTATTCTTCACAATATTTCTCTGTGACAAACCAATGTCAAGAAATTGATTATGAAGCTGGCCTATTGACCCGGATTTTCTAGAAGGAAATGACAAGGATTTAAAGATGCTCAGATCAGTTTAACATGGATAAATCCAAATTAAACTGGCGGCTAATGTCGAGGATATACCTCATGTATGACCCGCCGGAGTTGTAAACCGGTGGGACTTGGTAAACCGGCGGATGTTAAACGGCGGACAATCAAGACAGATATGATTAAGACAGATGGCTATGATGACGGTAAACCGGCGGTGGTAAACCGGCGAGGAGTTAAGTCGATAATGTTAAACCGCGGACAATGTTAAACCGCCGACAAATGTTAAACCGACAGACAATGTTAAACCGCGTATAATGTTAAACCGGCGGACAATGTTAAACCGACAGAACAATGTTAAACCGACAGATAATGTTAAACCGATGCACAATGTTAAACCGCGATACAATGTTAAAACGGCAAACAGTGATAACTGGGTTGTCAGGGGTTATGAAGCCCGAGATGTTATGAAGCCCAAGATGTTAAGAAGCCCGTGAAGATAAGTTAGAATAGTTAAGTCTTAAGTCCGAGTTGGACTCTACATGTAACCCGCCTCTTCAACATATATAAGGAGGGGTAGGGCTCCCCAAAGAGGGACAAGCTACAAGCAAGAAGAAACAATCTTAGGGCTAGACACAAAGAGGAGAGCCGGTTTACGGCGACTCCCTCGTGATGATAATGAGACCTAGCCTCAAACAACATGTAGGTCTATTACTGGATGCTGTTTCCCGGGGCCCGAAGCTGTCTAAATCCCTGTCTTGTGTTGCGTTTCTCGATTCCGCTCAACCCCTCTCAAGCTACCACATAGATGCGTTGGCCTCACGACTAAGTCCTCACCCCAGGACATCTGCCGTGACAATTCCACGACAGGGCCCCTGAGAGAGGGTCGTGAGAAGTCGCCGCAATATACTAGCTTGATGCCGGATAGGTCCATATGGTACCTATTATTGTCCGAAGACATGTATGCGCATAGTTCGTTCAAGCCGAACACCGAAAGCACTTTGAATTCTACCGTATTGAATAAGCAATGCAGAGGCCCCGAGACACCGGGTGGGTGGGAACACCGATCGGGGATCGATGTGCCCTTTAATATTTACAAATAATGAGCATGAAGCCCAGAGCCCCGAGCCTTAATGTGGGCACGGGTGGCTGAATTAGGATCGATATCCGAGTAAAATCACAGATTATGTGTAATGATTCTATGTATCCAAGTACTTTACATCATTATTTTGACTCCATTGCGACCGTTTATCAGTTGGAAGTGGCCCATCGTCGGCTTCTACCGCTTGGTAGATACTACACAGGGTGTTTCCACACTAACAAAACAACCCTTAGCCGACGTCTCGGTGCCCGAAGGCGGTTGTGTTAGCGGAAACGAGGCAATCAGATATGCGGGCTTTATAACTTTCGCTTAGTCATAGGAGCTTTAAACTGGGGAAGCTAGCTATGAGCCCCCGGTTAGTGTTCGGCGACATTCGAGGTCAAGCAGTAAACACTTCGGCCAATGTTATGAAAGGCCCATCATTCAACATAGTCATCGGATCACTGACCAGTTTACGCCTATTGTGACAGTCAGTTTTTGGCTTTCTCCACTGATGTGCTTAACCATGCGAGCTGGAAGCACAATCGCAGTGGTTCTCCCTTTGCACACCTAGCCGAACAAAGCAGAACATAGGGGGCAAGCACAGGAGCCGAGCAACCCAACTATTGACCAAAGACACAATTCTAAACCGAATCATATATAGCAATATCCGAGAATGTTTTTGCCGAATCCCTAAAGGTGTCCGGCGTTGCACTGCGAGACTAATGCTGGAAACGCACAAATAGTTTAAAAGTGCCATAGGCTTGAAAAGCCAAAAAAATTATTCACAAATTTAATGTCCGAACTAGATCAAGTGTTCAGTACCAATCCGAAAATTGGACTTAAAAAAAAGGTGCTTCTGCCATGCTTTAACATGACACATCCTATCTCAAGACTTCAAGCAGGTCAGCCTATGGCTTCAACCTCCTTATCCCGAAAGCGGAGTGCTTCTCCGAGGCTAGTTTAGCAAACTGCACTCGAGCGAATTTAGAGAGAAGCAAGGCTATCCGGCTATTGACCACACACTTGCATCGAGAAGGGAGTGATAGAAAAAGACCTTGCAACGACTAATAAGAAGAACACTTATTATAAAACAACTCACATAAATTTAAGAGCCCCCGAGTGACTTGGGTAAAAGAATGATTGTATGTACCGAAGTACTTATATCATATCTATGTTCACCCGAACTTTAAACGCGTCGTAACCTACCGTCAGCTTCTCCCTCTTTGGTCAAAGACCGAAAAGTGTTATGTACTCCACATGTCGAGAATATTGACGGTGTTTTCGATAACCAGGCAATCAGGTTATAAGGCTGTAACAGACAAAGCGCGCTCAGGGAACTTATGCTATATTACTGATAAAGTGTAAGAAGCATCTTCGAAGAAAATAGTACCCCCACCGATACCTTTCTTCGGTGCTCATTGTTAATATGAGACTTGTGCAATAGATTTTTGTACTCATGAGTTCCGTTGTGTGCCGACCATAATTGAAAACAGTAAGAGCGCTAGCTTTGCTTCACCGGTCGAGGTCCGCTCGGATGAACCGATCGTGATAATCGCAGAGGTGCTCCTTTACTCCCTAGCCGAACAATCGGGAACGTAGGGGTAAACACAGGAGCAAGGTGACCCAGCTTGCAAATTACTTAGGTCAATATGGTGCATATTGTGGCATAATACACGAACAAGGAACGAAGCCGTACAAGTATAATCATATGCAAGAGGAAAAGCTCCAGCAAGGGAGCCCCCAAGTAAACGGGGTATTTGAATTTGTGTGTCACAAACAAAGTTTGGACAAGGAAGTTTTTCGCAAACAACCTTTTGTCAAAAAAGGTATAATGCTTGGTCTAACCGAACAAAATTTAAAAAACTGAAAGTTTTTGAGCATGAAAGCAACTTAGCTGGTTAATGTGTTCGGTGTTGATGACGCAATTCGGGCTTGTGGCGAGACGAAGACGCCCATTGAACCGACAAGGTTTGTAGTCCTCGACATGGCCGAGGTCCCAGCCCCCAGGTCCGAGGTGTCCGAGCAAGGAGTTCGGCACTCCATAGTAGTGACCGCGTAACGCAGTCAAAATCGATTACCTGCACACATAAAACAATGCGGTCCAGGAAATAATATATATATAATCCTTGCATAATTGCTTTACACAAAAATAATTTATTTAAAGAGATGAGGCCTGGCGCCGAAGCGTGACGCATTGAAGGCGTGACAAAGCCTGAATTTGCAGGGCAGTCCGGGCTCCGGATGCGGCATTCGCCGAACTATGTACGGAAACCGGCCGAACCACCACACGGCCGTCTTTAATGCGGCCGCCATTTGATGGACCTGTGTACAGATGATGGAACAAACCAGAGTAATAATTCCTTAAGAGAAATAAGCCCAACGAGCAAAAATTATTAGGATTAATAGCACCTAGTTTATTTGTTGTTGCAACTGCCATGTCAGCCGAAGTGTTGAAGTAGTTCGGCGTGATGGACATCGGCTCGAAGAAGCCAGTGCGGCCATACCGACGCTGGTCGTAACTTGTGACGCGGCAAATGCTGGTTTGATGAAGTGACCATGCGGTGATGCCGAACCCTTGTTCGGCTTGCCGAGATGATGATCCGAAGAAGTTGAGCTCGGCTCAACAAAGCGACGACATGTCTAGCGCAGGTCGGCAGCCGTGGAGCTATATTGCCGGACTGGTTTGACACCAGCGTGATGGCGAAGATTACCTCAGAGGAGGATTAAAATTTTATGGGCGCGTGTTAAAAACAATGCACAATACCTTAAAAGAAAATTCCTTTTAAAATGGTTGTCAAATATCACGTTCATAGAGAAACATGAATTCGGGTCGGATCCGTATTCGCATAGGAAACAGATCTGAAAAGTGATGCACTAATCGGAGGGTTCCCGGAGTTCGGACGGTCGGATCGAGCTGAAATTTTGAGGGGTGGTAGATATAGGAATTCCGCAGCCGATCAGCGGTTGGAACTTCCAAAGGATGTCCGAGCTAGAAGCTGGACACCACGCCCTAAACTCGTCCAGATTCCCGTCCAGATTTGATATGGCTCCGGTATATCGTGGATTGCCAGAGATTCCCCCATCAGAATTCGACGAAATTTTCTAGGGTTGTTGTAGACTCAATTTCGCACAATTACACCAAAGCAATCGTTAGAACGACGCTTAAGGAGGCGGTGGCAGCGGATACAGGTTCGCTGTCCAAAAAAACAGCACGATCGCCCGAGGGTAATGTTGACGTTGAGCCCCCGGGCTCCCTGGATGATTCCTCCATGATCTTGATAGAGATCGGAGTTGATGTTGATGAAGGCCCTCATCCGAACATGACGATTGGAGGTAGGGCGAAGTCCTTGGTCCAGCCAAGGTGACCAGTCGAGCTGGTGACGAAGATGCCGAAGTCGCAGTTGATCTGCAGGCGAGCCATCAACCTTTTGCCGAACACACAGCGGAACTCTCAATTAAAGCACCAATGTCGGTGTCAAAACCGGCGGATCTTAGGTAGGGGGTCCCGAACTGTGCGTCTAAGGTGGATGATAACAGGAAGCAAGGGACACAGATGTTTACCCAGGTTCGGGCCCTCTCGATGGAGGTAAAACCCTACTTCCTGCTTGATTAATATTGATGATATGGGTAGTACAAGAGTAGATCTACCACGAGATCGTAGAGGCTAAACCCTAGAAGCTAGCCTATGGTATGATTGTTGTATCTCTATCGACTAGCCTGGCCTCGGTTTATATAATGCACCAGAGGCCTAGGATAACAAGAGTCCTAGCCGAATATGCCGGTGGGGAGGAGTCCTTGTCTTGATCGCCAAGTCTTGTGGAATCTTCCTTGTATGCGGCAACTGTCCGGACTGGCCCATGAGTATAGGGCCATGGGGGTCCTCGGCCCAATCTAACTGATCGGGAGATGACGTGGTGAGTACCCCCTAGTCCAGGACACCGTCAGTCCTTGCATAGCCGCCTACGTACGCCATCCACAAGTTTATCAAGGGCCATGTCCTCCACTTCCTCTGCGAGGTGGAAGCAGCACCATCGATGTTCATGATGCTTTTGTTCTCTGCATCAAGAATACATCATCCCCATTGTCGTGGAATTTTCACGGCAGATGTCCTAGCAGAAGGACTTAGTCATGGAGCCATCGCAACTAGGTTAGCTTAAAGGGGTTAAACGGGACAAAGGACACAGAGAGTTTATACTGGTTCGGCCCCTTGCGGTGAAGGTAAAGGCCTAATCCAGTTTGAGGTGGTATTGCTTAGGTTTCGATTACTAGGGAGCGAATACGCTTGACCTAGCTTTCGATCTCTTGTTTCTTGCCCTAAACCGCCGCCGGGTCACCCCTTTATATACATAGGCTGATGCTCGGCGGCCTACAGAGTCCCGACCGGCTCATACACAGTGTGTCCGGCTCGGTGACAGAACCTATACTTTCCTTAATGTACAAGTTAACATATGGCGGTTTACGCCTGTGGGTCTCAAGTCGCCTTTGGGTGTTGGGCCTTCAATAAGCCTGCTTCGTGAACCGCCATCTTTAACATCTTCATGGGCCTTTTCATTATGAACCGCCAGTGGTATGACCCGGCCCCTCCTAGGCGGGTCATACCCAATAGTTATATCCCCAACATTAGGCCCCAGGTTGATGTGAACTTGTTCATATCAATCTTCAACACTTAGAAAAAATCCTTCCTTACTTGCTCTTGTGAGATCTTGTAACCCACCATGACGTCATCCCCAAGGATTGTGGTAACCCGCCGTGACGTCACCTGTCATTAATATTACACAAGGCCCAAATCTTAATATACCTTTTTCTTTAATGAGCTCCCAAAATCGAGGCGTCTGCGCTGTCACATATCCATCTTTTAGCCTCCTCGATTCCTGCGCATGCCACTTATCCTTTCAGCTCTATAAATAGGGCCAGGGGTCCCTTTCACTTTCTCCCCTTGCCTTCTCGTCTCCATCTTCTACCTCACGACGCTTCTGCGCTCGAGCTCTTCCGCCGTTGCCGACCTTCCCAACTGCGTCGACTACGGCCGCTGCATCAACCTGAACTGACCAGAGTCCATCCGCGCGCCTCCGTTGTTCAACAACTCCGGTGAGTTTTCCTCTTTCCTTTCACCGTAGATCCCATTAGGGTTTCCACGAGTTCGTCGCAGTTCATCTCGGCCCTTCTTTATTCTTCACTATGTTTTGAGATTTTGATCCAAACTTTATACTCCTCCTGCGCGGAAACAGTTGTAGTACTCATTTTAGACATTAAAACATCTCTACTGTATAAGAAATCCAATCTGGACACATGAACTGCTCAACTGCTGCAACTTAGGTTTTTAGACATCTTCCATTTTTTAAAGTGCCGTAGATCCAAAATCATAGCCTCAATCCGGGAAATCTGTTTTTCCAACACTTAGCTATTTTTCCTCTCTCAGATCTGTATATCAATAACTGTGTGGGTGGCTTAGTTCATGAACTGTAACCCGCCAGACACCATTAGTCCCCTCTAAAGCCGCCAATAGCTCATCTTTATAACTTCAATGCCATCCTCCGGTTTAACACCTTTGCGTGCATGCTTCATTATTATTTGCCTTTGAACCAACAGCCGGCTTAACCATATAATTCTTAAACCGGCATACTCTTACTTTCAGATAATCGAAAAGTGGCTAAGACATACACTGCTTGCAACTGGGTCTAATTTCGGGTCACTAAAGAAGACCTGAACAACTTCGTTGCAACTAGCGCCCTAGCCAAGAAAGAGGACATCCACTAGAGGGCCCCTGGTGAAGAAAATCCACCTAAACCCAAGGATAGAGAAGTGATTGTTTTCACTGACCACCTGAGTCGGGGGTTCAGCCCACCCGGCTCAAAGTTTTTCCGCGATGTGCTTCATTTTTTCCAACTTCACCCTCAAGATATCAGACCCAATTCCATGTCCAACATTTGTAATTTCAAAGTATTCTGTGAAGCTTATCTTCAAGAGGAGCCCACAGTTGAATTATTCAGAGAATTCTACTATTTAAACCGTCGACAGAGTTTACTGATGGGCCCAGCTTGGAACTCAGTGGGGTTTCAATTCAGAAGAGGAAAGAAGCCAACTTTCCCTACGCCAAGCCGCCGAGTCATCCCAAAGATTGGAACCAAACTTGGTTCTATTGTCAAAACACATCTCCAGCTGATGAAAATCCCCTGCCAGGTTACCGCGACCACCGGCTTAGCAACACACATCCACTCCCCTCACGAATTAACACGAAGGAGCAGGCCAAATATGCGCCAACTTTTTCAAAGCTTAGAGCCTTTATGGCCAATGGCTTAACTGGCGTCGACCTTGTTCGGTGCTGGGTGTCCTGGAGTATCTTGCCATTAAGCCGTTGCTTAATGTGCGAATATACTGGCGATTTAAAAGATCCCTAGCACCACTGTGACATTCAACTGTCTGACGCAGAAATTACTGAAGCCACCAAGAAATTGCTGAATGAACCTTTAAAGGAATGCAGTAAAATAGGACTTAGTCCTTTCTGCACCTTCAACAAGCCACCATCCGTAAGTGTTGCACACCTTCCACTCAACAACATTTGTAGTAATTATGCCCACTTATGATCTTTTTGACCTCAACAGGCCGATTCTCCATTTTGGAAGAAGAGACCACAAGATAAACCGGCCAAACCGGCTCGTACCAAAACCAAGGCCACCAAGAGGCATGCCAAAAAGAAAACCATCGAGTCCGCTAATTTAAACTTGGACGATGACAAGGTTGATGATGAGTCAGAGGTAGAACTTGACTCTCTTGGCTCATTCTTTATACATCTTATTGACAATGACTATGATCAGGATGACGCATAAGCCAGCCGTGCAGATGACGTAGAGGTAATTATTCTTTCCTCTAGCTCAGAACCTCTGCCAACACAGAAAACCCGACAAGCAAGCCTGAAAGTAAGCTTTTCTCACCCTTTAGCTCACTTGTATCCCAACTTTCTTTTGAAGAAACAACAACACGAAGCTCGCCGCACCACCCGGCATAGTAGTGGTGTGATTACTTCTTCCGGCTTACCAAACGCGCCGGTTCGCAAACGCCGCCCAGAGGTCTTACATATTTCTGATACACTTTATCCCACGGCGGGTCATTTCCGACAACCTCTTAACTCGTCTGATTCAAACTATCAGGGGACTTCTCATTCCTCCTCTGGCGAATGAACTGGGACTCAAATCCCAACTTTCAAGACTGTACCTGGGTAAGGATATATTTAAACATTCAAACCTTATGCCTGATCAATATACTGACCTCTTTATGCTTCTTTTTTTTCAGGGGTCTTGCTAAACCCAGCAAAAAGGCGAAGCTGAACAAGCCGGTCGACGACTCCAATCCGTCTGAGCTGGAGAAACAACAACCAGAATCTTCTCATCCAATTGCAGAAGCCACCATTGACGACCCACCACCAGAAGAACATGAAGCCTCAATAGACCATATGGATGTTGAGCCGGTGATTTCCAAGCCGCCAAGCCCAGCTAAGCCCGCTAAAGAGAAGACTGATGATGTTGTCGTCACTGGGTTTGGTTACACAACACCGGGTAACCCCACTGTCTTATCCAAGCACAACGCCAAGGAAGAAATTTCCGCTGATGATAAGGGCAAGTGGAAGGTAGACTTAGAGGGCTATGCCCAGTTCAGTGCCCAAGATATCCACTCTGGTTATTTGAACTGTCTGCACACCAGTCGTGACTTCGAAGCTGGCTTGGTCAATTTGATGAAACGCTATGAGGTAATTCAATCACCATTCTCTTTCATAATTATCTGTCTATTAGCCGCCAAGTCTATAGGATATGATAGAATTTGAGTATGCTATAGACTTTCCAATTGCCATAAAGAACTGCACAACATCACTAGTAGCCCCCAAGGGCCGGCTTAAATCACCATGTTAAGCCGGGACTTTAAGTAGCAAGAATTAACGTTGCATCCGTAGCCCCCAAGGGCCAGCTTAATAAGTATGTTAAGCCGGGACTTATCAGCATTTGATAGATCAACACTTCAACATATAACCTTGATAAACTGGATCATATCATTATACACGAGTCCTCACATAAATTCGTCTTTGAAAAGAGCAATAGGCATTAGCCCCCAAGTGCCAAGGAAAATACTTGTATTGTGCTTGGGACTTCAGGAAAGATCTTAAGAGCAATATACATTAGCCCCCAAGTGCCAAGGAAAATACTTGTATTGTGCTTGGGACTTCAACAATAATTATACTCATAATATCTGTCTATGTTTGTTTATACCATAGGCTGAACTATCTGAGAAGGATTCACAGCTCAATGATCCAAAGGCCAATAAAAACTCAACAATCTGAGACATCCAAGGCCAAATCAGAACTGAAGACTGCTTTAGAGAACATTGAGCAGCTTAAGCAAAACTTCAATACTGACAAAGATGGTTGGGAAAGTGAAAATGCAACTCTATTGAAGAGAGCGGAAGATGCTGAAGCCGCACTTAAACCGGTGTCCGACGAGTTATCTGTTGGGTAACGTAGTAATTTCAAAAAAATTTCCTACGCACACGCAAGATCATGGTGATGCATAGCAACGAGAGGGGAGAGTGTTGTCTACGTACCCTCGTAGACCGAAGCGGAAGCGATCACAACGTAGAGGAAGTAGTCGACGTTATCCTCGCGATCCAACCGATCCAGCGCCGTTACTCCGGCACCTCCGAGTTCTTGGCACACGCTCAGCTCGGTGACGCCCTCGACTCCGATCCAGCAAAGCTCCGGGAGAGAGTTCCACAAGACGACGGCGCAGGACGATCTTGATGTTTTATCGACGCAGGCTTCGCCTAAGCACTTGCTACAATTTGACCGAGGTGGAATATGGTGGAGGGGGCACCGACACGGCTAAGGAACGATCTCAAGGATCAACTTGTGTGTCCATGGGGTGCCCCTGCCCCAGTATATAAAGGAGGGAGGGAGGAGGAGGCCGCCCTCTACTATGGCGCGCCATGGGGAGTCCTACTCCCACCGGGAGTAGGATTCCCCTTTTCCTAGTCCAACTAGGAACCCTTCCATGTATTAGGAGTAGGAGAGAAGGAAAGGGAAGGGAAAAGGAGAAGGAAGGAAGGGCGCCTCCCTAGTCCAATTCGGACTAGTCCAAGGGAGGGCGGCGGCCACCCTTTTGGCCCTTTTTCTCCTTTCCCGTATGGCCCATTAAGGCCCAATACGAATTCCCGTAACTCTCCGGTACTCCGAAAAATACCCGAATCACTCGGAACCTTTCCGAACTCCGAATATAGTCGTCCAATATATCGATCTTTACGTCTCGACCATTTCGAGACTCCTCGTCATGTCCCCGATCTCATCCGGGACTCGAACTCCTTCGGTACATCAAAACTCATAAACTCATAATAAAACTGTCATCGAAACCTTAGCGTGCGGACCCTACGGGTTCGAGAACTATGTAGACATGACCTAGAACTATTCTTTGTCAATAACCAATAGCGGAACCTGGATGCCCATATTGGCTCCTACATATTCTCGAAGATCTTTATCGGTCAAACCGCATAACAACATACTTTGTTCCCTTTGTCATCGGTATGTTACTTGCCCGAGATTCGATCGTCGGTATCCAATACCTAGTTCAATCTCGCCACCGCAAGTCTCTTTACTCGTTCCGTAATACATCATCTCGCAACTAACTCATTAGTTGCAATGCTTGCAAGGCTTAAGTGATGTGCATTACCGAGAGGGCCCAGAGATACCTCTCCGACAATCGGAGGACAAATCCTAATCTCAAATCGCCAACCCAACATCTGCCTTTGGAGACACCTGTAGTACTCCTTTATAATCACCCGATTCGTTGTGACGTTTGGTAGTACCAAAGTGTTCCTCCGTAAACGGAGTTGCATAATCTCATAGTTATAGGAACATGTATAAGTCATGGATAAAAGCAATAGCAACATACTAAGCGATCGGTGCTAAGCTAATGGAATGGGTCATGTCAATCAGATCATTCAACCAATGATGTGACCCCATTAATCAAATGACAACTCCTTTGTCTATGGTTAGGAAACTTAACCATCTTTGATTAACAAGCTAGTCAAGTAGAGGCATACTAGTGACACTCTGTTTGTCTATGTATTCACACATGTATTATGTTTCCGGTTAATACAATTCTAGCATGAATAATAAACATTTATCATGATATAAGGAAATAAATAATAACTTTATTATTGCCTCTAGGGCATATTTCCTTCAGCTCCCACTTGCACTAGAGTCAATAATCTAGATCACATCACCATGTGATTAACATCGATAGTTCACATCATCATGTGATTAACACCCATAATTCACATCGCCATGTGACCAAGACCCAAAGGGTTTACTAGATTCAGTAATCTAGTTCACATCGCTATGTGATTAACACCCAAAGAGTACTAAGGTGTGATCATGTTTTTCTTTGTGAGAGAATCTTAGTCAACGGGTCCGCCACATTCAGATCCGTATGTATTTTGCAAATCTCTATGTCAACAATGCTCGCACGAGCTACTCTAGCTAATTGCTCCCACTTTCAATATGTATCCAGATTGAGACTCGAGTCATCTAGATTAGTGTTAAAACTTGCATCGACGTAACCCTTTACGGCGAACCTTTTTCACTTCCATAATCGAGAAACATATCCTTATTCTACTAAGGATAATTTTGACCGATGTCCATTGATCTACTCCTAGATCACTATTGCACTCCTTGCCAAGCTTAGTGGTAGGGTATGCAATAGATCTGTACACAACATGACATACTTTATAGAACCTATGGCTGATGCATAGGGAATGACTTTCATTCTTTTTCTATCTTCCTGCCGTGGTCGGGTTTTGAGTCTTACTCAATCTCACACCTTGTAACACAGGCAAGAACTCTTTCTTTGACTGTTCCATTTTGAACTACTTCAAAATCTTGTCAAGGTATGTATTCATTGAAAAACTTATCAAGCGTCTTGATCTATCTCTATAGATCTTGATGCTCAATATGTAAGCAGCTTCACCGAGGTCCTTCTTTGAAAAACTCCTTTCAAATACTCCTTTATGCTTTGCGAGAATAATTCTACATCATTTCCGATCAACAATATGTCATTCACATATACTTATCGAAATGTTGTAGTGCTCCCACTCACTTTCTTGTAAATACAGGCTTCTCCAAAAGTCAGATAAAACCATATGCTTTGATCACACTATCAAAGCGTTTATTCCAACTCGAGATGCTTGCACCAGTCCATAGATGGATTCTTTGAAGCTTGCACATTTTGTTAGCTCCTTTAGGATTGACAAAACCTTCTGGTTGCATCATATGCAACTCTTCTTTAATAAATCCATTAAGGAATGCTGTTTTGACATCCATTTGCCGATTTCATAAAATGTGGCAATTGCTAACATGATTCGGACAGACTTAAGCATCGCTACGAGTGAGAAAATCTCATTGTATTCAACACATTGAACTTGTCGAAAACCTTTTGCAACAAGTCGAGCTTTGTAGATAGTAACACTACTATCATTGTCCGTCTTCCTCTTGAAGATCCATTTATTTAACATGGCTTGCTGATCATCGAGCAAGTCAATCAAAGTCCATACTTTGTTTTCATACATGGATCCTATCTCAGATTTCATGGCCTCAAGCCATTTCGCGGAATCTGGGCTCATCATCGCTTCCTCATAGTCCGTAGGTTCATCATGGTCTAGTAACATGACTTCCAGAACATGATTACCGTACCACTCTGGTGCGGATCTTACTCTGGAAGACCTACGAGGTTTGGTAGCAACTTGATCTGAAGTTTCATGATCATCATCATTAACTTCCTCACTAATTGGTGTAGGAATCATTTGGAACTGATTCCTGTGATGAACTACTTTCCAATAAGGGAGAAGGTACAATTACCTCATCAAGTTCTACTTTCCTCCCACTCACTTCTTTCGAGAGAAAATTCTTCTCTAGAAAGGATCCATCTTAGCAACAAATATCTTGCTTTCGGATCTGTGATAGAAGGTGTACCCAATAGTTACCTTTGGGTATTCTATGAAGACGCATTTCTCCGATTTGGGTTCGAGCTTATCAGGTGAAAACTTTTTCACATAAGCATCACAACTCCAAACTTTAAGAAACGACAGCTTAGGTTTATCGCTAAACCATAGTTCATACGGTGTCATCTCAACGGATTTAGATGGTGCCCTATTAAACGTGAATGCAGCTGTCTTTAATGCATAACCCCAAAACGATAGTGGTAAATCGGTAAGATACATCATAGATCGCACCATATCAAAATAAAGTACGGTTACTGACGTTCGGACACACCATAATGTTGTGGTGTTCCAGTGGCGTGAGCTGTGAAACTATTCCACATTGTTTTCATTGAAGACCAAATTCGTAACTCAAATATTCATCTCCACGATCAGATCGCGAAACTTTATTTTCTTGTTACGATGATTTTCCACTTCACTCTGAAATTCTTTGAACCTTTCAACTATTTCAGACTTATGTTTCATCAAGTAGATATACCCATATCTACTCAAATCATCTTGTGAAGGTCGAAAATAACGATACTTGCCACGAGCATCAACATTCATTGGATCGCATACATCGGTATGTATTATTTCCAATAAGTCAAGAGCTTGTTCCATTGTTCCGGAGAACGGAGTTTTAGTCATCTTGCCCAAAAGGCACGGTTCGTAAGCATCAAATGATTCATAATCAAGTGATTCCAAAAGTCCATCAACATGGAGTTTCTTCATGCGCTTTACACCAATATGACCTAAACGGCAAGTGCCACAAATAAGTTGCACTATCATTATTAACTTTGCATCTTTTGGTTTCAATATTATGAATATGTGTATCACTATGATCGAGATCCAATGAACCATTTTCATTGGGTGTGTAACCATATAAGGTTTTATTCATGTAAATGTAACAACAATTTATTCTCTTACTTAAATGAATAACCGTATTGCAATAAACATGATCAAATCATATTTATGCTCAACACCAAATAAAACTTATTTAGGTTCCACACTAATCCCGAAAGTATAGGGAGTGTGCGATGATGATCATATCAATCTTGGAACTTCTTCCAACACTCATCGTCACTTCCCTTCAACTAGTCTCTGTTTATTCTAACTCCTGTTTGAGTTACTAATCTTAGCAACCTAACAAGTATCAAATACTCAGGGGCTACTATAAACACTAGTAAAGCACACATCAATAACCTGTATATCAAATATACCCTTGTTCACTTTGCCATCCTTCTTATCCACCAAATATTTGGGGTATTTCCGTTACCGAGGACCATTTCCTATGCAGGTAAGCACTCGGTTTCAGGCTTTGGTTCAACTTTGGGTTTCTTCGTGGGAGTGACAACTTGCTTGTCATTCTACTTGAAGTTCCCTTTCTTTCCTTTGCCCTTTTCTTGAAACTAGTGGTCTTGTCAATCATCAACACTTGATGCTCTTTCTTGATTTCTACCTTCGTCGATTTCAACATCACGAAGAGCTCGGGAATCGTTTTCGTCATCCCTTGCATACTATAGTTCATCACGAAGTTCTAGTAACTTAGTGATGGTGACTAGAGAATTCTGTCAATCACTATCTTATCCGGAAGATTAACTCCCACTTGATTCAAGCGATTGAAGTACCTGCATAATCTGAGCACATGCTCACTAGTTGAGCGATTCTCCTCCATCTTTTAGCTATAGAACTTGTTGGAGACTTCATATCTCTCAACTCGGTATTTGCTGAAATATTAACTTCAACTCCTGGAACATCTCATATGGTCCATGACGCTCAAAACGCCTTTGAAGTCCCGATTCTAAACCGTTTAAGCATGGTGCACTAAACTATCAAGTAGTCATCATATTGAGCTAGCCAAACGCTCATAACGTCGCATCTGCTCCTGCAATAGGTCTGCTCACCTAGCGGTGCATCAAGAACATAATTCTTACAGGCAGCAATGAGGATAAACCTCGATCACGGATCCAATCCGCATCATTGCTACTAACATTTTCAATACAATTTTCTCTAGGAACACATATAAAAACATAGGGAAGCAACAACGCGAGCTATTGATCTACAACATAATTTGCAAAATACTACCAGGACTAAGTTCATGATAAATTTAAGTTCAATTAATCATATTACTTAAGAACTCCCACTTAGATGACATCTCTCTAGTCATCTAAGTGATCACGTGATCCAAATCAACTAAACCATAACCGATCATCACGTGAGATGGAGTAGTTTTCAATGGTGAACATCTTATGTTGATCATATCTACTATATGATTCACGCTCGACCTTTCGGTCTCCGTGTTCCGAGGCCATATCTGCATATGCTAGGCTCGTCAAGTATAACTGAGTATTCTGCGTGTGCAAAACTGGCTTGCACCCGTTGTAGATGGACGTGAGCTTATCACACCCGATCATCACGTGGTGTCTCGCACGACGAACTTTGGCAACGGTGCATACTCGGGAGAACACTACTTGATAATTTTAGTGAGAGATCATCTTATAATGCTACCGTCAATCAAAGCAAGATAAGATGCATAAAGGATAAACATCACATGCAATCAATATAAGTGATATGATATGGCCATCATCATCTTGTGCTTGTGATCTCCATCTCCGCACCGTCATGATCACCATCGTCACCGGCGCGACACCTTGATCTCCATCGTAGCATCGTTGTCGTTTCGCCATCTATTGCTTCTCGACTATCGCTACCGCTTAGTGATAAAGTAAAGCAATTACAGAGCGTTGCATTTCATACAATAAAGCGACAACCATATGGCTCCAGCCATTGCCGATAACTTCGTTACAAAACATGATCATCTCATACAATAAAATATAGCATCACGTCTTGACCATATCACATCACAACATGCCCTGCAAAAACAAGTTAGACGTCCTCTACTTTGTTGTTGCAAGTTTTACGTGGCTGCTACGGGCTGAGCAAGAACCGTTCTTACCTCGCATCAAAACCACAGCGATAGTTTGTCAAGTTGGTGCTGTTTTAACCTTCGCAAGGACCGGGCGTAGCCACACTCGGTTCAACTAAAGTGAGAGAGACAGACACCCGCCGGTCACCTTTAAGCAACTAGTGCTCGCAGCGGTGAAACCAGTCTCGCGTAAGCGTACGCGTAATGTCGGTCCGGGCCGCTTCATCTCACAATACCGCCGAACCAAAGTATGACATGCTGATAAGCAGTATGACTTATATCGCCCACAACTCACTTGTGTTCTACTCGTGCATATGACATCAACGCATAAAACCAGGCTCGGATGCCACTGTTGGGTAACGTAGTAATTTCAAAAAATTTCCTACGCACACGCAAGATCATGGTGATGCATAGCAACGAGAGGGGAGAGTGTTGTCTCACGCACTCGTGACCCGAGCGAGCGATCTGGCGTAGAGGAAGTAGTCGACGTTATCCTCGCGATCCAACCGATCCAAGCGCCGTTACTCCGGCACCTCCGAGTTCTTGGCACACGTTCAGCTCGGTGGCGCTCCTCGGACTCCGATCCAGCAAAGCTCCGGGAGAGAGTTCCGTCGACCTGACGGCGTGGTGGCGATCTTGATGTTTTATCGGCGCAGGGCTTCGCCTAAGCACTGCTACAATTTGACCGAGGTGGAATATGGTGGAGGGGGGCACCGCACACGGCTAAGGAACGATCTCAGGGATCAACTTGTGTGTCCATGGGGTGCCCCTGCCCCCGTATATAAAGGAGGGAGGGAGGAGGAGGCCGGCCCTCTACTATGGCGCGCCATGGGAGTCCTACTCCCACCGGGAGTAGGATTCCCCTTTTCCTAGTCCAACTAGGAACCCTTCCATGTATTAGGAGTAGGACAGAAGGAAAGGGAAGGGAAAGGAGAAGGAAGGAAGGGGCGCCCCCCCTAGTCAATTCGGACTAGTCCAAGGGGAGGCGCGCCACCCTTTGGCCCTTTTTCTCCTTTCCCGTATGGCCCATTAAGGCCCAATACGAATTCCCGTAACTCTCCTGTACTCAAAAATACCGAATCACTCGGAACCTTTCCGAACTCCAATATAGTCGTCCAATATATCGATCTTTACGTCTCGACCATTTCGAGACTCCTCGTCATGTCCCCGATCTCATCCGGACTCGAACTCCTTCGTACATCAAAACTCATAAACTCATAATAAAACTGCCATCGAAACCTTAAGCGTGCGGACTCTACGGGTTCGAGAACTATGTAGACATGACCTAGAACTATTCTTGGTCAATAACCAATAGCGGAACCTGGATGCCCATATTGGCTCCTACATATTCTACGAAGATCTTTATCGGTCAAACCGCATAACAACATACTTTGTTCCTTTGTCATCGGTATGTTACTTGCCCGAGATTCGATCGTCGGTATCCAATACCTAGTTCAATCTCGTCACCGCAAGTCTCTTTACTCGTTCCGTAATACATCATCTCTTAACTAACTCATTAGTTGCAATGCTTGCAAGGCTTAAGTGATGTGCATTACCGAGAGGGCCCAGAGATACCTCTCCGACAATCGGAGTGACAAATCCTAATCTCAAATCGCCAACCCAACATCTGCCTTTGGAGACACCTGTAGTACTCCTTTATAATCACCCGATTACGTTGTGATGTTTGGTAGTACCCAAAGTGTTCCTCCGTAAACGGAGTTGCATAATCTCATAGTTATAGGAACATGTATAAGTCATGGATAAAGCAATAGCAACATACTAAGCGATCGGGTGCTAAGCTAATGGAATGGGTCATGTCAATCAGATCATTCAACCAATGATGTGACCCCATTAATCAAATGACAACTCCTTTGTCTATGGTTAGGAAACTTAACCATCTTTGATTAACAAGCTAGTCAAGTAGAGGCATACTAGTGACACTCTGTTTGTCTATGTATTCACACATGTATTATGTTTCCGGTTAATACAATTCTAGCATGAATAATAAACATTTATCATGATATAAGGAAATAAATAATAACTTTATTATTGCCTCTAGGGCATATTTCCTTCATTATCCGGCTTAAAGCAACAGATCAATATCATGTCATCAGCCATCTTCGGTAAGTAGAAGAACATGTCTCCCTTGCACCTTAATAATCATATTATAAACGGCTGCCGGCTTACCCATACTTTCTTTGATGTAGGTCTAGGAGCGCTAAGTTGGGCTCAGATATGCGCATCCGGCTTAAAGCTGTCTACACTCTTGTAGAACAGCTATATACTGGCGCCCAACGAACCATTGCTGCTACGCTGCACAAGAAATCTCCCTCAACACTCATCAAAGACGCACTGGAAACGTTATCCGTGCTGCCCCAAAGGATTGATGACTTAAACGGGGAGCTGCCAGAGCCGGCGCCTTGACTGCCTTAAGTCGGGCAAAGGCATGGCAAGCAGATCTTGATCCTGAAGATTTGGCCAATGGCTGCCCCAGCATTAAAGAAGACGGATCTACCTTCACTGCTGATGATTTTGCAGAAATAGCAAGAGCAATGCGTCCCTTAGCAAGTAAGCTGGCTGACGAAACCAATCTATCTACATACTAGGCGGCTTACGACGCTGAGAACATGAAAGTGAAAGCACCAGTTCATCAGCCAACGGATCTCATCCCGCTGATTCGTAAGCACACCTTCTCTCCTAACATTGATCCATCAAACCTTATTGATGATGAAGCTGTGTTTAGAGCGTTGACCAGTATCAACTGGGCTACGCCTGACTTCCACCTGATGGATAATCAAGGAGATGAAGATGAAGAAGAGACGCAAGATGACCCGGAGGCTTCAACCCACCAACAGTCATGAGCCGTCTATTGAACGTAATACTTTGCTGTGTTGATATGTCCAAAAGACTTATTCTAGTTGGGCCATCAGATGCCTTGTAATAGGCTAGTTAAACACTGATTTGTCATGCCATCATGCATGTTTTGTTTTACACAACACTGTTGATCTGCCAGTTTAAGATCTGCCACTTATGTTTATGATATCACCAAGTATGTAGATCAAAGCTTTATTTTTCCTGCATACATAGATCACAAGTGCCCTGGCGGTTTACCCAGGGTGGGTCACAATACCCCATATAAACCACTGGTGACTATAACAGTCCCTAACCAGGGCCGGTTTAATCACAACCTTATATAATCTTAAGAAACTATCATACCTTGGATATTTGTTCACACTACCGGTTCATCATATTCCTGGCGTTTCAAAACAAGCCGGGGTTATCAAAACTATGATCCGGGAATCAAGTAGCCCCCAAGGGATGTATTTGTCGGATTTCGGGTTCCGGCAGACCCTCTAGGTTCGAACTCTGGGGTGCACGCGGAGATCTCACCCCTACCTGCACCTCACCGCCTCGCTAGGATCTAAACTACCAAAGGAACAACACAAGAGACACAAGGTTTATACTGGTTCGGGCCACCATTGTGGTGTAACACCCTACTCCAATGTGTGGTGTGGTGGATTGCCTCTTGGGCTGATGATGAACAATACAAGGAAGAACAGCCTCGCGAGGGTGAGGTGTTCTTGTGGCTAGGCTCTCGATCGGATTGGATCAAGCTAAGATGAGATGTCCGGATCGATCTCCTCTCTACTGTGGTGGCTAGCTCTACTTATAGGCAGGGGCCCTGGGCCTCTTCCCAAATATTGAGCGGGAAGGGTGCCAACAGTTGGCCATTTTGAAGGGGAACATCTAGTACACTTATCCTGACTAAAGTTGGTCCTCACCTGTCAAAGGCTTTGGTGGTGACGCCGGCTTGGGCTCCACGATGACCTCCTTCCTGCCGTTGCGACGATCTTGGTCTTTTGCACCGAAACGGGTGCCTTTGCTTGATACTCTCGCCTGCGCTTGCCCCCTTTGCACCAAAGAGGAAATGAGGACACTGCGCGGGCTGGCGTCCGCCTGGCGCCCTTAGTCGTCATGGCTTGCGTCATGGGCACCTCGTGAGGTACCCCGCCTTGATCTCTCCGCCTCCTCGCGAGCCCGCCTGGCGAGGCCATGCCTGAGGAAGCTTCGCGTCACCCGCCCCGCGAGGCTTGGCCCCTCGCGAGGGTCTTGAGCTTGTCTTGATGAAGATGGGCCGTCTTGGGCCATCCTTGAGCCACGCCGCAGGGCAGCAGCGAGCAAGTCTGGTACCCCGTTCCCGAATCGCCGACAAGAGCCCCCGCCCAAAGCGCGCTGGACTTGGCTTAGCAGAGAAGCGAAGGGGCAAGTGTGAAGCGCCGCGGGCCCTAACAGCCTGCGGCCTCGGGCGCCGCGTGGCGGTTGATTGGACGTGGGCGCCCTTGCTTCCCCACGACGCCTCGGCGACTGCATGAATTGACAAGTCCCTGCATGCAAAGCTGGTCATGATTACCTGCGATCGTGGAGGTCGACGGTTGGCCTTCCCCGGCTATAAGTACGGAACGACGCGTGCCCTTCCAGCCCATCTCTTCTTGCTTCTCTTTCTTCTCCATGGCTCCGCTGAATAGGTTCTCGGCCGCGTAGAAAGGAAAGGCCCGCCAGGTAGAGCATGACTCTCCCGCGACCAAGCGCGGTCGAGGCCGTCCTCGCAAGCACCCTGTGGCTCCCGGAGCAGCTTCCCGCGGCCATGGAGGCGATCTCCTGCGCGGTGACGGGCGTCAGGACGTTGATGCGGGGCGCGCCACGGCTGCGCGACCCCCTAGGCCACGCTTCCGCTCGGCAGAGGTGCTGCCGGAGTTTGTCGTGTGGTCGGTGGAGCCGACCAGCACCCGGCTCCGGCTTCCCCGCTTCCTCTTAGGTGAACTTCCGGCGGCGCCCGGCGCCTCGCTCCAGCGGACGGTTCTCGCAGCCGGCCTCTGAGCTTCGCTGGAGGTCTCCGCGGCGGGAGTGTGGCCTCGCCCGCGGCCGCAAGCGTTTGCCCGCACGCGTGGTCTGAGCCGGCGGTGCACCCTGCACTTCAAGTTCGACGGCGATGCCACCCTCTACGTGAGGGTGTTCGGGGAAGATGGTTGCCGCGCTGGGTGCTGCCCCGAGGACGACGACCGCGGCCGTGGGCCTAGCCCCGGCGACGATGAAGATGACAGCGCGCGCGTGATCGGCGGCGCTCGGGGTTCGTCGAGCTTTGGCGTCTCTTCTTCGGACAGCGGCTCCTCAAGTGGTGGCTGCGACCAGCCCCCGCGCCGCCGCGCCCGCCTGGAGGGAGGTAGCGGGTTTGCCCGCCGTCGCACCTCGGTGAAGCGCGAGAGGGAGTCCGCCTAAGCTCCGGAAGCAGTTCGAGCTCTTGCCGCGAGTTGGTGTCGGGCGAGTCGCGCCCGTTTTGTCCTTTTCCTTTTCCTGCGCAAGGAGACAGTAGTGTAGGGCCCCGCGGGGGTGTGCTTGGACTATTGCTGTTAATTATCATATTGTTCCCGCTATTTCTATATTAGGCTTCTGTGCCACACGCCTGCGCGTAGAAATTACTTAGCTTGGGGGCGACCTGTCACGGTCCTCGCCTCCCGAGGCCGAGGCCTCATCGAACGCTTCATGCCCTACAAAGATTAGCCAAGAGAGGTAACTTCCGGCCTCAGCCGTGGAGGCGACCGACCTAGGTCCGGTGTTCGCGTCGCGGTTCCCGTGGGGCACGGACTGGAGGGGCGCACCCGTAGTGGACCCGGCTGGGGAAGCCTCAAACAACAGGGGCAAAAAACACTCGCGAGGGTGTCCGCGTTGCTCCCTCGCGAGACTCGCGCGAGAGAAATTGAGGCAGGAGAGCGAAGAAGGCAAAGAGTCACAAGCCAAGGACGGCAACCACTTCAATAAAACTTCAAATGGTAACGAACAAGCCAACTGCAGAAAGCAAATGAAGAAAATCCGCGTCCGGCACCTAATCTAGTCTTCGACATCTTCTCACCAGCGCAGAGCTAAGTGCTGCCACTCGGCGTGGGAGGGAGCCCCAGGGCTTGAGGCCGGCGCTCCTGAGACTCTGGGGCGTGTACAGCCCCAAATCATTGTTACGTGAGAGTGTCACGGGCGGCGAGCTTCACAGGCATTGGCCTTCTTCACAGGCTCCGGGCCTTTCTCAGAAAAATAAGCTTCACAGGCGTTTGTCTTCTTCGCAGGCACCGGGCCTTTCATAGAAAGATAAGCTTCACGGGCGTTCGCCTTCTTCGCAGGCACCGGGCCTTTCATAGAAAGATAAGCTTCACAGCGTTAGCCTTCTTCACGAGCACCGGCCTTTCATAGAAAGATAAGCTTCACAGCGTTCGCCTTCTTCACGAGCACCGGCCTTTTCGAGCATAGCGCTTCACATTCGCTTTCTTCACGAGCACCGAGGCCTTTTTAGGGTAAAACCTCCGGAGGTGCTTTGGATGTTCCACGCGTTCGGATGGGCACCCCTCCCGAGTCTCAAGCGCGGGCCGGGCCTGAAACATGAACAACCTTGAACGGGCCCTCCCACATGGGAGATAGCTTATGCAGTCCTTCCCTGGAGAGAACCCGCCTGAGCACGAGGTCCCCTACCTCAAGAGTCCTGGGGCGAATGTTGCGGCAGTGGTATCGCCGCAGTGCTTGTTGGTATCTTGCCGCTCGTAGCGCGGCTTCCCGACGATGCTCCTCCCCCAGCACGAGGTCCATCCCCCGCATGGCGTCCTGCTGCGCCTCGTCGAACGCCAGGACCCGTGCGGAACGACGTCTGACCTCGTGAGGGAGGACTGCTTCAGCTCCATAGACCAGGAAGAACGGGGTCTCGCCAGTCGGCTTGGTCGCGGTCATGCGGATGGACCACAATACGGACTGAAGCTCATCATACCAGCCTCTGCCGCAGGCCTCCAGCTTCTTCTTGAATGTCCTGGTTTTGAGGCCCCTCAGGACCTCTGCGTTGGCCCGCTCGGCCTGACCGTTGCTCTACGGGTGCGCTACCGAGGCGTAGCATATCTGCGTCCCAAGGTTAGCACAATATGTTTTGAAGAGGTTACTGGTGAACTGCGAATCGTTGTCGGTGATGATGCGGTTCGGCACCCCGAACCGGCTTACGATGCCCTTGATGAACTTGACCACAGAACCTGCGGGGATGGTGCGAACGGCTTCCACTTCAACCCACTTGGTGAACTTGTCTACGGCGACGTATAGGTAACGATAGCCTCCTGGCGCCCGAGGGAACGGGCCCAGGATATCCAGCCCCCAGACTGCGAATGGCCACAAGAGGGGTATAGTTTGCAGACCTCCCGCCGGCTGATGGATCTACTTGGCATGGAATTGGCAGGCCTCGCAAGCCTTTACCAGTTCCACGGCATCATTGAGCGCAGTGGGCCAATAGAACCCGCTGCGGAACGCCTTGCCAACGAGGGTCCGTGATGACGAATGGTGCCCACAGTCTCCACCGTGTATGTCCGCCAGCAGCTCCTTCCCTTGTTCCCTGGAGATGCACCGCACGGACACATCATTCGGTCGCTTCCGGTAGAGCTCTCCATCCCTGATGCAGTACGCCGTGGCTTGCCGCGCCACGCGCTCCGCTTCCTCCTCCTTTTCTGGCAAGGTTCCTTGTGTCAGGTAGCTCCGGAGCTCTGTGATCCAGCATCCCTCCTGAGGCTCCAGCGTTAGGAGCAGACGCGCTCCCGAGGCCGGGCCACAGATCGGTGCTCCCGAGGCAGGTGGCTGGGGGAGCTCTTCTCGAGGCTGCACTATGCTTGACAGCGATGGCGTAGCCGAGGGCTTGAAGAGCCGTTCCTCGAAGACGCCGGGCTCTTGAGGTAGCCGCCTGGATGCCCGTTTGGCGATGTCGTCAGCCTCCTGATTGGTGCCACGAGGCACATGCTGCAACTCCAGCCCCCAGAACTACTTCTCCATCCTGCGGACCTCTGCGAGGTAGGCTTCCATGTGCTCATCCCTTGGCTCGTATACTTTGTTGGAGAAGTTGACGAGGAGTTGTGAATCACCCTTGATGGTAAGGCGCTTCACTCCCAGGGCAGCCGCGGCCTTCAGACCTGCTATCAGGCCCTCGTATTCCGCTATGTTGTTGGAGACCTTTTCCCCGTGCTGGAAACAGAGCTGCACGGCATGGTAGAGCTTGTCTTGAGTAGGAGATATAAGCACTGCGCCAGCTCCCGCGCCGTGTCTGGAGAACGCCCCGTCGAAGTACATGATCCAACCGTCCGGTGCCTCGCTTCCCGGGGAGAGGGACCGATCCTCGCCAGCCTTGAGGCCTGGCGCCTCCATCCATTCCGCCACGAAGTCCGCTAGCGCGGCTCCCTTGATGACTCTGGTGGTGCTGAATTCCAGCTGAAACGCTTGCAACTCGATGTTCCACTTAGCGACTCTTCCGGCTGAGTTGGGGCTCCTGAGCACCCTTTCCAAGGGGTACGCCGAGACGACCTTGATGGGATGGCCCTGAAAATAGTGCCGCAGCTTGCGCGAAGCCACCAAGAGTGCGAGGAGTTTCTGGGGCATGGGGTACCGCGCCCTCGCGTCCCGCAACACTGTGCTGACGAAGTATACAGGGTGTTCGACGAGGTTGGGAGTGTTGGTGTCGTTGGCGTCCTCCGGAGGCCGTGGCGCCTCTTGAGGCAACTGAGCCCCAAGTGGCTGATCGTCAGGGGGAGGGGTCTCTTCTGTCCCGAGTGCGCTTCCCCGCGGCGGCTGATCCTCCTCGGCTGTGGTAGTGGTCCCTGTGAGGCCCCCTTGATCCTGCTTCGCCTTGACCCGGGCAGCTGCCGCGGCTTTGGTTGACGCCCTCCCTAACCGCCACCAGGGCTCTGTTGGCAAGAGTAGGGGTGGCTGCAAGGTAGAGCACCGGGGCTCTTGGGGCGGAGCCACCATCACCCGGGGCTGGTTAAGTACCTCTTGAGGTCTTGGAACATGCTTTGTCGGCTTCTTCAGTCCATTCAAAGGGGCCCTTTTTCTTCATTAGCTTGAAGAAGGGTAGCGCTTGCTCCCCCAACTTGGAGATGAAACGTCCTAGCGGGTCACGCGCCCAGTGAGCTTCTGCATTTCTCTAAGGGTTTTCGGTGGGCTCATGTCCTCAACTGCCTTAACCTTTTCTGGGTTAGCCTCGATGCCCCGATGGGACACGAGGAAGCCCAAGAGCTTGCCCGAGGGGACCCCAAACACACACTTCTCCGGGTTGAGCCGCAGGTTCACTGCGTCGAGGCTTGCGAAGGTTTCCTCCAGGTCTTGTATCAGGGTTTTGGCCTCCCGAGACTTCACCATGATGTCATCGACGTAAGCCTCAACATTCCTCCCGAGCTGCAGACCCAAGGTGATGTGCATCAGCCGCTGAAAGGTCGCTCCTGCGTTGCGCAGCCCGAACGGCATGCATGTGTAGCAGTACACTCCACACGGGGTCAAGAAGGCCATTTTTCCACGTCTTCTACCGCCATCTTGATCTGGTGGTAGCCGGAGAAGGCATCCAGAAAACATAACAGGTTGCACTCGGCGGTGGAATCGACGATCTGAGCGATACGGGGGAGCAGGAATGGATCCTGCGGGCAGGCTTTGTTGAGGTTGGTGAAGTCGACACACATGCGTTCCTTCCCCCCTTTCTTTGGCACGACAACCGGGTTAGCCAACCAATCTAGGTATCGGACCTCGCGAATGACCCCTGCAGCTTCTAGTTTGCGGGTCTCTTGGACGATGAAGGCCTGCCTTTCAGTGGATTGCCGTCTCGCTTTCTGCTTCACGGGGCGCACGTTGGGGCACACGTTGAGGTGGTGTTCGATTACGCTCTCGGGATCCCTGCCAATTGATCTGGCTCCCATGCGAATACCCTCTTGTTCGCTCGTAGGAACTTTACCAGGGCCCCCTCCTGCTCGGGCTCGAGGTTGGCGCCTATGGTGAAGGTGGCGTTAGTGGATCCGTCCTCGTCGACCAGTATCTGCTTGGTTTCTGCCTTGTCTTGGGTGAACAACTGCTTCTTCTTGGCCGGCGCAGCCCCCTTGGGCTCAGGGGCGTCTGAGCCGGCGGGCTGGGCTGCGGCCGCGGTCTTGAAGACGAGATTGAGTACTTGCAACACATCCCCGGTGTCTCCGGACACGGTGAGGACGCCGTTGCTCCTGGGCATCTTCATGAGGTTGTACGCTGGGTGAGTTGCGGCCATGAATCTGGCTAGTGCTGGGTAGCCGAGGATGGCGTTGTATGGGAGGCCGATGGGGGCGATGTCGAAGTCGATTAGCTCCGTACGGAAGTTGTCCTAGGTGCCGAAGGTCACCGGAAGACGGATCTGCCCCAGGGAGCTGGCTGAACCGCCTCCGACGCCCAAGAAGGGCCCGCTAGGTTGAAGCCGCTCTGGCGGTATGTGGAGGAGGCTGAAGGCTTCAACCGAGAGCACGCTGAGGCCCGCGCCGCCGTCGATGAGGTCTCTGTAATGGCCACTGGCGAAGGTGGGGTGCACAAGATTGGGAGCACGCCCGAGCAGGCTGAGTTGGAGGGGTGGTCCTCCGAGCTGAAGGCCAGATCGGCCTTGGGCGCCGACCGACTTGGGAGAGCCCCCTTCCGCGCGGAGGCAGCGCTGATCTGGCGGACGAATGGCTTGACGTGGCGGCCTGAAGGTGGCGCCTGCGAGCCGCCCAGGAGAGCTGCGACGACCGGGGGCGCCGGCGCAGCGTGCTGGGCGAGGAAGAGGTTGCGCAACTCCTCCCAAGAGGCCACGGAAGCCGCTGGCAGGTGGAGCAGCCACATGCGCGGGGCGCCGGTGAGGGCCATGGGAAGCCAGTTAGCCATGACCCTGTCGTCCCCTCCTGCTGCGAGGACGGCCTCCTCGTCGCCAAGATAGGAAGGCGATGGATCGATCATGCCGCTTAACGCGCGGCGTCTCCGGCTTGAACTTGTTCGGCCACCGCACCTGTCGCAAGGCTGGGGCCAAGGCTCGAGCCCCAGCCCCTCAGCACAAGGCCACGACGGAGTGGCGGCGTGCTGCTCATCGTAGGGCGAGTCGCGATGTCGGCGGAGGGCGGGTCGGCGGAAGAGAAAGCTCCGGTGCACCCCTACCTGGCGCGCCAAATGTCAGATTTCGGGTTCCGGCAGACCCTCTAGGTTCGAACTCTGGGGTGCACGCGGAGATCTCACCCCCTACCTACCTGCACCTCGCCGCCTCGCTAGGATCTAAACTACCAAAGGAACAACACAAGATACACAAGGTTTATACTGGTTCGGGCCACCATTGTGGTGTAACACCCTACTCCAGTGTGTGGTGTGGTGGATTGCCTCTTGGGCTGATGATGAACAATACAAGGAAGAACAACCTCGCGAGGGTGAGGTGTTCTTGTGGCTAGGCTCTCGATCGGATTGGATCAAGCTAAGATGAGATGTCTGGATCGATCTCCCCTCTACTGTGGTGGCTAGCTCTACTTATAGGCAGGGGCCCTGGGCCTCTTCCCAAATATTGAGCGGGAAGGGCGCCAACAGTTGGCCATTTTGAAGGGGAACATCTAGTACACTTATCCTGACTAAAGTTGGTCCTCGCCTGTCAAAGGCTCTTGTGGTGACGCCGGCTTGGGCTCCATGATGACCTCCTTCCTGCCATTGCGACGGTCTTGGTCTTGTTGCACCGAAACGGGTGCCTTTGCTTGATACTCTCGCCTGCGCTTGCCCCCTTTGCACCAAAGAGGAAATGAGGACACTGCGCGGGCTGGCGCCCGCCTGGCGCCCTCCTGGCGCCCTTGGTCGTCATGGCTTGCGTCATGGGCACCTCGTGAGGTACCCCGCCTTGATCTCTCCGCCTCCTCGCGAGCCAGCCTGGCGAGGCCGTGCATGAGGAAGCTTCCCGTCGCCCGCCCCGCGAGGCTTGGCCCCTCGCGAGGGTCTTGAGCTTGTGCTAATGAAGATGGGTCGTACTGGGCCATCCCTTGAGCCACGCCGCAGGCCGCAGGCAGGCAAGTCTGGGTACCCCCGTTCCCAGAACGCCGACAATATTTTGAACTGTCAAGGCTGGATACCTATGTTTGAGCTGTGCTGTGCAACAGTCTCTCTTTGGTCCCTTTGTAACGTCCCGGATTCGATGCGCCAGGTGTCTTCCAGTTATTTGCCGTCCTTGCCATGTCATGTGCTTGCGTGTTGCACTTTGCCATGTCATCATTTGCATTTCATATCATGTCGTCATGTGCATCGCATTTGCATACGTGTTCGTCTCGTGCATCCGAGCATTTTCCCCATTGTCCGTTTTGCAATCCGGCACTCCTATGTCTCCCGGCGCCCCCTTTTACCTCTTTTCGTGTGCGGGTGTTAAACTTTCTCGGAATGGCCCGATGTTTGCCAGGCGGCCTTGGTATAGCACCGATAGACCGCCTGTCAAGTTTCGTGTCATTCGGAGGTCGTTTGGTATTCCAACGGTTAACCGGGTAACCGTACAAGCCTCTTTCTCTTTGCAGCCCAACACCCCTTCCAAAGTGGCCCCAAACCCAGCAAACTCCCCTCCATGCTCTCGGTCGTTCGATGACGATCGTGTGGGCGAAAACCGCTCCTCATTTGGACTCTCCTAGCTCCCTCTACCTATAAAACTAGACCTCCCCCGAAATTCGCGGATCAAACGCCCCTAACCCTAGCTTCTTCTTCCTCCGCGGGCCGGACGCGTCCGTGCCGCGCCGGACACGTCCGCCGCCGCCTCCCTCAGCCTCTCCCCTCACGCCCGCGTGGCCCCGCCCTCCCTCCGCCGCCCGGCCCGCTGCTGCCCATCATGAGCCCTCCCGCCGGGACATCACCCGCCGCCCATGGGCGCCTGAGCCTCCCCGCCGCCTCGATGCGCCGCCTCTGCCGCCCAGCGCCGCCTTGCCGCCTCGCCGCCTGCGGGCCAAGCCTCCTCGGCCCGCCGCCTGGGCCCGATCCGCTCATTGTCGCCCTCCCGTCAGGCGCCCAGCGCCCGCCAGCGCCTCGGCAACCGCCAAGCGCCTCGCCCGCCATCCTGCCCCGAGCTCCCAGCCGAGCTCCGCCCGCCGGTCACCTCCTCCGCCTCCCCTCGCCGGGATCCGGCCGGATCCGGCGAGATCCGGTCCGGATCCACCTCCCCGTCACCTCTCTGGCCCCCCTCCACGTCCATCTCCGGCGTGAACTCCGGCGAGCCGCCTCGCCTCGAAGTCCATGCCCGAGGTTGACTTTCCCCTCCCTGAATTTTTGCCTAAGTCCCCGAATCTGTGATTTTATCATGCATTTTCATCGCATCATAACTCTGCATCCGTAGCTCCGTTTTGTGCGTATAGTATGTCAAATTGTTCGTCTCGACGAGTACATCATTTCATTCCATTGCATCATATTCATTTGAGGTCATCTTGATGCCTGAATCATCGTTGCAAGAGGGCTATGTGATGTTAGTTTCAGATTCTTATCAGAACATGCACTTTTGTCATTTTTGCCATGATTGATGTGTGCACCCTATGAACTTGAGTCCTACATGTGTTTTGTACTATGCTATGACATCTTTACAGGGGTGTATGCCATGTATTTTTATGATCTCTATGGTGACTAGCACAAGCATGCAAACTAGGCTTCATGATGTTGATGATTTCAGCCCCTATTCTGCTGATATTTTTATGCCATGTAAACTTGATGCTACAGAGAGATCCATGCTTATTTTGAGATACTTCAGTAAGGATGTTTTGTACATATGGTTATTCTCTATCCATCCATGCCCTTGTTTGCAATTATGGAGTGCCATAGCTTGAGTCAATCGAGCTCTACTTTTGCTATAAAATGTTCCTGGCAGATTGTTTACATGTTATTCAATTTTGCCAAGGTTGTTGTAGTTGATCCTTGCATGCTATGTTGTTGTTCTTACCATGTATAGCTTCTATTCCATGTCTAGTTGCGGGGTGTATGCTTAGTTTGTCATGCAATGCCTCGTAGTGAGTGCATCGAGCTCGTAAACATGCCTACTTATTGTTGTTCCTGCCATGTATGAATCTGTAATATAACTTGCTATGTTTACATGGCTGCCATCATATTTTCTGATACCTTTTGGCTTATGGTCACTAAGGGACTTTTGTTGTATGCTTTGAGTAGATTCATTCCATGCTCTATTTTGACTTGATAGCTGGCTGTAACATGTTGTTTCATAGCTCTAAACATGTTCACCTGATGTTATTTCTGCCATGTCCTGTGAATTCTGCTAAGTCTGGGAACCTGTTATTATTTGCAATCTTGCCATGTGTTTTTGAGCATGTTATATTGATTTCTGGAGATATCTCAGTGTTCATGTTTTGTCATGCTTTACTTGTACATCATGCCCATGCCTTTTGTTTTCATGTTGAGATGCTGTAGCATGTTGTTTTGGTGCTTGCAATATGCCTAGTTGCTGTTTTGGACAGCAATGCCCTTACCAGAGATTACGTGGCCTAGGTAGGTCACTTCTGGCAACCAAAATTCACACTTGGAGAACTTGGCATACAAAGCGTGCTGCTCTCGAGTTTTTCTAGCACAAGTCTGAGATGTTCGGCATGCTCTTCCTCATTCTTCGAGTAAATAAGAATATCATCGAGGTAAACCACGACAAATTTATCTAAGTACTCCATGAAGATCGAGTTCATCAAGCGGGAGAATGTAGCTGGAGCGTTGGTTAGACCAAAGGACATGACGGTGTATTCATACTGGCCGTAACGGGTGACAAAGGCTGTCTTGGGAATGTCTCCATTCCTGATCTTGATTTGATGGTAGCCTAACCTCAAATCCATCTTAGAAAAGACTGAGGATCCAGCGAGCTGATCATACAGGTCGTTGATCCTGGGGAGCGGATACTTGTTCTTTATCGTGACCAAATTAACGGGACGATAATCTACAACCATCCGGTCCGTACCATCCTTCTTCTTGACGAAGAGGACGGGGCAAGCCCAAGGAGAAGAACTAGGACGGATGAAACCCTTTTGCAAGGACTCATCAAGTTGTTTCTTAAGCTCGGCTAGTTCTAAGGGTGCCATCTTATAAGGTCTCCTAGAGATTGGGGCGGTTCCCGGAATAAGATCTATGACGAACTCTACATCTCTGTCAGGTGGAACACCTGGCAGCTCCTCCGAAAAACATCCGGAAAGTCACGGACTACGGGATATCTTCAAGGTCCGGAAGAGGGCTGGCATTAAGAGAATAGAGTTGGCGCTTTGCAACCCTAGTGGAGCGGTGACTATCTTGCCGGATGGGTGTGTAAGCTGAATGACCTAGTGAAACAATCAATCTTGGCATGATGAGCTGTCATTCAGTCCATACCCAAGATGATGTTAATATCTGAAGACTTGAGGGCTATAAGCGAGGCAAGGAATACAAGTCTGTCAACAAAGATTTCGTTACCATGGCTTATATAAGAAGTTTGCCATTTGGATCCAGGAGTTTGAATGACTAGCGGAGAGGGCATATCACAAAATGATATGTTGTGCAAGTTAGCATAGCTTTCAGAAATGAAGGAATGAGATGCTCCAGTATCAAATAGAACTGAGGCGGGATGACAATTAACAAGGAGTGTACCAAGAACGACATCCGGATCATCATGAGCGTCTTTAGCTGAGACGTGATGCACACATCCACGTTCAGCGGGAGCTGACTTGACACTGATCATCTTGCGTGATGGCTTAACACAGCCAGCGGGCTTCTCGGGCTGGGGTGGAGCATAACTGGCTTGAGGCGATCCGTGCATAGTGTCACTGGCTCTCCGCATGTGAAGCAAGTCCACGAAGTTGGGCGTGGACCCGCATTGACAAGTGGTCTACCAAGAGGCCTGGGTGGAGCATGTAACTGAACTGGGTGAGGCGCCATATGGGATGGCCTCGGTGAATATCCGAGTGGAAGAGCAGAGTTCGGAATCCAAATTCGGCGTTTCTGCGAACTAGAACCGGAGGATGAAACCAATTCACGGTGGTGCTTACGGGACTCCTCGTAGGTGAGCTGAGCTGTCTCTGCATTAATGGCCTTGTTCACAAGAGCTTGGAATGTATCACAATGGTGCAGGTGGAGGTCACGACGCAACTTGGGGTTGAGACCCTTCCGGAACCTAGCCTGCTTCTTGGCGTCCGTGGACACTTCTTCTGGGGCATAACGGGCAAGGTTCTCAAACTCTCTGCTGTAAGCATCAACAGCCATCTCACTCTGGGTGAAACTACAGAACTCTTCTCTCTTGCGATCGATGAGGGCTTCAGGAATGTGATGCTCGCGAAAAGCCTCGGTGAAATCTCTCCAGGTTGGAATCTGACCAGCTGGAAGCATAGCCTCGTAGTTCTGCCACCAAAGACTAGCATGACCTTCCAGGTGGTATGCAGCATAGGTGACCTTGTCATCTTCAAATCGTTATGAACGCAGCTTATGAGTGATGCTCTGAAGCGACCATCGCATCGAGTGGCTCGATGGAGTGATGGAAGGTGGGTGGGTGCAAGCGAATGAAGTCATGAATGGTTGCAAACCCTTTGGACTGCTGTGCGGTGTTCTCCTCGTCACGTGCCAACAAGCGGTTAGACTCACGCTTGTTCCTCTCCATTTCTAGCATGAACCTCATCAATGAAGGCTGGTCGGGAGGATCCTCATCCCTTCCATCTCCGTGGTTCTGGCTACGAGCAGCAGAACTTCGCTTAACTGATGACATCCTGAGAAACGAAACCAAGGACGGAATCACATCACTACATACTGAAAATGTGGGACACTGATATTAGTAACTCTCGAACTCCAGGGCAATTCCGCAGCATAACGGCGAGAAAATGTTCAAAATGAGACATTCTGCAAAATGGGGTAGCACCATACTCAACATCATCAAATAAAGGTTCTGGGATAATACTAAACATGCCATACCGAGGGTACTCAAAAAACTGGGGTAAGACTCTGATCAACCAATCCTATGGGACTACGGAAATAGTAACACGTGATCCTGATAGACAGAAGAGATAGCCTAGTTCCTTAACCCCGTAGGAAAGATAGGACGACTCAGATCAGAGGCCATGAGGTAAAGGAGTAAAAGAGCCTTACGTTCCCTTCCACAATCAATTCCCTATATAACTAAAGCATTTCTAGACTCAACTTGATCAGGTTGGCTTGGAAATCCTCAGCAATCGGGCTCGATACCAAAGCTGTCGGGACCCCGATCCTAAGTCACACCGATCTAGCATGTAACACATCATATCCCTTTGCGGCCTCACGCACGGTATCCCCACGGTGTCGCCTTACCATGGCCCGGACCGCTTTGCGTCTTTTGGCTCACGTATATGATAGTGTTGCTAGCATCCATATGACAAAGAACCGGGCCGACATGGCTAGTCGTGAACCCAAAGCGGCGCTAACCTATGGGAACAGGCATACATGAATCACATCGAGCATGTCGGTCATCAACGTATATATTCGGCTGTAGCACTGGCTAACAGGACTCGGTATCCCGGGCTGTAGCAGGCTAGGCAGGACTCAATAACACGCGTGACATTTCCCGAAGGGACAGACATAGGAACGTGAAACACATGCCGCCAGATCAAGTGTCCAAGCGGTAGTCTTTGGGCTAGCAGGACTCGGTGAACCGGGCTGTAGCGGACTACTATCGCTCGAAGCACGAGACTACATTTCCCCATAAGAGAGGCTACCAAGGATAAACAACTAGGTTGTGGGATCCCACACATAGCAATACAAGTTACACGTCGCATAACATGCAAGTATGTGCTGTACAACATGGCATCACAACATAACGCAAACTCATATAGATAAAGGCTCGGAAGAGCCACATAGCAATAATACAAACAGGGTCACATGACCCATCATTGAAAGCATACAAACAACAAGCGGAAGCATTACATGTCCGAGTACGCATAACTACAAAAGAAAAAGGCCGAGAAGCCTGACTATCTACAAGACCCTCCCAAGGTACAAGATCGTGCTGAGGTAACAAGCTACTGTCAAGTCCAAGCGGAACTACTAGTAAGACCAAAGTCTCCGCTGCAAAAACATAAATAAAACAACGTGAGTACAAAGGTACTCAGCAAGACTTACATCGAGATCCTATCATACATGCATTAGTGTCAAAAGGTAATGTGGAGTTTAGTTGCAGCAAGCCAGCTTTGACTCTGTGGCTATCCTGTTCTCGACTACAAGAAACTCTTGAGGTGAGTCAACGTACGAGTCCACTAATCACCACATCAATACACTACTACGGATTCATTCCCGTCTCCATACGAGAAGGCCATCCATAGCACTCACACTTGTCTTGAGCATTTTAGAGTATCCACTTCAAGTTGTCTATGTACCACGAAGCATCCAAGAAGTCCATAACCGAGGACACGGCTATTCAATAGATCATGATAACCTGCAGGTGTACTTCTTCACACGCTCTCGCCTCTTACCGCCATATACACGTCATGTATCTCGGCAACCTTCAAGCGGAAGCTCGGCGAGGGTGTCGGCCACGACCGACTAACCACACAAGACTCTAGTCCGTGCTTATCGCCTATTCGGGTTCCATCCGCAAGGAGATCCGGCCGGGTGTCGCCACGGCCCCAAACGATGTGAGCAGGGTTCCCAAGCCCACCATCCGGTGCCACTTGGTACACCGTGCCACTGTGTTTAGTCTGTCCCAAGCCCACCTCTCGCCGGGTGCCACTTGGTAGAAAAATAGCACTACCTACAAACACCGAAACTAGTTGCGACTCACGGACAGAGATCAAGTTGATTAATAAGTCGAGAGGGTCGAGTTACCGAACCCAATGTGTGGTAGTATCGAGTCATTGGACAACATACATAGAACTCAATGCTTAGGGACGGTTCCAAAGTGAGACAACCCACCATGTACTCCTACATGGCCTCTCACCGCTACCTTTTACCAAATCGTGTTCACACACTTCACTCTCAAAGATCGGAACATAGAACTGCACTCCAATTCATTCCCAATGAATCAGACCGACACAACTCTAAGCAATAGCAGTATAGCATGGTAGGAACACAACATGGCTCAATCAACTCCTACACATGCTAGTGGGTTTTAACTATTTATCGTGGCAATGACAGTCATGCAGAGGAATGGGTTCAACTACCGCAAAGACAAAGTAGCGATGAATCGTTGTTGTCCTAATGCAATAACTGAGAGCAGGAGCGAGAGAGCAGGATTGTATCGGAATGAACAAGGGATTTGCTTGCCCGGTAAGTCAACAAGGAGGCACCGCTTCATAGACAGTACTGAACGCCTCCTGAGCAGGACCTATCGAGAAGGAACGTGCCGCAATCAATACACAATCATATGCAACAATATGATGCATGAACATGGCATGTAGATGTGATGCTGTTTGAGTTAATGCAACTGGTATTTGATTTGAATGAAGTCCATTTGAACCAAAGGTTCAAATGCAATTCCAAAGTAAGCTCTTATAATGCCATTTTAGAGTTTCACTTATACAGCATGTATAAGTTGGTTTGTCATGCATGAAACTAGTACAGATGGATAGATTGAATTTTTCTGATAATTTTTCATATATAAATTATTTAAATCTGAGCTACGGTTGAATTTCTATGAATTTTGAAGTTTTGAAAATATTCTCGAATTTCCTGATTTAAATTAATCCGTAAAAATAAAATATTATGTCAAGATTGCTAAGCATGACGTCATGCTCGTCGGCAGAGGTCAACCGGGCTGACTAGGTCAAACTGACGTGTGGGGTCCACACGTCGGTGACACGGGTTAAACAGGGGTTATTTAATTTTAATTAGAGATTAGGGGCACGAGGGCCCACCGGTCGATGTCGAGGGGTAGGTTAGTTGGTGATTAGCCTTGCTAATCACCGACCCACGGGCCCACCGACGCCCGGCGAGGTCAAACGGTCAACCCCACCGGGCGTTAAGCCGCCGCTCACACCACGGGCTCAAGTGAGTCCGCGAGAGGCCACGGAACGGGCGCCGAGAGCACCGGCGTAGCTCGCGGTTCTCGCGCCTGTGGAAGTGACGAAGCCGCTGGGCGCCGGAGTCACGAGGCAGAGC